>CM056726.1:107190219-109690219 GCA_029844215.1 Przewalskia tangutica | reverse complement strand
TGAACTGAGAAGAATTCAGATTTACCTTCTCCGGGCAGCGAACCGAGTCAGCGTATCAAGTCGTCGACCCCCTCGGAGCTTTGTTGCTATGCGATTGGTAAGGAGGAAGCTTTGAATGACTTTGCTTTTGCTAGAGTTTGTTGATGCTATACAAAAGAAAGAGTTTCTGGATTCGAAGAAAGGAGTATGCACGCCTAAGATTCTGATTATTTGGGGGGGGGGGGGGTTTCTACTCAGTTTTCGTGTGCTCCCGAAGGTACTTCCACCATGCCTAAACTCATGAAGTTAACTCCATATTTATACCCATCTTTGGGTTTCAAAATAGGTAGTAGGAAATCTGAAAGATATGATTTTGATCTTGGTTCTTAGAGGTAGTTTGGGATATGAGTTGATTGGATTTCGCTATGTGATTATAGGGTTGATTTTACTAAAAACAAAAGGTAAGATTTCGTTACTGAAAGTTTTAATTTTGTGGAGATTCGTGTTACGATTTTGGAGGATTCGAGAGGTGATTCGCCGGATTCTCCGGCGAGAATCCCGACATGGGCTATGGGAGCGAGGGAGAGGGGGCGACGACTGAAAGGTTTAGGGTAGGTGGGTTTCTAGGTTTGATGTCTTAAGGGCAATTGAGGGGGAGAGAAAATGGGCTATCAGGCTTTGGGCTGCTGAAGAGGGGGATTAAAGGATGTGGGCCTTGAGGATATTTGGTCGCGTATGGGCCGTAAAGAAAAGTGGGCGGTGGGGCTTGTGGGCTAAATTAATGGGTATTAGATTTGAGAGTTAATTAGTGGTAAATTATTATTTAAATCGTGATTAAATTATTTATGTGCTTTATTAATCTAAGTTTGAGTTTAAATTATTATAAAAATTAAAGACGGGCGTGCTATTCAATTAGTGTTTAATATTTTATAATGTGATGCCGTTAAAAATCTTATTTATTATGCGTATTTTGCGATGTTAAATTAAAATTGAATGAGGTTTAGATTATTATTAAATCATTTAAATGCTAAATGCAAATATGACATTTAAGGATTGCTTAATGCTTTTATAAATGCGACGCTATTAAAACGCATGTATTAGATTGAAATTAATTTAAATTACGAATCAAAATTATGAAACTGTCTTGCGTATTAATAAATACGACAATGCTATTTGACGCGACATCATTGTTAAATTATTTATTTATTTACGTGTTTATTATTATTGCAATTATTAAGAATTAATGAAAAAATAGAATATCGCTCAAAATTGATAAATACGGGCGCGAGACCTAAAGTGCTTACTATTCTACGTAAGATGCGGTGCCGTTATTAAATTAATTATTTATGCTTGTATTAACATTTTTATTGTTGCATTTTATTATAAAAATTATAAGAAATTATTTTGAAAATTTAGTGTAATTTTATAGTTAAGGACTGGACGGGAGGGTCAAAATTGGGTGTCAACAATGATTATTATTAATTTTATATTATTGAATAATATACGAACTATATGCTAAGTATTTAAATGCGTACATTTAATTATTAGCATAATGTCTGCTATAACGATCTGGGTAAGCGGCACCCAGTAATTGATCAAACCATCTTATATCATTCCTATTAGGTTGATGGTTCCCAACTAAATGTGTTTTAGAAATTGCATGATCAGATGTTGTATTGGATATGACACTATTGATCTTGGTTAAAATTCCCGAAACTGAAATGTTCCCCAAATTTTAAATACAAGTCTAAATTAAAACGCGTCGTCCATTATAATTGTTAGAGTGCAAAATTCTTTTCAGCTATATGAGTATTTATGCCAAAGCATTTGCTCTAAGTCTACGAGGACTCAGACTCTTTCATAGATGTGTTTTAAATGTACAGGTAAATGATAAATTTTTATGAGTATTTACCCCAAAGTGTTTGCTCACAAAGGCCAAATTTACTTATATACATAAACGCAACCGTGTAATGGGGTTGACTTGCTTAGACAAATCTTGGCGCCAAAGTGTCGGACTAATCTAAAGACGCAAGATTGAATATAATATTTGATGAACCAAGAGTTGCAAATAAGTTTTGCAATTGGTTTAGAACCTACCAAGATGTGTTATTAAAGTTAAATGCGGAGATAACATAGGCTTAGATCTTAGCCCATTATGACCTTAAATTAATGTAGGTTTGTATTCTACCATGGGGTCATAAAAGTATGTTAAAAGAGTGGGAGCTAATTAAATAAAAGACCATGTTGATTAGCCTAAATGAATGTGTATAATAGGAAATAATTTTGAGTGTAGTTTCTTGTCTATCTAACTCTTCAGATTATCAAAATGTCGAGCCTATCATTGAAAATGTTGATGGAAATGAACAAACTTACTGGACCCAACTATCTAGACTGGCTAAGGAATCTAAGAATTATCCTAAGGCAAGAAAAGATAGAATACATATTGGACAAAGTATTCCCCACAGTCCCTGTCGAGGATTCTGCAGAATATGTCACATTCGATAAGGTATCCTACCAGAAGAACCTAGACGATGCCACTTCAGTGCAATGCGTGATGTTGTTTTCCATGTTAGCAGAGCTTCAGAGACAACACGAGAACATGAGCCCTAACGTAATGCTCGAACACTTTAAGAGACTCTATGACTCTCAGTCCCAAACTATGAAATATGAGTTGTTGATAGAACTCTTCAAGTGTAAGTTAAATGAAAGGGGCCAAGTGTCTCAGAATGTGTTGAAAATGATAGGGCTGATAGAAAGGCTAGCCACGATTGGTATAAAGATGCAGAAAAACATTGCTTCCACCTTCATCCTGAACTCTCTCCCTCGTTCGTTCGAGAATTTTATTGTAAACTACAATATGAACGGAACGAAGACGAGTCTGCTGGAACTGCACAACATGCTCAAGACCTTTGAATCTTCAACTATCAAAGACAAAGTTGTGCTCATGATGAGCTCTACTAGTCGGCCCAAGCCTAAAGGTAAGGAATGTCAGAAGAAGAAGGGCAAAAAAGTCGTTGCGTCCTGATCTATAAAGCCTAAAAGAGGTGTGAAGAAGAAGGTGAATTCGACTAAGGATGTATGCCTCAACTGCAACAAGAAGGGGCATTGGAAGAAGGATTGAACTGCACCAGGAGGAGAAAAGGCATCAGATGCTCCTGCCTCTGGTGGACAAAGTATGTACGTCATTGAAATAAATATGTCTATAAACAACTTTTATTCCTGGGGCCTGCACATTTGTACAAATCTATGAGCCATAAGCGGTATCCTCGTTAACGAGGAATATCATTTTTATCCCTATTTTAGACATGGATGGTGTTTCCTCATATATTTATAATGGCAGTCAAGTACTATCTTTTGATAATGTTATATATGGAACTGCTCCGCTTGTAGATAGATTATATACACTAAACTATAGTTGAGAAATATTCAATGTATAAAAAAAATGAGCTAAGATAAGTAATAGAAACGCAACCTACCTATGACATTGTAGACTTTGTCATATCAACGGAACTAGGATATCAAGGTTGAGAAAGTTTGACTACCTCTAACAATTTGACTTGGAGTCTTATGGTGACTGTGAATCCTGTTTGAAAGGTAAGATGACCAACAAACCACTTTCTGGGAAAGGTATGCGAGCCAAGGAGGTGCTTGAGTTGGTACGTACTGATGTATGTGGACCATTCTCGATTCAAGCTAAGAGATGTTTCCTTTACTTCATTACTTTTACTGACGACTTCACAAGGTATGGATATGTGTATCTTATGAAACACAAATTCAAGGCCTTAGAAAAGTTCAAAGAGTACAAGTCTGAAGTAGAGAAACAACTCGCAACAAGTAACAAGACCCTTCTATCTGATCGAAGAGGTGAATACTTGAGTAAGGAGTTTCTACATTACTTAAAGCTACATGGAGTCCATTCAGAGTGGACACCTCCTGGAACACCACATATGAATGGTGTTGCCGAAAGGATAAACCGAACCTTATTGGATATGGTTCGATCCATGATGAGCTTCTCATCTCTACTGACATACCTTTGGGGACATGTTATACAAACCTCAATATATGTTCTGAACAAGATTCTTTCCAATCAGTAGAAAAGACACCCTATGAGATATGGAGTGGCAAGAAGCCAACTCTTAAACATATGAGACTCTGGGGGGGGGGGGGTACCATGCATATGTTAAAAAGATGCTCACTGACAAGTTGAAATTCAAAAGTGAGAAATGTTACTTCGTGGGGTATCTAAAGGAAACTAAACACTACTTCTATCTACCTAGAGAACATAAGATCATTGTTTCCAGGAACACAAATTTTCATGAAGAAGAATATGTCTACAAGGAACAAAGTTGCACACAGATAGAACTTGAAGAAATTCAAGTACCACGAGATAACATAGAGATTGAATCCTTGTCGAATGACCAAGGCGAATTCAGTGGGAATATTTAGCGAAGATTGGGCACTTCAAGTACGCCATTCGACCAGTGGGAGTGTTACGAGGAATAATGTAGAAATACAAGATCCTTCTACATAGCCTTTGGGAGTGGATGCAATGGTTGCACTTCCTCCCATTCAGGAAATACATGAAAATGATATTCCTGAAAGCTCTCAAGTTGGTGGATTATCCAACACACAAGAACCCTCTCACAGTCAGAACATACCAAGCACTGAACTACAAACAATCAACTCTGTAGGTCCATTAGGACTCATCGTCCTCCTGAAAGTCTAAATCTACTTGTGGAAACACAGTGAGATAGATATTCTCGATAACGATGATCCTACAATCTATAGCGAAGCAATGTTGGACATTGATTCGAAGAGATGTCAAGAAGCCATAAAATCCGAGATGAAATCTATGTACATCAATCAAGTGCGGAACTTGGTTGATTTGCCAGCTGGGGTTAAACTCATAAGATGAAAATGGGTCTTCAAGAAGAAGATCGATGCATTTGGCAAGGTACAGACTTATAAAGAAAGGTTGGTGGCTAAAGGTTATAATCAACAAGAAAGTACTAGCAACCAACTAAAGAAGAAGTTTTGTCTACGCATTACCAACAAAAAAGTGCTAGCAACCAACCGACTTCTATACCATCTTGTTCTTCTTCACTACAACCTTATAAAAGACATGTTGTTTCTGCGGCTAGGATTGAAAGCATTAGAAATAAAATGTTTAGTGGTACCACTACTAATAAAGTTAGTGAGTTTGATATTTTTATTTTGCAGGGTGTTGTACCGTACCAAACAGTTCTCAATGAAGAAGAAAGTGAAGACTTGCTTAAATAATTAAGGGAAAATGATGAGACATTTCCAACACTAGCAAAGGTGGCCCGAGATGTATTGAACATTCAAACGTCATCAACAGCTTCTGAAAGCGTTTTTTTCTATCGGAAGATTTCAAATAGGAGAGCAGAGACACTAATTAGCGGGAGACAACTTGGAGATTACAGTTTATTCATAGATTGGATACGAACGGAGCGTAGAAGGTGCGGTCAACTAGATATCAACGAAGAAGACGATTTAAACTACAATGAAATCTTGTCCGATGGAATTGAAAGCAACGTTGACCAATTTGACCAACAATGTCACGACCCGACCCCGGATCCGTGACCGGTGCCTTAACCCGGGCACCCTTGTGACACAACATCAGAGAAAACCAGCGGAACATAAACTCATAATAAACAACCATAATGATATAAATAGTCTAACCCAAAATGGCTACCCCAAAAGTACATAAAATCGAACAGTTACATCCTTAAACAAACCAAGTTATGACAAGACTACAGGCCTCTAAGAAGGAGTAACACTATGACGGGACAGGGCCCCGTCATGCCCCTGAATGTACAAAACATCAACAACACCAGGGAGAACAATAACAAACGTGGAGCCTCCGAAGAAATGGAGCTCACGACACTGAGTAAAAGATCCTAGGAATGAGGATCTACCACCGCTTTCACCTGCGGCATGAGCGGCGGCCAGGAAGGGGTCGATACCTGACGTACAGTATGTAAATCGGAAAATCGTAGTAATATCATAAGTCCAAAATACACTGAGGTTATAGATAAAAATCAAATTATGTTGCACTGTGCCTTACTAACAATGAGAGTAACAAGTATAAGTATAATACTGCATAAAAATAGGAGGCTCATGATCAAACAGGATCTCTCGCGTAGTATCATTAAGCAATCCTACTCGCGGGAATTTGTTTCACCCGCATGGATCCTGTGGATCCGCATAAGGCCATCCGCCTCGCATGGGACTATTTCACCCGCATGGATCCTGTGGACCCGCATGAGTACCATCGCCGTACTCGCATGGGACTATTTCACCCGCATGGATCCTGTGGATCGGATCCGCATGAGTACAAGCGTCGCACTCGCATCATGGGTAGCAAATCCATGGCATAAGTAGTAAACCATCCTATTAGAGCATACCCGTGGGCCACCCATCGTGTCAGTATATCCAAAGGAAAAATAAGGCATAAGTAGTAAACCATCCTATTGGAGCATACCCGTGGGCCACCCATCGTGTCAGTATATCCAAAGGAAAAATAACAAGAATAACCCGGGGTTTACCCGTAATAATATTTATATAACATAGCTCATCCGGCTATCATACATAACATAAGCACTACCGGCCTATCATACATAACATAAGCACTACCGGCCTATCATATCATAACATAAGCGCTACCTGCTTATCATAACATAAGCAAGTTAAGAAATCTCCTAACTTCTTATTAACATTATTAATATATCCTCTCATTTTAGTGTACCCAAGGCACTAACATGTCTTTTAATAGAAAATCCGGGAATTCAACCCAAGTACCATGTACTTCTAACCCTTTAAGAAATAACTCTTTTATACAAAAATTCCAAGATACTAATCACCATAGCATCATGTTAAGATTTCTTTTCAAAAACAAGTCACATTTCCTTTTAGAAATATAGTAGGCTTCTAAATCAAGTGACTTCATTTCCTTTAAAACCTTAGGCAATCAATGCCTCAAAATCAGTTTACCCTTTTTCCAACTCAAAACATTTTTCCGTGCTTACTTTACTTAGAGTAAATCTCCTTTCGTTAACCTTCCATAAAGCTAATATAACCAACTTCTCATAAAGTCATTATATTCGCTTTATACATTAGTCAAATACATTTTTCCCTAAATCCAAGGGTTTTATGCTTTTAAGATGAAACAAATATCACATACTTAAAACAAGTGAAAGGTATCAAATCTTGTACGTCTACCGTACTACATAGATACAACTACTCATGCTCAAGAGATAGGAAAGCTCCATATACCTCTTCGGTCAATCCACTTGTTAATTCCAACTATCGCACGTAATACGTCAACCTATAATGACCATAATACGTTTATTAACATCTAATCTCAAAGTAGAACAATCCAAGTTCAAAGTCACTAAATTATATGGAGAATTGGGCAGCATTTCCTTTGTTTCTACTCACTTTGCCACCTTTTTCAAGGCCGAATTTATCATCCAAACACCACATTTAAGGCTCAACAATCCAACATTTTAAAGGGGATTACACCTCCAAACTTGGGTGTGTAAAATTCTGCCCCATTTGGTACAACAATACACTTAACAATTCTAAAGTAGTTTTTAGGCTACAACATGCTCATAATATCTTTTCTTAACCAATCATTCATATCCAAACCACATTTCTTACATGCAAGGACTCTAAGTGTGTTATTCACTACCACAAGTTCTTTCTTCTTAACATGCAACACTAAAAACTAATTATAAAGGAAGAATCATTACCTTAGAGCTTTAGCCAAATTTATTCCAAATATTTTGCTAGCTTCCTTGCCAAGAACACCACCACAACAACACCAACAAGCTAGCCACAAGTTTCCTTCTTGTTCTTAACTTTTCAGATTTTTCCTAAGGCTAGAATTTCTCTTGGAAATGTAGAGAGAAGGAGGAGCTAATTTAGAGAGAGAGAGGTTTGAAAGATGACCAAGTCTTCAAGACTGGGTCAATATAAGGCATGCAAGAAAACTCAGATGGGGGGACACTTGTCACCTCTCATGGCCTTTTAAAAGAAATCGGACTTTCTAAGTTTTTCGCCCAAAAATCCCGCCTGTGCGCGGCCGCTGAAACCTCCGCACCTCTTCGAACTTCCGCGCGGCGGCTGTCTGGCGCGGCGCTGCAACTCAGCGACCCTCGCATTTCGGCGCGCTGCGCATCCGCGCGGCCGCGTGCGCTTTGCTCGAAACGCATTCGTCGTCTGACCGAACTTGTAACTCCCATAACTTCCTACTCCGATGTCCTATCGATGAACGGTTGGTTGCGTTGGAAACTAGACTCAACGAACTATGCCCTAGGCCTTTGAAACACTTAGGAACTCTCAATGCACCGGGTCATAACCCGCCTCAAAGTTGACTAAAACCCGTCCGAAACAATCCGTCAACCTATTATTTCGAAAAAATTTAAATCTTACTCCCTTTCGTATGCTCTCATACGCATGACCTGAACTACGGGGTGTAACATTCTCCCACCCTTAGAAACATTCGTCCCCGAATGTTCTTTTGGAGCTAATCTAATATTCCTCGGTACTTCCTCGTACTTTACACTAATGGAACTTTATTATGCCACTTGTGACCCTAAGATATCGCACACGCTTAATCATTCCTCATAAGTCAAACAGAAAACGAACCCAAGATATGAACCATAACCACTTACTCCCGTTCATGGCCTATGAAGTGCGGATTCGTAATTACCAACTGATTCTATCACATGTTCATAGTCTCAATATCCCTCGTTCATGATACTAAATCTTACAACAATCCCATCACTTACTCCACCCGGATCTCATCAGTACTATCCCCTTAAGCATACCACGTAGCTTAATTTACAAACATAGTCTCCCATTAGATCTCTTAATTAAACTTCTTAAGGGTCCATTTATTTCTCAGACAACTCATCATCTCCTAATTATCTCAAATTAGTACGTACAACCTTGATGAGAGTTCATCAAACCACTCCATACCTTCCCGGTATCTAATTAGTCCTTATCAATCCTTGGTATTCCAATATCATTCTAGGCAACACGCGTCTAACCCTCATACAGAAATCCGTATAGTTGTATGTCACAATACCAACTATACTAAAAATATTACCAACCTGGATACACAATCTACATAATCCTTCTGGGTCACTGCTGCCTTTCTCGTAGCTGCAATCAACATAACTCGTTAGGGAGAGACGACCCTAACAACACGGCTCTATCGCACGATCTCAGAGTGAGAAGAATGGAAACCAATCCTAAATATCATGTAGCCTCCTGATTATAGATGTGGTGCACAACACACCGATAATCAAGACTCTACTAGATACGGCCTGTAGACCCTTTCCGAGGATTAATCGCTTCGATACCACTTTTGTCACGACCCGACCGGATCGTGACCGGTGCCCTTAACCCGGCACCGCGTGACACAACATCGAGAGAAAACCAATGAACATAAACTCATAATAAACAACCATAATGATATAAATAGTCTAACCCAAAATGGCTACCCCAAAGTACATAAAACGACGATTACATCCTTAAACAAACCAAGTTATGACAAGACTACAGGCCTAAGAAGGAGTAACACTATGACGACAGGGGCCCGCCATGCCCCGAATGTACAAAACATCAACAACACCGGGGAGAACCATACCAAAAGTCGAGCCTCCAAAGAAATGGAGCTCACGACACTGAGTAAAAGATCCTAGGAATGAGGATCTACCACCGCTTTCACCTGCGGCATGAGCGGCCAGGAAGGTCGGTGACACAACGTACAGTATGTAAATCGGAAAATCGTAGTAATATCATAAGTCCAAAATACTGAAGTTATAGATAAAAATCAAATTATGTTGCTTGTGTCTTACTAACAATGAGTAACAATTATAAGTATAATCTCGCATAAAAATAGGAGGCTCGTGATCAAACAGATCTCGCCCGTAGTATCATTAAGCAATCCTACTCGCGGATTTGTTTCACCCGCATGGATCCTGTGGATCCGCATAAGGCCATCCGCCTCGCATGGGACTATTTCACCCGCATGGATCCTGTGGACCCGCATGAGTACCATCGCCGTACTCGCATGAGACTATTTCACCCGCATGGATCCTGTGGATCCGCATAAGGCCATCCGCCTCGCATGGGACTATTTCACCCGCATGGATCCTGTGGACCCGCATGAGTACCATCGCCGTACTCGCATGAGACTATTTCACCCGCATGGATCCTGTGGACCGGATCCGCATGAGTACAAGCGCCGCACTCGCATCATGGGTAGCAAATTCATGGCATAAGTAGTAAACCATCCTATTGGAGCATACCCGTGCGTCACCCATCGTGTCAGTATATCCAAAGGAAAAATAAGGCATAAGTAGTAAACCATCCTATTGGAGCATACCCGTGGGCCACCCATCGTGTCAGTATATCCAAAGGAAAAATAACAAGAATAACCCGGGGTTTACCCGTAATAATATTTATATAACATAGCTCATCCGGCTATCATACATAACATAAGCACTACTACTATCATACATAACATAAGCACTACCTACTATCATATCATAACATAAGCGCTACCGGCTTATCATAACATAAGCAAGTTAAGAAATCCCCTAACTTCTTATTAACATTATTAATATATCCTCTCATTTTAGTGTACCCAAGGCACTAACATGTCTTTTAATAGAAAATATGGGAATTCAACCCAAGTACCATGTACTTCTAACCCTTTAAGAAATAACTCTTTTATACAAAAAATTTCAAGATACTAATCACCATAGCATCAAGTTAAGATTTCCTTTCAAAAACAAGTCACATTTCCTTTTAGAAATATAGTAGGTTTCTAAATCAAGTGACTTCATTTCCTTTAAAACCTTAGGCAATCAATGCCTCAAAATCAGTTTACCCTTTTCCCAACTCAAAACATTTTTCCGTGCTTACTTTACTTAGAGTAAATCTCCTTTCGTTAACCTTCCATTAAGCTAATATAACCAACTTCCCATAAAGTCATTATATTCGCTTTATACATTAGTCAAATACATTTTTTCCTAAATCCAAGGGTTTTATGCTTTTAAGATGAAACAAGTATCACATACTTAAAACAAGTGAAAGGTATCAAATCTTGTACGTCTACCGTACTACATAGATACAACTACTCATGCTCAAGAGATAGGAAAGCTCCACATACCTCTTCGGTCAATCCACTTGTTAATTCCAACTATCGCACGTAATACGTCAACCTATAATGACCATAATACGTTTATTAACCTCTAATCTCAAAGTAGAACAATCCAAGTTCAAAGTCACTAAATTATATGGAGAATTGGGCAGCATTTCCTTTGTTTCTACTCACTTTGCCACTTTTTTCAAGGCCGAATTTATCATCCAAACACCACATTTAAGGCTCAACAATCCAACATTTTAAAGGGGATTACACCTCCAAACTTGGGTGTGTAAAATTCTGCCCCATTTGGTACAACAATACACTTAACAATTCTAAAGTAGTTTTTAGGCTACAACATGCTCATAATATCTTTTCTTAACCAATCCTTCATATCCAAACCACATTTCTTACATGCAAGGACTCTAAGTGCATTATTCACTACCACAAGTTCTTTCTTCTTAACATGCAACACTAAAAACTAATTATAAAGGAAGAATCATTACCTTAGAGCTTTAGCCAAATTTATTCCAAATATTTTGCTAGCTTCTTTGCCAAGAACACCACCACAACAACACCAACAAGCTAGCCACAAGCTTCCTTCTTGTTCTTAACTTTTCAGATTTTTCCTAAGGCTAGAATTTCTCTTGGAAATGTAGAGAGAAGGAGCTAATTTAGAGAGAGAGGTTTGAAAGATGACCAAGTCTTCAAGACTTGGTCAATATAAGGCATCTGAAAAATCAGATGGGGACACTTGTCACCCTCCCATGGCCTTTTAAAAGAAATCGGACTTTCCTAAGTTTTTCGCCCAAAAATCCGCCTCGGCGCGCGGCCACGCGTGTGAAACCTCCGCGACCTCTCACGAACTTCGTGCGCGCGGCCAGTTTCTGGTGCGCGGCTGCGCTCAGCGACCCTCGATGCCGTGCGCGCTCTGCATCCGGCGCCGCGGCCCTGTTGCCTTTGCCTGAAACGCATTTATGTCCGTCTGCGCACTGAACTTGTAACTCCCATAACTTCCTACTCCGATGTCCTATCGATGAACGGTTGGTTGCGTTGGAAACTAGACTCAACGAACTACGCCCTAGGCCTTTGAAACACTTAGGAACTCTCAATGCACCGGGTCATAACCCGCCTCAAAGTTGACTAAAACCCGTCCGAAACAATCCGTCAACCTATTCTTTCGAAAAAATTTAAATCTTACTCCCTTTCGTATGCTCTCATACGCATGACCTGAACTACGGGGTGTAACAAATAAATTCCAATTCCAATCGAAGAACCACAAGACATTGTGAAGAAACTAGAAAATGTGTTTATAAAAATATAATTTTTTAAATTGTAATTTTACTATGTTATTTGCAACTTTCAACACCACAAAGTTGCAATTTTGAAATTGTATTACAAAAAAAACATATTTCTATTAAATAATATAAGATGCACAAAAATAGTCTTGAGATATTTTTATTAAACTATCTTGTTCAATTATTGAAGTGTTTTTATATATATATATATATATATATATATATATATATATATATGTGTGTTATTTGCAACTTTCAACACCACAAAGTTGCAATTTTGAAATTGTATTACAAAAAAAATCATATTTCTATTAAATAATATAAGATGCACAAAAATAGTCTTGAGATATTTTTATTAAACTATCTTGTTCAATTATTGAAGTGTTTATATATATATATTATTTTTTAAAATTAAATGCCAAAAAAATATCGAAAATCCCGATACCGACCCGACCCTGCCCCGGCCCGACCCGCTAAGACCGGTCCCCTTTTCCGACGGAAACGGGACAGGACATTGATGGATCCTGCCAGTCGCGGCCCGCCAATCCCGCCGGAGGACCGATTCCACCAGTCCTGTCAGGACCCACCCCGACCCCGACCCACCCCTAGTTTCATCCAATATCTTTTCTCATCCCACCCATCTTGCTCTTTTATCACCACTAACCCTTTTTAACTTATTCTATGTCAGCTAATAATTTGATGACTCTATCTTCCTTTCCAACTCTTCCAAACTAAAGTATTTTGCTTTGTTTATTTTTTCAATCTTCTCCACCTCTCAATGATTGCTTAACACATGACATTTTCCGGTGCCAAAGTCAAAACAATCTTTTTCCTAGTTTGTTTTTGGTTTGGTGCACATTCTCTTTTTTTCTCAACGAAAAAAAAAACGGCGCCTCAAAATATATATAGCGAAAACTAGGACAACCATGATACAATCCCAGAATTCCCAAAATACCATCTACTAAAATATTTTGTGTAGGATCTTTATAATGTCGGCGATGAATTATGATCCACAACTCAACAAGGACGATACCAGAAGAACCGGATGGATATAAACCCGCTTTTGATGTTGAAAAAATGATCGGTATATTGGCTCTTTCCAAGTAATCTCTAACCTTATATGAGAATTCTGACCCCTACACCTGTCTCTTTTATAGATTGGAGGTTGCCAATGTTGTTTCCCCTTCCATCTGCTTCATCAGATATTTTATCGTAGAAAGCAATAGCCTTTTATGAGTCTAGATTCAAGCTCAAGCATGTTGGTTTTCGAATCATCGCCTTCTAACTCATTTTCAGTTTTGAAAATGGAGTTTCCGAGATCTTGATCACCTAGTCAATTGCATTGGTTTAATCCGATAGTTATTTTCCCAAGACCAGGTGTGGAACATATAATTCAGTAAACTGATTCTAATTTGTTCTCCTACAAAGCTCACTAAAGAGCATCCATCCTCTTGGCCACCTTATTTGTTTCCTTCTTCCCATCATGTCGAAGTGTCTGTTGAGAAACCCCTCCTCCTTGGTCGTTTCAGACGACATCACCAGTTCTTCTGACTGCTCATTTTTGTCAAGTGCTACACACTTGTTGAAGGACGAGCGGTCTACTTATGAGGTCTTAGATAATTCTCGTCTCAAGACCAAGATTTTGTGGTTGAATTAGATGTCAACACTCTCTATGTTCTTCATATCAGTGTGCATAGGTGTGTAAGTATCTCATTTTCGTTAAGGGAGTAGAGTTGTTGTCTCTTTATATGGTATTTAACAATCCTCACCTCCTAAGCTATTCTTTTGGAGCTGGATAGGCGCAAGAACCATTTTTTAAAACACCTTCTCCATCATAATAGTCTTTTTCTCTCCCTCTTTCGTCCTTTCTCTTCCCTCCCTCCCCAGTTCCCTAATCATGTCCTCCTTTCCTGAGTTTTAGGGATAAATTTTGGTGTTAATCACACCCTGAAACTCATGTCACCCTTCTCCACTGCTATAGACACTGGCACCCTTTTCCTCCTTTTACGGAACCTAACTCTAGCTAAACCTTATAATTTACAATCCACATCAACGAAAATTCCACATGCATTTCCCATCTTTTTAAGCAATTTATTTCACCATAATGGGTCGGTAAGCTGGTGATGTTACGACTACTGCCCCCTGGCTGCTATATTGTTTTTTACAACATGTGCTCTCAGGCCACCTTCCAACCCTCACCTAGTACACGCAATGCTTTCACATCACTTCACAACAAAGAGGCTACTTACTGGATGATCACACACTCATTTCAACTCTTGTTGCCTTCCATTTGCTTGAGAAATTTACTCATTTAAACATAATTATTAGTAGATTGCCACATTTCATATAGTTCAAGGGCAAAATTGGGCAATTTTCCCATAGTTTTAGAGCAACAGTTAGCAAGAAGGGTATTTTTGAGCTATTGGGAGAGTATTTGAGCTAGATGACTAACGCCAAAATGTGCAACGGAGGGTAAAGTTGACTTATTTCGTATAGTTATAAGGTATTTGTGGCCCGTTTTCCCTTTTTTATAACCGCTGTGTTCCGGCAGCTTGCAGGCACCTTTATTAGTTCCATGGGTACCTATTAGCTTCAACCGATACAGGTATCACGTAACTTGGTCCACCAATACTTGTATATATAGGAAAATATCACCTAAAGTTTTGCCTCCGCAGCTTTTAATAAGAGATCTTGTGGTTCTCGACCTAGTCCAGTTGACCATTATGCATGGTTTCTTGTGCTACCATGGAAAAGGGTTACTTTTCAGTAAATGTATGTTATTTGAAAGCAAACTAGAGGTAACTGCTTACGTAGTTAGAAATGTAACAGAGAGCAAGTAATATGCAATAATGATTACATGTTATGGATAGTTGTTTATATTGTTAGTTGTATTAACGTATATTAATATAATATACTTCATATATTATCTAATATTTAGTGTTGTATAATTATGATAGATATAAGATCTCTATTGTATTAAAATTTCACATTATACACACTATATATATTTGTATTAATGAGAAATGCGCCCAAGAAAAAATTAATACAATCTTTCATCACATCAGAAGCCAAAACCTAAACCTTATTTTCCTTCTTCCTCCACTCGCAGTCCCCTCAGTCTCCACCGGCGGCTGCCCATCTGTTTCAAGAACAAATTTCTTATTCCTTGATCTTACTTACTGTTCCCGAGAACAACTTTCTGCAAAATTCTGCTTTCTTGTTCTTACTACGAGAACAACTCTCTGTGAATTTCTGATTTCTTGTTTTTTTCTACGGCCTGGAACCAATCAAAAGCGGTCGTCCACCGTCGTCATAGAAAAATTCTTGTGACTACCATGTCTACTCCTTCCTCTCCTAAAACTCCCACCTCTTCCGCAGTCGTCATAGAAAACCCTACCGCTCCCTCCTCCCCATCTTCTTTTCATCCGGCTTTTGCCATTACGAATATCTAGAATTTCATTCTAATCACTCTTGATAAAGAAGATGGTCAATACTCTTCGTGGGTCGAACTCTTTCGTATTCACGCCTGCGCGTATAACGTGCTTGACCATATTGACGACTCTCTTTCCCGTCCCATTGATGTTGCAGACTCCACTTGGCATCGTCTTGACGTTATAGTTAAATAGTGGATTTACGGCACCATCTCCAAAGATTTGCTTCATACAATTATAAGAACAGGTGCCTCAGCTAATGAATTATGGTTACGATTAGAAGAAATATTCTAGGACAACAAAAATACTCGGGTTGTGTATTTGGAGGAACAATTTAATAATACACGTCTCGAGAATTTTTCCAGCATGTCTGAATATTATAAACAGTTGAAACTAGTTGCAGACCAATTAGCCAACATGGAGACACCTGTCTCTGACACAAAGATGGTCCTACAACTTATTTCTGGCTTACCAAAAGGAGAATACGATACGCTAGCCACTATGATTCAACAAGTCGACCCACTACTGAGTTTCAACAAGGCACGTTCACAATTACTTTTAGAGAAAACCCGACGTGCCAAACAGGACGCCCATAATAAAAAAAGCACTAGTGGTTGAACATCTAGTCACAAACGCGGCCCCACCAGTCGTGGGACAGTCGCGGTGGAGGTAGGGGTGGCAGATGCCGCAATAATGGCAAAAACGGTAAGGGCTGAGGCAGAGGAAAGGCCCAGCAACAGCCTGCCACAATCCAACAGTGGACGTGGCCTGGCCCATACCCTTAGATAAATTAAAAATTGGCGTCGACTACGCCCTTGCGAGCGCAGACTACCGGGCCCGGTCACCTAGCATTTTGGGCGAGGACCATACGCGACCGCAAACATCAATCGCCATCGTGCCCATCTCGATCGCCGATCCGGCCCGGTGACTCACGATCCGCCCACGCGAGTTTGGTCAGGATTTCGATACTTTAAACTTGCAGCAGCCCGACAAAAATTGGTACATGGACACATGTGCCACATCTCATCTCACCCGCTCAGCAGGTAATCTTCCCAAACTATTTCAGTTAAATTATCCTCAATTTATTACTGTTGATAATGGCCACCGTATTTCAATTCAGGGTCACCCAACCACCTCACCACCCTTCTCCCTGAACAACATATTGTATGCTCCCAACATTATCAAAAACTTAATATATGTCCGGAAATTTACTCATAAAAATTCCGTCTATGTTGACTTTGACCTTTTTGGTTTCACTGTGAATGATCTTCGCACGGGGACACCTCTTACATGATGCAATAGCACGGTGGATCTCTATCCGTTCTCATCCACCTTCGCTGCCAGCTCATGCTCTCCTGTATCTCTCGTTTCTATCTCTCCGTCAACTTGGCATAATAGGCTTGGACACCCAGGATACCCAGTTTTTAATTTTCTTAGAGGCAATAACTTTATTAGATATAATAATAGGAAACTTGTCCATCATTGTGTTTCTTGCTCCTTAGGCAAACATGTTTGTCTTCCCTTTAAGTCATCTTTAAGTGTTACATTTTCTCCTTTTGACATTATTCAAGTTGATTTGTGGACATCTCTTATCACTAGCTTAATGGGTCATAAATATTATCTAGTTTTATTGGATGATTACTCTCGTTTTATTTGGATTTATCTGCTAAAATTTAAGTCCAAAGTTTTTGCCAAGTTTATGAATTTATCCGGTTCAACATCAGCGAACCAAACACATAGAGATGGATATACACTTTGTTCGTGAAAGTGTTGGTATCAGGCTTGTTAAGGTGTTGCATGTGCCTTTTGTTAGCGATTTATCCACACGCTTAACGCAAGTGCACGTATCGTGACAAGTAATATAGTCTGGGTAAGAGCGAATATCGTCCTCAGGGATTAGTGTTCAATTACCAATTTCTATCCTATGGTATATATTTGGTGATCAATATTTTGATGGTTGTTTGTATCTATGACTACTAAATATTATAAAAGTTAACTAAATTACTTTACTTAAATCAGATATGATTAAAGTTTAGCTCCTAGCCATAGATATGCTAAGAACTAAAAGATTATCCAACATAAACTGAAAAATAAATAAAGTAAGAAAAAATAATTACTCAAGAACAAGCCTCCAATCTTGAAGCTTTCAAGAACTATGTGTTGTGTAGAGTTAGGGATTATGGAACCTTTCAAAAATCTGCCCTAAGGCCTTTTTATATCCTCCAAAAACGTTCCCAACTTTTTCCTCTTGGTCTTGGCCCATTCCTATTTGGATTTGGCTGAAAATTCGCGTCGGCGCCACGACCCTGAGATCGACGCCGTGGCGCCGAAACTCCTGCGACTCGTCAGATTTTTGGGCGCCGTGGCGCTGCTTTCACTGATAGAGTGGCTCCATGGCGCCGCCCTGTCCTTCGTCCGGGGTGCCGACTTTTCATCTCTTTTGGCTCTAGAACCTCTGTTTCTGCCCTCTTTTTGCTTCTATTTGCCAATGTGTCATTTTAAACCACTGTGACTCAAAGAACGAAAATCTATACTAACATGACACGTATTTGTACAAAAATGGGTCAAAGACTAACTAAAAATGACTCAAAAGGTGTATATAAAATACGCCTAACACCTTCTTCGTATCAGTATGCGGATATCTTCACGAAAGGTCTTCCTATACAGCTATTCCTCGACTTCAGATTCAGTCTTAGCGTCCGGCCTCCTCCCGCTCCGACTGCGGAGGTGTACTAAAGTATATTAATATAATATACTCCATATATTATGTAATATTTAATGTTGTATAATTATGGTAGATATATGATCTATATTGTATTAGGATTCTACAATGTACACACTATATATATTTATATTAATGAGAAAAACTCTTCAAGGGGAAATTAATACGATCTTACAAGTTGTGTAACTTAAATTTGAAATAAGTCATTTGTGTCCTTTGCTTTAGATAGAATATTGATACTCCAATATGATACTATAAGTTTTTTTTTTTAAAAGTAACAATTTGTATACAAATCAAAAGTCAACACCATGGGTGTTTCTGGAGGGTAATTACGAACTCCAAAAAAAGAAGCCGAAAGAGGGGCTGAAACAGAGAACTAACACCTACCTTTATATCACTTTGCCTATTAGTTCTATGATACTATTGAAAGTATATGTATGTCCTAGAGATAATCTGTATTAGAATAAATGTACTTTATACATATTTATATTTATATTAATGGAGATTAATATTATGTCATTTACAGTTATTGAATTATTAATTGATTGTTTATAATATTCTATAAATGCATCCCTAAGAGGTTACGTGGTTATTAATATTGTGAGAGATTAATATTATAACTTAACTCTTAAAATTGCCTCAACTAATGATTATCGAGAATGAAATATCGATGATATGTGATACGTCGACATGTGGTGTGCATCATCCTTAGGGATGTAGTATGTCTCACCTGCTACGAGTTATGGCAACTCGTGATGGACTCATGGGTACCTGTAGAAGTATTGGTATACCCTGCTGATGTACTGTTTGTTATATATGTCTAAAGTATCATCAGCGTGTGGGAGATAGAAGCCCTTAGACTTGAGGTCGATACACGCCTTTTTTATAGAGTAATGTACTTTTATCCTATCCTAAGCTAAAATGCCTTATAGGTTGAGACGCGGCTTGTATTGAGTATATTGCGATGTAGATTAAAGGTGGTAGTTGAGCCAAGATTAGGATTCATTCCTCGAATGTATCTTCGAAAGAACACTCAGATTCTCATATGGTATTAGGTTGACTAAGTCATTGGCCAATGCAGTAGACATATCTTCGATATGGTCTTGTGTCAACTAATATAGATAAGATATAATGATCAAGTCATTTGGATAGATACTTGACAGATCCTAAACTTGATCGAATGTGTCATGAATGAAAGGATTTTATCTACTCACGTAGAGGTTCAGTTCACATGTTTCGTGTAACTATACTTCACATATTGAGTTTGTCTTCTGGCGCCGTCTAGGAGTTCCGTGTAGACCCTAATGTTATTAGTGTCGATATGTGAAGGCATGTAGGGTAACACTAAGTCAATTGTTCTATCGATTCAAGGATGTAATCAGAGAGAATATAAATTTTTGATTTATAATCGAGACATTAGAATAAATAATGATTATTTAATTAAATCGAGATGATATTTCAGATTTAATTAAAATAGAAATGAGGCATAATTGGACTAGGGCCGTGACTCAAGGGACCAAGGGCCGCGGTGCCACCCATTGAGCGTCGCGGCGCCACGTGTGTTTCTGGGCCTGGTCCACTTGGAAAACCCTAGCTAATTTACAACTATAAATAGAAGGTTCCATCATTATTTTAAAATACCTAATTCACAAGAATTATTATCTGTTGAAACTCTGCTGGATATCGTAGCTTTCCAAAAGGATTAATTACATCGTAGTTTTTGACTTGCAAATCGAGGAACAGTTGCGTGCTCACCCTCGGAGTACACTTGGAGAAGAAGATTCTAGATTTGCTAAACTGTAAGTGTTCTATCGACGCATTATAGTTTCTGTGTGTTTTACATTATATAATCATCCATTAATTTGACAGTCCGTCGGGTTTGAAACATAAATTTTCAAATTTCACTGCGTGTACGAACTTGACAAAACACTATAGTGGTATCAGAGTCTGGGTTGTTTTGTATGATTATATAATGAATATTAATGATTATATGAGTTATGATTCGTCTAAATCTAATTTTTGTCGCTAAGGAGCTTCAAAACCTTAAAATCTTAAGAACGTATAATCCTTGTCTACGGATCTGTTAAACAATGATGTAATCGAGGAAGTTATTCCAATCTAACTCTTCTAAGTCAACGTGCGTAACCGATTCATTTCGAACATGGTGCACTGAGATGAAGAACGAGAAGGGATTGAATAATGGTCAATGAACGTGTTGTTTAATGATGAAGGGGAATGAGGATGAATCTATAAATCTGACCCTGAACCAGTTTTAGGGCTTCAGAAATACATATTTCGCGTTTCTAAGATCGAGACTCCACGGCTCCACGATGGAGCATCGCGGCGCCTCCTAGGGTTTGACGGTGGAGCCACGGCGCTAAAGCGAAATGTTTTTTCCATACACTACCCGTCAGGCTCCGCGGCGCCGACGGTAATTTTTAAAAAAAAATTGGAACCAAAAACTGAAGTTTTTAAATATTCTGATTCTAAAGTTTAGAATATTCAGAATCTGAAACTAAAACCTTTTAATTAGACAGATTTGGTCCTTTCGGGCACTCTGTAATTAAATAAAGTTTCTAAAAATTGAATTTTCGAAATCTAGAAATTGAAAACAGGTCCCTGAAACCTGAAAATATTTTCTGAAAATTAAAATTAGATTTTATGAATTTAATAGGTTTCAAATTAAATTGTTAAATTCTTGAGGGACTAAACTGTAAATTCTGAAAGTTTATAGAATTTCCTGAAAATCAGAATTTTAAAATCAGAAAATGTTTAGGGACTGTTTGACATAGACATAGATTTTAGAGTTTAGACAAATAGACCATTGATTATTATTAATAGTATATTATTGAATAATATACAAATATGCTAAGTGTTTTAAAACCAGTAATTGATTTTCATTTTCTACTTTATTAGGTATCTAAAAATATACAAATATGCTAAGTGTTTTAGAACCAGTAATATACAACTATGCTAAGTGTTTTAGACCCAGTAATTGATTTTCATAAATGACCGCAATAACTGTCTGGGTAGGCGGCGCACAGTAGTTGATTAAAACCATCCTTATCATGCCTATTGGGTTGATGGTTTCGCATTTAAATGTGCTTTAGAAATTACATGATAAGATGTCGTAAGATATATGACATGTATGTTGATCTTGGTTGAAATCCCCGAAAACTGAAAATGTTCCCCAAACATTGAATACAAGTCTAAAATTAAAACGTGTCGTCCATTATAATTGTTAAGGTGCAAAATCCTTTTCGGCGATACAAGTATTTATGCCTAAGATTTTGCTCTAAGTCTACGTGGACTCAGACCCTTTCATAGATGTGTTAAACGTAAAAGTAGATGATAAACTTTTGTGGTATTTACACCCAAGTGTTTGCTCGCAAAGGCCAAGTTTACTTAGATACATAAACGCAGTCGTGTAATGGGGTTGGCTTGCTTAGACAAATCTTGGCGCCAAAGTGTCGGACTAATCTAAGGACGCAGGATTAAAATGAATTATTTAATCAACCAAGAGTTGAAAATAAGCTTTGCAATTGGTTTTAAGACCTACCAAAATGTGCTATTGAAGTTATCAGCCCAAGAAAATGCGGATATAGCATAGGTTTGGATCTTGGCCCATTATGACCTTAAAATATTTTAGGTTTGTATTCTACCTTGGGGTCGTAGAAGTATGCTAAAATAGTGGGAGCTAATTAAACAAAATGTCATGTTAAATTAGTTTAAAACAATGTGTATACTAGGAAAATAAATTTTGATTGTATTTTCCTGTCTATCTATATCTTCTGTCGAGTTTTTCACTAAAGATGCTAATTGAAATAAACAAGATCACCAGACCAAATTATCTTGACTGTCTTAGGAGTCTTGGGATTTTCCTAAGGCAAGAGAAAATTGAATATGTATTGGACAAGATTTTCCCCACTGTGCCTGCTGAGGAGTCTGTTGAGTATGTTGTTTTTGACAAGGTTGCTTATCAAAAGAATTTTGATGATGCCACATCTGCATAATGTGTTATGTTATCCTCCATGTCTATGGAGCTGCAAAGGCAACATGAGAACATGGGTCCTAACGATATGCTAGGACATTTGAAGAGCCTCTATGACTCACAGTCTCAGACATTGGAGTATGAGCTGCTTATAGAGCTTTTCAAATGTAAGTTGATCGAAGGGGGTCAAGTGTCTCAACACGTGCTGAAGATGATAGGGTTAATCGAAATGTTGGCCTCAATTGGTATTGATCTGCAGAGTAGAGTTGCTTCCATGCTGATCCTAAATTCACTTCCTCGTTCATTTGAGAGTTTCATCATTAACTACAATATGAATGGAACTAAAGCGAATCTGCCGGAACTGCATAATATGCTAAAGACTTTTGAATCTTCAATCTCGGGCAAAGTTGTGCTCATAGTAAGCTCCTCTAGTCATCTCAAACCGAAAGGTAAGTAATGGCAGAAGAAGAAGAAGGGCAAAGTTGTCGCTGCGCCCGCAGCAATGAAGCCTAAGGGAGGGACGAAAAAGAAGAAGGTAATTCCGGCTAAGGATGTGTGCATGAATTGCAATAGGAAGGGGCATTGGAAAAAAATTGCACTGCTCCAGGAGGAGGGAAAGCACCTGGTGCTTCAGCCTCTAATGGACAAGGTATGTTTGTAATTGAAATAAATCTATCTATAAATAATTCTCATTCCTGGGTACTAGATACCGCTTGTGGCTCACACATTTGTACAAATGTGAAGGGGCTAACTAACAACAGGAAGGTCGGACCCAGAGAGGTGGACCTGCGCGTTGGAAATAGAGCACGAGTTGATGTTAAGCGTGTGGGAACTTATAGATTAGATTTACCTTCTGACAAATGTTTAGTGTTGAACAATTGTTTTTATGTTCCCTCATTAACGAGGAACACCATTTCCATTCCTGTTAGACAAAGAGGGTTTTTCCTCAAACATATTTAATGGCAATATGATTTTGTCTTTTAATGATGTTGTGTTTAGAATTGCGCCTCTTGTGAATGGATTGTATACACTAAACTATTGTCGAGAAATTTTCAATATACAACAAACGAGCTAAAATAAGTAAAAGAAATTCTACCTACCTGTGGCATTGTAGACTTGGTCATATCAATCAAACAAGGATAGAACAGTTGAGAAAACTTAACTACCTTGAACAATTTGACTTAGAATCTTATGGTAACTGTGAATCATGTTTGAATGGTAAGATGACCAATAAGCCTCTTTCTGGAAAGGGGATATGAGTCAAGGAGGTGCTTGAGTTGGTACATACTAACGTATGTGGACCATTTTTGACCCAGGCTAGAGGAGGTTTCCTTTACTTCATCACTTTTACAGACGACTTGACAAGGTATAGATATGTGTATCTTATGAAACACAAGTCTGAGGCCTTCAAAAAGTTTAGGGAGTACAAGTGTGAAGTGGAGAAATAATTCGCAAAGAGTATCAAGACTCTTCGATCTGATCGAGGAGGTGAATACTTAAGTAAAGAATTTATAGATTACTTGAAGCTACATGGAGTTCATTCCGAATGGACGCCTCCTGGAACACCACAAATGAATGATGTTGCCTAGAGGAGAAACTGAACCCTACTTGATATGGTTTGATTTATGATGAGCTTTTCAGCTTTGCCAACATACTTTTGGGGATATGCTATTACAAACCTCAATTTGTGTTCTAAACAGGGTTCCTTCTAAATCAGTTGAAAAGACGCCGTATGAGATATGGTGTGTCAAGAAGCCAGCTTTTAGACATTTGAGGCCCTAGGGATGCCCTGCATATGTCAAGAAGATGCTCACTGATAAGTTGGAATCCAAGAGAGAAATGTTACTTTGTAGGGTATCCAAAGGAAACTAGGGGATACTATTTATATCTTCATAGCGAACATAAGATCATTGTTTCTAGGAATGCAACTTTTCTTGAAGAAGAATATGTCTACAAGGAAGAAAATTGCACAGATATAGAACTTGAAGAAATTCAAGAACAACAAAGTAACATAGAGGTTGAATCCTTGCCGAATGATCAAAGCAAAGATTCAGTGGGAGCTTTCGGTGAAGATTGGGTACTTAGGATACGCCCTTCGGCCAGTGGGAGTGTTGCGAGGACTGATGCAGAAATGCAAGACCCTCCTTCACAGACTTTGGGAGCAAGTGCAGTGACTCCACCTCCTCCCATTCAGGAAAGACATAAAAATGATATTCCTGAAAGCTGTCATGTTGGTGGAACAACCAACATACAAGAACATTCTCACAGTCAGAACATACCTAGAACTGACTGCAAGACTATCAACTCTGTATGTCTGTAAGAACTATCGTACTCTAGAAAGACTAAATCTACTTGTGGAAACACATAGTGTGATAGATATTCCAGATGATGATGAGCCTACAACCTACATCAAAGCAATGGTAGACATTAATTCGAAAAGACGACAAGAAGCCATGAAATCCGAAATGGAATCTATGTATGTCAATCAAGTGTGGAACTTGATTGATTTGCCAACTGGGGTTAAACCCATAGGATGTAAATGGGTCTTCAAGAATAAAATTGATGCATTTGGCAAGGTTCAGACTTATAAATCTAGACTTGTGGCTAAAGGTTATAATCAGCGTCCTGGTGTGGATTATGATGAAACATTTTCGCTAGTTGCTAAGATAAAGTCTATTCGGATTTTACTTGCTATAGCTGCACATTATGACTATGACATTTGGCAGATAGACGTCAAAATTGCATTCCTCAATGGTAATCTAATTTAGGAAGTATATATGAAACAACCCGAGGGTTTTTCATTCGAGTCCAAACCAAATGTTGTATGCAAGTTACATAAGTCCATTTATGGACTTAAGCAAGCCTATAGGAGTTGGAATATTTGCTTTGACAAGGCTATCAAGTCATTTGATTTTTTCAGAAGCAAAGAAGATTCTTGTGTTTATATCAAACGCAAGTATGAAGGTATTGTCTTCATTGTTATATATGTTGATGACATATTGATAATGGTAGACAATAAGACTCTCATGCAGTCAGTTAAGGAATGGTTGTCCAATACCTTCATGATGAAGGACTTAGGTGAAGCCTGCTACATTCTGGGAATTAGGATCTATAGAGATATACCTAATAGATTGTTGGGGCTGTCACAGTTGGTCTACATAGACAAAGTGCTTGGACATTTATTTTATGGAGAATCCAAGAAAGGCAGTCTTCCAATGGGTCAAGGCATCAAGTCGTATAAGAAGGATTGCCCTTCTAGTAATGTAGAATTTGAGCGCATAAAGAGGATCTCATATGCTTCGTGTATAGGATCAATCATGTATGTCATGACTTGTACTAGGCCAGATGTTGCCTTTGCACTTAGTATGACTTGCAAGTTCCAGCAGGATCCTGGTGATGAACACTGGAAGGAAGTCAAAAGTATTCTTAAGTATCTCATATGTACTAAAGATTACTTCTTGGTCTATGGTGGTGATGAGAAGCTAGTTGCTACTGGTTACACTGATGCTAGCTTCCAGACAGATGTTGATGACTTCAAATCTCAGTCTGGTTACACGTTCATTTTCAATGGTGGAGCAGTGAGTTGGAAGAGTTCCAAACAATCTACAACTGCTGATTCGACTACTGAAGCAGAGTACAATGCTGGATCGAAAACTGCTAAAAAAGTTGTCGTGATTTCTGAGTTCCTGAAGGAACTAGGGTTTGTTCCGAGTGCTAGTTGTCCAATAACCAATTATTGTGACAACACTGGTGCAATTGCACAGGTAAAAGAACCAAGATCAATAAACAGAAACAAGCATGTACCAAGGAAGTACCACATCCTCAGAGAGATGGTGGAGACTGAAGATATTAGATTAGATTATGTTTCCACAGACAATTATCTAGCAGACCCATTTACTAAACCATTATGCTTAGTTAAGCATAATGGTCATTTTGAGAACATGAGTATTAGATATGTTGGTGATTGGCTCTAGGCCAAGTGGGAGATTGAAAGTATATGTATGTCCTAGAGACAATATGTATTAGGACAAATGTACTTTATATACATTCATATTTATATTAATGAAGATTAATATTATGACATTTGCAGTTATTGAATTATTAGTTGATTATTTATAATATTTTATAAATGTATCCCTAAGAGATTACGTGGTTATTAATATTGTGAGAGATTAATATTATAACGTAACTCTTAAAATTTCCTCGACTAATGATTGTTGACAGTCAATTTTGACCCATTTTTTTGTATATTTCGTGCAATTTTAAGTATTTTAGCACACCGCATTTTAAACGTTATTTTGCATATTTTTACATAATATTCTATGTTTATTTATTCACAAAATGACATTTGCATCTTTTTTATTTTAATTTAAGCATTATGTTGTTGTTAATATTATGTTTCTATTATAATAATATTTTGCATTTCTTTAAATAATTAATTGGCACCGCATTTTTTCTTTTAATTAGACATTAAACATTTCTCAAATATTGCATTTTATTATTATTGCGTCGGCATTTGCATTTTAATAATCTTGCATCTTTTTAAATAATTTTGTTTTAAATAATTAATCCGTCTTGCGTTTTGTCAAACCAGTCCAGTGCAAGACACAATTTGAATCAGTCAAATCCAACACTATTTTTTTAATTCCATCCAAACACCCTCTTTCATTTTCCCCCCTAAAATCAAAACCCACTTTTCATTTTCCCCCCAAAAACAATACCCCACTTTTCATTCCCCAAATACCAAACCCTAACACCCTATAAAACAAAACTTTCCCTCTCTTATTAACCCTCGCAATGCGTAAGGCAAGAGCCCCCACTCTCTCTCACACTCTCCCTTTCAAACCCCCTCTTGCCGCCGCCCGTCTCCACCACCCCTTTCGCCAGAGCTCCAAGCTCCGGCGAACATCATCCCCTTCATTTCTCTCAAACCCCCACAACAACACCCCTCCCCTTTCAGATTTTTCTCATCCCTAACCCTTCTCTCCCGCCGCCGCTAGCTCCGGCGAACCACCACACCACCGCACACCCCTTCCCCTAAAAACCCTCAGCCAACGCTCTCCTCTCTATACTTAACCCTTCAACTGTCTTCCCATACGCACCCACAACTCCGTCGAGCTTACCTCGCAGTGGCCAAGCGAACCATCACGCGCCATTAACTCCGTGAAGTCACGCCACGGAGTTTGAACTCTTCCCATCATTTGGAACTCCCATTCAGTTAACGGCCGAACCATCACATCACTGCCTCCGTTCCGCCACTGTTAGCGTCGGTGAACAGCAATGGCGGCGTTGCTCCGGCGATCTCGCCGTTGTAGTGATGTCGTTGTACCGTACGCTATTACTCGCTTTTAATCTTTATTATTATTACGTGTGTGGTGGACTGATTTGGTTTCTTTTCTTGTTGTTGGGATTTGTCACCTATTTTGCTGTTACTGATTTTAGATTTTTTGTTGCTCCGGCAAGATTCTGAAGTCCCGTCGTTTGTTGGTGTTTGTTGGTGCGTTCTGAAATTGATTTTGTTGACTGGGTTGGCTGTGTTGCTACTGTTTGGTATTTCCATACTAACTTTGGACTGATTTTCGGCCATTTTGCTATTGATTTTTGGTTATTTTATCGGACTGATTTTTGGTCATCTTGCTAATACTTTTAAATATTTTTGCTGGTTTTACTGATTTTTGAACAAGATGCTACACTTGTTTGGCCGATGAAAAAGTGATCCGTCGAATTTTGAGGCCTCCACAGTTGCAAAGACGGAAAATAAAATAAATGAAGCTTTCTGGGCAAGGATGATTTCTTCCACTTACACCGGATAACCAACATGCGCTGGCAGGGCGAATTCTCGCAGCCACACTTGTTTAGGCTGTCCCACTTTATATATTTTTATATATGAGCCCTCCGTGTTTAAAACTATTACTGTTTTGGCGCGTTTATGAAGGTTTTATTTATTTTATTGCTTTTAACAATATTGGCCGATGAAGGAATCTCCGTCTGATTTCCAAGGCCTCCTCTGTGCAAAAGACGGTTTTTTTTTTTGGCTTTACTTATTAATTTCTGTCATTGCTTTAAAATTATTCATACTATTACTAACACTTTTACTAAGTGTTTATGCAGGTACCCGGAGATCACTTTGTGCAGAAGGCCTAAAAAGGGATAAAAGATGTCTCGGAGTTTTTTTTATTTTTATGTCGCATTTAATTTTAGTTTTTATTATTTTATATTGCATTTTTATAAATTATGAAAAATGCTTAGAATAGGTAGAATAAAAAGGGCAATAAATAATTAATCTGGGCTTGAACGAATAACCGCAAGTTAGCGGATCTTAAAGGATGTCTAACTCATTTCCTTTAGGATAATAAAGAACTCTTACCTAGAATCTCACATAGTTTTCGCAGACCATTAAATGGAGATTAATTGCAGTATTTTTATTGCAATAAATCAAGTGTCCTAATTCACTTAAATAATTAGGTGACGGCTCCTTAAAAACAGCATTTATTGCTCCATCCAGGGAACCGCTCCAAAGAGAAACATTGCGGATACCGTTCAGACCCCCCGAGGTCAAAAACGGGCGCGACAGCATGGCGACTCCACTGGGGATATCAGGTTATTGATCATAGCAAACTCAGGTTAATTAAATATTGCACTTTATTTTGCTTTTATATTTGTTGTAAATATTTTATATTTGTTTGCTTTTATTTTGTAATTAACTACTTTAATTGCTACATTATTTTATTGCTTTTCTTAAATTGACATTCCGCTCATATTTCCTCAATTCTGGAAAATTAACACTATCACACATTACACGCGAGGTGCGCATGGTGTATCAGCAAAATTCTTTCTTCAAAACCCAAATTTAGGAGAGTTGGTAATATACGTGGAGTGTCCGGTCTAACCGGTGGCCGCGTAGCCTTCTCACTCGAGTAGTCCGCTCGGGAACCATTTTGTCTAGTAAGCCAAATCTTAGCAAAATTAGGATAGAACTATACCACATTTTTTTTAAGTCATGCATGCATACACCCTAGGTGCGTCGATCCTTGGTATCGTCTCCACGATTAGGAAATCCACCAAATTGTCGTTGGGTTTCACAACCCGTCGACCAATAAGCATATATGTGTAGCGTGATAATGATAGACGGATCCAAGCCTGGTCATGACACACCGAAATTAGAAAAAGTGCACCGTCATTTGGTCGTCATTTCCAACAAAACATTGCAGTTTAACAGCTTGGACCTATTTATCATAATCTCGCATATTTGACGTTTAGGCCTACCTCTGGCATAAGGGATGTCTCATGCATGTTAGGGCGCGCGCTTGATTTGCATGCTTTTGTTTATTATTGTTGTCGCTGGCAATTCTGTACATATTATTTAATGCAATAATTACCCTTTTTGGGATTCCGGGCTCGAGCATTTGCATTTTTTTTTTCGCACTTTTGCTGTCACATTGCAATCAGGACTTCTACTGCGTAAATCACTCTTGAATAGCGCGATTTGGACTTTGTGAAGCATCAACCACCAGTCCGGTCGAACCAATCAGGGGAGTCTTTGACTATATTGTCACGCCTCTTCATTTTTATTATTTTGTCATTTTCCTACTCACCCATTTCTAATATTTTTTGCAGGAAGGTCGTCCTCGCAAACAACCGAAGGCGGTCGGAAAAAGAAAAAAAATCATCACAAGAATGAGCGGGAGTTATGTTGACTAATAGAAGTCAGTTTATACCAGATTCAACGAGACATCGCTCTCAATTCTTCTATACTTTGTATATTTATTCATATTCGCAAATTCAATCGATATGTCTAGCGTTAATTACATAGTTCTTTCATATCATGCATTTTACAATATAATTATTCCGAACTACGCGTGTCTGATTCTCACCACACGGTGTGATACGTAGGCAACTCATTTTGAGTTCGACACCATAAAAAATAAAAACCACAAAAAAAAAATTAATAATAATAAAGAGCGCATTTCTCACTCATGCATCTCATTCATCATGTTTTCGGACATTCATTTTACTTTGCATTCGTCCACAATAGACAATCATTTCTTTTGCACACCTTTATATTGATATCTTTTCATTGATAATTTTTTCCAAGCATACATTTTACAACATATTTGAACGAACTACGTGCACCTGATTCCCTACGGATACGTGGCAAATTTCTATTCGGGTTCGGTACCCTTTATTCAAAAAATGAAAAAAATATATTTTGTTCATAAATACAAAAAAAATGTTATTCAAAAATACAAAAAACATTTTTTAAGTATTATTGTTTGACTTGGTTGATACCAACACAGTTACAAGTGTGCATAAAAAAAATAAAAAATAAAAAATAAAAAATAAAAAAAATAAAAAATAAATCAGTATGGGTTGACTTTGTGGTAAACCATAGATTCTTTTGGTACCTCTTATTCATACCCGCAGATGACATTGTCTTGCATGTTTCCAAGATAAGAATGAAGCCGACCTCATCGTTTCATATGCATTGTGTGGTGAGTTATTTGAATAAGTTCAATTGCATTGCATTGTGACCTAGAACTTGGCCTGAATGTTTGTTGAGGCGAAATCTTGAGTAACACTCGGTGTAGGAAATGATCGTAGGCTTTCTTTGACCCGTTTGAGCCTTTTTCAGCCTACCAAATAACATTATCCTTAGTACACCCCTTTGAGCTTAAAACCTATTTTTTTGACAACCGCATATTACAGCTATACCCTTTCTGAGTGTGTACGCATTATCCCTCTCTTGGCCCGACCTCCTTGAGTGCTTTAGAAATGTGCAAGTGACTGACAAAATTCTAGCTGAAGTTTGCAAAGACAAAAATTGTCAAAGTCTCAAAAACCAAAAGCAGAGACGACTTCACACAATCAAAAGCCCCGATAAAAAGAAAAAAAAAAGAAAAGGGAATATATGACCCCGAAAAAAGGGGCTCGAAATGAAAGATTCAAAAGAAGTCAGTACAGAAAAACTGAGGAAAAAGAAATCAAGTCAGCATTAAAGCGCACAAATATCAAGCATGGACGTAGTCCAACTCTCGAGGAATGATTAGTCACTTTTATCCAAATGATATCCATTCCTTTCCCCAAGCCTACATTATAAGCCCGTGACAAGCCCTACATGATCTTATACTGAGGATTCTCACATTAGTGGATACTTACATGACGGCCAAACCTATGGTATCACAATTGCATACATTGAACATCTTTTTGAGTGTGAGCGTAATTTTCTCAACGTCCCAAAATTCAAAATACTGGAATATATGTGAGAATGAGATTTTCTTTCTGTGAGGGCATTTGAAACGTGAGATTACGTGTAGTTCGAAAACTTGGATGCAAGCAGGTGTGTCGTCACTCAGGTATGTCTGAGGTACTATCTGAAGCTGTGTGAATTACACCAGAGTCAATCTCGTTTATACTGAAAGCAATAAAAGAATATCCTTATGCACAATACTAATTGTTATGTATCAACTGGAGTCAGAACGTAATGTTGTCTTCCATTTTTTCAGAAAAAAAACAACAAAATGCATATTACATAAAAATCGTTATTTTGCATCTCGAACTACGTCTCGACCTGATTCCCTCAACGGGATACGTAGGCGGCCACATCGGCTTCGGTCCCACATCATTTTAAAATCATAAAAATCGTTATTTTGCATCTCAAACTACGTCTCGACCTGATTCCCTCAGCGGGATACGTAGGCGGCCACATCGGCTTCGGTCCCACATCATTTTAAAATCATAAAAATCGTTATTTTGCATCACGAACTACGTCTTGACCTGATTCCCTCAGCGGGATACATAGGCGGCCACATCGGCTTCGGTCCCGCATCATTTTAAAATCATAAAAAGTTCTTATATTTGCAGCATGAACTACGTCTTGACCTGATTTCCTCGGCGGGATACGTAGGCAGCCATATCGGCTTCGGTCACACCATTAGAAATATTTCTTTCTTGTTTTGCACAGGACTCAATTTTGCCCATTGGAGAGTTTAACATCCTCATATATTTTGCATTCATTACTACCTACACATGACTGTGACATATTTTGAGGGTTGCATTCTCATCTACTCAGTTGTGCATTGTCCATATTCACGCATTAGCTTTTCATTCATTAAAAAAAAAAATTGCTTACCTGATTGTCTTGATAGCGTCAAGATTCAACCTTACCCAGTTGAAAGTTCAACATCTTCATTTTACCATAAACTGGGACATTTTAAGGATTCACTACAAGAAAATGACAATATACAGAAAAAAATAGGCCAAGCCAGTCTGAGCATGCAAGCGTCAAGGCCAAAGCTACAAAGTCGACGCTAATCAACCACTCATTTCCTAAAACTCACTAAGTTTTCTTTGAGTGCAGGATCTTCATATCAGCAAAGACAGGAACACAACAATAGGCCGATGCGGGTTACAAACGCACAACGTCTATGCAATGACGTTATCTCAACTCAGACGGGTCATAAAGCAGGTACGCCCATAAACCAACGCATTTCATTTAAGCCTATGCAATAGCTTCATCCATATTTCGTCTATGCAACGACGAGCATATGCATCACGTCTATGCAATGACGTCATTTCATTAAAAGCTTATGCAACAGCTTCATTCATGTTTCGTCTATGCAACGACGAACATCTGCATCACGTATATGCAACGACGTCATTTCATTAAAAGCCTATGCAACAGCTTCATCCATGTTTCGTCTATGCAACGACGAACATCTGCATCGCGTCTATGCAACGACACCATTTCATTTAAGCCTATGCAACGACTTCATTCATGTTTCTTCTATGCAACGACGAACATCTGCATCCCGTCTATGCAACGACGTCATATCATTAAAAGCCTATGCAACGGCTTCATCCATATTTCGTCTATGCAACGACGAACATCTGCATCGCGTCTATGCAACGACGTCATTTCATTTAAGCCTATGCAACGACTTCATTCATGTTTCGTCTATGCAACGACGAGCATCTGCATCGCGTCTATGCAACGACGTCATTTCATTTAAGTCTATGCAACGACTTCATCCATGTTTTGTCTATGCAACGACGAGCATCTGCATCGCGTCTATTCAACGACGTCATTTCATTTAAGCCTATGCAACGGCTTCATCCATGTTTCGTCTATGCAACGACGAGCATCTGCATCGCGTCTATGCAACGACGTTATTTCATTTAAGTCTATGCAACGGCTTCATCCATGTTTCGTATATGCAACGACGAGCATCTGCATCGCGTCTATGCAACGACGCCATTTTATTTAAGCATATGCAACGGCTTCATCCATATTTCGTCTATGCAACGACGAGCATCTGCATCGCGTCTATGCAACGATGTCATTTCATTTAAGCCTATGCAACGGCTTCATCCATGTTTCGTCTATGCAACGACGAACATCTGCATCACGTCTATGCAACGACGTCATTTCATTTAAGCCTATGCAACGGCTTCATCTATGTTTCGTCTATGCAACGACGAGCATCTGCATCGCGTCTATGCAACAACATCATTTCATAAAAGCCTATGCAACGGCTTCATCTATGTTTCGTCTATGCAACGACGAGCATCTGCATCGCGTCTATGCAACAACATCATTTCATAAAAGCCTATGCAACGGCTTCATCTATGTTTCGTCTATGCAACGACGAGCATCTGCATCGCGTCTATGCAACGACGTCATTTCATATAAGCCTATGCAACGGCTTCATTCATGTTTCGTCTATGCAACGACGAACATCTGCATCGCATCTATGTTTCGTCCATGCAACGACGAACATCTGCATCGCGTCTATGCAACGACGCCATTTCATCAAAGTCTATGCAACGGCTTCATCCATGTTTCGTCTATGCAACGACGAACATCTGCATCGCGTCTATGCAATGACGCCATCAACATCTACAAATACCATGTCTGCATAAAGACCACATCACCGCAACCCAAAGGTCAATCATACCGACAATCGACATTTTTAAATCGCCACTTTGCTTTTATTTTTTGCATCACAACGACCCAATGTCATCATGATTTGACACTGGGACAATTTTGGGTCTGCATCAGCCCTACTTTTGAGTTTCTAGTTTATAAAACAGGACAAAATTTGCTACAAGTCAACATCATTGTCCGAAGACTCTTCCATCATCTCCGTACAAAGAGGGACATGTTGTTGACAGTCAATTTTGACCCGTTTTTTTGTATATTTCGTGCAATTTTAAGTATTTTAGCACACCGTATTTTAATCGTTATTTTGCATATTTTTACATAATATTCTATGTTTTTTTATTCACAAAATGACATTACATCTTTTTTATTTTAATTTAAGCATTATGTTTTTGTTAATATTATGTTTCTATTATAATAATATTTTGCATTTCTTTAAATAATTAATTGGCACCACATTTTTACTTTTAATTAGACATTAAACATTTCTCAAATATTGCATTTTATTATTATTGCGTCGGCATTTGCATTTTAATAATCTTGCATCTTTTTAAATAATTTTGTTTTAAATAATTAACCCGTCTTGCGTTTTGTCAAACCAGTCCAGTCCAAGACACAATTTGAATCAGTCCAATCCAACACTATTTTTTTAATTCCGTCCAAACACCCTCTTTCATTTTCCCCCCTAAAATCAAAACCCACTTTTCATTTTCCCCCAAAAAACAATACCCCACTTTTCATTTTTTCCCCCAAATACCAAACCCTAACACCCCCCCTATAAAACAAAACTTTCCCCTCTCCTATTAACCCTCAGCAGCCGCATAAGGCAAGAGCCCCCCCCTCTCTCACACCCTCTCCCTTTCAAACCCCCCCTTGCCGCCGCGCCGCTGCCGCTCACGGAGCTCCAAGCTCCGGCGAACACCATCCCCTTCATTTCTCTCAAACCCCCACAACAACACCCTTCCCCTTTCAGATTTTTCTCATCCCTAACCCTTCTGTCCCGCCGCCGCTAGCTCCGGCGAACCACCACACCACCGCACACCCCTTCCCCTAAAAACCCTCAGCCAACGCTCTCCTCTCTATACTTAACCCTTCAACTGTCTTCCCCTACACACCCACAACTCCGTCGACCTTACCGCCGCGACCGGATGAACCATCGCCACGCTTATTAACTCCGCAAGTCACGCCGCCGGAGTTTGAACTCTTCCCCATCATCGCTGGAACTCCCCATTCCCGTTAACCAGCGAACCATCACATCACTGCCTCCGTTCCGTCACTGTTAGCGTCGGTGAACAGCAATGGCGGCGTTGCTCCGGCGATCTCGTCGTTGTAGTGATGTCGTTGTACTGTACGCTATTACTCACTTTTAATCTTATTATTATTACGTGTGTGGTGGACTGATTTGGTTTCTTTTCTTGTTGTTGGGATTTGTCATTATTTTGCTGTTACTGATTTTAGATTTTTTGTTGCTCCGGCAAGATTCTGAAGTCTCGTCGTTTGTTGGTGTTTGTTGGTGCGTTCTGAAATTGATTTTGTTGACTGGGTTGGCTGTGTTGCTACTGTTTGGTATTTCCATACTAACTTTGGACTGATTTTCGGCCATTTTGCTATTGATTTTTGGTTATTTTATCGGACTGATTTTTGGTCATCTTGCTACTGCTTTTAAACATTTTTGCTGGTTTTACTGATTTTTGAACAAGATGCTACACTTGTTTGGCCGATGAAAAAGTTATCCGTCGATTTTTGAGGCCTCCACAGTTGCAAAGACGGAAAATAAAATAAATGAAGCTTTCTGGGCAAGGATGATTTCTTCCACTTACACCGGATAACCAACATGCTACCGGGCGAATTCTCGCACACTTGTTTAGGTCATCCCACTTTATATATTTTTATATCCGAGCCCTCCGTGTTTAAAACTACATCGCTTTGGCGGATATGAAGGTTTTATTTATTTTATTGCTTTTAACAATATTGGCCGATGAAGGAATCTCCGTCTGATTTCCAAGGCCTCCTCTGTGCAAAAGACGAATTTTTTTTTTTGGCTTTACTTATTAATTTCTGTCATTGCTTTAAAATTATTCATTCTATTACTAACACTTTTACTAAGTGTTTATGCAGGTACCCGGAGATCACTTTGTGCAGAAGGCCTAAAAAGGGCTAAAAGATGTCTCGGAGTTTTTTTATTTTTATGTCGCATTTAATTTTAGTTTTTATTATTTTATATTGCATTTTTATAAATTATGAAAAATGCTTAGAATAGGTAGAATAAAAAGGGCAATAAATAATTAACCTGGACTTGAACGAATAACCGCAAGTTAGCGGATCTTAAAGGATGTCTAACCCCTTCCCTTTAGGATAATAAAGAACGCTTACCTAGAATCTCACATAGCTTTCGCAGACCATTAAATGAAGATTAATTGCAGTATTTTTATTGCAATAAATCAAGTGTCCTAATTCACTTAAATAATTAGGTGGCGACTCCTTAAAAACAACATTTATTGCTCCATCCAGGGAACCGCGCCAAAGAGCAACGTTGCGGATACCGTTCAGACCCCCCGAGGTCAAAAACGGGCGCGACATGATCATCGAGAATGAGATATCGATGATATGTGATACGTCGACATGTGGTATGCATCATATCCTTAGGGATGTAGTATGTCTCACCTGCTACGAGTTATGGCAACTCGTGATGGACACATGGGTACTTGTAGAAGTATTGGTATAACCTGCTGATGTACTGTTTGTTATATATGTCTAAAGTATCATCAGCGTGTGGGAGATAGAAGTCCTTAGACTTGAGGTCGATACGCGCCTTGTTTATAGAGTAATGTACTTTGATCCTGTCCTAAGCTCAAATGTCTTATAGGTTGAGACGCGGCTTGTATTGTGTATATTGCGATGTAGATTAAAGGTGGTAGTTGAGTCAAGATTAGGATTCATTCCTCGAATGTATCTTCGAGAGAACACTCAGATTCTCATATGGTATTAGGTTGACTAAGTCATTGGCCAATGTAGTAGACATATCTTTGATATGGTCTTGTTGTCAGCTAATATAGATGAGATATAATGATCAATCCATTGAATAAACACTTGACAGATCCTAATCTTGATCGATTATGTCGTGGATGAAAGGATTTTATCTACCCAAATAGAGGTTCAGTTCACAGGTTTCGTATAACTATACTTCACATATTGAGTTCGTCTTCCGGCGCCGTCTAGGAGTTCCGTGTAGACCCTAATGTTATTAGTGTCGATATGTGAAGGCCTGTAGGGTAACACTAAATCAATTATTCTGTCGATTCAAGGATGTAATCAGAGAGAATACAAATGTTTGGTTTAGAATCGAGACATTAGAATAAATAATGATTATTTAATTAAATCGAGATGATATTTCAGATTTAATTAAAATAGAAACGAGGCATAATTGAACTAGGGTCGCGGCTCAAGTGACCAAGGGTCGCGGCGCCACCCATCGAGTGTTGCGGCGCCACGTGTCCAGTGGGTCCGAGTGACTCACACTGTCTCGGTTTCTGGGCCTGGCCCACTTGAGAAACCCTAGCTGATTTTACAGCTATAAATAGAGGGTTTCATCATTATTTTAAAATACCTAATTCACAAGAATTATTATCTGCAGAAACTCTGCTGGATATCGTAGCTTTCCAAAAGGAGTAATTACATCGGAGATTTTGACTTGCAAATCGAGGAACAATTGCATGCTCACCCTCGGCGTACACTTGAAGAAGATTCCATATTTGCTACTGTAAGTGTTCTATCGATGCATTACAGTTTCTGTGTGTTTGACATTATATAATCATCCATCAGTTTGACCGCCCGTCGGGTTTGAAACATAAATTTTCAAATTCCGCTGCGTGTACGAACCCGACAAAATCCTACAATTATGACTTGCTTATTAATGTTCTTGGTTCCAGTTAGAATTGCACCGTTCCTTCATTGGGAATTCTAAGGAATGATGTTTTTTTCAAAATTTTCTAGCATAGTTTATTCTGGTGATGGAGATCAACATAGGCGCATGGAATAAATCACCACAATCCATGAATTTACAGTCTCAAATTCTACCGAGAATCTTAATTTTAGCAATTTGTATTCTAACATCAATAAGGTATTTCGAATTGTTTGTTGACACGGACAAAGTCAGGGAAAACCTTTGAAATTATTTCAATATTGAACCTTGGACATATCAGAGTTCCGAATAGTTCTGGTTCTAGTTCTAGTTCTACAGCTTATATAGGTAATTTAAGTCGGTGTGTATGGGATACTACAGTACTTTCTAGTTATTTGTGACAATGGGTGCAAAGTGAGTATAAAGTATGATCATTTGCGGTCTTTTGCTTTTGATAGAATACTGAAACTCTAATGTACAGCTTGTTCATGTTCATAAGTTCTTGGGTTGCAGTTAGAATTGCTCCCATGTCTTTCTTTAGGAATTGTAAGCAATTACTATCTTGTTTATATTCTAGTACTAATTTATTCTGGCGATGGAGAACCACATAAATGCATGGAATAAATTATTAGTCTCTCCATGATATCCGTGAATTTGCATAGGCTCAAATACCTAGGATTCAAAACAACAACTAATTTGCAGAGTTTAGTATGAACATACTGTTAAAGCCCACAGTGTCACGGAAGCAGCAGTCCTGTGACATTCCATAATTTGTCCAAATATATTGTATACTAGGAAAGTATATTGTAGTATAATTAGACGTGTACTATTACCATAAATGTATAGTTAGTCTCTAAATAGAATAGGATTTTAGATGTATAGTAGGAATATGATTTTACTATATGTAATGTGTATATATACCTCATTCATGAATAAGAATAATCAAGTAATTATTTCTTTCCACTGTAGATATGACTTAGTTGAGTACCTTTGTTGTTGGACCTGCTTTGCTCAGTTTGCAAAGTAATTTCTCGTCCTGTATACCAGCAAAAAAAAAATCAATTACTGGATTCATAACGGTTACTTCGTCTATGTTCATCTGAGTTTGTGTGGACTTTGAAGCTCTAAGCCGCCATGGGTATAAAGAGGGATTATCTGTCTTGAAAGTTCCACCACCCAAGGAGCCTGATCAGGAACAAAATTGGTCTTGGTCAAGTGGGAAAGAAACTCGGGAAAAAGAGAAGGAAGAAACTTACGAGGAGCGCCAGAAGACGGGGGCTGCACTTGAGGAAGCAGAGCAACTGGTTCAGGCACGAACTCAGAAAAAGAGGAAGAATATTTCATTCTCACAGAAGGAAAAGAGATCTTGGTCAGGCTAGCAGAGGGAAGAGTTATGTTGAAGAGGAAAAGAGGCTGCTAAGGGATAATGGCGTTTACTCTGGATTTGATTCCTGATTCGTGAGCTGTTCTTTTTAGCACTTGTATCATGTAAAGGGTTGTAAAAGTTAGTTATGACTATCATGCACACGCTATATCCAGAAATATTGTTGTCAACATGAAAATGTATGTATGGTACCTCCATTATTGTCTTGCTAGACATTGTCATTGCATGAGTATCAACAGATAAATCTAATCAAAGTTGATGGTCAATTATCCATCTGATGCACAATATTAGTACCTTTCCAGTGGCTTTGCTTTTTGCTTGTTAAGTTTTCAAGTCCTAAGTTAGGTGTTCATGCCACCTTCCTCAAGTTAACCTATTAGTGTACCCAGCTGCTCCTTGTGAACAGGCTCACTTCTTTTCCATATTACTTCTTCCTCTTTTTTTTTGTTTTAGTAGGGTTTGGGATTGGGGAAGGGAAGAGGGAGTACATTGTGTAGCTTAAGGTATTCTTCAAAAAAGTTACTCTCTTTGTTCAATTTATATAATACTACTATTTTCATTTTGAAAAACTGTTTCCGCTAAGCCAGTCTTTCCTGACACTTGCAATTTTGGGACATCCCATATTATTTGACAATTAACAATAGGATAGTATCATTCTAAATTCTGTAAATCTTATACGATATCTTTCTGCCAAAACATCTTTTTAACAATTATTTTTCACCACTACTGCAATAATAAATCAAGTTAAAGTTTTAAAGTTTGTGCCCTGTCAAATTGTATTACATACAATCAGTGGCAGAGCTAGCTTAGAGAGAGGGGTCGTCCTCCACCAATCTCTATCGGGCCGGGGGTGGATGCCCTGTGGGCGAGGGATTTCGCCTTTTGCCCCCAAGCTTAGAGAGAGGATAAAATTATTCTTTTGGCTATATAGAAGTCATTGGATCCCCTTAACATGAGGGAGAATTCCAATAAAGTGGCTAAAGGGGTTCAAAAATTGCTTCAAATCTCAAGGGAGACGACTTGAGACATTTTTGGATCCCCTAACAATGGAGCATTTTGCTTCACACGAACAGTAGTTTACAGTTGCCAAGGCGACAATCAATCATTAGGTAACTTTGGTTCAGGGTTCAAATATCAGGACTTCCAATTTGGAAAGATGAAGTTCTCAACACAAAAGTACCAAAGTAAAACTATAGTAGATATGGTTTTGTTGTTAGTAAAATAGAGATAGTACATTCACTGAGCAAAGAGCCAAAGACAAACTACAATGTGCATAATCCTTGCAAGTTCTTACAAACCTAAAATTTCATAGATCGCACGTACCAAAAATATGATACACCACCTACAAACAGCCTAGGTTGATAGTGGACCTTTTCTTTCCCGGAACTTCAGTCAAGCAGAAACTTCTTCTGAAATGTACGCCATCCAGGTTTACAGTTTACTAAATATGGAAACAATCCTCTCGACCTAGACACAAGATCTTGTCTCGTTTTTAAGTTAGATACCCCTATTCGTTCTCCGGATTAGACAGTACGTCTTCCGGAAAGTGCATTGTGTATTGCTCTAATGGTATTTGGAGTAGTTCTGCAGCAACCTCCTACCAGGGATGCTCCTGCCTCACACCATTTATTAACACAAGGAACAAAATCTTCATCTGTTATCCCAGTATTACTCTGTAACAGAGAAAAGAATATTAGAGGATAATTTGAAGTAATTACAACCACAGATATTAGTAAGAACGTCTCAAAACCACACGACTACACAGTCGATGATTAATATGTGGATTTAATTAACTACATACAGGGCACAAAGTCCTTTAAAATTCCTGGTTGTATTAAAGCCCACCGGCCAAAACTTTTTATTTTCTCTCCCCCCCCCCCCCCCCCCCTTTTTTTTTTTTTGAAAAAAAGCTGAAACTGAAGTGGCTCTTCTCCAGTTATTTTGTGAGCAGAACCTCAACTTTTGGTTTCGTTTTACTTCTTAAAACTTCAGATTTAGATTTCTTTTGCTGTCTTGAAATGTCTTTCTTTTTCTTTTGTGCTTCAGGCAGCATTTTTAGATACCTAATAAAGTAGAAAATGGAAAATTTTCACATTAATGCTTGAATACTTTTTTTAAAAGAACATTACTGCTAGAATGTTGAGAATTACAAAGGTTGAAAACCATAATATCATCACTTAACAAGTGTGGAGCCTAAAGGAGAAGATAAAAGTGGCCTTTAGAAGATATTGACCTCTAATAACACTAACATTCATATTATAAAGAAACAGAACTCCCCGCAGGGGTTCACTCAATTGGCAAAGTCACGGGACTTGTGTCTTATGTCACAAATTTGGTCCCTTTGCGAACTAAGTCCAGTATTTAAAAAGTAGAAAGTCAATGAGGAGAAGTACTCACCACCCACTCCTTCTGAATGCCATCATAACTCTCACCACTGTTGGGATATACAAGGATTGGTTTTGTTGTTACCTGAGAAATGCAAGTGAGAAAAAAGTAACAAGACTATTATAACAATAGCTTTATACAGATAGCTATTATTAAGTAAAAAAAGAAAAATGACCTAGGATAACAAGCAACCTAAGCTTAAAACAACAACAACCCAGTGTAATCCAACAAGTGGGGTCTGAGGAGGATAACAAGCCACCTAAGCTTAACTTGAGAATTTTCTTTTTCTTGTCTGGACCCACTAACATTTCTCCCCCTCTGGGAGGAGACAGCTAAGAGAAGAATTTGAACACTTATCACAACTTTACTTGTTTTTTTCCACCTATAATCCAAACAAGAGAAAATATAAGAAACATTTTCTCTCGATCTAATTTTCCTCCATATCCTTTTTTCCCCTTGTCCAGATTAAAGTTAGAATCATTTGTTCAATGTAGTTAGTTTTCACCTTTGAACTCCTAGCATCGCAAAACTAACATGGGGCATCTGCAATTACCCCAAGCACCAAGAGGAGTTCCCTAACCGCATGTCGTCATAGATAAAAAATAAGAAGCATCCTAGTGTAGACCTTCGACAAGACACACATATGGCTCCATGATCCCTGAATATGAAGGCAGTATAGCCCAAGGCAAGTAGGTTTTATAGGCCCAATATTGCTGAATATGTTATCATCACAAGTGTAGTATGACAGAAACTTGTATTTCCACGTGTAAGTAAAGCCAGATCTCCTTCCCAGTTCCTTCTTCCTTTCAACTTATGGCTCTGCATGGGACAGCTTGGTGGTCTGTGAAACTAAGTGAGAGTCAAATAAAGAACCTGCGGATAGATGGTGAGATAAGGCAATGATGAAAGATTCGCCATGCACCTGATAAGCTCTTTTCTTGATTTGGAGATATAATAAGGAACTAAAGACGTGATTTTTGAATTTTGACAAATATAAGTTTTTTTTAGAATGACAAATATAAGGTTTCCTAAGACCGGGTTTAACTTTTGATCATTTCACTTGTCTGGCAGGTTCAGCTTGTAACAAAGATTGGAATAGGTTCTTGGTTGACCAGGTGTACCCAGTCAGAGTTTTGGAAAAATGATTGGAAAAAGAAATAATCAACTCATTTATTCTTACAATATCCATCTTCTCTAGTAAGCGTAAGCAGCCACTAATAGTGTCACTTAACATTGCAGGTTGATTAACAACTCTAGTGAAAAGATGAACAGAATGAAGTCAGGAAAATGTAGTTAAAAAGTACCTGCTTGATGGATAGAATAAGATCCAAAATGAATCTAGGAGGAGTACAGTTGATTCCAACAGCTAAAACTTCATCACATGATTCACCAATTGCAGCACATTCTGACAAAGAATCACCACTGACCACATTAATACCATCTTTAGAGTTGAAGGATAACCAGGCAGGAGTCTTTATGTCTTCTTCCTTAAGTAGTTCAACAAAAGCCTGGACAGGTGCTAATAGCTGTCAATCTCAAGATCTCAACTAAAGAATACAAGCTACTACTCCACAATAGGCTTCACCACATTATACAGTCGTATTAACTTTCTCTCTTGTCACAAACAGCATTTCAGATAACTATTGTCCATAGAAATTCATAAAGAATGATAACAGAAGCAAACCACAAATTTCTACTAGTAGTAAAGGCAATAAGTAGTATCAAAGGATCTCCTCAAAATTTATAACCAACAAGGCAACAACGACCATACCTGAGCTTCCAATTTATTTGGCACGGTCTCAAAAGCTATTATATCAGCACCTGAGTCTGCAAGAAGCTGAACCCTTCTTCGATGAAAATCTTTTAGAAAGTTGAGGTCAATCGCATCCCCATATTCCCCACTGCAAATTGATAAGCAAGTCAGTTTCACATGCATGAGGCGCTACTAGTGGTTTGTGCTGAAGAGGCAAGGAAATGTTAATGACACAAGGTGAGAATTGTCAGAAGCATTTCATGGGTCGAATCTACCCTTGAGTTGACTACAAACTAATGAGTAATTTTTGCAAATATTTGGGGCATGTCATCCCAGAGTGCACTTTAAAAATGCACAAAAAATATCAAAAGTTAGCAGGGATGACATGGAGCTTAAAAAGACACAAGGTAAACAAAAATGCCTATAAGGAACAAGCAGCAAAGCATCCTTACTCCCATAAAAGATCATATATTCCTTTTTTTTAAATCAAGTAAAGAAAGCTTTCATTAATCGGAAAACTCCTGCATACAAGTAGTATACTAAAAAACCCTTAGTTTCCTAGTACGGAAATCACATCAGACCATAGAAAGAAAGAGGAATAAAGTCCTAATTTTCTTAAAACTACCTGAATTCAGAACCATCAGCTAAATAGGCCCCATAACTCCCAACAGATGCTGCAACTAAGATAGGACTTTTTTTGAGAACCTTTCCATCAGTGCTATGATCAGATGAAGATTCACAGCATCTACTATAGTAAACATCCCGCGCTTCACATGCAATCTCGACGCTCCTTTTGAGAAAGGATTCACTTTCTTCTGTAGTATATCCTTTGGTCTTAAACCCCTGGATGGTTGCCTGTCCAAAAATGTGAAACCATGAAACTAGTCGCAAGGATATAGATAGAGCTTGAGATGCATCCATGTGCAACCAATCATGCATTGAGATAGAGAGAGGAAGAATAGTTGCAAATGACAAAAGTTGTACCTGATAAGATGAACTGAGTATTATATCCGCACCAGCTTCAAGGTAATCCAAGTGTACCTGCTCTATTTACTACACCAATGAGCCATGTAATAGTACGAAGAGAAAAACTTCATGCACATCAAATATTTAAGAACGGTGATATTGCACTAGGTTCTCAAGCTTTTCTAGCGAAGCTTTTGATATGTGATGAAATTCATAGTCTAAACCCTACAACAAAAGCTATAAAGATACTCAAAAGGGAAAGAATCAAAGAGAAGATCGCCAGATGTTGAGATCTACAGATCCATTTGAGTTAGTTATGCCAAGAGCCAAGAGATTTTAACTATTCAAGATGAGGATCATAACATTCAAAATTATATGGGAGATTGTAGATATGGTAACACTTAATTGTCAACAGTTCATCGAACCACAGCGCTTCAAGATGAACTTAACGATAAGATGAACTGAATATTATATCCGCACCAGCTTCAAGGTAATCCAAGTGTACCTGCTCTATTTACTACACCAATGAGCCATGTAATAGTACGAAGAGAAAAACTTCAGGCACAACAAATATTTAAGAACGGTTATATTACACTAGGTTCTCAAGCTTTTCTAGCGAAGCTTTTGATATGTGATGAAATTCATAGTCTAAACCCTACAACAAAAGCCACAAAGGATGCTGAAAAGGGAAAGAATCAAGGAGAAGATCACCAGATGTTGAGATCTACAGATCCATTTGAGTCAGTTATGCCAAGAGCCAAGAGCTTTTAACTATTCAAGATGAGGACCATCACACTCAAAATTATATGGGAGATTGTAAACATGGTAACACTTAATGGTCAACAATTCATCGAACCACAGCGCTTCTGCTGAAGTTTCGTGCCTGTACCACATAACTATTTTCATCAAACAAATTCAAGGGCATGCCAACAATGTCGATCATATTATAAATATTGGTAACGGTACTATATAGGATGTTCACAATGTTGCATTCCACCTATATTGCTCGGACTCTTCAATATCCTTGTCGCACCCATGTCAACATGACATGGGTCTGGGTTGTGGGATCTACACCACATTTGGTCAACTTACCATGAGTATTTTGACTACATATATGACTGAGAAGTATATGTTGATTGGGTATTTGGTTTGATTTTTGGGTTTGTACTACATATTTGATTGAGAAGTATATATTGATTGGGTATTTGGTTTGATTTTTGGGTTTGTACTACATATTTGATTGAGAAGTATATATTGATTGGGTATTTGGTTTGATTTTTGGGTTTGTCATAAATATTATTTTATAAAGTATGAGTATTTGTTTTCCTTTACACGAGACATCTTATGAATAAAATATTAGGTGTTTATAAAGAATTAAATTTTATTAGTTTTAATTCAATAGCTTTAACTAATCGAGATATATATTTTTATATTTGTAATATACATTTATTGGCTGTATACCAACACCTGTATCCGCACTCGAATACCCCGAATCCTAAAATTTATCTGATGAACAATCCAACCTTTGATCGGCACCCATACTGGATACCCACAATCTGAGCAACTTAACATTCCAGAAACTGTTCTTATTGTCTCATTCCTCTATAATACATCTAAATAACAGTTCCAGCATTTTTAAAAATAATGCTTCCTTCATTATCGGAAGCAGCCTCTCTACCCCGCAATAGTGGAGGTAAGATCTAAAAATTTGATTTGATTGTATAGTGTATACCCGTTATGTACACAAAATTGGTAGTTATTCTATTTTCATCATAGAACGATTATTCGATCTTTTTTCTTCTTTGTAATTTGTATCATGATCAAATTAGTTAATAATTAATCGTTTGATTGACTGTTTTTACGAAATTCCATTGGACTCGACTGGAGTAATGTATTATAAGAATCATCATCTTTGTACATCTTACCCTCCCAAGACCCTACTTGTGGGATTACAATGGGTTGTTGTTGTTGTTGTAATGCTTCCTTCATTATAAATTCTGTGGAAAATGCACATATTCAAAATTCTCAAAGTATTTTCTGTAATCCAGTGCCTCTAAACCTATTTCATCAAAAAGAATACAAATTGCAAAAAGTGAAATCCATAAATGAAAATAAGAACTTCTCCAGCAGCATGCATTTGTTGAAAGGTTTCAACTTGTATAAAGAAGATAAGTCATTTCTCTACATCATTTTTGCAACAAATGGAGCAACGAGAAGCAACAGAGTATAGAAAGAAAAAACAAGAAGAGGAGGAAGTGTTATGCTTTTACATTAGGTCTACTGAATGGTTGAAGAGGATTGCGAGACTTAAAGAGATGGATAAAAGGAACAAGGATGCTGAATAAATTGAAAATCTACAGGTAAGTTTGTTTAAGTGTCATATAGAATTAATAATTTAGCAGAGTATTTACAGCCTTCTTTACTATTTTATCATCTATCTCTTTTGAGTCATTATCCGTTCATTCTTATCGGATTTGCCTTAGTGATACAGCATGTGGAGGAGAATTGCTAGTATTTCCTGCCCCTCCTCCTCAGTTTCCCGAGAAATTCTTTGCAAGTAATCTCTTGGGATTGAGGCGTAATTGTTGTTGTTATTGTTAATGAAAGAACTATTATAGGCTATAGCTAGTTGTTTCATTAGCAAAACATATTTTTGACTCAAATCTCACATTTTAAGATAGTACATCTCCACTTCATTTTCCGATAATTGGGTATTCCTGGGCAAAGCTTGAGTAAGGATCTTTCTTCTTTCCAGAAGAGAGTGAGAGAGGCTCAAAGGATTAGTTCTCCATAAAGGCGAGCTATTTTTCATGCATTTGTTTAACAATATGTTCTAACAACTTGTATGAGATAGTTCCTACAAAAGACAAAATCCCAGAAACATTATCAGAAAGACTAGCACTATCCAAGTTAATGATGCTTCCTACAACAACCCCCACCCCACAGGGGATCCTTCTCATGCTTCTGCAGAATAAGAGAGTTGGGTATATAGACAATAAGCCCATGTCTTTACGCATAAAGTATATTTTTAAAATCTAAAACCCACTCAGCAAGATTTACATCAAAAAGTCCTACTAATAAAAATTACACATGGTGGTCCAACTTATCCACATAACCATGCTCTAAATCTAACATATTAACGAACTAATCTGAAAAGATTGATCCGTTTCGTTATATCCATCTTATTGAATAAGGTAGTCAAAATTATTACTCACTATGTCTCACTTTATACGACACACTTTCCTTTGCATCCGCTCAACTATCTTTGGCTTGTAATATACCACGAGATTAAAAAAAAAAAAATTATTTCTTAAACTTCGTGCCCAGTCAAAGTATATTATGTAATTGAATGTAATTGAGATGGAGGGAGTATATAGACTTATATAGGAAGGGGGGAAAAGTAAAGAAAATACCCACGAAGACGAAGCATAATAACAAGTGAAATACAATAAGGTTACTAAAGTAGTAATTTTTTTTATAATAACATTTATTCAGCATAGTATAATAAGTGTTAAGGAAATGATTGAAGAAGTATACAGCGCGGACGAGGTGAGGATCAGTGAAGAGACATTTAGCGCTCCAAAGAGGGTCATTCAGGTCCGCTCCATGACGTTCTAGCTCCGTCGCGAAGCCGCCGTCGATCACGGCAACGCCGCCGCATTTACGGAGGAAATCTTTGATGAGGGAGGACGACGACGACGTCGCATTGGCGTCGGAAGTACCCATTTATTCGCCGCCGGGAAATCTAGAGTTTTAAGTTGGTGGGGAAGGTAAATGGTATGGTCTAATGGAAAAAGCTGTATAGTGTGTTGAACTGTTGGAGTACGTAGTGTTAGCTCACATTTTCAACGGCTGAAAATGTCTTAATACTTTGAAGTATTAGTTATTCCTCTCTCAGCTTCGTCCATCTTTTCAAAAAATTTATCCTATTATAGGCATATGAATCATTTTTTCCAAAAAATCAAACTTACCTCATCTCAATTCAATCTTCTCATAAACGTGAATCATTTGTTGAACCTCTAATCATTTTCTTATTGAAGAGATGCTATACAGGACGAAGGGAGTACTGAAATTCAAGTGAAATTGAATATACAAATTTGAGAAATATTCTAATATGAGAGTTCTTTTTTAACTTCTACTTTAAATATTTATTGAAAGAGAATAATATCTTGATTATTTTACTAATGTATACATGATATATAATAGTAAATGTAGCCTATAATTATGAAAATCAAATATATATTTTCCTAATACACAAGATTAATACCATCATTACGTATGTACAATATCACTAATAATACCAAAGAGATATATACACTGTATATTCTATCACACCTGCCGTCATAGCGGTTGGTTGTCTACGTTGAGATTGTCCCTAAAATCTTCAAACAGAACTAAGGGAAGACCCTTAGTAAAGATGTCAGCAATTTGATAACGTGAGGGGACATGCAAGACACGTACTTGTCCACGAGCTACCTTTTCGCGAACAAATTGAATATTAATCTCGATATGTTTAGTGCGCTGATGTTGGACAGGATTCCTCGAGAGATATATCACACTAACATTTTCGCAGTAGACTAATATAACTTTCCGAATAGGAAAAATGAAGTTCTAAGAGGAGGTTACGTAACCAACAGGACTTAGATACCACATTGGCTACCCCTCGATATTCGGCCTCCGCGCTGGATCGCAACAAAGTAGCCTGACGGTTAGCAGACCAAGAGACCAAGTTATCACCAAGAAATATACAATAACCAGATGTCGAACGCCTGGTATCTGGACATCCACCCCAATCAGCATCAGTTTAAGACATGAGAGTGGATATTGATGATTGATATAAGTGTAAACTGTAATCAAGAGTGTCATAAATGTAACACACAATGCGTTTGAGAGCATGCATGTGTTCTACCCTCAGATCATGCATAAATAAACACACATGTTGCACTGCATAAGTAATATCAGGCCTCATAAACGTGAGATATTGAAAAGCCCCCGCAAGACTACGATAGTTGGAGGGATGTGTGCTACAAGTAGCACTCAACTTTGGTTTAGTTTCAACCGGAGTAGGAGATGACTTACAGGATGACATGTCAGCCCGTTCAATAATCTTTGTTGCATACTTCATTTGAGATAGAAATAGACCACCTGCATGACGAGTGACAACAATACCCAAAAAATAACTCAACGACCCCAAGTAGGCATAGCAAATTCGGAGCTGAGAAGAGATAAAATAGACTTGTGCAGTTTTTCAGAGGAAGCAGTCAATATAATATCATCCACATATAACAGAATATATTCCATAGAAGAACCATGACGGTAGTTGAACATAGAATGATCATAACTACTTTGAGAAAAACTCAAAAGTAGACACATAATCTGCAAACCTTTTGTACCAGGCCTGAGGGGCCTGTTTTAACTCATACAAGGACTTCTTCAGCAAGCACACATGGTTAGGATGATCGGGGTCCCTGAAACTCAAGGGTTGATGCATGTATACAGTTTCCTTGAGTTCGTCGTGTAACAATGCATTTTTCACGTCTAGCTAATGAATGGGTCATGCTTTTGAGAGAACTAGACTGAGAATAGTGTGAATATTTACAGGTTTTACCATCAGACTAAATGTCTCTCCACAATCAATGTCAACATGTTGAGTTTTGACATCACCTACAAGTCGGGTCTTATGCCTCTCCAACAACCATCATATTTTTCTTTATGAGTAAAAATCCACATAGAACAAATCACATTCACACCAGGAGGATGGGGCACCAACTCTCATGTCTTAGTTTTAATAAGAGCATTATATTCATCATTCATAGTCATTTTTCAATTCGGGTCATGAAGGACATACAAGGGGTTATGTGGTAGGGGGATTTAGTGCCATTAGAGTTGAGATTAAAATGTCATTTTGGTCTAAAAATACTCTGTTGACTACGAGTAATGGGACATTGTCCCAGAAAAAAAGTGGACGGGATATGAGTTGGGAGGACTGGGTCGTGTGTTGGCTGGACTGGATTGGGCCAGCAGGTAGTTGGCCGAAGTGGTTGTGCGGCGAAAATTGGACCAGTAGGCAGTGGGCTGCTGGCAGAGACTCACATATAGAGGGAGTTGGGCCGCAGACAGTGGGCCTGCTGGCAGATTTGGAGGATGGAGGATATTTGGGCCAACAGACAATGGGCTTTTTTGTGATTTTCTATATGCTTATGCAATTGAACGTATCGCTTAAAGTAATATAGATATGTAAGACCGAGTTATCATCCTCATTGATTAACTTGTCAACTACTAATACAGTTCGTTGTTCATTTTGCTAGATATGGATGCCAAGGTTAAATGAATGATCAAACTCATAAATGAAGATGTTGATTCTTTTGCAAGGAGAGCAGAGATGTATTATAAGAAACGTCCGGAGTTAATGAAAATTTGTAGAAGAATTCTATAGAGCATACCGTGCATTGGCTGAAAATATGATCATGCAACCGAGGTGATCCGGCACGCCCACTGGACCATGACGGATTTAGGACTTGGGGACGATTCACCTGCAGGTTCTGATCCTCAAGCACCGGAGTTAACCCCAACGCAAAGGTCTTTTGAACCCAAAAGTCGCAGAAAGATGATCTCAAGAGCAATGGAGCATTCACAGATGAGTCACACTCAGTGATGAAAAGAAAAGTATTCAAGCAGAGCAATAATTTGTTTGGATCTGGAGACCAAGGAGGGTTTGCTGATGGAAGAGTTAGGAAGGGTCTGAATTTTAGTGAGGCAGACAAGAATGGTGTGCCGACTAATGAGACTCGGGCACTTCCAGATTCAGAGCGCATGGTTGAATCTGAGGAGATTCTGACATTAAAGAAAGCTATTGCTCAAGTGGAAGCTGAGAAAGAAGCAGGCCTTATTCAGTACCAACAGACTCTGGAAAAATTATCTCACCTGGAGTCAGAAGTATCTCGTGCCAGAGAAGATTCCCGAGGACTTGGTGAACGAGCAAGAAAAGCTGAAGCTGAAGCCCAGACCTTAAGGGATGGACTTTCTGCATTGGGAGCTGAAAAGGAAGCTAATCTTCAGCAGTATCAGAAGTCCTTAGACAGGATATCTGAGTTGGAGAATATTGTGTCCCATGCTCAAGAGAACTTTGTTGCAGTTGGTGAAAGAGCTAGCAAGGCTGAACTTGAAGCCCAATCTTTAAGAGACGATCTTGCAGATGTAGCAGCTGAAAAAGATGAAGCTCTAAAGAAGTACATGCAATCTCTTGAAATGATAGCAAAGCTGGAGAACAAATTGCAGTGTGCTGAAGAAGATGCCAAAAATTAAGCGTGAGTGAAAAGCAGAATTGAGATTGAATTTCTCAAAAAGACATCCTAAAGTTGGTAGGAAAAAGAAGGCTGCGACTCTGCGGCTCAAGAATGCTTGGAAACCATCTCCACTCTAGAGCATAAGCTTTCTTGTGCCAAAGAGGAAGCCCAAAGGTTGAATGCAGAGATCAATGATGGAGTTGCCAAGTTAGAAGGTGCATAAGAGCGCTGCCTTTTGTTAGAAATATCCAATAAATCTCTTCACTCTGAGCTGGAATATCTAACACTGAAGATGGGTGCGCAAAGTCAAGAGCTTACAGAAAAGCAGAAGGAACTGGGAACGTTGTGGAATTGTGTAAAAGAAGAACGTTTGTGTTTTGTTGAGGCTGAATCTGCTTTCCAAACTCTGCAGCATCTTCATGCCAAAGCTCGGGAAGAAATGAGGGCTCTTGCTTCAGAGCTTCAGAACCGGTTACAGGTGTAAAGGATTTAGAAACTCGTAACCAAACATTGCAGGGTGAAGTCCAGAAGGTTAAAGAGGAGAACAAGGACCTTGGTGAGATAAATGTATCATTAGCTATATCCACGAGGGATATGCAAAATGAGATATCTAACTTAAGTGAAGCGAAGGGAAAACTCGAGGTAGAGGTTGAGCTTCGAATGGACCAAACAAATGATCTTAACCAAAAAATCTACTGCCTTAAGGAAGAATTGAACGATCATAACAAGAAACTATTATCTATTGTGACACAGGTGCAGACAGTGGGCCTTGACCCAGAATGTTTTGAGTCAATGCGCAGAAAGTACCGCAGGATGAAAAGTCAAATCTCGAGAGAAACTTGAGAGGAAAGAAATGAAAAAGTAGCTCTTCCGGAGAAGCTACAAGTGTTGAAGAGCTTGAGAAAAACTCCATTCGGAAAATTCACCGATTTGAGTCTTTGAACTAGAAGTGTGAGAGGCAATTTAAAGGCATTAGAAGACTCACAATCTCTTCAGAGGAGAAATGCACTTCTCAATGACAAAGTTACTTTAACTAGTGAGCTCTGGTGTAACCATTGAGAACGGAAAAAGTCTCGGCTAACAATACTGTTCTGGAGAATTCCCTTTCTGATGCTCATGCTGAACTTCAAAGCTTAAAGGTAAAATCAAAGAGCTTAGAGGAATCATGTGAAGTACTAGTCAAAGAGAAAGCAAATCTTGGCCGTGAAAAGGAAAATCTATTTTCTCAGTTGCAAGCTGCACAAATTGCACTGTATGATCTGGTGGAAAGGTATTCAGGCCTGGAACAAAAACATTCAACCTTGGAGAAAGAGAAGGAATTGACACTTCATGCATTAGAAGATCTGAGAATCTCTTTGGATGCAAAAAATTGTGAACATGACAGCTTTGTCCACACGACTGAGGTACGGTTGACTGGCATGGAATCAGAGATGCATCTTTTGCAGGAAGAATGTCAATTAAGAAAACAAGAGTTTGATAAGCTTCTAGAAAAAGCTATGGAGTCTGACATTCTTAGCTTCACCTTACAGACATATTCCCTAGATCTTGAAGGAAAGGGCTCTTCTTTGCTGAGTGAGTATCAGAAGCTTTTTGAATCATCTGCATTATCTAAAGCTTTGGTTTCTGATTTAAGGCAGAGGAATGTTGAACAAAAAATGGAAATGACATCCTTGTTTGATCAAGTTGGTATTCTGAGAAATGGGATATTCAAGTTGCTGAAGGCTCTTGATATTGTTCCAAATCATGCATATCAGGACAGGAAAGACCAAGTACTTTTTGACCATATTTTTCATAGAGTTGAAGTTTCTAAAGAATCCTTCTACAAAACGGAGGACGAAAATCATCGAAGGGCTATTCAGATGGATGTTCTTGTCACATTGCTAGAGCAATTAAACCTAGAGATGGAAGCTCTTGATGCTGAAAAACAATTATTAGCCAGGAGTCGAATTTCAAATCGAAGCAATTATTGGCGTTGCAGAGTGAAGCTGCTGCACTCAAAGAGGGTATTGAAGAACTGAAATTGAAAATAAGGGAGAAAGATCATAGAGGGGAACTGCCAGAAACAGAAAATTGTAACCTGGCAAAAGCATTGCAGTTGGCAGAAGATGAGTTGAAGACTGTAAAAAATATGATATATCAGCTCAATCTTCAAGTAAATGCTGGCAAAAATCTGTTGTCTGAGAAGGATACTGAGCTTCAGGGAATGGAACATAAGCTTAATCTTACTGAAACTGAGAAAGATGTGTTGCATCATATTTTGAGCCGCTGCACTCATAAAGGGTAGTGAAGAACTGAAACTGAAAATAACGGAGAAAGATCACAGAGGGGAACTTCTAGAAATTGAAAATTGTAACCTGGCAAAAGCATTGCAGTTGACAGAAGATGAGTTGAAGACTGTTAAAAGTATGGTGGATCAGCTCAATCTTCAAGTAAATGTTGGCGAAAATCTGTTGTCTGAGTAGGACGCTGAGCTTCAGGGAATGGAAGAGAAGCTTTGTCTTATCGAAACTGAGAAAGCTGTGTTGCATGAAATTTTGGAGAGTGAAGCCGCTGCACTCATAGAGGGTAGTGAAAAACTGAAACTGAAGATAAGGGAGAATGATCACAGAGGGGAACTGTTAGAAGTTGAAAATTGTATCCTGGGAAAAGCATTGCGGTTGACAGAAAATGAGTTCAAGACTGTTAAAAGTATGGCAGATCAGCTCAATCTTCAAGTAAATGTTGGCGAAAATCTGTTGTCTGAGAAGGACACTGAGCTTCTGGGAATAGAACAGAAGCTTTATCTTACTGAAGCTGAGAAAGTTGTGTTGCATCAAATTTTGATGAGTGAAGTTGCTGCACTCAAAGATGATAGTGAAGAACTGAAATTGAAAATAAGGGAGAAAGATCACAGAGAGAAACTGCTAGAAATTAAAAATTGTGACCTGGAAAAAGCATTGCAGTTGGCAGAAGATGAGGTGAAGACTGTTAAAAGTATGACGGGTCAGCTCAATCTTCAGGTAAATGTTGGCAAAAGTCTGTTGTCTGAGAAGGACATTGAGCTTCAGGGAATGGAACAACAACTTTATCTTACTGAAACTAAGAAAGCTGTGTTGCATCAAATTTTGAAGAACTTGAGCAGAGAACTTATTGGGAGTAAAATAATTATGGAGGACCAAGAAAAGAAGATCCTAAAGTTGTGTGCTGATAGTAACCAACTGCGCACAGAAAACAGGCACCTTTTCGAGGCCAGTCAGTTATTGCAGGAAGGACTTCAGCAATCCCGTGGAGAGCTTGAAAAGCTGAAGATGCAAGAGGAAGCCTTGCACTCTGAGCTCCAGAAGCAATTGGATGAGATAGAGACATGGAAGTTAGAGATGGATATGCTTTTAGGTGAGTTGCAGGTCTCGATTTTCTACCATATCCTTTACGAGCAGAAGTTTCATGAACTTGCAGAAGAACGTCAAAGCTTCGATGTCCAAATCACTTCAAAAGATAAGGAGATTAAACTTCTGAAAGAAAAAGTGAGCACTTTGGGTATTGAAAATGAAGGCCTTAACACTCAGTTAGCTGCATATGGACCTGCAATCTTCTCTTTGAGCCAATGCATATCATCCCTAGAGAAGCACTCATATTTTCACAGAAAATCCGAACAGCCTGATAATGGGGACACCAAGGTAACTGCTCCTACACAAATGTCCCCTGCTTGGCTTCTTTTAGTTGTGCACTAAAATAAGTAATGTCATATTAGAAAGCTCCTGGAATTAATCTTGTCCGTTAAAATGCTAATTGGCTGTTGATATCTAATATGTATAATATATGTGTGTCTGTATATATGTTAGTATTATATGCCACAAGATGTTCCTCACCACAAGATACAGAGTAGGATCATAGACTGGAGCACCATCCATGACACTGAGCTTAGATTTAGAATCAACTGGAGTAGGCACCTCTTTGCAGTTCGCCATCTTAGCCATGTACACAATCTCCTCTGCATACTTACGCTGACACAAGAACATATGATTGGTAGACCTGGTCACTGATATCCCCAAAAAGTAACTCAGCTTCCCCAAATCAGTCATTGCGAATTCGGACTTAAGCAAGGCAATAATCTCATTTTTCAATCCGTCGGAGGAGGCAGTAAGAACAATATCATCCACGTAAAGTAATAAGTAAGCAGTGCTACTACCTCGATAAAAAATGAATAGTGATGTATCACTCTTGCTGCATACAAACCCAATCTGCAAGATATACCGGGCAAAACGATCATCCCACACACGGGGGGCCTGTTTCAGGCCATATAGTGACTTACCGAGATGACACACATAGTGAGGAACTGATGGATGGGTGAACCCTGACGGCTGATTGATGCGCGATTTATGCACACACTTAAACGCAAGTGCACGTGTCGAGTCAAGTAATATAGTCTTAGAAGACCGAGTTATCGTCCTCAGGGATTAGTGTTCAAGTACCAAATTCTATTCTATGTTATCTATTTGGTGACCGATAATTGAGTTGTTTTTTATGATTCTAATTATGAAAACTAATTAAACTAATGTGTTTTACTTCAGTAATGTGGAAATAGGGCTTCCAAATCTCCTCAACTATCCACTTAACTTACTTATTAATGCAATTTACTATGGTTCTTCTTCTATTTGAGATAGCAGGTTTACTAAGCCGTTTTATACTCCTGTTAAGGTTATATAAACACTCAACCCCAGTACAACACCTTTCTACCTTTCGGTGATAAGGTTGACTCTAGAGGAGGATTAAGAACAAAAACATTATTAATGCTACACAAGTAATCGGGGTATTTTCATCCACGATTCAACCTATGTCTATCCAAATACAGCATATCCACAATCTCCCCTTTCGGATTTCGGTTAGAAATCATAAAAATTATGATAATTAATGATCGGGTAATTACCAAGCAATCAAAACATATATTGAATAAATCTCAACAATAAGAAGAAGAACCAAGAACATGCATTAATTCATAAAGAAAAGGTTCAAGTGAATTGACATGGAAAGCCCTATATTAAAGTTAGTTCCTAGCCATAGACATGACAAGAACTAATTTAACATCCAACATAAACTGAAAATAAAGTAAACAAGAACAAGAAAATTACTAAAAGAAGGTCTCCAATCTTGATCTCCAAAGTGTTGTGAATTGGCCAAGAGAGGAACCCTTAATTCTGACCTAGGGTTCTCTTTTTATAGCCTCCAAAATGTGATGCAGGGTTTTTCCTTCAGGCATGGCCCATTGTCTTTCGAAATCTGTTTTTCCGCTGTCGCGGCCGCCTGCTGGCGCGCGCCGAACTCTGTGATCCTCGAAATTAGGCGTCGTGGCGCTCGCCCCGCTGGGCGCGTGGCCGGCTGCCTGCGTGCTGGTTCGCCACTTTCTCGCATTTCGAGCTCTGGAACCTCCGTTTTTGCCCTCTTTTTGCTCCTTTTCCGCCAATGGGCCACTTTAACCAATATGACTCAAAAGAAAGAAAATATATCCTAAGACGACACGTATTTGTACAAAAATTGATAAAAGACTAACTAAAAATGACTCAAAAAATGTATATAAAATACACCGATCACTGATGCATGTAGACTGTTTCTCTCAGATCCCCATGTAAGAATGCATTCTTCACATCAAGCTGATGGATCGACCAGTGTTCGCCCATGGCAATGCTCAAAACTGCGCGAATGGTAGCCGGTTTGACAACCGGGTTGGAGGTTGATGCGCGGTAAGATGCACACACTTTAAACGCAAGTGCACGTTATCATGACAAGTAGTATAGTCTTGATAAGACCGAATATCGTCCTCAATGATTAGGGTTCAATTTCCAACTATCTATTTTTTTGGTATCTATTTGGTAAATTGATATTTAGATTTGTTGTTTTTAATTAAGGATTATAAAAGCTATTTAACTAAAAGGGTTTACTTCAGTGATGATGAGAATAGGGCTTCCACGTCTCCTCACTATCCGCTTATGCTACTTATTAATATATTAACTTATGGTCTTCTTCTTTTGGAGAAAGCAGGTTCACTAAATCGTTTTATACTCCCGTTAGGGTTATATAAACACTCAACCCCAGTATTGCACCTTACCTACCTTTCGGTGATAAGGATAACTCTATAGGAGGATTAAGAACAAGAACCTAGTTAGCAAATCGCACAATGCGCAAAATTAGGGGTTTTAAGCCTCTCATTAACGCTACATAAATAATTGAGGTATTTTCATCCCCAATCCAAGAATGTCTACCCAACTTACAGCATATTCACAATCCCCCCCTTTCGGAATCTGATTAGAAATCATATAGTGATAATTAGTTGTCAATTAATTACCAAGAATTCAACTCAAATATTGGATAGATCTCAACAAGAAGAAGAATAACCACAAGCATGCATTAAATCATAACATAAGTTTCTAGAGATTCAATATGGAAATCCCTATAGAGGAATTAGTTCCTAGCCATTGACATGACAAGAACTAATCTCATGTTCATCATACAAAAACTGAAATAAAGAAAAGAAAAGTAAAGAAAATTACTTAAGAATGAGTCTCCAAGCCTAGCATCCAAGGGTTGTGTTGTGGAATATTTACAAGATGGAATGGTGGATGGATGGATGTAGAATGGTGAATGGTAGAATGGAGAATGAATAATTCTTCTAATGAGGTAGAGTATTTATAGCCAAAGAATCCTTTTGGTGAAGGGTTTGAGATTTTGTAGGTAGGAAAAGTTATTAGAATCCTTTTTGGTAAGGGTTTTAAGGTAGGAAAAGTTATTAGAATCCTTTTTTGTAAGGGTTTTAAGGTAGGAAAAGTTATCCCTTTAGGTAGGAAAAGTTATCCCTTTAGGATTCTGAAAAACATGTCAAATTTCGCCCAGAACTTCATAAAATCCCGCGTCGGCGCTGCGGCCCTGCAGACTAGCGCCGCGGCGCCTGAAGATCAGCAACTTTCGGACTTCGCAGCACATTGGGCGTCGCGGCTCAGCTTCCAGGTGCCGCGGCGCCGGTGACACCTACGGCGAATTCGTTTACGTCGTCTTTTTCTCGTCCGGCCTTCGTCTGATTTCCTCTATAATTCCCGGAACTTCTTAGACTTCATTTCTTGGCCCTTTTTGTGTGCAATTCCATCTCAATTAAGCTCATTTTCTCTTCTTTTCGTCATTTCTCCATTTCTGACCGCTGTGACACAAAAGAAAGAAAAACGACCCTAATACTATACTAAACATAAATAAAATGAGTAAAATACTAACTAAAAATGACTCAAAAAGTGTATATAAAATACACCGATCAAATACCCCCAAACTTAACCTTTGCTCGCCCTCGAGCAAAGATAGAAAGAAAGAAATAAAGGACTCAAGAAAATGGAAAAACAAAAGACTCACTGACATTGATCACTTTAGCTGCATTGATGTTATCTAGAAAAACATGAAGGTTAGTAGAATAATATGCAGGAACATATAGCATGAAGTTTTAGCACACTAAACACACTAAGCTAGATATTTCGCAAACTCATGTTTATCATGCTTAATAGAAGTCAACATACTGAATCATGCTTGTAAATTCAAAAATCCTATGGCATGCTTACTTGCTATTCTCCACTAATCATGGATATGCATAAAAGAGATCTTCAGGACTTTAAGGGTTGTAATGTAGGCTTAGGTAGGGGTTGGTAAACATAGGCATTTAGGCTCATTTTTGTGTACCATAAGCTCTTTAGCTTTTCAGTATTTCCCTTTTCTTTTTGTTCTTTTCTTCACTTCAATTCTATCTTTTTTCCTCTTTTATTTTGGGAGAATGAAGAGTATTATAATAACAAGCACCCCCAAACTTAGGCTTTTGCCTCTTTCTTATTACTTTTTTGTTGGGGTGCAACAAACTCATTCACTCTTTTTGTCTCTTTTTTTTACACAATTGATTCCACTACTTCACATTTTTACTTATGGCACAATCTGTGGGAATATAGGGTGTCAAAGAAGAAGTTTCAATTTTTAGGCTCAATGGGGCTGACTAGGGATACTTTTAAAGTTCGGGGTAGAAAAGAGTGGTAAGAATTGACTATCAAAGAAATGTCTGAGTCATCTCCCTAACATGCATATCCTAACTATTTCGCCTCAAATAGCAAGCAATCATAACACATAGGTTTTCATAATTTTGCATGCACAATTTAAGCAAGAAACTCCAAATAGACAGATTTTTGTGAGTTTTTGGCATATCTAACCTAGGTGTTTAGATAGTTGCTTCTAATTCCATTACATTATTCTACCTTCCTTCACTAGGTGTTTCTAGCAACTACAGCATACATGATCTTTGACAGGCAATTATGACTAAAAAAAAAAAAAAAAAAAAAATTGGTGACTCAAAATATACATAAAACAATCAAAAAGACTTAAATGAAACATAACAAAGCACAAATAAAACACCCCCCAAACTTAAATCACACATTGTCCCCAATGTGTGCAATACAAAAAAAAATAAATGGACAACTTACTGACACAACACAGCGGTCATAATGGAGGTCTAGCAGGAAAAATTCTGGAATTTGCACGGAAATATGGCTCTCTGAAGTTCGGGCGCGTGACACGAGATTCGGCGCCGCTAGTACTGCTAATCGTGGCTCTTACGAGATTCTGGCGCGCGCCACTTATTACAGCGTGCGCGACGATTTTTCCTTTTTCATTTTTGCTCCTTTTTCCTCGGTTTGACTTTGATCCACTGTCATCCAACAACACAAAACAAGAACCCTAGACCGTGAGATCGTTTCAAGACAAAATAAAATAAAATAAACACAGAAATTAAAATAACATAATTAAAAACATTGGTTTGCCTCCCAACAAGCGTTGTCTTTAACGTCTTTTAGCCGGACGCAATTAACCTTTTCGAGTGCCCATTGGATCCTTCGGTGCTTGCAATCCAGAGTTATTGTTGCAGTCTCACTTCAACTACAACAATTGCTTCAAACAAGGGCCTCAAATATACGATTATCCCCAGTACACAAGACATGCTTGTCTTTTAAGCTCTCTAATGTAGGGATCGGTGAGATTCCCAACATCTCTCAACTCTGGGTGCCCTTGATGGTATGGACTTCTGTTTGGGGTCAACATTGACACTGGTGGTGTTTCTTACGCAATAGAGTGCGAGAAAAAGATTTTCCAAGGAATCGAAGGTGAATAATTGGATCTCTGCAATCTTTTCCTTCTACACCAACTAACTCGCGATTCCTCAATAGTTGGGTGTGGTTCGTGCTCCTCAATTTGTTGTTCGTTGTTCAAAATCACCTCGATTTACAGGTTACGGCGCGCGGCCACGCTCTTTGGCGCGCGACGCCACTCTCTGCTGTCTCGGAATCTTGGCGTCGCGGCCACCTTTCATCGGCGCGCGGCCGCTGCCGCTGCGAACTCTCTATCTCCCCGATTCGGCATCCTTGGTCAATTGCACGACATTGTGTTTCCTCATTGCCTACCCAGTGCAGTTGCTCTTTGCGTTTATTTGTTGAATATGATCGCGAGTTACGCTATTTGCGGTTCCAACTTTACGAGGACTCTCTTGTCTCGACCATAAACCGAGCACGGCACTTGGCGAACATAAGTATGCTTGCACTGACTCATTTCGATCTTCCTCGACATTTGTGGGTTAAGTCATTTGTTGATGACTCCACTGTCTCGATAGTAGTCCATGTGTCCGATTTTATTATATATATATATATATATATATATTATTATTATTATTTTTTCGTTTTTTTGAATTTAACACGCAAAATAAGAAAACAACAAAGGTGATAAAGCGATGCTCATGAGAACAAGTTAGAAACTTGTTCTTGGAAGCAGAAAAAACAAATAAAAATAAAAACAGAAATAAAACCAAATTAGAAATTAAAAATAGATAAAGTTGATATTGAACTATGCCTAATCCCCGGCAACGGCGCCAAAAACTTGATGCGCGGTAAGATGCACACACTTTAAACGCAAGTGCACGTTATCGTGACAAGTAGTATAGTCTTGATAAGACCGAATATCGTCGCCGAGATTAGGGTTCAATTGCCAACTATCTAATTTTTTGGTATCTATTTGGTAAATTGATATTTAGATTTGTTGTTTTTAACTAAGGATTATAAAAGTTATTTAACTAAAAGGGTTTACTTCAGTGATGATGAGAATAAGGCTTCCACGTCTCCTCACTATCCGCTTATGCTACTTATTAATGCAATAACTTATGGTCTTCTTTTGGAGAAAGCAGGTTCACTAAATCGTTTTATACTCCCGTTAGGGTTATATAAACACTCAACCCCAGTATTACACCTTACCTACCTTTCGGTGATAAGGATAACTCTATAGGAGGATTAAGAACAAGAACCTAGTTAACAACGCGCCTGATGCACAAAATTAGGGTTTTTAAGCCTCTCATTAACGCTACATAAATAATTGAGGTATTTTCATCCCCAATCCAAGAATGTCTACCCAACTTACATCATATTCACAATCCCCCCCTTTCGGAATCTGATTAGAAATCATATAGTGATAATTAGTTGTCAATTAATTACCAAGAATTCAACTCAAATATTGGATAGATCTCAATAAGAAGAATAACCATAAGCATGCATTAAATCATAACATAAGTTTCTAGAGATTCAACATGGAAAGCCCTATAGAGGAATTAGTTCCTAGCCATTGACATGACAAGAACTAATCCCATGTTCATCATACAAAAACTGAAATAAAGAAAAGTAAAGTAAAGAAAATTACTTAAGAATGAGTCTCCAAGCCTAGCATCCAAGGGTTGTGTTGTGGAATATTTACAAGATGGAATGGTGGATGGATGGATGTAGAATGGTGAATGGTAGAATGGAGAATGAATAATTCTTCTAATGAGGTAGAGTATTTATAGCCAAAGAATCCTTTTGGTGAAGGGTTAGAGATTTTGTAGGTAGGAAAAGTTATTAGAATTTTTTTGGTAAGGGTTTTAAGATAGGAAAAGTTATTAGAATCCTTTTTGGTAAGGGTTTTAAGGTAGGAAAAGTTATCCCTTTAGGTAGGAAAAGTTATCCCTTTAGGATTCTGAAAAACATGTCAAATTTCGCCCAGAACTTCATAAAATCCCGCGTCGGCGCCGCGGCCCTGCAGACTGGCGCCGCGGCGCCTGAAGATCAGCAACTTTCGGACTTCGCAGCCACGTTGGCGCGCGGCTCGACTTCCAGTGCGGCGCGGTGACATTTTTCTGGCGAATTCTCGTTTCGTCGTCTTTTTCTCGTCCGGCCTTCGTCTGATTTCCTCTATAATTCCCGACTTTTCTTTGGGACCGAGGGACATATCGGAAGGTCTTCTTTGGAGTATCTTCTTAGACTTCATTTCTTGAACCTTTTTGTGTGCAATTCCATCTCAATTAAGCTCATTTTCTCTTCTTTTCGCCATTTCTCCATTTCTGACCGCTGTGACACAAAAGAAAGAAAAACGACCCTAATACTATACTAAACATAAATAAAATGAGTAAAATACTAACTAAAAATGACTCAAAAAGTGTATATAAAATACACCGACCAAAGGTCTCACCACAATCAATGTCCTCCTGCTGATTTGTGTCATTAGCCACAAGTCGTGCCTTATACCTCTCAAGATCTCCACTGTCTCTGAATTTATGACGAAAAAGCCACAGACAACGAATCACATTCACCCCCTCAGGTCTAGGTACTAGATCCCATATCTCGACCGACCATCAAACAAGACATAAGCACTACCATGTCTTTTATAAAATCCGGGAATTTAACCCAAGTGCTACAAATAACGGAAGCATACCCGTGGAATCCCATCATCGCGTCGATGCGTCCAAGTAACTTATAACAATACAGCCGGCCCTCCAACCGAGAGTCGCGGCAACGTAATAAAATATAATACTGCACTCAAAGGCTATCACCAGCACCTATAGGCTAAATCTAAATTAACCAAGCCAAAGTACTACGTACGTACATTCTTTTCAAAAGACTCCTTTCCAAATAAAACTTCCCCGATACTAACCACCGTAGTATCAAGTCCTATCCACTTTTCAAGACAAGTCACAATACCTTTTTAGAAATACAATTCAGAACTAAATCAAGTGACTTCTTTATTAAAACCTTAAGCAATTGGTACCTTTAAACCAATTTGCCCTTACCTAATACAAGTTATTCCTTTGATTACTTTACTAGAAAACCATTCTCTTAATCTTCCATAAAGCCGTTATAACCAACTTCCCATAAAGCGTTATAATCCTTTATGGTTTTAGACAAACTCATTCCTTTTATAACTAAGAGATTTATACTTTCAAATCAAATCTCTTAACTTTCAAAAATACTTCAAGTCTCTTAACTTTTAAGAAAACAAGTTTCAAAGTCTTAAAAGCTTCATCGTAAACTCTTTTAAAATTTGTAACAAATCTTTGGTGCGTCGTGAATAAGTTATACTTATTTATAACGATCTTATTCAAGTAGCCATGATCTAGAAAATGTAATACAATTTTGTCTTATCTTAGCTTATGCGGATGGAGGATTTCTACTTGTTTTAACATAATGGATTGTCATTACATTTTCCTTTATTAACGCTGCGATGGCTTGTTCGATACTTATTCTCATTTGTGCAGTAAATTAGCCAAATCAACTCGACTCTTTTTATTATAAAACCCTAGGCAATTGATGCGTAAAATCAAGTTGCCTTTTACATAGTCAAGTCATTTATCTTTCCATAAGGCAAATATAACTAACTTCCCATAAAGCGTTATATTCACTTTATGCCTTAGCCATAAACAATTTCCTATCCAGGACTTATACGTTTAAAGCGAACAAGTATCACATACTTTAAAACTCTTCAAGTCCCTTAACTTTAAAATCAACTTAAGACATCCTTACTATTTTCAAAAAGTGAGTTAATCTCCTAACCCACCGACTTGGCATTACATAAAACAAGTAAAGAATATCATAGTCTTGCGTCTGCAGTACTACGTGCAACTAGTCATGCTCAAAAGATAGGAAAGTTCTACATAGAGTAAATCACATAACTACCTCTTAACTTCTAAGAGTAGAAGGAAACATGAAATGATACCACAAGTATATTCCATACATAGGATCATGCCAAGGAAGGAAGAGGTTCACATACCTCGCGACGATTGTCGACAAGTAGCAAAATGCTCCAAAGTACTTCAACCTTGATAGCTATTCCACTCTCCAGTAGGATACGCTATACTTAGTACTTCAACCTATAATGGTCACAATACGTCCATTAACCTCTTACTTTAAACGTAGAATATCCTAAGTGCCAAGTCACTAAATTCTACGGAAAATCGGACAGCACCTCCTTTGTTTCTACTCACTTTGCCACCTTTTTCAAGGTCGATTACAATAACCAAACAACCCCAATTGGCTCACAATTAAATAGAAGATAGTCCAATACAAATGGCTAACTAAACGACCCCAATTGGCTCACGATTAAATGAAGATAGTCGATACAAATGGCTAACTAAATGACCCCAATTGGCTCACAATTAAATGAAGATAGTCCATACAAATGGCTAACTAAACAGCCCAATTGGGTCACAATTAAATGAAGATAGTCCAATACAAATGACTAACCAACTACTACAAACTACAAGTCCAAAATCGCCACCTTGAGTTCAACCAAACTAATTCTTATCCAATTTCCATTTCAATCCAAATTGGTACCATAATAAGATATCAAGTCGCGTTTGGTTATTACTACCATAAGCTTCAGTCAATAACATGCGACGATTCTAACAACGATCAAATTGTAATCCAACTTAACATGGCCTACATTTCATTTCGAATTTCCAAGGCTAAAATCGATCCATAATCATTATAAACTTCTACACATATACTACATACTAGCAACATGTAAAGCTAACAACATAATAAATAATCTTGTAACAACAAAGAACAAGATTATACCTCAACGAATCTTAATCCAATTCGATCCAAGTCGCTCCTTAGTAGTTTAGAACCTCTCCAAGACACTTCAAACCGTTTGTTGAGACCCTAGAACCATACCAACAACTTTCCTTCAATCTTCCAATCCAAAACCTAGAAAGCCACTAGGTTTTCACTTTGCGACTAATACGAAAACTCTCTTTTTCGGATTTTTCTATTGAGATATACTTACATAACACTCATGAACCTTGGTTTAAAGTGTGGGGTTTATCGACAAGAAACACAATTTTTTCTTTTCATGGGACGTAGGCAGGAAACTTCATAGTTGCTCATCCAAATTTTCTTCAATTTCTCTAAGTGTTGGACTATGTATCACTACTAGTAGTATTATAAAGCACATTGGAGGGTCATGATACAAACATTTGGGTGGCTAGGATAAGGTCTTCATAATATCAAGACTAGTTGTCTCCTTTGACTTAGTCAACATTGTCAAGCTACACTTGCAAGACTTGTTCATCCAAGACTTATGGTAAATGACCATTATGGACATGTCTAAATTCGACCAAGGCATTACTAAGGGGGGGTGACACGTGTCGCCCTCCCATTCGTCACAATAGTACGTTTTCTCGACAATTTCATAATTCCGATAAAAAATTTTGCAAGTCTCAATTCTTAACACTTTAGAGTTCTTACGTACGTTCTTAAAACATGTCCTGTAAATACGGGGTGTAACAAGCATATACCCAGAAGGATGGAGGGAGGGAGGCATGAACCAATAGGGTGTGAATCATATTGTTAATGGTGCAGATGATTCTTTCAGCTTTACCGTTTTGTGGTGAGATGTGAGGGCAGGAGAAACGAAAAACCATGCCATTATTGGTACAAAAACGGAGAAACATAGAGTTATTGAATTCACGACCATTATCGCGCTGAAATGATTTGATACCTTTTTCAAATTGTTTTTGAATGAATTTTCAAAACTCAAGAAATTTGGTAAACACTTCCGATTTATATTTGAGAGGATACAACCAGATATAGTGAGAAAAATAATCTAGCAAGACAAGATAATATTTATGACCGAGAGAATCAGCTACAGGTGATGTCCATAAATCGGCATATATTATATAAAATGGTGCAAAGGTAACACTAGTAGATGATTCAAACGGAAGACGAGTATGTTTGCCTAAAGAACAGGAAACACAATTTTGGGCAAGCTTTCCATTACAAGTAATGAAATTATTGCCTCTAACAAAATTAAAGACTAGGAGTCCTCGGTGACCAACCCTATTATGCCATGTTGAAGAAGAAATAGCCGCTAGAGAGACAGGGAGAGCAAGATCTTGCAGCGGAGGTAGATGTGAATGGATAGAGATCTCCCGTGATATTGCATCTCGTAAGAGGTGTCCCCGTACGAAGATCCTTTACAATGAAACCAAAAGAGTCAAAGTCAACAGAGACAGAATTATTACGAGTAAATTGGCGGACATAGATTAAGTTCTTAATCATGTGTGGGGCATATAAGGTATTTTTAAGGGAGAATGGTGGATGGGGAGGTTGTGTGTATGATGTACCATAACCCTTTACTGGAATGCGTTGTCCACTAGCAACTGTAACATATTGAGGACGCATTAAACTGCAAAGTTTGAGAATAGTACCTGCAGACTGGGTGATGTGAGATGTGACTCCGGAGTCCATGTACCAATTGTTGTCAGGCTATTGCATGTTGAGGGTACTGAAAGCCTGACCCAACTCAGTGGGTGTCATGGCGGAGGAGGGCTGCTGGAACTGTACCTACATGAAGTGGGCTTGCTGTGGTGCTGGAGCTGGACCTAACAACCCGTAGTGGGAATAAGGGTTGAAGGACTATTAATCTTGGAATGGGCAGCACCGCGGCTCAGTCTTGAGGCACCGCGCCAGATGCGATCTTTGGAGAAGCGCATGGCCGTGGCTGCTAGCACGCGGTGGGTTTCTTGGCGACAAGCGTGAGCGAGCTTTGTTAAAGCTGGGTAACGGATCCGCCTGTTGAATCATGGTGGCCAATGTATCATATTCGCCTTTAGGGAGGCCAACAATCAATTGTAACACCATTTTGGTGTCAGTAATAAGCGAGTCGAAAGTAGCAAGTTGATCCGTCAGGAGCTTTAACTGTTTGCAGTACTCAATCACATTGAAAAAGTTTTCAAGACGTTTATTGTCAAATTGCTCCTCTAAATACATAGCACGGGTGTGCTTGTTGTCCTGAAAAATTTCATCCAAACGATTCCACAAGTCACGGGCTGTGGAGTCAGATTTTATTATAGTAAGAAGTAGATCCTGAGAAATACTACCATATATCCATTGTTTGTTGCCAGCGTCTAAACGACGCCAAGTAGAATCATCAACCTCAGAAGATCTCGGAATTATGTCATCAATATGATCAAACACGGTATAGAGACATACATGATTGCGAAATAGTTCAACCCAAGGATAATACTGACTGCTTTCGTGATCAAGACGGATGGGGATATGGTTCTTGATGTTAGAAACAGTGAGAGCGGGATGAAAAGAGGGTGACGACTTGGTGGTGGGATTTGTGGAGGTAGAAGCGTCAACAACAGTGGGAGAATCCTGAGTATCCATTTAGAGAAGAGAGGAAGAAAAGAAAAACCAAGAAATTTCTTGAAGAGAAGAGGGGAGCCGTAGCGCCGTGGGAGGGGGTGGTGCCGGCGGCTGGGGAAAAGAATTTCTAGGGTTTTTGAAGTTTAGTACGAGTTTAAGTTCCGTGAAATGTCAATGTATAATTTTCTTTATATCATAAGATAAAATCGACCTACAATAACAGGTAATCTAATATGGTAACTCGAAAAATTAAAATGAAAACCTAGCTACTATAACCCGTAAATTAACTGAGAGTTAAATATGATTGATACTGTCACTATATATAATGTAAATTCTTTTAGCACGTTCTTGTTTCTTTTCTACTTTACTTTGGATAAGAAATGTTCAAACTTCAAGTTTTTTCTGGTTTTCTATTCAGTGTCCGTTATCAGTTTTGGGGTCGAATTTATCTGTATTCTCGTACTGTGATGAGGACCATTAAAAGGGGAAGCGCTCCTTATCATAATTTTTCTATTCGGTAAGCTCAAATCTGAAATCTCTGATTAAAGTTAGAGGAATTCTATCTATCCTACACATCCTTGGTTGTCAAACTTTAAACACATGAGAAGGTAATTTACCTCCCATATCAAGTATAACATATTGCAATGTCTCCCCTAAAGATTTTAACTTGTCTTCCTCTTCGTCAATCCACCTTGAGATCATAATAAAAAGTGAAATAGACGACGAGGTTAAATAGATATTGTACAGTTCCAAATTACGTCTCTCTTAAGTAGCTAGAATTGGTAACGTAAATGGGTGCACCAAGGTCAAGTATAAGAACGCCCTCAACAGTGTCTGCGTTAGGGTATTATTGCTTAATATTTCTATATATCCTAGAATCTGGAATCTTACCAAGTACTTGTGTTCTTGGCCTTGCTACAAATAGCAACACCCTCAGCAAACTGCATGGAATTAAAACTCACGTTATTAAATAAGAGTTAAATCTAGATTAATTAGAAAAGACAACTTTAACTATATTTGTTACACTAAATATAACAAGTTATTAATTTGAATCCTCGTAAAAATTGATAAGTAACCTGTTGAAAATATTTATTAAACGTGAAATATAGTTAATTCTATTTAATTACGAATTGAATAATTGGGGCCCCACACGTAGGAAACCATGTTTCCACACACTTGCACATATAGTGCCAAGGATTAGAATTTCCTTAAATGGAAGAGATATTGGTACGTATACGAATTGTTTGAAACGTAAGATAATAGACGGTTATTGGCCAAATGAAGTTGGTTTCACGTTGGTAAATGAAAGGAAGAAATGTGTAAGAGATGAAAACGAATTAGAAAATTTGCCACGAGAAAAAGGGGAGCACCACAGTGCCACAAGGACAGAACCGCGGTGCTAATTCCATTTTCGGTTCCAGTGACTTACTGGAATTTAGGCACCGCGATGTCCTCCCATAGGACTGCGGTGCCTCGACGTTTTTCAGTAACGTAGTGGACGAATTGAACTGATTCGCCCACTACGTTAGGTCAAGTATAAGAACGCCCTCAACAGTGTCTGCGTTAGGGTATTATTGCTTAATATTTCTATATATCTTAGAATCTGGAATCTTACAAAGTACTTGTATTCTTGGCCTTGCTACAAATAGCAACACCCTCAACAACCTGCATGGAATTAAAACTCACGCTATTAAATAAGAGTTAAATCTCGATTAATTAGAAAAGACAACTTTAACTATATTTGTTACACTAAATATAACAAGTTATTAATTTGAATCCTCGTAAAAATTGATAAGTAACCTGTTGAAAATATTTATTAAACGTGAAATATAGTTAATACTATTTAATTACGAATCAAATAATTGAGGCCCCGCACGTAGGAAACCATGTTTCCACACACGTGCACATATAGTGCCAAGGATCAGAATTTTCTTAAATGGAAGAGATATTGGTACGTATACGAATTGTTTGAAACATAAGATAATAGACGGTTATTGGCCAAATGAAGTTGGTTTCACGTTGGTAAATGAAAGGAAGAAATGTGTAAGAGATGAAAACGAATTAGAAAATTTGCCACGGGAAAAAAGGGAGCACCGCAGTGCCACAAGGACAGAACCGCGGTGCTAATTCCATTTTCGGTTCCAGTGACTTACTGGAATTTAGGCACCGCGATGTCCTCCCGTAGGACCGCGGTGCCTCGACGTTTTCCAGTAACGTAGTGGACGAATTGAACTGATTCGCCCACTACGTTAGGTCAAGTATAAGAACGCCCTCAACAGTGTCTGCGTTAGGGTATTATTGCTTAATATTTCTATATATCTTAGAATCTGGAATCTTACCAAGTACTTGTGTTCTTGGACTTGCTACAAATAGCAACACCCTCAGCAACCTGCATGGAATTAAAACTCACGATATTAAATAAGAGTTAAATCTCGATTAATTTGAAAAGACAACTTTAACTATATTTGTTACACTAAATATAACAAGTTATTAATTTGAATCCACGTAAAAATTGATAAGTAACCTGTTGAAAATATTTATTAAACGTGAAATATAGTTAATCCTATTTAATTACGAATCAAATAATTGAGGCCCCGCACGTAGGAAACCATGTTTCCACACACGTGCACATATAGTGCTAAGGATCAGAATTTCCTTAAATGGAAGAGATATTGGTACGTATACGAATTATTTGAAACGTAAGATAATAGACGGTTATTGGCCAAATGAAGTTGGTTTCACGTTGGTAAATGAAAGGAAGAAATGTGTAAGAGATGAAAACGAATTAAAAAATTTGCCACGGGAAAAAGGGGAGCACCGCAGTGCCACAAGGACAGAACCGCGGTGCTAATTCCATTTTCGATTCCAGTGACTTACTGGAATTTAGGCACCGCGATGTCCTCCCGTAGGACCGCGGTGCCTCGACGTTCTCGATGCGTAGTGGGCGAATTGAATCGATTAAGCCCACTACGTTAGGTCAAGTATAAGAACGCCCCCAACAGTGTCTGCGTTAGGGTATTATTGCTTAATATTTCTATATATCTTAGAATCTGGAATCTTACCAAGTACTTGTGTTCTTGGCCTTGCTACAAATAGCAACACCCTCAGCAACCTGCATGGAATTAAAACTCACGCTATTAAATAAGAGTTAAATCTCGATTAATTAGAAAAGACAACTTTAACTATATTTGTTACACTAAATATAACAAGTTATTAATTTGAATCCTCGTAAAAATTGATAAGTAACCTGTTGAAAATATTTATTAAATGTGAAATATAGTTAATCCTATTTAATTACGAATCAAATAATTGAGGCCCCGCACGTAGGAAACCATGTTTTCACACACGTGCACATATAGTGCCAAGGATCAGAATTTCCTTAAATGGAAGAAATATTGGTACGTATACGAATTGTTTGAAACGTAAGATAATAGACGGTTATTGGCCAAATGAAGTTGGTTTCACGTTGGTAAATGAAAGGAAGAAATGTGTAAGAGATGAAAACGAATTAGAAAATTTTCCACGGGAAAAAGGGGAGCACCGCAGTGCCACAAGGACAGAACCGCGGTGCTAATTCCATTTTCGATTCCAGTGACTTACTGGAATTTAGGCACCGTGATGTCCTCCCGTAGGACCGCGGTGCCTCGACGTTTCTCAGTAACGTAGTGGACGAATTGAACTGATTCGCCCACTACGTTAGGTCAAGTATAAGAACGCCCTCAACAGTGTCTGCGTTAGGGTATTATTGCTTAATATTTCTATATATCTTAGAATCTGGAATCTTACCAAGTACTTGTGTTCTTGGCCTTGCTACAAATAGCAACACCCTCAGCAACCTGCATGGAATTAAAACTCACGCTATTAAATAAGAGTTAAATCTCGATTAATTAGAAAAGACAACTTTAACTATATTTGTTACACTAAATATAACAAGTTATTAATTTGAATCCTCGTAAAAATTGATAAGTAACCTGTTGAAATATTTATTAAACGTGAAATATAGTTAATCCTATTTAATTACGAATCGAATAATTGGGGCCCCGCACGTAGGAAACCATGTTTCCACACACATGCACATATAGTGCCAAGGATCAGAATTTCCTTAAATGGAAGAGATATTGGTACGTATACGAATTGTTTGAAACGTAAGATAATAGACGGTTATTGACCAAATGAAGTTGGTTTCACGTTGGTAAATGAAAGGAAGAAATGTGTAAGAGATGAAAACGAATTAGAAAATTTGCCACGGGAAAAAGGGGGGCACCGCAGTGCCACAAGGACAGAACCGCGATGCTAATTCCATTTTCGGTTCCAGTGACTTACTGGAATTTAGGCACTGCGATGTTGTTATGCCCCGTGGTTCCGGAGTACGTATGTGAGGACGTACGTACGAATGTATATGCCCTAATTAGGGTAAGAATGATAGAATTGATTTCCGACGAAAGTTATTTCGAACCTTGTGAAGAAAATTTACGTTTTCGATATTTTTACGACTATGGAATTCTTTCGAAAGATAAAATATTTTGGACCAATAGGATGGCGACATGTGTCACCCATGGATTGGGCCAAGTGGACGAAAATGGATGGACAAGTTGGCAAGACAAGTGGCCAACAAGTCTTGCCAAGTTGGCATGGCTTGGACGGCAAAATGGAAGGATTTGGGCAAGTCTTGCTTAGTCAAGACTTGCCTAACTTTAGTAAGACAAGTGTGGGAAGGCTCTTACACACTTCATCTCCACCCTACACTTGTGTTAATCCCCTCCCTTGGTTTTGTTATATAAACCCCCTAAGTAGATGAAATCATCCACACTTAAACATTACAAGTCTTGGAAAATATTTTCCTCTCCCTTCATCCCTAGTTGATCTCGTCTAAAACAGCCCCCTCCCCTACCTAAAGTTGTCCAAAAACTCTTAAACTTATAAGTGTTCTTCCTTAGTATGTTAGGAAGATCACCAACCAAGAGTTAGATGAGATTTTCACACCTATAGCCTCTAAAACACCACCAAAACCGAAACTGGACAGTTTTGAAGACTAAGTGTTCTTCACCTTTTTGAGTCAAATTCTTGAATAGAAGTTGGTTGGAACTTCTAAGGGTAAACTATGGTGAGTTGGAACACAAGAAATTGGAGCTAAAACACAAAGGTTTGGAGCTAAGACTTGCTTTGAAACGACTTTAAAATCTTGGATATTGTTGGGCTAGTATTAAGGTAATGCGCCTTAGACTCTTTGTGAATTTGATTGTTATGTATACATGATATTATACATATATTGGAAGTATTTTATGGACTTGTTACTTTGGACTTCTTTTACTTATTGATATTTTGAAGGCGAGATAGTAAACCGCGTTACCGTTTGAGCGCGTAATCCCCTTCTTTTACTTATTGTTATTTTGAAGGCGAGATAGTAAACCGCGTTACCGTTTGGGCGCGTAATCCCCTTCTTTTACTTATTATATTTATGAAGGAGAGATTGTTAATCGCGTTCCGTTTGGGCGTGTTATCCCCTTCCTTACTGATCGAAAGTAATGCGTCTTATTTATGGCACGTCAGTTACTGTTATCGGGCTTTGTTAAAAATGGAGAATTGAGTAAAAACGGGGGAAGTGCTGCCCAATTTTCTGTAGGCTAAGAGAAGTCTCACTTAGAAGAATTCCACGAAAAACTAGAGGTTAATAGTCGTGTTTTGACTATTATAGGTTGACACTTTGCACGCAACATATCCGACTGGGCAAGTGGGTTTAGCCGAGGAGGTATGTGATTCTTCATATCCCTTTGAGCATGATATTTTCCAAATATATATATAGTACGGTAGACGTACGGGTGTTAGATTGAACTTGGTTTTACTTTGATATCTTTGGTGAGTTCTAAATAATAAGAATCTTGAATATTTCAAAAGAGTTATGAATCATTTTGGAAAAAAGTAATCTGGGTTTTACAAAAGCTTAAGGGTTATACTAGCTTTATGGGAAGTTAAGTATAACGACTTAAAAGATAAGAAACGGTTTTTATTATTTGTTTATCAAATGCTTGAAATATTGTCTGAAGGTATGGTAAGTTGGTTTGATAGACATGTTATGATACCTCGTGTGTTAGTATCTTGTAACGCCTACGTAAGGAGGTTATTCTTGTTATGCTTATATTGTTCAACGATTAGTCGTTGTGCTCGATTATTGTGATGATTGTATAAAGAGGTTATTCTTATTGTGCTTATGTTGTTTAACGATAAGCCGTTATGCTAGTATTGTACCACCCACCTCTTGACATGTTATCCGGGGTTAAGCTGCCCGTCGAGAATGCCTCAATGCGGGTCGGGGACCTATGCGAGCTACGGGAGTTCCAGTTAGTGTGCGAGAATACCTCATGCGGTCTATGTGGCCATGAGGACTACGAGAGTCGGGGCGATGCCGGGAGTAGCTACCCTCGATGCGAGAAATACCTCACGCGGGCCTAGGTGGCTATGCGGATGCGAGTCCAAGATTAGGCATGCATAATGATACTATGGGCGATTGGCCTTGCTCGATCATTCGCGGCCTAGAAAAGACACATTACGATACCTATTATTGCTCTTGGTTGTGATGTGGCACTATATGCGATTAACTCGGTTGTTTTCATACATACTTGTGAATTGGTTTTAAAAATGTTATGGTTTTATATATGTATATATACGTGCTTTCTGATTTCACATACTAGGTACTGTTGCATCGACCTCCTTGAGGCTGCGTTCATGCCGCAGTAAAGGGAAGCAGGTAGCGGATCCTCAGTCTTAGGATCTTTACTCTGGTGTCAGGAGCTCCATTTTTCCGGAGGCTCGACGTTGGGTATGGTTTTCCCTGGTGTTATAGATGGTTTGTACCTTCCGGGGTATGACGGGGCCACGTCCCGTCGTAGTGTTACATTTCCTTAGAGTCCGTAGTCCGGTCGCATTTGGGATTATGCGTTCACTATTGGGTAATGATATATATATATCGAAAAGGCAACTTTTCATGGATAGACTATTCTTACTTTTATTATTTCATGTCTTGGTTATGTTCCGCTGGTTACTCTGATGTTTAGATACTTGGGTGTCCGGGTAAGGCACCAGTCACGGGCCCGGGAACGGGTCGTGACAAAAGTGGTATCAGAGCGGTGAATCCTCGGAAAGTGTCTACCAGGTATGCTAGTAGAGACTTGATTATCGGTGTGTTGTACACCACATCTATAATCAGGAGGCTGCAGGACATTTAGGATTGGTTTCCATTTTTCTCACTCTGAGATCGTGCCTTAGAACGGTGTTTTAGGTTAGACCCTTCTGACGAATTTCTCTTTCTTACGATTATGCCTCCACGTAAGGCAACGGGCCCGAGAAGGGCAAAGCGTAGGAGGCGCTAGTAGTACACAGAGAGTCACGAGGGCTCGTGCCCAACCTTACCAGGTGATACCTCGACGGCGAAGTTCCACGGCGTCGCCCAGCGAGTTTAGGAGCGCGGCAAAGGCGCTAAGGCCGCAGGCGAGCCCCAACCCAGCCGAGGCAGAGGACATGGGTTACAAGGAGATGGCCCGATTCGGCGAGTCGTGGCGAGGCACGAGGATAGCTGGATGCAGATTCGATCGATGGTACCGTGGTTCACCCGAGTCGGATGGTTTGAGACGGGACTTTACGAGTTGCGGACCGCGAGTTTTATGGGTCGAGGCACGAGGATGATCCACAGGAGTTCATCGACGATTCTGGATTATGAGAGTGATCAAGGCGTCGGAGACCGAGTCGATGGTCTTAGGTTCACATCGGTGCGCGATACCGCGATCGTGGTTTGATTCTTGAGCTGTCGGGAAGCGGCGCCTCGGCCGTTGGGACGAGTTCTCGAGGCATTTCTCGCTCACTTCTTGCCTCCGCAGATGAGAGACGCGGACAGATTTTTGATGCTAAAGCGAGAGAGGCGCCTGATTCGGGAATACAATGTAGTTCGACTCGTTGGCTCGGTATGTCCCCGACCGGTAGCGAGATATGGAGTACCGAGTGCACCGTTACATCACGTGTCTTGACGACTACTTGGCGAGTCTTGCTCAGTGTAGCTCTTGTGGGCATGGACATTGCCGCGCACGCTCATGCACTTGGATGTGAGGAGCGTAGAGGCCGACGGGTTGACAGATATCAGCAGAAGAAGGCCAGGACGACAGGGTCCTTTGGTAGTACTCGAGGTGGACAACCTCAGCAGCGGAGTAGATTTGCACCTCAGCCAGCTCAGAGCACTCCCAAACCATCTTCCGGGGCCAAGCGAGGTATTCGAGGCGGTCGGGGCCCGGGACTTGAACTTCGGGGTAGCAAAGGTGCTAACCAATCGAGACCACCTTCCTCTCAGTGTGTTCGATGTGGGAGATCCCATTTCGGTAAATGTGGTACTGCTGCGGAAGTTTGTTTCACTTGTGGCCAGCAGGGTCACTTTGCGAGAGACTGTCCGACTAAGGGCGGCGCAGATAGTAGAGTTCAGCCTACAGGGTCTTTTGCCGGATCTTCATCTCCTACAGTTACTCGCCCCGGCGAGGTTCTCGTAGGGGCCAGGTCGCGACAGAGGTCGTGGCAGGGGTGCTAGTTCCAGCGGTCCTCAGAACCGCATTTATGCCATGTCCAGCCGCCAGGACCAGGAGGCGTCGCCGGATGTCATCACAGGTACTTTATCAGTTTCGTGTTGCGACGTATATGCCTTGATAGATCCAGGTTCTACCTTGTCCTATATATCCCCCCTTATTGCTAGTAGGATAGGGATAGAGCCTGAGTCTATAGACCCTTTTGAGGTAGCTACGCCTGTGGGGGATTCGGTAGCAGCTGAGCAGGTATATAGAGCTTGCCCAGTGACTATATGCAGTCGTCAGACCCTAGCCGACTTGATAGAGTTGGATATGACCGATTTTGATGTGATCATGGGTATGGATTGGCTAGCTTCTTGTTACGCCAATGTAGACTGTAGGAAACGATTAGTACGGTTCGGTTTCCGGGAGCGGTTGCTCAGTGGGAGGAACACTTTGTCGTAGAGGTAAGTTTATTTCCTACCTCAAGGCCAGGAAGATGGTTCAGAAGGGGTGTATCTACCATCTCGTCCGGGTATTTGATACGGAGGCGGCGACACCAGACCTACAGTCAGTTCCGATAGTCAGAGAGTTTCCAGATGTGTTCCCAGACGACCTCCCGGGTATCCCTCCGGAGAGGGAGATAGAGTTTTGCATTGATATTCTGCCTGATACTCGACCTATATCCATTCCGCCATACCGAATGGCACTCCGAAGTTGAGAAGCGAAGGACCGGTGAGCGATTTCTTTGGAGAAAGGCTTCATTAGGCCAGTGTTTCTCCGCAGGAGCGCGGTATTATTCGTGAAGAAAAAGGATGGGGAGCTGCGTATGTGCGTTGATTCTGACGGTGAACAAGGTGACTATTAAACGAATACCCCTTCCTAGAATCGATGACTTGTTCGACCGATTGCGAGCGCGAGATGTTTCTCTAAGATAGACTACGATCTGGTTACCATCAGTGCGAGTTAGGAGTCGGATATCCACAGATGCGTTAGGACGTGCAGACGCACTATGAGTTTAGGTCATGTCTTTCGGCTTGACCATGCTCGGCGGTATTCATGGATTTGATGAACCGAGTGTTCAAACCATTTTTGGATACGTTCGTCATAGTATTCATTGATGACATCTTGATTTATTCGCTCGAGCAGACCATGCGAGAACATTTGAAGCGGTCTTGAGAGTCCTCGGGACCAGTGATTATACGCCAAGTTTTCAAAATGTGAGTTTTGGTTAGCCGGTGGCGTTCTTAGGACACATCGTAGGGGCCGATGGTATTCGGGTAGATACGGCAAAGATCGAGGCGATCAAGAGTTGGCCTGAACCTCTTACCCGACGGAGGTGCACGCTTTTTTAGGCACTTGCGGGTTACTAGAAGGTTTGTGGAGAAGTTTGCTTCTATTTCACCTTTGACTAAGTCGACTCGGAAAGCGGCTAAGTTTGATGGGCGGATGCTTGCGAGAAGGGCTTTGATTACTAAAGAGAAGTTGACAACCGCCCGATTCTTACTCTTCCGGAGGGCGGGCGGCTATGCGATTTATTGTGGCGTCGGCGTCGGGCTTGGATGCGTGTTGATGCGGCGAGGCAAGGTTATAGCTTACACATCTCGACGGCTCGAAACATGAGAAGAACTACCCACATGACTTGGAGTTGGCGTGATGATTCACGCCGAAGATCCGAGACATTATTTGTATGGAGTTCACGTGGACATTTACACCGACCACAAGAGCCTCCAAAGACATCTTCACGAGAGGAGAGTGAACTTGCGGCGAGGCGGTGGTTGGAACTACTCAAGGATTATGATGTCGATATCTTATACCACCGGGAAAGGCGATGTAGTGGCGGATGCCCTTAGTCGTAGGTCGATGGGTAGTGCATCGGATGTTCAACCAGATAGGAGGGGTATGGTCCGCGAGTTACATCGGCTAGCGAGCCTTGGAGTCCGATTGATTGATTCTGATGATAACGGGGTTCGGGTTCGAGAGGTTGCCGAGTCTTCCATCATCGAGGAGGTGAAAAGGTGACAGTATGAGGATCCGGTTATGACACGGTATCGTGATACGACTCTTCATGAGGGGAAGGGTCCTTTTGAGTAGCACGATGGGGTGCTAAGGTTTGAGGCGAGTTGTGTGTTCGGATATTGCAGGACCCGATAGCGAGTTCTAGGGAAGCACACGCGCGCTACATCTATCCGGGGTCGACAAAGAAAAGATGTACCACGACCTCGGATATTTGTATTGGTGGGGCGGCACGAAGAGGCGTTGCATAATTTGTTGCTCGGTGCGAGTTGTCGCAGTCAAGGTAGAGCACCAGAGGCCTGGTGGGTTGTTGCAGGCTATAGAGATTCCGACATGGAAGTGGGAGGTGATCAACATGGACTTCATTCTGTGATTACCTCGCACTCGGAGGAAGCATGATTCTATCCGGGTTATCGTCGACGGTGGCGAAATCAGCCACTTTCTTCCGTCGGACGACTTTTCGGCCGAGGATTACGCCGAACTTTACATCAGAGATCGTGAGGCGCATGGGGTCCCTATATCTATCATATCGGCCGAGAGCTCGGTTTGACTAAATGGAGGTCTTTCGGAAGGGTTAGGGGCGCAAGTGAGCCTCGATCGCATTCCATCCCGGGCCGACGGACAGGCGGATCGTACTATCCGGACAACGAGGATATCTGCGAGCTTTGTGTTATTGACTTCAGATGTAGCTGGGAGGATCATTTTCCGCTGGTAGAATTTGCGTATAACAACAGCTACCACTCCAGTATCCAGATGGCGCCTTACGAGGCCTTATATGGGAGGAAGTGCAGGTCACCGATAGGCTGGTTTGATGTAGGTGAGTCTGATTAGTCGGTCGAGACTTGGTTGATGGCGATGGATAAGGTGAAGCTTATTTATGGCGGTTATTGTGACTCGAGTCGGCGTAAGTCGTATCACGGATCATCGGCGTCGACATTTGGAGTTTGAGGTTGCTGATTGGGTTTTTCTGAAGATATTACCCATGAAGGGTGTGATGAGGTTTGGCAAGAAAGGGAAGCTCAGCCCAAGGTACATTGGGCCTTATCAGATTGTCCGTAAAGTAGGCAAGGTTGCCTATGAGTTGGATCTGCCGTCCGATCTGGAGGCGATCATCGATTTTCATGTTTCTATGCTGAGGAGATGTATCAGAGATCCGTCTAGAGTACACTCGGTTGATGATGTCCAGGTGACAGAGGAGTTATCGTATGAGGAGATTCCCATAGCGATACTTGATCGTCAGGTTAGGCGACTGCGGACAAAGGATGTGGCTTCCGTCAAAGTCTTATGGCGGAACGAGAACAGAGAGGAAATGATGTGGGAAGCAGAGGAGGACATGAGGCAGAAGTATCCCCACCTATTCCCCACACCTCGAGGTAACTCACTTTCATACCGGTAAATTTAAATTATCATATGTACTTAAGTATTATTTTGTGGCCGTATGTGGCATTTTGATAGTTGTTCAAATTATGGGAGACTATGTCACTATCTGAGTTATCGAGTCTTGAAGGAACATTCGGGACGAATGTTTCTAAGGAGGGGAGAATGTTATGCCCCGTGGTTCCGGAGTACGTATGTGAGGACGTACGTACGAATGTATATGCCCTAATTAGGGTAAGAATGATAGAATTGATTTCCGACGAAAGTTATTTCGAACCTTGTGAAGAAAATTTACGTTTTCGATATTTTTACGACTATGGAATTCTTTCGAAAGATAAAATATTTTGGACCAATAGGAGGGCGACATGTGTCACCCATGGATTGGGCCAAGTGGACGAAAATGGATGGACAAGTTGGCAAGACAAGTGGCCAACAAGTCTTGCCAAGTTGGCATGGCTTGGACGGCAAAATGGAAGGATTTGGGCAAGTCTTGCTTAGTCAAGACTTGCCTAACTTTAGTAAGACAAGTGTGGGAAGGCTCTTACACACTTCATCTCCACCCTACACTTGTGTTAATCCCCTCCCTTGGTTGTGCTATATAAACCCCCTAAGTAGATGAAATCATCCACACTTAAACATTACAAGTCTTGGAAAATATTTTCCTCTCCCTTCATCCCTAGTTGATCTCGTCTAAAACAGCCCCCTCCCCTACCTAAAGTTGTCCAAAAACTCTTAAACTTATAAGTGTTCTTCCTTAGTATGTTAGGAAGATCACCAACCAAGAGTTAGATGAGATTTTCACACCTATAGCCTCTAAAACACCACCAAAACCGAAACTGGACAGTTTTGAAGACTAAGTGTTCTTCACCTTTTTGAGTCAAATTCTTGAATATAAGTTGGTTGGAACTTCTAAGGGTAAACTATGGTGAGTTGGAACACAAGAAATTGGAGCTAAAACACAAAGGTTTGGAGCTAAGACTTGCTTTGAAACGACTTTAAAATCTTGGATATTTTTGGGCTAGTATTAAGGTAATGCGCCTTAGACTCTTTGTGAATTTGATTGTTATGTATACATGATATTATACATATATTGGAAGTATTTTATGGACTTGTTACTTTGGACTTCTTTTACTTATTGATATTTTGAAGGCGAGATAGTAAACCGCGTTACCGTTTGGGCGCGTAATCCCCTTCTTTTACTTATTGTTATTTTGAAGGCGAGATAGTAAACCGCGTTACCGTTTGGGCGCGTAATCCCCTTCTTTTACTTATTGTTATTTTGAAGGCGAGATAGTAAACCGCGTTACCGTTTTGGCGCTTAATCCCCTTCTTTTACTTATTGATATTTTGAAGGCGAGATAGTAAACGCGTTACCGTTTGGCGCGTAATCCCCTTCTTTTACTTATTGTTATTTTGAAGGCGAGATAGTAATCCGCGTTACCGTTTGGTCGAGTAATCCCCTTCTTTTACTTATTATATTTATGAAGGAGAGATTGTTAATCACGTTCCATTTGGGCGTGTTATCCCCTTCCTTCTTGATCGAAAGTAATGCGTCTTATTTATGGCACGTCGATTCAAGTTATCGGGCTTTGTTAAAAATGGAGAATTGAGTAAAAGCGGGAAGTCTTTGCCCAATTTTACGTAGGCTAAGAGAAGTCTCACTTAGAAGAATTCCACGAAAAACTAGAGGTTAATAGTCGTGTTTTGACTATTATAGGTTGACACTTTGCACGCAACATATCCGACTTGGCAAGTGGGTTTAGCCAGGAGGTATGTGATTCTTCCTATCCTTTGAGCATGATATTTTCCAAATATATATATAGTACGGTAGACGACGGGTGTTAGATTGAACTTGGTTTTACTTTGATATCTTTGACCGGAGTTCTAAATAATAAGAATCTTGAATATTTCAAAAGAGTTATGAATCATTTTGGAAAAAAGTAATCTGGGTTTTACAAAAGCTTAAGGGTTATACTAGCTTTATGGGAAGTTAAGTATAACGACTTAAAAGATAAGAAACGGTTTTATTATTTGTTTATCAAATGCTTGAAATATTGTGCGAAGGTATGGTAAGTTGGTTTGATAGACATGTTATGATACCTCGTGTGTTAGTATCTTTAACGCCTACGTAAGGATGTTATTCTTGTTATGCTTATATTGTTCAACGATTAGTCGTTGTGCTCGATTATTGTGATGATTGTATAAAGAGGTTATTCTTATTGTGCTTATGTTGTTTAACGATAAGCCGTTATGCTAGTATTGTACCACCCACCTCTTGACTTGTTATACGGGGTTAAGCGCTCCCGTCGAGAATGCCTCATGCGGGTCCAGGACCTATGCGAGCTACGGAGTTCGAGGTTAGTGTGCGAGGAATACCTCATGCGGTCTATGTGGCCATGCGGACTACGAGTCGGGGCGATGCCGAGGTAGCTACCCTCGATGCGAAATACCTCATGCGGGCCTAGGTGGCTTTATGCGGATCTGAGTCCAAGATTAGGCATGCATAATGATACTATGGGCGATTGGCCTTGCTTGATCATTCGCGGCCTAGAAAAGACACATTACTGTATACCTATTATTGCTCTTGGTTGTGATGTGGCACTATGCGATTAACTCGGTTGTTTTCATACATACTTGTGAATTGGTTTTAAAAATGTTATGGTTTTATATATGTGTATATATCGTGCTTTCAGTTTCACATACTAGGTACTGTTATCGACCTCCTTGGCTGCGTTCATGCCGCAGTAAAGGGAAGCGGTAGCGGATCCTCGATCTTAGGATCTTTACTCAGTGTCGTGAGCTCCATTTTAGGAGGCTCGACTTTTGGTATGGTTTTCCACAGTGTTGTAGATGTTTTGTACATTCAGGGTATGGCGGTCTGTCCGTCGTAGTGTTTACATTTCCTTAGAGGTCTGTAGTCCGGTCGCATTTCGGGATTGTAACTGTTCACTATTGGGTAATGATATATATATATGCCGAAAGACAACTTTTCCTTGAATAGACTATTCTTACTTTTATTATTTCATGTCTTGGTTATGTTCCGCTGGTTACTCTGATGTTTAGCTACTTGGGTGTCCGGGTAAGGCACGATCCACGGGCGAAGCGGATCGTGACGGATGTCCTCCGTAGGACGCGGTGCCTCGGCGTTTTGATGCGTAGTGGGCGAATTGAATCGATTCGCCCGGCTACGTTAGGTCAATATAAACGCCCTCAGCGATTAATACTGCGTTAGGGTATTATTGCTTAATATTTCTATATATCTTAGAATCTGGAATCTTACCAAGTACTTGTGTTCTTGGCCTTGCTACAAATAGCAACACCCTCAGCAACCTGCATGGAATTAAAACTCACGCTGTTGACAGTCAATTTTGACCCGTTTTTTGTATATTTCGTGCAATTTTAAGTATTTTAGCACACCGCATTTTAATCGTTATTTTTGCATATTTTTATATAATATTCTATGTTTATTTATTCACAAAATGACGTTGCATCTTTTTATTTTTATTTAAGCATTATGTTTTTGTTAAATATTTTTCATCTCTTTAAATAATTAATTGACGTCCTGCTTTAATTTTAATCAGACATTAAACATGTCTTAAATATTGCATTTTTGCGTCGGCATTTGCATTTTAATAATTCTGCATCTTTTTAAATAATTTTTCTTTAATTAATTAACTCGCGTCGCATTTTGTCAAACCAGTCCAGTACGGAACCCAATCCAAATCATTCCAATCCAACACCACTTTTATTTTCATCCAAACACCCCCCCTCTTTATTTCCCCCTCATTTTTAAATTTCAAACCCACTTTTCTTTCCCCCCTAAAATACCTTACCCCCCTTTATTAAATAAAGAGGGGCAGCCCACGTTCAACGGAGGGAGGGAGAACATTCAGCACAACACAAAAAGGGGGGGGGGGGGCAGTCCAACGTTCATTTTATTTTCTTGGGAGAAGCACAAAAGACATTCAGCACAAAATAGGGGCAGCCAACGTTCAATTTGAAAAGGTCCCCAACGTTCACTTTGTGAAAAAAGAAAAGACAACCAACGTTTTTTAAAGGCAGCCCATACGTTCAACAAAAAGAAAAGGGCTGAGCCCACTTTTGTTTTCATATTTTTTTTCAAGGGAGAACCTTCTCTCCCTCAGCTCCCCTTGCCGCCGCCCGTCGCCGCCATTCGCGCTTCACGGAGTTCTAAAAGCTCGTGAACCCTCTTTAAACACCTACCTCGCGCCATCACCGACCTCAACTCACTCGCAACTCGTCGCCACACACGCGTCGCCGCTGTTCGCAAGCGAATCCCACCACTGCGGTGGCGTCGCTCGGCGACCTCGCGAGTGGAAGCGGCCGGCTGCCTCTCTCTGCCGGTAATGTTGAACATTGTCGTATTTAAAACTCGTGACGTTGGTTTCGGCGTTCGTTGGATCTGTTTTGCTTGTGTTGTTGGGGTGATTTTTATTTATTTTTGGTAATTCGTAGGAGTTAAAAACTCGTGAATCATGATTTCATCGATTTTGTTTCGTTGTCGGATTTCAACAGTTCCGATGCCCTTGTCGGCGACATTCGATTTCCGTCGATTGTACCGCTGCGGTGGCGTCGCTCGGCGACCTCGCGTGAAGCGACGCCTGCTCTCTCTGCGCCGGTAATGTTGAACATTGTCGTATTTAAAACCGGCGGGTCTCTGGTTTCCGACGAATTGCTCCATTTCTTTGTAGCTATTCTGGATCGATTTGGATATCACCGGCCTTATTCTCGTTGAATCCGCGTTTGGGTATTTTGATGTTTCTTTGGTTTCTTTGGGATGATTTTCTTTGTGATAGTGGGTATTTTGACCATTGTGCTCTTTGTTTTGTTAAACTGATCGAACCATACTGCACTTGGTATTAAACTGACTTAGAACAAAACTACATTTGGTATTTTACTTATTTTGAGCAAGATACTACATTTGGTATTTTACTGATTTTTGAACAATGATACTGCACTTGGCATTTACTGATTTTGAACTTGATACTACACTGGCCAAAGAAGGATTTATCCGTCGATCTGGAGGCCTCCGTGGTAAGCGAGACGGAATATGTGGGCGAGGAGGAAAGTGAAAAAGATTGGACGAGAATGCATAGTATCGTTCACCGTGAGGCGAGTCGGCCGTACGTAGCGATATTGGCTTCTCATGTCTTAGTATTCTTGGCATAACACTAATTTGAGCCACACTATATAAAAATATATCTTTTACAATATATTTTACATATATATCTATATATATACATATATTGTTGTTTGTTTGGTAATTTATTTATCATTTACTAACTCTTCTACTAAGTGTCTTTTGCAGGTATCCGGAGGCGCACCCCAAAGTTAAATAATTCGCATAAAATGAAATAAAAGGGAAAAGTCGCTAATTTCTCTTCATTACATTTTTTTTAAGATTGTTTACTTTTATTACTATCTTGTTAAATATATATTTATTTTAAATATTTGCATGCCTAGTTTAAATATCTTTTGATTAGTTTAATAATTAGAATACCCTTTAGAATTGTAAATTGCATGTTAGCACAATAATATTAACCTAAGTTTGAACGGACAACCGCAAGTTAGCGGATCCTTTAGGGTGCCTAACCCCTTCCCTTTAGGATAATAAAGAACCCTTACCTAGAATCTCGCATAGCTTTCGCAGACCTTTAAAATGGAGATCATTCGTAGTATTTTATGCTACATTTTTTAGTGTCCTAATTCACTATAATAATTAGGTGGCGACTCCTTTAAATAGCATTTCAGGAATCCAACCATATGCGTAGCGGTAATCCCGTTTCCGGCTCCGGTCGAAAATGGGGCGTTACACACGCTATTAAATAAGAGTTAAATCTCGATTAATTAGAAAAGACAACTTTAACTATATTTGTTACACTAAATATAACAAGTTTAAGTTAAATTGCAAAAAAAAATATTTACAAAAATAAAGTTATTTATAGAGTATATGTAGATTTACGATAACCATTATTAATTTGAATCCTTGTAAAAATTGATAAGTAACCTGTTGAAAATATTTATTAAACGTGAAATATAGTTAATCCTATTTAATTACGAATCGAATAATTGGGGCCCCGCACGTAGGAAACCATGTTTCCACACACGTGCACATATAGTGCCAAAGATCAGAATTTTCTTAAATGGAAGAGATATTTGTACGTATACGAATTGTTTGAAACGTAAGATAATAGACGGTTATTGGCCAAATGACGTTGGTTTCACGTTGGTAAATGAAAGGAAGAAATGTGTAAGAGATGAAAACGAATCAGGAAATTTGCCACGGGAAAAAGGGGAGCACCGCGGTGCCACAAGGACAGAACCGCGGTGCTAGGTGGCACCGCGGTGCCTCCACCTTAGGACCGCGGTGCTAATTCCATTTTCGGTTCCAGTGACTTACTGGAATTTAGGCACCGCGGTGTCCTCCCGTAGGACCGCGGTGCCTCGACGTTTTTCAGTAACGTTGTGGGTGAATTGAACTGATTCTTGCGATGACTTTGGAGCAATTACTCTCCATTACTTGGCTAATGAATTCAACTATTACTAGGCTGAATTAACCTCAATATCAATGGTCATTACTTGACATTGATGGCCATTCATTTGGTGAATTGAGAAGACCAAATCATCTACCTATAAATTGATGTCTTGGGCACAATTGCAAGACACACTACACATTGACACTTAACCAATTCTCTGAAAATTGTCTTCCTCTCTAGCAATATAATACACTCAAAGATCTTTCTTATAAAGCGAACACTTGAGTCCCTTTGCTCACTTGTTTGATTGCTGTTTTATCTTGGGAGATAAATTGTTAATACAACCGTTGAAAGGACATACAGGGACAATATTATCTTAAGGAAAGATTGAAACTTCAATCGACTCAGCAAGACCTTTTACTTGTTTAATTTACAGATTTCTTATTTACTTGTTGTTGTTGTTGCTTTCCCATTTCCTTGTAATTTTATATTAATATACAACATAACCTATTACAATTATAGGTAAAACTACAATTAATGCTAATATAAACAATATTTACATAGTCAATCTTTAGCTAAGGAGAACTTGTTTGAAGAGTTTAGGTTATATAGAGTGATGGTGTAAAAAATATTTACACTATTAACTCACTTAAAAAATTATTACAGGTGACGATATATATATATATATATATATAATTTAACTTATTGTTGGAGTCCATCTGTGTGATGATATGCAGAAGCAATGAGTAGAGAAGAGAACATAGAAGCAAATCGAGAGGAAGATATTTTGGTGCTCGAAGAGAGCTTCAGAGAAATCTATTTTCTGTGTTATGACATTTACAATATGTGGAGTCTTTTAATCAACTTGCTAACTACCAGCTAACCACATGTTGAATATATAAAATATCTACAATTTACTAACTATCAGCTAACTGACTAACAATAGCTAATAACTGACTAACTGACTCAATTAACAATGCTCCACCGCAACTCTTTCTCATGACAATCCTGTACTCCCTCAACTATTTTCACATCCCCCTCAAGCTAGGAGATATGAAAATGTTCTTCATTCCTAGCTTAGATACAAGATAAGTATGAGTGTACTACTGAGATCCTTAGTGAATATATCTGCTGGATGTTCATGTGAAGGAAGATAAGTAGTTTGAATGACCCCTGCTTGGATCCATTCTCTGATAAAGTGACAGTTTATGTCTATGTGTTTGGTGCGCTCATGGAAAACAGGATTGGCTGCTATCTGGAATGTTGATTTGCTATCATTGAGTACTGATACTGTGAGTGAAATATGAATTACAAGCTCTGCATACAAACTAGTAAGCCAAATAACCTCAGCAACTGAAGCTGTCATTGCCCTGTACTCAACCTCTGCTGAACTTCTGGAGACAGGTGACTGGCCAAACATAACCAAATACCCTGTAACAAATCTCCTACTATTTATACAAGACCCTCAGTCAGCTCACATAATACTTGAAGATGATCTGTGCTGGAGTTTGACATAAGGATCCTGGAACCTGGTGCCTTCTTGATGTATCTTACAAGTCTCATCCCAGCCTCCAAGTGTGAAGTTTTAGGCTCCTGCATAAACTGACTAACATTTCACAGTAAATGCTATATCAGGTCTGGTGTTGGTCAGATATAATAGCCTCCCAATCAATCTTCTATAGATGCTGGGATCCTGCAATGCCATATCTGATGCTTATGAATGTGATACACCGTATGGGATGAGTTGTGAAGCTGCATGATTATCATAATTGACAGTGGTGAGTTTCACATTCATCTCCATAGGTGAGATGACACCCTTACTGCCTGCTAAACCCATGTCTAATATAAGCTCTAAGGCATACTTTCTTTGGTGCATGAGAATACCTTGAGAAAGTCTTGCAAACTCTATGCTAAGAAAGTATCTAAGTTCACCCAAATTTTTGATTTTGAATGCTGATTGAAGTGTCTGTTTGGTGGCCTGAATAAGACTTAGATCATTCCCAGTAATGAGCATATCATCCACATACACAAGTACCACAACCAACTTGTTCTCCTGATGTTTAGTGAATAATGAATAATCTCTGTGGCTTTAGACAAAGCCTGAAGAGGTAAGGGCTGAAGTGAGCTTGATATTCCATTGTATAGAAGCTTGCTTCAACCCATACAGGGATTTTAACAATCTGCAGTGCTGATGTCCCCCAGAATTGGTAAACCCCTCTGGCAAAGTCATATACACTTCCTCATAAAGATCTCCTTGTAGGAATGCATTGTAGACATCCATTTAGTGAATTCTCCACTGTCTGGTTGCTACAATAGAGATAACTGATCTCACAGTGGTCATTTTCACCACTGGTGAAAATGTTTCTTAGTAGTCAATGCCTGCTTTCTGGTTAAATCCATTGGCTACTAATCTGGCCTTGAATCTCTCCACTTACCCTGTGGCCTTGTACTTGATCTTGTACACCCAACTGCATCCAATGGCCTTCTTCCCTTCTGGAAGTTGAACTAGCTCCCATGTTTTGTTGTCCTCCAATGCCTGGATCTCAGCTTTCATGGCTTCAACCCATCTGAGGTCTGCTGCTTCTGAGTAGCTATAGGGTTCTGTGTCTGTAGAAACCTGTGCAATAAAGCTCTTATATGAGGATGATAAACTTGTATAGCCTAAGCCTTCAGATATGGGATATAAACAGCTGCTAGAACCATGCTTAGTAACATAATCTTTATGCCATATAGGTGGCCTACTGGCCCTTGTAGACCTCCTAACATCAATGCTAGAGGGTATTGATGTTGTATATGGTGTGTCTGCAGACTGTTGAGGTGTATTGTCCACTCCATCAGGCACATTCTCCCTTCCTGCTTCTTCATATGAATTCTGCATATATAGAACACTGCATACAACTTCCAAGGTTGGAGAATTAATCAGCTCATCAAAGTTGAAATATTCATGTGATTTCATACCTCCAAATGCACCATCTGCATCATTCTTGTAAGGAGTCTCCATGAACACAACATTTCTGCTCATGAAGAATGTTCTGTTTTCCATATCATACAGCTTGTACCCTTTCTGTGCAGAACCATATCCAAGAAGAATGGTTCTCACAGCTCTAGGGCCAAACTTGTCCTGTCTAACCAGAGTAGTAGCAAAACATAAGCACCCTATTACTCTAAGGTGAGAGTGTGATGGTTGTTTGTTATACAGTAATTCATATGGAGTTTTGTTTCCCAGAACAGAAGATGGTATTCTATTCATGATATACACAACACCCTCCACACAGAATCCCCAAAATTTGTCTGGTAAACTAGCTTGAAGTTTGATTGCTCTAGCTGTCTCAAGTATGTATCTATGTTTCCTTTCCACAACACCATTTTGTTATGGTGTGTGTGGACATGAACTCTCATGCAATACACCATACATCTGAAGCAGTTCTTTACAATTATGATTAAAGAATTCTGTTCCATTATCTGACCTTACCTTTTTAATCTTCACATCAAACTGTGTATGTACTTCAGTAAAGAAAGTTTTAAGCAGTGTAACCACATCTGACTTCAGTCTCATTAGAAAAACCCAAGTCCATCTAGAGTAATCATCTACAATACTGAGAAAATACATCACCCCATTGTATGTTTCAACATTGTAAGGACCCCATACATTCATATGTAACAACTGAAATGGTCCTGTCATTCTACTGACACTAACTGGAAAAGATTTCTAGTTTGTCTAGCTAAAGGACACACTTCACAATTATTCAAAGTAAAAGAATCAACATTCTTAAGGTGAGGAATCCTTTTCAGAACATGTACAGGTACATGACACAGTCTATGATGTCATATAACTGGATCAATGTTCTTAGTTGTTGTCAAACACTTTACCATCTCCCCTATTTTATTCAATGTGTCCAGACATAGTATATACAGTCCCTCCTCTTCACTACCAATCGCTCTCACCTTCCCAGATAAGAGATCCTGAAATACACATCATTTTGGAAAGAATGTGCACTATAATTCAATTCTTTTGTTACTTTAGAGACAGAAATTAGATTGAACTTGAATATTGGCACACATAAGACATTTTTAAGGAGATCACCTCCTCCTATATGGTAATCTCCAGTATGAGTAATTTTGGCTGATTCTCTAGTAGGCATATGCACCTTTCCCTTTCCTGCATCCTCTACTACATTTTTGTTTTATAAGTGCTTTGAATTACTAATCATGTAATTGGTAGCTCCTGTATCCACTATCCATTTTAATATTTCTTTCGCAGTAAGATTAGATATACCTGCCATGTTTGCCTTTGCACTGATTTCTCCATTTGTGTTCTTACTATCAAGCATACTGAGAAGTTGTTTGTGTTGGCTGGGAGTAAACTGTCCATTAAAATGTTCAGAGTACATATTGTGTCCATGTCCATAATATGATCCTTGTGGATGATGCATATTTGGATAAGACATCTGCATTGCTCCATAAGCCTGCTGTCCTCCTTGACCATGAGACATCTGTATTGCTCCATAAGCATGCTGTCCTCCTTGACCAGCCCTTCAGTCTATAAATATCATCATGCCGCCATGTTAGCCCTCTTAGAACCATTAGTTTTCCTTTAAAGTTTTCAGGATAACCAATAAGTCTATAACAATCATCTTGTATGTGTCCAATTTTGTGACAGAAGTCACATTTCATTAGCTTGAAACAGTCTATCTTCCAATGTCCTTTTCCTAGAAAAAAGTCACATGTTACATTGGAATTATATGGTTTCCTTTGTCTAGGTCTTCCACTTCTCTGTTTAGCTGTAAACATGACTGATGGCACCATTGTGTCCTGAATCATTCGCTGGCTCTCCTCCTGGTTTATCATTGCATAAACCTGATTCAGATTGGGCAGTTGTTGCATCATTATCACTTGGCTTCTAGCCTGACCATAGCTATCGTTAAGCCCCATTAAAAACTGCAGCATCCTCTGATATTGTAGATGATCTACAAATTCCTTTGACTTAGGACAACAAGAAGGTGGTGGTATGATCGAATCATACTCATCCCACAGATCTTTTAGTTTAGAGTAATATATTGACATTGATGAACTTCCTTGTCGTAGTGTAACTATCTCCTTATGCAGCTGAAATGTCCTCGAACTATTAATTTTGTCAAACCTATCCTTCAAATCCTCCCATATCAGGTGTGAATCAGAATTGAATAGCATCCCAGTGAGAAGATTTTTTCTCACATTTCCCATCAGCCACGACACCACAATAGCATTACACCTATCCCAAAGGCTTGCCAATTCTCCACTGAATGTTTCTCTTCTCACTGTGCCATATATAAAGCCAATTCTATTCTTTCCTAGTAGATCTAGTTTCATTGCTCTAATTCATATAATATAGTTATTCATGCCTGCTAATATCACCTCTATCGACAGTGATCCTAGAGAATCCGATAGAAATATGTATAGTGGATGGTTGTGATTGATGCTCACTGCTGTTGTTGATGCAGTTGCATCACTCATATCTTCACCAACTGTTCCCATCATCTATCAGATCTATAGATTCTCAAACAACAACTACTTTATACATCGATTGCATGTTCTACTCTCCGATCCATAAATTCTCAAACATCAATTGCCTCATACATCAATTGCATGTTCGATTTCCAAATCTATTGCATGTTCGATTTCCAGATCTATAAACTCTCAAACATCAATTGTCTTATTCATCAATTGCATGTTCGATTTCAAGATCTATTACATGTTTCAAACATCAATCACATCCACAACTTTCATCGGCTGTCTCGATTTTATAGTTTCCAACTCTTCTTCTAGCTCTTCTTCCTTAGATCTTCACTGTATACGGTTCATTACACCACTACGCTGGCTTTGATACCATATTGGAGTCCATCTGTGTGACGATATGCAGAAGCAATGAGTAGAGAAGAGAACAGTGAAGCGAATCGAGATGAAGATATTTTGGTGCTCGAAGAGAGCTTCCGAGAAATCTATTTTCTGTGTTATGACATTTACAATATGAGGAGTCTTTTATAAAACTTGCTAACTACCAGCTAACCACGTGTTGAATATATAAAATATCTATAATTTGCTAACTATCAGCTAACCGACTAACAATAGCTAATAACTGACTAACTGACTTAATTAACAATGCTCTCCTACAGCTCTTCCTTATGACAATCATGTACTCCCTCAACTATTTTCACACTTATATACACTGATATTATAATATCTATTCATATTACTTGTTGTAGTATGTTCTATATTTTGTTGTCCAAGTAACTAGTTCCGTTTATTATCGACAATATAGTTATTAGCAATTATATCTTTTTGATTTATTATTTGGGTAACAATTCTTTTCATTGCCAGTGCATAAATTTTAAGTTCCTATTTATAGTAAGTGTAACACGAGATAAATGGTAAAACAAAAATTAATCTAATAGTGTTTAATGTTAGGATAGTTATGGGGTCATCCCATAATTATCTCAAATCATGACCACATCATATATTTTGTAATAACATAATTTAGGATGATTAGGATTTAATTGTAAATTAGTATATATTAATTTAGGATGATTATATCAGTATTCCTTAATGTTAGCATTGTATACTTGTATATATATTTGACTATAAGAATGAAATAAATGAATGAATTGATTTCCTACATGGTATCAAGAGCCACAAATAGTTTGCCCTAAACCTCTTCCACCTCTATCCTCCGTCGATCTCCCTTATAGCCGAATTCTCCTTATTATTTTTTTGTTTCTCGGCCCCAACTACACAAAACATTAGGGTTTTCTAAAAACCCTAACCCTAACTCATAATAGCTAAACCCTAAACCACTAACCCTGTCGGCTACCCATTTTCTTCCCTTCTCCAATTCCGAAACCCTAGCTGACACTTAGGGTTACCTACTACAATTCCACCAATCACAAAACAATTTTCTCTCCTTCTTGTTTGCTTCTCATGGAAAATTATGGCCGAAAAATAAAAATTCCATCAAGCTCTTGTCGTAAATAACGTCAAGAACTTTATCTCAATAACACTTGAAATGGAAAAAAGGGTAATACACCTCTTGGGCAGAATTATTCAAAATTCATTGTCGTGCATATGAGGTAATTAACCATATCATCCCCTCTGAGTCATCATCGGACGCCACTGAGGTAGACAAAAAGTTATGGTCTCGTTTAGATGCTATAATACTTCAATAGATTTATGGCACTATCTCAAACGATCTTTGACATACCATATTAGAACCAAACTCTACGGCAAAATAAGCGTGAGAATGTTTACAAAATATTTTCAAGATAATAAACTTTCTAGGGCTTTATATCTTAAACACCAATTTACTAACGTTAAATTGGATGACTTCTCCAATATTTCCTCCTATTGTCAAGAATTGAAGGTGCTTGCACATCAACTATCCAATATTTGGTTCGCCGGTAACAAATCAAAGGCTGGTTCTTCAATTGATTGCAAGGTTGAATGAACAGTATGATGGAGTTGCTGCATTCATTAGGCTGAGTAATCTGTTGCCTCCATTATATGAGGCTCATTCGAGGTTGATTCTCAAGGAAACACGCAAGGCAAACCAGACAGCCTCTGGGGCAGCCACTGACGGAATTGCCCTTGTCTCCACCAATTCATTTTCCGTAGATTTTTAGCCATAAAATTCTGGTTTGAATGGAACTGGAAAGCGCAACAATAATGGTAAAAAATTGAGGTCAAACCGTAACAATAACAAAGAAAAAATAATGGTAGAAAGGGACGGGGTAGGGGTGGCATCCAACCAGCCAACGACAACAACAACCACAACAAGGCGATGGCGTACACTAATAGCAACAACTGCCCGGCCGGGAACGATGGGCGATCGCCGTGGGCCTGGGACCCATAGTAGGATGCCATCTGTGCATATACCCCACCACGTCGTGGGCCAGACCCTTATCTTCAAATATACAGTCCGGAATTCTAGGTTCTCGTTCGCAATACACATTTGCAGCTCAAGCACCATTTTCTGTAGGTTATTCTCCCATAGATATCGAACAATCCATGAACAACAGGAATCTGAATGTTCCAGATGAGTCATGGTACATGGACACAGGGGCTACGTTTCATATGACGCCAACTCAAGATAATATCTTATCTTATTTTAAATATGAGCACTAATAAAAATATTATTGTCGGCAGTGGACAGGAAATTCCAATTCGTGGTATTGGTCTGGTAAAACTACCTTCCTCCATACCCACCTTTATATTTCAAAAACGTCTTACATGCACCAAAAATAATTAAAAACTTGATATCTGTACGACGTTTTACAATTGACAATAATATTTTTGTAAATTTGATCCGTTTGGCTTTTATGTGAAGAATTTTCAGATGGGGATATCACTAATGAGATGTAATAGCATGGGGAACTTGTATCCCATCACTACCATTTCCAACAATAGTATGAACAAATCATGAACCTTTGCAGCTATTTGTTACACCCCGTAATACCAGAGCTACTAATTGAGAACGTGATTAATGATTTAAGATTTGAATTTTGGAAGGAAAGAATTATTACATTTTCTTAAGGAAAATTTTGGAAAAATGTGACGACGAAAAAATTATTAACTTGAAGTTTAATACTTCTAATTGGATTTATGGGATTAGTATTGGATTACGAAGAATTATAATTGATAATATGGGGTCCGCCGAGAATTTCACAATTTCGCGGGGGCCTTCGATTTTAAGATATTTTGGGCTACATATCTTGATATTTTGAAGAGGAAATTATTGACCAATGAGAGGGCGACATATATTCCTCTCCACTTGTCATTACAAGATATTTTCTATATAGGATAAGTCTTGGAAGACTTATTTCATTTCACAAAACTTCATCTCACCAAAAGCTCTCTTCTTCCCTTAAGCCTCCAAGATTATCGAAAATCCTTTAGCCAAGAACAAAAAGATTAGTTAACTTCTTTCTCCATGATTAAGAACCCTAATCAAGTGTTAAACCAAGAACCTCCAAAAATCCATTTGGGCCGTGACTTTGCCTTGAAACCCTAGGCTTGTTATTCAACTTTTTGGAAGTGAAACATGAAGGGAAATTTGTTGTAAGCTTGTAGAGGATACATATGTGTGATTGAAACTTGAAGAAGTGGAGCGAAACGAAAACTGTGGACCAATATCGAGTGGGCTGTTTGGGGCGTTTTTGAGCAATTTTAAAGGTAAAAATTCTTCTTTCTCTTGAGTTAATTGGATATTACTTATTGTTATAATGTATGGATGAGATTGTGCTAAAGAGAATGGAGGATAAAAAGTGTTTGGGCAATTTTTGGGCTAGTTGCCGAAATTGGACAGTTTTGGGTATATTGGATTTCGTTGGTTGTGTTGTTGTTATCTTCACATATTGCATGTTATAATGGAGTAATATTGTTGTTAGTAAGTTGATATAACTTATATAGAAGTTTTGGAACTTGAATTGGAATAACAAAGATTAAGGAAAGAGTTATCGGATTGTAGTTGTTGGCCGTGAAATTTATAAAACTGTTGGACGTTGTTGTTATACCCCGTATTTCCAGAGTATGTACGTATGGACGTACGTACGAAATTTGAGCCTTAAGTTAGGCATTGGATTCGAATTTGGGCACAAGTGCCGATTAGAGTCGTTTTCAGACGAAACGTTTCAACAGCTTACGTTGGGAAAATTCCGGCTATGTCATTTAGTATTTTTGCGGATTTTTCCGAGCGACGGAACATTTTTGGACCAACGGGAGGGTGACACTTGTCACCCTCATTGGACGGCAAAGAGGGGGGCTTGGCCTTGGCCGATTGGTCCCTCCTTTTGTGCCTTGTTTGGTGGCTTGTTTTGTGGAGTGTTTTGTGGAGTGTTTTGTGGGTGCACTTGGCTTGATCTTGGCCTTACACTTGCCTAACACATGGATGGATCTTGGCCATTGGTTGGCCTTTGCTTGGCCTATAAATAGCTCCCCTTTGTGAAGACTTTCTTCATCCACAAATTGCCTAAGTCTTGAAGTTCTCTTCCTCCCTCCCTTGTGAAATTCGTCCACCACACCCCTTTCCCCCTTTGCCGAGAGCTCCCCCCCCCTTGGTGGTGCCTTGGCCGTGGGGTACCCCCCCCCTAGCCTAGTTGTTTTCGTATAATACCCTTTGTTGTGGTATAGAAATACTCTCCTAAGTATTGTTATAATGTCCAAAATACTTTAGCCCATATACCTTGTAGTACTTTCCAAAGTACCCTTTGTACGAAAAACCCGGAAAACACGATTATACTTTCCTTAGCCTCTACACGAAACCCTAAGGAAAATCTTCACCCGTTGTTGAAGTATGGAGTAGAAGTTGCGTAGAACTTCTAAGGGTTGTTTGGTGCGGATTGGAGCACTCGGAGGAGGAGCTAAACCTTGCTCAGGAGCGACTTTAAACTCGGATAATTTTTGGGCTTATCGAGGTAAATATCTTGTCCCCCTATTGTAATTGGAAATTACTTAAGTGTTGAATATATAGTGTTATATACTATATATAGAACTGAACTTAGTATTATGGCAATGTCTTTTGACTTAAGCCTGAAGAATGAAGAATTGAACAAGAATCACATGTATGAAGGATAATAAAGAGAAGAATCGAATCGTAATTACCTAGGGTTGTATTACATGAGACTTATGTAGCATTACTTGTAGTAGAATTGTACGCGTCGGTTAGGCGTGTTAACCCCCTGGTTGGCTTGGTAGCCAGCCTCGATAGAGAGGAGATTTACGTTGCGGGAGGTCGCAATTTTACGTAGAAAGATGGGAACGTGTGTTTAAGATTTAATAGACGTTTGTGGCCTTTATAGGTGAAAGTACTAAGAGTAGCGTATTCTACTCGAGAGTGGAAAGGGCTAGTGCGTTGTAGTACTTGGAGCATTTTGCTTATTGTCGTTAAATCGTCGCGAGGTATGTGAACCTCTTCCTATCTCTTCTAGCATGATATGTGTGTAACTATGTAATGCAGTGAGCGCATACGTGTTTAATGTATTTGATTGGTTTTGAAACATAAAGTGTTATAACGGCTTTATGGGAAGTTGGTTATAATGACTTTATGTAGGTAAGAAAATGGGTTGTGGTTTTTAAAAGATAATTGATTTGATTTATAAGCGGCAGGGCGTTATAATAAAACTTGAAGTATTTCAAAAGATTTATGAATCGTTTTGAAAGAAGTGTAGTATTGTGCTTTGAAAACTTAAGAGTTATACTAGCTTATGGGAAGTTAGGTATAACGCTTAAGAATGGTTTACTGATGTTAGAAGTTAAGAGACTTGATCTTGTAAGATAAGAGACTTAACTTATTTGTTTTAATGTGAATGTTTGTGTGAAACCTCATTCGTGAGTAATGAGTACTTGATTTTATTTAAAGGGATAATGTTTCCGATTTGGAAATCGAATGTGTATCGGCAGCAACTGCAGCGTTAATAAAGGAAAATGTATTGAATAATGATGAATTGTATTAAAACCAAGTAGAAACCTCCATCCGCATAGAAACTAAGATGAGACAAAATGATATTACATTTTCTAGATCACGGTCTTTGTAATAAGAATGTTGTAAACAAGAATAACCTACTCTCACGTGAGACTTATATTACTCAATTGTTCTAAAGAGGAATCAGTGATTAAGTTTATGAACTATGAAACCATTTGAAAATGAGAAGCTTGAGTAATCAAACTAGTAAACCGGAACTTAGGAAAAGAATGTTGTTACTTGATTTTGAAAAGGGATGTGGGTTGGTCATTCTTATACTACGGTATCGGGTGACTTTTATAAAAGTAATGGATCTCTTTTAAAAAGAACTTAACGTATGTAGTACTTTGGGGTTAAAACCCGACTTTGGCATAATATGAAAGTACTTTGAGTTGTGTGAAGCTTACTTATGCTTGTTGTTGTGAAACTTGCCTATCTTGTGATGATAGCCTTTGTTGTGTCGGTGTGGTATTTACGTATTACCGTGTCTCTCGATAGGGCGGTTGACTTATGAGAACTTACTTGACGTCTTGGCGGTGATGGAGAATTCCACGTATGTTTCCATTTTTGATTATCGCTTGTTGTTGATGTCATATGGACATGTCTACACCGACGCAGATTCCGGGGCACGTGGCTACGCGGCGGTTGACCACCCAAGATATTGTTATTGAGGTAACATGGACATGTCTACACCGGCGCAAAGATTCCGGTACGCGCCACGCGGCCTTATTATTGTTGCAACATGGACGGTTCTACACCACGCAAAGATTCCGGGGCATGCGCCACGCGCAGGTTGACCAAGATATTCTTATTGAGGTTACACGGGCATGTCTACACCGGCGCAGATTCCGGTACGCATGGCCACGCGGCTTGTTATTATTGTTGCAACATGGACGGTCTACACCGTCGCAAGATTCCGGCATGTGGCCACGCGGCGGTTGACCAAAGATATTCTTATTGAGGTTACATGGGCATGTCTACACCGGCGCAGATTCCGGTACGTGGCCACGCGGCCTTGTTATTATTGTTGCATCATGGACATGTCTACACCGAGGCGATTCCGGCACGCGCCGTGATGCGAACATGATGGATGCGGGCGTGAGACCCATAGTTATATTTGAGTGGTGACTTTGAGGCGTGAGTCCCCGACTTGACTGCTTTTATGTCGCATCGTATTTTGGTTATCATACGCCTCCCGCTTGTTAAGCTATTATGATTTCATTCTGATTTGACGCTTTCACATACTGTACTGTCAGATCGACCTCCTTCGGCCGCGTTCATGCCGCAGTAGAGGTACATCGGCCGTGGATCCTCGCCTCGTGATCTCGCCATTCAGCGTTTGGGAAGCTCCGCTTTCTCGGAGGCTTATCTTTGTATGTGTTCCCGAGTCAGGTTCTCGTACATTCTGTGGTATGGCGGCCCCGGCCCCGTCATAGTCGTTGTAAATCTTAAGGTCTGTAGAATGTGGCGCGTGGTTGTAAAAGGATTAAACTGTTCGGGTTTTATGTATATACTGAAGGCAACTGTTTTGGTTGGCCTGTCTATTTATTATATCTCCTGTTTCATGATTCATGTTTTATGTTCCGCTGGTTTTCTCTGATGTTGTATCACTAGGGTGCCGGTAAGGCACGAACGCCCGGTTCGGGCGTTACAAAGTGGTATCGAGCGCTTAGTCTCGGAAAGTGTCTATGCATCGTGTCAGTAGTCTTGATTATCGGTGTGTTGCGCACCACATCTATAATCGTGAGGCTATAGGACATTTAGGATTGGTTTCTATTCTTCTCATTCGAGATCGTGCCTTAGAGTCGGTTGTAAGTTGGACCCTCCGACGTGTTTCGTTTTTACCGCTTATGCCTCGCGAAGGCAACCAGTGGCCCGAGGCGGCAAGCGAGGAGCGCTGCTAGGGATTCAGAGGAGTACGAGGCGCAGCCCGGCCAAGACTGAGGTAGTGCTTGACGGCGAGTTTTGCGACGCCGCCAAAGACCAAAGAGAGTTTAGAGCCGCGGCGATGGTCTGCCGAGACTACAAGACTGAGCCTCCACCCCACACCGAGCGGGAGACGGGTCGCGAGATGGCGATTATCGCCGTGGTCAGGCCGATATGGTGATAGGGCCGACGCAGCAGCCTGGCCCAAAGAAGACTGTAGTACACCCGAGGCGCATAGCTGAGGCTACGGATTTCCTTAGTCAGAGCACTTTGAGTTTTACTGGTCGAGGCCGAGGATGATCCGCAGGAGTTCATCCGATTCCGCAGAGATCATGCGGTGATCAAGGCTTCAGAGATCGAGTCGTGACTTTTGTTCGCATCGGCCGCGTGATACCGCAATCGATCGGTTTGACTTCGTGGAGCTTTCCGGGAGAGCATGCACTTCACCGTTTGGGACGAGTTTTCGGGGCCTTCGGCACATTTCTTGCCTCCACAAACGGCGAGGGCTCGGGCCGGCAGATTTTTGATGTTAAGGCGAAACGCGCATTCGGGAGTACAATGTGAGTTCGACTCATTGGCCTGTATGTTCCCGCATTAGTAGCTAGTATGGAGGATCGAGTGCACCGATATGTTACAGAGGCTCGATGATTACCTAGCAGAGTTGTTCGGTGTTTCTCTTCACCGCATGGACATTGCCCGATTCGTGCTCATGCACTGGGTGCGGCGAGCGCAGAGATCGACGCAGCGGACCGCCAGCAGGAAGGCGCCGGGACGGCCGGATATTTTGGCGACTTTCGAGGCGGACCGCCTCAAAGACTAGTTATGTACCTCCGCCATTGCGCAGTAGTCCTCCGCAGCCTTCGGGACCCTTGGGATATTCGGAGCGGTCGTGGCTCCTGTGTTTGATGATCGCGAGTAGGGTGTTGGCGATGCATCACCCCTACTCGGTGTGGCGATGGTAGACCGCATTTCGGGAGTGTCGTAGTACGAAGGAGCTTGTTATTCTTGCGCCAACAGGCCATATGACGAGACCGTCCCACTGTGGGTAGCATCGGTAGGATAGCACAGACTACTAGAGCGATTGGGCCACGAGAGGTCGCGGTGGAAGTTCAGCTTTAGCGGCCTCGAACCGCCTAGTTTCAGTATATCCTTAACCTCTAGAGTTTTGTTTGTATTGATGTTGTTGATGTGTTTAATGTTATGTTTGGATAGCTTTGTGCTAAAATGTGATTTAGAAACAGTTAGTGAAAAGGGTAAGTCCGGGTAGTGTGAGATGGAAGTGGTAGCTTTCATGATGTGAAATAGTAAGATTGTTCGGATCGGGAACAAGAGTTAGCGCGGTTGGGTCGGGTTGAGGACCATTTGCGGGTCAACCCAGAACCCGGTTTGGGGTGGGGTCGGTTCGGGTGGTCCCGCCAGGTGGTAGGGTCACGAGGGTGCTAGGCCCAAGTTTAGATGACCATCGTATGAGTTCGTGGACGCGTTCGATCGAATCAGTTCGTGAAGGCCGAATGGCCTTAGGGAAATCGAGGTTAGTGAGATGACCAAGTTTGAGTAGTGACTCGAAGGGTTGGGAAACGAAGCGTTGTATGTGGTACGGATACTAGAACGAGTTCGAGTGTTCGTGACGCAGTACTACGAGAAAGGGCAACAGTGAACGTATGCTTTTGGCGGCCAGGTGTGGCATGATTGTTTTCGTACGTATAGCAGTGAAGACTATAATGACGCCTGTTGTTTTGAGACCTTGAAGGAACATTCGGGACGAATGTTTCTAAGGGGATGAATGTTATACCGTATTTCCAGTATGTACGTATGGGACGACGCATTTAAATTTGAGCCTTAAGTTAGGCATTGATTCGAATTTGGGCACAGTGCGATTAGAGTCGCTTTTCGACGAAACGCTTCAACACTACGTTGGGAAAATTCCGCTATGTCATTTAGTATTTTATGGATTTTTCCGAGCGACGGAACATTTTGGACCAACGGAGGTGACACTTGTCACCTCATTGACGGCAAAGAGGGGCTTGGCCTCGCCGATTGGTCCTCCTTTTGTGCCTTGTTTGGTGGCTTGTTTTGTGGAGTGTTTTGTGGAGTGTTTTGTGGGTGCACTTGGCTTGATTCGCCTTACACTTGCCTAACACATGGATGGATCTTGCCATTGGTTGGCCTTTGCTTGGCCTATAAATAGCTCCCTTGTGAAGACTTTCTTCATCCACAAATTGCCTAAGTCTTGAAGTTCTCTTCCTCCCTCCCTTGTGAAATTCGTCCACCACACCCCTTTCCCCCGTTGCCGAGAGCTCCCCTTTGGTGGTGCCTTGGGTACCCCTAGCCTAGTTGTTTTCAGATAATACCCTTTGTTGTGGTATAGTAATAGTCTCCTAAGTATTGTTATAATGTCAAAAATACTTTAGCCCATAGACCTTGTAGTACTTTCCAAAGTACCCTTTGTACGAAACCCGGAAAACACGATTATACTTTCCTTAGCCTCTACACGAAACCCTAAGGAAAATCTTCACCCGTTGTTGAAGTATGGAGTAGAAGTTGCGTAGAACTTCTAAGGGTTGTTTGGTGCGGATCGAGCACTCGGAGGAGAGCTAAACCTTGCTCGGAGCGACTTTAAACTCGGATAATTTTGGGCTTATCGAGGTAAATATCTTGTCCCCTATTGTAATTGGAAATTACTTAAGTGTTGAATATATAGTGTTATATACTATATATAGAATGAACTTAGTATTATGGCAATGTCTTTTGACTTAAGCTGAAGAATGAAGAATTGAACAAGAATCACATGTAAGGATAATAAAGAGAAGAACCGAATCGTAATTACCTAGGGTTGTATTACAGTAGACTTATGTAGCATTACTGTGTAGTAGAATTGTACGCGTCCGGTTAGACGTGTTAACCCCCCCCCGGTTGGCTTGGTAGCCGACCTCGATAGAGGAGGAGATTTCTGTCATGCGGGAGAGTCTAATTTTACGTAGAAAGATGGGAAGGTGTGTTTAAGATTTAATCGACGTTTGTGGCCTTTATAGGTGTAAGTAGTCAGAGTAGCGTATTCTACTCGAGGAGTGGAAAGGGCCAGTGCGTTGTAGTACTTGGAGCATTTTGCTTATTGTCGTTAAATCGTCGCGAGGTATGTGAACCTCTTCCTATCTCTTCTAGCATGATATGTGTGTAACTATGTGTGCGGTGAGCATACATGTGTTTAATGTATTTGATTGGTTTGAAACATAAAGTGTTATAACGGCTTTATGGGAAGTTGGTTATAACAGCTTTATGTAGGTAAGAAAATGGGTTGTGGTTTTTAAAAGATAATTGATTTGATTTATAACTGGCTTGGGGCGTTATAATAAAACTTGAAGTATTTCAAAAGATTTATGAATCGTTTTGAAAGAAGTGTAATGTGCTTTGAAAACTTAAGAGTTATACTAGCTTATGGGAAGTTAGGTATAACGGCTTAAGAATGGTTTACTGATGTTAGAAGTTAAGAGACTTGATCTTGTAAGATAAGAGACTTAACTTATTTGTTTTAATGTGAATGTTTGTGTGAAACCTCATTCGTGAGTAATGAGTACTTGATTTTATTTAAAGGGATAATGTTTCTTGATTTGGAAATCGAATGTGTATCGACAGGACCGCTGCGGCGTTAATAAAGGAAAATGTATTGAATAATGATGAATTGTATTAAAACCAGTAGAAACCTCCATCTGCATAGAAACTAAGATGAGACAAAATGATATTACATTTTCTAGATCATGGCTGCTGTAATAAGAATGTTGTAAACAAGAATAACCTACTCTCACGTGAGACTTATATTACTCAATTGTTCTAAGAGGAATCAGTGATTAAGTTTATGAACTATGAAACCATTTGAAAATGAGAAGCTTGAGTAATTGAAACTAGGCAACCGGAACTTAGGAAAAGAATGTTGTTACTTGATTTTGAAAAGGGATGTGGGTTGGTCATTCTTATACTACGGTATCGGGTGACTTTTATAAAAGTAATGGATCTCTTTTAAAAGAACTTAACGTATGTAGTACTTTGGGGTTAAAAACCGGACTTTGGCATAATATGAAAGTACTTTGAGTTGTGTGAAGCTTACTATGCTTGTTGTTGTGAAACTTGCCTATCTTGTGATGATAGCCTTTGTTGTGTCGGTGTGGTATTTACGTATTACCGTGTCTCTCGATAGAGGTTGACTTATTGAGAACTTACTTGGGCGTCTTGGCGGTGATGGAGAATTCCACGGGTATGTTTCCATTTTTGATTCTCGTCTTGTTGTTGATGTCACGTGGGCGTATCTGCCGTCTGATTCCGGGGCGTGTGGCACGTGCGGCGGGTTGACCACCCGATATATTGTTATTGAGGTAACATGGACATGTCTACACCGTCTGATTCCGGGTACGTGGCCACGCGGCCTTATTATTGTTGCAACATGGGCGTGTCTACACCGTCACAGATTCGGGGCATGTGGCGTGCGGCGGGGTTGACCAAGATATTCTTATTGAGGTTACATGGGCGTATCTACCGTCACGATTCGGGGCATGTGGCCACGCGGCGCTTATTATTGTTGCAACATGGGCGTGTCTACACCGTCTGAGATTCCGGGCATGTGGCGTGCGGCGGGGTTGACCATATATTCTTATTGAGGTTACATGGGCGTCTACACCGTCACGATTCCGGGGCGTGTGGCCACGCGGCCTTGTTATTATTGTTGCATCATGGACATGTCTACACCGAAGCGAGATTCGGGGCACGCGCCGTGATGCGAACATGATGGATGTTATGGGCGTGAGACCCATAGTTATATTTGAGTGGTGACTTTGAGGCGTGAGTCCACGACTTGGCATTTTTTATGTTGCGTCTTGTATTTTGGTTATCATACATGTCTCCCGCTTGTTAAGCTATTATGATTTCATTCTGATGTTGTGATTTCACATACTGTACTGTTGTCTCGACCTCGCCGGGTGCGTTCATGCGCAGTAGAGGTACATCGGTCGTGGATCCTCGCTCTCGTGGATCTCGATTCGGCGTTTTGGGAAGCTCCGTTTCTCGGAGGCTTATCTTTTAGTATGTGTTCCCGAGTTGTAGGTTACAGTACATTCGTGGGTATGGCGGGCCACTGTCCGTCATAGTCGTTGTAAATCTTAAGTGCGTAGAATCGCTGTTGTGGCGGGGTTGTAAAAGGATTAAAGCTGTTGGGTTTTATGTATATCTTGAAGGCAACGTTTTTGGTTGCTTTGTCTATTTATTATATCTCTTGTTTCATGATTCATGTTTTATGTTCATTGGTTTTCTCGATGTTGTATCACTAGGGTGCCGGGGTAAGGCACGATGCGAGCCGAGTTCGGGCGTTACTGTTGTTATCACGATTTTATGGGTATTTTTGTGGTATTAGGCTGCTGGAAAATTATCCACCTATATGCATGATTAATGTGGTAATTGTTAATGGAAGTCCTAAGAGATTAAGAGTGTAGAAAGGTATGAAAAGGCTTCACTTTGTACCCTTGTTGTTGTTGGATATTGGACTGATTTTTATGGAATGTGTTGGTAGATTAAGGGGCTGAATTTTACACGTCAAGTAGGCGTATAATCCCCTTTGGTTAACTGTTGGTTGTGCCTTAAATGTGGCTTGTTGGTTGTTGAATTCGGGCCTTGGAAAAGGTAGAAAAGTACGTACTGCCCAATTTTCCATAGAATAAGAGACCCTTTTATTGGTATTAATCTACCTTAGAAAGATTGGAATTGATAGAAGTGCTATTGTCATTTTAGGTTGAAGCACTACGGGGGCATATTCTACTTAGCGCGTGGATTAAGCCGAAGAGGTATGTGGAACTCTTCCTATCTTCCTTTGAGCATGAACCTTATAAAATGTATAGTACGGTGGACGTACATGTTTTAAATGAAATCGGATTCATTATAGTACTTGATTTGAAAAGTACAAGCTTACTTGATTTTAAAAAGATAGGAGTGACTTTATTGGAAAAGAATGAGTTACTTGATTTAAAAGAATAATTGTCTTAATGTTGAAAGTAGAAGTTACTTGATGTTAAAAGTATAGATGACTTGATTTTATATGTGAAGTGACTTGGTGTTAAAAGTGTAGTAACTTGAATTTGAAAGTGAAAGTGCCTTGGTTTAAAAGTATAAACTTGATTTCAAAAGAGTATGTAACTTGAGTTTTAACAGTATAAGAGCCTTGGTACTACGAGTGTGAGTATCTTGGGGTTTATAAATGAAAGGACGTGCGACGAATGTACATAGTACTTTGGGTTCAATTTCCCTAATATTGCATGACTTGAAACTGCCTTGAGTTTTTCTAAAATGATAGTTATTCATTTTATTCTAATGAGAGTCAAAGATGATTTAAAGTGTACATGTTTGCTTATGATAACTATAGGTGTACAGTCCTTTATGTGTGGACCTCGTCCCAGAAGGGGCTGGGCAGAATACCTTATTGACTTTACCGTGTCCCAGAATGGGCCGGGCAGTATACCTTAATGGGCAGACTTTACCGTGTCCCAAAATGGGCCGGACAATATACCTTTATAGGCAGACTTTGCAGACTTTACATGACTTTACTGTGTCCCAGAATGGGCCGGGCAATATACCTTAATGGGCATACTTTACATGACTTTACCGTGTTCCAGAATGGGCCGGGTAATATACCTTAATGGGCAGACTTTACATGACTTTACCGTGTCCCAAAATGGGCCGGACAGTATACCTTAATGGGCAGACTTCACATGACTTTACCGTATCCCAGAATGGGCCGGGCAGTATACCTTAATAGGCAGACTTTACATGACTTTACCGTGTCCTAGAATGGGCCGGACAATATACCTTAATGGGCAGACTTTACATGACTTTACCGTGTCCTAGAATGGGCCGGGCAGTATACCTTAATGGGCAGACTTTACATGACTTTACATGACTTTACTGTATCCCAGAATGGGCCGGGCAGTATACCTTAATGGGCAGACTTCACATGACTTTATCGTATCCCAGAATGGGCCGGGCAGTATACCTTAATGGGCAGGGCAATATATACCTTACATGACTTTACCGTGTCCTAAAAAGGGCCGGGAAAAATACATTATTGACTTACATGACTTTACCGCGTCTTAGAAAGGGCCGGACAGAATAGTGTGAATTTAGATACCTATGTGGTCACATTACATGATAGATATATATGTGGATTATACAAACATGTATTCTTGATTTGACATGGCCATTGTATCTGAAAGGGTGCGATGGATTTCATATTTTGAAATGGAAATGATTTCATGATTTTAAATGACGCAATTGATCTTACTTTTTAAAAAGGCATATTTTAAAAGGTACGCTGACTCTCATTTCTATCATATTTTACAAGGCATAGTTGTACTGGTATTTTGATTATCATACTTGCTTCCTGATATATTTTGGACTGTTATGATTTCATTTGCAGTACTTACAGTTTCACATACTTGGTACATCTTTCGTACTAACCCCTTTTCCTCGGGGGGACTGCGTTTCATGCCACAGGTGTAGATACACAAGTTGGTGATTCTCGCTCTTAGGATCTCTGTTCAGTTTTTGAAAAAAAGCTCCATTACTCCGGAGCTTACCATTGGTACAGTTGGTTTAGACTTTTGTGTGTTTCAAGGTACGGCGGGGCCTTGTCCCGTCATGTTGTACATTTTCTTTATTTCCTAGAGGTCTGTATACATATGTGGAACGAGTGTGTGTGTTGTATAAACTGGAGTCCCTTGGGGACCTTTTTATGTACAGTGGCAGCCTCGTCGGCTAGCCGGTTTTATTTACATGAGTTGTTAATTCAATTGTTGTCTATGGGTTGTGTGGGATAAGGGTGCCCAGGTAGGGAACCAGTCGCGGGCCTGGTGTTCGGGTCGTGACAGAGTGGTATCAGAGTAGTTAGTCCTCGGAATGTCTACAGATCGTGTCTAGTATAGTCTTGGTTATCGGTGTGTTGTGCACCACACCTATAAACAGGAGGCTACAAGACATTTAGGATTGGTTTCTATTTTTTTTACTCTAAGGTCGTGCGATAGAGATATGTCGTTAGGTTGGTCCCTCCCTAACAATTATTGTGGTTGTAGCTATGGCTTCAAAGAAAGCGACAGCGGCCCAGAAATGAGTATTTGAACTTGGTATCCAGGTTGGTAAAATTGTTGTATAGTTGGTATGATGATGTACATCTATGCAGACATATTTATTTGGGGCCATGCGTGTGTTGTCTGAAGCAATTGTGGGTTATCATGTGATGGTTAAGCTTTATAAATTGCTTGGAAGGTGTGAAACAACTTAATGAATCCACATCAAGGTTATATATGTGCTAATTTGGAATATTTAGGAGGTGATGAGCTGCCTGAGAGGGTGAAGAACACTTAAATGATCATGTTTAATTGACTTAATGACATACCATGTGGTTAGATTGAGTTGTGTTGTATGCTTAAGTGAGATGCACGAATAATATTGATATGGAGTAAATATAGTTGTTGTGATTAAGACAACATGATTTTGAGATATTGAGAAGTTATCTTGCCCGTATACGGGGAGAAATAATGTTAGCTTGGGGCATGAAATATTTGAGGATCTTAGAGTATTGGATAATCGTTGAGACCTTAGATAGACAAGGCCTTCAAGAGTAAAGTATTTTATGTGTGATCGTGGTTAAAGTACATGGTATATGTGAAGTATATTAGAGGTGATGATTCCTTGATTTGAGTATAAACCACTTGGGATTGATGTTGATGATTGTTGAGCCGATTGGAAATTTGTATAACTTGAGACCTTAGATGAACATTCGAGGACAAATGTTTCTAAGGGAGGAAGGATGTTACACCCCGTAATACCAGGGCTACTAATTGAGAACGTGATTAATGATTTAAGATTTGAATTTTGGAAGGAAAGAATTATTACATTTTCTTAAGAAAAATTTTGGAAAAATGTGACGACGGAAAAATTATTAACTTGGAGTTTAATACTTCTAATTGAATTTATGGGATTAGTATTGGATTACGAAGAATTGAAATTGATAATATGGAGTCCGTCGAGAATTTCACAATTTCGTAGGGCCCTTCGATTTTAAGATATTTTGGGCTACATATCTTGATATTTTGAAGAGGAAATTATTGACCAATGAGATGGCGACATATGTCCCTCTCTACTTGCCATTACAAGATATTTTCTATATAGGATAAGTCTTGGAAGACTTATTTCATTTCACAAAAACTTCATCTCACCAAAAGCTCTCTTCTTCCCTTAAGCCTCCAAGATTTTCGAAAATCTTTTAGCCAAGAACAACAAGATTAGTTTACTTCTTTCTCCATGATTAAGAACCCTAATAAAGTGTTAAACCAAGAACCTCCAAAAATCCATTTAGGCCGTGATTTTGCCTTGAAACCCTAGGCTAGTTCTTCAACTTTTTGGAAGTGAAACATGAAGGGAAGTTGGTTGTAAGCTTGTAGAGGATACATATGTGTGATTGAAACTTGAAGAAGTGGAGCAAAACGAAATTGTGGACCAATATCGAGTGGGCTGTTTGAGGCGTTTTTGAGCAATTTTAAAGGTAAAAATTCTTATTTCTCTTGAGGTAATTGGATATTACTTATTGTTATAATGTATGGATGAGATCGTGCTAAAAAGAATGGAGGATAAAAAGTGTTTGGGCAATTTTTGGGCTAGTTGCCGAAATTGAACATTTTGGGTATATTGTATTTCGTTGGTTGTGTTGTTGTTATCTTCACCTATTGCATGTTATAATGGAGTAATATTGTTGTTAATAAGTTGATATAACTTATATAGAAGTTTTGGAACTTGAATTGGAATAAAAAAGATTAAGAAAAGAGTTATCGGATTGTAGTTGTTGGCCGTGGAATCTATAAAACTGTTGGACGTTGTTATGCAGTTTTTATGGACTGTTTTGTGGTATTAGGCTGCTGGAAAATCAGCCACCTATATGCGTGATTAATGTGGTAATTATTAATGGAAGTCCTAAGAGATTAAAGGTGTAGAAAGGTATTAAAAGGCTTCACTTTGTACCCTTGTTGTTGTTGGATATTTGACTGATTTTTATGGACTGTGTTGGTAGATTAAGGGGCTGAATTTTATATGTCAAGTAGGTGTGTAATCCTCTTTGGTTAACTGTTGGTTGTGCCTTAAATGTGGTTTGTTGGTTGTTGAATTCGGGCCTTAGAAAAGGTGGAAAAGTACGTATAAATAGGGGAAGTGCTGCCCAATTTTCTGTAGAATAAGAGACCCTTTTATTGGTATTAATCTACCTTAGAAAGCTTGGAATTGATAGAAGTGCTATTGTCATTTTAGGTTGAAGTATTACGTGGGGCATATTCTACTTAGCGCGTGGATTAAGCCGAAGAGGTATGTGGAACTCTTCCTATTTTCCTTTGAGCATGAACCTTATAAAATGTATAGTACGGTGGACGTACATGTTTTAAATGAAATCGGATTTATTATAGTACTTGATTTGAAAGTACAAGCTTACTTAATTTTAAAAAGATAGGAGTGATTTTATTGGAAAAGAATGAGCTACTTGATTTAAAAGAATAATTGCCTTAATGTTGAAAGTAGAAGTTACTTGATGTTAAAAGTATAGATGACTTGATTTTATATGTGAAGTGACTTGGTGTTAAAAGTGTAGTAACTTGAATTTGAAAGTGAAAGTGCCTTGGTTTAAAAGTATAAACTTGATTTCAAAAGAGTATGTAACTTGAGTTTTAACAGTAGAAGAGACTTGATACTACGAGTGTGAGTATCTTGGGGTTTATAAATGAAAATACGTGCGGCGAACGTACATAGTACTTTGGGTTCAATTTCCCTAATATTGCATGACTTGAAACAACCTTGAGTTTTTCTAAAATGATAGTTATTCATTTTATTCTAATGAGAGTCAAAGATGATTTAAAGTGTACATGTTTGCTTATGATAGCTATAGGTGTACAGTCCTTTATGTGTGGACCGCGTCCCAGAAGGGGCCGGGCAGAATACCTTATTTACTTTATCGTGTCCCAGAATGGGCCGGGCAGTATACCTTAATGGGCAGACTTTACATGACTTTACCGTGTCCCAGAATGGGCCGGGCAGTATGCCTTAATAGGCAGACTTTACATGACTTTACCATGTCCCAGAATGGGCCAGGCAGTATACCTTAATGGGCAGACTTTACATGACTTTACCGTGTTCCAGAATGGGCCGGGCAGTATACCTTAATGGGCAGACTTTACACGACTTTACCATGTCCCAGAATGGGTCGGGCAGTATACCTTAATAGGCAGACTTCACATGACTTTACCGTATCCCAGAATGGGCCGGGCTGTATACCTTAATAGGTAGGGCAGTATATACCTTATATGATTTTACCGTGTCCTAGAAAGAGCCGGGAAGAATACCTTATTGACTTACGTGACTTTACCGTGTCTTAGAAAGGGCCGGGCAGAATAGTACGAATTTAGATACCCATGCGGCCACATTACATGATAGTTATATATGTGGATTATACAGACATGTATTCTTGATTTGTCATGACCTTTATATCTAAAAGGATGCGATGGATTTCATATTTTGAAATGGAAATGATTTCATGATTTAAAATGACGCAGTTGATCTTACTTTTAAAAAATACATATTTTAAAAGGTACGTTGACTCTCATTTCTATCTTTTACAAGGCATAGTTGTATTGGTATTTTTATTATCATACTTGCTTCATGTTATATTTTGGACTGTTATAATTTCATTTGCAGTACTTACAGTTTCACATATTTGGTACATCTTTCGTACTGACCCCCTTTCCTCGGGGGGCTGCGTTTCATGCCGCAGGTGTAGGTACACATGTTGGTGATCCTCGCTCTTAGGATCTCTTTTCAGGTTTTGGGAAAAAGCTCCATTACTCCGGAGCTTACCATTGGTACAGTTGGTTTATACTTTTGTGTGTTTCAGGGTACAGCGGGGCCTTGTCCCGTCATGTTGTACATTTTCTTTATTTCCTACAGGTCTGTATACATATGTGGGACGGGTGTGTGTGTTGTATAAATTGGAGTCCCTTGGGGACCTTTTTATGTACAGTGACAGCCTCGTCGGCTAGTCGGTTTTATTTACATGAGTTGTTAATTCAATTGTTGTTTATGAGTTGTGTGGGATAAGGGTGCCCATGTAGGGGACCAGTCGCCAGCCCGGGGTTCGGGTCGTGACACTATTTCTCCTATTGTATGGCACAATTGGTTGGGACACCCGGGAGCATCAGTTTTCAATAATCTTAGGAAGAATAATTTTGTTGCTTGTAATAAACTTTTGGACTCTTCTGTTTTCCAAACTTATGTGTTTGGGAAACATGTTAAACTTCCTTTTTCATCATCTACTTCACATACACTTATGTCATTTGCTCTGTTGCATTGTGATTTGTGGACATCACCGATTTTGAGTTCTGCGGGTCATAAATATTGTATGCTCATTTTAGATGAATTTTTGAATTTTTTGTGGACATTTCCCTTAGAAATTAAATCTCAAGCCTACATCATTTTAAAACAATTTAGTGTTTTATTACAACACAATTTGACAAATCCATTAAATATTTTCAATGTGATAATGGAAGGAAATTCATAAATGCTCAATTTCTTTGTCACCAAAATGGGATGTCTTTGCGTCTTTCATGCCCACATACATCACCTCAAAAAGGGAAAGCCGAAATAAAATTCGAATAATTAACAATATGGTTCGCACATTTCTTGTGCATTCGTCCACACCACAACCTTTTGGCATCATGCACTTCAAATGACCACATATCTTTTAAATATTCTTCCTAAAAAAATACTCTACAATGTGTCACTTACACAAATGTTGTACCACATTCTCCCATCTTTTACACATTTGAGGGTTTTCGGGTGTTTGTGTTATCCCTTATTTTCGTCCACAACCATTAACAAACTTCAGGCCCGTTCCACTCCTTGTGTGTTTTTGGGATACCCACAAAATCATAGGGGATAAACGTGTTATGATATGATGAATGGGAAAATCACTATTTCTCGTCACGTCATTTTGATAAGTCTACATTCCCATTTTCTAAAACACACGTAGCATCCTCACATTCATATGATTTTTTAGATGACAAAATACATCCAATTTTGAATCACTATTTAAACACCTAAAACAGTGTGGGACCACCCAACGTCCTAACCCAACCACTAAATGTGATTGGGCCAGTCCGAGGAGCATAGGTCACTGCCTCTCTTCCTTCGGCCTCGGCCCAGTCCATATTTAGTGGAGGCCAGGCCCAACGGAGGGAAGCGTCTTCCCCCTTGCCCGTGAAACCACCCAATTATTCAAGCCCATGTTCATAGGCCCAAAACCTTAACCCATGTTGGCCCTCTAACCAAGCAGAAAGCCAAATCACCCAGCCCACGATTTTGGCCCAAATTCGGTCACCCACTCAGCGAACTAGCCCAAATCCCTAATATCGGACCATTGACCCATGCAATGCATATAATTTTTCGACCTAAGCGTTATTTTAATCTAACATCTTCAGTTCAACCATCACCCCTTCCGAGAAATCACAAAGCAGTCCTATTAGACCTGAATTGAAAAGTTGTCATGTTAGATAAAATTAACGCTCTTATTAAAATAAGACATGAGAATTAGTGCCCCGTTCATGTAATGTGAACATAATTAAGTCTATGTGGGTTATTGTCATAAAAAGAATTATGATGGCTCCTTTGCGAGATACAAAACTTGTCTTGTTGATGATGGAATGTCTCAACATGTTGGCGTCAATTGTAGTGAAACATTCAGTCTGGTGGTTAAGCCATCAACTATCAGGACGATTCTTAGCTTGGCACTGTCCAAATCCTGGTTCATTCATCAGTTGGATGTCAAAAATGCATTTCTGCATGACCATTTACAGAAGACAATTTACATGCACCAACCGTTGGGTTTCCGAGATTTTACACATCCGGATTATGTCTGCATTTTGAAAAAATCCTTATATGGTTTGAAATAGGCTCCACAGACATAGTATAATAGGTTTGCAGGGTTTGTATCCACACTGTATTTCTCACACAGCAAGTCCGATCAATCCATGTTCATTTACAAGAAGGGAAGCGACATGACATATATCCTCCTCTATGTAGATGAAATCATTCTCACGAACTTATCTACATCACTTCGTCGGTCTATTATGTCCCTCATTGCAATAGAATTTGCTATGAAGGATTTGGGTCCATTAAATTATTTTTTAGGAATTACTGTAACTCGATATGCAGGTGGTCTGTTTCTCAATCAAATGAAATATGCCCAGGAGATCATTGAAAAAGCTGGTATGTCCTCCCGCAAACTGTCACACACACACCTGTTGATATAAAGGCCAAACTAAGCAACGCTACATAGACCCCATACAGTGATCCAACACACTACCGCAGCCTTGTAGGGGTCTTGTAGTACCTCACTTTCATGAGACCTGATATCTAATATGCAGTTCAGTAAGTGTGTTTACATATGCATGATCCGAAAGAAGAATATATGAGGGCTCTCAAGTGAATTATATCTTGTATGTCAAGGGTACTCTTCATTTTAGATTGCATCTGTATAAGTCCTCCATTTCGAGTCTCTCATCTTATACAATTGCGGATTGGGGTGGTTGTCCGGATATACAATGTTCCACCTCTGGTTATTGCGTGTTTTGGTGACAACCTCATTTCATGGTCGTCCAAACGACAACCAACGATGTCTCAGTCGAGCGCCGAAGCAGAATACTGAGGGGTAGCCAATGTGGTTGCTAAATCATGTTAGTTCTGTAATCTTCTTTTAGAGCTCCATTGTTCGATTGAAAAGGCAACCGTGGTGTATTGTGATAATGTGAGTGCGATATACTTATCAGGTCCAGTATCCACACATAAAACACATAGAGATGGATATATTATTTGTCCGAGAAAAGGTTGCACGTGGACAAGTCTGTGTTCTCCATGTACCGTCCCGTTATCATATTACCGACATCTTCACAAAAGGTCTTCCGCGCGTACTATTTGATAATTTCAGGGATAGTTTCTCAGCATATGTGAATCTCCCACGAAGACTCCGGGGGACTGTTAGGATAATTATGGGGTCATCACATCATATATTTTATAATAACATAATTTAGGATGATTAGAATTTGATTGTAAATTAATATAACTTAATTTATGATGATTAGACTGGTCTTCCTTAATGTTAGCATTGCATACTTATATATATATATATATATATATATATATTTGACTATGAAAATGAAATAAATCAAGGAATTGATTTCCTACATTTATGAATTATTGACGGTGTGAATGTATAAAACTTAAATTGTAGTTGAAAAGGGATACGTACAGCAATGACTAAGCCAATTTCGACACTGGGAAACACGACCCCAAAGTATGCACTCATGCAGACCAAGAAATCAAATTTGTCGACATGCAACAGATGAATTGCGGCCTTATAGTCGATGAGGCCGAACATTGCAGAAACTATTACGGATGACAAGACCACTAATGGAGTGTAGTGGAACAATGGCGTTAGCACTAATAGTGTCACCATGACTGCCAACGCCATGACTATGTTTGATACTGCTGTTTTGCATCCTGCATTGAAGATCACCATTGATCGCGAAAATGGCCCTGCAATTTCAATTTTCTAATTATATAACTAGGGAAGATATACTACATATCTACAAAATCTGGAATAGCTGCCAAAGCACGCTTCTTGTCATTGCTGATCGTCGAGAATTGTTCATTAATCTAGAAGCCCTTGTTTTTTCATTTCGTTTTTTTTAATTTTAATATTTTGTTAATTGTTTGTGTTTAATATATAGGTTATGAAATGTGAATCTTTTTAATAAAAATTATCTCTCATGGCTTGGAAAAATGATACGGTAATAGTGAATAACTATTACAGTGATCGAATAAGCTTCAAAGATTTCAACAACGAGTTCTTAATCTTTGACAATCTTGAACTAGAACTCCAATTCTGAATTTGGTATTAAAAAATACAAGAGCATGAACTGCTGCAACTATGACTTGTATGTCCGCTGAGAATCTGACTTGGTTAGAGTTGTTTGATAGCAAAATCCAACCTGAAATACTTAGCAATAAATTAGAGAATCACAACACCACCGGCTGAGTCGAGAGATGATTCTCTGTCTTTAAGACAAGATTACCCCGTATATCAGTTTTTACGTTAGCGGACAATAGTCTCCCAAGATAAAGCTGCAAACTATTAAATGTGCAAAGCCTACGCAAATGATCCCAGTGAAGAACACGAATATAGAAGATTGCTAAGAGAAGGATTACTGTCAGGAAAATATGATCTCTTTATGATGTTATGTTGTGTGTATCTCTATAGAATTGAGCCTAATAACTCAATTTATAGGAGTGTAAGGATGACTCTACACATGCCAACTTAATAGTCTTGGTGGAGATTCAATGTCTTGCCATTAAAGGATGATTTTTCACATGCCAAATTAATGGCCTTAGTGTAGATTCAATGTCTTGTCATTAATGACCTTTAATGGAGATTCAATACTCCTAAATCCATGTCAACAGCCAAATACTCTTGGCTTTCTGGCTTCTGATTCTCCACTGTTCGGGAATTAGCACCGCGCGCTGCACCATCAGCGCCGCAGCGCTCCAGCGCCGAGCCCTTTCCAAGACATTCCATCTTACAATTTGCACACCTCTTCCTTCGTTTACCAACGTGGAATACTTGTCATTTGGCCAATGACCTTACATCATTCTATGTATCAAACACTTTACTTACGTATCAATATCTCTTTCACTAATGAAATGTATGATCCTTGGTACAATGTGTGCACGTGTGTGGAAACAACGTTTCTGACGTGCGGGGCCCCAATTATTCGAGTCATAAATAATGGGATAAACTTTATTCCACATTAATAAATTTCCAACAATCCCCTCTTGAAAGAGATTTTGGCGCACTCACAAGGTGCCTATTTCCAGCAATCTTTCAGCGGACCGATGTTGCATCAGGAGAGGTAGCTTCCGCTTTGAACCTTCCTTAGTTGAATACCATCGGACTTACTTAATGCGTGGTGAACGTGATGTCTTGAACCATTAGTGTTTAGTGTAAGTCAGGTCAACAACACCAATACAACAACTTCCCTTACTCGATCTGTTCTTCTTAATGTTTTGTCTGTTGTGGTCGTGGACAGTCTTGGATTTTTAAGTGCGCTCATTTGAGGCAGTCTGTCCTCGCACTTAAATAGGTGGTCTCCTACAAGGTATTCCGTTATACCCCACTTCATATGTGTTAGGAACAGTTAAAATTTTCCCCAAACCTAACCTCAACCGTTGAGGATCATTAAAAGTTTTGGAAATTTAACCTCTACCCACACTACAGATATAACTTAATGTCTATCATGGGAATGACTTTGGGTTTATGTTCCTTATAGAAATCATAACCCGAAGTGCTCTTTCTTTCACCGAAGCGCTCAACTGAACCTTTACAGCTTAGTTTTCCCATTGAACCTAATTCTTGGGATCTCCAGTCAGTAAGGCTGGGTTACCACTGTATCAGTTCTTATTGTTTGGATTTTAAGCACATTCCCCTAGACAAGTAGAACATCTGATCTCTGGGTATGCCCTTAGTCAAAGAGCCTGCTATGTTATCCTTTGATTTTACATAATCAATGAAAATAATACATGTGGTGATCAGTTGTCTAACGGTTTTATGTCTCCATCGAATATGACGAGACTTGCTATTGAAAGAAAAAGCTGAGGCGAGAGCTATACCTTCTGGAACCGGAGCAATAACTGCTATAAAGTAAGGAGATGCGCAGGAACGATCCCTAAAGCAAAAGTTGAGGGCAACCCTCGCTAGCACTAGATTCTCGAAACGAAAGCTATAACTCTGTGCCCTTCCTAGAGCCGACTGGTTGTTACAGTGGATAATTACAAAAGGTATGGATTTGTACCAACACGGGACGTCCTCTAAGAAGTCATGAAGACACTCAGCTTCTTTTCCTGCTTTGTCTAAAGCAATAAACTCCGACTTCATCGTGGATCGAGCGATGCAAGTTTGCTTAGAGAATTTCCAAGACACAGACCCACCATCAATTGTAAATATATACCCACTGGTGGACTTTGTGTTCTCTATACAGTTTGCATTACTGTACCCCTCTAGTACAACTGGATATCTCGAATAATGCAACCCGTAAATTAGCGCGTATTTCAAGTATCGTAGTACCTGATTCAACGCTTTTTAATGATCATTACTCGGATTATGGTAAACCTAGCCAATTTATTGACTGCATAAGTGATAGCAGGTCGGGTGCAGTTTGTTATGTACATCAAACTCTAAATCACATGCGCATATCGCTCCTAGCATACGGGCGTACCATGATTTTTATCAATTTTCTGATTCATATCCAGTGGTGACTTCATCGGCAAACTGTCGAACATCTCAAACTTTCTCAACACATCCTCGATGTAGTGAGACTGAGATAAGACCAGTCCATCAGACGTCTTATAGACCTTGATCCCTAAGACGACATCTGCAATACCCATATCCTTAATATCAAAACATTGTTTCAACATATTTTTAGTCTCTAGGATCAAACTAGGACTACTCCTCGTGATCAACATATCGTCTACGTAAAGGCATATCATGACGAATGAGTCAAAATTATCTTTCATGTAGACACATTTTTCACACACATTAATAGAGAAACCCTTCGATAGTTAAGTACTATCAAATTTTTCGTATCATTGCCTCAGGGCCTATTTAAGCCCGTATAGAGATTTGAAAAGTCGACAGACTTTGTTCTCTTGCCCTGGAACCACATACCCCTCGGGTTGTTCCATTTAAATTTCTTCTTCCAAATCACCATTTAGGAAGACTATTTTAACATCCAATTGATGTATCTCAAGGTTACACAATGTTGCGATCGCAATAAATACTCGTATGGACGTCATTCTAGACACCGGAGAGTACATGTCAAAATAGTTAAGGCCTTCATTCTGTCGATAGCCCTTGACTACCAACCTGAATTTGTACTTATCTATAGACCCATCTACTTTATACTTTCGGTTGAGTATTCATTTACAACCCAATGATTTGTTTCCCGGAGGAATATCAACCAACTCCCAAGTATGGTTTTGCAAGATGGAGTCTATTTCACTCTCAATAGCTTCTTTCCAGAGCGGTGCCTCTTGAGTTGGCAACGCTTCAGCAATTGTCCTTGGTTGTTATCAACCATATAAGTTACAAAGTCAGGACCGAAGGTTTTATCCTTCCTGGCCCTTTACTTCGTCTTGGTTCTATCTCTGGAGTCTCTAAGTTCTGAGAATCTGGAACACTAGATTCCGAATATTCAGCCACTTCAGAGTCCACTAGATCTGGGCAGTCAACGACTCCTAGTTCCTGAGAGCTTTGTTCATAACTTCGTTTGCGAGAGGTTATGTCTCTTTCCTTTATAGGAAAGGTATCCTCAAAGAATTTGGGCATTCCTTGATTCCACGATTGTACCTCCGTGGATATCTGGTACATCTGACTTATGCACTAAGAAGCGATAATCATTACTGTTATTTGCATATCCGATGAAAATAAAATCTACAGTCTTAGGTCCAATCTTGACCTGCTTTGGCTTAGGTACTTCAACATTTGCCAAACAACCCCACACCTTCAGGTATTTGTAGGTGGATTTTTTTCCCTTCTATGAATCGTATGGAGTTTTGTATTTACCCTTAAATGTACGGTTCTTGCGTTCAACGACACCGTTAGACTGAGGTGAGTATGGAGCCGTCATTTGATGAACAATGCCCAATTGAACACAATATTCCTCGAATGGCGCTATTCTCCCCCTCTATCGCTACAAATTGATCTAATCCACACGCTTAGTTGGTTTTCAACTTCTGCTTTGTAGCGTCTGAATGCTTTAAAGGTTTCATCCTTACTTTTCAATAGGTAAAGGTAACAATACCTTGTATTATCATCTATAAATGTCACAAAGTACTTGTTCCCCCATCTAGTTTGTGCACACTTCAAATCACATATATCTGTGTGAATAAGTTCTACAGGAGCGGTATCCCTTTCGATAGATCTAAAGGGAGGCTCAGTGAGTTTTGCCTCTACGTACACCTCACACTTATGTTGAGAGTTTACGTCTGTCACGACCCGACCCGACGGGCCGCGACTAAACGTCTTAATTGGACGTCATTACTGACCTGTCATTCTTAATCCCTTTACTACCGAAATCTATAGAAATTTCGACAGCACAACACTGCTTTTACAACATCTCCCCAAAATGGGCGGCAGCCGACAAGGTTGCCAAATCAATAATAGAACAACAAACAAAACAGGCTAGCCGACTAGGCTGCCACCAACCAACATTATATACATAAATGAATAGTCAAAATAAGCAAGCCGACAAGGCTGCCACCAGATACCAACAGGAATAACCGGGAACGCCCCAACACAGAGTACAACAACACTACAACCCAAAACAAGGTACAAACGTCCAACCCACAATCGCTCATGCACTTAAGAGTGCGAAACTGACATATGACGGGACAGGGCACCGTCATGCCAAAAATATGCATAAGTCTGAAAGATAGGGATCTGTACCAAAATAGATGGCTCCGGAACAAAGGAGCTCTTCGACTGCTGAATAGAAGCCCTAAACTGGAGGGTCATCTATCTGTACTCCTGAACCTGTGTGCATGAACGCAGCCCCCCGAGAAAAGGGGGGTCAGTACGAAATAATGTACCGAGTATGTAAGCATGAAATCATGTAAATAAGATCAAGCATCGTGTCTCGTAAGGTAGAGTCAATCAGATTATCATAAAAGAATGAGAGTCATACCAGTACTCATGCATGCATAGTCATAAAATCATCAGATGTAAATAAATGAATAAACTGACCGGCCTTTGGGTGAGGTACGCGGTGGAATATACTGTCATGGATATCTATACCCGCATCACGGATGCCTGTCCGTGGAATCATCATATATATATATATACATAAACTGCTCGGCCCTCTAGTGAGGGACGCAGTGAATCATCCTGATATATGTGCATGAATCTGCCCGGCCCGGAACGCGGTGAAGTGGAAAAATGACTCTTAGCACGAGTAGATATCATGAGCAACTGTATGCAATTTAAATCATTTCTTTGACTCTCATTAAAATAATTAAATAACTTCTTACAAGAAGATCACATGTACTTTTCATAACTCAGATTACTATGAATAAGACTATGAAGGAGTCATGTACGCCCGCCGTACATTCCCTTGTATAATATTCATGTCGAATGAAAGAATCAATAATTCACAAAATCATGCCAAAAGAAAGGAAGATAGGCTCACATACCTCTTAGGCGAACTAATCAACTCAATATTAGGGTATGCCTCGTCTAGTACTTAAACTATAATAAGGAATAACACGCTCGTCAATTTTGATTTTCTAATGTAAGTTATATGAATAACGGCTCCCTTATTTCTATAAAAAATTGGGCAGCATTTTCTTTGTTTATGTGCGTATCCACAATTTTCCAACAATCCAAATCAGCCAACAATTCAACTCCAACCAACAATCCAATTCAGCCAACAATCCAACCAACCAATCAATAAGTCATTACTTAGGAGTATGAACTTATACTAAGTCTTTTTGCCTACTTCTCACTTAATTAACTCAAGAGAATGTTCATATAGGCCTGGTTTCATGAAAGACACCTTAGAATCAGGTAGATTATCATCTCATTCTTTATTAGTAAGTGTTGCTATACACCTTGCTTGCCACTTATTTCACCATAATCCGCTACCTACTGCTTAAAATCCCTTATCTCAGTCTTAGTGACATGACACTTCACTCTTCTATTTCATTTTAATGTCCAGTTAAAATCACTCATTATTGCCTATGGTCCTTGCATCTAGCCATGTAACTTTTCAATATCTATCCACAGTTCCTTTTTAAGAGTCACATCATTAAACGCATTCACCAAGGTCATATGAGAACTTTTATTTATACCCCTATGTGTCACCCCGCAGTGTTCCAACTATTCTGTATAGCTTTTAATATCTACCTCGTCGAGATGAGGCTTCCAAGAGATCAAATAACATCATCTTAGTATTCTGCATGAACCAATGCATTGAAACTGTGCAAAAATACATACTTCAGTTACCAATCCTTCAAATAGCTTCTTAACCAAAAATATGAACTCCAGAGGTTACAATATTTAAAATGCTTGACACAACTATACACTAATATGATGCTCATCATTCCCAAGTTCTAAGTCATTTGCGAAAGAAACTCAATTAATCTCTATGTCTAATACTTCCCAACATTCGGTCCAAAGTAAGAAAAATGCTTTCATCCTTATATATCAATCTTATTATTCCAGAAGTAATAGCCCCTTCTCATTCTTACATGGGAACAATATTCTTTTGCAGTTCCCTACCTTCACATAGTCAAACAACATGGTATACCATAAAACGGTCACATATTCTAACAATTAGCGCTCAAAATTTAATTAGAGGTATGAAGGAGAAAAAAATAGGTAAGCTTCATTTTCTATCTTTGGAAGGAAAAGTTCAATCTCTGCAACTATAAAGCAGATAATGTAGCATAACAGAGTACCAATTCGTAAGATAGAGGCTACTGCAATTTATTTCACAAGTCAACACCTCATTCATGGTCTGAAAGGGATCTCTTCACTATTCGTAATAATAAACAACTTAATTTCTTACTTGTCGTACTTTCCATAATTCCAACATATTCTAGTATACATACGTAACATCGGACACTGCTCCTGGTTCCAATCCCTGATGATACCATCCCTTAAGTGATGAATTGTTAACTTATTCTCTTATTTGGTACGTAAAAGATTCTGAATAGTTACCTTACATGACGTTGACCTAGTATCTCCAAACCTGATCATCATACTTTAACTCAAACTATTTCACTTCCGTTATGGCTTGACGCACCAAGTCAAGTCCGATTTACTCTGATTTTCCCCTTCCGAGCCATTGTCGCTGTCTTTTGAAACATAACTGCAACCACAATAATTATTAGGAAGAGGGGGGGTTATCCTAATGACATAGCTCTATTGCACGATCTACGAGATGAAAGAGTAGAAACCAATCCAAAATGTCCGGCAGCCTCCTGCGTATAAGTATGGTGCACAACATACCCATACACAAGACTCTACTAGACACGATCTGTAGACATTCCGTGGACTAACTGCTCTGATACCACTTCTGTCACGACCCGACCCGACGGGCCGCGACTAAACGTCCTAATTGGACGTCATTATTGACCTGTCATTCTTAATCCCTTTACTACCGAAATCTATAGAAATTTCGGCAGCACAACGCTGCTTTTACAACATCTCCCCAAAATGAGCGAGCCGACAAGGCTGTCAAATCAATAACAGAACAACAAACAAAACAGGCTAGCCGACTAGGCTGCCACCAACCAACATTACATACATAAAAGAATAGTCAAAATAAGCAAGCCGACAAGGCTGCCACCAGATACCAACAGGAATAACCGGGAACGCCCCAACACAGAGTACAACAACACTACAACCCAAAATAAGGTACAAACGTCCAACCCACAACTGTCTACAGACCTCTAAGAGTGCGATACTGACATATGACGGGACAGGGCCCCGTCGTGCCAAAAATATGCATAAGTCTGAAAGATAGGGATCTGTACCATAATAGATGGCTTCGGAACAAAGGAGCTTTCCGACTGCTGAGTAGAAGCCCTAAACTGGAGGGTCTCCTATCTGAACTCCTGAACCTGCGGGCATGAACGCAGCCCCTCGAGAAAAGGGGGGTCAGTACGAAATAATGTACCGAGTATGTAAGCATGAAATCATGTAAATAAGATCAAGACTGTGTCCTGTAAGGTAGAGAGTTAACAATATCATAAAAGAATGAGAGTCATACCAGTACTCATGCATGCATAGTCATAAAATCATCAGATGTAAATAAATGAATAAACCGACTACTGGGTGAGATACGCGGAATATACCGCTACGTGGTATTCAGACCGCATCACGGATGCTGTCCGTGGAATCATCATATATATATACATAAATCGCCTCACTTTAGTGAGGGACACGGTGAATCATCACGATATATGTGCACGAATCACTTACCGACGCGTGAAGTGGAAAAATGACTCTTAGCACGAGTAGATATCATGAGCAATCAGATGCAATTTAAATCATTTCTTTGACTCTCATTAAAATCATTAAATAACTTCTTACAAGAAGATCACATGTACTTTTCATAACTCAGATTACTATGAATAAGACTATGAAGAAGTCATGTACGCCCGCCGTACATTACCTTGTATAATATTCATGTCGAATGAAAGAATCAATAATTCACAAAATCATGCCAAAAGAAAGGAAGATAGACTCACATACCTCTTAGGCGAACTAATCAACTCAATATTAGGGTATGCCTCGTCTAGTACTTAAACTATAATAAGGAATAACACGCTCGTCAATTTTGATTTTCTAATGTAAGTTATATGAATAACGTCTCCCTTATTTCTATAAAGATTTGGGCAGCATTTCCTTTGTTTATGTGCGTATCCACAATTTTCCAACAATCCAAATCAACCAACAATTCAACTCCAACCAACAATCCAATTCAGCCAACAATCTAACCAACCAATCAATAAGTCATTACTTAAGAGTATGACCATAATAGCCCATATACTTGACACATACCATCTATACAACCTTTCTTCCACCTTTATGGAATTTAATCCCAACAACAATTTAGGTGATTAAACCACCTATCTATCATATTCCACCAACTCTTAATTCATAATAAGAAAATAGTCCATTAAGGCAATCCACCAAGTCAAACAATTAGTAACAAGAGCTCAAGTCTTCTAGTTTGCAATATATTACTTTTAACCTCTTTTAAGATATGTATTGACGATCATCGCAACGTATTTACAATTTCATAACTTATATTATAATCTAACAAGAACGACCTTTAAAGCGGGACAATCATGCTCAACAATTTCATAAAAGTTGCCCTAACATGTTACAATTCTCTAATTCATTTTCTTACTTCTTAATCCAACTTCTCTATCAACAATTCCATATCACAAGTGCATTAACATTAATCTTTCCTTCCAATTCCAATATGCAATTATCGACCATAACTCAATACTTCAACTACAACAACATGCAACTTCAATTATATCATAGATTGAAGAATTTTCATACCTTAATTAAATCCCCAAAACAGTCCCGATTTTTAGTCACTGCTTCGTCAGCTGAACTTGTAACGTCCATAACTCTCTACTCCGCTGTCCTATCGACGAGTGGTTTGTTGCTTTGGAAACTAGACTCGACGAACTTCATTTTAGGCTTTTAAAACACCCAAAAACTCCTAATATGATAGGAGATATTCTCTTCCAAATTTGACTAAAAATCTGTCCAGCAGTCCCGAAAATCTGCTCACTGTCCCAGCGAAAAATGCCACTGTTTTGGTCCTTTTCTTGACAAATTCTTCACTTTTTCAACTCAAAATTGACATGCATGTGTTCTACAATGTTAACCCATCATCTAAACATGCTTACCATGCTAAAACTTACCTAAAATTCTTAAAAAAACTGCTTCAAAATCGACAGCAGTGGGGTGGCCGAACTCACTATTTTCGGGTGCTAGAATTGCTCTAGTTCTTGACTTACTTGTGTCGGATAATTGGTCTAACAAAGTGGAGTAAAAGCTTGGATTTTTCTCTTGCAAAGGGGGGTATTTTTCGATCAAGCTAGGAAAAGAAAAGAAGAGGGGTTTTGATTTTTGTATTGAAGAGGAAAATGAATTGTTAGGGCATTTTAAGTCTAAATTTTCAGATTTGTAATTATTTTAAAGAAATGCATTTAGGTCCCTTTTCTTTTTACACTTTAACCCTCTAGGTGTATTAGGCTAAATAAATTTCCTAAGTAATAAACCTTAGTCTATTCCTTTAAATCTTGCTTTCCGTTTCCTTAAATTCCCGGACATTCCATAAGGTCTCGTATTCTTAACGAGAATATATATATGACTGTCCTTTTCCATTTCCATTGATCCCCTCGTTGTAACCTAAATTATTACGTATTAATACGTAAGAATATACTTACTTTTCTAAATTCGGATCTTTATTCCTAATGACGTTCTTAACCCTCGTCTTAAACTTATGAGGTGTAACAACGTCGATAGATGGTAACAACTTCAACTCTACTGATTTTGGAAATTAGTGTCGCGGCTCAAGCTGATTGGCGTCGCGACTCCACTTTGGCAAAGAAAGCACCGCGGCACTGCCACCTTGGTGCCGCGGCGCCAAGGTGGCAGTGGCCTCGGTCACATTTCTGGACCTGGAGCGTCGTGACCCTAATTCAGGCATTGCGACCCTTTCACAAAATCAGACCATCTTTATATTTAGGATGTGAAAACACTGCTGATTTGGATCCTTCAATACACAACCTTGTTGTCAATATCTGAAGGATTACCCTAGTCTTGTACAACGATAGCCTCAATCATGTCATTAAGAAGTGTGTCCTTGACGACATTGGATTTTTCCTTTTCTTTGACATTCTTCTGAAGCTTCTCCTACATTTTTTTGGCGGTGTCTACGATGCAATACACCGTGTAAAGCGGGTCTGAAAAGTTGTTCAAGATACAGTTCTTACACATGAAATCATTATGAGTCCATGCATCAAAAGTCATTTCCAAGTGAGCCTGGAAACGTTGGCCCCCTTCAGCCCTATCAATAGGCCGAGGGTCCCACCATCTCCTATTTTAGGAGGGTCTTCTATGACACAACATGTCACTCCCATCACGGTTAGGAAAAACAACATTTTTATATTCCTAGCCTTACATTACACACTTTAATCAGACATCATTTAATCTCATTACTGACAAGGAAGAAACTAACTTAGCCCATCAGATTCTGGCCACGTCAGTAACTTTGTTGGACTGAGTGTCCATTTCATCTTTACCATAATTCAGATCCTTTGTCTGGGACAAATATAGTCCTTCTGCTACAAGATAGAACAACAGTTTCAGCCTTCTCCTCTTGTCCCAATTGACATCCTCAACCTCTCATGGGTGCTTGCTTCTACCACTCTTGGGAGCGGTGACATCATCAACACCTTGACCGTCAACAACATGACCAATATAGGTGATCTGAACACATCAGAACCATAGTCTAGTTTGTTGACACAAATAGAGTTACTGTCAACAAAACAATCAATAAAAATGTCTTCAACTAGAAAACCACAACCATAACCAGATTTAGTCACACAACTATTGACCGACATCTTTCGAACACTCCTACAGTCTTGTCTTACAATTATTGGGGAAATGATACGGAAATAGTAAATAACTATTATTGTGATCGAAAGGATAAACTTCAAAGATTACAACAAGGAGTTCATAATCTTTGACAATCTTGAACTAGAACTCAAATTCTGGATTTAGTATTCAGAAATACAAGAGCATGAACTGCTACAAATGTGACTTGTATGTCCCCCACAAATCTGACTTGGTTAGAGTTCTTTGATAGTAAGATTCAACCTGAAACACTTAGCAACAAATTAGAGAATCACAACACCACCGATTGAGTCGAGAGATAGCTCTCTGTCTTTAAGACAAAATTGTCCCGTATATCAGCTTTTACGTTAGCGGACAATAGTCTCCCAAGATAAAACAACAAACTATCAAATGTGCAAATCCTACACAAATGATCCCAGTGAAGAACACGAATATAAAAGATTGTTAAGAGAAGAATTGCGGTAAGAAAAACCTGATCTCTTTATGGTGTTGTTATGTTGTGTGTATCTCTATAGAATTGAGTCTAATAGCTCAATTTATAGGAGTGTAAGGACTAAGGATGACTCTACACATGCCAAATTAATGGCCTTGGTGGAGATTCAATATCTTGCCATTAAAGGATGACTTTTCACATGCCAAATTAATGGCCTTAGTGGAGATTCAATGTCTTGTCATTAATGATCTTTAATGGAGATTCAATACTCCTAAATTCATGTCAACAACCAAAGACTCTTGGCTTTCTGGCTTCTGATTCTCCACTGTTCCGGAATTAGCACCGCGGCGCTGCACCATTAGCACCACGGAGCTCCGGCGCCTAGCCCTTCCCGAGCCATTCCATCTTATACTTTGCAAACTTCTTCCTTCGTTTGCCAACGTGGTACACTTATCAGTTGGCCAATGACCATCCATCATTCTATATCTCAAACACTTTACTTACGTACCAATATCTCTTTCACTAATGAAATTTACGATCTTTGCTACAATGTGTGCACGTGTGTGAAAACGACATTTTCGACGTGCGAAGCCTCAATTATTCGAGTCATAAATAATGAGATAAATTTTATTCCACACTAATAAATTTTGAACAGTACACGATGACAAAATAATGATGTGGTAATGTCAATGTCATTGTCTGACACAAAAAATTTGAGTTTCTACTGATTTGTATTTTCTGGAGAACAATACATAAATTAATGATTTTATCTTTACAAATACAATTTTTGTGACCTTAGCACGAATAGTTAGTTCAGTGACATTAAAAGTATAATTTAATAACCTTAGTATTACACAAGTAAATTAAGCGATCATAGTTGAGTGAAAAATTTGTGCTATAAAATATAATTTTCCCATTTTATTTTTATCGAATCATCTCACTAGGAAAACGACAGGGTGGGAAATAGGTTCCCAACGCTGAGAAACTTCATAAATTTTTCGTGTGGGAATTCTACTATTTAGACTTTTTCCACCGACATTCAGTGCAATTAGTCACTAAATATTTTTTAGTGGGAAAATAGTAATATTTTAGTAATGCAACCCTTCATCCCACCGAACATTTTTACCGTTTTGTTTTTATGAAACGGTAAATGTGTATTAATAATCATCAAAATGTACAGGTTTTGTGGGCGTACCTACGGGCATAATGATGATGTAAATCTAGTATCTCCCTGCTAGGCAGATCAACACAAGATTTAAGCTCGTCAATAACAAAAAGCTCAAGCTAGCCCACACGCCGAGTAGTCGTGAGTGCCCAAGCTAAGCACTAAAGAAATGCATCCCACAAAATAGTCTTAAACTATGGCAATTTCCTTATGTAGAGCATAAGGTTGCAGCCGTGGGCCTCCTTAAACCCTTGCCATGGTAAATCCAAATGGGACAAACCCACGGTCAAGGGAAGAGTACCTATTCGGACATGGGTAACGACCCACCCTCGTCACGTTATGCCGCTGAGAGTAATCACCATAGTACCTACCATCCAGACAACCTACTATCTCATGCTTTCCCACAGGTCGGGAAGTTATGATGTAAAAAGCAGAAAGGACTCCCGCCGATCCCACATTCCGGGTGGTCGGGAGACTCCAGCTGATCCCACAAGTTGGGTAGTCTGGAGATTTGCAATAGGTGAGCCGAGAAGGCCACAGGTCCGAACAAACCATCAATTGTCCTAGCTTGTGGCTAGAGAAACAAATATGACATGGAAAAGGGGGTATAATGCGAATAAAATTTTGTAGACGTTGGTTTTGATCCTAAAAAGAATAGCTTCCCTGTCAAGTCTCGACCCGTCAAAAATAATCTTGTTCCTCTCAGTCCAAATGTGGTAGACCGTTGTGGCCAGCTGATGCGCGATTAGATGCACACACTTTTAAACGCAAGTGCACGTTATCGTATCAAGTAGTATAGTCTTAGATAAGACCGAATATCGTCCTCTGGGATTAGGGTTCAAGTACCAATTGTCTATTTTCTAGGATCTATTTGGTGAATTAATGAGTGATTGGTTGTTTATGACTAAGATTTATAAAAGCTAATTAATTATAAAGATTTAATTCAGATGTGATGAGAATAGGGCTTCTATGTATCCTTACTATCCGCTTATGTTACTTACTAATGCATTACTTATGGTGTTCTTCTTTTGGAGAAAGCAGTTTCTTTAAATCGTTTTATACTCCCGTTAGGGTTATATAAACACTCAACCCCAGATTGTTCCTTACCTAACTTTCGATAAGTGGTAACTCTATAGGAGGATTAAGCACAAAACCTAGTTGGCCGTCACGCACAATGCGCAAAATTAGGGTTGTTAAGCCTCTCATCAACGCTTACAAATCTAATTGAGGTATTTTCATCCCCAATTCAAGACCGTCACCCAACTTACAAGATATTCACAATCCTCCTTTCGTAACTGATTAGAAATCATATAGTGATAACTAGTTGTCAATTAGCTACCAAGAATTCAACTCAATTATTGGATAGATCTCTCAATAAGAATAATAACCATAAGCATGCATTACTTTATAACATAAGGTTCAAGAATTCAACATAGAAAGCCTATAAGAGAATTAGTTCCTAGCCATGAATATGACAAGAACTAATTCAAAGTTCATCATGCAAAACCGAATTAAAGAAAAGAAAAGAAAAGAAATTACTAATGTTTGGGTCTCCAATCTCCTAGGCAAGAAAACCTTGTGTTTGGCAAGAAAGGGAACCCTTGAAAAGCGCCTAGGTTCTCCTTTTATAGGTTTAAAACGCTCTCTTCTTTTTCCTTCCGTGCCCGCCCAAAAATCCGTCAAAAGACCTAATTTTTCCGCGTCGCGCGCCTGGCATCGGCGCGGCGCCAAAGTTCGCAATACTGGTGTTTTGGCGCGCGCTCGATATTCGCTGCTCGAGCGCGCGGCCTGCAACTCTGTGGCTTCCGGATGTTTAGCGCCGCGCTTTCGTCTTCGAGAAGCGGCTGGAATCTTCGCAGCTTCTGAATAATAGGCGCGCCTCGCTTCGATTGCGCAGAGGCGCGCAGTCCGAATTCAGCCTGCTTTGCCACTTTCTCCGTTTTCGGCTCTAAGACCTCCTCTTTTCCTCTTTCGCTCCTTTTCCGCCATTTGGCCACTTTAGCCACTTTGACTCAAAAGAAAGAAAATCTATCCTAATACGACACTTTGTATGTACAAAATGGGACAAAAGACTAACTAGACTGACTCAAAAGGTGTATATAAAATACACCGATCAAATACCCCCAAACTTAACCTTTGCTCGCCCTCGAGCAAAGATAGAAAGAAATACAATAAAATGACAGACTAATAAATAAGAAAATCAACAAAGAAAATAAGCAGACTTCGCCATTGATCACTTTCTTTGCATGAATGTTAACTAGAAAACATGAAGGTTAGCAGAATAATATGCAGGAACATATAGCATGGAATTTCAACACATTGAGCTAGATATTTCGCAAACTCATACTTATCATGCTTAAATGGAAGTCAGTGTACTCAAGTATGCATATAAATTCAAAAATTCCTATGGCATGCTTACTTGCTATTCTCCACTAATTCTGGATATACATAGAAAAGATCTTGAGGACTTTGGGGTTGTAATGTAGGCTTAGGTAGGGGTTGGTAAAGATAGGCATTTAGGCTCATTTTTCTGCACTTAAGCTCTTTGGCTTTTCAATTTTTCCCTTTTCTTTTGATTCTTTCCTTCACTTCAATTCTATCATTCCTCTTTTGTTTTGGGAGAGTGAAGTGTATTATACAAATAGGCACCCCCAAACTTAGGCTTTTGCCTCTTTCTTATTACTTTTCCATTAGGGTGCCTCAAACTTGTTCACTCTTTTTGTTTCTTCTTTTTAACACAATGTACTCCACTATTTCATATTTTCACTTATGGCACAATTTTGTGGGAATATGGGGTGTCAATGAAGAAGTTTCAAATTTAGGCAAATTTAGGCTCAATGGGGCTAACTAGTGATATTTTTAAAGTACGGGATAGAAAAGAATGGTAAGAATTGGCTATCAAAGAAATGCCTGAGTCATCTCCCTAACATGCATATCCTAACTATTTCGCCTCAAATAGCAAGCAGTCATAACACATAAGCATTTATCATTTAGCATACATAACTCAAGCAAGAGACTCCAAATAGACAGATTCTGTGAGTTTTTGGCATATCTAACCTAAGTGTTTAGATTAGTTGCTTCAATTCCTTTACATTATTCCACATTACTTCACTAGGTGTTTCTAGCAACTACAGCATACATGATCTTTGACATGCAATTATGACTCAAGAAAGAAAAAATTTTGGTGACTCAAAATAAACATAAAACAAATAAAAAAGACTTAAATAAAACATAACATGACACACAAATAAAAAAAGACTTAAATAAAACATAACATGACGCACAAATAAAAACTAAAACACAAAAACACACCCCTAAACTTAAATCACACATTGCCCCCAATGTGTGTAGACTCAAAGACAGTAAAAGAAAACGACACTTACAAACTTTGGCTAAAATGGTGGTGGTGGCGGTGGATAATGCATCGACCATTGGTTGAACAAGGCACTCAGCTCGTCGATTTGTTGCCTTGTTTCTTCATCCTTGTACTACTGCTTGCAAGGTCTGCATCATCTCCTTCCGTGTTGGTACAATTGCCCTATTGTGGGCTCAAGGTTCTCGCTTCGTGGTTGGCTTGGCTCCGCTCATATTGAGCCCCTATTTCGTGCTCATCTTCATCCATGGTTGCCTCGCTGCTTGTTGCTGCCGCGGGTTGTACTCTTCGTCTGCCGGCCTGGGGGCTAGGGTGCGAAAAGAGTGCACTATCCCATGGACACCGGATTGGTTTCTTTCATGAGTATCGTGGGTAGTTGTGGATCGCACTCGTGGCATAGGCGGTAATAAGTGAACCGTGTCCCAATCCACTGTTGTCACCAACTCGCTGATTTCTTCGATGCTCTGCACTATCTCTTTTCCCACATCACCCGCCTCATAATTCCATAAATCAACTTAATCCTGTCTTACGCACTCTGGTGAAGTGCGTAGATGGAATCACGCGGCATCGACGAAATCTGACCAAGCCTTGGTCGCTTTGTTGAATTGGCACCGCCGCTCTAGATCCATTCCTTCCGATCTCAAAAGCCCTGTGGTAGCTCATCGTGGTTCGCAATATTATTCCAGTCAATGTTGTTGCTGCTCCTAGACCATGTTCTAAAATGGTTCCAATCGCTACTTTCTTCAACATCAACTGTTTTTAGCGTTGTATTTATTGCTTCGCGATACAGGGCATATAATTTCCCTTACAAAGCACCCTTCTGTCTTCTCCGGAAAGTTTGCATAAAATTCCCGCACCATTGTTGTATTCACTGGTGTTATCTTCTCCGGATTGACAAATCTCTTCCACCCCCTTAGCTCAATCATCGCCCGGATGGGCTCATAAACGTCTTCATCCCCATAGGATCCCCTTTGGTAATCCATTCCCCTTTCTGGAATTACGGGTCTAGTATCAAGTCTTTTGTATCTTTGGTAGGCCTGGTAACTCACGAACCTATTTTCATCGTATTGGGGTGTTGGGGTGGATGTGGAGCCTCTTCTCTTCCTGGTGGCCATGGTTAAAACAGTTTCTGGAGCTTTTAACTTAGTGGCACAACGTCTCCTACACACTCAACAACTAGCAGCGAAAAACAACACCCCCAAACTTCAATCTTTCTACTCAATACCCACAACCTTCTTTTCTACTCCTTTCTCCAACTTCACAATCACTTTTCAGCCTCCGAACTACTCCAACTACAATACTTCTCCAAACTACTACCTCCTATGACTTTTAGTAAAAGGATTCAAGAACAAGGATAGGGATTACCTTTTTATGAGAAGACTCAAGCTTGTTCTTGTTTCAATTGGTGGGTTGAGGCTATGGAATGGAGCTTTGTTGTTTGAGATAGTTGAGGGTTTTTGGGAATTTAAGAGTTTAGGTTGTGGTTGGGTTGGATTTGTGGAGGTTTTGTGGGCAAATTTCTGGAATTTCGTGGGTTTTTGGAGAGGGAAGGTTAGGTTTTGGAAGTTGGAATTGGGGAAAATCTGATTTTTGGGCGTTTTAAATTTACGATTCCCGCTGCGCTTTTTTAGCCAGCGGCCAAACATCTGCGCTCGCCGGGACTTTCGCGCATGCCTGCTCTCAGCGCAAGGCTAAACTCAAAGACCTCTTCAGATATTTTGGCGCGCTTGCTGCCTCTGCCAAGCGCTACCCGCTTTTTCTGAAAATCCTTGCTTTTCTTTCGCTTTATTCCTCAGACTATCCACGGCTCAAACACAAGACCCCATGACCGTGAGATTGTTCTAGACAAAATAAAATAAACTAAAGACAAAAATTAAAATAACATAATTGAAAACGTTGGGTTGCCTCCCAACAAGCGCTGTCTTTTACGTCTTTTAGCCGGACGCAATTAACCTTTCTGAGTGCCCATTGGATACTTCTGCGAATCTTGCAATCCACAGATTTATTGCTATAGGTCTCAATTTCCCTATAACTATTTGTTCAAACAGGGGCCTTAAACATACAAGTATCCCCCAAGCACACAAGATGAGTTTGTCTTTTAGGCTTCTTATTTTGTAGGAAACCGTGAAATTCTCTACATCTCTTGACTCTGGGGGTTGCCCTTGATGGTATGCAATTCCTAATTGGGAGTCATTCGTGATAGCTAGTGGTGTTTCTTCTGTGATAGGTGCATGAAAAAGAATTTCCACAGAATCCAAGAAGGTGAATAATTGGGTTTCTGCAATCTTTTCCTTCTCTACACCAGCTATCTCACCAAATTCCTCAATAGTTGGGTGTGATTCAGGCTCCTCAACTTGCTGTTCGCTGTTGAATATGATCGCGAGTTCTGCTATTTGCGTTTCCAACCTCTTTATACCCAACCTCATTTCGTCCATGAACCGAGCTTGGGACCTCGTGAGACTGAGTAGAGTTTCTCGTAATTCCTCCCTCTCTTCCTCTATGGTTGGAGCTCGATCATATTGACAGTAGAAATCCATGTCTTAAGGATCCCTGAGATAAATCAAAACCAACAAAGAATCACGGCACCCTTGTTTTCACACAATAAATACATAAAATAAACAAAATTAAAAAAAAAAAAACTATACATAAAACCAAATTAGAAATTAAAAATAGATAAATTTGATATTGAACTAATGCCTAATCCCCGGCAACGGCGCCAAAAACTTGATGCGCGATTAGATGCACACACTTTTAAACGCAAGTGCACGTTATCGTATCAAGTAGTATAGTCTTAGATAAGACCGAATATCGTCCTCTGGGATTAGGGTTCAAGTACCAATTGTCTATTTTCTAGGATCTATTTGGTGAATTAATGAGTGATTGGTTGTTTATGACTAAGATTTATAAAAGCTAATTAATTATAAAGATTTAATTCAGATGTGATGAGAATAGGGCTTCTATGTATCCTTACTATCCGCTTATGTTACTTACTAATGCATTACTTATGGTGTTCTTCTTTTGGAGAAAGCAGTTCTGAAATCGTTTTATACTCCCGTTAGGGTTATATAAACACTCAACCCCAGTATTGTTCCTTACCTAACTTTCGCTGATAAGGGTAACTCTATAGGAGGATTAAGCACAAAAACCTAGTTGACCGTCACGCACAATGCGCAAAATTAGGGTTGTTAAGCCTCTCATCAACGCTACAAATCTAATTGAGGTATTTTCATCCCCAATTCAAGACCGCTTCACCCAACTTACAAAGATATTCACAATCCTCCTTTTCGTAACTGATTAGTAATCATATAGTGATAACTAGTTGTCAATTAGCTACCAATAATTCAACTCATTTATTGGATAGATCTCTCAATACGAATAATAACCATAAGCATGCATTACTGTATCACATAAGGTTCTTGAATTCAACCTTGAAAGCGCTATACGAGAATTAGTTCCTAGCCATGAATATGACAAGAACTAATTCAAAGTTCATCATGCAAAAACTGAATTAAAGAAAAGAAAAAGAAAAGAAATTACTAATGTTTGGGTCTCCAATCTCCTAGGCAAGAAAACCTTGTGTTTGGCAAGAAAGGGAACCCTTGAAAACTGCCTAGGTTCTCCTTTTATAGGTTTAAAACGTCTCCCTTCTTTTCCTTCCAGGCTGGCCCAAAAATCCGTCAAAAGACCTAATTTTTCGCGCGGCGCGCCATGCTGTCGGCCATGGCGCCTAAAGTTCTGCAATACGGGTGTTTTGGCGCGCGGCCGATATCTGGCTGTGCAGGCGCCATGGCTGCAACTCTGTGGCTTCCGGATGTTTAGCGCCGCGCCCTGCTTTCGGTCTCGAGGCGCGCGCTGAATCTTCTGACTTCTTCGAATAATAGGCGCGCGCCTCGCTTCGATTGCAGGAGCGCGCGCAGTCCGAATTCAGCCTCGTTTGCCACTTTCTCCGTTACTCTAGTACTCCTCTTTTCCCTCTTTTCGCTCCTTTTCCGCCATTTGGCCACTTTAGCCACTTTGACTCAAAAGAAAGAAAATCTATCCTAATACGACACTTTGTATGTACAAAATGGGACAAAAGACTAACTAGACTGACTCAAAAGGTGTATATAAAATACACCGATCACCAGCCCAACCCGCTTAACTTTAGCTTGCCAACCTGTACCATTGATGCGCAAAAAGATGCACACACTTTAACGCAAGTGCACGTTGTCGACTCAAGTAATATAGTCTAGGTAAGACCGAATATCGTCCACAAGGATTATTGTTCAAGTACCAATTATCTATCTTTTGTTATCTATTTGGTAACCGATATTTGAGTTTGTTGATTATAACTAACAATTATAAATACTAATTAACTAAGTGTTTACTTCAGTAGTGATGAAAATAGGGCTTCCAAGTCTTCTCAACTATCCGCTTATATTACTTATTAATGCAATAAATTATGGTTCTTCTTCTTTTGGAGCTAGCAGGTTTACTAAATCGTTTTATACTCCCGTTAAGGCTATATAAACACTCAACCCCAGTAGCGCTCCTTTCTACCTTTCGGTGATAAGGATGACTCTATAGGAGGATTAAGACCAAAAACCTAGTTAATCGTCACGCGCCATGCGTGAAATTAGGTGTTTAAACCTCTCATTAACTCTACACAAGTAATTGAGGTATTTTCATCCCCAATCCAAAATATGTCTACCCAACTTACAGCATAGTCACAACCTCCTCCTTTCGAAGTTTGATTAGAAATCATATAAATAATGATAATTAGTGATCAATTAATTACCAAGCATTCAAAGCAATTATTGGGTAAATCTCAACAATAAGAAGAACAACCATAAACATGCATCAATTCATAACATAAGGTTCAAGTGATTTAACATGGAAAGCCCTATAATGGAATTAGTTCCTAGCCATTGACATGACAAGAATTAATTCAATATCCAACATAAAAACTGAAAGTAAAGTAAATAAAAGAAAAGAAAATTACTAAGTAAAGGTCTCCAATCTTCAACTCCAAGAAGTCTTGTGTTTGTGCAAGAAAGGGAACCCTTGAAAACTGCCTAGGGTTCTCCTTTTATAGGCTCAAAACCGCCTCCAACTTTTTCCTTCAGGCCTGGCCCAGAAAACGTCTAAAAACCTGATTTTCCCGCGTCGGCGCCGCGGCCCTGCTATCGGCGCCGCGGAACTCTGCATTTCGAAATTTGGCGCCGCGCACTCTGCTTTGCTAGCCGCGCGCTGCAACTTCGCGACCTTCGATATGGCGCCGGGCGCTGGACTGTTGGTAGGAGGCCGCGCATTGCCGTCCCGTGCCTGGCTCGCCACTTTCTCTGCTTTTAAGCTCTGGAACCTTCACTTTTTCCCTCTTTTCGCTCCTTTTCCGCCATTGGGCCATTTTAACCACTTTGACTAAAAAGAAAGAAAATCTATCCTAATACGACACGTATTTGTACAAAAGGGACAAAAGACTAACTAAAAATGACTCGAAAAGTGTATATAAAATACACTGATCAAATACCCCCAAACTTAACATTTGCTCGCCCTCGAGCAAAGATAAAAAGAAAGAAATAAAGACTCAAGAAAAAGGAAAAAAAACAGACTCAATGACATTGATCACTTTGCTGCATTGGTATTACTTAGAAAAACATGAAGATTAACAGAATAATATGCAGGAACATATAGCATGAAATTTTAGCACACTAAACACATTAAGCTAGATATTTCGCAAACTCATTTTTATCATGCTTAATGGAAGTCAAATACTGAATCATGCATGTTAATTTCAAAAATCCTATGGCATTTTTACTTGTTATTCTCCACTAATCATGGATATGCATCTAAGAGATCTTCAGGACTTTTAAGGGCTGTAATGTAGGCTTAGGTATGGGTAGGTAAAAATAGGCATTTAGGCTCATTTTTGTGTACCATAAGCTCTTTAGCTTTTCAGTGTTTCCCTTTTCTTTTGATTCTTTCCTTCACTTCAAATCTATCTTTTCCCTCTTTTGTTTTGAGAGCGTGAAGTATATCATAATAGAAAGCACCCCCAAACTTAGGCTTTTGCCTATTTCTTATTACTTTTTTAATTGGGGTGCATCAATCTTGTTTGCTCTTTTTGTCTCTTTTTTAACACACTTTATTCCAACTATTTCACATGTTTACTTATGGCACAAGTATGGAAATATAGGGTGTCAAAGAAAAAGTTCACTTTTTAGGCTCAATGGGGCTGACTAGGGATATTTTTAATGTCAGGGATAGAAAAGAGTGGTAAGAATTGGCTAACAAAGAAACGTCTGAGTCATCTCCCTAACATGCATATCCTAACTATTTTGCCTCAAATAGCAAGCAATCATAACACATAGGTTTTAATCATTTATCATGCACAATTCAAGCAAGAAACTCCAAATAGACAGATTTTGTGAGTTTTTGGCATATCTAACCTAAGTGTTTAGATAGTTGCTTCTAGTTCCATTACATTATTCCACCTTACTTCACTAGGTGTTTCTAGTAACTACATCATGCATGATCTTTGACAGACAATTATGACTCAAAAGAAAAAAAAATTATGACTCAAAAATGCGCAAAAACAATAAAAAAAACTCAAACATTACTATAACAATAAGACACAAATAAGACACCCCCCCCCCCCCCAAACTTAAATCACACATTGTCCCCAATGTGTGCAAGACTCAAAGACAATAAAAGAAACAAGACATTTACAGACTTGGTTTAAAATGGTGGCGGTGGCGGTGGATAATGCATCGACCATTGGTTGAATAGGGAACTCATCTCGTCAAATTGCTGGTGCAACTGTTGTTGCTCCTGCCTCAAATCTTGTTGCCCTTGTCTCAACTCTTGTTGTCCTTGTATCACTGTGTCGAAATGTTGCATCATCCTTCTCTGGTTCTGGAGAAACTGCTCCATCATAGGCACTGGAGGTTCTGATTCTGTGGTTGGCTGGTGGCTAGGCCCTGCCGCATATTGAGCCTCTATTTCAGGCTCATCTTCGTTCATTGCGGCCTCTGCTGCTGCTGCTGGTGGTGCTGGTGCTCTTCTTCTTGCTGCTGGGGGGCTTGGGTCTGGGAAGGAGTGCACTATCCCATATGACATAGGCAGTTAGTTTATCTCACGAGTATCAGTGGGTAGGGTTGGGACCCCATTTATGGCGCATAAACTTGTAATAAGTGAGCCATGTCCCAACCCACCTGTTGTTACCAACCTGATGGTCTCTTCAATGCTTTGCACTATTTCCTTTCCCACATCAATCGTCTTCCCCGTCAAAATTCCATATATCAATTTGATCCTATCTTCTGGCACTCTGGTGAAGTGCGTTGATGGAATCAGACGGCATCGACGAAAATGACCAACCTTTGCGCTTTGTTGAATCGACACTGCCGGTCCCTCTTGACCCATTTCTGGCGATATCAAATGCAGCCCCAGGGTAGATCACTGTGCATGCAACGGTATCCCAGTCGATGCGGTTGGTGCTTCTAGACCATGATTCGGTAGCCGGTCATCACCTATTTCTCAACATCAATCGTTTCCAATACCGCATTGACCTCTTCGCCACACAGCACATATTGTCCCCTCACGAAGCATCCATTGTTCACCTTCTCCGGAAGATTAGCATAAAATTCACGCACCATTACTGTGTTCATTGGTGCTATCTCTTCCGGGTCTACAAATCTCTTCCACCCCATCATCTCAATCATTTCCCGAATGGGCTCATAGACATCCTCCTCCCCAAGCGAATCCCTTTGATAGTCCATGCCCCTTTCAGGAATTAAGGGCCTAGTACTAAGCTTTTTGTATCTTTCATACGCTTGTTGGCTAATGAACCTAGTATCATCGTATTGAGGGGCTGAGGTAGATGTGGAGGCTCTTCTCTTTCTGGCATACATGGTTAATTTACTTTCTTGCAGCGTTTAGTATCACCAATGTTCCCCAACACTATCACACAACAACTAGCAGCTACACACTATCACCCTCAAACTCCAACTCCTGCACTACACAATACCCACACCCTCCTTTGTATACTCCTCCTCTAAATTTCACAACCAATTTTTCAACACCCCAACGACTTCAACAATGCAACACTCCTCCAAACTACTACCTCCTTTGACTACTATAAAGCTTTCAAGAAAAGATGAAGATTACCTTTTTGACGGTGTTCTTCAAGGTTTTCTTGCTTCTAATGGTGATTTGAGGCACTGGGATGAAGTTTTGTTGGTTGAAATGGTTAAGGGTTTAGGGATTTTAAGAGTTTTTTGTTGTGTTTGGGTTTGATTTATGGAAGATTTGTGGGTGAGGTTTGAATTTTTGTGGGTTTTGTGGAGAAGAAAGGTTAGGTTTTGGTTTGAATTTGGGAAAAATCGGATTTCTGGGCGTCTTTTAATTTCTGGATTTCGGCGTCAGTGCCTGCATTTAGCGCGCGGCCAAATTCGCAATGCCGGAATTTCCGCCGCGCCTGCTACTGGAAGCGCGCGGCTAGACTTGCAATTTTTTCGATTTCGCGCCGCGACTCGCTCTGGCGCCGGTGCTTAATCTTCGCGCTTTTCGCTTTTTGGCGCCGCGCCGCTTCGGCGCGCGCGGTCTGACCCGCTTTTTCGAAATCGCTATTCTTCAGTTTTTCGCCCTCCAATTTATTGGCCTACACCTGTCAATCACAACACAAACACTACCTCCGTGAGACTGTCCTTAATAAAAACTACTATATTAAAGTAAAATAAATCAAAATACCTTGGGTTGCCTCCCAAGTAGCGTTATCTTTAACGTCTTTTAGCCGGACGCAAGTTTCTTAACTCAATAAGTGTGGGGTGGATTAACCCCACAACCAATCCATTTTCTCCACATTTTTCGTTTTCTTCTTCTTAAAATTATCTTCAAGGGAAGGTTCAGGAACACATACCTGCTTTTGTGGAGGTTTGGCATCACATACCTGCTTTTGTGGGCTCATCTCCCTTGGTTTAGCTTGTACTGGTTCACAGGGATTTTTGATGGTGCTGATTGCAAAGCACCTGCTCATGATTGGTGGCTCAATGATGTGTTTAAATACTTTAAACACCATTTCTTCCTTCTCCACCCTCAACGTCAGCTCTCCTCTTTCTATATCGATCAGGGCTCTCCCTGTCGCCAGGAATGGTCTCCCCAATATGATAGGTATTTCTGCATCCTCTTCCATGTCAAGAATGAGGAAGTCCGCAGGAAAAAAGAATTTTCCTACTTTAACAATCACGTCCTCAATCTTCCCTCTTGGGTGAACCACTGTCCTATCGGCTAGTTGCAGGCTCACCGTGATTGGTTTGGCTTCTCCTAACTCCAACCTTTTAAATACTGACAAAGGCATTAAATTTATACTTGCCCCTAAGTTGCAAAGAGCCCTGTTGCATGTCACCTTGCCAACTGTGCAAGGTAGTGTAAAGCTCCCTGGGTCTTTTAGTTTAGGGGGTAACTTCTTCTGCAAGATAGCACTGCACTCCTCCGTTAGTGCTACCATCTCATACTCTGCCAGTTTTTTCTTTTCCCCCAAAATCTCCTTCATGAATTTGAAATAGGAGGGCATCTGCTCCAACGCCTCTATAAAGGGTATGTTGATATGCAGCTTTCTGAACGTCTCCAAAAATTTGGAGAATTGTTTATCAACTGCCTTCCGCTGTAATCTCTGGGGGAATGGGATCTTCTCAGTATACTCCTTCTCTGGAGTTTTCTCTACTACTGGGCGAGCTTCAACCACCTTCTCCTTCTCTATTTCTGCCCTTTGTTCAACTCTGGTGAGGATCGCCGCTTCCAACTGTTTACCACTTCTCAACTGTACTGCCTGGCATTGTTCTCTTGGATTCATCTCTGTGTTGCTTGGCAGTGTACCCTGTGGCCTGCTGTTCGATTGCTTTGCTAGTTGACCCACTTGTGTTTCCAAGTTCCTGAACGAGGATCTAGTTTCTGTCACGAACTGGGTCTGGGCGTTGGTGAGTGCCAACAAAGCTGCTCTCAGCTCATCTTGCTTTTCTGGCTGAACAGGTGCATTGAACTGTTGAGAGGGTGGGGCCTGAGTAAATGGCTGCTGATTCTGGTGCTGCTGGTTTTGGTACTGGCCTCTATATTGATTCTGTTGCCCCTGATCTCCTCTCCATGAAAAGTTTGGGTGGTTCCTCCACCCTGGATTGTATGTGTTGGAGTATAGGTTGTTTTGGGGCCTCTGATAGTTACCAGCACTGCACTACCGCTTTCGATTGGCATATTATTAGGATCAGCCGAAGGACATCTATCGAATGTATGTGGACCACCACATATTTCACAGCTCTTTGGCATCTGTACTGCATTCACCGATACTCTATGTTGTTGCAGCTGCTTGGTCAACAGGGCAACTTGGGCATTCAGGGCAGTGATAGCATATATCTCGTGAACTCCCACTGTTCTCCTACCACTCATTGGTCTATCTTCTGTGACATGGTTGTTGGTGGCCATATCTTCTAACAATTCGTGAGCTTCGTGAGCTGTTTTCCTCATAAATGTCCCACCTGCTGCTGCATCTATAATTGTTCTGGTTGTTCCGCTCTGCCCGTTATAGAAGATGTGGACCAAGTTCCACAACTCAATACAGTAGTGTGGGCACTTTCTCTGCAGATCCTTGAACCTCTCCCAAGCTTCATATAATGACTCTCCATCTGCTTGGTAGAAATTATTCAGCTCCCCTCTCAATTTTGCTGCTTTGCACGGTGGAAAGAATTTGGCCAAAAATTTCTGTGTCAGCTCTTGCCATGTAAAAATCGAATCAGCTGGCAGGGAATTCAACCATACTTTTGCTCTATCCCTGAGTGAGAAGGGAAAGAGCCTTAATCTGACGGCATCATCAGTAATGCCGTTATATCTGAAAGTTGCACACAGCTCCAAGAAATTAGCTATGTGCATATGTGGATCCTCTGATGGTAACCCTCCAAATTGCACTGTGTTTTGCACCATGCTTAGAATCGCCGGTTTGATCTCAAAGTTATTCGCTCCTATTGTTGGGAGCCTAATACATGTCTGTGCTCCGTTCACCCTCGGCAGCACGTAGTCTCCCAAGCTTCTTTCTGCCTGGACTTGAACTCTCTCCTCGACATACATAGGTACTCGCCGAGGCATTCCTTGGTTAGGTTGATTTTCACCTAACCCCTCTCTCATCATATTGTTTTGAATTCCGTCCATCTCTATCAAGGTTGCAATTCGCTGGTTCCTTCTATTCTGTTTACAGGTTTTCTCAATCTCTGGATTGAAGGGCACAAGAGTGTCTGCTCCTCTCCTCCTTCGCATAAACTGAGCGCCTGAAACATATCAAAAACAAACAAACGGATCACGGCACCCTGATTTTTACAAAAAAATAAAAAAAACGTAAAAATAAAGAAAAATAAAAACCAAATTAGAAATTAAAAATAGATAAAATTGATATTGAACTATTCCTAATCCCCGGCAACGACGCCAAAAACTTGATGCGCGAAAAGATGCACACAATTTAACGCAAGTGCACGTTGTCGACTCAAGTAATATAGTCTTGAAGACTGAGTTATCGTCCTCAGGGATTAGTGTTCAAGTACCAACTTCTATTCTTTGTTATCTATTTGGTGATCGATATTTGAGTTGTTGATTATGATTCTAATTATGAAAGCTAATTAAACTATGTGTTTACTTCAGTAGTGATGGAAATAGGGTTTCCAAGTCTCCTCAACTATCCACTTATATTACTTATTAATGCAATCAATTATGGTTCTTCTTCTTTTGGAGATAGCAGGTTTACTAATCCGTTTTATACTCCCGTTAAGGCTATATAAACACTCAACCCCAGTAGCGCTCCTTTCTACCTTTCGGTGATAAGGATGACTCTATAGGAGGATTAAGACCAAAAACCTAGTTAATCGTCACGCGCCATGCGTGAAATTAGGTGTTTAAACCTCTCATTAACGCTACACAAGTAATTGAGGTATTTTCATCCCCAATCCAAAATATGTCTACCAACTTACAGCATAGTCACAACCTCCTCCTTTCGAAGTTTGATTAGAAATCATATAAATAATGATAATTAGTGATCAATTAATTACCAAGCATTCAAAGCAATTATTGGGTAAATCTCAACAATAAGAAGAACAACCATAAACATGCATCAATTCATAACATAAAGTTCAAGTGATTTAACATGGAAAGCCCTATAATGGAATTAGTTCCTAGCCATTGACATGACAAGAATTAATTCAATATCCAACATAAAAACTGAAAGTAAAGTAAATAAAAGAAAAGAAAATTACTAAGTAAAGGTCTCCAATCTTCAACTCCAAGAAGTCTTGTGTGTGTAAGAAAGGAACCCTTGAAAACTGCCTAGGGTTCTCCTTTTATAGGCTCAAACCGCCTCCAACTTTTCCCTTCAGCCCGCCCAAAAACGCCTAAAACTCGATTTTCTCGCGTCGGGCGCGGAACCTGCGTTGTTACGAAATTTGCGCCGCTGACCACACTGGCTGCTCAGAGGCGCCGTGGCGCTGCAACTTCTGCGACCTTCTGAATATTGGGCGCCGGGCGCTGGACTCGTTGGCGAGGCGCCGCGGCCGCCATGTCCGTGCCTGGTTCGCCACTTTCTCTGCTTTTAAGCTCTGGAACCTCCACTTTTGCCCTCTTTTCGCTCCTTTTCCACCATTGGACCATTTTAACCACTTTGACTCAAAAGAAAGAAAATCTATCCTAATACGACACGTATTTATACAAAATGGGACAAAAGGCTAACTAAAAATGACTCGAAAAGTGTATATAAAATACACTGATCAACCATGCCCCTCTTTATTAATATATTTCAAAGCGTTATCTATGGTGGTCATAGCCCTCCGGATGCCAAGCCATGTCTTGACCCTGGACCAAAGATAATCACGATCGGTACCAAGAAGAATAGGTGCGCTATTGACTCATCAGAATGGCCGCAAAGGGAGCACCTTCTATCAATGTCCATATAAGTGACTCTATCCTTCGTTCGTAATCTCTTCCTCGCACAAAGCCATAGAATGAAAGACTGCTTTGGAGTTATACAGGGACTCCAAACATCCTTCGTCCAAATCACCGGCTGCCCATGTGTCCTGAAGTAATCATAGGCATTGTGATTGCTTCTATACCATGCCCCCATGGTAGTAGTCGCCCAATCATGGGATCCTTCACGTTCAAGAATGATGTCACGAATAATGAGAAGTCTCTTGATCAAAGATGAGCCGTCATTCTTTGCAATCCACGTTCAAATGTTGCTGTTATTGCTAAGATACTTGTGATTGATCCATTTAATCCAGAACGTGTCCTTCTTTTGATGGATATTCCAAAGACATTTAGCAAGCAAAGTAAGGTTCCAGGCCTTGAAATCCCTGCTTCTTTTGATGGATATTCCAAAGACATTTTTACAGTTTTCTTGTTATGCTAGATCTCGTGTTGTCTCTTTCTGCATTTACGTGCTACTTTTATGTGTGTTTGCTAGGTGTTTCGGACATTATGGTCCATACAATCACGTGCTGATATATCGGGTAAAATCAGCTTTCAGTCAATAAAAAGAGAGTTAGGCAAATAGTTACCGGTAGTGAGGTAGCAGGAAATGCAAGAGCCAACGATATTCATCATTCCAAAAGCGATCATTTCATTGTTTCCATCTATATTGTAGTTCTTGTATATTGCAAAGCTTCTCCCTACTGCTATTCCTTCATGTATCATCAGTCCCCATCAAACTTTAATTTATTGCTTTTTTTGTCATGAGATTATGATGAATCTAAGAAAATCTTCATTTTTATACATACTTAATACTTACAAGTATATACTACTTCATTTTAAACATATTTTTTAAACATAGTTCATTTATGTGGCTTGACTTTGAGTAAGGGTCGTCAAACTTACTATTTTTGGTGGAATATACTCATGGGTATCTGTACCCGCATCACGGATGCCTGTCCGTGGAATCATCATATATATATATACATAAACTGCCCGACCCTCTAGTGAGGGACACGGTGAATCATCCTGATATATGTGCACGAATCTGCCCGGCGCGGGACGCGGTGAAGTGGAAAAATGACTCTTAGCACGAGTAGATATCATGAGCAACTGTGTGCAATTTAAAACATTTCTTTGACTCTCATTAAAAAACTTCTTACAAGAAGATCACATGTACTTTTCATAACTCAGATTACTATGAATAAGACTATGAAGGAGTCATGTACGCCCGCCGTACATTCCCTTGTATAATATTCATGTCGAATGAAAGAATCAATAATTCACAAAATTATGCCAAAAGAAAGGAAGATAGACTCACATACCTCTTAGTCGAACTAATCAACTCAATATTAGGGTATGCCTCGTCTAATACTTAAACTATAATAAGGAATAACACGCTCGTCAATTTTGATTTTCTAATGTAAGTTATATGAATAACGGCTCCCTTATTTCTATAAAGATTTGGGCAGCATTTCCTTTGTTTATGTGCGTATCCACAATTTTCCAACAATCCAAATCAGCCAAGAATTCAACTCCAACCAACAATCCAATTCAGCCAACAATCTAACCAACCAATCAATAAGTCATTACTTAAGAGTATGACCATAATAGCCCATATACTTGGCACATACCATCTATACAACCTTTCTTCCCACCTTTATGGAATTTAATCCCAACAACAATTTAGGTGATTAAACCACCTATCTATCATATTCCATCAACTCTTAATTCATAATAAGAAAATAGTCCATTAAGGCAATCCACCAAGCCTAACAATTAGTAACAAGAGCTCAAGTCTTCTAGTTTGCAATATATTACTTTTAACCTCTTTTAAGATATGTATTGACGATCATCGCAACATATTTACAATTTCATAACTTATATTATAATCTAACAAGAACGACCTTTAAAGCGGGACAATCATGCTCAACAATTTCGTAAAAGTTGCCCTAACATGTTACAATTCTCTAATTCTTTTTCTTACTTCTTAATCCAACTTCTCTATCAACAATTCCATATCACAAGTGCATTAACATTAAACTTTCCTTCCAATTCCCAATATGCAATTATCGACCATAACTCAATACTTCAACTACAACAACATGCAACTTCAATTATAGCATAGATTGAAGAATTTCATATCTTAATTAAATCCCCAAAACAGTCCCGATTTTTAGTCACTGCTTCGCCAGCTGAACTTCTAACGTCCATAACTCTCTACTCCGGTGTCCTATCGACGAGTGGTTTGTTGATTTGGAAACTAGACTCGACGAACTTCATTTTAGGCTTTTAAAACACCCAAAAACTCCTAATAAGATAGGAGATATTCTCTTCCAAATTTGACTAAAAATCTGTCCAGCAGTTCCGAAAATCTGCTCACTGTCCCAGCGAAAAATGCCACTGTTTTGGTCATTTTCTTGCCAAATTCTTCACTTTTTCAACTCAAAATTGACTTGCATGTGTTCTACAATGTTAAACCATCATCTAAACATGCTTACCATGCTAAAACTTACCTAAAATTCTTTAAAAAACTGCTCCAAAATCGACAGCAGTGGGGTGGCCGAACTCACTGTTTTCGGGTGCTAGAATTGCTCTAGTTCTTGACTTACTTGTGTCGGATAATTGGTCTAACAAAGTGGAGTAAAAGCTTTAATTTTGCTCTTGCAAAGGGGGGTATTTTTCGATCAAGCTAGGAAAAGAAAAGAAGAGGGGTTTTGATTTTTGTATTGAAGAGGAAAATGAATTGTTAGGGCATTTTAAGTCTAAATTTTCAGATTTGTAATTATTTTAAAGAAATGCATTTAGATCCCTTTTCTTTTTACACTTTAACCCTCTAGGTGCTTATTAGGCTAAATAAATTTCCTAAGTAATAAACCTTAGTCTATTCCTTTAAATCTTGCTTTCCGTTTCCTTAAATTCCCGGACATTCCATAAGGTCTCGTATTCTTAACGAGAATATATATATGACTATCCTTTTCCATTTCCATTGATCCCCTCGTTGTAACCTAAATTATTACGTATTAATACGTAAGAATATACTTACTTTTCTAAATTCGGATCTTTATTCATAATGACGTTCTTAACCCTCGTCTTAAACTTACGAGGTGTAACAACTTCAACTCTACTGATTTTGGAAATTAGCGTCGCGGCTCAAGCTGACTGGCGTCGCGACTCCACTTTGGCAAAGAAAGCACCGCGGCACTGCCACCTTGGCGCCGCGGCGCCAAGGTGGCAGTGGCCTCGGTCACATTTCTGGACCTGGAGCGCCGTGACCCTAATTCAGGCATTGCGACCCTTTCACAAAATCAGACCATCTTTATATTTAGGACGTGAAAACACTGCTGACTTGGATCCTCCAATACACAACCTTGTTGTCAAGATCTGAAGGATTACCCTAGTCATGTACAACGATAGCCTCAATCATGTCATTAAGAAGTGTGTCCTTAACGACATTGGATTTTTCCTTTTCTTTGACATTCTTCTGAAGCTTCTCCTACATTTTTTTGGCGGTGTCTACGATGCAATACACCGTGTAAAGAGGGTCTGAAAAGTAGTTCAAGATACAGTTCTTACACATGAAATCATTATGAGTCCATGCATCAAAAGTCATTTCCAAGTGAGCCTGGAAACGTTGGCCCCCTTCAGCCCTATCAATAGGCCGAGGGTCCCGCCATCTCCTATTTTAGGAGGGTCTTCTATGACACAACATGTCACTCCCATCACGGTTAGGAAAAACAACATTTTTATATTCCTAGCCTTACATTACACACTTTAATCAGACATCATTTAATCTCATTACTGACAAGGAAGAAACTAACTTAGCCCATCAGATTCTGGCCACGTCAGTAACTTTGTTGGACTGAGTGTCCATTTCATCTTTACCATAATTCAGATCCTTTGTCTGGGACAAATATAGTCCTTCTGCTACAAGATAGAACAACGCAATTTTCTCCTCTTGTCCCAATTGACATCCTCAACCTCTCATGGGTGCTTGCTTCTACCACTCTTGGGAGCGGTGACACCATCAACACCTTGACCGTCAACAACATGACCAATATAGGTGATCTGAACACATCAGAACCATAGTCTAGTTTGTTGACACAAATAGAGTTACTGTCAACAGAACAATCAATAAAAATGTCTTCAACTAGAAAACCACAACCATAACCAGATTTAGTCACACAACTATTGACCGACATCTTTCGAACACTCCTACAGTCTTGTCTTAAAATTATTGGGGAAATGATACGGGAATAGTAAATAACTATTATTGTGATCGAAAGGATAAACTTCAAAGATTACAACAAGGAGTTCATAATCTTTGACAATCTTGAACAAGAACTCAAATTCTGGATTTAGTATTCAGAAATACAAGAGCATGAACTGCTACAAATGTGACTTGTATGTCCCCCACAAATCTGACTTGGTTAGAGTTCTTTGATAGTAAGATCCAACCTGAAACACTTAGCAAAAAATTAGAGAATCACAACACCACCGATTGAGTCGAGAGATAGCTCTCTGTCTTTAAGACAAAATTGTCCCGTATATCAGCTTTTACATTAGCGGACAATAGTCTTCCAAGATAAAACAACAAACTATCAAATGTGCAAATCCTACACAAATGATCCCAGTGAAGAACACGAATATAAAAGATTGCTAAGAGAAGAATTGCGGTAAGAAAAACCTGATCTCTTTATGGTGTTGTTATGTTGTGTGTATCTCTATAGAATTGAGTCTAATAGCTCAATTTATAGGAGTGTAAGGATGACTCTACACATGCCAAATTAATGGTCTTGGTGGAGATTCAATATCTTGCCATTAAAGGATGACTTTTCACATGCCAAATTAATGACCTTAGTGGAGATTCAATGTATTGTCATTAATGACCTTTAATGGAGATTCAATACTCCTAAATTCATGTCAACAACCAAAGACTCTTGGCTTTCTGGCTTCTGATTCTCCACTGTTTCGGAATTAGCACCGCGGCGCTGCACCATTAGCACCACGGAGCTCCGGCGCCTAGCCCTTCCCGAGCCATTCCATCTTACACTTTGCACACTTCTTCCTTCGTTTGCCAACGTGGTACACTTATCAGTTGGCCAATGACCATCCATCATTCTATATCTCAAACACTTTACTTACGTACCAATATCTCTTTCACTAATGATATTTACGATCTTTGCTACAATGTGTGCACGTGTGTGAAAACGACATTTTCGACGTGCGAAACTTCAATTATTCGAGTCATAAATAATGAGATAAATTTTATTTGGCACTAATAAATTTTGAACAGTACACGATGACAAAATAATGATGTGGTAATGTCAATGTCATTGTCTGACACAAAAAATTTGAGTTTCTAGTGATTTGTATTTTCTGGAGAACAATACATAAATTAATGATTTTATCTTTACAAATACAATTTTTGTGACCTTAGCACGAATAGTTAGTTCAGTGACATTAAAAGTATAATTTAATAACCTTAGTATTACAAAAGTAAATTAAGCGATCATAGTTGAGTGAAAAATTTGTGCTATAAAATATAATTTTCCCATCTTATTTTTACCGAATCATCTCACTAGGAAAACGACAGGCTGGGAAATAGGTTCCCAACGCTGAGAAACTTCATAAATTTTTCGTGTGGGAATTCTACTATTTAGACTTTTTCCACCGACATTCAGTGCAATTAGTCACTAAATATTTTTTAGTGGGAAAATAGTAATATTTTAGTAATGCAACCCTTCATCCCACCGAACATTTTTACCGTTTTGTTTTATGAAACGGTAAATGTGTATTAATAATCATCAAAATGTTTAGGTTTTGTGGGCGTACCTACGGGCATAATGATGATGTAAATCTAGAATGTCCCTGCTAGGCAGATCAACACAAGATTTAAGCTCGTCAATAACAAAAAGCTCAAGCTAGCCCACATGTCGAGTAGTCGTGAGTGCCCAAGCTAAGCACTAAAGAAATGCATCCCACAAAATAGTCTTAAACTATGACAATTTCCTTATGTAGAGCATAAGGTTGCAGCCGTGGGCCTCCTTAAACCCTTGCCATGGTAAATCCAAATGGGACAAACCCACGGTCAAGGGAAGAGTACCTATTCGGACATGGGTAACGACCCACCCTCGTCACGTTATGCCGCTGAGAGTAATCACCATAGTACCTACCATCCAGACAACCTACTATCTCATGCTTTCCCACAGGTCGGGAAGTTATGATGTACAAAGCAGAAAGGACTCCCGCCGATCCCACATTCCGGGTGGTCGGGAGACTCCAGCTGATCCCACAAGTTGGGTAGTCTGGAGATTTGCAATAGGTGAGCCGAGAAGGCCAAAGGTCCGAACAAACCATCAATTGTCCTAGCTTGTGGCTAGAGAAACAAATATGTCCTGGAAAAGGGGTATAATGCAAATAAAATTTTGTAGACGCTGGTCTTGATCCTAAAAAGAATAGCTTCCCTGTCAAGTCTCGACCCGTAAAAAATAATCTTGTTCTCACCCAAATGTGGTGGCCGTCAGTGGCCACCAACCCGCTTAACTTTAGCTTGCCAACCTGTACCATGCCCCTCTTTCTTAATATATTTCAAAGCGCTATCTATGGTGGTCATAGCCCTCCGGATGCCAAGCCATGTCTTGACCCTGGACCAAAGATAACTGCTGACTGTGCAGCTGAAGAATAGGTGTGCTATTGACTCATCAGAATGGCCGCAAAGGGAGCATCTTCTATCAATGTCCATATAAGTGACTATATCCTTCGTTCGTAATCTCTTCCTCGCACAAAGCCATAGAATGAAAGACTGCTTTGGAGTGATACAGGGACTCCAAACATCCTTCGTCCAAATCACCGGCTGCCCATGTGTCCTGAAGTAATCATAGGCATTGTGATTGCTTCTATACCATGCCCCCATGGTAGTAGTCGCCCAATCATGGGATCCTTCACGTTCAAGAATGATGTCACGAATAATGAGAAGCCTCTTGATCAAAGATGAGCCGTCATTCTTTGCAATCCACGTTCAAATGTTGCTGTTATTACTAAGATACTTGTGATTGATCCATTTAATTCAAAACGTGTCCTTCTTTTGATGGATATTCCAAAGACATTTAGCAAGCAAAGTAAGGTTCCAGGCCTTGAAATCCCTGCTTCTTTTGATGGATATTCCAAAGACATTTTTACAGTTTTCTTGTTATGCTAGATCTCGTGTTGTCTCTTTCTGCATTTACGTGCTACTTTTATGTGTGTTTGCTAGGTGTTTCGGACATTATGGTCCATACAATCACGTGCTGATATATCGGGTAAAATCAGCTTTCAGTCAATAAAAAGAGAGTTAGGCAAATAGTTACCGGTAGTGAGGTAGCAGGAAATGCAAGAGCCAACGATATTCATCATTCCAAAAGCGATCATTTCATTGTTTCCATCTATATTGTAGTTCTTGTATATTGCAAAGCTTCTCCCTACTGCTATTCCTTCATGTATCATCAGTCCCCATCAAACTTTAATTTATTGCTTTTTTTGTCATGAGATTATGATGAATCTAAGAAAATCTTCATTTTTATACATACTTAATACTTACAAGTATATACTACTTCATTTTAAACATATTTTTTAAACATAGTTCATTTATGTGGCTTGACTTTGAGTAAGGGTCGTCAAACTTACTATTTTTTTTTTTGTGAATTCAGACATTTTAAATTATTTGAAATAACATTTATATTTTTTACAATTTTTTTAGAAAATACTATAAATCACAGCAGTTAACAATTCAAATATTTTTAGATTTTGTTTTTAAAAAGAAGCATGGTAAAAAAAAAAGTACCATTTCACTCTCAGGACAATAGCTAAGATACATAAGTTGAACGGAGAGAGTAGCATCTAAATTTAAATGGTAACTGAAAAGTCATCGAGTTTTAGCCCTTTAAGTTCATGACATTATATATGGTATGACTTGACTATTTTTAATATTCGTTTCATCCCTCCGTCTAACTTAGAAGGGTAAGCCGCGTTCATTACTCTTTACGTAACATGAAACTTCAACATGTTGATTACTTTACTATGTTTTCTTAGGATTTTTCAAAGATGTCGATGAATGTGTGTCAAATGAAGACATAGGGGATAAAGTGAAAGCTTACGGCAAGAGAAACGACACCCGTGACTATGCCAGTTTTGATAGCGGTTCACAGATAAGAGCCTCCCAAATGACAATTTCGTTATCGACAATGGATTTAACCCTTTCTTCAGCTCCCCTATCTGTTTGTTTTCGAAGATCACATGCTAAACACGTGATTTATTATTTTCTGTTTCATTTGTCAGAAACCTGCCAAAATTGTGAACAATTTGTTATAAATTACGATACAATTTGCACTAGAATCCCATTGATTAATTCCCTAAGATTTGTGTAGGAGTTTTACGTCGGATTCGTACACGCACCAAAATTTGAAAATTTATGTTTCAAACCCGACATAGGCGATCGAACTGTAGTATGATATGTAATGTAAAACAAAAGCACAAAGTAAATGTAATTCCTCGACAGAAGACTTACATTATTGCAGCAATCAGCCAAGCAGTTGAATTTGTTACTTTATGTAGTCCAAGGGTGCACACGCAAACGTCCCTCGATTTGTAAGTTCTAGAAACTATGATGTAATTTGCTAAGTCAGGAATGCTAGGGATTCTGACAAAGCTTTAGAAGAGATTTGTCTCTCTTAGATTTAGTGTATATAAAATGGGAGGGTAAGCCCTCTATTTATAATTGTAAACAGAGGCTTAAGGGTTTCTGTGGGCTGGGCCCAACATAGAATCAGACTGGGTCGAATTCGAACTGCCAGAACACGTACAGGAACCGCGGTCCCACTAAAGAGGCACCGCAGTGCTGCCCAGTGTTCTTGGCACCGCGGTCCTAAAACAAGGCACCGCGGCCCTGTCCTATTTTCCACCCCTTTTCCCATTTCTGATGTCCCGATTATCAACCGAACATAAAGGTATCTCCTTCTAATTACATCTTTCAATCGACGAAACATTTGACTTAGTGTTACCCTTCATGCCTTTACATATCGTTACTAATTACATTAGGATCTTTACAGAACTCTTAGACTGCGCCGGAAGACGAACCCAATATGTAAAGTTTAGCTACACAAAATATGTGAACTGAACCTATATGTGAGAAGATAAAATCCTTTCATTCATGACACACTCAATCAAGCTTAGGATCTGTCAAATGTCTATCCAAATGGCTTGATCATTATAACTCATCTATATTAGTTGACAACAGGACCATATCACAAACATGTCCATTGCATTGACCAATGACTTAGTCAACTTAATACCATATGAGTATCTGAGTGTTCACTCGAATATATATTCAAGGAATGAATCCTAATCTTGGCTCACATACCACCTTTAATCTACTTCGTAATGCACCAAAAACAAGTCTTGTCTCAACCTATAAGGTATTTGAGCTTAGGACAGGATCAAAGTACATTACTCTGTAAACAAAGTGATATTGACCTCAAGTCTAACGACTTCTATCTCCCACATGCCGATGACATTATAGACATATAACAAATAGTGCATCAGCAGGGTATACTAATACTTCAACAAGTATCCATGTGTCCATCACGAGATGCCATAACTCGTAGCAAGTGAGACATACTACATCCCCTAAGGATATGATGCAGACCACACGTCGACGTATCACATATCATCGATATTCCAATTTCGATGATTATTAGTCGAAGTAATTTAAGAGTCACGTTATAACATTAATTCTCACATCATTAATAAACACGTGAACTCTAATGATGCATTTATAGAATATCATAAACAATCAACTAATAATTCAACAAAATGTAAATGCCATAATATTAATAATCATTAATATAAATACGAATGTGTATAAAGTACATTGTGTCCTAATACAGATTGTCTCTAGGACATACATATACTTTCAATTTGAGGCAAGCTCATCCATTAGAATTTTTAGGTGATCTTACAAAATTTATAAACAATTTGTTTCAAAGTTGTGACTCAATTTATACTAAATTCCTAGTAATTCTCCAAGATTTGTGGCAAGCCCGTCATTTGAAACTTCGATACAACAACATATCCAGTGAATTCCATAATGTGAGGTCTATGAAAGATAAAATGTACACAGACCTTACTTTCACCTTGGTATGTAGAGCATTAGAATCTTCGATGATCAGTCAAAATACGAACAATTCATAACAATGTAACAATACAATTTATACTAAAATTCGGGTGATTCTCTAGAATTTGTGGTGAACCCATTTATTAGATTCATAGCGATCTCCTAGGAATTTTGTGTATTAAATCCTACGTGAATCACCTTGAATTATGATAAGACAAGTCCCGATCACTAGGAACTGAACTCCAACTTTTCGCGCGAGGACTATTGCGCACAACTTTTTAAAATGGGATAAAAAATAAACGTAGATAGTGAGGCAAATGATTCTATTTGTGTAAATCTTCTGCTTAGGTTAGATTCACTACGACGGCTGAGTAAATGTAAAACTTTTGAGCCAAAAAGGAAAATATAATACTTCTTCTATCTTAATTTATGTGGCACCATTTTATTTTTAATATATTTTAAAAAGAATATTATGTTTCTATATTTAAAAATAATTTAACTTTATCAGATTATTTACGGCCACACAAAATTTTAAGGCTTATTTTGTACCACATATTTAAAAAGTCTTTTTTTCCCCTAAATTTCGTGTCTAGTCAAATGATGCAACATAAATTGAAACGGAGAAGTAACAATAAAAGATGATAATATAAATTAATAAATATAACCTTGATGAATTTTGTTGGTATATTAATAATGTTGTTTTAATTGGAAATTTTGATCACGTGTTAATCTAGACCGACTACTATTTTGGATGCTAGGTGAAAATAGGTGACCTTACGTTACTTTGAGAACATGAACACTTCAGCCGCATCAGATGCTTATTTTGGGATCCCAAATATAAGTTGAAAGTTATCTTAGATTTTACTACTTTTGTATGGAAGTATATATGATGCAGGCTCATTTGGGGTAGTAACATGTATATGTAAATAGATAAGAGCTAAAAGCAACTCCGAGTTGGATAATGGAGAATTTGTCAATCGAATTACTCTTCGGATGGTTAGAATTCATATAATTTATGAATCCTTATAAGACAATAACAAGAGTAACAAAAAGAGAATAAGAATATTATTGATAGTGAATTGGTAAGTAAAAGAAAAGCAACTACATCCCTTTATATAGAGTTTAATAAAAACAGAAAAACGTCATTTGTCCGATGTGGGACAAATGCATATTTGTTAACATCCCCTCTTAAGTTCGCGATGGTGTAGAGAGAAACATCGAGAGTTTGCCAAGAAAGAATCGGTGACGCTGTAAGGTATGTGGCTTTGTGAAGAAATCTGCAAGTTGCATCGAAGATGAGACAAATTGCAAGGATAGAGTGCCTTGTTGAAGATGATATCGAATAATATGACAATCAATCTCAATATGTTTGGTACGTTCTTGAAAGACTGTGTTGTGTGCAATCTGAATAGAACTCTAATTATCGCAGTACATCGGTGTTGGTGAGGAAATAGAGACACTCATATCAGCCAATAATCAATGTAACCATACAATCACACACGTAGTAGAAGTCATAGCACGATACTCTGCCTCGGTTGAAGAGCGAGAAACAACATCTTGTTTCTTACTTTTCCATAAAATAAGTGAATCTCCTAAAAATACACAATAACCAGTTGAGGATTTCCGATCAGTCGAGTTACTAGCCCAATCTGCATCAGAAAATGCACGAAGTTCTAATGATGAGGTTGATGGAAATAAGAGACTTTGATAAATCGTTCCTCGGAGATAGCGAAGAATACACATAACTGCAGCCCAATGTACAGATGTAGGAGAACAAATAAACTGACTGATAATGTGAACAATAAATGCAATGTCAGGGCGAGTAATGGTAAGGTACACCAGGCTACCCATAACTGAACGATATAAAGTGGGATCAGGAAGAGGATTCCCATCAGTAGGGGTATAACGAACATTGACCTCAAGAGGAGAGTCAACAATACGAGTATCTATGAGACGAGCCCGCTCAAGAATATCTGCAGCGTACTTAGATTGAGAGAGAAGATACCCCTTCTTAGAATAAGCTACCTCAATGCCTAAAAAGTAACGTAGATGACCTAAATCTTTCATCTCAAAGCGACGAGAAAGTGGATTTTAGGTTTGTGAACTATCAATATCATCACATGTAATGATCATATCATCAAAATACAACAAAAACAAAATATGGCCTGTCGGGGACAATCTAACAAATAATGTCGAATCATGAAAGCTGGAAATAAACCCAAGAGAAGATACTATAGTGGAAAACTTGTCGAACCAAGCTCTTGGGGCTTGTTTAAGACCATACAAAGCCTTTTTAAGCTTGCATACCTGTCCTGGATTATGTGACACACCAGGTGGAGGGACCATGTAGACTTTCTCTTGAAGATCCCCATTCAAAAAGGTATTTTTAACATCCATTTGTGAAATATTTCAATGACGAATAGAGGCTACTTCAATAAGAATCCGGACAGATGTCATATTTGCAACAGGTGCAAAAGTCTCCTCATAATCCATACCATACTCTTGAGCAAACCCCATTTCAACCAAACGAGCTTTATATCGTTCAATAGAACCATCAGAAATGGTTTTAATCTTGTACACCCATCGAGAACCAATAGTTTTCTTACTAGATGGTAGAGAAACCAAATCTCAAGTATCAGTTCTCTCCAAAGAAGACAATTCCTCACTCATAGCCTTTTGCCAAAGAGGATCACAAGCTGCCTCAGAGTAATAGGTAGGCTCACAAAGAGAATTAATAGAGACTACAAAAGAGGCAAATGATGGAGAATATCAAGAATAATCATAATCGGATACCTGGGTAGATCGAGTAGTGCGTTTAGGATAGCGAGGTGGATCTGGATCTGCAATCATAAGAGGTTCTTGAACAGTCGTAAGAGGGGGGGGTGAGTATCAATATCATGGGACCTGCCAGAAGACTGAGAAGGAATAGACGATATAGATGTAGAATCAGATGGACAATCAGTAGTAAAATGATCAATATCAACAAGGTCAGAATTTGATATGCCATGTGAAGTAGATGGGAAAGAGAAGAAAGGAACATGCTCAATAAAGAAAACATTACGAGAAACATACAATTTTCTAAAAACTGGATCATGACAATGATAACCTTTTTGCCCAACCCCATATCCAAGAAAAACACAAATAGCGATACGAGATGATAACTTAGTACGTTCTGCATGTGGACGCAGAACAAAACATGTTGAGCCAAAAACTCTCAAATGGGAATATAGTGGGGTGTGACAGATAAACAGATGTTAGGACAACTTCTCCCCAAAATTCGCTAGGAACACTAGCAGACAAAAACATGGATCTAGCGGTCTCAATAATATGCCTATGCTTTCTCTCGGCTATCCCATTTTGTTGTTGGGTATAAGTACAAGAATATTGATGTATTGTACCATCAGCTTTGAAAATACCAGAAAGATCCCCACTAGTATATTCACCCCCTAAATCAGCTCGAAACATTTGATAGTGACAGAATGTTGAGTTTTCACATAGGCTTGAAACTTAGTATAAATATGAACAAGATCAGAACATCGTTTTAGTAAATAAACCCAATAATAACGAGTATAATCATCAATAAAAGAAACATAATATCTGGAGCCCCCCTTAGTAAGGATAGGTGTCGGTCCCTAAACATCATAATGAACTAGATCAAATGGTACAGAAGAAGTAGAAGTACTGAGATTAAAAGACAAAGCGGAAAATTTTCCAAGTTTACATCCACTATAGTCATAAATATCATCGTATTGTAAATCACCAAGAATACCAGAAGTACACATAAAATTTAGGCGATAGTCTGATATATGACCGAGTCTAGAGTGCCACAAATAAAATTTCGAAGAAGAAGACGTCAAATGGAAAGAAGACAAATTAACAGACATAGCCGCTGCATGAGTAGGAAGATGCAGCTCATCCAAAACATATAGACATTTCCCCTTCCTACGCCCTGTCTCAATCACTCTCTTGGATTTTAGATCCTGCACATAACAAGAATTGGGAAAAAAGCCAATAAAATAGCCAGAATCACATATTTGACCAGCAGAAACAAGATTCATATGTAATTTGGGAATGCAATAAACATCAGATAAAGATATATTGGATGTATGAATGGTACCAATATATGTCAATGGCATAGGTGCGACATCAGTTACAACAGAAGCGGATGGGGGGGTCACAAGACATAGATATAAAAGTAGAAGAATCATGAGACATATGATTTCCAGCTCCAGAGTCCAAAATCCAAGAAGACGAATTGATACCTGAACCAATAGATGGTGATAAATCGGAATGAGCAGAAAGAGGATAAGACTGTGGATTACTTTGAAACTGCTGGAAGGCGAGAAACTTCTTAAATTGGTCAGCTACAGAATCAGTACTGAGACTCACATGAGTTTCTGAATCTGAGTGATCAATAGAGGGCACAAAGACAACCTGAATATGTGGATATATGTTCTGGGATTGACCCCCAGAGTATGACTTTTTTTCCCGCTATGATATTATTGCAGAGACTTCCGTCCTTGTGACCTTGACTGTGGATGCTTCCAACCTAACACCTTTCGTAGCTCATGACATTGATCTTTCTAGTGTCCTGGTTCCTTGCAATAATTATAATTACCTATGGAAGATGTTTTATAATGGTGTGTAAGAGCTGCAAAGACTGATGTAGATGGAGCAGCTATAAAGACGGAGGTAGAAACAGTATGCACCCCCTTTAGAGTCTTCAAACAAGTTTTTTCGGCCATGAATTCATTTACCACATCTTCAACATATGGTAAGGGTTTTCGGTGCAAGAGGCCTGAACGACAATTTTCAAATTCTGGGCGAAGACCCATCAATAGCTGAACAAGACGATCTCCATCTCTACATTTAATATAATCACCACATGCTTGTAATTCAATAGATTCTGTCAAAGCTAATTGACCCCAAATAGTAGTCATTGCACAGAAAAAATCTTGAATACTGAAATCATATTGTACTAGTGCACGAATTTCATATTGTAATTGATATTTAATAGCAAAATTATTCTGCACAAACAGTCTTGACAAATAATCTCAAATCACTTTAGCATTTTTTAACTTAGCCAATTGGACACCAATTCTTTGTTCAACGGAGTTATTGATTCAAGTAATAATCTTTGAATTATTGGTCTCCCAAATACGAAATAATTCATCAAATTTTTCTTCTTCAATTTTAAGACATTTGACTTTTTCAGAAATATAGTCTCAAAGTCCCTTACCCTTCAAAAAATTTATCATTACATTACTTCAATATGAATAATTTTTTCCATCTAAACGGACACCAATAGATTGTAATGAATCGTCACCTCCAGCCATCGAAAATAATTTAAACAGAAAAATCTCAAATAACAAGCAACAATCTCAATCTCACCAATCAAAATGCGGAAGTGGTGGAACCGATCAGAATAAGAACCCAAATTTAACAAGAACGAACACAAATAGCGAAAACAAGATAGGCGGTAGAACCGGCCAATATTATAATGCAATAATTTATGTAATAGGCGGTAGAACCGACCAATATCATAATGCGAGAATTTATATAATAGGCGGTAGAATCGGCCAATAATTTAAAATAATATTAATTTAAAATTAATATTATTTTATTCTCTATGATACCATGTTAGAATTCATATAATTTATAAATTCTTATAAGGTAATAACAAGAGTAATAAAAAGAGAATAAAAATATTATTGATAGTGAATTGGTAAGTAAAAGAAAAGTAATTACATCCCTTTATATAGAGTTTAATAAAAACAGAAAAACTTCATTTGTCCAATGTGGGACAAATGCATATTTGTTAACACGGATAATTTGTCTATTGGAACAAAAACATTGCATCATTCGTAATTTTTAACCTAAAGTATTTTCTTTCTTATAAAACAAAAAATAACTTTTCAAGAATTAAAACTACTCTAGAAGATATGGTCAAATGACCATCAATATTAACTCGGGAAGTTCTTTTTTGTCAAATTATGGCCAGTAACATGACAAGATATAATGCACTTTAATATTTTAATGTTAATCTTAAAATGCATAAACACCAACAACTAATAATTAGTACTGGTCTAAAACAATTGTTACATTAATGAAATGAAACCTTTGTTACAAACAAAAGACAAGCTGGGATTAGAAAGTCATAATAATATAATGAGTTGATTCTCAGATAATGACTTTGTTTAGGATAACATAAAAGAAAAAAAATCATACTCTAGTGAAGGTGTGTTGTTTTTGGTATTCACACCAGGGGAGAATTTAGGTATAAAAAATGGATCAGGTGAATTTACGGTCACTCGACTAAATTTAATATATTATGTGTATAATTTTTAAATATATCTAATATTAATTTAAAGAACTCATGGACAAATAAAGCTGAATGGTGCACTGGTTAAGTATTGACTTTAATTTCTTAATGTCTAGGGATCGAAATTCAACTTAATACATTTTTGTGTGTTTTTTTTTAAAGTGCACAATTCTCTTAAAATTATGAATTTGCCTCTTACATTGCTAGACGATTGTCTTCATGCATACAAAAAAACATTCATATTTATATATAGAGAAAAAGTCGGAACTCTAGTTGTATTAGTCAATGAGATAATATGTGATTAAAATTTTGCTTTGGTAATATGATTCATCTATAACGACAAAACACGACGACAATATCTATTTTCAGTTCCACTCAAGCATTCTTAAACCTGTATTTGAAAATAGAGATAATTTGTATTAGGATAAAATATACTTTATACACATTTATATTTATATTTATATTAATGATGATTAATATTATGACATTTGCATTTGTTGAATTATTAGTTGATTGTTTATAATATTTTATAAATGCATCCATAGAGTTAACGTGTTTATTCATGGTGTGAGAATTAATGTTACAACGTGACTTTTAAATTACCTCGACTAATAATCATCGAAATTGAAATATCGATGATATGCGATACGTCGATGTGTGGTCTGCATCATATCGTTAGAGGATGTAGTATGTCTCACTTGCTACGAGTTATGACATCTCGTGATGGACACATGGATACTTGTTGAAGTATTGGTATAACCTGCTGATACACTATTTGTTATATGTCTATAATGTCATCGGCATGTGGGAGATAGAAGTCTTTAGACTTGAGGTCAATATCACTTTGATTACAGAGTAATGTACTTTGATCCTGTCCTAAGCTCAAATGCCTTATAGGTTGAGACACAGCTTGTTTTGGGTGTATTACGAAGTAGATTAAAGGTGGTATGTGAGCCAAGATTAGGATTCATTCCTTGAATGTATATTCGAGTGAACACTCAGGTACTCATATGGTGTTAGGTTGACTAAGTCATTTGCCAATGCAATGGACATGCTTTGATATGATCCTGTTGTCAACTAATATAGATGAGTTATAATGATCAAACCATTTGGATAGACACTTGACAAATCCTAAATTTGATTGAGTGTGTCATGAATTAAAGGATTGTATCTTCTCACATAGAGGTTCAGTTCACATGTTTCGTGTAGCTAAACTTTACATATTGAGTTCGTCTTCCGGCGCAGTCTAGGAGTTCCGTGTAGACCCTAATGTTATTAGTGTCAATATGTAAAGGCCTGAAGGGTAACACTAAGTCAATTGTTTCGTCGATTCAAGGATGTAATCAGAGAGTACATAAATGTTCGGTTGATAATCGAGACATTAGAATAAAATAGAAACGAAGCAAAAATGAAGCAGGGCCACGGCGCGAGTGAGTCAGGGCCGCGGTGTCACAGCGCCGCGAATCCACTTACTCAAAGACCGCTACACATCGCCCAAATGGGTCCGACCCACTCTATTTCGCTGGGCACGACCACCGAGAAACCCTAACTGATATATTCATCTATATACAGGGTTTAGCCTCATATTTCATACACCATCTTTTCATAAGATTAAACTCTACTGAAACTCTGCTGAAAATCCTAGCTTTCCAAAGGAGAAATTACATCATAGTTCTTGACTTGCAAATCGAGGGACTATTGCGTGCGCACCCTCGGACTACACAAAGCCTCAAGATTTGGATTGATATCTACAATGTAAGTCTTCGTTTGAAGTATTACATTATTGCTTTGTGTTATTTACATTGTATAATCATCATACAGTTTGACCGTCGTCGGGTTTGAAACATAAATTTTCAAATTCCACTGCGTGTACGAACCCGACAAAACCCTACAATGGTATCAGAGTATGGGCTGTTTTGTGTGATTATACAATGAATATTAATGATAATATGAGTTAGAATTTGTTTAAATTTGATTTATGTCTGTTTAAAAGGTTTTAAAACCTTAGAATCCCAAGAACACATAGTTTTGTCTTCAGATCTACTAAACAGTGATGTAATCGAGGAAGTCATTCAGATCTATCTCATCTAAGTTGATATGCGTAACCAGTTCGATTCGAATATGGTACATTGAGACGAAGAACGAGAAGAGATTTGACGATGGTCGATGAACGTAATGTGAAATAGTGAAAGGGGTACGAAATGAATCTGCAAATCTGAGCCTAAACCAGTTTTAGGGTTTCAGAATTGCAGGAATTATGTTTCTAGGGTTGAGGCACCGCGACGCTAATTGAAATTTTAATCCAGTTTGGTCACTACCCGTCAGGCACCGCGACGCCTCCCTACGGGACCGCGGCGCCGACAGTAATTTTCCAAAAAAAAAATCGGGAATCGGAAACTGAAGTTCAAATATTCAGATTCAGATTCTAAAATTTAAATATTCAGAATCTGAAAGATTAAAACTTTTAATTGGACAAATTTGGTCATTTCGGGCAAATCTATAATTAAATAAAGTTTCTGGAAATTGGATTTTAAGTTTTGGAAATTGCAAGCAGGTACCTGAAATCTGAAAATATTTTCTGAGAGTTAAAATTGTATTTTCTGAATTTATTAGGGTTCGAATTGAACATTTAAATTCTTGAGGGACTAAACTGTAAATTTTAAAAGTTTGCAGAATTCGTGAAAATCAGAATTTTAAAATCAGAAAATGTTTAAGGATTGTTTGGCATAGACATAGATTTAGAGTTTAGACAAATAGACTCATGATTATCATTAATGGTATATTATTCTATAATATACATACATAGTGTTTGAATGTGATGCATTTAAATTATTAGCATAGAGTCCGCAATTATTGTCTGGGTAGGCGGCTCCCAGTAATTGTTTACTTTCAATGACCGCTATAACTGTCTGGTAGACGGCGCTCAGTATGTGATTAAAATCATCTTATATCATGCATATTGAGTTTGATGATTACCCATCTAAATGTGTTTGGAAATTGCATGATAGGATGCCATATGATGTATGACGTAATTGTTGATGTTGATTGAAATCCCCAAAACTGAAAATGTTCCCCAAACATTAAAATACAAGTCTAATTAAAACGCGTCGTCCATTATAATTGTTAGGGTGCAAAATCTTTTTCGGCGATACGAGTATTTATGCCAAAGCATTTGCTCTAAGTCTACGAGGACTCAGGCTCTTTCATAGATGTGTTAAAGTAAAAGTAGAGGATAAACTTTTGTAGGTATTTACACCAAAGTGTTTGCTTGCAAAGGCTAAATTTACTTAGGTACTTAAACGCAGTCGCATAATGGGGTTGACTTGTTTAGATGAATCTTGGCGCCAAAGTGTCGGACTAATCTAAAGACGCAAGATTAAAATGAAAGATATTTAAATCAAACCAAGAGTTGTGAATAAGCTTTGCAATTGGTTGAGGACCTACCGAAATGTGCTATTGAAGTTATCAGCCAAAGCAAAAGCGGATATAGCATATGTTTGGATCTTGGCCCATTATGACCTTAAAATATTTTAGGTCCGTATTCTACCTTGGGGTCGTAGAAATATGCAAAATAGTGGGAGCTAATTAAACAAAAGTTCATGTTAAATTAGCATATAATGAATGTGTATAATTAGGAGAATGAATTTTTTATTGCATTTTTTCCTGTCTACCTATATCTTCAGATCTTCAGAATGTCGAACTTCTCAATGAAAATGCTAATGGAATCCAATAGATTGACTGGACCCAACTTTATAGATTGGCTCAGGAATGTAAGAATAGTCATGAGACAAGAGAAAATTGAATATAAATCATTGGACCAGGTATTCCCTACAGTGCCTGCGGAGGACTTTGCCGAATATGCCACTTTTGACAGAGTGGCTTATCAAAAACATTATGATGATGCCATTTCAGCTTAGTGTTTGATGTTGTCTTCTATGTCACATACATTACAAAGACAACATGAGAACATGAGGCCTAATGAAATGCTTGTACATTTGAAGAGTCTCTATTGTTACACCTCGTAATTTTTAAGTCAATGATTGAGAACGTAATCAAGAAAATAAGATTCCAGTGTTGGAAGAAAAGTATAATTACATATGCTAATACGAAATAATTTTGGATACAACAAATGAGACGAGGAAAATTAATACTAGTAGTTGAATTTTTCCAATGGGGTTAAGGAGTATGTCGTGTAAAATAAAATGTTGTCATCAAGAACATGAGGGCTTATCGAAAATTTCAGGAGTTTTAACTAAGTGTGGGATTAAATTTAGTAGAAAGGATGATAGTGGGGACTAGTGGGCAAGACAAGTGGCACCTTGTGCCCTCCAAGTGGCAAAAGCACACCACATGCAAGACTTTTTCAGCCCATATATCCAATACTCCTATCATTTTCTCTCTCTTGCTCGAAAATCCCTCTCCCTCATACTCCATCTTCTCACCTCTTCCAAAACAGATTTTTCTTGATCTACATAGCTTAGTTAAAGACCAAATCAACTCCCCTTCCAAGAGTAAGTTCTTCTACTAATTTCTAAGTCATGGTAAACCGGCAATGTGACTGGACTGAATCTGTCCATAAAGTTTAGTTTTGGAAGATGAGCTTTTTGGAAGAAAAACATGTAAGTAAGATGGTTTCAAACTTGTAAAGGATGCATGCATGTAATTGTTGTTGAAGAAATGGTGAAAATGGTGCACATTAGAGCACTGGGTGTCGACGCAATTTAGGGACTATTTTGGCTTAAGTTAAGGTAAATATTCTTCTTTTTATAGAGTATTTGGAAGTTAAATAATGTTGTAGTTAAGAGATGAACTCATGTTAAAAAAGAATTGGAAATAAGAGAATGCATGTGATTGTTGTTGATGTTGTTGAGCCGGTTGGAGTTGTGATTACCGATTTGGGACTGTTTTTAAGTACATTGGCTTGATTATTGTTGTTGTTATCATTGTCACTAATTGCATATTGAAATTAAAGGAAATATTGATATTTAAAGTTGTAATTGGTTATATGGAAGTGTTGAAATATGAAATTGGATTTAAGGAATTACGAGAAGAGTAATGATATTATGTTTGGTGAAGTCGTGACTTTTATGAAATTATTGGACATGTTGTGTTGTATTTAAGGGTTGTTTTATTGAAGTTAGAATGCTGGAAATTTAGTTATAAACATGCATATACCTTGTTGTAATTATGGATAAATGTCTTAAAGGAATTGAAGAGTAGAAAGGTGTTATGTTGCAAACTATAAGACTTGCACTCTTGTTGTTGTAGCTAGAATATAGACTGTTTTAATGGCTGTTTTAATGTGGATTAAGGGGTTGAATTAATATGGGAAATAGGTGTGTTAATCACCTTGGTTGTTGTGGTTATTGTATTCCATGAACGTAAAAATAAAGAACGTATAACAATAGCGGATATAGAAGTATATGGGACTGATTTGGTTATGACCTTGAGACATGTCCTCTTATTGATGTTGTTGACCTTGTTTGTGAGTTGTGGATGTATATATAAATAGGGGAAGTGCTGCCCAAATTTTTATATGAAAGGAGAGTCATCATTTGGTATATAACTTACACTAGTAATCATAGAATTGACGGACATGTTACCATTATTATAGGTTGAAGTACTAATTGAGACGAATTTTAACTATCGAGTTGGTATAGACGATAAGGTATGTGAAACTATCCTTTCTTCTTTGGCATGATTTATATAAAATGAGTGTACGGAGGACGTACATAATTCCATTGAATCCTAATTCCTAGAGATAATTGATATGATAGTTGCCTTTGATTTTACAAGTGACAGTTCATTTTATTTATTCCATTGAGAGTCAAAGGATGATTAAATTTGCATATGGTTACTCATGATATTCTATTCGTGCTTGATGTGATTATATCAATTCACCGAGTCCCTTTCTAGAGGGCCGGGTACGGTATGTATATATATATATATATATGATGATTTTTACCGAGTCCTAGAATGGGCCGAGTACGATATATATGGACAGGCATCCACGGATATGATTATTTCACTGAGTCCCACGACGGGACGGTTACGGTATGTGCACAGTGGACAGGTATCCACGGATATGACTATATGTGGACAAACATCCACGGATATGACTTCATTTACCGAGTCCCACATTGGATCGGGTACGGTATATGATATGGACATGTTTTGACTCTCATTTTATAAGGCATAGGTACATTGGTATACTGATTATCATATTTATCTACTGTCATCTTTTGGCCAGTTATGATCTTATTTACAGTACTTCATGTTTCATATATTCGGTACATCTTTCGTACTGACCCCCTTTCTCCGAGGGCTGCGTTTCATGCCCGCAGGTACAAACACTCGGTTTAGTGATCCTCCAGCTTAGGATTTCTGCTCAGCTATTTGTAGAGCTCCATTGTTTCGGAGCCTAGTTATTTTGGGTACAGATCCTTTTGATATAGCCTTATGTGGTCAGTCTAAGATATGTTGTTAGGCCTTAAGGCAGTTTGTTACTGCTAGATACATTATGAAGGTGTAGACTAATAGAAATGGTTAAACATGAATAGTAACATGTATATGTTTGACTTATACAAGTTGAGCTTGTAGTTTAAAATGCATATTTTGTGTATGTGTTAAGAATGTTAGAATAATATAGGAGAGGTGTATCCTTAGGTTGTGCTGCATTTTAAGTTGAAATGAGTTATATTTTTTTTAGACAATTTTGAGGCTTGGAGGCTGATGTACCTTAGCCAATAACACTTCATGTGATTTAAGTCATGTATAAGGTGTCTGGGATATGTAGAGATCTAGACAATTACTCTATACATGTTTCTAGTGATGTATGACTTGACTAAGTTTCAATAACTACTCAGGAGCATATGAAATGATACTTAGCCAACTGGGATGTGATCTAAATCCTTGGTTATAATGTTAATAACGATGCATGACCCTTAGACCACTTTAAGTATTTTCTTTAATCATATAAGACCTGTAAACTAGACTCAAGTAAGAACAGAGCAGAGTAATCTATATGTATGTGATAACATGATATTGGGTAGGTGTTTTGTGGTATGTTTCTGGTAAAACCTTGGTTTAAATATGTTACACCCCGTAGTTCCAGGATATGTATATGAGGACGTACGTACGAGAATACGACATTAAAATTGGAAAAGAAGAAAGATGTGATTTTTCGACGGAAAAGTTTCCGGATTTTGTGAAGGAAAAAGGTTCGTTAATGGGAATTGGATTCCCAGATTTGGTATTCAGACTTCTTGGAATATTAGAGAATTATGGAATTTTATTTCCGGAATTGGTCACGTGGGGCCCACGAGAGAAATTTACGGTTTTGTGGGGCCCACTTTGTTTTAGAGATTTTTGGCATTACGAATATTTTCGGAAGATGAAATATTTTGGATGAGTAGGGGGGCGACACGTGTCACCCCCATGTGGCCATGTTGGCCGATTATTGTTGGACGTTGTCCTGACCGTTTATGGTGGACAAGTGGCAAGCCACTTGTCCCAATTTTGTGGTGCACATATGGTTGGTAGAACCCATACACACATGTCCCCAATCTACACCACACACTTGCTTAAATCCTAGCCATTGGTTGGCCTATAAATACCCCCTTGATTGCAAGACTTATTTCATCCACACTTAAGAGTTTCCAAGGCAAAAAAATTTACTCACTCCTTAGTGTATTTCTCGTCCAACACCCCCCCCCCCTTTGTGCAGAAAAAATCTTCAAGTGTTGTTGTTATCCCAAATACCTTAGACTAGTATCCCTAGTGGTATTCTAAAGTAATCCCAACATAAGAGCCCGGAAATACTACTTTATTCCAATAGTCGCAAAATGAAACCCTAGGGAAATCTTCATAGTTGGATGAAGTGTTAAGAGAAGTTGTTTAGAAACTTCTAAGGGTTGCTTGGAGCGGGTTGGAGCGTAAGGAATCGAGCTAAACGTTGCTCAGATCGACTTATAAATCTTGGATAATTTTGGGCTTATCGAGGTAATGATCTACGCCCTTCTATTGTAATAGAAATTACATATTGTAGTAATGTATAGTTGAGTATACTATATGTAGAAAGAATATTAAAAGAAGTGAATCAGTATTTACATTGATTGTATTTACTGAGACTTATGTAGTATTATTGTGGGCAAAAATTGTACACGTCCCGGTAGGCGTGTAATCTCTCGAGTTGTTGACTGTAGCGCCCCGTTATAAGAGGTATTTATGTGGTTACGGGGAGGTGCTGCCCAATTTTCCGTAGAATATGGAACTCTATATTTAGAATATTCTACGAAGAAGTCTAGAAGTTGATAGATGTATTGTGATTGTTATTGGTGGATATTTTGCGCGCGGCATACTCGACTTGGCTTGTGGATTAAGCCGAAGAGGTATGTGATTCTTCCTATTCTCTTGAGCATGATATTTGTGAAATATATATAGTGCGGTAGACGCACGTGTGTTAAAAGAATTTGATTTTCCTTTTGTGTCGTTGACTTGATTCTAAAGTTAAGTGACTTGTTGTGAAATATTAAGGACTTGAATTATGTTAAAAAGTTGTAAAACCTCATTCATGAGTAATGGGTGCGTGGTCTTTTAAAGAATAAAGTTATCTTGATTTCGGAAATGAGAATAGTTGTCCTTGGTTGGTTTAAAACATAAAGTGTTATAATAGCTTTATGGGAAGTTAGTTATAACGACTTTATGAAAACAAAAGAATGGTTTTATTATTGGATTTAAAATGATAGCTTGACATTTTAAAAGTTGGAGGTTGGTTTCCTTAAAAGATATGAGATATGATTTAAAGATTATGAGACTGATTTTTGAAAGTAAAGAGACTTGACTTATAAACAACTTGATTTTGGAAAGGAGAAGTAACTTGATTTAAAGGTATAGGTTACTTGTTTTGAAAAGAGTAAGACACTTGGTTTAAAAAGTATATTGCTACTTGACTTTAAAAAGGAAAAGTGTCTTTGTTTTAAAGGAAGACATGGTATTGTCTTGTTTTGGTTTAAAAAGAGGGCATGATGTTGTTTTGATTTACTTAAAATGATAGTTACTCTATGAATGATACTACGGGTATTAGTATCGCGCGATTTTGTACTTAAAAAGGGTTCTTTTTAAGAGAGTTGAAGTATGTAGTACTTTGGGGTTAAAACCCGGATTTGTTGACATGAAATAAAAGTACCTTGTGTGAGTAACTTGCCTATGTTTTGCTTGTGATAGCCTTGTAATACTTTCTTGTTGGTTTGTTAAGTAAACATGCTAGGATACTACGGGCGTTAGTATCTTGGGACTTTTATGTGGAGGGGGTTTTCTTGTTGTGCTTATGTTGTTTACGATAAGCCATTGCGCTTTGTATTACATCACATACCCCGACTTGTTATGTTGACGCTGGTTAGCTACCGATGCGAGGAATACCTCATGCGTCCATGTGACCTATGCGAATGCGGAGTTCCAGTGAATCACTCGCGTGTTACGCCGATGCGAAATACCTCACGCGTCCATGTGGCGTGCGGATTGCGGAGTACAGGAAGATGCTGCGGTTAGCTACCCCGACGCGGTGAGTACTTCACGCGCCTAGGTGGCCTATGCGGAACTGCGGGAGTTCCAGGGTTAGACGCACACAATGATACTGAGGGAGAATGGCCCAGCTTCGATCATTTGGCGGTCTAGAAAGACCTCGCGATACAGTTTTATAGCATTGTTGGTACGGTAGGTTCTGGTAAGACTGGCTATGCCTTCGTACTTACCCCGTACGGTTTTTATGACACAGGTGGGACCTGGTGTTCATGTATATTCCTTGGTGTTATTATATCATGGATCGCGGCATGAGAAGGAATTCCACCGCATGATTGATATTGTGGGCATGAGACCCATGGTTATATTTGGGTGATGACTTTGAGGCGTGAGTCACGACTTGCATACGATCGCTATATATTGTGTAATCGTAGTTTGATTATCATACCGCTCTCGCTTTTTTATACGCACTATTATGATTTCATTTTAGTACTTTCGGCCATACTTGGTACCACTGTATCGACCTCCTTCTGGGGGCTGCTTCATGCCGCAGGTAGAGGTACACCAGTTGTTGATCCTCGCTCATAGGATCACAGTTCAGCGTTTTGGAAGCTCTGTTTCTCCGGAGGCTTATCTTGTGGTATGATTCCCTGAGATTGTAGGTTCTTATACATTCAGGGGTATGGTGGGGCCCTGTCCCGTCGTTGTTGTTATAAAACTCTTAGAGGTCTGTAGTACTGTTGTGGGCAGGGTTTGTAAAGGATGTAACTGTTCAAGTTTTTTTTTTATATATATGCAGAAAGGCGACCGTTTTGGTTAGCATGTTTCTTATTTTATATCTTGTTTCATGTTTAAGTTTTAATTCCGCTGATTTTCTCTGATGTTGTATCACTAGGGTGCCCGGGTAAGGCACCAGTGCGGGCCCGGGGTCGGGTCGTGACAAAAGTAGTATCAGAGCCAGGTTATCCTCGGAAAGTGTCTATAGACCGTATCTAGTAGAGTCTTGATTATCGGCGTGTTGTGCACCACACCTATAATCAGGAGGCTACAGGATATTTAGGATTGGTTTCTATTATTCTCACTCTGCGATCGTGCCTTAGAGATGTGTTATAAGTTGGACTCCCTCTGACGTATTCTTTTATACCAGTTATGCCTCTGCGCAAGGCAACCAGGGCCCAGAAGGGCAAGGCAGCAGAGGGAGCTGCGAGTAGAGCACAGAGGGTTACAAGGGCACAGGCCCAGTCATCACCTGAGGTGGTGCTTCATTCGGGGAGTTCTGCGACGTCGCCAGCCCCAGCAGAGTTTAGCACAGCGGCAGCAGTTCCTACTGCGGCCATGATATATGAGCCTTCAGTTCCACGACCGGGAACAGAGAATATGGATTACAAAGGGATGGACCTGTTACTAGCTAGGATTTTAGCAAACAGAGAGTATAGAGTGCACCGATATATCACGGGTCTAGATGATTATCTAGTAAAGGGTTGTACAAGAGTAGCTCTTCAGTCAGGCATGGACATTGCCCGCGTACAGGCTTATGCACAGCAGACTGAGGAACGTAGAGATCGACGGATTAACCAAGATCAGCAGAAGAGGGCCAGAACAGCAGGGTCCTTTGGTAACTTTCGAGGCGAACCTCCTCAGCAGCAGACTGGTTATGCGCCTCCGCCAGTACAGAGTGGTCCTCCACAGGCTTCAGGACGTTCGGGGTATGCAGGAGTTGGTCAGAGCTCCAGGGTTTCTGGTTCACAGATTTACATAGGTTCTAGCCAGCCAGATTCAGTTTTCCCTCAGTGTTCACTATGTGGTAGGCGTCATCCCGGGAAATGTCGTCTTTTTACTAATGCTTGTTTTACCTGCGGCCGTCAGGGCCATGTGAGGAGAGAATGTCCTAGTAGGAGGGATACCGGTGGGATGACTCAGCCTACCAGGTCAGTTGCGGATTCAGTGGTTCGGAGAGGAAGGGGTGTTAGCCAGAGGAGGCCACCCCCACCTCGGTGTGGCCGTTGTGGTAGGTGTCATTGTGGGGAGTGTCGTACTACTTCGACAGCTTGTTATGCTTGCGGCCAGCAGGGCCATTTTGCGAGAAATTGTCCGACCAGAGGTGGCGCGGATGTTACGACTCAGCCTTCGGGATCAGCGGCTGGTTCATCACCTTCTATAGCTATGCGCCCAGCAGAGCAGGATTTGGATTAGAGCGACAAAGGGAAAGTGAAGCAGTAGTTACAGGTATATCCTTAACCCTCTAGAGACTAGTATGCGTGATATGATGACTTAATGTTAAGTGTTATGTTCGGATAGCATTGTGTAAGTTGTGATTAGAATACATGGGTAGTTGAAAAGGTAAGTATGGGGACATGGAAGGTGTGAGCCTTAGAATATTACACGTGGAGACCTTAGATGCAAGGCCGTATACATTTTTGATCCTTGTCGAGATACATTGTATACGTGGGGTATATTCATGTGATAAGTCCATGAGTGGTGTGAAATGGAAGTGGGTAGTTGAGCTTAGAAGACCACTAGGTTATCATGACTTGAATAGTGAGATTGTTCCGGACCAGGAACGAGAGTTTAGTACGAAGTGGGTCGGGTTGAGGCCATATCGCGGGTCAACCCGCAGCCCGGATTGAGGTGGGGTCAGTTTGAGGTGGTCCCGCTAGATGATAGGGTCACGAGGGTGTTAGGCCCAAGTTTAGGTAACCATCGTACGAGTTTGTGGATGCGTTCGACCAGTAGTCGGGCCGATGAGGTCAGTCCATCTTGTCTTTCGATCAGACTGCATCGGCGGAGGTTATGCGAGATGTTATATATCGGAAGGTTGTAAAGTCGCACGAGCTCCTACTTTTATTTTATGACAGCGGTGGAGCCCGCCGCTATTTCTTTTTACGGAGGTTTTACCAAAGTGGTTAGGAACTCAGGTGAGTCTCAATATTGCATTCATCCTCGGGCCGACGGACAAACAACGCGTATTATCCAGACATTTGAGGATAGGTTACGGGTCGGTGTTTTAATTTCAGGGGTAGCTGTGAGGATTATTTGCCTCTTGTTGAGTGAGTATTATAATAGCTACCATTTCAGTATTCGGATGGCGCCTTATGAAGCCTTGTATGGGCGGAAGTGTAGGTTGCCGATCGATTGGTTCGATGTTGGCAAGGTTCAGATAGTTGGTCCATACTTGATTCAGCAGGATGTGGATAAGGTGAAGCTTATCCAGAAGAGGTTATTAGCAGCTCAGAGTCAACAACAGTCTTGCGGATAATCGGCGTCGACACTTGGAGTTCAGGTTGACGGTGGGTCTTCTTGAAGGTACCACCCCGGAAGGGTGTGATGAGATTTGGAAAGCAGAGGAAACTTAGCCCGAGGTACTTTGGGCCTTTTCAGATTGTTTGTAGAATAGGCCAGGTTGCCTATAAGTTAGCACTGCCGTCCGACTTAGGAGGCAGTACGTCCGGTCTTCCATGCTGCTATGTTTCGGAAGAGTATCGGAGATCCATCCAGAGTGTTCCCAGTTAATGATGACCGGGTGACAGGGGGGTTATCGTATGAGGATAGTCCTATAGAGATGCGTGAACAACAGGCCAGACCATTACAAAATAGGGACGGGGCTTCCGTCAAAGAGTTGTGACAGAGTTACGTTAGGGATGCGATGTCTACGGAGGCAGAGGATGACATAATACAGAGGTATCCTCATCCTTTTACCTATACCTCCAGGAAAACCCACTCTCCCTACTTGTCGATTGGATTGACGTACAGGCATGGGTGTTATATTATGGCCAAACGTGGCATAATTGATGTAGTAAGTATAGTAGTGAAGACTATAACAGTGCATGTGTGTTTAGAGGCTTAGAAGGAACATTCGGGACGAATGTTTCTAAGGGGAGAAGAATGTTACACCCCGTAGTTCCAGGGTATGTATATGAGTACGTACGTACGAGAATACGACATTAAAATTGGAAAGGAAGAAAAATGTGATTTTTCGACGGAAAAGTTTCCGGATTTTGTGAAGGAAAAAGGTTCGTTAATGGGAATTGGATTCCCAGATTTGGTATTCGGACTTCTTGGAATATTAGAGAATTATGGAATTTTATTTCCGGAATTGGTCACGTGGGGCCCACGGGAGAAATTTACGGTTTTGTGGGGCCCACTTTATTTTAGAGATTTTTGGCATTACGGATATTTTCGGAAGATGAAATATTTTGGACGAGTAGGGGGGCGACACGTGTCACCCCCATGTGGCCATGTTGGCCGAATATTGTTGGACAAGTGTCCTTGATCAGTTTTGTGAAAGTGGCAAGCCACTTGTCCCAATTTTGTGGTGGACATATGGTTGGTAGAACCCATACACACATGTCCCCAATCTACACCACACACTTGCTTAAATCCTAGCCATTGGTTGGCCTATAAATACCCCCTTGATTGCAAGACTTATTTCATCCACACTTAAGAGTTTCCAAGGCAAAAAAAATATACTCCCTCCTTAGTGTAGTTCTCGTCCAACACCCCCCCTTTGTGTAGAAAAATTCTTCAAGTGTTGTTGTTATCCCAAATACCTTAGCCTAGTATCCCTAGTGGTATTCTAAAGTAATCCCAACATAAGAGCCCGAAAATACTACTTTATTCCAATAGTCGCAAAATGAAACCCTAGGGAAATCTTCATAGTTGGATGAAGTGTTAAGAGAAGTTGTTTAGAAACTTCTAAGGGTTGCTTGGAGCGGGTTGGAGCGTAAGGAATTGGAGCTAAACGTTGCTCAGGATCGACTTATAAATCTTGGATAATTTTAGGCTTATCGAGGTAATGATCTATGTCCTTCTATTGTAATTGGAAATTACATATTGTAGTAATGTATAGTTGAGTATACTATATGTAGAAAGAATATTAAAAAGAAGTGAACTGTATTTACATTGGACTGTATTTACAGTAGACTTATGTAGTATTATTGTGGGGCAAAAATTGTACACGTCCGGGTAGGCGTGTAATCCTCGAGTTGTTGACTTGGTAGCGGCCTTATAGGAGGTATTTATGGTTACAGTGGGGGAGGTGCTGCCCAATTTTCTGTAGAATATGGAACTGTATACTTAGAATATTCTACGAAGAAGTCTAGAAGTTGATAGATGTATTGTGATTGTTATAGGTGGATATTTTGCGCGCGGCATACTCGCCCGGAAATACTACTTTATTCCAATAGTCGCAAAATGAAACCCTAGGGAAATCTTCATAGTTGGATGAAGTGTTAAGAGAAGTTGTTTAGAAACTTCTAAGGGTTGCTTGGAGCGGGTTGGAGCGTAAGGAATTGGAGCTAAACGTTGCTCAGGATCGACTTATAAATCTTGGATAATTTTGGGCTTATCGAGGTAATGATCTATGTCCTTCTATTGTAATTGGAAATTACATATTGTAGTAATGTATAGTTGAGTATACTATATGTAGAAAGAATATTAAAAGAAGTGAATCAGATTTACATTGGGTATTTATTCTGAGACTTATGTAGTATTATTGTGGGGCAAAAATTGTACACGTCCGGGTAGGCGTGTAATCCCCTTGGAGTTGTTGACTTAGTAGCGGGCCCAGTTATAGGAGGTATTTATGTGGTTACGGGGGGGGGGGGGGGGGAGGTGCTGCCCAATTTTCCGTAGAGAATATGGAATCAGATACTTAGAATATTCTACGAAGAAGTCTAGAAGTTGATAGATGTATTGTGATTGTTATAGGTGGATATTTTGCGCGCGGCATACTCGACTTGGCTTGTGGATTAAGCCGAAGAGGTATGTGATTCTTCCTATTCTCTTGAGCATGATATTTGTGAAATATATATAGTGCGGTAGACGCACGTGTGTTAAAGGAATTTGATTTTCCTTTTGTGTCGTTGACTTGATTCTAAAGTTAAGTGACTTGTTGTGAAATATTAATGACTTGAATTATGTTAAAAAATTGTAAAACCTCATTCATGAGTAATGGGTGCGTGGTCTTTTAAAGAATAAAGTTATCTTGATTTCGGAAATGAGAATAGTTGTCCTTGGTCGGTTTAAAACATAAAGTGTTATAATAGCTTTATGAGAAGTTAGTTATAACGACTTTATGAAAACAAAAGAATGGTTTTATTATTGGATTTAAAATGATAGCTTGACATTTTAAAAGTTGGAGGTTGGTTTCCTTAAAAGATATGAGATATGATTTAAAGATTATGAGACTGATTTTTGAAAATAAAAAGACTTGACTTATAAACAACTTGATTTTGGAAAGGAGAAGTAACTTGATTTAAAGGTATAGGTTACTTGTTTTGAAAAGAGTAAGACACTTGGTTTAAAAATTATATTGCTACTTGACTTTAAAAAGGAAAAGTGTCTTTGTTTTAAAAGAAGGCATGGTATTGTCTTGTTTTGGTTTAAAAAGAGGGCATGATGTTGTTTTGATTTACTTAAAATGATAGTTACTATATGAATGATACTACATGTATTAGTATCGCACGATTTTGTACTTAAAAAGGGTTCTTTTTAAGAGAGTTGAAGTATGTAGTACTTTGGGGTTAAAACCCGGATTTGTTGACATGAAATAAAAGTACCCTGTGTGAGTAACTTGCCTATGTTTTGCTTGTGATAGCCTTGTAATACTTTCTTGTTGGTTTGATAATGTCACGACCCGATCCCGGGGCCGCGACTAGTACCCTACCGGGGTACCCTGTCAGGTATACATCAGAGAATAGCAGCGGAACATACATAACACAATAACTTATAAAAAGGTAACATCACTGGCCAGCCGATAAGGCTGCCTTCCATAAAAACATACTAATCAAAAGTATAGCAGTACAACTTGTTCTTACAGCCCAACGCATACGTGACCACAAACCTCTAAGGATAACAACTATGGCGGGACAGGTCCCCGCCATACCCCTGAATGTACAAAATACCTATAGCATCAGGGAGTAACCGTACCAACAAAACAAGCTTAGGAGGATGGAGCTTCGACACCGAAGTGATCCTAAGAACGAGGATCCACAATCTGCTTACCCTTACCTGCGGCATGAACGCAGCCCCCGAGGAAGGGGGTCAGTACACAATATGTACCAAGTATGTAAAGCTGGAAAATACTGTAATAATGATATCATAAGTCTAAAGTAAGCTGGAGTCATGGAAGATAATCAAAATACCTTTTACTGTGCCTTACTAACAATGAGAGTGACAAATATATATATAATACTGCATAAAATAGGGGCCTCATGATCAAAGCAGGTACTCGCCCGTAGTATCAATAAGCACCCCTACTCCCGGGACTATTTCACCGCATAGTCCTGTGGACCCGCAGGTATTCCTCGCATAGTGTACCCACCCGCACGGGACTATTTCACCCGCATAAGCCCATAAGGACTCGCGTGAGGTATTCTCGCATCGTGGGTAGCAAATCCACTCGAATGGTGGTATAACGATCTTGGGGACTTACCCTTCAGATATACTCTTACCCTGAAGCAGATGGTATAACGATCTTGGGGACTTACCCCTCAGATATACTCTTACACTGAAGCAGATGGTATAACGATCTTGGGGCTTGCTCCTCAGATATACTCTTACACTGGAGAAGGTGGTATGACGATCTTGGGGCTTGCCCCTCAGACATACTCTTACCCTAGCTCAAACTGTCATCATATCATAATCATAAATAAGTTAAGAAAACTTATAACTTCTTATTAGTCTTGTTCATATACCCTCTCATTTTAGCTTACTTAAGGCACTTAATCATATCTTTAATAAAAGAAAACCGGGAATTTAACCCAAGCACTACATACTTCAACTCTTTTAAAAGTGACTCTTTTGCATACATAAAACCTTTGGGCAATTGATGCCTTAAAATCAATTTGCCTTTCATAAATCAAATCATTTGTCCTTACTTGTCTTACTTAGAGTAAATCTCTTCTTATCAACCTTTTATAAAGCTAATAAACCAACTTTCCATAAAGTTGTTATATTAACCCTATACTTTAGAAAAATCATACTTTTCCCTTAACCAAGAGACTTATACTTCTTAAAATGAAACAAGTCTTTATATACTTAAGACAAGTAAGAATACTAAATCTTGTACGTCTACCGTACTACATAGTTACATCTATTCATGCTCAAGAGATAGGAAAAGCTTCACATATCTCTTCGGTCAATCCACTTGCTAAGTCCAACTACCGCAAGTAATATGTCAACCTATAATAACCATAATGTGTTTATTAACCTCTAATTTCAATGTAGAAATAATCTAAGTTCAAAGCCCCTAATTCTATGGAAAATTGGGCAGCATTTCCTTTGTTTCTACATACTTTGCCACCTTTCTCAAGGCCGAATTCAACATCCAAATGCCACATTTAAGGCTCAACAATCCAAACCTATCAAAGGGGATTACACACCTAAACTTGGGTGTGTAAAATTCTGCCCCAAAAGGTACAACAATTCACTTAACAATTCTAAAGTAGTTTTTAGGCTACAACATGCTCATAATATCTTTTTAGCCATTTCTTTCATATCCAAACCACATTTCTTACATGCAATGACTCTAAGTGCATTATTTACTACTACAAATCCCTTCTTCTTCACATGCAACATTAATAACTAACCACAAGAGAAGAAATGTTACCTTAAAGCTTTAGCCAAACTTATTCCAACAACTTGCTAGCCTCCTTTCCAAGAACACCACCACACTAACACCAACAAGCTAGCCACAAGCTTCCTTCTTGTTCTTAACTTTTCAGATTTTTCTTAGGCTTTGAATTCCCCTTGGAATTTTAGAGAGAAGTGAGAGCTAATTTAGAGAGAGAGAGAGAGATTGAAAGATGACCAAGTCTTCAAGACTTGGTCAATATAAGGCATGCAAGAAAATCAGATGGGGGGGACACTTGTCACCCTCCCATGGCCTTTTTAAAAGAGAAAATCAGATTTTCCTAAGTTTTTCCGCCTGAAATCGCCATGCGCCCGACTCGGCGCGCGCTACTGAAACCTCTGCGGACTCGAACTTCCGGCGCGCCGCTGTCTCAGCCTGGCGCTGCAACGTCAGCGGTCGTCTGCAAATTCGGCGCCGCGCCTCGCATCCGGCGTCGCGCCTCGCCGCTTTGCACGAAACACATTTATGTCCGTCACAAGACCGAACTCGTAACTCCCATAACTTTCTACTCCGACGTCCTATCGACGAACGGTTGGTTGCGTTAGAAACTAGACTCAACGAACTACTCCCTAGGCCTTTGAAACACTTAGGAACTTTCAATGTACCGGGTCATAACCCGCCTCAAAGTTGACTAAAACCCGTCCGAAACAATCCGTCAACTTATCTTTCGAAAATTTTAAGTCTTACATGCTTTCGTACGCTCTCATACGTAGGGTCAGAACTACGGGGTATAACATTCTCCCCCCCTTAGAAACATTCGTCCCGAATGTTCCTTCTAGGCTTACTCAAATCACACTATCGACATAGACCCTCTTAACTATTCTTTTTGCAATAAAAGTTGCTCCACGAGCCACAACAATACTCAAGCAAAATTTCCAATTAAAACTATCAAGCAAGAAAGTAGGTTACCTGGAGGTATAGGAAATAAGTGAGGATATTTCTTCATCATGTCATCCTCTGCTTCCCACGTCATCTCTTCCCTATTCTCGTTCTGCCACAAGACTTTGATGGAAGCCACGTCCTTCGTCCGAAGTCGCCTAACCTGACGATCGAGTATCGCTATGGGACTCTCCTCATACGATAACTCCTCTGTCACCTGGACATCATGAATCGGGTGCACTCTAGATGGATCTCCAATACATTTCCGTAACATGGACACATGGAAAACTGGATGTACCGCCTTCAAATCGGACGGAAGATCTAACTCATAGGAAACCTTGCCTATCCTACGGACAATCTGATACGGCCCAATGTACCTTGGGCTAAGTTTCCCTTTCTTTCCAAACCTCATCACGCCCTTCATGGGCGATACCTTTAGGAAAACCCAATCATCTATCCCAAATTCCAAGTGTCGACGCCGATGATCTGCATACGACTTCATGACTCGAGCCGCCAACAACCGCTCCTGGATAAGCTTCACCTTATCCACTGCCTGCTGAACCAAGTCTGGCCCGACTAACTGAACTTCTCCCACTTCGAACCAGCCTATCGGTGACCTGCACTTCCTCCCGTATAAGTCCTCATAAGGCGCCATCTGAATACTGGAATGGTAGCTGTTGTTGTAAGCAAACTCCACAAGAGGTAAATGATCCTCCCAGCTACCCCTGAAATCAATAACACAAGCCCGCAAAGATATCCTCGTGTGCGGATAGTGCGCTTCTACCGTCCGTCGGCCCGAGGATGAAACGTCAGATCGAGACTCACCGGTCCCTAATCCCTTCGAAAAGACCTCCGTAAATTAGTCAGAACCGTGCTCCTCGCTTGAGATAATCGATATAGGAACTCCGTGCGCCTCACGATCTCTCCGATATACGCCTAGCATACTCCGGCCAAAAAGTCGCCCCGATCGGAAGAAAATGGGCTGATTTCACGACCGTCGACGATAACCCAAATGGAATCATGCTTCCTCCGAGTGGAAGGTAACCTCGTAATAAAATCCATATTTACCACCTCCCACTTCCAAGTCGGAATATCAATAGCTCGCAATGACCTCACCGCTTCGTGCTCAACCTTAACTCGCCGACACCCGCACCGTGCTACGAACTCCGCAACGCCTCGCAAGGCCATCCCACCAATACACGATCCGAGGTCATGATACATCTTAGTCGACCGGATGAATAGAATAACGAGCACCGTGTGCCTCCTGCACCGCCGACGAAGTCTCGCTACATCGGAACACACAACCGCCTCGAATCTTAGCACCCCATCGCGCGCTACTCAAATAGACTCTTCTCTTCCGAGAGGCGCATCTCGATCGCACCAAAATCGGATCTCATACCGCCGCCTCTTCACCTCCTCGACGATGGAAGAATCGCAACCTCTCGAACCCGAATCGTCACTATCGGAATCAACCAAACGAACCCCAAGGCTCGCTAGCCGATGTAACTCTCGACCATATCCCTTTTCTCTGGTGAACATCGCATGGACTACCCATCGATCTGCGACTAAGGGCATCCGCAACTACATTGGCCTTCCTGTGGTATGCGAATATCAACATCGTAATCCTTAAGTAGCTCCAACCACCGCCTTCGCCGCAAGTTCGGCTCCTCCGTGAAGATGTACCGAGACTCTTGTGTCTGTAAATGTCCACATGAACTCCATATAAATAATGTCTCCGCATCTTCAAGGCACGAATCATCACTGCCAACTCCAAGTCATGTGTGGATAGTTCTTTCATGCTTCCTAAGCCGTCGAGATGCATAAGTTATAACTCGCTGCGTCGCATCAAAGACGCACTCCAAGTCCGACACTGACGTGGCCACAATAAACCACATATCCATCTAAACCCTCCGGAAGAGTAAGAACTGGGCGGTCGTCAACTTCTCCTTTAGCAACGGAAACTTTCTCACAAGTATCCGTCCACCGAACATAGCCGCTTTCGAGTCACTTAGTCAAAGTCTTGAAATAGAAGCAAACTTCTCCACAAACCTCCGATAATAACCTGCAAGGCCCAAAAAGCTGCGCACCTCCGTCGGTGTAGTGGATCTGGGCCAAGTCTTGACTGCTTCAATCTTCGCTGTATCAACCCGAATACCATCGGTCCTGATAACATGTCCTAAGAAAGCTACTGACGCCAACCAGAACTCGCACTTCGAGAACTTGGCATACAACTGCCGGTCTCGGAGGACTCCCAATACCGTCATCAAATGCTCTGTATGCTCCTGCTCCGTGCGCGAATAAACCAATATATCATCAATGAAAACTATAACGAACATATCCAAGAATGGCCTGAACACCCTATTCATCAAATCCATGAATATCATTGGGCGTTGTCAACCCGAAAGACATCACCTCGAACTCATGGCCCATACCGGTCCCGAATGCGATCTTTGGGATATCTATCTCTAACTCGCACTGATGATAACTGCACCGCAGTCTATCTTGAAAACACTTTGCACTCGCAACTGGTCAAACAAATCGTCAATCCCGGGAGGATATCTCATATTGATAGTTACCTTGTTCACCGCTGTAATCAATACACATACGCAGCGTCCCATCATTCTTCTTTACAAATAACACTGGTGCTCCCAGGGAGAAACACTTGGCCTAATAAAGCCTTTCTACAGCAAATCTTTCAGCTGGTCCTTCAATTCCTTCAACTCGCGGTGCCATCTGTATGGCGTAATAGATATCGGCCGAGTGTCCGCGCCAAATCAATACAAACTCAATCTCCTCTCGGAGGATACCCTAAGCTCGCCTGGGAATACGTGCGAAACTCTCTAACGGCCGTGAATCGATCAAGGTCCCAGATCTCACCTCGGTCGAATACTCGAACCATATGATAGATGTACCCTTTCCTCACCATCTTCCTAGCCTTGAGGTAAGAAATAAACTTACCCCTCGGCGATGCAGTATTCTCCTTCCACTCGATAATCGGCCACGAAACCGAACCAAACTAATCTCTCTACGATCGACATGGGCATAGCAAGACGCTAGCCAATCCATACCCATAATCACATCAAAGTCTGTCATATCCAACTCTATCAAGTCGGCTAGAGTCTGACGATTGTCTATAGTCACTGGGCAAGCCTTAAATACCCGCTCAGCTACCACTGAATCACCTACTGGCGTAGCCACCTCAAAAGGTCTTATGGACTCGGGCTCTATCCCTACTCTACTGGCAATATGATGAGATATATAAGACAAGGTAGAACCTGGATCTATCAAAGCATATACATCAAAGCAAGAAACCAACAATGTACCTGTGACGACATCTGGCGACGCCCCGGTCCCGCTTACCGACATAGCATATATGCGTTCGAGGACCGCTAGAATCGAACCCCTACCACGACCTGCCGCGCTCGCCGCCCATAAGTACCTCGCCCGGCGCCTAACCATCGAAGATGAAGATCCAGAATCGACCGTCGGCTGAACTGTGACGCCCCGCCGCCAAGGACGGACAATCTTCTTCGATGGCCCCGCCGCCACAAGAGTAACACGCCCCGAACCCATACGGCACTCGCCCGGATGAGACCTACCGCATCGAACGCACCGTGATGTGGGTGGTCTCGATTGACGGTCCTGTTTCCAAACTCGAAACCTCAAGTCCCGGAGCACGACCGCCTCTGAATAACCCGGCCGATCGACCTTCCCGCCGGAAAATCGGAAAGCGGCACTCAGGCCGGCTGGAATGTGGACCTAGTTCGCTGCGAGGCCGCTCGCTAAAATCGCCACGAGACTCGCTGCCCCGCCTCTTGGTGGCCTAAATCTAGCCGATCTCGCCTCTCGCCTCAATCTCTGCAGACGCCTGCATCTCCGCAATATCCATCCCTGGCTGAAGAGCCACCCCCAAGCATGCAGTAATCATATGACGGTCTAACCCCATCACATATCGATGAACCCTGTCGGCCTTGTCCGCTATAATGGTGTGCGCATACCTGGCCAAGGAGTCAAACTCCAGGTTGTCCGCTCTAATAGTCATCCCGTCCTGCCTCAAGGTCAAGAATCTATCTACCCGGCTCTCTCATCTCGGGAGGTAAGAAGTGATCCAGAAAGCCTCGTGAACTCCTCCCAAACAGCTGGAAGAGCGTCCTCACCTCTCGACAATACCCATGACTCAAACCAGTTCAACGCAATATCGCGTAACCGGTAAGAAGCTAGTATAACAGACTCAGTCTCCGATGCCCTAAGCACCTGCATGGTCCAGAATCGCCGGAAAACTCCCGCGATCCTCCTCAAATCTCGAACCATATAACTCGGTGGGTGACAACCAGAAATCCGAATCAGTAACCGTCGGCTCTAGGGTTGGCCGCCGCTTCGCTCGGCGCCGCTCGCCACTATGCCGGTCAAGAATCAACTGCTCGTAATCTCTATACTCAGACCCTGACTGTGGGACTAGAGGCTCTGGTACCGCGGTCTCAGTAGCCGCTTCCGCTCCTCAAAATCTGCTGAGGCTGGCGACGACGTGGAACTCGCAGCCCTAAACATCATCTCTGGTAAGTACCGGGCCTGTGCCCTCGTGACTCTCCGTGTCCCACTAGCGCCTCACGCTTTCCCTTCGCCGCGCGGTTGCCTTGCGTGGAGGCATAACTGATACATAAAGGAAAACATCAGAGGAGGTTCAACCTATAGCTCAGCTCTATTGCACAATCTTAGAGTGAAATAATGGAAACCAATCCTAAATGTCCTGCAGCCTCCTGATTATAGATGTGGTGCACGACACACCGATAATCAAGACTCTACTAGAAACGGTCTGTAGACACTTTCCGAGGACTAACTGCTCTGATACCACTTTTGTCACGACCCGACCCCGGGGCCGCGACTAGTACCCTACCGGGGTACCCTATCAGGTATACATCAGAGAAGAGCAGCGGAACATACATAACACAATAACTTATAAAAAGGTAACATCACTGGCCAGCCGATAAGGCTTGCCTTCCAAAAAAAACATACTAATCAAAAGTATAGCAGTACAACTTGTTCTTACAGCCCACCGCATACGTGACCACTGCACTTAAGGATAACAAGCGTATGACGGGCCCGCCATACCACGAATGTACAAAATACCTATAGCATCGAGGAGTAACTGCATCAACAAAATAAGCTTCCGGAGGATGGAGCTTCGACACCGAACGGTGATCCTAAGAACGAGGATCCACACCGCTACCCTTACCGCATTTAACGCAGCCCGAGGAAGCGGGGTCGACACAATATGTACCAAGTATGTAAAGCTGGAAAATACTGTAATAATGATATCATAAGTCTAAAGTAAGCTGGAGTCATGGAAGATAATCAAAATACCTTTTACTGTGCCTTACTAACAATGAGAGTGACAAATATATATATAATACTGCATAAAATAGGGGCCTCATGATCAAAACAGGGTACCTCTCCCGTAGTATCAATAAGCACCCCTACTCCTGGGACTATTTCACCCGCATAGGTCCTGTGGACCCGCATGAGGTATTCCTCGCATAGGTCAGACTACCGCATGGGACTATTTCACCCGCATAAGCCCATAAGGACTCGCATGAGGTATTCCTCGCATCGTGGGTAGCAAATCTACGAATGTGGTATAACGATCTGGGACTTACCCGCGATATACTCTACCCAAGGCGGATGGTATAACGATCTGGGGACTTACCTCGATATACTCTTACACCAAGGCGGATGGTATAACGATCTTGGGGCTTGCCCTCGATATACTCTTACACTAGAGAAGGTGGTATGACGATCTTGGGGCTTGCCCCTCAGACATACTCTTACCCTAGCTCAAACTGTCATCATATCATAATCATAAATAAGTTAAGAAAACTTATAACTTCTTATTAGTCTTGTTCATATACCCTCTCATTTTAGCTTACTTAAGGCACTTAATCATATCTTTAATAAAAGAAAACCGGGAATTTAACCCAAGCACTACATACTTCAACTCTTTTAAAAGTGACTCTTTTGCATACATAAAACCTTTGGGCAATTGATGCCTTAAAATCAATTTGCCTTTCATAAATCAAATCATTTGTCCTTACTTGTCTTACTTAGAGTAAATCTCTTCTTATCAACCTTTTATAAAGCTAATAAACCAACTTCCCATAAAGTTGTTATATTAACCCTATACTTTAGAAAAATCATACTTTTCCCTTAACCAAGGGACTTATACTTCTTAAAATGAAACAAGTCTTTATATACTTAAGACAAGTAAGAATACTAAATCTTGTACGTCTACCGTACTACATAGTTACATCTATTCATGCTCAAGAGATAGGAAAAGCTTCACATACCTCTTCGGTCAATCCACTTGCTAAGTCCAACTACCGCAAGTAATATGTCAACCTATAATAACCATAATGCGTTTATTAACCTCTAATTTCAATGTAGAAATAATCTAAGTTCAAAGCCCCTAATTCTATGGAAAATTGGGCAGCATTTCCTTTGTTTCTACATACTTTGCCACCTTTCTCAAGGCCGAATTCAACATCCAAATGCCACATTTAAGGCTCAACAATCCAAACCTATCAAAGGGGATTACACACCTAAACTTGGGTGTGTAAAATTCTGCCCCAAAAGGTACAACAATTCACTTAACAATTCTAAAGTAGTTTTTAGGCTACAACATGCTCATAATATCTTTTTAGCCATTTCTTTCATATCCAAACCACATTTCTTACATGCAATGACTCTAAGTGCATTATTTACTACTACAAATCCCTTCTTCTTCACATGCAACATTAATAACTAACCACAAGAGAAGAAATGTTACCTTAAAGCTTTAGCCAAACTTATTCCAACAACTTTGCTAGCCTCCTTTCCAAGAACACCACCACACTAACACCAACAAGCTAGCCACAAGCTTCCTTCTTGTTCTTAACTTTTCAGATTTTTCTTAGGCTTTGAATTCCCCTTGGAATTTTAGAGAGAAGTGAGAGCTAATTTAGAGAGAGAGAGAGATTGAAAGATGACCAAGTCTTCAAGACTTGGTCAATATAAGGCATGCAAGAAAATCAGAGGGGGGGGGGGACACTTGTCACCCTCCCATGGCCTTTTTAAAAGAGAAAATCAGATTTTCCTATGTTTTTCCGCCAGGAATCCCGCCTTGGCGCCGCGGCGCTGAAACCTCAGCGGACTCTCGGAACTTCCGCCATGACTCTTTGTCTGGCGCTGCAACTTCAGCGATCCTCGAGAAATCCGGCGCCGCTCGCATCCGCGCCGCGCCTGCCGCTTTGCCTGAAATGCATTTATGTCCGTCTGCGCACTGAACTTGTAACTTCCATCACTTTCTACTCTGACGTCCTATCGACGAACGGTTGGTTGCGTTAGAAACTAGACTCAACGAACTACGCCCTAGGCCTTTGAAACACTTGGGAACTTTCAATGTACCGGGTCATAACCCGCCTCAAAGTTGACTAAAACCCGTCCTAAACAATCCGTCAACTTATCTTTCGAAAATTTTAAGTCTTACATGCTTTCGTACGCTCTCATACGTAGGGTCAGAACTACGGGGTATAACAGATAAGTAAACATGCTAGGATACTACGGCCGTTAGTATCTTGGGACTTTTATGTGAAGGGGGTTTTCTTGTTGTGCTTATGTTGTTTACGATAAGCCGGTTGCGCTTGTATTACATCACATACCCCCATGACTTGTTATGTTGCCGCGGGTTAGCTACCCCCGATGTGAGGAATACCTCATGCGGGTCCATGTGACCTATGCGGAACTGCGGGAGTTCCAGGAATCACTCCGGGTGTGTTACGCGGATGCGAGGAATACCTCATGCGGTCCATGTGTGGCCATGCGGATTGCGGGAGTCCAGGAAGATGCCGCGGGTTAGCTACCCCCGATGAGAGGAGTACCTTATGCGGGCCTAGGTGGCCTATGCGGAACTGCGGGAGTTCCAGGGTTAGACGCACACAATGATACTGAGGGAGAATGGCCCAGCTTCGATCATTTGGCGGTCTAGAAAGACCTCGCGATACAGTTTTATAGCATTGTTGGTAGAGTTCGTAAGATCAGCTATGCCTTCGCATTTACCTCAGACGGTTTTATGACACAGGTGGGACCTGGTGTTCATGTATATTCCTTGGTGTTATTATATCATAGACTGCCGGCAGTGAGGAAGGAATTCCACGGGCATGATTGATATTGTGGGCATGAGACCCATGGTTATATTTGGGTGATGACTTTGAGGGCGTGAGTCCCTGACTTGGCATGACTGCTTATATATTGTGTACTGTAGTTTAGTTATCATACCTGTCTCCTATTTTTTTATACAGACTATTATGATTTCATTTTAGTACTTTCAGTTTCACATACTTGGTACATGTTATCGACTCTTCTGGGCCGCGTCACGCCGCAGTAGAGGTACACCAGTTGTTGATCCTCGCTCATAGGATCACAGTTCAGCGTTTTGGGAAGCTTCGTTTCTCCGGAGGCTTATCTTGTGGTATGATTCCCTGAGATTGTAGGTTCTTATACATTCAGGGGTATGGCGGGGCCCTGTCCCGTCGTTGTTGTTATAAAATTCTTAGAGGTCTGTAGTACTGTTGTGGGCAGGGTTTGTAAAGGATGTAACTGTTCAAGTTTTTTTTATATATATGCAGAAAGGCGACCGTTTTGGTTAGCCTGTTTCTTATTTTATATCTTGTTTCATGTTTAAGTTTTAATTTCGCTGATTTTCTCTGATGTTGTGTCACTAGGGTGCCCGGGTAAGGCACCAGTGCGGGCCCGGGGTCGGGTCGTGACAAAAGTCACCTGTGTTCCTGGGAGGTGACCAGCCTAGTTTTAATACTTGGTTTATTTGTCGATGGTATGGTTCTTGCAGTTTCCTATTTAAATGTGTTACCCTAATTTATAGATTTGAATTCTGGTATAAAGTATGTTGGTTTACTGTTTTGATTTTCCTATATGATATTTGTTTTGTATATCGGTTGATATTAAATGAGGGGAAGAAATTAGATATGCTATAGAAGTAACCTTAACAGGGATGTTGGAGGAACTTAGGAGTTGTATCTATCATCTTATGTACATATATTAGGCAAGTTTCCTTTTCCCATTGGAATACTTGTTGTTTTGGTCAAAATCTCTATGTTGTCTGAACCTCATTGTCACGACCCGAACCTCGGGCCCGTGACTGGTGCCCTACATGGGCACCCTTCTATTCCTACATCATAAATGAAACGCGGAAAATAAATATCACACATTTTTTTTTCTAAACAAAGGCAAAACCGATAAGGCTGCCACCATACATACATACATAACAAAAGGACTTACATCTTTTCAAAGTACAACTCACATACATGACTACAGACCTCTAAGAGTTGGACATAACAACTAGGACGGGATAGGGCCCCGCCATACCCTTGAATGTACATAAATCTACAACAACAGAGACTCATACCAAAAACAAGCCTCCGGAGTAAATGGAGCTTCTTCCCACAATTGAACAGAGATCCTGAGAGCAAGGATCACCAACCTGTGTACCTAACACCTGCGGGCATGAACGCAGCCTCGGCGGGTCGATAACAAAAATTTAGAGTATGGAACGGGAATAAGGTACAATAACTAAATCATAACTGTATAAAAAATGACAGAGGCAAGTATAAAAATGAAATACCAGATCCTACCGTGCCATTTTAACTCATGAGATCAATGGTACATTAACCGTTCTTTTCATTCTTTCAATAAGAATTAACATCATATTCTTACATACATACTTAAGAATTTGATCAAGTTTTTCCACATAACTTACATAACTTACATAACATAACCCGGCCCTTTATGGAGGGACCCGGTGTAACTTTCCTTACATAACGTAACCCGGCCCGTTTTAGAGACACGGTGTACTGATGAATCATGTGACATAACCCGGCCCGCCTATGGGGCTCGGTGTACTGTGGAATCATGTAGCATAATCCGGCCCGCCTGTGAGGCTCGGTGTACTGTGGAATCATGTAGCATAACCCGGCCCGCCTGTAGGGTCGGTGTACTGTGGAATCATGTAGCATAACCCGGCCCGCCTGTGGGGCTCGGTGTAAGATGACGTAACCCGACCTATGTGTAGGCTCGGTGCATATGGCGTAACCCGGCCAATGTGTAGGCTCGGTGTGTCTTATAACATAACCCGACCTATTTGTAGGCTCGGTGTGTCTCATAACATAACCCGGCCTATTTGTAGGCTCGGTGTATCTCATAACATAACCCGGTCTATTTGTAGGCTCGGTGTGTCTCATAACATAACCCGACCTATTTGTAGGCTCGGTGTAATTTTCCTTACATAACATTTGTTGACACCCAATTTTGACCCTCCCGTCCAGCCATTAACTATAAAATTACACTAATTTTGTAAAATAATTTTTAGGATTTTTTATAATAAAATGCAGCGAATAAAAACATTAAATACAGGCATAAATAATTAATTTAATAATGGCATCGCGTCTTACGTAAAGTCTTAAGCATTTAGAGTCCCGCGCCCGCATTAATTAACTTTAAGCTTTGTCGTAATTCTTAAATAATTAATAAATGCATAAAATAAATAATTTAGCGATAACGTCGTGTCAGGTAGCATAGCCGCATTTATTAGTAATCATTTGTAATTTAAAATCAATTTTTATCTGATATATGCATTTAATAGCGTCACATTTATAAGGCTTTAAACAATTCTTAAATATCGTACTTGCATTCGGCATTTAAGTAATTTAATATAAACTCAATTCAATTTTAATTTAACTTCGCAATAATGCACAATAATAAGATTTTAAATAATAGCGTCGCATTCTAAAGTATTGAGCATTAATTAAATAGCACACCCGCATTTATTTATTATAACAATTAGATTAATGAAGCACCTAATTAGTTTAATCACATGTGTTAATTTAAGTTATCACTAATTAATTATTAATACACTTGCCTAGAATCAATTAGCTAAAACTAACACTAATTAAATACCTAATTAACTCCTAATTCTACCCAGCCCACTCCCCACTTGAATTACCCATTACCCAGCCCTTTATTTTACCCGCGCGGCCCAACAACCCTCAGCCCAATTCACTTTGTTCCCCACAGCCCTTATCAGCAGCCCTTACCCTTCACTCGTCTCTTCCAAGAATAAAAAAAAAACAAAACCCTCGACGAACCCTAAACCAAAAAGCCTCAGTCGCCGCCATGCCCGGATTTCTCATGGGAGAATCAGGCTTCCTTACCCATGCACACGCATTTCATTTCTTACCATAACCTGCTCAAATCGCACCAAATCTCCTTCAAATCAACCTAAAATCAGAGCTTACCTTAATCGATTTTACACCCAAAGAATCGTCCAAAATCAATATCGAATCAATACCCAAATAGCACAAATCTGGTCGAATCAGCACCAATTTTAGCCCATTCTCAGCCTTACCAATTTTAGAACCCGAATGAGGGCTATAAATACAGAGGCTATATGCATGCAATAGGACAGTGGTTTTAGGGGGGATAGCATCGACCCTTAGTAGCGGTTAAAGAACCACCAGGGCAAGACATAGCAATGGGGCTCAGAAATTGAGAGCAGTCAAGCAACTCAGAGGAGTCCAATGGCAATAGTTAGGAGGAACTACATAGCAATTTAGGGAACCGATAGCATCGAAACCCTTAGCAGCAGTGGAACACAGAGCAGAGAACCTCCCCCTTTTCATTCGCATCGCAAAACCCAAAACCCGTCGATTGGACCGACGACTTGATACGCTGCCCCGGGTCGCTGCCCGGAGAAGGTAAAATCATTATCCTTTCAAGTCTTAAATTCGATATCAGTGTGCACACTGTGTCTCTATGTACGACTGATTAAACATGTACTAAGTCAATATTAATAGCTGTTTATGCTATCAAATTAATTGCCGAACCTGTTTAGTTAGTACTAATTGCTATTAATAGTCGCGACTGTGTTTGTTAATGTGTTTTGTTAAGTATTTGCTGTGTGGCTGAATAGAATAGTTTTTTTTGTGTTTGAATATTATGGGATCGACTGAGTCGTGTTACTTATATTCATCTAGTCCATGGTCATTGCAAGTATTATAGCAATCGTCTTGTGTATATTAAATGCCCATCATGTTAAAACAGTTAAACATGAATCGATTATTGAAGTTAAAAACTGGTTTAATGTATTCATAGGTTTTTATAATGTATTAGGTCGACACATTGTCTAACGCTAGTCTTAACTAAATGAGATTTTGGATACTTGCCGGTTATGTTAGAGTCAGCTAATACGGAATCATGTCTTATTCTGTTACCCTTCTTAAATTGGTTCACCCTAGTAAAAATGTTGGTATTTTTCTGTTGATATTTGAGCCAGCAGCAGCATGAATAGTATCTTAGGGGGCAGATTTAAGTCCAAATGCCTCCATTACGCTCTTGAAATATTGTCCTGGACTGGATTTGATCACCTTGGCTGATTATCATTCTTATGCACCTAATATGTCCCATGTTTCCCTCAATTGCTTGGCTTAGATCTGGCCCATTGTTTGTTGTCCCAGTCTTCTGTTTTGTCTACAATTTTAGCAAAATTGGATCATAAACCATGTTTGGTGATCTGTAAAAATATAATGTGTATTTAATCATGTTCAAAGATAGGTGGAGAAGAGGCTTTTTTCATTTATGATACATGTATGAGTGATTGTTAAATGGAAATCCATATTTTACACCTACTTTTGTGTTAGTTTAAGACAAATCTAGATCTGATATATTTGACAGGATTATAAATTTGTGTCGAATTGATTCTAAGAGTAATAATTAAATGCTAGATAGTTAAACAGCTAGTTAAAACTTCATGATGAACTTTGGAACTCCTAAGATGTCACCACGTATGCTCTTTGTAAATAGTTAAGCCTATAGAACTTCGGAAATGATTCCATCCTTTGCTATTACTGAACCTCCATGTATACATCCTTTGTGTACTTATTCTGGACATCAACTTCTGTCCCTGATTCTCTGTTTGCTCTGAATATACACTAAATGCACTGACTGTCTTATTCAATAACTTTAGGTATATCATTGTAACATTCACATTTGGCTACCGTACATAGGCATACTGGATTCAACCCATACCTGTGACCCTTAAGCTGTCCTAACAAGTTGTAATAGGTCTTCCTAGGCCCATGAGTACTCATTCTTACCTTTGCATTATTAGCTGGCCCATGTGTATATTTGGGTTAAGTCCCCTCTACTTGTTTCTCATTGTCTACTGCATACTGACCCTCACTGTTTATTCACGAATATATGGGTCTTGATATAAATTGTGTGTTGAAGTTTGCTAAATGCGTATTTATTAATTGACAAGTTCGAGTGTATACTAATCCTTATCTTCCTTTGTTTTACATGGCACGCATTGGAGCAAAAAAGAAGAGTCTCATGGCGAGACTCATCGCGAGCTTATTCAAATGGCGACCCGCATCCGCATTCGCATTCCCGCTTCAGAAACTCCTAGAAAAACAAACAGGACTGAGTCGTCCGCTCCAATCCCTTCATTCTCTTAACTTTCTCGTCTTATTTTTACGCCTTTATTTGTTTACTGTAATTTCATTATTTAATTTTGTAATTAATAGGAGAACTTCTAGCAATTAGGTCTTTAAATATATGAGACGGGAAGTAATTACATTTTAGAACGCATTCTTCTTTATTTGCCTTTTAGGACTATTAAGCATGTTTAAAATCTGCAAAAATAATTTAGAATAATGATTTAACTTGCATTATAAAAACCAACATTTTGTGTATTAAAATCCACAACAGATTTCTTCCTAAACTCCCAAAATCATCTTAAAACATTTCTTATATAATATTGCACGCAGGCTAGGCAAGATTAATTTAGCTATCAAAATACACATAATTAGTCCATAAAGCATTCTCTTAGCATTCTTTAGCATTCCTAGCCCTTTTAGCACTTTGAATCACCCCTTGGCGTTTAATACCTTTAGCATTTAGCACTACTTTTAGCATTCTTTTACCCTTTAACATTTAGCATTTTAGCGTTTTTAGCACCTTAGCATTACTAGCACCCTAACACCCTATTAGCATTTTAAACACCCTTTAAATTTTAGTATTCTTTTAACATTTAACACTTTTATTTTCTAACACCTTTTTATTCAAGCAGGGTTGTATTTTTAGCACCTCTCTTAGCATTTTTGCACTTTTAACACCTTAGCGATTTCTAGTACCTCTTTTGCACTTTTAGCACTCTTAAGCACCTTTAATATTTAAGCACCCTAGCACTACTTTGTTTACACTCAGCACTTTCAAATTGCTAGCACTTTTGTTAAGCGTCTTTAACCCTTAATATTTTAGCACCTCTTAGCATTCTTTCACATATAGCACCTTTTGCCCTTTTTAGACTTAAGCACCTGTAAACATTTTAACATTTTTTTTAGCAGGAAGATCTTTTACTTTGCATTTTTAAAAATATAATAATTACCCTAGGTTTGGCAGGACAACCGCAAGTTAGCGGATCTTAGAGGGTGCCTAACCCCTTCCCTCCAGATTAATAAAGAACCCTTACCCAGAATCTCACTAAGTTTAGCAGACCATTAAAATGGAGTTAATGTTTTACTTTAAACTAGTTAAACATTTAGGTGTCCTAATTCACCCAAACTAATTAGGTGGCGACTCCGCGAACCCTTAGCATTCTAGCAACCCTTTAGCATTTTAGCACCCTTCAGCTTTAAAATTACTTTAGCACTTTCCCTTTTAAATTTTAGCACTTTAGCACCTTTTAAACACATTCTCTTAAACATTTTAGCTTTTATTTTTTTTATTTTCTAACCTTTTTATTTTGAGCAGGAGTTTAGAAAATAAATGCCGCGGCCGAAAAAGGGCGCGACAGAAATGGCGACTCTGCTGGGGATTTTAGGTTCTTAACCACAACAGACCTAGGATAATTATTTGGCAATTATTTTGCATTTAATTTTTGTGTATTGTATTTTGTTTATTTTTTGCTACCTGCTTTACTGCTTTCCTTAAACTGGCATTCCGCTCATATTTCTTCCACTCTGGAAAATTCACACAAACACACACTACATGCGAGGTGCGCTGGGTGCATCAGCAAAATTCTTTCTTCAAAATCCAAATTTAGGAGAGTCGGTAATATCGTGGAGTGCGGTCTAACGGTGGCGTAGCCTTCTCACTCGAGTTGTCCGCTCGGGAACCTTGCGTCCAGAAAAGCCAAATCTTAGAAACTTAAGATAGAGCTATACCACCCTTCATTTTAGGGCATGCATGCATTTACCTTAGGTGGGTTGGTCCTTGGCATCGACACCACAATTAGGAAGACACCAAACCTGTCGACGGGTTTCTCAACCCAAACGACCAACCAGCATATTATGTGTAGCGTGACAATGACAGACAAATCCAAACCCAATCATGACATGCTGAAATTGGGAAAAAGTGCACCGTCATTTGGTCGCCATTTCCAACAAAGGCATTATAGTTGGACAACTTGGACAAATCCGTCATAATCTCGCATAAGTGACGTTTAGGCTTCCCTCTGGCATAAAGAGGTCCCCCCTGCATGTTAGGAAACGTTTGAATGTGCTATATGCAATATATCTGCTACATATCCGCAAATTATGTGTTTTATGCTAACACCGTTTGTTGCATTTTTAGAAAGATTTATCATCTCCCCCCAAAGGTCGATTTGTATTTGACTTAGCAATGGCAGAGCATCAATATTTCACAAGATCAAAGGCGGTCCGGACGTGACCGATTCAGGGCATCGGCGGAGCGAATCGGAACTGTCTTGGTTCCTATAGCAAAGCGAGGTCTCGAGAAAGAAGAAGCGATGACACCTTCTCAAAGCGGGACAATATAGGAAACTGCAGTGCGTAAATCCAAGCGAACTGAGCATGCGGATGTCGATGACAAGGCGGCGAAGTCAAATACAAATCGACCCCCCCCAAAACTCACAAATTTTCTTTGAGCACAGGTCTTTTTAACAGAAGCAGAAAGTGCAACAGCCGAAGCAGAAGATACGACGAAAGTCTCTTCAGGCGTGAAAGCAAGAAAAGCGAGAGGATGACAACAATCCAAAGTCCGCAGCAAAGCGTGGCCAGTGAAAGAGGCATCAACAATCAAGATCAAAGTTCGAGTTCGCAACAAAACCTAAGCGCATCAACTCGGGCATAAAGTCAAACTTGCAACGGTAGCATCGCACACAACAAAGGCATCATAACAATTAAATCGATTGCGGTGCGAGCGCGTCATCTCAAATCGGGCATATCGGGGACGACATCTCTATCCATGAAATTGCACTTCGTATGTATTTATCATTTTGTTTAAGCGGTATACACTAACGTTTTCTCAAGCTTAGTTTGCAGGAGCATTTATTCTACTGGAGCAGCAACACGTCCAGGCAACGACGTTATCAGCACAGCAAGTCTACGCAACGACGCCAACAACAATACGTCCAGCGGCGGCGTTATCGGCCGCACAAGTCCACGCAACGACGCCAAAGAACAACACGTCCGGACAACGGCGTGATCAAGAGTCCACGCAACAGCGCCCGGCACGCGTCGAACGACGGCGTAATCGGCAAGTCCACGCAACGGCGCCCGGCAAAGAACACGTCCGGATAACGGCGTAATCGAAGTTCACGCAACGGCGCCCGGAAGAACGCGTCCGCAACGACGGCGTGATCGGCAAGTCCATGCAACGGCGCCCGGCGGAACACGCGTCGCATAACGGCGTGTCGGCAAGTCCACAACGATGCGGCGGCGGCACGTCCGCACAACAACGTAATCGGCAAGTCCATGCAACGGCGCCCGGCGGAACACGTCCGCACAACGGCGTAATCGGCAAGTCCATGCAACGGCGCGGCGGCAACACGCCCGCATAACGGCGTAATCGGCAAGTCCATGCAACGGCGCCGGCAGAACACGTCCGCATAACGGCGTAATCGGCAAGTCCATGCAACGGCGCGGCGGCAACACGTCCGCACAACGGCAGCGTGTCGGCAAGTCCACGCAGCGCCCGGCAGCAATACGTCCGAACGACGGCGTTATCGGCGACAACAAGTCTACGCAGCGCCCGGCAAGAACGTCCGCAACGCGGCGTTATCGGCCTGACAAGTCGGCAGCGCCATCATCGGCATATCGCATCTACGCAGGGGGCGATTTCTATATTCTCAACATTGCATTTTTTCATTCATGCTTTATTATTACGTCTTAACGGTTATGCACTAACTCTTTCTTGAGCTTTAGTCTATGGGCAATTGCGGCAAGGACAACGTATCCGCGTTCACAATCGCAACACGTGCGTGCGTGCGGGGCGAAAATCACGGCGTTGCAACATCGCATCAACACACGGCGTCACATTTTGCGGGATAACCTTTTCTACTCACGGTTGCATTACTTTTAAAATTATACATCATCATTTTTGCCTTAATTTATGCACTAACCGTTTGTTAAGTCTTAGCATGCGAGCGAGAGCACAACGTGGATTTTCTCTTCTGACCGGGCAATCGTTGAGGGCCAACCTTCCCGATTGGCGAAGCGGCCTCAGCGTCGGTCCACTCGCTCACATCACCATAGAACCAGCCACAAGCCATAGCGATGCGCTGAGTTCAAGCCGCTTATATTCTTTTACTTTTTGCACCGTAGCGATGTCATCATAACTCGACACGGGACATCTTTAAGCCGCGTTAGCCCGCGGTGTTTTGACCATGGTAGCGGTGTCGTCATAACTCGACCGGGCGGCTTTGAGTCGCGTTAGCCCGCCCAGTGTTTAGACCATGGTAACCCGATGTCGTCATAACTCGACCTTTGGGACGATTTTTGATTTTCGCGTCGGCCTTGTCTACCGCCCGGCATTTTTGCAATCGAAGATCGAGACAAAATTGGCATGAGTCAACGTCTTTGTCAGAAGATTCTTCCATCATCTCCATACAAAGAGGGACATCTGTTGACACCCAATTTTGACCCTCCGTCCGACCATTAACCATAAAATTACACTAATTTTGTAAAAATAATTTTAGGATTTTTATAATAAAATACAACAATAAAAACATAAATACGCATAAATAAACAATTTAATAATGGCATCGTCTTACGTAGAGTTTTAAACACTTAGAGTCCGCGCCGCATTAACTAATTTTAAGCCTGTCACGATTCCTAATTAATAATAAATAAATAAAATAAATAATTTAGCAATGACGTGTCGGGTAGCATAGCGCATTTATTAATAATCATTTGTAATTTAAAATCAATTTAATCTAATATATGCATTTAATAGCGTCGCATTTATAAAAGCTTTAAACAATTCTTAAATATCATACTTGCATTTAGCATTTAAATAATTTAATCTAAGCTCATTTTAATTTTAATTTAACTTCGCAATAATGCACAATAATAAGATTTTAAATAATAGCGTCGCATTCTGAAATATTAAGCACTAATTAAATAACACGCCCGCATTTATTATGGTAATTAGACTGATTTAGCACCTAAATAATTTAACTAAATCAAATAATCTAATCCTAATTAATTAAGCACCTAAAATTAATACCTAGAATTAATTAACATTAATTAACTAGCCTAAAACTAACACTTAGTTACCCACCATTTTCTACCCAACCCATTGCAGCCCAGACCTTCTACCCGTCGCCCTGGCCCAAACCCGTTAGCCCAACCCGCAAGCCCACGTGCCCCCTGCCCTTTATACCTTACCCACAGAAGCCCAACACTCACTTCCCTTGCCCATCGCCTATCTCCCTCGACGAACCCTAAACCTAAAAACCTCAACCGCCGCGCCTCGCACCTTCACCTCACGCCTTCGTCGCCGTGATTCTCGCCTGAGAATCCGGCGACTTTCCTTTCCCTTCACCTGCACACACGTCTTCAGTGATTTTTTACCATAAAACAAAGACTCCAATTATCAATCGAATCGACCCAAAATCTTTTCGAAATCTCAGCCTAGAATCAGCCATAATTGCTCACCAATATTAGAACCTAGGGTTAGCCTATATAACGACATGCAAAGGGTCATCGTCAGAGGGGGGGGGAGCACCTTCTGAATCCAGAAAACTCACTCGAATGTTATAGAACATAGAGGGAGATAGCATAGCGATTAAAGAAGCGGCACGCGACGAGCACAACAACACGAGCCAGGCTCATAGGAGTCCAACAGCAATCGAGAGAGCATCGATTAGGAGGTCAGAGAGAGGGTACCCATAGCATATAAGAGAGAGCTCAGGATCGAATTCTGGGGGGCTCAGTCAGCATAGATAGCATCGAAACCAGAGCACAGTAGTAAACACAACCAGGGAATCAGCAAGCAAAACCTTCCCCTCTGTTTCGCATCGCAAAGCCCAAAACCCGTCGAGTGGCTCCGACGACTTGATACGCTGCCCCGGCTCGCTGTCCGGAGAAGGTACATTCATCGCTCTTGATTTTCCATTCGATTTATGCTCGGTGGTCTGTTTATTTATGTCGTGGATAATCATATGTGTTGAGGTGCTCATAAGTAACTAAGTAGATTAAATTTATTAGCATGGTTAGGTAATTGTTAAGGTTGAAACATTCTTTGTCATATCGTGTTTAGTGTGTTTTGGCTTATTTAAGCAAATTTGATTTGTTTAAATTGTCGACCATGTTTGTGCTTAACATCATAAGTCGGTCATGTTGTTTAATATCTGTTTAAAGAAAATGGCGATGTTGGTCAGTTGAATGTTTTACAGTGCTGTTCTAATTGATTGGCCATACATTTAGGATCATATAATCAGAATATTGTCTCAACATTCGCCTAACAGAGACCATGACCAGTTGAAAAACTTTCAACTCATCTTAGAATTTAAAATGCCTTTGCTTCTTATGGAAATTAGGTTCTCGTGCTTGTTTCCCTGCTTAAAGTGTACCTATTGACTATATACATTCTAAGACATGTCTGAAAGAACAATCTCCCTGCTAATTACTGTCCATACCCAAGGCCTGTTGCTTAGGGTCGACAATATTCTTTCATTTCTGCCTAAAATGATAAATGATTTGGAGTTCATTGGCCTGCTGAATCTGTGTTTGCCTGCTGAATCTGTGATTGCCTGCTAAGTGTATCCTTAACCCACTGTTTGCGTCAATAGCGTTCCTGCCTGAAATTGCCAACCTCGCAGAATAACATAACTAAACAACAATTAAATTAGGGACATACGTGTGCGACTCTGCGTTTAGCATTTCAATTACAAGAGATTTGGACATGTACTAATCATTATCTTTTCTTATTTCTTTTACATGGCACGCACCGGAGCAACAAAGAGTCTCATGGCGAGACTCATCGTGGCAAATTAGTACCCGCATCTATGTGCATCTCTCTATCCGCATCGGAATTCCAAAGCCGCAGGCGAAAGACATCGCCATCCTTCGAGTCCTTTATATTATTTTCTACCCCGCCCCCATTCATTTATTTATTGTAAATTAATTGTTTAACATTATACTAATTAGTAGAATAGTTGGAATAATTAAATCTTGAACCAATAGATTAGTAAGTAGTTGGACATTAGAAATGTATTCCCTTTAATTTAATTCTTGCAGGCTTGCCACGACCAAAACTTTGCCAAATGATAACCGTCCCTTGCACTAGGCCACATAAATTAAATTTTTCAAGTAAGTGCATGCATTTAACTTATAAATTAGTTTCGCGTCACTTATTTATAAATAAAAGTAAATGAACACTTTTAAACTCTACATGTAGCACAAGTCTTTTATAAAACGCATGCATCTATGATAAATCAATTTTACACCATCTCTTATAAAAAATATAAATACCTCTAGCACCTTAGCATCTTTTCTATTTAGCACCCCTTGGCATTTACAGCTTTTCTATTTAGCACCCCTTGGCATTTTAAAATCTTTAAGTCTTTTAAACATTTTAGCACTTTTATCATTTTCTAACACTCTTCTAAGTAGGAGCCCTTCTAGCATTTAATACCTTTAGCAAACTTTTGCCCCTTTAAGCACCTTTTAAACATTTTAACATTTTTAGCATTTTGTTAAGCAGGAAGAGCTTTTACTTTGCATTTTTAAAACATAATAATTACCCTAGGTTTGGCAGGACAACCGCAAGTTAGCGGATCTTAGAGGGTGCCTAACCCCTTCCCTCTAGATTAATAAAGAACCCTTACCCAGAATCTCACTAAGTTTAGCAGACCATAAAATGGAGTTAATGTTTTACTTTAAACTAGTTAAACATTTAGGTGTCCTAATTCACCCCAATTAATTAGGTGGCGACTCCGCGAACCCTTTAGCATTTTAGCACCCTTTTAAAACCCTTTTTGTACTTTAGCATTTTGTTATTTGTTTTCTAACCTTTTTATTTTGAGCAGGAGTTTAGAAAATAAATGCCGCGGCCGAAAAAGGGCGCGACAGAAATGGCGACTCTGCTGGGGACTTTAGGTTCTTAACCACAACAGATCTAGGATAATTATTTGGCAATTACTTTGGCATTTAATTTTTGTGTGTTGTATTTTGTTTTATTTATTTTTGATTGCTACCTGCTTTACTGCTTTCCTTAAACTGGCATTCCGCTCATATTTCTTCCACTCTGGAAAATTCACACAATCACACACTACATGCGAGGTGCGCTGGGTGCATCAGCAAAATTCTTTCTTCAAAAACCAAATTTAGGAGAGTTGGTAATATACGTGGAGTGCCCGGTCTAACCGGTGGCCGCGTAGCCTTCTCACTCGAGTTGTCCGCTCGGGAACCTTGCGTCTAGAAAAGCCAAATCTTAGCAAACTTAAGATAGAGCTATACCACCCTTATTTTAGGGCATGCATGCATTTACCTTAGGTGGGTCGGTCCTTGGCATCGACACCACAATTAGGAAGACACCAAACTTGTCGACGGGTTTCTCAACCCAACGACCAACCAGCATATTATGTGTAGCGTGACAATGACAGACAAATCCAAGCCCAATCATGACATGCTGAAATTGGGAAAAGTGCACCGTCATTTGGTCGCCATTTCCAACAAAGGCATTATAGTTGGACGACTTGGACAAATCCGTCATAATCTCGCATGAGTGACGTTTAGGCTTACCTCTGGCATAAAGAGGTCCCCCTGCATGTTAGGAAACGTTTGAATGTGCTATGTGCGATATATCTGCTACATACTTGCAAATTATGTGCTTTATGCTAACACCGTTTGTTGCATTTTTAGAAAGATTTATCATCCTCCCCAAAAGGTCGGTTCGTATTTGACTAAGCAATGGCAGAGCATCAATATTTCACAAGATCAAAGGTACGGTCCAGCAACATGACTGATTCAAGGACATCTGAGCGGAACGAGTCGGAACCTGTCTTGGTTCCTATAAGCAAAGCAGAGGTCTCAGGAGAGAAAGACAGCATAGATCCAGTCGAGCAACTCGCACAATTACCACAGCAAATGGCAACCCTGCAGGCCGAAATCAAAAGGCTCAAGAACCTCACCAGAGCACTCGTCACTGCAAATAACCAAAACAGTCAAAAACCTCCAAATTATTACCAGTACCCGCTTACTACATATCCCGTTCAGCCAATATACAATGCACCCATATATTCCACACAAAACCGAATGCCTAACGTACTCCGGCTAAACACAAACCAAAGGCCTCCACAAACCTATTTACCAAACATCTTCGCACCCCGCCTAAATACCACAGAAAGGCCAGCCAAAATATACGCCCATTTAGCCGAGCCTTTATCGCAGTTGTACGAGAGGTTGAGGTTTGCAGGGATACTCCAGCCAATTCCAAAGAATGTGCCCAATCCCGAGTCCAAAGCTCATGATGGAAACAAAAGTTGTGCATACCATTCTGGAGCCATCGGACACGACGTGGGAAAGTGTTATACACTCAGAGACAAAGTAAGGAGGCGATCGAGGAGTCATTCGGTGGAGGATGCTTACCCCAATGAGTACAATGAACCCAAGGAAGAGGCATTCCTCGCGAGCCCGCTCGCTGAATCGGTCATTTATCCAAGCGAGCACCACGCAGAAAGAAGGAGATCTCGACAGCAGAGCACGAAGACCCGGCCACCATGATGCGAGCAAGAAGGCGTATTGGTTGGATTTGCACCCTTGTCGTGGTCCTCCTAGAGCCTGGATAGGAAAAACGATTTATTTTAGCAGAATAATTTATAAACTCATATTTAAGCTTTAATAATGTTTTCTTTCGTTTCGCTTGTAATGAACTACGTTTGACCTGATTCCCTTAGTGGATACGTAGGCGGCCGTCTCGGCTTCGGTCCCACACCTAGAAATTTTAATTTTACCCAATATTCGCTTGTAATGAACTACGTTCGACCTGATTCCCTCATGGGGATACGTAGGCGGCCTAAATCGGCTTCGGTCACACCATTAGGAAACTTTCCCTTTGCTTTGAAAATGACAAGAATACACATAGCCTACAAGCAACTACATTGAGACCCATTTTAGGCGGACCCGCACTTTTCAAAACGGGACAATGTAGGAAACTGCATGAGGTTGCAAGTCCAAACAAGCCAGGCACGCAGATATCAAGGAACAAGGCAGCGAAGTCAAATACAAATCGACCCCCCCCAAAACTCACAAAATTTTCTTTGAGCGCAGGTCTTTTCATATTAACAGAAGCAGCAAATGCAATAGCCGAAGCAGAAAATACGGCAAAAAGTTTCTTCGTAAGAAGAAACAGCAGAGGCAGAAGATATGACAAAAAAAAAAAAAAAAACAAAAAAAAATCTAAAAATTCAAAATCCGCATCAGAAGCAGCAGCAGCAGAAAGGGGCATCAACAATCGGCAATCAAAGTTCAGAGTTCCGCAACAAAACCTAGCGCGTCAACTCGGGCATAAAGTCAAACTGGCAACTCGCGCATCACGCCCAACAAAGGCATCATGACAATTCGTCAGTTGCGGCATTTAGCATGTCCGTGCAAGGACAACATCTCAGTATTCATCTGGCGTATCAGGGACGACATCTCTATCCATGAAATTGCACTTCTCATATATATTTATCATTTTGTTTAAACAGGTATACACTAACGTTTTCTCAAGCTTAGCTTGCAGGAGCATTTATTCTACAGGAGCAGCAACACGTCCAGGCAACGACGTTATCGGCCGCAAGTCTACGCAGCGGCGCGGCAATACGTCGTAACGCGGCGTTATCGGACAAAGCAAGTCCACGCGGCGACGCCAAAGAACAACACGCCCGCACAACGGCGTGATCAAGAAGTCCACGCAACGACGCCCGGCAGAATACGCCCAGTAACGACGGCGTTATCGGCCGCAGAAGTCTACGCAACGACGCCCGGAACACGTCCGCATAACGGCGTAATCGGAAGTCCATGCAACGACGCCCGGAAGAACACGCCCAGAAACGACGTTATCGGCCGGCCGAAGTCTACGCAACGACGCCCGGAAGAAACGTCGCACAACGACGTAATCAGCAAGTCCATGCAACGACGCCAACAGCAATACGTCCAGTCAATGACGTTATCAGCACAGCCAGTCTACGCAACGACGCCCGGCGAACACGCGTCGCATAACGGCGTGATCGCGAAGTCCACGCAACGACGCCAAAGAAGAACACGCGTCCGACGCGGCGTTATCGGCCTGGCGAGTCCACGCAACGACGCCAAGAATACGCCCAGTAACGACGTTATCAACACAGCAAGTCCGAAAACGACGCCATCATCAGCATATTACATCTACACAAGGAATATTTTCTCTGTTCTCAAAATTGCATTTTTATCATTCATGCTTTATTATTCTGTCTTAGCAGTTATGCACTAACTCTTTCTTGAGCTTTAGTCTACAGGGGCAATTGCAGCAAGGACAACGTATCCGCATTCACAATCGCAACACGTCCGTGCAAGGGCGAAATCACAGCATTTGCAGCATCGCATCAACACAGCGGGCATCATATTTTTGCAGGATAACCTTTTCTACTCACAGTTGCATTACTTTTAAAATTATACATCATCATTTTTTGCCTTAACAGTTATGCACTAACCGTTTGTTTAAGTCTTAGCATGCAGGAGCAGGAGCACAACGTGGATTTTCTTACAATAACCGGCAATCTGTTGGGCCAACCTTCCCAACGATCGCGTAGCCGCCTCAGCCGGTCCACTCGCCCACATCACCATAGAACCCAAAGACCACAAGCCATAGCAGACACCCGTGTTCAAGCCGCTTATATTCTTTTACTTTTTGCACCATAGCCCAAAGGTCATCATAGCTCGACATCGACATCTTAAGCCCGCATTAGCCCGCTTGGTGTTTTGACCATGGTAGCTCAAAGGTCGCCATAACTCGACACCGACAGCCTTTGAGTCCGTTAGCCCGCCTCGTGTTTAGACCATGGTAACCCAATGTCGTCGCCATAACTCGACATCGACGCTTTTTGATTTTTCGCGCCACTTTATCTACTCGCCAAAGATTTTTGCAATTCAAGATCGAGACAAAAATTACATGAGTCAACGTCTTTGTCCGAAGATTCTTCCATCATCTCCATACAAAGAGGGACATCTGTTGACACCCAATTTTGACCCTCCCGTCCAGCCATTAACTATAAAATTACACTAATTTTGTAAAATAATTTTTAGGATTTTTTATAATAAAATGCAGCGAATAAAAACATTAAATACAGGCATAAATAATTAATTTAATAATGGCATCGCGTCTTACGTAAAGTCTTAAGCATTTAGAGTCTCGCGCCCGCATTAATTAACTTTAAGCTTTGTCGTAATTCTTAAATAATTAATAAATGCATAAAATAAATAATTTAGCGATAACGTCGTGTCAGGTAGCATAGCCGCATTTATTAGTAATCATTTGTAATTTAAAATCAATTTTTTATCTGATATATGCATTTAATAGCGTCGCATTTATAAGGCTTTAAACAATTCTTAAATATCGTACTTGCATTCGGCATTTAAGTAATTTAATATAAACTCAATTCAATTTTAATTTAACTTCGCAATAATGCACAATAATAAGATTTTAAATAATAGCGTCGCATTCTAAAGTATTGAGCATTAATTAAATAGCACACCCGCATTTATTTATTATAACAATTAGATTAATGAAGCACCTAATTAGTTTAATCACATGTGTTAATTTAAGTTATCACTAATTAATTATTAATACACTTGCCTAGAATTAATTAGCTAAAACTAACACTAATTAAATACCTAATTAACTCCTAATTCTACCCAGCCCACTCCCCACTTGAATTACCCATTACCCAGCCCTTTATTTTACCCGCGCGGCCCAACAACCCTCAGCCCAATTCACTTTGTTCCCCACAGCCCTTATCAGCAGCCCTTACCCTTCACTCGTCTCTTCCAAGAATAAAAAAAAACAAAACCCTCGACGAACCCTAAACCAAAAAGCCTCAGTCGCCGCCATGCCCGGATTTCTCGCCGGAGAATCCGGGCTTCCCCTTACCCATGCACACAGACAGCTCATTTCTTACCATAACCTGCTCAAATCGCACCAAATCTCCTTCAAATCAACCTAAAATCAGAGCTTACCTTAATCGATTTTACACCCAAAGAATCGTCCAAAATCAATATCGAATCAATACCCAAATAGCACAAATCTGGTCGACCAAGACTAATTTTAGCCCATTCTCAGCCTTACCAATTTTAGAACCCGAATGAGGGCTATAAATACAGAGGCTATATGCATGCAATAGGACAGTGGTTTTAGGGGGGATAGCATCGACCCTTAGCAGCGGTTAAAGAACCACCAGGGCAAGACATAGCAATGGGGCTCAGAAATTGAGAGCAGTCAAGCAACTCAGAGGAGTCCAATGGCAATAGTTAGGAGGAACTACATAGCAATTTAGGGAACCGATAGCATCGAAACCCTTAGCAGCAGTGGAACACAGAGCAGAGAACCTCCCCCTTTTCATTCGCATCGCAAAACCCAAAACCCGTCGATTGGACCGACGACTTGATACGCTGCCCCGGGTCGCTGCCCGGAGAAGGTAAAATCATTATCCTTTCAAGTCTTAAATTCGATATCAGTGTGCACACTGTGTCTCTATGTACGACTGATTAAACATGTACTAAGTCAATATTAATAGCTGTTTATGCTATCAAATTAATTGCCGAACCTGTTTAGTTAGTACTAATTGCTATTAATAGTCACGACTGTGTTTGTTAATGTGTTTTGTTAAGTATTTGCTGTGTGGCTGAATAGAATAGTTTTTTTGTGTTTGAATATTATGGGATCGACTGAGTCGTGTTACTTATATTCATCTAGTCCATGGTCATTGCAAGTATTATAGCAATCGTCTTGTGTATATTAAATGCCCATCATGTTAAAACAGTTAAACATGAATCGATTATTGAAGTTAAAAACTGGTTTAATGTATTCATAGGTTTTTATAATGTATTAGGTCGCATACATCGTTGTAACGCTAGTCTTAACTAAATGAGATTTTGGATACTTGCCGGTTATGTTAGAGTCAGCTAATACGGAATCATGTCTTATTCTGTTACCCTTCTTAAATTGGTTCACCCTAGTAAAAATGTTGGTATTTTTCTGTTGATATTTGAGCCAGCAGCAGCATGAATAGTATCTTAGGGGGCAGATTTAAGTCCAAATGCCTCCATTACGCTCTTGAAATATTGTCCTGGACTGGATCTGATCACCTTGGCTGATTATCATTCTTATGCACCTAATATGTCCCATGTTTCCCTCAATTGCTTGGCTTAGATCTGGCCCATTGTTTGTTGTCCCAGTCTTCTGTTTTGTCTACAATTTTAGCAAAATTGGATCATAAACCATGTTTGGTGATCTGTAAAAATATAATGTGTATTTAATCATGTTCAAAGATAGGTGGAGAAGAGGCTTTTTTCATTTATGATACATGTATGAGTGATTGTTAAATGGAAATCCATATTTTACACCTACTTTTGTGTTAGTTTAAGACAAATCTAGATCTGATATATTTGACAGGATTATAAATTTGTGTCGAATTGATTCTAAGAGTAATAATTAAATGCTAGATAGTTAAACAGCTAGTTAAAACTTCATGATGAACTTTGGAACTCCTAAGATGTCACCACGTATGCTCTTTGTAAATAGTTAAGCCTATAGAACTTCGGAAATGATTCCATCCTTTGCTATACTGAACCTCCATGTATACATCCTTTGTGTACTTATTCGACATCAACTTCATCCCCGATTCTCTGCTTGCTCTGAATATACACTAAATGCACTGACTGTCTTATTCAATAACTTTAGGTATATCATTGTAACATTCACATTTGGCTACCGTACATAGGCATACTGGATTCAACCCATACCTGTGACCCTTAAGCTGTCCTAACAAGTTGTAATAGGTCTTCCTAGGCCCATGAGTACTCATTCTTACCTTTGCATTATTAGCTGGCCCATGTGTATATTTGGGTTAAGTCCCCTCTACTTGTTTCTCATTGTTCATCGTGCATCGACCTCACCGCTTATTCACGAATATATGGGTCTTGATATAAATTGTGTGTTGAAGTTTGCTAAATGCGTATTTATTAATTGACAAGTTCGAGTGTATACTAATCCTTATCTTCCTTTGTTTTACATGGCACGCATTGGAGCAAAAAAGAAGAGTCTCATGGCGAGACTCATCGCGAGCTTATTCAAATGGCGACCCGCATCCGCATTCGCATTCCCGCTTCAGAAACTCCTAGAAAAACAAACAGGACTGAGCCATCCGCTCCAATCCCTTCATTCTCTTAACTTTCTGCCTTATTTTTACGCCTTTATTTGTTTATTGTAATTTCATTATTTAATTTTGTAATTAATAGGAGAACTTCTAGCAATTAGGTCTTTAAATATATGACGGAAGTAATTACATTTTAGAAACGCATTCTTCTTTATTTGCCTTTTAGGACTATTAAGCATGTTTAAAATCTGCAAAAAATAATCTAGAATAATGATTTAACTTGCATTATAAAAACCAACATTTTGTGTATTAAAATCCACAACAGATTTCTTCCTAAACTCCCAAAATCATCTTAAAACATTTCTTATATAATATTGTACGCAGGCTAGGCAAGATTAATTTAGCTGTCAAAATACACATAATTAGTCCATAAGGCATTCTCTTAGCATTCTTTAGCATTCCTAGCCCTTTTAGCACTTTGAATCACCCTCATGCTTAATACCTTTAGCATTTAGCACTAATTTTAGCATTCATTTACCCTTTAACATTTAGCATTTTAGCGTTTTTAGCACCTTAGCATTACTAGCACCCTAACACCCTATTAGCATTTTAAACACCCTTTAAATTTTAGTATTCTTTTAACATTTAACACTTTTATTTTCTAACACCTTTTTATTCAAGCAGGGTTGTATTTTTAGCACCTCTCTTAGCATTTTTTGCACTTTTAACACCTTAGCGATTTCTAGTACCTCTTTTGCACTTTTAGCACTCTTAAGCACCTTTAATATTTAAGCACCCTAGCACTACTTTGTTTACACTCAGCACTTTCAAATTGCTAGCACTTTTGTTAAGCGTCTTTAACCCTTAATATTTTAGCACCTCTTAGCATTCTTTCACATATAGCACCTTTTGCCCTTTTTAGACTTAAGCACCTGTAAACATTTTAACATTTTTTTTAGCAGGAAGATCTTTTACTTTGCATTTTTAAAAATATAATAATTACCCTAGGTTTGGCAGGACAACCGCAAGTTAGCGGATCTTAGAGGGTGCCTAACCCCTTCCCTCCAGATTAATAAAGAACCCTTACCCAGAATCTCACTAAGTTTAGCAGACCATTAAAATGGAGTTAATGTTTTACTTTAAACTAGTTAAACATTTAGGTGTCCTAATTCACCCAAACTAATTAGGTGGCGACTCCGCGAACCCTTAGCATTCTAGCAACCCTTTAGCATTTTAGCACCCTTCAGCTTTAAAATTACTTTAGCACTTTCCCTTTTAAATTTTAGCACTTTAGCACCTTTTAAACACATTCTCTTAAACATTTTAGCTTTTATTTTTTTTATTTTCTAACCTTTTATTTGAACAGGAGTTTAGAAAATAATGTCGCGGTCGAAAAAGGGCGCGACAACATTTTTAACCACCTTTTCACTTCTTCTTAAGTCGTTATAACAACTTCCCATAAAGCTATTATAACAACATTTCATTTTAGAGAACTTAAGACACTTTTATTTCTTATCACATTAGGGAAACTAAACCCAAAAGTACTACGTACATACATACTTTAAAAAGAATCATAAAACTCCTTTTCTTTTAAATCAATAAACTTCTTCTTTTGAAAACTCAAGTTACATTCTCTTTTGAAATCAAGCCTCTTAACTTTTGAAATAAATCATGGAAACCATACTTTTTTAAATCAAGTCATTCATTTCTTTAAGAATCAAGTCCCATAACTTGAAAAATAAAGTCTCATAACCTTTTAAGAAATCAACGTTCATAGTCTTAAAACTTCATAACATAAACTCTTTTAAATTATGTAACATATACTTTTATGAGCTGTGAATAGGTTATACTCGTTTATAACGATCTTATTAAAGCATCCATGATCTAGAAAATGTAATACAATTTTTTCTTATCTTAGTTTCTATGCAGATGGAGAGTTCTACTTATTTTTATATAATTGATTGTCGATACATTTTTATTAACGCTGCAATGGCTTGTTCGATACCTATTCTCATTAGTGCAGTAAATTAGCAAGGTCACCTCGACTCCACATACTTCCTAACGACTCTTACCAACATCTCCCATAAGACTTGGTAAGAACTTAGGATAACTTAGACATACGTACCTCTTAACTTCTAAGAGTAGAAGGAATCATGAAATAACACCACATGTATATTTCATACGTAGAATCATGCCAAAAGAATGAAGAAGTTCACATACCTCGCGACGACTAGCGACAAGTTGCAAAATGCTCCAAAGTACTTCAACTTTGATAGCTATTCCACCCTTCAAGTAGAATACTCTACACGTAGTACTTTAACCTATAATAACCATAATACGTCTATCAACTCCTAGCTTTTTAACGTAGAATCATACTAAGTGTAAGGTCTCTTATTCTACGGAAATTTGGGCAACACTTCCTTTATTTCTACGTACTTTTCCACATTTTTCAAGGCCCAAAATCAACAACCAATACACCACATTTAAGGCTCAACAATTCAGCTATTCAAAGGGGATTACACGCCTTAACAGGACGTGTAAAATTCTGCCCCATAATTAATATAAAACAGTCCATTTATATTGTCCATATTTAACCAATTTCTAGGGCCATTCTCGGCCACAACCAATTCAACACAACATAAACCCTTTTTTCAATTCTTTTCAATCCAAGTCGTTATTCTAACATGTTATATAAGTCATAACCACTTGTAACAACTATATAACTTTCCTTAAATAACATGCGACGATTATAACTAACAAATTTAATGGCTAGCATGCCAATTTTCGGTTTTAACATCACACCATGATCCAAATCTTTTCAAATTCATTCTATATAACACATGTTCATCTATCAACTACTACAACATGAAATCTTGAATTTCAATAGCAAGACGGAGATTATTACCTCTTTAAGCCCAAATACAATCCAAAACCTAAATTTGATCCTTAGCAACTTTAGCTCCTCTTCTCGACGTTCCAATCCACTCCAAGCAACCCTTAGAAGCTTTTAAAGAACTCCTCTTCAAGTTCCAACTTCAAAGTTGAAGAACACCTTAGGTTTTCATGTTGCGACTAACATAAAAACGTAGTTTTTCCGGGATTTTTGTGTTGGGATATCCTTAGAATACCTCTAGGGATCTTAGGTTTGAATATTGGGATTTATGAAGCAAGATTGCAAAATTTTTTGTGGGGATAGGTGCCATTGCCGAGAGCTCCTCTTCATGAACAAGAAAATGAATTTTTTTTCTAAGTGTTGGATTTTGTCTAGTCTTGCACTAGTAATGTTGATATATACAACAACCAAGGGGTGAGATCAAAACAAATGGATGGCTAGGATTGGGTCAATTATATCAAACTCCCACTTGTCTTCCTTGACTTGGTCAATTATATCAAGTCTTGGCTTCAAGACTTGACCATCCTACCCTTGGTTAATTTCGACCAAGTCCATATGGGGGGGGGGGGGGGTGACATGTGTCACCCTCCCATTCATCCGTAAATTTCATTTTCCGAAATTTCCATAATTGGTCAAAATATCGGAAACCTTGTGGGCCCCACAAAACGTAAGATTTCTCGGGTGGGCCCTACATGTCCAAATCCGAAAATAATACTCCATCAGTCTCAAATAACAATTCTGAGAACCCAATTCTCATTAACAAACACTTCTCTTTCCCGAGGTTCGGAAGAATTTCCTTAAGAATAACAACTCTTTATTTCGTTCAAATTTTTAAGTCCTGATTCCTTACGTACATTCTCTTTAACATGCCCTGGACTTACGGGGTGTAATATTCTCCCCCCTCCCCCTTAGAAACATTCGTCCCCGAATGTTCTTTCGAGGTTCAATCTAAACGGATATCGCATAGTCCCCCTTAACTACACCCAACATAATCACATATGCCACACCTGGCCCATCCTCGCACTTAATTCTCATCCTTAGCCTGAAATAAACCTTACTACCCGAGAAGGCCTTGTACATCTAAGGTCTCTACGGTTATCAATATTCTAAGGTCCTTAATATTCTATGTCCCAACTTATATTACCACATAACCAGGTTGTCTTAATCACAAAACTCAATATTACCCGTACATAACACTTAAACATACAAAAATCTTATCAATATATACAAGTCTCTAAAGGGTCAAAGATATACCTGTAACTATTGCTTCACTTTTCCCTTTATCACTCTTGTTCGTAATTCTGCCCTGCAGGGCGCATAGCTACGAAAGGTGAAGAACCAGTAACTAATCCAGCAGGTTGAGTCATCCCACATGTATCCCTCCTACTAGGACAATCCCTCATCATATGGCCCTGACGGCCACAGGTAAACAGCACCAAGAAGACGACGCATTCCCATGGTGATGTCGGCCACACTGTGAACACTGAGGGAAGAGTGATCCCGACTGCCTAAAACCCATGTGCACACGCAAATCTGAAACTCTGGAGCTCTGACCAGCTCCTGAATAACCCGACTGATCAAACCTCCTTCCAGAAAACTGGGAAGGAGTACTCTGTGCCGGCTGAAATATAGACCTAGCTCACTTTGAGGCCGTCGCCTTGAAAGTTACCACAAACCCCGCCGCCTGGACCTCGATCGGCCTCGTCCGGCTGGTCCTCTCTATCTGCTTTCAATACCGACGTATGCTCGCATCCCGCAATATCCATACCAGGTGAAGGGCCACCCTGTGCATGCAGTAATTATATAGCGGTCTAGCCCCATAACATAGCGATGAAATCTATCGGCCATGTCAGCTACAATAGTGAGTGCATACCTAGACAATGAGTCAAACTCCAGGTTATACTCTCTAATGGTCCTTCCATTCTGACTCAGCATCAAGAACCTATCCACACGTGCTCTCCTCATCTCAGGAGACAAAAAGTGATCAAGGAAGACCTCTGTGAACTCGTCCCACAAAACTGGAGGAGAACCCTCGCCCCTAGACAGTTCCCACGATTCGAACCAGTTCACTGCAACATCGTGCAATCGGTAAGAAGCTAGTACAACTTACTCGGCCTCTGAGGCCTTAATTACCCGCATAGTCCGCCGTGACCGCCTAATAAACTCACGAGGATCATCCTCGTGTCTGCACCCATAGAACTCGCGGATCACAACCCGTAAAATCTCGAACCTCAAACTATCTCGCCTGTGGGTTCGCTATCGGCCCCGTCGCCGCTTTGCCACTACGCTGGTCAATAACCCGACCGCTTCCATAATCTCTATACTATTCTCCGGCCGGTGGACCGAGACTCGTATCGGAACTCCCGAGCCGCGTACGCTCTCGGCCTCTAGTACCGCTGGTGATCGAACTCGCCGCCTGAGCCACAACCTCAGGCACCGCCCGAGCCTGGGCCCTAGTAACTCTTTGTGTCCCACTAGCAGCTCCTACTGCTGACTTGCCCTTCTGGGCCGTGGTCGCCTTCCGTGGAGGCATAGCTGATACATATACATAAGAATACGTCAGAGACAGATCACCTAATAACACAGCTCTACTGCACGATCTCAGAGTGAGAAGAATGAAAACCAATTCTAAATGTCCTGTAGCCTCCTGGGTATAGATGTGGTGCACAACACACTGATAACCACGACACTACTAGACACGGTCTGTAGACACTTTCTGAGGAATAACTGCTCTGATACGACTTTTGTCACGACCCGAGCCCCGAGCCCATGACTGGTGCCCTACCTGGGCACCCTTCTATTCCTACATCATAAATGAAACGCGGAAAATAAATATCACTCACTTTTCTTTTCTAAACAAAGGCAAAATCGATAAGGTTACCACCATACATACATACATAAAAAAAGGACTTACATCTTTTTAAAGTACAACCCACATACATGACTACAGACCTCTAAGAGTTGGACATAACAACTAGGACGGGACAGGGCCCCGCCATACCCCTGAATGTACATAAATCTACAACAATAGGGACCCATAGCAAAAACAAGCCTCCAGAGTAAATGGAGCTTCTTCCCACAACTGAACAGAGATCCTAAGAGCAAGGATCACCAACCTGTGTACCTAACACATGCGGGCATGAACGCAGGCAAGGGGCCGATAACAAAAAATTTAGTATGGAACGAGAATAAGGTACAGTAACCAAATCATAACTGTATAAAAGAATGACAGGGGCAAGTATAAAAATGAAATACTAGATCCTACCGTGCCATTTTAACTCATGAGATCAATCGTACATTAACCGTTCTTTTCCTTCTTTCAATAAGAATTAACATCATATTCTTACATACATACTTAAGAATTTGATCAAGTTTTTCCACATAACTTACATAACTTACATAACATAACCCGACCCTTTAATGGAGGGACCCGGTGTAACTTTCCTTACATAACGTAACCCGACCCGTTTGTGGGACACGATGTACTGATGAATCATGTGACATAACCCGGCCCGTATGTGGGGCTCGGTGTACTGTGGAATCATATAGCATAATTCGGCCCGCCTGTGGGGCTCAGTGTACTGTGGAATCATGTAACATAACTCAGCCCGCCTGTGGGGCTCGGTGTACTATGGAATCATGTAGCATAACCCGGCCCGCATGTGGGGCTCGGTGTAAGATGACGTAACCCGACCTATGTGTAGACTCGGTGCATATGGCGTAACCCGGCCTATGTGTAGGCTCGGTGTGTCTCATAACATAACCCGTCCTATTTGTAGGCTCGGTGTGTCTCATAACATAACCCGGGCTATTTGTAGGCTCGGTGTATCTCATAACATAACCCGGCCTATTTGTAGGCTCGGTGAGTCTCATAACATAACCCGGCCTATTTGTAGGCTCGGTGTATCTCATAACATAACCCGGCCTATTTGTAGGCTCGGTGTGTCTCATAACATAACCCGACCTATTTGTAGGCTCGGTGTAATTTTCCTTACATAACATTTTTAACCACCTTTTCACTTCTTCTTAAGTCATTATAACAACTTCCCATAAAGCTATTATAACAACCTTTTATTTTAGAGAACTTAAGGCACTTTTATTTCTTATCACATTGGGGAAACTAAACCCAAAAGTACTACGTACATACATACTTTAAAAAGAATCATAAAACTCCATTTCTTTTAAATCAATAAACTTCTTCTTTTGAAAACTCAAGTTACATTCTCTTTTGAAATCTAGCCTCTTAACTTTTGAAATAAATCATGGAAACCATATTTTTTAAATCAAGTCATTCCTTTCTTTAAGAATCAAGTCTCATAACTTGAAAAATAAAGTCTCATAACCTTTTAAGAAATCAAGGTTCATAGTCTTAAAACTTCATAACATAAACTCTTTTAAATTAAGTAACATATACTTTTATGAGTTGTGAATAGGTTATACTCGTTTATAACGATCTTATTAAAGCATCCATGATCTAGAAAATGTAATACAATTTTGTCTTATCTTAGTTTCTATGCAGATGGAGAGTTCTACTTATTTTAATATAATTGATTGTCGATACATTTTTATTAACGCTGCAATGGCTTGTTCGATACCTATTCTCATTAGTTCAGTAAATTAGCAAGGTCACCTCGACTCCACATACTTCCTAACGACTCTTACCAACATCCCCCATAAGACTTGGTAAGAACTTAGGATAACTTAGACATACCTTTTACATAGAGTAAATCAACATACGTACCTCTTAACTTCTAAGAGTAGAAGGAATCATGAAATAACACCACATGTATAATTCATACGTAGAATCATGCCAAAAGAAGGAAGAGGTTCACATACCTCGCGACGACTAGCGACAAGTTGCAAAATGCTCCAAAGTACTTCAACCTTGATAGCTATTCCACCCTTCAAGTAGAATATGCTACACGTAGTACTTTAACCTATAATAACCATAATACGTCTATCAACTCCTAGCTTTTTAACGTAGAATCATACTAAGTGTAAGGTCTCTTATTCTACGGAAATTTGGGCAACACTTCCTTTGTTTCTACGTACTTTTCCACCCTTTTCAAGTCCCGAAATCAACAACCAATACGCCACATTTAAGGCTCAACAATTCATCAATTCAAAGGTGATTACACGCCTTAACAGGACGTGTAAAATTCTGCCCCAAAATTAATATAAAACAATCCATTTATATTGTCCATATTTAACCAATTTCTAGGGCCATTCTCGGCCACAACCAAATTCAATACAACATAAACCCCTTTTTCAATTCTTTTCAATCCAAGTTGTTATTCTAACATGTTATATAAGTCATAACCACTTGTAACAATTATATTCCTTTTCTTAAATAACATGCGACGATTATAACTAACAACTTTAATGGCTAGCATGCCAATTTTCGGTTTTAACATCACACCATGATCCAAATCTTTTCAACTTCATTCTATATAAAACATGCTCATCTATAAACTACTACAACATGAAATCTTGAATTTCAATAGCAAGACGGAGATTATTACCTCTTTAAGCCCAAATACAATCCAAAACCTAAAGTCGATCCTTAGCTTAGCTCCTATTCTCGACGTTCCAATCCACTCCAAGCAACCCTTAGAAGCTTGTGAAGAACTCCTCTTCAAGTTCCAACTTTAAAGTTGAAGAACACCTTAGATTTTCATGTTGCGACTAACGTAAAAACGTAGTTTTTCTGGGATTTTTGTCTTGGGATATCCTTAGAATACCTCTAGGGATCTTAGGTTTTAATATTGGGATTTATGAAGCAATATTGCAAATTTTTTTGTGGGGATAGGTGCCATTGCCGAGAGCTCCTCTTCAAGAACAAGAAAATGAATTTTTTTCTAAGTGTTGGATTTTGTCTAGTCTTGCACTAGTAATGTAGATATATACTACAACCAAGGGGTGAGATCAAAACAAATGGATGGCTAGGATTGGGTCAATTATATCAAGCTTCCACTTGTCTTCCTTGACTTGGTCAATTATATCAAGTCTTGGCTTCAAGACTTGACCATCCTACCCTTGGTCAATTTCGACCAAGTCTATGTGGGGGGGGGGGGGGTGACACGTGTCACCCTCCTATTCGTCCATAAAATTTCATTTCCCGAAATTTCCATAATTGGTCAAAATATCGGAAACCTTGTGGGCCCCACAAAACGTAAGATTTCTCGGGTGGGCCCTACATGTCCAAATTCGAAAATAATACTCTATCAGTCTCAAATAACAATTCTGAGAACCCAGTTCTCATTAACAAACACTTCTCTTTTCCGAGGTTCGGAAGAATTTCCTTAAGAATAACAACTCTTTCTTTCATTCAAATTTTTAAGTCCTGATTCCTTACGTACATTCTCTTTAACATGCCCTAGACGTACGGGGTGTAACACTCATTTTCTGTTAAATGGTTCAAACACTAATTATATGACTATGAAGTTAGAAGAAACTTGGGAACTTGATTTAAACCAGTCACAGGACAATAAAATAGTTGAAGCATGATTATTTCTACTAATTTGGTTATTGCTCTAACAACTATGAATGCCTATATGACTCTAAACTATATGTCAGAACTCTTCATTTTCTTTGCCTACTCTTTGAAACTGAAGAATGTATAAGATGTACCACAGACCTAGGCAAGAATTCATTAACCTATTAACTTTCTGTTTAAGCAGTTTACTAAATAATGACAGCTTCACACAAGACTACTGAATATTAGAATTTAAAAGTTGTCACTATGTGTGTATTTTATATGTAGAATTGTACATGTAATTGGCCTGAACTTGAGTCTATTAAGTAAACATAGATTGATGTGTGCTTTCAGTTCTATTTAATAATTTGAATTAATCCATGAGAATCTATTCCTGTTCAGATGGATAAGTGTGACAATAGCATTGTAGAAGACTACATAGTACTGCAATATTACAAAGCTTAGGTACTGTAAGTATGAGGTTACGTTAGTTGCCTAGAATTAGTTCAAGTTAGTGAAATTTCTTACTTGATTATATTGATTGGTGAATAATATATGTGATATATTGTGACCCTGAGTGACATCTATGAGTTTGCTGAATATAGGTTGATAGATATAGTTATAAAGGAGACTATGACGAAATTTTTATAGCATGAGACCTATTACGAACATTCGAGGACAAATGTTTCTAACGGGGGAAGGATGTTACACCTCGTAATTTTTAAGACAATGATTGAGAACTTAATCAAGAAAATAAGATTCGAGTGTTGGAAGAAAAGTATAATTACATATGCTAATACAGAATAATTTTGGATACAACAAATGTGACGAGGAGAATTAATACTAGTGGTTGAATTTTCTCAATGGGGTTAAGGACTATGTCGTGTAAAATAAAATGTTGTCATCAAGAACATGAGGGCTTATCGAAAATTTTAGGATTTTTAACTAAGTGTGGGATTAAATTTAGTAGAAAGGATGATAGTGGGGACTAGTGGGCAAGACAAGTGGCACCTTGTGCCCTCCAAGTGGCAAAAGCACACCACATGCAAGACTTTTTCAGCCCATATATCCAATACTCCTCTCATTTTCTCCCTCTTGCTCGAAAATCCCTCTCCCTCATCCTTCATCTTCTCTCCTCCTCCAAAACAAATTTTTCTTGATCTCCATAGCTTAGTTAAAGACCAAATCAACTCCCCTTCCAAGAGTAAGTTCTTCTACTAATTTTTAATCCATGATAAACTCACCACTGCCACTGTTTCGGCAATGTGACTGGACCGAATCTGTCCAGAAAGTTTAGTTTTGGAAGATGAGCTTTTTGGAAGAAAAATATGTAAGTAAGATGGTTTCAAACATGTAAGGGATGCATGCATGTCATTGTTGTTGAAGAAATGGTGAAAATGGTGCACATTGGAGCAATGGGTGTCGACGCAATTTAGAGATTGTTTTGTCTTAAGTTAAGGTAAGAATTCTTATTTTTATAGAGTATTTGGAAGTTAAATAATGTTGTAGTTAAGAGATGAACTCATGTTAAAGAGGAATTAGAAATAAGAGAATGCATGCGATTATTGTTGATGTTGTTGAGCCGGTTGGAGTTGTGATTACCGATTTGGGACTGTTTTTAAGTACATTGGCTTGATTGTTGTTGTTGTTATCATTGTCACTAATTACATGTTGAAATTGAAGGAAATATTGATATTTAAAGTTGTAATTGGTTATATGAAAGTGTTGAAATATGAAATTGGATTTAAGGAATTACGAGAAGAGTAATGATATTATGTTTGGTGAAGCCGTGACTTTCATGAAATTGTTGGACATGTTATGTTGTATTTAAGGGCTGTTTTGTTGAAGTTAGAATGCTGAAAATTTAGTTATAAACATGCATATACATTGTTGTAATTATGGATAAATGTCTTAAAGGAATTGAAGAGTAGAAAGGTGTTATGTTGCAAACTATAAGACTTGCACTCTTGTTGTTGTAGCTAGAATATAGATTGTATTAATGGTTGTTTTAATGTGGATTAAGGGGTTGAATTAACATGGGAAATAGGTGTGTTAATCACCTTGGTTGTTGTGGTTATTGTCTTTCATGAACGTAAAAAGAAAGAACGTATAACAATAGCGGATATAGAAGTATATGGGACTGATTTGGTTATGACCTTGAGACCTGTCCTCTTATTGATATTGTTGACCTTGTTTGTGAATTGTGGATGTATATATAAATAGAGGAAGTGCTACCCAAATTTTTATATGAAAAGAGAGTCATCATTTGATATATAACTTACACTAGTAATCATAGAATTGACGGACATGTTACCATTATTATAGGTTGAAGTACTAATTGAGACGAATTCTAACTATCGAGTTGGTATAGACGATAAGGTATGTGAAACTATCCTTTCTTCTTTTGGCATGATTTATATAAAATGAGTGTACGGAGGACGTACATAATTTCATTGAATCCCAATTCCTAGAGATACTTGATATGATAGTTGTCTTTGATTTTACAAGTGACAGTTCATTTTATTTATTCCATTGAGAGTCAAAGGATGATTAAATTTGCATATGGTTACTCATGATATTCTATTCGTGCTTGATGTGATTATATCAATTCACCGAGTCCCTTGCTTGAGGGTCGGGTACGATATATGTGGACAGGCATCCACGGATATGATTATTTCACCGAGTCCCACGATGGGCCGAGTACGGTATGTGCACAGTGGACAGGTATCAACGGATATGACTATATATGGACAGGCATCCACGGATATGACTTCATTCACCGAGTCTCAGAATGGGCTGATTACGTTATGTATATGTATATGACTTCATTCACCGAGTCCCACATTGGTCCGGGTACGGTATATGATATGGACATGTTTTGGCTCTCATTTTATAAGGCACAGGTACATTGGTATACTGATTATCATATTTTTCTACTGCCATCTTTTGTCCATTTATGATCTTCTTTACAGTACTTCATGTTTCATATACTCGGTACATCTTTTGTACTGACCCCCTTTCTCCGGGGGCTGTGTTTCATGCCCGCAGGTACAGACACTCGGTTTGGTGATCCTCCAGCTTAGGATTTCTGCTCAGCTATTTGGAGAGCTCCATTGTTCCGGAGCCTAGTTATTTTGGGTATAGATCCTTTTGATATAGCCTTATGCATATTCAGGGGTACGACGGGGCCCTGTCCCGTCATATTTAATTATCATACTCTTAGAGGTTTGTAGACATGTGCGGTAGACACGTGTGGGTTGTGGTTCATTTTGGACATTTCCGTATATAGTCGCAGCCTTGTCGGCTTGCCTATTTTGCTATGATTGACTAGTTGTAATTCCTCATGAGACAGGTTCATTTTGATATATATAGTGTTATGAGTCAGCAGCTTACTTTTACAAGATTTTTACATTGTCCTTGGTATCAGTCGGATTATATGTGGCAGGTCAGCATAAGGATGTCCAATTAGGGCACCGGGTCGCGGCTCGTCGGGTCGTGACATCTATGACTCTCAGTCTCAGACAAAGGAGTATGAGCTGCTCATAGAACTTTTTAAGTGTAAACTCATTGAAGGGGGTCAAGTTTCACCACATGTGCTGAAAATGATTGAGTTGATAGAAAGATTGGCATCCATTGAAATCAAGTTTCACGACAGAGTTGCTACCACACTCATCCTCCATTCACTTACACGTTCATTCGAGAGTTTCATTATAAATTACAATATGAATGGAACTAAGGCGAAGTTTCTAGAATTGCACAATATGCTGAAAACTTTTGAATCTTCGGTCTCGAAAAGCAAACCTATTCTGATGGTTGGCTCCTCTAGTCATCCCAAACCGAAAGGTAAGGAACAACAGAAGAGGAAGGGCAAAGTTGTTGCTCCGGCATCAGCAATGAAGCCCAAATGAGGGGCGAAGAAGAAGAAGAAACTTCCAGCATCGTATGTGTGCATGAACTGCAACAGGAAGGGGCATTTGAGGAAGGACTGTACAGCTCCAGAAGGAGGGATGGCACTAGGTGCACCATCCTCTAGTGGACAAGGTATGTTTGTAATTGAAATTAATCTATCTTTAAATGATTCTCATTCCTGGGTACTAGATACCTCTTGTGGCTCACACATTTATACAAATGTGCAGGGGCTAACTAATAGCAGGAAGAACCTCGAGAAGTGAACCTGCGCGTTGGAAACGGAGCACGTGTTGATGCTGAGCGTGTGGGAGATTATAGATTAGATTTACCTTCCGACAATATTTTAATGTTAAATAATTATTATTATGTTCCTTCTTTGACAAGGAACATTATTTCCATTCCTGTTCTTGACACTGAGGTTTTTTTCTCAAGCATTAATAATAGCAATATGATTTTGGCTTATGATAATGTTGTGTATGAAATTGCGCCTTTTGTGATGGATTGTATACATTAAACTGCCGTAGGGAAATTTTCAATGTACAAAATTAAAGAGCTAAGTTAAATGAAAGAAATTCTACTTACTTGTGGCATTGCAGACTTGGTCATATCAATCAAACGAGGATAGAACGGTTGAAGAAATTAAATTACCTTGAACCATTTGACTTACAATCTTATGGTAACTGTGGATCCTGTTTGAAAGGTAAGATGACCATTAAATCTCTTTCTGGAAAGGGGATCCGTGCCAAGGGGGTGCTTGAGTTGGTACATACTGACGTATGTGGACCATTTTCGACTCAAGCTAGAGAAGGTTTCTCTTACTTCATTACTTTTACAGACGACTTACCAAGGTATGGATACGTGTATCTTATGAGACACAAATCCGAGGTCTTCGAGAAGTTTAAGGAGTTTTAAGTGTGAAGCTGAGTAACAACTCTCGAAAAATATCAAGACTCTCCAATCTGATCGTGGGGGTAAATACTTAAGTAAAGAATTTCTTGAATACTTAAAGCTACATGGAGTTCATTCCGAATAGACACCTCCTGGAATACCTCAGATGAATGGTGTTGCCGAGAGGAGAAACCGAACCTTGCTTGACATGGTTCGTTCCATGATGAGTTTTTCAGCTCTTCCAACATACCTTTGGGGATACGCTATTCTAACCTCGATATATGTTCTGAACAGAGTTCCTTCTAAATCAGTTGAAAATACGCCATATGAGGTATGGTGTGGCAAGAAGCCATCACTTAGACACTTGAGGCCCTGGGGGTATCCTGTATATGTCAAGAAGTTGATCACTGATAAGTTGTAGTCTAAAAGTGAGAAATGTTACTTCGTTGGGTATCCAAAGGAAACTAAGGGATACTATTCCTATCTTCCTGGATAACATAAGATATTTGTTTCTAGGAACGCAACTTTTCTTGAAGATTAATATGTCTACAAGAAATAGAGTTGCACAGAGATAGAACTTGAAGAAATTCAAGAACAAAGTAACATAGAGGTTGAACCCTTGCCGAGTGAACAAGACAAGGATACAGTGGGAGCTTATGGTGAAGATTGGGTACTCAGTGTACTCCCTTCGGTCAGTGGGAGTGCTACGAGGAGAGATGCAGAAATGCAAGATCCTCCTGCACAGACCTTGGGAGCAAGTGCACCAGTTGCACCTTCTCCCATTCAGGAAAGACATGAAAATGATATTCCTGAAAGCCCTAATGTTGGTGGATCGACCATCGCACAAGAACCTTCTCACAATCAGAACATACTTTTAACTGAACTGCAAGACACTCAACTCCGCAGGTCTACTAGAACTCATCGTCCTCCGGAAAGACTAAATCTACTTGTGGAAACACAAAATGAGTTAGATATTCCAGATGATGACGAGCCTAGAACTTACAACGAAGCAATGCTAGACATTGATTCGAAGAGAGCCATGAAATCCGAAATGGAATCTATGTGTTACACCCCGTATTCCAGGACATGTATATGAGAGCATACGTGATAAAACAAGACTTTTGTTACACCCCGTAGTTCCAGGGTATGTATGTGAGGACATATGTACGAGAATACGACGGTAATTTTGGAAAGGAAGAAAGATGTGATTTTTCGACGGAAAAGTTTCCGGATTTTGTGAAGGAAAAAGGTTCGATAATGGGAATTGGATTCCCAGATTTGGTATTTGGACTTCTTGGATTATTATATAATTATGGAATTTTATTTCCGGATTTGGTCACGTGGGGCCCACGGGGAAAATTTACGGTTTTGTGGGGCCCACTTTGTTTTGGAGATTTTGGATTTTACGGATATTTTCGGGAGATGAAATATTTTGGACGAGTAGGGGGGCGACACGTGTCACCCCCATGTGGCCATGTTGGCCGAATGGCTAGTGGACATGTGGCTTGGACGGCCACTTGTCCAAATTTTGTGGTGGACATGTGGTTGGTAGAATCCACACCCACATGCCCCCAATATACACCACACACTTGCATAGATATTGACCCTTGCTTTCTCTATAAATACCCCCTTGTTTGCAAGACTTTATTCATCCACATTAGAGAGTTTCCAAGGCAAAAATTATTCTCCCTCCCCAAAAGTGTTCTCGTCCAACCCCCTTTGTGTAGAAAAATTCTTCAAGTGTTGGTATAGTCCCAAATACCTTAGCCTAGTATTCCTAGTAGTATTCCAAAGTTATTTCAATACTAGGAGCCCGGAAATTCTACTTTATTCCTTTAGTCGAAAAATGAAGCCCTAGGAAAATCTTCATAGTTGGTTGAAGTGTTAAGAGAAGTTGTTTAGAAACTTCTAAGGGTTGCTTGGAACGGGTTGGAGCGTAAGGAATTGGAGCTAAGCGTTTCTCAGGATCGACTTATTAATCTTGGATAATTTTGGGCTTATCGAGGTAATGATCTTTGTCCCCGTATTGTAATTGGATATTACATATTGTAGTAGTTTAGAATTGAGTATAAGATATATTGGAAGGATAATTATAAAGAATCGAATCAGATTTACATTGACCAGATTTACTGTTGACTTGTAGTATTATTGTGGGGCAGTGTTGTACACGTCCGGTTAGACGTGTAACCCCCTTGGAGTTGTTGGCTTGGTAGCGGGCCTTGATAGAGGAGGAGATATATGTGGTTACGGGGGGGGGGAGGTGCTGCCGAATTTTTCGTAGATTAAGGAACCTTGTACTTTGAAATGTTCTACGAAGAGATCTAGAAGTTGATAGACGTTTTGTGGCCTTTATAGGTTGAAGTACTACGAGTAGCGTATTCTACTTGAAGGGTGGAAAAGGCTAGCAGGGTTATAGTACTTTGGAGCGTTTTGCTAATTGTCGATAATCGTCGCGAGGTATGTGAACCTCTTCTTATCTTTTCTAGCATGATGTTGTGAACTATGTAGTACGGTAGACGTACGTGTGCTAAACGAATTTTGGTTGATTTTAAATGATAAGAGACTGGACTTATATTTTGACTTGGTATGAAATGTGAAGAACTTGAATTGTGTTAAAGTAGTGAAACCTCATTCGTGAGTAATGAGTACTTGGTCTAGAAAAAGGAATAAGTTATATTAATTTCGAAAATGGGAATAACTATCGAACAAGCCATTGCAGCGTTAATAAAGGAAAATGTAATGACAATTAATTATATTAAAACCAGTAGAAACCTCCATCTGCATAGAAGCTAAGATAAGACAAAATTGTATTACATTTCCTAGATCATGGCTGCTCTAATAAGAATTATTATAATCAAGTTTTGATTTTCTTAAAATTCCAAAGTAAGGAACTTGATTTCTAAAAGAAAAGAGACTTAAGAATTTGAAGTGTTTTGGTTTAAAAGAAAGGCAGGGTTTTTTCTTAAATTTGTTTAAAACATAAAGTGTTATAATAGCTTTATGGGAAGTTAGTTATAACGACTTTATGAAAACAAAAGAATGGTTTTATTATTGGATTTAAAATGGTAACTTGATTTTGGGAAAAGAGAAGTAACTTGAGTTTAAAAGTATACTTGACGTTGTTTTAAAAAGTGTAAAGTACTTGATTTAAACATAAACGTGTTTGGTACTACGGATAATAGTATCGAGTTGTGTTTTCGTAAAAAGAGATCTTTTTGAAAGGATTAACGTATGTAGTACTTTGGGGGTTAAAACCCGGATTTGTTGTCATAAAATGGAAGTCTAAGAGTATGTTAATTTACTTATGCTAGTTGTGATAGCCTTGTGGTATTACTATGTTACCGCTTTCGGTTGGAGGGTGACTTGTTGTGAATTTGTTGGATGTCAGCAAATGACGGAGGATTCCACTGTATGCTTCCATTTTGTTTGATCTTGGCCATGCTTATACCGATGAGTGACGCCGGCACGCGATCAGACGCGTTAGATGCTCAGACGTTTCATTGGATGTACCGGCGGGACGAGGATTCCACGTATGCTTCCATTGTTATTATCACATGGACATGTCTACACCGATGAGGATTCCGGCACGCGCCATGCAGCGAGTTAAACTCCAGATATTATTATTGTCACGGGCATGTCTACACCGATGAGGATTCTGGGGGCATGTGACCATTACTATTATTCCATGGGCTAGCTCCCACGAAGACTGCTCTACACCGATGAGGATTCCGGCATGGTATATGCGATCATTATTCCACGGGCTAGCTCTACGAAGACCGCACTGCGATGAAGGATGTCGAGGGCACGTTATGGCCATGTTACACCGATGAGGGATTCCAGGACATGCGGCCGCGTATTATATATATATATGTGTACGCCGACAGTGAGGTAGGATGCCACTGGCGGGTCACATGGTTATATGTTACACCTACGGCTGCCGGTAGTGATGGAGGATTCCACGGGTAGGAGGTATATATATATGTATCATATGTAGACGCCGACGGTGAGGTAGATGCCACGCGCGCCACATGAATATGATTTATGTCATAGATCCGGCAGCGAGGAAGGAATTCCACGCATGAGTGATGACTTGAGGCGTGAGTCCCCGACTAGACTGATCGCTTATATGTTGTGTAATCGTAGTTTGGTTATCATACATGTCTCCCGCTTTATATAGACTATTATGATTTCATTTACGATTTTCGCCACATACTTGGTACCTCTCAGATCGACTCCTTCGGGCCGCTCATGCCACGTGCAGAGGTACACCGCTTGTTGATCCTCGCCATGGATCACAGTCACGTTGGAAGCTCCGCTTCTCCGAGGCTTATTGGTATAGTCCCTGTCATAGTAGGTACTTGTACATTCGTGGTATGGCGGGCCCCGTCCGTCATAGTTGTGGTTACATTCTTAGAGGTCTGTAGTACTGTTGTGGGCAGGGTTTGTAAGGGATTTAACTGTTCGTGTTGATATTTATATATACAGGAAGGTAACCGTTTTGGTTAGCCTGTTGCTTATTTTATGTATTATTTCATGCTTAAGGTTTTTATTTCCGCTGATTTTCTCTGATGATTGTATCACTAGGGTGCCCGGGGTAAGGCACCAGTCACGGGCCCGAGGTCGGGTCGTGACAACTTTAAAGTTGGAACGAAAGAAAAAATTGTTTTTCCTAAGAAAAATCTTCCGAACCTCGTGAAGGAAAAATGTTTACTAATTGGAATTTGGTTCTCAAATTTGGTATTTTAGACTTTTTGAATATATAAGAAGTATGGATATTTAAGTTCGGATTTGGTCACGTAGGGACCACGTGAAAATTTTACGGTTTTGTGGGGCCCACAATATTTTTCGATATTTTGACCAATATGGACGTTTTTGGGGGATGAAATATTTTTGGACCAATAGGAGGGGGACACGTGTCACCTCTCCCCTTTGACTTTGACTTTGGCTTGTCTTGAGATATTTTGAAGACAAGTGGACTTGTGGGTCCCACCCACACTTGTCCAGACCCTACACTTGGATTGATCTCAACCCTTGGTTGCTCTATATATACACATAAGAGGTGCAAGACTTGTCTTCCAACACTTAGCCAAATTTCAACAAGAAATATATCTCCCTCCTTGGAGAAACTCTCGACCAAGGGAAAATATGGAAGACCAAAATTCCCAAATCTTCCAAGATTAGTTTATTATACAAGATTAATGCTCCTAACCAAGTGATTAGCAAGATTAAGCACCCTTAACCCCTAAATCTAGGTTGGGCCAAAAATGGTGATGAAACCCTAGGGGTTTACGTCGACTTTTTGGAAGAGAAACGTGAATAGAAGTTTCTCCTAAGGTTGTAGGGGATACATATATGTGATTAGAACTTGAATAAGTGGAGTGAAACGAAAAATGCGGACCAAAACTTAGCATTCTGCCCGGGACGTTTTTGGGCACAAAATTGAGGTAAATTTTCTTCTTACTCCGCAGTAATTAGATATTACTCATTGTTATAGTATATAGATGAACTTTTATTAAGGAAGATATCAAAAATAAGGTGTGCATGTACCATTTCCAAGTTGAGGCCGAGACTATGACTTTTCGGACCATTGGATTCGTTGATTTTTATTGTCGTCATCTACACTTGTCGCATGTTATATAATGAAGGAAATATTGTTGTTGATAGTTAATATAACTTATATAACATGTTGGAACTTGATTTGGATTAAAAAGGAATTAAGGAAAATGGATTTGGATTTAAAATGTGATGGCCGAGAATGGCCCTTAATGTTGGTAAATAATGGACTGTTTTAATATAGATTGTGGGGCAGAATTTTACACGTCCAGTTAGGCGTGTAATCCCCTTTGGCTAACTGTTGGTTGCGCCTTAAATGTGGCTTGTTGGTTGATGAATACGGGCCTTGGAAAAGGTGGAAAAGTACGTAGAAACAAAGGAAGTGCTGCCCAAATTTCCGTAGAATTAGAGGGCCATTATTAGGTATAAGTCTTATACTAGAAAGTATGATATTGATAGAAGCGCTATCATCATTATAGGTTGAAGTACTACGTGGAGCATATTCTACTTGGAGGATGGAATAGCCAATGAGGTTGAAGTACATTGGAGCGTATTGCTACTTGTCGTTTGGGTTAGTCGCCAACGAGGTATGTGAACTTCTTCCTTCTATCGACACGATTATCCTTGAAGTATACTTGCCTTGTTTTGGAGTATATATGACTTATTCTTGAAGTATATGTGCCTTGTTATTTGGAGTATACGTGACTTGTTTTATTGAAGTACTTTCCTTGTCATTAGGAAGTATTCATGTTATTGATTTTTATGCTAAAGGTATGTCTAAAATATTCCTAAGTTCTTACCATGTCTTATGGGGGATGTTGGTAAGAGATGTTAGGAAGTATTAGAAACGGGTATAACCTATTCACGGTTCAAATGAGTGTTAATTTTAAATGTATGAGTGACTTGGTTTGAAATGAATAAGTTACTTGAATTACATTAAAGTTATGAGATTTGATTTAAAGTAATGAGACTTGATTTTCAAGGTTAAGAGACTTGTTTTAATTAAAAGATTGTGAGACTTTATTTTCAAGTTATGGGACTTGATTTTGAAAGTCGTGTGATTTGATTATATAAAGTATAAGTGAATTGATTTTGAAGTACATGATACTTGGTTTTGAAAGTATAAAGTCACTTGAGTTTTGAAAGTTATAATACTTGAATTGAAAAGTACAAGCTTACTTGATTTTAAAGAAGAGAAGTAACTTGATTTAAAAGTATAAGTTACTTGATTGATTTAAAGAGAATAAATGATTTGGGTTGGAAAGAGTAAGTGATTTGATTTAAAGAGAAGTTACTTGATTTCAAAACCTTGAATTGAATTTCTAAAGGTGTAGTAACTTGATTTGGAAAGTATCAATTACTTGATTTGAAAAGTATAGATTACTTGATTTGAAAATGTATGGATTACTTGATTCAGAAAGAATAAGTAACTCGATTTGAAAAGTATGGATTACTCGATTTAAGGAGAATAAATGACTTGAGGTTGAAAGAAGAGGTTCTTGGTTTTAAAAAGTATAAGTTACTTAAGTTTAAAAGTGTAAGTAACTTGATTTTGATAGCAAAAGTATTTTGGGATTCATTTTCCCTAACATTTCATGAAAAGATTATTTTTATAAAGAATAGATGTACATAGTACTTTTGAGTTTATTTCCCTAACATTACATGATTTGAGTCTTCTTGTAAAGAAGTGAATGTACGTAGTACTTTGGGTTCAACTCCCTTACATGACGTGATAATGTCTTGGTTGTATTAAAAGGAAAGATGTGGTAGTGCTTTACTTTTTCTAAAATGAAAGATGTTATAACGGCTTTATGAGAAGTTGGTTATAACAGTTTGTGGAAAGTCAAGAGATAGTATAAAAGGTTATAAGGAAATCATGTGAGAATGTCCATGATTAAATCCTTAATATAGTACATGAAATGAAAGTGCCTTGAGTTTATAAAGTGAATGTACGACGGACGTACAATTGTTGTAATGGATCTTAATCCTTAATGAACTATGTGATAGTGCCTTGGTGTATAAAATGAACGACTTGTTAGTGTCTTGGATTTTCAAAGAAAATGATAGGTCATTCTATTTGGGCTAATGAGAGTCAAAAGGTAATTTAATACATAGTTGCTTGTGATAGCTTTATGTGTAAAATCCTTTATGTTTACCCCGAGTCCCAGAATGGGCCGGGACATGTTGTACCTCGCATGGTATTGTCTTGGTTATTTTAGAAAGGAAGGCATGGTATTGTCTTGGAAATTCTAAAAAGGAAGGCATGGTATTGCCTTGATTTTTCTAAGGAGGAGAGTACTTCCTATTTGATCTAATGAGAGTTAAAGATTACTTAACTTGCATATGTTGTTCATGATAGCCATTGATTCTAGTGTTATGAGTATAATTGGGGGGTAAACCCCCAAGACATTATACATCTTCTGAGTATAATTGTGGGGTAAACCCCCAAGACATTATACATCTCCTGAGTATAATTGCGGGGTAAACCCCCAAGACATTATACATCTCCGTGGACTAGCCCTCCACGATGCGGGTATCCATATATACTCTCATTAACTCTCATTGTTAATCAGGCACATTGTACTGTTATTTTGGTTGTCATACTTGCCTCCCGTGATTATATTTGGACTGTGTGGTTTTACAAAAAAAAAAGGGCATAGTTGACTCTCGGTGTTATAATAGTACAGTGATACAGGGATACAGTAGTATAGTGATACAGGGTACATTTGACTCTGGTTTTATATGACACGGTAGGATCTGGTATTTTATTTTTATACTTGCCCCTGTCATTCTTTTGTACATTTATGATCTTATTTCATGTACTTCATGTTTACATACTTAGTACCTTGTTGTACTGACCTCCTTCGGGGGGCTGCGTTCATGTCCGCAGGTCTAGGTACTCAGTTGTGGATCCGCGAGTCCAATGTTCTGGAGCTTGTCATTATGGCTAAGTATATTCAGGGGTACGACGGGGCCTTGTCCCGTCACAGTTTACTGTCCAAATTCTTAGAGGTCTGTATTCATATGTGGGCTGGACTGGCTAGAGTTGTATTTACATTGTTGAACAGTGTAGACCCTTTCGGGTGACTTATATTATGGCAGCCTTATCGGCTTTGCCTTTGTTTAAAGAAAAACAATGAGTGTTATTTATCTTCAGCGTTTTACTTAAGTTATATGGATAGAAGGGTGCCCAAGTAGGGCACCAGTCATGGGCTCGGGGTTCGGGGCGTGACACTATGTATATCAATCAAGTGTGGAACTTGGTTGATTTGCCTAATGGGGTTAAACCCATAGGATGCAAAAGGGTCTTCAAGAAGAAGATTGATGCATCTGGCAAGGTTCAGACTTATAAAGCTAGACTAGTGTCTAAAGGTTTTACTCAGCGTCCTGGCGTGGATTATGATAAAACCTTTTCACCGGTGGCTAAGATAAAGTCTATTCGATTTTTTCTTGTTATAGCTGCACATTACGATTATGACATTTGGAAGATGGACGTCAAAATTGCATTCCTCAATGGTAATCTAATTGAGGAAGTATATATGAAACAACCCAAGGGTTTTTCATCCGAGTCCAGACCAAATGATGTGTGCAGGATACAGAAGTTCATTTATGGGCTTAAGCTAGCCTCTAGGAGTTGGAACATTTGTTTTGACAAGGCTATCAAATCTTTTGATTTCGTTAGAATCAAAGAGGATCCTTGCGTTTATATCAAACGCAAGGATGAGGGTATTGTCTTCATTATTATATATGTTGATGACATATTGATAATGAGAGACAATAAGACTCTCATGCAGTCAGTTAAGGATTGGTTGTCCAAGACCTTCATGATGAAGTATTTAGGTGAAGCCTGCTATATTCTGGGAATTAGGATCTATAGAGACAGACCTAATAGATTGTTGGGGCTGTCACAGTCAATCTACATAGACAACGTGCTTAGACATTTTTCACTGGAGAATTCCAAGAAAGGCGGTCTTTCAATGGGTCAAGGCATCAAGTTATCTAAGAAGGGTTGCCCTTCTAGTGCTGTAGAACTTGAGTACATGAAGAAGATCTCTGTCACGACCCGACCCCGGGGCCGCGACTGGTGCCCTACCGGGGCACCCCGTCAGGTATACATCAGAGAATAGCAGCGGAACATACATAACACATAAACATGTAGATAGTAAACATCAATGGCTAGCCGACAAGGCCGCCCTCCGTAGAATATACTTAATCAAAAGTAAAACAGTACAACTTTGTTCTTACAGCCCAAACCACAAACGTGACTACAGACCTCTAGGAATAACAACTGTGGCGGGACAGGGCCCCGCCATACCCCTGAATGTACATAATACCTATAACATCAGGGAAAAACCGTACCAACAAAACAAGCCTCCGGAGGAATGGAGCTTCTGACACCAGACCATTGATCCTAAGAACGAGGATCCACCACCTGCTTACCCTTACCTGCGGCATGAACGCAGCCCCCGAGGAAGGGGGTCAGTACACAATATGTACTAAGTATGCGAAACTGGAAAATACTGAAAATACCTCATAAGTCTAAAATAACTGGAGACATGTATGATAATTAGTTTACAGAACACAGTGTCTTACTAATAATGAGAATATCAAGCATATACTATACTGCATGAAAATAGGAAGCTCATGATCAAAGCAAGGTCACCCACCCGCAGTATCATTAAGCAATCCTACTCCTGGGACTATTTCACCCGCATGGGTCGTGTGGACCCGCATGAGGTATTCCTCGCATAGGTTGTACCCGCCCGCATGGGACTATTTCACCCGCATGAGCCCTACGGACTCGCATGAGGTATTCCTCGCATCGTGGGTAGCAAATCCACGGAATATGCAAATGCCACAACCCGGGCAATGACCCCGTAATAAATAATAATATATCACTAGCACAAACCGGCTATCATACATAATATAAGCAAGTTAAGAAATCCCCTAACTTCTTATTAGTCATGTTCACATACATTCTCATTTTAGTTTACTTAAAGCACTAACATGTCTTTATGAAATCCGGGAATTTAACCCAAAGTACTATGTACTTCTACTCTTTTAAAACCTTAGGCAATTAATGCTTTAAAAATCAATTTGCCTTTCACAACTTCAAATCATTTATTCGTACTCATTTTACTTAGAGTAAATCTTCCTTTGTTAACCTTCCATAAAGTTAATATAACCAACTCCCCATAAAGTCATTATATTAACGTTATACATTAGTCAAATACATTTCCCTAAACCCAAGGGACTTACATTTTTAAAAAGAAACAAGAATCATATACTTAAACACATCAAGTCCCTTAACTTTGAAAACTCAAGACATCCTTAATACTTTTAAAGAAATGAGTTAATCCCCCTTACTCACCAAACTTGGCCATCCTTAAAACAAGTAAGGGATATCAAAACCTTGTACGTCTACCGTACTACATAAGTGCAACTAGTCATGCTCAAGATATAGGGAAGTTCCACATACCTCTTCGGGTCAATCCACTTGCTAAGTCCAATATACCGCACGTAGTACGTCAACCTATAATGACCATAATACGTTTATTAATCTCTAGCTTCAACGTAGAATATTCCAAGTGCAAAGTCACTAAATTCTACGGAAAATCGACAAAGACTTCCTTTGTTTCTACATACTTTGCCACCTTTTTCAAGGCTGAATTCAACATCCAAACGCCACTTTTAAGGCCCAACAATCCAATCAATACAAAGGGGATTACACACCTAATCTTGGATGTGTAAAATTCTGCCCCACAATGCATATTAACTAAATCAATAAGTTAAAGGTAGTATCTTGGCTATAACATGCTTACATATCATTCTTATCAAATGCTTTCATATCCAACCCATATTTCCTACATGCAATGTATCTAAGAGCAATATTGATAACTATAAGTCATTTCTTCTTCACATGCAACACAATAAACTAGCAAAAGAGAAAAGATTGTTACCTTAGAGCTTACCCAAATTAATCCAACAAATTCACTAGCCTCCTTTCCACAATCACCACCACAAAACTCCTACAAGCTTGCCTACAAGTTTCCTTCTTGCCACCTTTTTCAGATTTCTCTCAAGCCTTGATTTCTTCTTGATTTTCTAGAGAGAAGGGAGAGCTTTTAAATTTTTAGAGAGAGAGAAGAGCTTGAAGAATGACCAAGTCTTGAAGACTTGGTCAATAAATAGGACATGCAAAAATCAGATGGGGGGGGGGGGACACTTGTCACCCTCCCATGGCCTTTTTTAAAACAAAATAGTTCTGATTTTTCCACCCAGCCTCGCAGAACCCGCCTCGGCGCCGCGACCCTGCAGCCGGCGCCGCGGCGCTGAAACCTCCGCAACCTCCCAGAACTTCCGGCGCCGCGGCCCTGCTTTCCGGCGCCGCGGCCCTGTGGCTCCTGACCGAAATATTTTTCTGTCCGACTGCGCACTGAACTTGTAACTCCCATAACTTTCTACTTCGATGTCCTATCGACGAACGGTTGGTCGCGTTGGAAACGAACTACGTACTAGGCCTTTGAAATACCTAGGAACTCATAATGCAACTGGACATAAACCGCCTCAAAGTTGACTAAAAACCCGTCCGAAACAATCCGTCAACCTATCTTTCTAAAATTTTAAGTCTTAATCCCTTTCGTACGTTCTCATACGCATGGCCAGAACTACAGGGTGTAACATTCTCCCCCCTTAGAAACATTCATCCCGAATGTTCCTTCTATGTACAACAATACTTAAGCATAATTGCCAAATTAAAACTAATAAGCAGGAAGTGGGTTACCTGAAGGTGTAGGGAACAAGTGAGGATACTTCTTCATCATGTCTTCCTCTGCTTCCCATGTTATTTCTTCCCTGTTCTCATTCCGCCATAAGACCTTGACGGAAGCCACATCCTTTGTCCGTAGTCGCCTAACCTGATGATCGAGTATCGCTATGGGTCTCTCCTCATATGATAACCCCTCTGTCACCTGGACATCACGAATCGGGTGCACTCTAGATGGATCTCCGATACACTTCCGTAACATAGACACATGAAAAATCGGATGTCGCCTCCGGATCGGACGACAGATTCAACTCATAGCAACCTTGCCTACCCTACGCACAATCGATAAGGCCCAATGTACCTTGGGCTAAGTTTCCTTTCTTCCCAAATCTCATCACGCCTTCATGGGTGATACCTTCAGAAGACCCAATCATCTACCTCAAACTCAGTGTCGACGCCGATGATCTGCATACGACTTGCCGACTCGGTGACAATAATCGCTCTGGATAAGCTTTACCTTATCCATCGCTGTGAATCAAGTCCGCCCGACTAATCGAACTTCTCCCACCTCAAACCAAACTATCGGTGACTGCGCACTTCCTCGTATAAGGCCTCATGGCGCGTCATCGGATACTAGAATGGTAGTTGTTGTTATATGCAAACTCCACAAGAGGTAAATGATCCTCCCACTACCAAAATCGATAACACAGCTGCAGATATCCTCAAGTGTCCGGATAGTACGCTACCGGCTTTGTCCGTCGATCGAGGATGAAATGCGATCGAGACTCACCGTGTCCCTAACCGCTCGAAAGACCTCCAGAAGTTAGCCGAGAACTGGGCTCCCCTGTCTGAAATGATCGATATAGGCACTCCGTGCAGTCTCACAATCTCTCTGATATACAATCTAGCATAATCCTCGAAAAAGTCGCCTGATCGCGTAAAGTGGGTTGATTTCGTCAGCCTGTCGACAATAACCCAGATGGAATCATGCTTCCTCTGAGTGTGAGGTAACCCTGTTATAAAGTCCATATTGATCACCTTCCACTTCCACATCGGAATATCAATAGCCTGTAATAGCCCACCGGGCTTCTGGTGCTCAACATTGACCTGCTGACAATTCGGAAACTGCGCCACAAACTCTGCAACGTCCCTCTTCAGGCCATCCCACCAATAGATACACCTGAGGTCATGGTACATCTTAGTCGACCCCGGATGAATAGAATAACGAGCACTGTGTGCCTCCCCCAGAATCTGCTGACGAAATCCTGTCACATCGGGAACAGACAACCGGCCCTCAAATCTTAGCACCCCATCAGGCGCTACCTCAAATAGACTCTTCTCTTCCCAAGAGTCGCTCTCGATACCGTACATAACGGATCCTCATCGCCGCCTCTTCACCTCCTCGACGATGGAAGACTCGGCAACCTCTCGAACCCGAACTCCATTACTATCAGAACCAACCAAACGGACCCCGAGGCTCGCTAGCTGATGTAACTCGCGGACCATGCCCCTTTTCTCCGCCGCACACTGACGGGCTACCCATCGATCTGCGGCTAAGGGCATCTGCAACTACATTAGCCTTCCCTGGGTGGTATAGAATATCGACATCATAATCCTTAAGTAGCTCCAACCACCGTCTCTGCCGTAAGTTCAGCTCCCTCTGGCTGAAGATATACTGGAGGCTCTTGTGGTCTGTGTAAATATCCACATGAACTCCATACAAATAATGTCTCCAGATCTTCAAGGCATGAATCACTGCTGCCAACTCTAAGTCATGTGTGGGATAGTTCTTCTCATGCTTCCTGAGCTGTCGAGATGCGTAAGCTATAACTTTACCGTGCTGCATCAGCACACATCCGAGCCCGACACCCGACGCATCACAATAAACCACATATCCGTCTAAACCCTCTGGTAGAGTAAGAACTGGGGCGGTCGTCAATTTCTCCTTCAGTAACTGGAAACTCTCCTCACAAGCATCCGTCCATCGGAACATAGCTGCTTTCTGAGTCAGCCTAGTCAAAGGTGCTGAAATGGAAGCAAACTTCTCCACAAATCTCCGATAATAACCCGCAAGGCCCAAAAAGATGCGTACTTCCGTCGGTGTAGTGGGTCTAGGCCAAGTCTTGACTGCCTCAATCTTTCTTTGTATCAACCGAATGTCATCTACCCATAACATGCCCTAATAAATCCATCAAGCCAACCAAACTCGTGATTTCGAGAACTTGGCATACAACTGCCGGTCCCGGAGGACTCACAGTACCGTCCTCAAATGATTCGCATGATCCTGTTTTGTGCGCGAATACACTAGGATATCATCAATGAATACTATAACGAACATATCCAAGAATGGCTTGAACACCCTGTTCATCAAATCCATGAATACTGCTGGGGCGTTGGTCAACCCGAAAGACATCACCCTGAACTCATAGTGCCCATACGGTCTGAATGCGATCTTTGGGATAATCGCCTTCTAACTCGCTTTGATGATAACTGGACCGCAGTCTATCTTGGAAAACACTCGCCCGCAATCTGGTCAAACAAATCATCAATCTCGGGGAGGATATCATTCTTGATAGTTACCTTATTCAACCGTCAGAATCAACACATACGCAGCGTGCCCCATCCTTCTTCTTTACAAATAACACCGGCGCTCCCGAGGAGAAACATTGGGCACGATAAAGCCTTTTCCAAAGAAATCTTTCACTGGTCTTTCAATTCCTCAACTCAAGAAAGCATCCTGTATGGCGGAATAGATATCGGTCGAGTGTCTGGCGACATATCAATGCAAAACACAATCTCCCTCTCATGAGGGATACCCGGAAGCTCGTCTGGGAATACGTCTGGAAACTCTCTAACAACCGGAACTGACCGAAGGTCTGGTATCTCGGCCTCAGTATCGAATACCCAAACCATATGGTAGATATACCCCTTCCGCACCATCTTTCTAGCCTTGAGGTAAGAAATAAACCTACCCCTCGGCGACGCAGTATTCCCCTTCCACTCGATAACCGGCTCACCAGGAAACTGGAACCGTACCAATCTCTCTATACAGTCCACATTGGCATAGCAAGACGCTAGCCAATCCATACCCATAATCACATCAAAATCCGTCATATCCAACTCTATCAAGTCGGCTAGAGTCTGACGGCCGTATATAGTCACTAGGCAAGCCTTATATACCCGCTCGGCTACCACCGAATCACCTACTGGCGTAGCCACCTCAAAAGGTTTTATGGACTCGGGCTCTATCCCTATTCTACCGACAATATGAGGAGATATATAGGACAAGGTAGAACCTGGATCTATCAAAGCATATACATCACAACATGAAACCAATAATGTACCTGTGACGACATCTGGTGACGCCTCCTGGTCCTGACGGCTGGACATACCATAAATGCGGTTCTGAGGACCGGCTGAATCGACCCCACCACGACCCGACGCGGCTCTTTGGACCGTGAACACCGCCTCCGGGCGCATAACCGTCGAAGACGAAGATCCACCAATCGACTTCGCCGGTGAACCATAACACTCCCGCCACCTCTGGTCGGACAATCTCTCTTCAAATGGCCCTGCTGGCCACAAGAGTAACAAGCTCCTGGAGGAACACGACACTCGCCTGGGTGAGACCTACCACATCGAGCATACCGAGATGGGGGTGGTCTCGATCGGTGACGGTCTCTGCCTCCCTGAAACCCCAAAGTCCTAGAGCCCGACTGCTTCGAATGACCGGTGATCGGACCTCCCGCGAAAACTGAGAAGGAGCACTCTGTTCTGGCTGAAATGTGGACCTAGTTTGCTGCTGAGGCTGTCCGCCTCGAAGCGCCTCGAGACCTGCGTCCCGGCCTCTTGGTGGCTCGAGTCTAGTTGATCCTCCCTCTCTCTGTCCTCTATCTCCTGCGCATACGCCTGATTCCTGGCAATATCCATACTTGGCTGAAGAGCCACCCCCAAGCATGCAGTAATCATGTGACGGTCTAGCCCCATCACATAGCGATGAACCCTGTCTGCCATGTCAGCTACAATGGTGTGCGCATACCTGGCCAATGAGTCAAACTCCAGGTTGTACTCCCTGATAGTCCTCCCATTCTGCCTCAAGGTCAAGAATCTATCCACGCGGGATCTCCTCATCTCAGGAGGAAAGAAGTGATCCAGGAAGGCCTCTATGAACTCCTCCCAAACGGCTGGAAGAGCACCCTCACCTCTAGACAACTCCCATGACTCAAACCAGTTCAACGCAATATCGCGTAACCGGTAAGAGGCTAGCATGACGGACTCAGTCTCCGAGGCCCTAAGCACCTGCATAGTCCGCTGCAACTGCCGAACAAACTCCTGAGGATCCTCTTCGGATCTCGAACCATAGAACTCGGGTGGATGACAACCCAGGAAATCCCGAATCCGTAAACTGTCGGCTCTAGGGTTGGCCGCTCGCTCATCGCTTACGCCGCTACTATCTTTGGTCAATAATCGGATCTGCTCTCCATAATCTCTATACTCAGCCCCTGACTGTGGGACTAGAGGCTCAGGTACCGCGGTCTCGATGGCCGCCGCCCGAACTCGCGAGGCGGCGTCGTGGAACTCGCCGCGAAACATCATCTCGGTAAGGATCGGCTGTGCCTCCCGACCCTCCGCGTCTACTAGCAGACTCCTCACCGCTTTGCCCTTCTGGGCCGCGGTTGCCTTGCGTGGAGGCATAACTGATACATAAAGGAAAATATCAGAGGGAGTTCAACCTATAACACAGCTCTATTGCACGATCTTAGAGTGAAGGAATGGAAACCAATCCTAAATATCCTGCAGCCTCCTGATTATAGATGTGGTGCACAACACACCGATAATCAAGACTCTACTAGACACGGTCTGTAGACACTTTTCGAGGACTAACTGCTCTGATACCACTTTTGTCACGACCCGACCCCGGGGCCGCGATTGGTGCCCTACTGGGGCACCCCGTCAGGTATACATCAGAGAATAGCAGCGAAACATACATAACACATAAACATGTAGATAGTAAACATCACTGGCTAGCCGACAAGGCCGCCCTCCGTAGAATATACTTAATCAAAAGTAAAACAGTACAACTTTGTTCTTACAGCCCAAACCACAAACGTGACTACGCACTTAGGAATAACAATCGTGGCGGGGCGGTGCCCGCCATACCTCGAATGTACATAATACCTATAACATCGTGGAAAAACCGTACAACAAAACAAGCCTCGGAGGAAATGGAGCTTCGACACTGCACCGGTGATCCTAAGAATGAGGATCCACCACCGCTACCCACCTGCGGCATGAACGGCCCCGAGGAAGGGGTCACCTGATATGTACTAAGTATGTGAAATCGGAAAATCGAAAATACCTCATAAGTCTAAAATAACTGGAGACATGTATGATAATCAGTTTACAGAACACTGTGCCTTACTAATAATGAGAATATCAAGCATTTACTATACTGCATGAAAATAGGAAGTTCATGATCAAAGCAAGGTCACCCACCCGCAGTATCATTAAGCAATCCTACTCCTGAGACTATTTCACCCGCATGGGTCGTGTGGACCCGCATGAGGTATTCCTCGCATAGGTTGTACCCGCCCGCATGGGACTATTTCACCCGCATGAGCCCTACGGACTCGCATGAGGTATTTCTCGCATCGTGGGTAGCAAATCCACGGAATATGCAAATGCCACAACCCGGGGAATGACCCCGTAATAAATAATAATATATCACTAGCACAAACCGGTTATCATCCATAATATAAGCAAGTTAAGAAATCCCCTAACTTCTTATTAGTCCTGTTCACATACATTCTCATTTTAGTTTACTTAAGGCACTAACATGTCTTTATGAAATCCGGGAATTTGACCCAAAGTACTATGTACTTCTACTCTTTTAAAACCTTAGGCAATTAATGCCTTAAAAATCAATTTGCCTTTCACAACTTCAAATCATTTATTCGTACTCATTTTACTTAGAGTAAATCTTCCTTTGTTAACCTTCCATAAAGCTAATATAACCAACTCCCTATAAAGTCATTATATTAACGTTATACATTAGTCAAATACATTTCCCTAAACCCAAGGGACTTACATTTTTAAAAAGAAACAAGAATCATATACTTAAACACATCAAGTCCCTTAACTTTGAAAACTCAAGACATCCTTAATACTTTTAAAGAAATGAGTTAATCCCCCTTACTCACCAAACTTGGCCATCCTTAAAACAAGTAAGGGATATCAAAACCTTGTACGTCTACCGTACTACATAAGTGCAACTAGTCATGCTCAAGAGATAGGGAAGTTCCACATACCTCTTCGGGTCAATCCACTTGCTAAGTCCAATATACCGCACGTAGTACGTCAACCTATAATGACCATAATACGTTTATTAATCTCTAGCTTCAACGTAGAATATTCCAAGTGCAAAGTCACTAAATTCTACGGAAAATTGGACAGCACTTCCTTTGTTTCTACATACTTTGCCACCTTTTTCAAGGCCGAATTCAACATCCAAACGCCACTTTTAAGGCCCAACAATCCAATCAATACAAAGGGGATTACACACCTAATCTTGGATGTGTAAAATTCTGCCCCACAATGCATATTAACTAAATCAATAAGTTAAAGGTAGTATCTTGGTTATAACATGCTTACATATCATTCTTATCCAATGCTTTCATATCCAACCCATATTTCCTACATGCAATGTATCTAAGAGCAATATTGACAACTACAAGTCTTTTCTTCTTCACATGCAACACAATAAACTAACAAAAGTGAAAGGATTGTTACCTTAGAGCTTACCCAAATTAATCCAACAAATTCACTAGCCTCCTTTCCACAATCACCACCACAAAACTCCTACAAGCTTGCCAACAAGTTTCCTTCTTTCCACCTTTTTCAGATTTCTCTCAAGCCTTGATTTCTTCTTGATTTTCTAGAGAGAAGGGAGAGTTTTTAAATTTTTAGAGAGAGAGAAGAGCTTGAAGAATGACCAAGTCTTGAAGACTTGGTCAATAAATAGGACATGCAAAAATTAGATGGGGGGGGGGGGGGGGGCCCCGTGGCACCCCCCCATGGCCTTTTTTAAAACAAAACAGTTCTGATTTTTCCACCCAGCCTCGCAAAACCCGCCTCAGCGCCGCGGCCCTGCAGCCGGCGCCGCGACACTGAAACCTCCGCAACCTCCCAGAACTTCCGGCGCCACGCCGCTTCCGCGCGGCCACAGCGCTCTGGCCAGAAATATTTTTCTCATGCATTGACCGAACTTGTAACTCCCATAACTTTCTTCTCCGATGTCCTATCGACGAACGGTTGGTTGCGTTGGGAACTAGACTCAACGAACTACGTACTAGGTCTTTGAAACACCTAGGAACTCATAATGCAACTGGACATAAACCGCCTCAAAGTTGACTAAAAACCCGTCTGAAATAATCCGTCAACCTATCTTTCTAAAATTTTAAGTCTTAATCCCTTTCGTACGTTCTCATACGCATGTCCAGAACTACGGGGTGTAACAATCTCATATGCTTCGTCTATAGGATCGATCATGTATGCCATGACTTGTACTAGGTCAGATGTGGCCTTTGCACTTAGTATGACTTGCAAGTTCCAGCAGAATCCTGGTGAGGAACACTGGAAGGTAGTCAAGAGTATTCTTAAGTATCTCAGACATACTAAAAATTACTTCTTAGTCTATGGTGGAGGAGATAAGTTGGTTTCCACTGGGTATGCCGATGCTAGTTTCCAGACAGATGTTGATGATTTCAAATCTCAGTCTAGTTACACGTTCATTTTCAATGGAGTAGTAGTGAGCTAGAAGAGTTCCAAACAAGCTACTACTGTTGACTCGACTAATGAAGAGGAGTACATTGCTGGATCGGAAGCTGCTAAGGAAGTTGTCACGATTTCTGAGTTCGTGAAGGAACTAGGGGTTGTTCCGAGTGCTAGTTGTCCAATAACCATTTATTGTGACAACACTGGTGCTATTGCACAAGCAAAGAAACCAATATCAACTAACAGAAACAAGCATGTACCGAGAAAGTACCATATTCTTCGAGAGATAGTGGAGGTTGAAGACATTAGGATAGATTATGTTCCCACAGACAATAATCTAGCAGACCCGTTTACTAAATCATTAAGCTTGGTGAAGCATAATGGTCATTTTGAGAACATGGGTATTAGATATGTTGGTGATTAGCTCTAGGCCATGTGAGAGATTGAAAGTATATGTATGTCCTAGAGACAATCTGTATTAGGACAAAATGTACTTTATACACATTCGTATTTATATTAATGATGATTAATATTATGGCATTTGCATTTGTTGAATTATTAGTTGATTGTTTATAATATTCTATAAATGCATCCCTAGAGTTTACGTGTTTATTAATGATGTGAGAATTAATTTTATAACGTAACTCTTAAATTACCTCGACTAATGATTATCGAGATTGGGATATCGATGATATGCGATACGTCGACATGTGGTCTGCATCATATTCTTAGGGGATGTAGTATGTCTCACTTGCTACGAGTTATGGCAACTCGTGATGGACACATGGATACTTGTTGAAGTATTGGTAAACCCTGTTGATGTACTGTTTTGTTATATGTCTATAATGTCATCGACATGTGGGATATAGAAGTCCTTATACTTGAGGTCAATATCACCTTGTTTACGGAGTAATGTACTTTGATCCTATCCTAAGTTCAAATGCCTTATAGGTTGAGACACGTCTTGTTTTGGGTGCATTACGAAGTAGATTAAAGGTGGTATGTGAGCCAAGATTAGGATTCATTCCTTGAATGTATATTCGAGTGAACACTCAGGTACTCATATGGTGTTAGGTTGACTAAGTCATTGGCCAATGCAATGGACATGTCTTTGATATGGTCCTGTTGTCAACTAATATAGATGAGTTATAATGATCAAGCCATTTGGATAGACACTTGACAAATACTAAGCTTGATTGAGTGTGTCATGAATGAAAGGATTTTATCTTCTCACATAGAGGTTCAGTTCACATGTTTCGTATAGCTAAACTTTACATATTGAGTTTGTCTTCCGACACAGTGTAGGAGTTCCGTGTAGACCCTAATGTTATTAGTGTCAATATGTAAAGGCCTGAAGGGTAACACTAAGTCAATTGTTCCATCGATTCAAGGATGTAATCAGAGAGTACATAAATGTTCGGTTGATAATTGAGACATTAGAATAAAATAGAAACGAAGCAAAAATGGAGCAGGGCCACGTCGCGAGTGAGTCAGGGCCGCGGTGTCACAGCGCCGCGGCGCCACTTACTCAGCACCGCGGCGCCACACGTCACTGGATCCGAAATGACCCACTGTGTTTCGCTTTCTAGGCCTGGCCCACTGGGGAAATATATACAGGGTTTAGCCTCATATTTTGATACACCATCTTTTCATAAGATTAAACTCTACTGAAACTCTGCTGAAATTCCTAACTTTCCAAAGGAGAAATTACATCACAGTTCTTGATTTGCAAATCGAGGGACTATTGCGTGCGCACCCTCGGACTACACAAAGGCTCAAGATTCGAATTGCTATCTACAATGTAAGTCTTCGTTCGAAGTATTACATTATTGCTTTGTGTTATTTACATTATATAACCATCCTACAGTTTGACCGTCGTCGGATTTGAAATATAAATTTTTAAATTTCGGTGCGTGTACAAATCCGACAAAACTTTACAGTATTATATTTGGCATTACGTGCCGGAAGTCGGCAAGGAAAGCCTTAAAATAAATTGGACAAATGTTGATAACGTATACGTATCGGATATTCATATTCCACTGTTATTCTTTAGGTCAAACTTTATAATTTAATTTTAAAATATAGCTAGAATCTTTTCACTGAAGTTGATATAATTAGTACTACTATTTTTAATGATTCAAATTATTTGATTCCATATTTTGAGTTCATACTAATTTAGATCTTAAACTTTCGGATAGCAGAGGAAGAGAAAATGATTCACTAAACAGTGTTTACCCAAAAAATAACTAAACAGTATAGTGGTCATCAAACCTTTAAAATTCGAGCAAGGTGACACTTCAAAGTAAATGTATACTTTTTGCCTTTGACCTGTTTGCTACTAATAAATGTGACTTAAATCCAAATTGTGTCACGGATATTAGACTAATGATCATAGTACAACTGAAACTGTGGCGCCATATAATTTTAAGCAATTTTTTCACAAAATTCAGATTTAAACTCTTTAAACAATCTGACGCCATATAATTTTAAGGTTTATGCGTGGGGATATGAAAAGTTTAAAGGATTTACTCTTAGACACAAAATTAGGTGCACAACTCTTAGGCTTACATGGAGTATTACAGACTGTTTTTAATTAATGTCAAACTTTATTAAACATTGATTCAATAAATGTTCACTTTTTTTAATAAAATTAAATCAAAGGCAATTTGGGTAATATAAATAATGTTCTGCATAAAATTATGTGATTGCATAAAATTATGTGATCGATTACTTTTCTTAATCTGCGTAATTTAACTTATTTTTGCTTATAAATCATTCAGGAGATAGTATACAGTATGCACACGTATGTGCGTAATCAATGTTAATTATCGAATCGCTAATGATGCCTTCCTAAAGAGGTAGAGATAAACCCGTAAGGGTAGTTAAATTGGTGTAGCAGAAGAGTTTGGGACCGCAAGGTCACGAGTTCGATCCCCTGCATAAACCTTCTTGGTTGAGTCTGTCACACATGGCTTGCCAAGTGTGGTTTACTGGCTGACGTGATTTGCAGGCTATTGCGTCAGTCTAGGGTATACCCAATGCGCTGCGGATTCCTCGTCAAGAAAAAAAAAAGGCAGAGATAAAGATCATGTCAAAATCAATCTTTCTCAAAATAGAATACATTACTTTAGTGATACTATTATTGATCCTTCCTGGCTAAGTGCAACTGCAAACTGAATGAAATGCTAATTCTCAATTATAATACTTTATGTTTGTTCTAATATTACATTTATATTCACAACAGTGATGTAATTGTTACAGTATATGAAGACGATGATATAAAAATGTGGAGAATAAATTAATAACAAGACGATTTTAGAAAACTGTAACTTTTGCGGCCTAGAATTTAAATAGGAAATTCAAATTCCCAAGGTTACAGTGCTTGTATGATTGTAATAATTTTCTTTGGGGTATTCTCATTATTACAAATATTTATATTGTGTACAATGCAGTAATTCTAATTCGGTAAGGATTCTAATATATCATAAATATACATTTATCATAATTACACAATATATAGAGAATATATGAATATTCTCGCTAATACAACCCCTCAGTCGGAGCGGGAGGAGGCTGTACGCTTAGACTGGATCTGAAATCGAGAAATAGTTGTCTAGAAAGTCCTTTGGTAACATACTGATATGATGAAGACACGTGTAACACTCTGACATGACCTAGAGCAACTTTCTCACGCACGAAATGTATGTCCATCTCAATGTGTTTGGTTCGCTGATGTTAAACCGGGTTGTGAGAGAGATAAATAGCAGATATGTTATCACAATACACAATAGATGCTCGACACAAAGGACACTGGAGCTCCAAAAGTAAATTTCGGAGTCAACAAATCTCAGCTACAACATTTGCAACGCCTATGTACTCAACTTCGGTACTCGAACGTGATAGGGTGGCCTGTCTCTTGGCAGACCATGAAACAAGATTATCCCCTAAGAAAACACAATAGTCGGAGGTGGAGCGTCGCATGTCCGGACACCCTGCCCAATCTACATTCGAATAAGATAACAACCTGTTTGGTGCAGAGGAGTAGAGATGTAATCTATAATCAAGTGTGTCCTTAATGTATCGAATGATACTACTACAAACAAAGGCCTACCGTGACGGTTAAAAACCGTCACGAAAGGGGTTTTGTGACGGTTTTTCTAAGTGTCACGGTAGACACTGTCACAAATTCGTGACGGTAGTTGTGACGGTTATAAACCGTCACAAAATTTCCTCATTTTTTTAAATTTTCCCGCGAAATTTATTAATTAAATAATATTTTTTGACGGGAAATTTAAAATAAAATTAATTTAAATTGGCGAAATTTTTTAAATAAATTTGATTTAAATTGGCGGGGAAATTATTTTTGGCAACTTTTTTAATATTTTAATTTATTAAATAAAAATAAATTAGAATTGTAAGAATATTATAACTAAAATGTTACCCACATAATGATATTGTTCTAATACATTAAATCGAAACATTACAAATTGTTTTACAAAACAACTAATGTTATCATCAAATACAAAAAAAAAAACATAATATGAGAATCTCAGTCATTGGAAACTTGTGCGATTCCAGCAAATCTTCATCTCTGTAGAATTCCACTTTTCTATGTCGTATTGTTCGAATGTTCCTCACAAAGTGTAAAAGAAAGGAAGTTAGAAAAATAAATAAATGCGAGTAAAACCTTCAGATCCGTATAAAATAATAGGAGTTTTAATTACGGAAGGCTCAGACTTATTAAACTAACTAAGAGATATTTAAACTAGGCATGCAGATATTTAAATATGATACATATTTAACAAGATTGTAACGAAAGAAAAAATCATATAAAGAGGGAGTGAAGAGAACTTAGCGGTATTTCACTTTTTTCTTTTCTTTTTTGCGCAGGCTTTAACTTTGGGATGCGTCTCCGGATACCTGCAAAAACACTTAGTAAAAGAGTTAGTAAATAATAAATAAATGCGAGTAAAATATTCATATCCGTATAAAACAATAGGAGTTATAATTACGGAAGGCTCAAATTTATATTTTTTGTAAAAGACATTTCAATCATGTCGTGGTTGCGAACTAGTGACTCGTCAATCATTTTAGTCGTCTTGCCAACGCAAGTTTGTTTCCCGTAGATGTGTGAAAGAATCCATAAGTCTCATCATCGCTCATTTCCGAAGGAAAGCAAACTGAGGGACAATATTTCCGGAAGGGTCATAGCCTCAAAATAAATTATTCTCATCGGCCTAAGTGTAGTATCATGTTCAAAGCAGTATTTATACCAAACTGAAGGGACACGACCTCAATTTCAATTTCATTGGCCTAAGTGTAGTATCATGTTCAAATCAGTGATTACACCAAAACCGAAGGGACGCGGCCTCAATTTCAATTTCATTGGCCTAAGTATAGTATCGTGTTCAAATCAGTAGGATTTTTATCAAGTGTATCAATCTGTTTTGCCTTAGAAACTGCAGCAGTAGCTGCTTCGAAAATCCGGCAGTAAACCGGCTCATATGAGGCCATAAAACAACAATTGTTTGACTTAAAATGCAGCAGCAACAGATTTAAAAATAGAGCAACAGTGGGCTCGAGAACATAACAGAAACCAAGTGTAGTATCTGTTCAAATCGGGAAATTTCAGAAGTATTGCAGTTGTCCGAAACAGTCCTAAAACAATAATGTTTTGCCAAGAAATCAGCACCAACTTGGCTAAAAATACAACAGCAAAAGGTCAAAAAATCCAGCAACAAACAACCCAAAATATAGCAGCAAAATGGCCAATCATACATACATCAATCCTTCAAGTATAGCATTTGTCTGTCTTAAAAATTTACGGCAAAAACATAACAAAAGACCTTTTCAAAGACAGTAGCTAAAGTGTAATAACGACCGAGATAATAGTAGATTCCACAGTTTAATAAATAGTCATATGATGGTGGATGAAATCACTGACCTCAAACTTCTTTTCTAGTTCAGAGAATTTCTGGTCACTGACCGCCTGTGCTTCTTCCACTATTTCACCCAACTGGGACACATGCATATCTAAAGTCTTAAAGAGGTTTCCAGTAATCTAAGAAATAGACCTTGACATTGTGATACTCCCACAGTGTTCCTATAAAGGCATCCAAATTTTATAAGCTATAACTCGACTACTCGAGAATGAAAAAGAAATATCCAAATAAGTACCAGTGAAGAATATACGTGATTCACAAATAGTTAACTGTAATATACCTCACGTTGTTGTGGTGCAAATGCAATTAGTTTGTTCTCCTGATCGTGCAAACTCTTTTGAAGATCATTAACCAACGTATCAGCCTCAGAAGCAATCTCCTTAAAAAGCTACATGAGAAAAAAAGAGATATAAGGCAACACAAAAGATACACACCTCTCCCAAAGAAGAAGAATGTTTAGAGACTTCACAATTTAAATGATCAAAGGTTGACTGTGCATTGCCATCAAGTTCCCCAGCCAAATCATCTAAAGCATTGATACCAGAATCAAACATAGTTTTCAAGTTCTCTAGACGGGCTCGAAGCTCCTCCACTGCCTGAAAAGCAAACCAGAAAGCAATAAGGAGAACAATTTTCGTCACAACCAAACACAATTGATACACTACACTTATTAAGCATGTAATTTATTTGTGTCGAAAGAGCAAGTTCAAATAATTATATATGCTCCCTTAATTAAATTTGTTTTAGTATATACTACAACAAATAATATCTGAAAACTACATATTTCCGTTTCCTTTTGGCTTTGGTATCATCAATGCAATTTTTCATGCAGAGAGTGTTATTTCTAAAGACTAATTCTTAATTTGAGTGAAGAATACCTCAGTCTTTGTAGAAACAAAGGACTGCATGTCTTCCTCCATGCCTTTGAGTTGCTGTTCTTGTTGTGTAGTTGAAGAAACAACGGTCTTATGCAGGACTTCAAGTTGTTGAGTCAATTGGGATTGGGATTTTTGGATGAAAACTCTGTTTCCATCTTCTATTTTGTCTTTGCGCTCTGAAATCAGTCATTTATTACATGCAACGAGCAATCATAAAGGCAACCATAACAAATAGCAGTCACGCAGGAAATACTAAGAGTGTCTGGAGCAAATAACAATAATTGCCTACGGTGATAATGACTCTTAATCTCAACGAATGCACTTATAATATACTCTTAAAAGAAGATGTAAACGGCTAAGATTGCAATAGCTAGTAATATCAAACAACAACTAAAAATGGTTCACACAGTAACAGAGATAGGCTCAATAATATAGCAGCAAGGCAACCATTTAAGTGAAGATAATAACAGAACATCAGCAGTAGCCAAAGACAATGAAACAACTTAGCATATGGCTCCCTTCAGCACAACTTATTGCCAAATTATCTCGGAAGAGAAAAATATATGGAATAATGGTTCCATAAGATTTGAAAGAAAATGTCGAATATTATACAACTAATAACCTAATGAAGGTAGGCTCCCCGTGGAGAAATTGTACCTATTTCGATGACAACGGTGGAGGCAGAGGGTTGGCAGTAGGTAAAACAGATCCTGCAATGATGTCTTTCACTGGAATTGTCGATTTGAGGATGTGAGAATAAGCCCGGGAGGTCGCCCAGTCGAAGAAATCTCCATAGAAACTCAGAACCTTGAGCTCGACAACAATGACAGTCACAATATTGAGAAAACAGTTGGGGATGAATCGAGACCAAATAATTAGTGTAGAATGAAGAGGATACTGTGACGAATCTATTGGTACCACTTTCAAACTCGTTTTTTTGCCGAAACACGTTGAAAACTCAGATCGCGATTTGTGAAAACTCGATCTGAAAGTTGACCCAAAATAACTTGAATCAAAGTAAGAGGGTAGGTGCAAAGTATAGATCTAAGGTAGATGAACACAAAGACACCACTCTCAACCTTCGAGTCGACCGAAGTTAGCCAGAAAGTACAAATCGTCGTCGGGGGTAAAAATGTCCAGATTTTTGCAGGCTAAAATCGACGAGGTTTGGTGTTGAAACGAAGGTCGAGACTGGTATAAACTTGAAGTTGGTGTTGAGACGAGTCTAATGGATGTGTTCTCGGTGGCAACAGCCGACGGAGTTGGCCGGAAAAGGCAAAACTGCGGCGAAGTTACTGTAGCGGCGTGAAAATCGCCATTCTATTTTGTTCCTATTTTAAAATAAGGTTCAATATTACGTATAATATTAAGAATAGCGGATTTTACACTAAAATGGATCGGGTCGGGTATAGATTATTTTAAAAAAAAAAAAATCGTATTTTAAGAACCATCACAAAACATGTGACGATTGAAATAATCGTCACAAAGCTGTGACGGTTAATAAAACTGTCACACATCTTTCACGAACGCGCATTGATCATAAAGTAAATGCTAAAAATGTCATAACGTGTGATGGTTTTTAAAACCGTCACACCCAAACTGTCACGGTAGGTCCTTTTTTTGTAGTGTACGCTTAAGGGCAGTGAAATGAGACTCCCTGGGGGCATGCATAAACAAGCACACCTGCTGAACAGCGTAAGCAATATCTGGCCTAGTAAATGTAAGATACTGAAGAACACCTGCAAGACTTCTATACAAAGTAGGGTCAGAGACTGGACCACCATCCATAGCACTTAGTCTGGACTTAGAATCAACCGGAGTGAGCATGATTTTGTAATTTTCCATCTTAGCCCTGTGTACTATCTCCTCTGAATACTTACGCTAACACAAGAACATATAGTCTGCAGATCTGATCACTGATATATCCAAGAAGTAACTCAACTTGCCCAAGTCAGTCATAGCAAATTCGGTTTTAAGTAAAGAAATAATCTCATTTTTCAACACATTAGATGAGGCGGTGAGAATAATATCATCCACATAGAGCAGCAACGAAGCAGTGCTACTACCGCGATGAAAAATGAATAGAGAATTATCACACCTGCTGTATACAAAACCAATATGCATAATATACCTGGAAAATCGATCATTCAATGCGCGTGGGGCCTGCTTCAGGCTATATAGTGACTTGCAGAGTCGACAAACATGATGAGGAGTTGCAGGATAAATAAAATCAGGTGGCTGATGCATGTAAACGGTTTCTTTTATATCCCCGTGCAGAAATGCATTCTTCACATCTAGCTAATGTATCAGCCAGTGCTTGCCCATGACTATACTCAGAACTGTGCGAATGGTCGTCGGTTTGACGACCGGACTGAAAGTCTCACCACACTCAATACCTTTTTGTTGGTTTGTGTCATTAGCTACTAGTCTTGCCTTATACCTCTCAAGATCCCCACTATCTCTGAACTTGTGATGAAATAGTCATATGCATTGGATCATATTCACTCCCTCCGGCCTGCGCCTGGGTACCAAATGCCATGTGTATTGTTTCATTAAAGCATTATATCCTCAAACATCGCGACATTCCAATTAGGGTCCAGTTTGGCTAATTTGGGGTTTTAGGAATTGGGGAAAGTGTTTGGACAGACATGTTGAATTGGGTATTGGGTTTGAAAATGTCGTGTTTGGCGCGGGTTTCCATTTGGTAGGTGGGGACAGCGGTTCTATTGGTTGGGATCTGTGTAGCTAATGGTGAGGGGTCGGAACAGATGGGTTCTGATACTGGGTATGGTGGGTCAGGAGATATTGGCGAGTTTTGGGTTGCAGACAGTGGCTGAGTATTACACCCCGTATTTCCAAGGAAATTATATGAGAACGTACTTAAGGAATTAAGAGTTGAATATTGGAAGGAAAGTATGATTACATTTTCTTAAGGGACAATTTTGGAAAAATGTGAAGACGAAAATTTATTAACTTAGAGTTAGATTCCCTAATATGGATTTATGGACTTAGTATTGTATTATGAAGTCTTGGCATTGATAATATGGGGCCCACCGAAAAATTTATAATTTTTGGGGCCCTTCGATTATAAGATATTTTGTCCAAGTGTTGAGATATTTTGTGAAGGAATGAATGTGACCAATAGGAGGGTGACATGTGTCCCTCATCCACTTGTCTTGCAAGATGACAAGTATATAGAGATATACTTGGCAAGACTTAGAACATTTCACATAATATCTTCTTGTCCAACTTTCTCTTCTCTTTTTCCCTAGCTTGCAAGTTTCGAAATTTTCAAGCAAAATTTCAAGAACAAGACTAAGTTATTCTCCTAGATTAAGTACCCTAATCAAGTTCTAAGCCAAGTTAACTCTCCAAGATCCCTCCAAAATGGTTTGCCCGAGAGTTGCGATAGAAACCCTAAGCTTGTTTATGAACTTTTTGGAAGTAAAACAAGAAGGGAAGATGGTTAAAAGCTTGTAGAGGATGCATGAGTGTGATTGGAACTTGAAGAAGTGGTGAAAAATGAAGTGATGTGGCCAAAACTTGTGGATTGTTTTGGCTAAGATTTAAGTAAGATTTCTTCTTCCTCTTGATGTAATTGAATATTACATGTTGTTATAGTTAATAGATGAACATGTATTAAGAAGGATTTGAAATAAGAAATGCATGAGGCAGTTTTGGTGGTTGGGACGAATTGAGGAAGTTTTAGCGTCTTGGATTTCATTGGTTATTGTTGTTGTTATATTCACTTATTGCATGATATATATTGAAGGAAATCTTGTTGTTGAAACTGTTGGATATTGTTGTGCAGTTTTAGGGACTGTTTTGTGGCGTTGGAATGCTGGAAATTCAGCCACCAATATGCATGTTTAAATATAGTAATTACTAATGTAAGTCCTAAGGGAATAAGGGTATAGAAAGGTGTTGAAAGACTTCACTTTTTACCCTCGTTGTTGTTGGATTGTGGACTGATTTTAGTGGACTATTTTACATGGATTATGAGGCTGTTTTTACGTGAAACGTAGGTGTGTGAGTCACCTTGGTTAACTGTTGGTTGTTCCCTTAATTGTGGCTTGGTTGTTGATGAAATTGGCCTTCTTGGAAGGTGGAAAAGTACGTATAAATAGGAAAGTGCTGCCCAAATTTTTGTATAAAAGGACAACCATTACTTGGTATTAACCTACACTTGTAAGCATGAAGTTGATAGAAGTGTCATTGTCATTATAGGTTGAAGTACTACTTGTGACGTATTCTACTTAGCGGGTGGTATAGCCAATAAGATATGTGAACTATCCTTTCTTCTTTTGGCGTGATTTGTATGAAATGGGTGTACGACGTACGTACGTAATTCCATTGAACCCTTTATTATACATGATATGAAAGTGTCTTGATTTTATACGTATAAGTGACTTGATTTGAAAAGTATAAGTGACTTGATTTGAAAAGTATAAGTTACTTGATTTTAAAAGTGTAAGTGCCTTGATTTTAAAAGTGTAAGTAACTTGATTTTCAAAGTGAAAGTGCCTTGATGCTACAAGTGCTAGTGTCTTGGGGTTTATAAATGAAAGGATGTACGGCGGACGTACATGGTGCAATTGGGTTTAAGTCCCTAATATTACATGATATGATTCTTTTTATAAAAAGGATGTACGGCGGACGTACATGGTGATATTGGGTTCAAGTCCCTAATATTACATGACATGGTAATGTCATGGGTTTTTCTAAAATGATAGTTCATTCTATTTGTTCTAATGAGAGTCAAAGATAATTTAACTTGCATATGGTTGCTCATGATAGCTATTCGTGCAAGTGTTATATTTCCACATCATCGCGTCCCTCACTAGAGGGCCGACAACTTTATATATTATTCCATGGACTTGCGATCCATGATGCGAGTAGGTATAATCATGCAGGTCTAAATGATCCACGCGGGTTCGAGTCCCATGCGGGTGAAATAGTCCCATGAATATTCCGTGGACTAGCTCACCATGATGCGGGTATCGGGTATAGATACTCATTGCGGGTCTAAAAGATCCATGCGGGTTCGAGTCCCATGCGGGTAAAATAATCCCATGAATAGGATATGCATAATGATCCTGAGGGCAGGCGTCCCTGATTTTGACATGACTTTCATATTTTGAAATGGTACGGTTGATTTCTATTTTAAAAAGAAGGCACAATTGCCTCTCTATTTGTTATATGGCACAGTGGACTCCCTATCTTTTACAAGGTACATTTGGCTCTTATTTTATATGGCACGGTTGGATCTGGTATTTGATTTTCATACTTGTCTCTGTCATCTTTTGGCCATTTATGACTTTATTTACTGTGCTTTATGTTTACATACTTAATACATTGTTGTACTGACCCCCTTCTCCGGGGGGCTGCATTCATGCCCGCATATATTAGGTACTCAGTTGGGTGATCCGCGAGCTTAGGATCTCCACTCAGCTTTGATTGAGATAGCTCCACTATTTCGAAGTCTAGTCATTTTGGTACAGGTTTTCCATTATGACTTATGTATATCAGGGGTACGGCGGGGCCTTGTCCCGTCATAGTTACTGTCAAACTCTTAGAGGTCTATATTCATATGTGGGATGGACTTGCGGGAGTTGTATTATTGTTGGCCAGTTGTACTACTGTATTGTCGGGATGTTCCCGTTTATATATATAGCGGCAGCCTCGTCGGTTTGTCTTGTTGCTACATATACTGCTTTCCATATGTTATCTGGCCTATGTGTCATATGAAATGTGAGGGTACAAGAGGGGGGTGCCCAGGTAGGGCACCAGTCGCGGCCCCGGGGTTCGGGTCATGACAAAAGTGATATCAGAGCAGTTAGTCCTCAGAATGTCTACAGATCGTGTCTAGTAGAGGCTTGGTTATCGGTGTGTTGTGCAACACACCCATAAACAGGAGGCTACAGTACATTTAAGATTGGTTTCTATTCTTCTTACTCTAAGATCGTTCGATAGAGCTATGTTGTTAGGGTAGTCCCTCCCTAACATATTATTGTAGTTGCAGTTATGCCTCCGAGAAAAGCAACAGCGACCCAGAAGGGAATATATGGACTTTGTGTACAGGTTGGTAAACTTGTTGTATAGATGGTGTAATGATGTGCATCTATGTGAATGTATTTATTTGGGGCCATGTGTGTGTTGTCTGAAGTAATTATGGGTTACCATGAGTTGGTTAAGCCTTAATAATTTCTTGGAAGGTATGAAACAGTTTAATGCATCCACATCAAGGCATATTATATGTGTTAATCAGGGATATTTAGGAGGTGATGAGTTGTATGAGAGGGGGATGAACTCTTAGAAGATCATGTTAAATTGACTTAATGGCATACCATATTGATAGATTAAGCTATGTTGTATGCTTAAGTGATATGTATGAATAATATTGATATGGAGTAAATAAGGTGTTATGGTTAAGACAACATGATTTTGAGATTATGAGAAGCTATCTTACCCATACGCGGGGGGAGATCATGTAAGCTTGGGACATGGAATAATTGAGAATCTAAGAATATTAGATAGTCGTTGGGACCTTAGAGATACAAGGCCTTTTTTAGTAAAAGATTTTACGTTTAATATTGGTTAAAGTACATGGTATATGTGAAGTATATTGGTTGTGATGATTCCTTGGTTAGAGTATAAACCACTTGTGTTGTTAAAGTTGGAGATAATATGGAACTGGGAATAAGACCTTTGAAGGAATTTATGTGGGAGGATTGCAAAAACGCACATTTGAAGTTGAACTTAAGGTCCATATTGATGCTATGAGGAAGCTGGGAAGGGATTGTTTAGATGATCCCATGTACTACATTATTGATAGATTGTGGTATTGCTTAATGTTATGAAGTATATTAGTAGAGATTATTTCTTGGTGTGCCCTATGTCCACAGGAAATGAATAAGTGCATATGATCTAAGAAATCACTAGGCCTTCATGAATTGGGTATTTTACCTTTGTTTGTAATTAAATGCACAATATGGCAAGTGTATTGGGTTCTAAATGTTAACCGGGTTGCTGGAATGTGCCGAAGGAGGTACATGAGGTTGGTATGGTGTGGCAACTATGGCTGCAGTGTTTCGAAGTATCCCAAGTTGATACGCAGGATGAGATGAGTATAAGTGATACAAATGAAAAACAGAAGACATTATTGGAAGGTTTAGTAGGTTATGAAAATCTACATGTCTTACGGTGACTCTTGTTGATTATAATTATAGAGAGAACCACAACAGGACCCTATGAATATGACTTTGATTACAAAGGAAGTACTACGTGTTAAGAACTATCGTAGGTAGAATGAGGCAAGGACAAAATTCTTGCAGCAGAAGTGCAAAAACTAAATGGCTAATATATGGAGATATGAATACAATAGTATTCCACAACTTGATAATAGGACATTCAATATAAAGGACAAAAGGGTGATACTCTAAATGATACGTCAGAGATCATGTAAGCTTCTATGGACTTCTACGTTAACTTGGCGAGAACAAAAAGCTTCAAAAGGGGTCATGCGACCAGTAATATAGTGAGTCAAGGAGCAGTTAATAAGTATGAATGGAAATGTATGACCGAGGATCGAGGTAGAAATATTTTGTGTAATAATGAGTAGAATAAAGAATTACGATAAGAATGATAAATGTGAATGAAATTATAGTTATACAGGTTTCACAAAGGTATGATTACTCCAGAACAGTGTAAGGACCAATGGTAGTGCAGGGACAGTAAAAACCCTTCAGCCAAAGGTGACGAACGTATAATGGTTGGAAAGATAGTATGAGAAATATGGTGAGATAAGAGATCCCCGAGGAAACTTGAAATGGAAATGTAAAGGTAAGACGAATGGGCACTCGGTCGATGAAAGACCTAATAATGATAATACAAGAAAGCTTGACAAGCCATTGGATCATGTAACACCGTGAATTGGATTTAAACACATGACTATAAGCTCTATGAGATAGGTAGAGTAATAGGTTTACTACTTAACGAGATCAATGAAATCTTTTCCTAAAATGCCATTGACAGAAAGTCTTAGCCATGAGGCAAGTGAAGGAAATTTGAATCCAAGTATAATGACCAAGTTTGGATGTAGTAACGCCAAGATTTGAAAACAAAAACAATATTTGAGATTATGTAGGTATACCAGAATATTTTGGAAGTATGAGGAAAGTACGGCAAGTAATAAAAGGGGTGAACAAGTGTGAAAAGAATTAAAGTGTTTATAATTACGAGTAGTGAGAATATATGAAAAAAAAGGGAAAGAGAGATTCATTTCAGACCATGAATGAGAGTTAATTGAGATGATACGCACACTTTAGATTCAGTGATATTGTCCATAAGTGTTCATGATTGAGATACCACAAATGTAAGAATTCCAGCACACTAGTTAGTAAACAAACTAAGTTGACAATAAGATCATTCACCCATAAGCAGCTTGGTTCATGTAAGAACTAAGGAGATAACTTGACATAAGGGAACACATCAGTTAGTTAAGTGGGGAGTCCCATTGAAGGGTTCAGATAGTGATAGCTCCATGACTTAGAATATGGCAGGGTCATCCCTCATACGGAAAGAAAAAGGAACGTCTTGATAAGATCCCATTTATGGAATAAATTGGGAAAGATGTCTAACAGAAAAGAAGAACTGCAACCTTCGAGTATAATGAGAGAGGGACCTCAGATGGAATGTCCATTAGTGTATTCTGAATATAGCAGGATTACAGAACAAGATTATGATGGAGGTCCATTGTTCACAATATTTCATTCCCCATGAATCTGCTATGATGTATTATGATCTCAAAAGGTATGTATTAGTAGGATGATATGAAGAAGAAGTATTTTCACTTATTCCCTACGCCTACATGTAATTTCATTCCTCGCTTGGCTTTTTGATTGATATATATACGTTTGTTATATTGTGGCCATGTAAGGCATCTTTGGGTTTGTGGAGTATGATTGGAACTTGTGGAATAAGAAGAGATTAAGTGAAATACGAGTGGATTCGTACGCGACAACTGCGGTCTGACACGCAGGACCACGGTCTTTGAAACTTCATAGAGGTTGCAGGAATTACGCAGCGTTGCGAAGCGGGGCCAGCGGTCTTGAAGCTTTAGAGGAGCGACAATAATTCAAGGCCGCGGCGTCGACACTAACGAGTATAGGTTGGTAGTTATATCCAAAAGAGACTATGCCGAAATTGATTTAGCTTGAAAACTTATTATGAACATTCGGAACGAATGTTTCTAAGGAGGGAAGGATGTTACACCCCGTATTTCCAAGGCAATTATATGAAAACATACTTAAGGAATTAAGAGTTGAATATTGGAAGGAAAGTATGATCACATTTTCTTAAGGGAAAATTTTGAAAAAATGTGAAGACGAAAATTTATTAACTTGGAGTTAGATTCCCTAATATGGATTTATGAACTTAGTATTGTATTATGAAGTCTTGTCAATGATAATATGGGGCCCACCGAAAATTTCACAATTTTGTGGGGCCCTTCGATTTTAAGATATTTTGGCCAAGTGTTGAGATATTTTGTGAAGGAAGGAATGTGACCATTAGGAGGGTGACATGCGTCCCTCATCCACTTGTCTTGCAAGATGACAAGTATATAGAGATATACTAGGCAAGACTTATAACATTTCACATAATATCTTTCTCTCCAACTTTCTCTTTTCTCTTTCCCTAGCTTGCAAGTTTCGAAATTTTCAAGTAAAATTTCAAGAACAAGACTAAGTTATTCTCCTAGATTAAGTACCCTAATCAAGTTCTAAGCCAAGTTAACTCTTCAAGATCCCTCCAAAACGGTTTGGCCGAGAGTTGTGATTGAAACCCTAAGCTTGTTTATGAACTTTTGGGAAGTAAAACAAGAAGGGAAGATGGTTAAAAGCTTGTAGAGGATGCATGGGTGTGATTGGAACTTGAAGAAGTGGTGAAAAAGGAAGTGGTGTGGCCGAAACTTGTGGATTGTTTTGGCTAAGATTTAAGGTAAGATTTCTTCTTCCTCTTGAATTAATTGGATATTACATGTTGTTATAGTTAATAGATGAACATGTATTAAGAAGGATTTTAAATAAGAAATGCATGAAGCAGTTTTGGTGGTTGGGCAGAATTGAGGCAGTTTTAGCGTCTTGGATTTTGTTGGTTATTGTTGTTGTTATCTTCACTTATTGCATGATATATATTGAAGGAAATCTTGTTGTTGAAAGTTGCAATGGATTATATTATGTGTTGTAACGAGTTGGATTATAAAGAGTTATGAAAAATGGTATTGGATTGTAGTCGTTGGCCGAAATCTTGTATGAAACTGTTGGATATTGTTGTGCAGTTTTAGGGACTGTTTTGTGGCATTGGAATGCTAAAAATTCAGCCACCAATATGCATGTTTAAATATAGTAATTGCTAATGTAAGTCCTAAGGAAATAAGGGTATAGCAATGTGTTGAAAGACTTCACTTTTTACCCTCGTTGTTGTTAGATTGTGGAATGATTTTAGTGGATTGTTTTACGTGGATTATGAAGCTGTTTTTACGTGAAATGTATGTGTGTGAATCACCTTGGTTAACTGTTGGTTGTTCCTTAATTGTGGCTTGGTTGTTGATGAAATTGACCTTCTTGGAAGGTGGAAAAGTACGTATAAATAGGGGAAGTGCTGCCTAAATTTTTGTAGAAAAGGAGAACTATTACTTGGTATTAACCTACACTTGTAAGCATGAAGTTGATAGAAGTGTCATTGTCATTATAGGTTGAAATACTACTATAGCCGATAAGGTATGTGAACTATCATTTCTTCTTTTGGCATGATTTGTATGAAATTGGTGTACGGCGGATGTACGTAATTCCATTGAACCCTTTATTATACATGATATGAAAGTGTCTTGATTTTATACGTATAAGTGACTTGATTTGAAAAGTATAAGTGACTTGATTTGAAAAGTATAAGTTACTTGATTTTAAAAGTGTAAGTGCCTTGATTTTAAAAGTGTAAGTAACTTGATTTTCAAAGTGAAAGTGTCTTGATGCTACAAATGCTAGTGTCTTGGGGTTTATAAATTAAAGGATGTATGGCGGATGTACATGGTGCTATTGGGTTCAAGTCCCTAATATTACATGATATGATTCTTTTTATAAAAATGATGTACGTCGGACGTACATGGTGATATTGGGTTCAAGTCCCTAATATTACATGACATGGTAATGTCATGGGTTTTTCTAAAATGATAGTTCATTCTATTTGTTCTAATGAGCGTAAAAGATTATTTAACTTGCATATGGTTGCTCATGATAGCTATTAGTGCAAGTGTTATATTTTCACATCACCGCGTCCCTCACTAGAGGGCCGACAACTTTATATATTATTCCATGGACTTGCGATCCATGATGCGAGTAGGTATACTCATGCGGGTCTAAATGATCCATGCGGGTTCGAGTCCCATGAATATTTCGTGGACTAGATCTCCATGATGTGGGTATCGGGTATAGATACTCATTGCGGGTCTAAAAGATCCATGCGGGTTCGTGTCTCATGCGGGTGAAATAGTCCCATGAATAGGATATGCATAATGATCCTGAGGGTAGGCGTCCCTGATTTTGACATGACTTTCATATTTTGAAATGGTACGGTTGATTTCCATTTTAAAAAGAAGGCACAGTTGCCTCTCTATTTGTTATAAGGCACAGTGGACTCTCTATCTTTTACAAGGTACAGTTGGCTCTTATTTTATATGGCACGGTTGGATATGGTATTTGATTTTCATACTTGTCCTTGTCATCTTTTGGCCATTTATGACTTTATTTACTGTGCTTTATGTTTATATACTTAGTACATTGTTGTACTGACCCCCTTCTCCGGGAGGCTGCGTTCATGCCCGCAGGTATTAGGTACTCAGTTGGATGATCCGCGAGCTTAGGATCTCCACTCATCTTTGATTAAGATAGCTCCACTATTCCAGAGTCTAGTCATTTTGGTACAGGTTTTCCATTATGACTTATGTATATTCAGGGGTACGGCGGGGCCTTGTTTCGTCATAGTTATTGTCAAACTCTTAGAGGTCTGTATTCATATGTGGGTTGGACTTGCGGGAGTTATAATATTGTTAGCCAGTTGTACTACTGTATTGTCGGGATGTTCCCGTTTATATATATAGTGGCAACCTCGTCGGTTTGTCTTGTTGCTACATATACTGCTTTCCATATGTTATCTGGCCTATGTGTATTATGAGATGTGAGGGCTGAAGGGGTGCCTGTGCAGGCACCGGGCCGCGCCTGTGGTTCGTGACACCGAGGTACCGGACGCCTGGATATGGTAAGGGTGGTGGCGGCGTGACTTGTTGACGGTGTTTGAGGTGCTGTCGGGAAGATCTGGATGTGCGATGGATGTGATAGGTAGTGCCAATGAACAATCTGGACGGAGTGGAGTTGGGTGAGGATGGTGGTCCAGTGAGGAGACAGTATCGCTGGGTCCGAGAGGTTGTCGGGATGAGACCGACGGAGACAGATTGGGTGACCTGGTCGGAGATGTTTTCGTCGGCCGATTACCTGGTGTGACAGACGACAACATTAGGTGTTTGCCGATAGCTGACGGGAGAAGAATGAAAGATGAGACGGTTGACTCGTCAAGAAAGGAGTAGTCCTATTTTCGGAATTTTTGAAGATTCAAAAATGGGAACGATGTTTCGTCAAACGTGGCATGGCGAGAGATGTGAATTCGACTAGTAGATATGTCATAGCACAGATAGCCCCTATGATTAGGCGGGAAACCTACGAAGACACATGGAGTTGTTTGAGGGGCTAATTTGTGAGGGGCAGTGGAAGCAAGATTTGGATAGCATAAACAACCGAAAATGTGTAGGTGGTCATAGGAGAGGATTCTACGATAAAGGATCTCGGTTGGAGTCATGTTGTGAAGGGTACTAGTGGGTAGGATATTAAGAATATATTCGGACATTTTTGTGGCATACACCCAGAAAGACGGAGGAAGAGATACATGAAACAATAGAGTGCAGACCATACTATAAATGGTGCGCATAATGCGTTCAGCCTTATCATTTTGGGGTGATGTATGAGGACAAGAGAAACGAAAAACCATGTCATTGTTACTGCAAAATCGGTGAAACATAGAGTTATTGAATTCACGACCATTATCACACTGAAATGATTTTATAGATTTCTCAAATTGTGTTTTTATAAATGTACGAAATTCAAGAAATTTGGTAAATACTTCCGATTTGAATTTTAGGGGGAACAACCAAATATAATGAGAAAAATCATCTAACAATATCAGATAATATTTATGACCAGTGGAACTGGAAACAGGGGATGTCCATAAATCAGCATGAATAATATCGAATGATGCAAAAGTAATGCTGGTAAATGATTTAAACGGAAGACGAACATGTTTGCCTAAACAACCCGAAACACAGTTTTGGGCAAGTTTCTCACTATTACATCTATTAAGATTATTGCGTCTAAGAAAATTAAAGACTGGAGTGCCTGGGTGGCCTAGCCGATTATGCCAAACGGACGGAGAGATAACAACAAGAGAGACTGGAGTGCAAGATCTGGCAGCGGATGTGGAAGGAAATGTATAGAGATCCCCCGTGCTATTTCATCTCATAAGAGGGGTCCCCGTACGTAGATCCTTCACATAAAAACTAAATGGGTCAAAGTCAATAGAGACAAAATTATCACCGTAAATTTCCGAACATAAATTAGGTTCTTAATGATTTGGGGATCATACAACACATTTTTAAGGGAGAAAGGTGGGTGTGGTGGTTGTGTGTATGATGTACCTTGACCCTGTATTGGAATGCGATTACCATTGCCGACAGTAATGTACTGAGTATGCTTTAATGAAACCAATGTAGAAAGATTACCTGTAGAGCGGGTGAGGTGAGATGTGGCTCCCGAATCCATGTACCAATTTTCATCAGGTTGCTGCAAGTTTAGGTTGTTGAACGCCTGTCCTAAATTAGTTGGGGTTGGGTCATTGGTGGGCTGATGAAAGTAGGCCTGGTGGAAGTGGGTCTGCTGGGTCGGATTGAACAGTGGTCGAGATCCAGGAGCAGGGCCCAACACTCCTTATTGGGCATAATGATATTGGGCCGCTGTGTATGCTGTTGGAGAGGCCCAAGGCTGCTGGAATTGTTGTGCTGGACCAGACCACTCAGCGTATGGATTGGGCTGCGGCTGTTGGTGTTGGGCTTGCTGGACGCGACCCTTTCTTCTCCTTTTGCCCCTGCCGCCGCGTCCTCTGCCTCCATTTCCACCGCGGTTGGGCAGTTTTCGGTGGTGGTGGACGGGCGGTAAAATTATTCGTATGTGGTGTTTCAACCGCGAATGCCTTTTGGGCGTGTTCTTTTTGCTTTGCCCGATGGGTTTCTTCTAGTAGCAACTGAGATCGGGTTTTGTTAAAACTTGGTAATGGATCCGCCTGTTGAATCATAGTGGCCAATGTATCGTATTCGCCTTTGGAAAGGCCTGCAGTTAATTGTAAGACCATCTTAGTTTCATAGACGGGCGTTCCAACGTTGGAAAGTTGATCCGCTACAAGTTTTAACTATTTGCAATAATCAGTCATATTGGAAAAAAATTCAAGACGTGTGGTGTTGAATTGTTCCTCCAAGTAAACATCACGAGTGTGCTTGTTGTCTTGAAATATTTCTTCCAGCCGAATCCATAAGTCACGTGCCGAGGCGCCGGACTTCATTATAGTGAGAAGCAAATCCTGAGAGATACTACCATCTGTTTGACGGCGGCGTCAAGCCTTAGCCAAATAGCTTCGTCAACTTCATGAGAGCGAGGGAAAGAGTCGTCAATGTGGTCAAGAACGTTGTAGAGACAAGAATGAATACGGAAGAGTTCGACCCATGGTGTGTACTAACTGCTTTCTTGGTCAAGAATGATTGGGAGACAATTCTTGATGTTTGTGACAACGAGTGCAGGGTGAACGGATGGAGAGAAGGATGTTTTTGAAGTGTCTGAAGTGGCGACTGTGGAGGATGAAGCCTCGGTGGTGTTAGAAGGATCAGGATTAGTCATGGTAATTTAGTGGAGAATTTGAAAAGAAGAGGGAGATTACGGGAGGGACTGGAAATTTCTGGTGGCGTCGCCGGTGAGACCGAGAGATGGGGACGACGTCGACTCAAAGAAACCCTGTGGTTTTGGCTTCGATATCATGTAAGATTGTAATCATTTCCCTTGGGAGTATTTTCATTGTAACAAATATTTATATTGTGTACAATGTAGGAGTCCTAATTGTGCTATATATATATATATATCACGGGTTATACAGAGCTATTTTGTAACAAAAAAAAATTATTTAACTTTATATAAGTATCACAAAAGTCACCAAACTGATTTTTGAATAAAAAAGTCATTTGCTTAAGTATCACATAAAATTATAATTAGGAAGGAACAAAACATACATTTTATATGATACTTAGCAAAATTGAATATCTATTTAGTTAAAGAAATGTTTGATAACTTTCTTGTATACTTAGGCAAAACGGAGTGATCATTCGTAAAATTATTACGAAGAATCGACATACTCTTTTAAGACTTCAAACCAAGAGCAAAAGCCAAAAGTACTTTTTAAAAATATTTGATCAATCTCAAGTTAGTTAGGATTTCTACTGTGTTCACAATAATATGAATTCAATAAGTGATAGACTTTTGTAAGATTGATGCAAATCGAGATACAAGGGTTAATATAAAAAGTGAGGTGTGGACTATCTTAGATATGAATGTTTTCAACCACCTACGAATAGCATATAATGTCATGAAAGATTCATCAAAAGAGCTTTTAAAGTTCATACATAGTCAAATTGATTAATAAGGAAAGTGATGACAACCAAGAAGGTCGGTCATCAAGGGCTCAAGACCATTATTTCAACCATCTTGAGTTTGGAGGACTTAAAGAAAGTATGGTAGGAAGACTCAAGGACATCAATATGCTCAAGTGACTATTGTTGATAAGTTGACCATTTTTATAATTTGATTATTTTTGAAATACTAGTATAAATAGTTTATAAGTCTTTCACATTAGGTTGGTTAGTTTTCAAGAAATTGCACGGTTTTCTCTTTAAATGAATTTTTGCCTCTCAAATGGAACTTATGTCTTCTGGAGCATGAGTTCTTTATTGGATCCGATACAACTTGTATCGGGCCCTGTAAAGAACTTATGCCCCCAGAAGGCATAATTTTCGTTTGAGGGGCAAAAATTAAAAACCGGTACAAGATATATTAGGGAAAAAGTGAAGATCGAGCGTTAGTTTTTGGGATGAACATTTGGTTTCAGACTCCTTTGTGAGTTTTGGAGAAAATCCTCTTATCTCTCCAAGTTGAATCTTCTTGATTAGTTGGGTAAGTTTCCCAAGTATGAGTTCAATTTCTTTTCTCCCTTAAATTATATCTAATGATTAATGTATTTTAATTGTTAGATTAACCTTTTTTTTTCTTCTAAAGTCTATTCTCTATCCTTTCTATTTTTTAAACATATCCTAGTATTTTATCTTTCTTGCTTGATTGTGATTCAATTTATTGTTCTTGCATTTTGAATCATAACAAATATGAAGGTTGGTTTAAATAAGATTAATTAATTTATTATGACCTAATTCAGGATTAGTATTGTCCACATATGAAGAGTTTTGTTATGATTTGAGTCTTACTCGTAATATTGGAACAAATTTTTTTAAAGAGCTTTTGTAAGTTTTGTTATGTTTTATTTTTTCCATTCATACGTTGAGAACCTACCATTCGAAAATCCAACTTTTTTTTTTTGCATAGATTTCCCTTTGTTTGAGATGGTCCTTAAAGAGCATAGTTTCTATGTAACTACATATAAATTACGAAATCAAAGAGTTTGGATTCGAACTCCAACAGAGTAAAAAAAAATCGCAAGACACGTTTTCATAGAAACTATGCCGGACAAGGCATAATTTCTATCAAGGTACATAGAAACTATGTCTTATCTGACATAGTTATGTAGTATTCATAGAAATTATGTCGGACAAGACATAGTTTCTATGTATCTTTTCGCGAATAGGCATAATTTCTGTCAAAATATTACCTTGCGAAATTGTAAATCTTATCTTACGATTTTTTTTAACTATGCTGGAGTTCGAACTCAGAACTTTAAAGATATTTTCAGTAATTATTTTAAGCGAAGGATAAAAATTAAAGACCATCCCAAAGTAGGGAAACCGTGCAAATTGCCCAAAATCCAAGGAGCAAAGACGGCCCAAACTTAGTGGAGCTCAATTTCTAACTTTTGGTCTTGTTTACCTTGTGATGATATACGTATCTTATTTCATAATTCCATCTTGCATTATCAAATATTATTTTAGGATATCAAATTTGAGTTGGAATTTAAATTTACTTATCTAACCAACCAAACAACTTGTGTTAGCGTATAAAACTTAAGGAAAATTGACTCGCATATACAAACACCAAACAACTATTCGTTGCCAAAGATTAGGCTTGGTAACAGTAGCCCAAGAAATAGCAGCAGATAGTCAAATCTCATTTTAAGCAATACCGCGAGATTTATGCATTCACCACCAACTAGAATGATTCGTTTGAAATATCATTATTCTATATCACCGAATTTATTCATTACTACCACAAAAATCCTCTCAACTCATCAAAATTCAAATCTTGAATCACAACTAAACTAGGATCTATTTGTTTTAATATATATATATATATATATATATATATATATATATATATATATATATTTCAGTGGATGAGGTTGAGATTTGTGTAAAACACCTGGCTGAACTTATATACAAATTATGAGAAAGATTAGAGACGATGAAGAAGAGTGAATTTGTGCACTAGGCTATAGTTTGTCAATTTTTTTTATTAAAATTATTAAATCAGACCAATAAGGATAAGGGGGCCATTTCATGCCTAGTAAGTCGACCGGTACTTATATGACAATTTGTCTAAAACTAAGATAGTACGTTTGTTGAATATTTGAATTGCAATTAGTCATAGAAAGAGTTGAAGACAAACTAAGGCAAGGGTGATTGAAGCCCAAAAAAACTTGTGACATTGACATGGGCCTCAAAAGCCTAAAGGAGCTAAGCTCCATATGAATTAAGTCATATTCAGTTTCTTTAAAGTATTTAACTTGTAGCCAGTATTAGTATACTTCAAGCAAAGGTACTTCTCTTCTTCTCCCTCCTTCTTCTTCAGTTGGAGTATAAACATGGGCCAAAAGAAGTATTGTAAATACATGTTACAATTAAGATCATCTTTTGATAATGATCATGTTCATAAAAAAATTCATATCTTGAGTTTCGAGAGAACAAAAAATGAAAAAGAAGAGAAAGGTGCTTGATACTTCTCTGACCAACACCGCATTTTTTCACAATCTGATTTCTAGTTAGAGCCGTGATCGACACTCAATGCCTTAACTTGACCAAGCGCACTTTTTGCTCTACCTAGACTATTCTAACTCTTTCTTGCTTATGCAACAATGTAATGCTTTTTCAAAAATACAAATTCTGTACTCAAAACTTGTTAATGAAAGTTTATTTATATTGTTCTTAAATGTTAGACATATAAATATGCATAATATGACATTATATTCTAACTGACGTTGTCTATGAAGGCTTTACTAACAGAACTTGCGAACAGCTCAGGACATGAGTTCTCGTGGCTAGTACTCAAAACACTATAAAATTAAATAAATAATTAATATGATGATTAAACAAAATACGGAGCTCACCAATAGATGCTTGAGTAAGGAAATGTTCTAGATTGTATCATGCTCTGCAATGATGTTCCAACATTGACTGGTTTCTATAAAGAAAGTCAGTACGCTACAATACTAAATACTTAGTGAGTCTTAACAATTCACTCACTAAAACTGGTACGAGAATTTGAAAGCATGTTATGCATTATAATATTTTGAAAGCAATATAAATCATGTAACCATTTTGTTCCCTCCCGAAATGTTTATGACAAATTGATTCCTTAACTAAGCGATTTTGGCCGAAAGCGGAACTCTAACTTCTAGGAATGGGTTCTCCAACTACTTCAAAAAGCGTTAGGACGATGATTGAGTAAAATAAATGGTAAGAAACATAAATACAGCTAGAGTGCGGTAAAGGCGGTAAAGATAAAATAAAGATATGTAAAATCAGTGGTTAGATTGATTTGTCGTGTTTATTCTGTACAAATGATCCTACATTTATAGTACAAAAAATAAAACATGATCCCCCTATGTTAGCCATTAAATTACCCACTAAATACACTAGCCAACTATGAGGAGGTGGTGCCGATTTTTACTCCTTGTTTTTCTCTGCACGATTAATGGCACTTCCTTCTAGCTGTTGCTGGTTGTTACCGTTTCTTGGGGTCTAGAAGATTCTTTGACTTGGTCTTCGAGGGGTCCAAACATATGTGGGTCTCAGTCATTCCTTGGAATTGTGACTCGGTCAGGCTACCGTAATAGCCGATGAAGCTTTTCTAGCCGAGGACAAGGACTAATAGATTCGACTACGAGTCAGTTCAGTTATCGACTTAAAATTATGTTGCCTGCTCATTTTGAGGTTTCCACATTCGGCTGTCACTTGATTCGGCTAAACATTTAAAAGTATTTTTGAGTGTTGACAATTTCCCCCTATATTAAATCGAGTGCGACTGATGAGTTGATGTATTGAAAAATAGTCGTTGTTTCGTGTGGCAGTCGCGGGTGTCATTTCAATCACTTTTGTCCTAATTGCATGCAATAATGATTTTTTCTGAAAAAAATCTTTCTTTCAACCGTGGCGTCTCGGCTTCCACAACTAAATTCTGATGCATTTCAGTCGCACGTTTGAAAGAAAGTAGTCCCAATGCGTGTCAGTCACATCTTCAAAAAAAAAATTAAGGAGAGACATCTCCCAGAGGTTTGTTACTTAATCCTCAACCGTTCCCAAATTCCTTTTCTTTTTCGAAGAACCATATTTCCTTAATAAAATAACTATGTCTTCATCTTTCTCTCCATCTCAGGGATCAGATAACGCCAATTTGGCTGCTGATGACCTAACCCCTACCTTTGCCTTCATCGATGAACAACTGGATCTTGCTCCCTACAGTACATCTGAACAGGGTGACCTCCTTCTTTCTCGATATATTAGCCCAACAAACCTATTACCTGTGATTGGTTCACCGGCGATCACTGTCTAGCTAGACTACATACCTGACCGACCAAGATTACCAGCTACTCTGATTGGTTGGAACGAGTGAAGTCGGCCAGAGAGGCTGAATGGAGATGCATGGGTCTCTATGACGCCATTGCGTTGTCAGAGTTTGACCTCTCCTGTAACATTGGTCTCATATACTCTTTCTTCGGTTACTGGTCGACCACTGCCAACACATTTTCCCCTAGGGAATGATGACCCTCACACTGTTCGACGTGATGGCGATACTTGACCTTCCGATACTGGGAGCCGAAGCGCATATCTTAAGCGACATAGATGTTGCCGACTTGGGCATCAAGGTCTCAAATACTTCTTCCGGCTATGGCCACTTTATGACCAACAACAACCGAATATCGCCTCTTCCAGTCAACGATGCCGAGCATCATGATTTCCTGCTCTTATGGTTCAACTGCTATTTTGTCTGCACAGTATCTTGTGCAGTCGTGAAGTAGCTAAACATTTATGCGGCACTAGCCATTTCGGGGGCAGATGTCAGTCGAGAATCTCTCTTCCTGACTTATCTTTATATGGCTTTTGACGATGCCCAAACAAGGTTAAGGGACTCCACAAATCTGGATACCTTAGTCGGTCCCCTGTGGTTTCTTCAGCTGTGGATCACCATATATTTCTCAGAGTTTATTCCTGATGATTTTGATTACCGTTGTTTTCCACTAAACCTGTCGGTGCTAGCCGATACTCTTCGGAAAACACCCCTCGTGCCCCAGGACGCTTTCAATGCAGTCTCCACTCTACATGGTCTATCTCGAGACCATTACACAGATTGGCAACATGTCCTTGAAATATGGGCCACCCCCAATTGGGTCCATCAAGTAGCCAATGACAACCTTACATTCTCTCAGCGAAGAATTATGGCCCTCACATGGGGGTGTATTCTCACGAATAGGGATTTATTGAGTGGCTTGAAGCCCACCTTTAGGAACAATAAGTTGACCACGAAGCCCTATCAGCCAAACTTTGTGGCAAGACAATTCGGTTTCACTCAGCATGTACCAAAGGCCTTACCGCATTATTGTTTGTTCAACCCAACGCTACATTCTTAATGCAAAACAGGCAAGGAAAATAGTCGATCACAATCTTGATAAGCTCTCCCTATTAGACTGGTAGTCATTTCCCCCGAGAGTAAATACTACTGTCGCTTTTGATAATTGGTAGACACGGCCAAGGAGAAATTCTTCCAGTGTCCTCTAGATGTCTACTGTGACCGGCTGGTCCTGTCAAAGAAGAAAAAGACCCAAGAAACCTCTAAATTGGGGATGAAATAAGCCCATCTGAAAGTTGCTCCTAAATCGGTTAGACCTGCTACCTCAAGGTCTTCCATCAGGTTGTGACAAATGAAGAGAAAGCTAGATTGCTTTCTACATATGTGTTGGCCAGATTGTTCTTGTGAATTTTTGGCTAATACTTCTTATGCGTCTTTCAGGAACTCAATCCTCTCTAGAGTTTGTTGATCTGGAGACCCCTTCTAACAATGAATCCCCATCACCCAGGAAGTCTGTTCCTAAGAAACCTAGGCGAAGCAAAAGGGTTGTCATCCAAGATCGCAGTGAGGAAGAATGTCACAGAACCAGAGTTCCTGTTTCTACTGACGAAGAGGAAGAAATCAAGGTATATCCCTTGTCTGGCTTAAATACCTTCGCATCGGCTATCTTTAAATATTTTTGTTTTCTGTTTGCCCTTCAGGGACCACAACTAACAAGACGCAGACGGACGCAAAAAGAGTTCGATGCCCTTCTTCATATTACAGGGTCTTCCTCTTCGGCTCATGTTTCTATGCATCTGCAGGATCCATTATCAACTGTCCTCAATGTCAAAATTTCTCCTGTCAAGGCAGCCAAAGTATATCATTTCTCTTATGTTTGGTCCTTCACTGTTTCCAAATCCTTGTCTCTATTCTAAACATGTCCTTTCTGTACATGAGATGGTTGGAAATAATCCCTCGATTGAAACCAACCCAATTGATGCTCAGAAGCGCGAGTCGAGATCATCTCTGAAGATGTGCTTTTGTAATATTTTGGCTCAGTCGACATTACACTTTCACCACCTTCGCCTATTATCATTCATCGAGAGCGAGTTAATGAGTCTCTTGCTAGGGGAATTCTGACCCGCAAAGAAGAGTTCCATGCTTTGAGGGCTTCTTTGTTCCGATTGTCAAAAAAAGCAAATGATTCTCCAGTTTTGGCAACCGCCTATAATGACATGGCTTTGACTCTAAATGACTTATTTTCTTTACACAAAATGGCCAAAAATAGCCATGATGAAGCAGTCGCTACTCTGCAACACTTGGGGTTTCTTCGTCAAAAGAAGAACCACGTTTAGACTTTTTTTTAATAAGGTGAATGCAAAAAGGTTGCAGAATGCCAGCCGAAAGAATGACTTGCAGGAGTAGCTGTCAAAACTACGAGCCAATTTAGAGAGGATCCAGGCAGTGATAAAGGTTATTACTGTGGCCGTAGGTTCCTTGGAATCGACTATTAATGCCGAAGATTCCTCTTGCTCTTCTTTGATTTGGTAGTACATTCATTTAGATAACAAGATCCGGGAACTTGGTAACCAATAGGTAATTTGGTAATTGGATCAGAAAGTGGGCAGTGAACGGCTGGCCTAACTGGAGAATAAGTGGACTGCGTAGAAAAATCGACTTGCTCAAGAAATGCCAACACTCCCTATTAGTTCTTTCGAAGTGGTATCCGATAAAACTTATTCTTCGGTTATGACTACTCTTTTGCTAGTTGATCTCGTTGCTCAATTGTCAGCTGACCTCTTCATGAACTTGTAATCCAAATCCATCGTTGTTTCTATTACCCAAGAGGTATTTTCAGAAGCCAAATAGCAGCCAGAGAATACTCTAGCGGCCGACACTCAAGACTTTACCGAGACCCCATCAGTTGTAGTGGCTGAGCCTTTGTTGGATGTGGAAAATGAAGTCCTAGAAGAAGTACGAGTAGATGAGGTAGTAAGAATCGGTGCGGCTAATGATGAGAAAGAGACTGCGGCTACCCAATACGACCAAGCAGCCGTAGATTCGGCTAATTCTGAGACCTCTGTAACTGATGATGCAGCGCAACCTCTAGCTAGTGAAATGACAACCAACTTGGCTTCCTAGTTTTATTGACCCCAAATCAAAAGGTCTGTTTTTGTGATCAGATAATCGGTCTGTGGTTGTTTTTTACTCATGCATACCCCAAATCGAAGGGTAATACTTTTTAAAGTATTTGTCATTTATGTTTCTGTCAAGCTCTTCATTATGCATGTCTATTAGTCGATACACATTGCCAGTAATCCATTGGCTTACTACGAAGGTTCCTTCCCAATTTAGCGACCATTTGCCAAATTTACGATCTTTCATTCCAAGCGGCAACATGGTTTTCCAAACCAAGTCTCTTTTGGCTAACCTCTTAGAATTAACATGTTTGTTGTATGATTTGGCCATTTTCTGTTTACCAACTTCGATTCTTTCTAGGGCCATCAGTCGATCTTCATCTAACTGATATAACTCCATTAGTATAGCATGTAGATATTCTTCTAAGCTTAAAGAATTCTGTTTGGCCACCCGTAATGACTTAACATTAACCTCCAAGGGCAACATTACATCTTGGACATAGTTAGCCGATAAGGTGTTGTCCCAATAGTTGTAGACTTAGAGTTTTGATTGCCCAAATAGCTTCATCCAATGTGAGATGCCATATCCTCCACAGTTTGACTGATTATGTCCATAATAAGCTTGTTAGCCTCCTCAGCTTGTCCATTCTCATGTGCATAATAAGGCAAGGATGTGATCATCTTGATCCCAAATTTCTCAGAAAAGATTGCCACCTTAGAACTAGTGAACACCATCCCTTGATCGGTTGCAATCGTCTCAGGAATACCATATCTATATATGATATGGTGTTGGATAAACTGAATGACATATATCTGATGAATTCTCTTCATCGGTTGTGCCTCTACCCATTTAGTGAAGTAATCGGTATCCACAATAATGAAATTATGTCCTTTAGCCGATTGTGGGTGAATCTTGTCGACGAGGTCCATAGCCCATCCTTTGAAAGATCAAGGTTTCACGATCGGGTGAAACAACTCGGCTGGTACCGTTGTATTGGTCCATGTCTCTGACACTCATCACACCCTTTTGCGTATTGAAAGCAATCGGCCGTGATGGTAGGCCAATAATAGCCATAGCGATAAATCAATCATTTCATCATTGGCTTGACTCTGTGTGATCCACAGATTCCTTAATGAACTTCTCTCATGACTCTTAAGGTTTCTGCCCTATCAATGCACCTGAGTAGTACCACTTACGCTCATTTTGTAAAGATCATCATCAATGAGCACATACTTCAAGGCTCTCCTCTTAAACTTAAGATCATTGCAAGTGGAAGGATCTTTTAAGTAGCCGATTAACACCTGCTTCCACGAGTCGATCTGGTCCATGGCTAGCACTTCGGCTGACAGCTCATTATACTCTAGACTGAGTAGAGACTTTCTAAATCCAGAAGCTTATTGTGTTAAGTCGTTAGCCTCAACATTCATGCCCCTGGGAACATAACTTAACGTAGATGATGTGAAACCACTAAGTAACCTGCTATCCGTTCTGTAACGGGCTAATAAATTTGGATCTTTGCAGTCATATTTCCCAGCCAACTTCTCGATAACCATCTGAGAGTCTCCACGAATCTTGATGCACTTCGCCTTTATAGGGACTAGGAGTTTAAGTCTCATGATGAGACCATTGTATTCAACTTAGTTATTTATCAATTCAGAATCTAGCTGATAAGAGAACCTCCATGTTTTATCTCTAGGATTGGTTATCGATATTCCGACTCCGACTCCTTTCTGAGTTCTTGCCCATCAAAAGTTAGCGTCCAAGAGACGACGTCCATACACGCAGTAGAGGGGGCACATGGGTCCTCCACATCTACACAAAGGTGGTTTGCCAAGAAATCGGTTACCGCCTGACCTTTGACTGCCCTGAGTGGCCTATACTCGAGAGAAAATGCAGTGAGCTTGATTACCCATTTCATTAGTCGTCCTTGCAAAACAAGTCTATTTAATTAGTACTGGAAGATGTCAATTTTGCACAAAATGTGAACCACATGTGGCATTAAATAATGTTCAAGTTTTGTACAAGCATATAATAAGGCCTTTTTAATTTGGTCAAATGCCTCTTTCTGTTCCGGGCCCCATACTAGCTCTTCTGACCCTTTGAGCCTAAGCAAAGGTGAGAAAGCCTTCATTTTGCCAGCTAAATTAGATATGAACCTCCTTAGAAAGTTGATCCTCCCTAACAGGCTTTGTAACTCCTTCTTTGTTCTGGGTGGTGCAGATTCCATTACTGCCCGGGCCTTGTTATGATCTATCTCAATATATTTCTTATATACCAAGAAGCCAAAGAAGTTGCAATACTCCGAACATACACTTGGCTGGATTCAATTTAAGATTATGAATCATCATTTTTTTAGTGCTTGTTCAAGATCGGCTAAATGATCTTTGAAGTCCTTAGACCTCACCATCACATCATAATGTAGACTTCCACAATCTTGCTGATCAAATTATGGAATATGGTGTTCATTGCCCTCTGATAAGTATCACCAACATTCTTCAGACCATACGACATAACCACCCACTCGTAAATGCCCAAGGCTCCTGGACACCTAAAAGTAGTCTTATGAATGTCCTCATCGGCTACTGATAACTGATTATAGCCAGAGTATCCATCTATGAATATCAGCACACCATTAGCGACTGCCGAATCGACTAGCATATCGGTTATAGGCATGAAGTATTCATATTTGGGAGTGGCTAGATTTATGTTCCTGTAATCAATACATACCCGAACCTTGTCATTCTTCTTCTTGACTGGCACAATGTTTGCCAACCATTCCACATACCTAGCTTTCTGATGAACCCGACCTTCAGCAGCCGTTCAATCTCAGCTTTAATTTGAGTCATCAGCTGAGGGTGATATCTTTTAGGCGGTTGTTTATGAGGTGTGAAACCCTCCTTAATCAGCAATCTATGCTTTACCAAAGTACGTGCCAGCCCAGGCATCTCATGATAACCCCACGCGAAATAGTCCTTATAATGTAGTAGAAGAGATGTTATAATTTGTTTATCCTCCTCATTTAGCAAACCACTAATTTGTGTTAGCCGAAGGACTTCCTTAGTGCCCAAGTTGATATCGTCCAAGGGATCCTAAGACTCAAAACTAGACATAGCCTTTCTTATAGGCAATTCAAGTTCCATCGGCAACTCAATGTCATCGACTGCTAGTGTTGGTTCTCTGTTGTAGTCCTCTACCTGTAATGCCTCGGCTATACTTACTTCAAAACTTAGAGAAGTCAGCTGATGCCACATATCATGTATGATTTGGGTCTCCTCAATCATCTAACTCTTCCAAGGTAAGATATGGTTTGGCTAATTGTTTTATTTCAAAACCTCGTGGAGTAAGATTATAGTATTCTGAATATCCTTCTTCGTATTGCTCCGCGACAGCTATAAGAGCCACATAGGGTGAATATAAGACAACCTCCAAGTTCTTAACCCTTGCTTGAAATGGGTTATCATCGGCTGAGATAATTTCTATCTTGTCTATTTCCCAGAAAATGAGTTTTTGATGCATGGTAGAAGGAAGGAATTGGCTGGTGTGAATCCAGTCCTTTCCCAACAGAATGGCATAGGATGGCTTGCCATGTATTATAAAGAAGGCAAATCTGACTATTTTAAGACCTACAGTGATTTCTGCTACTAAGATCCCCAAAGCTTTAGAGGCATCTCCCATAAATCTAGCCATTTTTATGTTAGTTGGGATGATATCCTCCCTAGTTTTGTTGAGGTCTTTTAAGTATGCAGCGATATCACATTCAACACAGCCCCATTATCAACGAACACTCGGCTGATAGCTTTATCGTTAATGCAATCCTTAACATAGAGGGGTTTGAGGTGTTTAACCATCTCTTTTGTAGGTGCACCAAATATAGCGCTCAAAGCATCCCTAGTTGTGGTATCAGCTATAGTCGCCCATTTAGTGTCCTCCACATACATATCACCTTCTAGGCTATCCAGCGTAGAGCGGCCAGCCCATAACTCACGTGGAATCAGGCTGACCATTTCAATAGCTTCCCAAATCTCATCGGCCAAATCATGCTTAAATAAATCAAGGATGGAGTCTCCCACCTCATAAAATTGGTTGACAAGAAGTTAGTATCTTCCATCTCTTAGAGACATATAGGAACCGATTGAGGTTCTAATGCTTAGGTTCTCTACGCGATCTGTGGAACCGTCTCGGCTAGGGATTCCTTCAGGATAGTAGTCTCCTGTTGAGGTTCTTCTGTTGGGTTGTCATCAGGCCATATATTTAGCTCTGGTTGTTCCAAATATTCTTCTTCATGCAACACTATTTCTGAAGAGATTGAACCAAATGCCCATTCTATTGCCTCAACTACGGCAGTCTCAGAAATTTCCTGCTTCTCAGTCGCCTTAGCGCTGGAGATCATGTGCAATGTTTGCTTCATCTTACGTAAGGCTTTGGCATGCTGCATCCTTATTTTCTGAGTCCTGGATACGACACTCAGTGGTGTCTCTTTCTTTCCAGAAGTCTGATTGACGAACCACTTCCATTCCTCTATATTGGCAGTTGGCTTAATCATCCTTCGGGGTTTCATCTGACCTTCGTCCCTCACTGTGATATGCAAGGAAGAAATGCCTTTTTTTACGTTGAACTCATCTACCATCTATTTAGATATGGGGAGTGATTTCTCATCTATCTGGGGCACACTCGACTTCTCTTCGACTGGTAGTCATGATTACCCTTCAAGCCTGCGCTCGGAGTCTGTTGGGTCCCTATTGAATTTCGGGTACTATTTGTGAGGTTCCCGAGCAATGTGATCTGGTTTATAAGGGCGGCCATGAAAACTGTTTCCAGTTGGTTGTCTGTCCGTGTCCTCATAGATGTCACATAAGCTACCTAGCTGATCAAACACAGAGGTCCTTGTGGCCTCCTCTTTACCAGTGGGCTTCTTTGGGACCTATATATTTTTCATCAATTATTTCCCCTTGACATCCTTTTATTGATCCGATTTAGCAAAGGATACCATACATATTGATATTGCGGGAAAGGGTTCAGTATCAACAGAAATTTCAGTTATGCTTTTATCGGCTAGCTTGAACCTCCCCTTCTTGATACCATTTTGAATTGCCTTCCTGAAGACCACACAATTAGAAGTAGTGTGGATATATGAGTTGTGCTATTTACAATACTTTTTATCCTTGATCTCTTCGGCAGTCGGAATCCTATGGCCATCAAGCAGCCGAATCTGTTTATCTTTAAGCAAATGATCAAAGATATGATCTGACTTTGTAATGTCAAACGAGTAACCGACCCTATTATTGGTTGAACTCGTCTTCTTGCCTTTCGTAGCTTTCAAGGCTGGGCAAGAATAAACCTTACTCCTGACAATCTCGGCTACCATTGCGTCTGTCGTGTAATCGGTTGACTCTGAGTCAGTATTATTTGCCTCAATAATGGATACCAAATGGGAGCCTCGGTTTCAGTTAGCTCTTCTTTTCTCATTCTCCTAGACATACTGCTCTATTTGGCTAGCCTTCTCAGCTAACTGGCTTAAGTCAGAGCAGGATTGTCCCATTAATTTCTCTTTTAGCTGAGGATGCATGTGGTTGATTATCATGTGGGCGCATTTCGATTCAGGGAAGTGTATAGTGCATTTCCCAACCTTCCTTATGAATCTCTTGATATAATCGGTAGTCGACTCATCGACCTGTTGCTTGAGATTCATCAAATCAGTTACAATGACCTGAGGTTGGGGCCAATAAAATCTATCATGGAAATAACGCTTCATGTCATCCCAACTCTGTACGGAGTCGGAGGTCAATGATGAGTACCAGACAAATATTGTTCATGTTAGAGAAACAGGGAACAACTGCATCTTGTGATACTCGTTCTGGCCAACCTCGCCATATTAGGCGGTAAATCTGTCGATATTCTCAATGGTATATTTGTCATCATCACCCGAGAAGGTGGCGAAATTAGGCGTTTTGAAGCCTCTTGGCAATGGTGCTATCTGATCTACCCAATTGGGGTAGGGCTTCCTGTAAACATGTCTGTCTAAGGGTTTCAGTTGGATGCCAAAGTACATCTTCATGGTATTCATGATAGTTTCAAGGTTCATCAACTATGAAGTCCCTTGCCGATTCTCAGTTGGAACTGGCTGGTAGGCGTATGAACTGAAGGCCTTCATTCTGTACCTTATTTAGCAGGGTTTTGAAAGTTATAGGTATTCTGCTGGCCATTACCAATAGGTGGGATACATCCCTATTGCCGTTATTGGGAATAGTCACCAAAGCATGCAACCTGAGCTCCTAGAACAACCGACAGGGCCTGAGGATAAGGTGGAACAGTGTTCCATGTCTGCTCTCACTGGATATCAGCTGTTCTTGGAAAGTTTGCGCTTCTTGGATGGTATGGATTGGGTACCGACTGTGACTGCTGGAATGGTGTCCCGATGTAGACAACATCACCATATAGCCGAGCAGGGACATATCCAGGGGCTACCTGCTGCTAATTCGACTGGCCAATATTGGTCGCCTGTTGATCGGTGTATTTTATATACACCTTTTGAGTCATTTTTAGTTAGTCTTTTACCCATTTTTGTACAAATATGTGTCGTCTTAGGATATATTTTCTTTCTTTTGAGTCATAATGGTTTAAAGTGGCACATTGGCGAAAATGAGCGAAAAGAGGACAGAAACAGAGGTTTCAGAGCTCAAAAAGCTAGAAAGTTATGATCCGGCAAGAAATGCGGCGCGCGAGGCGAATTCGCCAAATTGAATGGAATGGCCAAGGCCTAGAAGGAAAAGTTGGGAAACATTTTGGAGGCTATAAAAAGGACATTTCTAGGTCAGATTAAGGGTTCCAAACCTTGCCAATTCATCACAACCTTGGAGATCAAGATTGAAGACTACTTTTATGTAATTTCTTTATTCTTTGTTTTATTTCTTTATAGTTTATGTTGGATATTAGTTTAGTTTTTGGCATGTCTATGGCTAGGAACTAATGTAATTTAGGGTTTTCCATATCAAATCACTTGAAACTCATTCTTATGAATTAATGCATGTTTTGGTTTCTTCTTGTCATTGTTGAGATTTATTCAATATTTGTCTTGAATGCTTGGTAATTAATTGATCACTAATTATCATAATCTATATGATTTCTAATCGAAAGCCGAAAGGGGAGATTGTGAATATGCTATAGTTGAATAAACATAGGTTAAATTATGGACGAAAGTACCCCGACACTTGTGTAGTTTAATAGGTTATTGCTCTTAATCCTCTTTTATAGTCAATCTTATCACCGAAAGGTAGAAGGGTTCTATATTGGGGTTGAGTATTTATATTACCTTAACAGGAGTATAAAACGGATTAGTTAATCTGCTGTCTCAAAATAGAAGAAGAACCATAATTAATTGCATTAACAAGTAAGATGAGCGGATAGTTGAGGAGATTTGGAAGCCCTATTCCCATCATATATGAAGTAAAATAAAGTAATTTAGTTAGCATCCATAATTATAGTTATAAACAATTCATCAATCATCGGTTACCAAATAGATACCATAGAATAAAATTTGATAATTAGACACTAATCCCTGAGGACGATAACTAGGTCTTCTAGACTATATTACTTGTCACGACACGTGCACTTGCGTTATTGTGTGCATAAATCGCGCATCAAGTTTTTGGCGCCGTTGCCGGGGATTGGCGTAGTTCAATATCATTTTATCTATTCTTAATTTCTAATTTGGTTTTTATTTTTGTTTTTATTTATTACTATATATTTCTCTTTTATTTGTGAAACCGTGCGTCGTGATCCGTTTGTTGGTTTTGATTCATCTCAGGGATCCTGAAAACATGGATTACTACTATCAACAAGGTAATCCCCAAGCCCCAAAGGAAGAGTAGCATGGGCTACGAGCAGCCATACTCAGGATAACTAGGCACCAAACTTAGTTCATGGACGAAGCGAGAGTGTCCTTGAAGAATTTGGAAACGCAAATAGGACAACTCGCGGGCATGCTAAGCAACAAAATACAAGGGAAGCACCCTGAACATATTGGAGGGAATATAAAAGAGCAATGCCAGACGATTGACCTGAAAAATGCCGAACCGGTGGAAGCAAACTCACCACCCCCAGGTCCAGAAAGGAAGAACCCAGAAAATTCGCAGCAGTTACAGCGTCGCGGCGCCACTGAGCAGCGCCATGGCGCCGATAATTCTGGGACACTGCAGAGCTTATGGCGTCACGACGCTGAATCTCAGGGCCGTGGTGCCCAAAGCTCAGAGGGTGAAATGAGGCTGGAAACTGTTGTAAACGCACCCCAGGTGAAGATACTTTACCCCCAGAGGCTAAAAACAAGTGCTTTTGACAAACAATTCTCTAAATTCTTGGAAATTCTAAAACAATTGCAACCCAACATCCCGTTTGCTGAGGCACTAGAGCAGATGCCGAGTTATGTAAAGTTCATGAATGGTATTCTTAGCAAAAAAAAAGAGGATAGATGACTACGAAACAGTGGTGTTGACTGAAGAATGCAGTGCCATCCTACAGAGAAAACTACCTCAGAAATTAAAAGATCCTGGGAGCTTCACCATCCCATGCACTATTGAAAAGTTTGAGTGTCAGAAGGATTTGTGCGATCTGGGGGCAGGCATAAATTTGATGCCCTACCTAGTGTTTTGCAAACTTGGAATGGGAGAAGTCAGACCTGCAAACATCACTTTACAGTTAGCTGACCGCTCCATAGTCCATCCTAAATGAGTCATCGAGGATGTGTTGGTAAAGGTGGACAAGTTTATCTTTCCCGCTGATTTCATCATCTTAGATATGAGAGATAACGACATGATTCCCATCATACTTGGCAGACCCTTCCTAGCCACAGGACAGACACTCATTGATGTTCGAAAAGGGGAGCTGAAACTTCGTGTGGAAGAAGATGAGGTGATTTTCAATGTTTTTCGGGCAACAACCTTCCCAGATGCAAGTGACAACTGCTTCGCCATTGACTTAATCAAAGACGCAGTGTCGTAAAAAGGGTTCAGAAATGCTGATGCACTTGAAGAAGTACTGACCCGATGGGATGATAGTAGTGGCAACGACCCAAAGCTTGTGGAGTATGAAAATTGGATGAATTCTTATGAGAAGTGTGATAAGAAGAGATATGAAGAGTCGCGCAGATGCGGAGAGATCGCATCATCCACAGAAAAGGGTCCAGAGTTAGAGTTGAAAATTCTACCAGATCATTTACAGTACCAATATCTAGGTGAAGATCAATCCTTACCAGTGATCATCTCATGTCATCTATCCACAGTAGAGACTGAGAAGTTGTTGAGAGTACTGAGGGATCACAAGCGTGTCATTGGGTGGATATTTGCAGACATAAGGGGGATAAGTCCGTCAACAGTAATGCATAAGATCCGTCTGGATGAGGAGAGCATACCCTCCATTGAGGCACAGAGGAGACTGAACCCAAACATGAAGGAGGTAGTCAGAAAAGAAATCATGAAATGGCTTGATGCTGGAGTAATTTACCCTATATCTGACAGTGCATGGGTGAGTCCGGTACAAGTGGTGCCCAAAAAGGGTGATATGACAGTAGTGACCAACGAAAGGAACGAGCTCATTCCATCTAGAACAGTTACTGGGTGGAGAATCTGCATTGACTATCGCAAGTTGAACAAGGCGACCAGAAAAGACCACTTCCCGTTGCCATTTCTAGATCAGATGTTGGATAGACTTGCAGGGCACAACTACTACTGTTTTTTGGATGGTTACTTAGGGTATCATCATATTGCGATAGCACCAGAAGATCAGGAAAAAACAACATTCACCTGCCCCTTTGGTACGTTTGCATTCAGAAGGATGTCATTTGGGCTTTGCAATGCACCTGCGACCTTTCAGATGTGTATGATGGCAATTTTCTCGGACATGGTGGAAAGGACTATAGAGATTTTCATGGATGACTTCTCGGTCTTTGGGGCCTCGTTCGACGAGTGTCTAAGTCACCTGGAAGCAGTGTTGAAATGATGTGAAGAATCCAACCTTGTGCTGAATTGGGAGAAGTGTCACTTCATGGTAAAAGAGGGGATTGTCCTGGGACACAAAATATCCAACCAAGGTATTGAGGTGGACAAAGCAAAGATTTTAGTAATCGAAAATCTACCACCTCCAGTATCAACAAAAGGGGTCAGAAGTTTCATTGGGCATGCCGGTTTTTATAGAAGATTCATCAAAGACTTCTCAAAAGTTTCAAAGCCTCTTTCCACCTTGCTAATGACGGGGGTTGCTTTTGAATTCAATAAGGAATGCATGACCGCTTTTCAGACACTCAAGGAGAAGCTTATCTCAGCACCCATAGTCATTGCACCAAACTGGGGGCTCCCATTTGAACTAATGTGTGATGCAAGTGATTATGCAGTGGGAGCGGTGCTTGGGCAGAGGATCGATAAGGTATTCAGATCCATTTACTATGCTAGTAAAACTCTGAATGACACGCAGTTAAATTACGCAACTACAGAAAAAGAATTGCTAGCAATAGTATATGCATTCGAAAAATTCAGGCCATACTTAATTGGGAATAAGGTGATAGTATACACTGACCACTCTTCCATAAAGTATTTGATGACAAAGAAGGATGCAAAACCTCACCTCATCCGATGGGTCCTGCTATTACAAGAATTTGACATGGAGATTCACGACAAGAAGGGGACAGAGAACTCAGTTGCAGACCACTTGTCGAGACTTGAGAACACAGAGATCCAGAACACCAAGGATGTGCAGATAAATGATCACTTCCCAGATGAGCAATTGTTTCAAGTAAGTGCGGTTTTTAAGTTACTTTGGTACGCTGATTTTGTTAATTTTCTTGCAGCTAAGGTAGTACCCCCAGGATTGACAAGACAACAAGTGAAGAGGTTTTACTCCGAAGTGAAACACTACTATTGGGAGGAGCCAATGTTATACAAACACTGTGCCGACCAAGTCATCAGGCGATGTATACCAGAGGATGAGATGCACCAGATTCTCACTCATTGTCACACCTTACAATGTGGTGGACACTTTGGGGCATCAAGAATAGCGCCAAAGGTATTGCAAAGCGGGTTCTATTGGCCAACCCTCTTCAAGGATGCCCATGCCTTTGTGAAGAAGTGTGATCGTTGTCAAAGAACAGGGAACATATCAAGACGAAATGAAATGCCTTCGCATGGGATCTTGGAGGTGGAACTATTTGATGTGTGGGGGATCGACTTCATGGGTCCATTCTCGTCGTCCTTTGGAAATCAGTACATTCTTCTGGCAGTGGATTATGTGTCCAAATGGGTAGAAATGGTAGCCACTAAAGAAAATGACAGTAAGACGGTTCAAAGGTTCCTCTAAAAGAATATATTCACAAGGTTTGGTACTCCTAGGGCCATCATCAGTGATGAATGAAGCCACTTTTGCAACAGGCAGCTTAATATATTGTTTTCCCGATATGGAGTCTACCACCGCACCACACTTCCCTATCACCCGCAAACGAATAGGCAAGCAGAAGTTTCAAACAGGGAAGTGAAGAGCATATTGGAAAAGACGGTGGATGGCTCAAGGAAGGATTGGTCTATCAAATCGACGACGACCTTGTGGCATCTGAGCAAAGATTCAAAACCCCCATTGGAATGTCACCATATAAGTTAGTTTTTGGTAAAGCATGTCATCTGCCAGTAGAGTTGGAACACAGAGCTTATTGGGCAATGAGGAAGCTGAACATGGATGCCAAGGCAGCAGGGCAGAAAAGATTGCTACAGCTGAGCGAGTTGGATGAATTCAGGCACAATGCCTATGAGAATGCTAAGATCTACAAGGAATGAACTAAATTATGACATGATAAGATGTTGATCCCAAAAGACTTCCAAGCAGGACAACAAGTGATTTTATTCAACTCAAGGTTAAGGCTGTTCCCAGGCAAACTCAAATCGTGTTTGTCAGGACCATACACTGTTGTAAGAGCATTCCCCCATGGTGCAGTTGAAGTGAAAGGGAGAGAGAGAGCCCCGTTCAAGGTAAATGGACAGAGGTTGAAACCCTATGTGATCAATGAAACGGAATATATGAGCCTAGTAACCCATCTCACTCTAACATGATAAGGAACTTGCGTCCGGCTAAAAGACGTTAAAGACAGCGCTACTTGGGAGGCAACCCAAGGTTAGGTTATTTAATTTAATGCAATTTAGTTTTACTTAGAGCAGTCTCACGGAAGGTATTGTTTGCATGTTGTGATGACAGGTACAGGGCCAAAAATTTGGAGGACGAAAACGGAGAAATCAAAAGAAAAATAGCTCAGGCGCGCTGGCCAGGGCACGCGCGCTAAAAGTCCAGAAGATCGCAGGAAATTGGGCGCCGCGATGCCAAATCAGAGCGCCACGACGCTGTAAGTTCATAGGTCACGAAGTCTCGCCGCGCACCAATAGCGTGGCCGCGCGCCAGAACGATCTGGAAAAAAAATAAAATAAAAGAGCCCTAGAAACGAATTCCCTCGTCCACTCTGACAGGATTTCTGTCGCTATCTGCCATGCATTATCCGCCGCCACCGCCACCACTTTAAACCAAGTTTGTAAGTTGTCATGTTTTCTTTTATTCTATTTTTTTTGAGTCTTGCACACATTGGGGACAATGTGTGATTTAAGTTTGGGGGTGTCTTATTGTTTTTGAGTCTTTTTGATTTGTTTGTGTATTTTTGAGTATTTTTTTAGTCAGATTTTTTTTTTAAGATCATGCATGCTGTAGTTACTGAAAACGCCTAGTGAAGTAAGGTTGAATAATGTAATGGAATTAGAAGTAACCATCTAAACACTTAGGTTAGATATGCCAATAATTCATGAAATCGAACTATTTGGAGTATTTTGCTTGATTTATGTGTCACGACCCGACCACGGACCCGTGACTGGTGCCTTACCCTGGGCACCCTTGTGATACAACATCAGAGAAAACCAGCGGAAGATAAACTCACGACAAGAACCCATATATAAAATAAGCAGGCTAACCCAAAATGGCTACCTCTAATACAACAAAGCTGAACAGTTACATCCCTAACAATCCAAGTTATAACAGGACTACAAGCCTCTAAGAATGAGTAAACACTATGACGGGACAGGGCCCCGTCATGCCCCTGAATGTACAAATATCTACAACACCGGGGAGAACCGTACCAAAAGTCGACCCTCCGGAGAAATGGAGCTCCTGACACCTGAGTAAAGATCCTAAGAATGAGGATCCACCACCTGCTTTCCCTTACCTGCGGCATGAACGCAGCCCCCGAGGAAGGGGGTCAGTACACAATATGTACCAAGTATGTAAAACCGGAAAATACTGTAATAATATCATAAGTTTAAAATAAACTGGAGTCATGGAAGAGAGTCAAAAATACCGTACACTGTGTCTTACTAACATTGAGAGTAACAAGTATAAACTTTACTGCATAAAATAGGAGGCTCATGATCAAAACAGGATCTCCCGCCCGTAGTATCATTAAGCAATCCTACTCCTGGGACTATTTCATCCGCATGGGTCCTGAGGACCCGCATAAGGTCATCACCTCGCATGAGACTATTTCACCCGCATGGGACTATTTCACCCGCATGAGGTCATCCGCCCCGCATGGGACTATTTCACCCGCATGGACCCTGTGGGGCCGCATGAGTACAAGCGTCGCACTCGCATCATGGGTAGCAAATCCATGGCATAAATAGTAATAATAGTAATAATACATAAATCAGCACAACCGGCTATCATACATAACATAAGCGCTACCAGTTTATCATAACGTAAGCAAGTTAAGAATATCTCCTAACTTCTTAATAACATTCCTAGTACATCCTCTCATTTTAGTTACTTAAGGCACTACATGTCGTTTTAAAAGAAAATCCGGGAATTTAACCCAAGTACCACGTTCCTTAAACCTTTTTAGAAAATGACTCATTTTTATGTAAAACTCTCAAGTTACCAATAACCGTAGTATCAAGTCACGACAACTTTTCAAAACAAGTCACGTTTACCTTTAAAAATACAATAGGCTTCTAAAATCAAGTGACTTCATCTCTTTTAAAACCTTAGGCAATTAATGCCTTAAAAACAATTTACCTTCCACAAATTCAAATCCTTTATCCGTACTTATTTCACTTGGAGTAAACCTTTCCTTATTAACCTTTCATAAAGCCAATACAACCAACTTCCCATAAAGTTGTTATATTACCATTATACACTAGTCAAACACATCTCCCTATCCAAGGGACTTATACTTTTAAATGAAACAAGTATCATATACTTAAAACAAGTGAAAAATGTCAAATCTTGTACGTCTACCGTACTACATAGGTACAACTACTCATGCTCAAGAGATAAGAAAGCTCCACATACCTCTTTGGTCAATCCACTTGCTAAGCCCAAAATACCGCACGTAATATGTCAACCTATAATGACCATAATACGTTTATTAACCTCTAATTTCAATGTAGAATATTCCAAGTTCAAAGTTACTAATTCCTATGGAAAATTGGGCAGCATTTCCTTTGTTTCTACATACTTTGCCATCTTTTTCAAGGCCGAATTCAACATCAAAACGCCACATTTAAGGCCCAACAATCCAAATATTTCAAAGGAGATTACACACCTAAACTTGGATGTGTAAAATTCTGCCCCACAATGTAAAACAACTAACTTAACAAGTTTAAGGTTGTTTTTTTAGGCTACAACATGCTCACATAATCTTCTTAACCAATTCTTTCACATCCAAACCATATTTCTTACATGCAATGAATCTAAGAGAATTACTTACTACTACAAGTTCCTTCTTCTTCATATGCAACATCAATAACTAGCTACAAGAGAAGAATTGTTACCTTAGAGCTTTAGCCAAAATTATTCCAACAACTTTGCTAGCCTCCTTTCCAAGAACACCACCACAATAACTCCTACAAGCTAGCCACAAGCTTCCTTCTTGCCCTAACTTTTCAGATTTTTCACAAGCTTTGAATTCCTCTTGAAATTCTAGAGAGAAGGGGGAGCTTTAGCTTTAGAGAGAGGTGAGAGTTTGAAGAATGACCAAGTCTTCAAGACTTGGTCAATAAGTAGTGCATGCAAAATCAGATGGGGGGACACTTGTCACCCACCCATGACCTCTTTTAAAACAAAACAGTGCAGAATTTCCCACTAAACTTCGCAGAACCCGCCTCTGCCCTCGCATCAGGCCGCGGCATGGCCGCAACTTCAGCGAACCCTCAGATCTTTCCGGCGCCGCGGCCCTGTGGCTCCTTCCCGAAACACCTTTCTGTCCGTCTGCGCACTGAACTTGCAACTCCCATAACTTCCTACTCCAATGTCCTATCGACGAACGGTTGGTTGCGTTGGAAACTAGACTCAACGAGCTACGCACTAGGCCTTTGAAACACCTAGGAATTCTCAATGTACCGGGTCATAACCCGCCCCAAAGTTGACCAAAAACCCGTCCGAAACAATCCGTCAACCTAGCTTTCGAAAATTTTAAGTCTTACTCCCTTCGTACGCTCTCATACGCATGGCCAGAACTATGGGGTATAACATTCTCCCCCCCTTAGAAACATTCGTCCCGAATGTTCCTTCTAGGCTCACTAGAATCACGATATCGGCATAGACCCTCTTAACTATTCTTTTTGCAATTAAAGACGCTCCACAAACCACAACAATACTTAAGAAAAATTGCCAAATTAAACTAACAAGCAGGAAAGTGGGTTACCTGGAGGTATAGGGAATAAGTGAGGATACTTCTTCATCATGTCATCCTCTGCTTCCCACGTCATCTCCTCCCTGCTCTCGTTCCGCCATAAGACTTTGACGGAAGCCACATCCTTTGTCCGAAGTCGCCTAACCTGACGATCGAGTATCACTATGGGACTCTCCTCATACGATAACCTCTATGTCACCTGGACATCATGAATCGGGTGCACTCTAGATGGATCTCCAATACATTTCCGCAACATAGACACATGGAAAACTGGATGTATCGCCTCCAAATCGGACGGCAGATCTAACTCATAGGCAACATTGCCTACCCTACGGACAATCTGATAAGGCCCAATGTACTGGGCCGAAGCTTTCTTCCCAAATCTCATCACGCCTTCATGGGTGACACTTTCAGAAGACCTAATCATCTACCTCAAACTCCGTTGTCGACGCCGATGATCCGTGATACGACTTCGCCGACTCGAGCGATAATAACCGCTTCTGGATAAGCTTCACCTTATCCATCGTCACGAACCAAGTCTGGCCCGACTAACTGAACTTCTCCCACTTCAAACCAGCCTATCGGTGACCTGCACTTCCTCTCATATAAGGCCTCATAAGGTGTCATCTGAATACTAGAATGGTAGCTGTTGTTATAAGCAAACTCCACCAGAGGTAAATGATCCTCCCAGCTACCCCTGAAATCAATAACACAAGCCCGCAGTATATCCTCGTTGTCGGATAGTGCGCCGCCGTCCGTCGGCTCGAGGATGAAACGCCGTACTGAGACTCACTTGTGTCCTTAATCCCTTCTGGAAGGACCTCCAGAAGTTAGCCGTGAACTGGGCCCCTCTGTCTGAAATAATCGATATAGGAACTCCGTGCAATCTCACAATCTCCTTGATATACAGTCTGACATAATCCTCGGCCGAAAAAGTCATCTTGACTGGAAGAAAATGGGCTGATTTCGCCAGCCTGTCGACAATCACCCAAATGGAATCATGCTTCCTCTGAGTGGTAGGTAACCCTGTAATAAATTCCATGTTGATCACCTCCCACTTCCACATCGGAATATCAATAGCCTGTAATAGCCCACCGGGCTTCTGGTGCTCAACTCGACTCGACAATTAGGACATTGTGCAACAAAACCGGCCACGTCCCTCTTCAGGTCATCCCACCAATACACACATCTGAGGTCACGGTACATCTTAGTCGACCCCGGATGAATAGAATAACGAGCATTGTGTGCCTCCCCCAGAATCTGCTGACGAAGTCCTGTCACATCGGGAACACACAACCGGCCCTCAAATCTTAGCACCCCGTCAGGTGCTACCTCAAATAGACTATTCTCCTCCTGAAGAGCTGCATCTCGATACCGTACCAGAATCGGATCCTCATACTGGCGCCTCTTTACCTCCTCGACGATGGAAGACTCGGCAACCTCCCGAACCCGAACTCCATCACTATCAGAATCAACCAAACGAACCCCAAGGCTCACTAGCTGATGTAACTCTCGGACCATATCCCTTTTCTCCGTCAGCATCGGACGGACTACCCATCGACCGCGACTGCGGCATCCGCAACTACATCGCCTTCCCCGAGTGGTATAGAATATCAACATCGTAATCCTTGCCAGCCCAACCACCGCCTCTCGCCGCAAGTTCAACTCTCCGTCAAGATATACCGAGACTCTTGTGTCCGTGTAAATATCCACATGAACTCCATACAAATAATGTCTCCGCATCTTCAAGGCATGAATCATCACGCTAACTCCAAGTCATGTGGATAGTTCTTATCATACTTCCTAAGCCGCCGAGATGCGTAGTTATAACTCGCTGGCCGCATCAAGACGCACCCAAGCCCGACACCTGAAGCATCACAATAAACCACATATCCGTCTAATCCCTCTGGAAGAGTAAGAACTGGGGAGGTCGTCAACTTCTCCTTTAGCAACTGGAAACTACCCTCACAAGAATCCGTCCATCGGAACATACCGCTTTCTCGAGTCACTTAGTCAAAGGTGCCGAAATGGAAGCAAACTTCTCCACAAACCTCCGATAATAACTCGCAGTGCCCAAAGCCGCGCACCTCCGCTGTAGCTGGTGCGCCAAGTCTTGATCGCTTCAATCTTGATGTATCAACCCGAATACCATCGACCCGATAACATGCCCTAAGAAAGCCATCAAGCCAACCAAAACTCGTGATTTCGAGAACTTGGCATACAATCGCGGGCCCGAGGACTCTAATACCGCCTCAAATTATTCGCATGCTCGCGCTGCGGCGCGAATAAACCAAGATATCATCAATGAAAACTATAACGAACATATCCAAGAATGGCTTGAACACCCTGTTCATCAAATCCATGAATACTGCTGGGGCATTGGTCAACCCGAAAGACATCACCCTGAACTCATAGTGCCCATACCGGGTCCTGAATGCAGTCTTTGGGATATCTACCTCTCTTACCCGCACTTGATGATAACCAGATCACAGGTCTATCTTGGAGAAACACCTTGCACCCTGCAACTGGTCAAACAAATCATCAATCCTGGGGAGGGGATATCTGTTCTTGATAGTTACCATTTCAGCTTCCTGTAATCAACACACATACGCAGCGTCCCATCCTTCTTCTTTACAAATAACACTGGCGCTCCCCAGGGAGAAACACTTGGCCTGATAAAGCCTTTCTCCAGCAAGTCCTTCAGCTGGTCCTTCAATTCCTTCAACTCGGCAGGTGCCATCCTGTATGGAGGAATAGATATCGGTCGAGTGTCTGGCGCCAAATCAATGCAAAACTCAATTTCCCTCTCAGGAGGGATACCCGAAAGCTCGTCTGGAAATACGTTTGGAAACTCTCTAACGACCGAATCGATCAAGGTCCGATCTCACAAGATGTCGAATACTTGAACCATATGGTAGATATACCCCTTCCACACCATCTTCCTAGCCTTGAGGTAAGAAATAAACCTACCCTCTGGCGACGCAAGATTCCTTCCACTGAGCAACCGGCCACCAGAAACCGAACCGAACTAATCTCTCTCTACAGTCCACATTGGCATAGTAAGACGCTAGCCAATCCATACCGATAATTACATCAAAGTACGTCATATCCAACTCTATCAAGTCGGCTAGAGTCTGACGACTGTCTATAGTCACTGGGCAAGCTTTATATACCCGCTCAGCTACCACCGAATCACCTACTGGCGTAGCCACCTCAAAAGGTCTTATGGTCTCGGGCTCTATCCCTATTCTACCAGCAATATGAGGAGATATATAGGATAAGGTAGAACCTGGATCTATCAAATCATATACATCACAACATGCAATCAATAATGTACGGTGACGACATCCGCGACGCCCCGTCCCGACGGCCGACATAGCATAGATGCGCTTCGAGGACCGCCGAATCGGGACCCTACCACGACTTCGCCGCGGCTCGCTGGTCCGTGAACACCCCGCTCGGGCGCATCACCACCAAGACGAAGATCCAGCCATCGACTTCGCTTACCGAGCCATAACATTCCTGCCGCCTAGTCGATAATCTTCTCTCAAATGGCCCCGCCGCCACAAGTGTAACAAGCTCCGGAGTAACACGGCACTTCTATAATGGCATCGCCACATCGCCACACCGAGGTATAGGTGGCCTCATCTCGACCGAACCCCGTCCTCCGGGAACCCAAGTCCTAGAACCCCGCCCCGCCCCGAATACCTCAGACGTCCGAAGATGGTGGAGCGCTCAACCGCCGAGGTGCACCGTCTGGCCTTGAGGTTGTCTACCTCGAAACTACCAGGGACCTCGCTGTCCCGCCTCTTCGCTGATACTGATCAACTGGCCCTGCGTTCTCACACCTGTGCATATGCTCGCACGCGGCAATATCCATGCCCGGCCAAGAGCTACTCCCGTGAAACTCTCGCCAAGTAATCATCGAGCCTCGTGACATAGCGGTGCACTCGCCCTTCATGTTCGCTACAAAGCGGTACATACCGAGCCAACGAGTCAAAATCTACGTTGTAATTTCTGACCGCCCGCCCACTCGCCTCGATGTCAAAATCTATCGGCCCGAGCCCTCCTCATCTGCGGAGGCAAGAAATGGCCAAGGAACGCCTCTGAGAACTCGTCCCAAACAGCTGGAAGCGCAGGCTTCCCTCGGGATAGTTCCCATGAATCATACCTGTCAACCACAGTATCCCGCAGCCGATATGAGCCCAATAATACCGACTCTGTCTCCGAAGCCCTGATCACTCACGATCCGTCAGAATCGCTTGATAAACTCGAGGGTCATCCTCGTGTCTCGACCAGAGAACTCGTAGGTCGCAACTCAAAAGTCCCGCAGCCTCAAGCTATCGCTCAGGTGGGCTACGGTACAACCAAATCGCCGCCCCGTCTATTCTCATGCCTAGCCACGATCCTGGATAATAAATGGGTCATCTCCTTGTAGCCCATATCCCCCGCTCCAGGCTGTGTAACTGGAGGCTCATGTATCGCGGTCTCGTAGCTGCCGCTGCCGCTTCAATCAGGTTGGGTCGGCGACGCCGGAACTCGCCGTCCGAACATCTCCTCCGTAAGGATCGCTCAGGCTCGTAACCCTGTCCTACTAGTACTTCCCTCTGCTGCCTTGCCCTTCTGGGCCGCGGTTGCCTTGCGTGGAGGCATAACTGATACAGGAAAATATATCAGAGGGAGTTCAACCTATAACACAGCTATATTGCACGATCTCAGAGTGAAATAATGGAAACCAATCCTAAATATCCTGTAGCCTCCTGATTATAGATGTGGTGCACGACACACCGATAATCAAGACTCTACTAGATACGGCCTGTAGACCTTTTTCGAGGATTAACTGCTCTGATACCACTTTTGTCACGACCCGACCACGGACTCGTGATTGGTGTCTTACCCCGGGCACCCTTGTGATACAACATCAGAGAAAACCAGCGGAAGATAAACTCACGACAAGAACCCATATATAAAATAAGCAGGCTAACCCAAAATGGCTACCTCTAATACAACAAAGCTGAACAGTTACATCCCTAACAATCCAAGCTATAACAGGACTACAAGCCTCTAAGAAAGAGTAAACACTATGACGGGACAGGGCCCCATCATGCCCCTGAATGTACAAATATCTACAACACCGGGGAGAACCGTACCAAAAGTCGAGCCTCCGGAGAAATGGAGCTCCTGACACCTGAGTAAAGATCCTAAGAATGAGGATCCACCACCTGCTTTCCCTTACCTGCGGCATGAACGCAGCCCCCGAGGAAGGGGGTCAGTACACAATATGTACCAAGTATGTAAAACTGAAAAATACTGTAATAATATCATAAGTTTAAAATAAACTGGAGTCATGGAAGAGAGTCAAAAATACAGTACACTGTGCCTTACTAACAATGAGAGTAACAAGTATAAACTTTACTGCATAAAATAGGAGGCTCATGATCAAAACAGGATCTCCCGCCCGTAGTATCATTAAGTAATCTGATGCGCGAAAAAATGCACACACTTTAACGCAAGTGCACGTTATCGTGACAAGTAATATAGTCTTGGTAAGACCGAATATCGTCCACAAGGATTAGGGTTCAAGTACCAACTATCTATCTTTTGGTATCTATTTGGTAATCGATATTTGATTTTGTGGTTTATGACTAACAATTATAAAAGCTAATTAACTATAGGTTTACTTCAGTTGTGATGGGAATAGGGCTTCCATGTCTCCTCAACTATCCGCTTATGTTATTTATTAATGCAATGAATTATGGTTTTCTTCTGAGCTAGCGGAGTTTACTTAAATCGTTTTATATTCCCGTTAAGGATATATAAACACTCAACCCTAATATTGCACATTTCTACCTTTCGGTGATAAGGATAACTCTATAGGAGGATTAAGAACAAAAACCTAGTTAACTGTCACGCACCATGCGTAAAATTAGGGTTGTTAAGCCTCTCATTAACGCTACATAAATAATTGAGGTATTTTCATCCCCAATCCAAAATATGTCTACCCAACTTACAACATATTCACAACCTCCTCCTTTCGAACTTTGATTAGAAATCATATAATGATAATTAGTTGTCAATTAATTACCAAGCATTCAAAGCAATTATTGGATAAATCTCAACAAGAAGAATAACCATAGACATGCATTAATTCATAACATAAGTTTCTAGTGAATCAACATGGAAAGCCCTATAAAAGAATTAGTTCCTAGTCATTGACATGACAAGAACTAATTCAAAGTTCATCATATAAAACTGAAATAAAAGAAAGAAAAGAAAAGAAAATTACTAAGTTTAGGGTCTCCAATCTTCAATCCAAGAAAACTCAGTTGTGCAAGAAAGGGAACCCTTAAAATCTGCCTAGGGTTCTCCTTTTATAGTCAAAACCGCCTCAAACTTGTCCTTCGTGCCCGGCCTAATTTCGTCTAAAACTCGATTTTCCCGCTGCCATGCTCGCTTCGGCGCGCCAAAGTCCCGCAAAGATGCCGGGTGATTTGGCGCCGCGCCCGATCTCGCTGTCGCAGGCCGCGTACTGGGACCTTGCCTCTCTCGATATTGGCCGCGTCTCGCCATCGTTGGCGTACGCAGGCCGACTGACTGCCTCGTTCGCCACTTTCTCTGATTTTGCGCTCTGGAACCTCCTCTTTTGCCCTCTTTTAGCTCATTTTCCGCCATTTGGCCATTTTAACCACTTTGACTCAAAAGAAAGAAAATCTATCCTAATACGACACTTATTTGTACAAAAAGGAACAAAAGATTAACTAAAAATGACTCGAAAAGTGTATATAAAATACACCGATCAAATACCCTCAAACTTAACCTTTGCTCGCCCTCGAGCAAAGATAGAAAGAAAGAAATAAAGGACTCAAGAAACGAAAAATAAAAGACTCACTGACATTGATCACTTTTACTGCATTAGTGTTATCTAGAAAAACATGAAGGTTAGCAGAATAATATGCAGGAACATGTAGCATGAAATTTCAGCACACTAAACACATTAAGCTAGATATTTCGCAAACTCATTTTTATCATGCTTAATGGAAGTCAATATACTAAATCATGCTTGTAAAATAGAAAATTCCTATGGCATGTTTACTTGCTATTCTCCACTAATCCTGGATATGCATACAAGAGATCTTCAGGACTTTAAGGGTTGTAATGTAGGCTTAGGTATAGGTAGGTAAAAACAGGCATTTAGGCTCATTCTGTGTACCATAAGCTCTTTAGCTTTTCAGTATTTCCCTTTTCTTTTTGTTCTTTCCTTCACTTCAAATCAATATTTCCCCTCTTTTGTTTTGGGAGAGTGAAATGTATAATAATGATAAGCACCCCCAAACTTAGGCTTTTGCCTATTTCTTATTATTTTTTTATTGGGGTGCAACAAGCTTGTTGACTCTTTTTGTCTCTTTTTTAACACAATTTATTCCACTATTTCATATTTTTACTTATGGCACAATTTGTGGGAATATAGGGTGTCAAAGAAGAAGTTTCAATTTTTAGGCTCAATGGGGCTGACTAGGGATACTTTTAAAGTCCAGGATAGAAAAGAGTGGTAAGAATTGACTATCAAAGAAATGCCTGAGTCATCTCCCTAACATGCATATCCTATCTATTTCGCCTCAAATAGCAAGCAATCATAACACATAGGTTTTCACCATTTAGCATGCACAATTCAAGCAAGAGACTCCAAATAGACAGATTTTGTGAGTTTTTGGCATATCTAACCTAGGTGTTTAGATAGTTGCTTCTAATTCCATTACATTATTCCACCTTACTTCACTAGGTGTTTCTAGTAACTACAACATACATGATCTTTTGACAGACAATTATGACTTAAAAGAAAAGAAAAAAAAATTGACTCAAAAATACATAAAACAACAAAAACACAAATAAAAACATAAATAAAACACCCCCCAAACTTAAATCACACATTGTCCCCAATGTGTGTAGACTCAAAGACAATAAAGGAAATAAGACACTTACAGACTTGGCTAAAATGGTGGTGGTGGCGGTGGCATGGGATAGTGCATGAACCACTGACTGAACAAGGAACTCATCTCATTGATTTGTTGCCTCGTTTCTTGTTGTCCTTGGATCACCGTGTCCAAACTCTGCATCATCCTCATCTGATTTTGAAGCAATTGCTCCATCATGGGCACTGAGGGTTACGACCGCGCTGGTGGCTAGGCCCTGCCTCATATTGAGCCTCTATTTCAGGCTCATCTTCGTCCATGGCGGCCTCTGCTGCTGCTGGTGGTGGTGGTTGTGCTCTTCTTCTTGCTGTTGGGGGGCTTGGGTCTGGGAAAGAGTGCACTATCCCATAGGACACAGGCAGTTGATTTCTCTCATTAGTATCAGTGGGTAGGAGTGGGACCCCATTCATGTGGCATAAACTGGTGATAAGTGAGCCATGTCCCAATCCACCTGTTTTCACCAACCTGTTGATTTCTTCAATGCTCTGCACTATCTCTTTCCCCACATCAATCGCCAACCCTCATAATTCCATATATCGCCTTAATCCTATCTTACGCACTCTGGTGAAGTGCGTGGATGGAATCACGCGGCATCGATGAAATATAGCCAACCCTTGGTCGCTGCTTTGAATCGCACCGCCGCTCTTGACCCGTTTCGCATGATATCAAAAGCAGCCCCAGGGTAGCTCACTGTGTCTGCGACGGTATTCCAGTTGATGTTGTCGGTGCTCCTAGACCATGTTCTAAAATGGCTCCGATCACCAATTCCTCCTTCAACATCAACTGTTTTTAGAGTCATATTTATTGTTTCTGCCGTCACAGGCATATATCTTCCCCTTACAAAGCATTCGTTGTCCACCCTCTCCGGAAAGTTGGCATAGAATTCACGCACCATTGTTGTGTTCATTGGTGCTATCTTCTCCGGATTTACAAATCTCCTCCACCCCATTATCTCAATCATTGCCCGAATGGGCTCATAAACATCCTCTTCCCCAAACGACTCCCTTTGATAGTCCATTCCCCTTTCAGGGATTAAGGGCCTAGTACTAAGCTTTTTGTATCTTTGGAAGGCTTGGTAGCTCACAAACCTAGTATTATCGTAATGTGGGGCTGGGGTGGATGTGGAGGCTCTTCTCTTTCTGGCGGAAATGGTCAAAACACTTTCTGCAGCTTACAACTTATTAGCACAAATGTTCCCCAACACAATCAACAATTTAGCAGCTAAAACACAAACACCCCCAAACTTCAACTCTACTGCCCAATACCCACACCCTCTTTGTCTACTCCTTCTTTAAACTTCACAACCAATTTTTCAGCACCCCAACTATTTCAACACTACAATACTCCTTCACACTACTACCTCCTGTGACTATAGTAAAGATCTCAAGAACAGACAAAGATTACCTTTTATGGTGTTCTTTAAGGTGTTCTTGCTTCTAATGGTGATTTGAGGCAATGGAATGGGGTTTTTGTTGGTAGAGATGGCTGAGGGTTCTAGGAATTTAAGAGTTTTGGTTGTGGTTGGGTTTGATTTGTGGAGGATTTGTGGGTAAATTGTGGATTTTCGTGGGTTTTGTGGAGAAGGGGGTTAGGTTTTGGTTTTGAAATTGGGGAAAATCTGATTACAGGCGTTTTAATTTCGATTTCGCCGTACGCGCTAATGATCTGCACTCTTCGAATTTCTACGCGCTAGACTTTACAATTTTTCGATTTTTGGCGCCGCGTTCGCTTCCCTGGCGCCGCGCTAAACTTCGCGCTTCTTCGCTTCGCGCCTCGCTTCAGCCGCGGCGCTTACCCGTTTTTCTGGAAATCCTGGTTTTTCTTCAGTTTTTCTCCCTTCAGTTTATTTGCCTACACCTGTCAATCACAACACAAACACTACCTCCGTGAGACCGTTCTTAATAAAAATTACTAAAGTAAAATAAATTAAAATACCTTGGGTTGCCTCCCAAGTAGCGTTGTCTTTAACGTCTTTTAGCCGGACGCAAGTTCCTTAGTTTAATAAATGTGGGGTGGATCAACTCCACAACTAATCCATTTTCTCCACATTTTGCGTTTTCTTTTTCTTCTTCTCCTCTTAGCATTATCATTAAGGGGGAGTTCAGGAACACATACCTGCTGTTGTGGAGGTTTGGCAAACCATGCCTGCTTTCGTGGGCTCATCTCCCTTTTGTTGACTTGTACGGGCTCACAGGGGGGGTTGATGGTGTTGATTGCAAAGCACCTACTCATGGTTGGTGGCTCAATGATGTGTTTAAAAACTTTAAACACCATTTCTTCCTTCTCCACCCTCAATGTCAACTCTCCTCTTTCTACATCGATCAAGGCTCTCCCCGTCGCTAGGAATGGTCTCCCCAATATGATAGGGATTTCGCCCTCTTCCATGTCAAGAATGAGGAAGTCCGCAGAAAAAGAATTTTCCTACTTTGACAATCACGCCTCAATCTTCCTCTTGGATGAACCATCGCCCCATCGGCCACCGCAGGCATCGTGGTTGGTTCGCCTCTCCAACTCCAACCGCTTAAACACCGATAGAGGCATCGATTTATACTTGCCTAAATCGCACAGAGCCCTCATTGCATGTCACCGCCCACCGTGTGCGGTAGTGTAAAGCTCCTCGGTCTTTTAGTTTTGGTGGCAACTTCTTCCGGAAGATAGCACTACACTCCTCCGCTGCTACTATTTCGCATCGCCGCTTTCTTCTTCTTCCCAAGATCTCCTTCATGAACTTGAAATAGAGGGCATCCGCTCCAAAGCCTCTATAAAAGGTATGTTGATATGCAGCTTCGAATGTCTCCAAAAATTTGGAGAATTGTTTATCAACCGCCTTCCGCCGCAATCTGGGGAAAGGGATCTTCTCTCGTATACTCCTTCTCCGAGTTTTCTACTACCTTGGGCTAGGTTCCATCACCTTCTTTTTTCTATCTCTCGCCTTTGCTCACCATCGGCCGAGAGATCGCTGCCCAACCGCTGCCACTTCTCAATTGTACCGCTCGCATTGCTCCCTGGATTTACCTTTGTGTTGCTCGGCGTACCACGTGGCTCGTTGTTTGCTCGCTTAGCGACCCACTTGTGTTTCCAAGTTCAACGAGGATCTAGCTTCGCCACGAACTGGTTCGAGCGTTGGTGAAAAGCAACAAAGCCGCTCTCACTCGTCGCTTTCTTGCCGAATCGCGTGCATTGAATCGCTGAGGCCGCGGCTCGAGTAAAGCGTCACGACTCGTTCTCGGTTCTGCATCGCCCCTATATTGATTATGCTGCCCCTGGTCTCCTTTCCATGAGAAATTTGGGTGATTCCTCCACCCTGGATTATATGTGTTTGAGTAGGGGTTGTTCTGCGGGCCTCGATAATTACCCACTACCGACACTCGCCGCTTCCATTGGTATATTATTAGGATCACCAAGGACACCTATCGAATGTATGGGCCACCACATATCTCATGCCTTTTAGGCATCCGTGACCGCATTCATCGACATCAGTATGTTGTCGCAATCGCTTTCGCCAACAGGGCCACTTGGGCATTCAAGGCATCAATGACATCTATTTCGTGGACTCCCACTGTTCTCCTCCCACTTGTCGACCTCTCTTCTGTGACATGGTTGTTGGTGGCCATATCTTCTAATAACTCGTGAGCGTCGTGGGCTGTTTTCCTCATGAATGCCCCACCTGCTGCTGCATCTATAATGGTTCTGGTTGTACTTCTCAGCCCGTTATAGAATATGTGGACCAAGTTCCACAACTCAATGCAATGGTGTGGGCATTTTCTCTGCAAATCCTTGAACCTTTCCCAAGCTTCATATAAGGACTCTCCATCTGCTTGGTAGAAGTTATTCAACTCCCCTCTCAATTTTGCTTCTTTGCATGGGGGAAAGAACTTGGCTAGGAATTTATGTGCCAGCTCTTTCCATGTAAAAATCGAATCGGCCGGCAGGGAATTCAACCATACTTTTGCTCTATCCCTGAGTGAGAAGGGAAAGAGCCTCAATCTGACGGCATCATCAGTAACACCGTTATATCTGAAAGTTGCACATAGCTCCAAGAAATTAGCTATGTGCATATGTGGATCCTCCGATGGCAGTCCTCCAAATTGCACTGTGTGCTGTACCATGCTCAGAATCGCCGGTTTTATCTCAAAGTTGTTCGCTCCTATGGAAGGGAGCCTAATACATGTCTGTGCCCCATTCACTCTAGGCAGCACATAGTCTCCCAAGCTTCTTTCTGCCTGGACTTGAACTCTTTCCTCGACATCCATAGGTACTTGCCGAGGTATTCCTGGATTGGGTTGATTTTCACCTAACCCTTCTCTCATCATGTTGTTACCCCGTCCATCTCTATCAAGGCTGTGATCCGCTGATTCTTTATGTTCTGTTTACAGGTTTTCTCAATCTCTGGATTGAAGGGAACAAGAGTGTCTGCCCCTCTTCTCCTTCGCATAAACTGATTTCCTGAAATAGATAAAAAACAGACAACAAATCACGGCACCCTGATTTTTACCCAAAATAAGAAAAAAACGTTAAAATAAAATAAAAATTAAAAACCAAATTAGAAATTAAAAATAGATAAATTTGATATTGAATTATGCCTAATCCCCGGCAACGGCGCCAAAAACTTGATGCGCGAAAAGATGCACACATTTTAACGCAAATGCACGTTATCGTGACAAGTAATATAGTCTTGGTAAGACCGAATATCGTCCACAAGGATTAGGGTTCAAGTACCAACTATCTATCTTTTGGTATCTATTTGGTAATCGATATTTGATTTTGTGGTTTATGACTAACAATTATAAATGCTAATTAACTATAGGTTTACTTCAGTTGTGATGGAATAGGGCTTCCATGTCTCCTCAACTATCCGCTTATGTTATTTATTAATGCAATGAATTATGGTTTTCTTCTCTCGGAGCTAGCAGGTTTACGAAATCGTTTTATATTCCCGTTAAGGATATATAAACACTTAACCCCAGTATTGCACCTTTCTACCTTTCGGTGATAAGGATAACTCTATAGGAGGATTAAGAACAAAAAACTAGTTAACCGTCACGCACCATACGTAAAATTAGGGTTGTTAAGCCTCTCATTAACGCTACATAAATAATTGAGGTATTTTCATCCCCAATCCAAAATATGTCTACCCAACTTACAGCATATTCACAACCTCCTCCTTTCGAAGTTTGATTATAAATCATATAATGATAATTAGTTGTCAATTAATTACCAAGCATTCAAAGTAATTATTGGATAAATCTCAACAAGAAGAAGAATAACCATAGACATGCATTAATTCATAATATAAGTTTCTAGTGAATCAACATGGAAAGCCCTATAAAAGAATTAGTTCCTAGTCATTGACATGACAAGAACTAATTCAAAGTTCATCATACAAAACTGAAATAAAAGAAAGAAAAGAAAAGAAAATTACTAAGTTTAGGGTCTCCAATCTTCAATCCAAGAAAACCTTGTGTTGTGCAAGAAAGGGAAGCCTTAAAATCTGCCTAGGGTTCTCCTTTTATAGGCTGAAAACCGCCTCAAACTTTTCCTTCAGGCCTGGCCCAGAATTTCGTCTAAAAACCTGATTTTCCCGCGTCGGCGCCGCGACCAGGTCAGCGCGCGGCCGAGAATCTGATGCCCGGGTGATTTGGCGCCGCGGCCCTGATCTCTGGCATGCGTGGCGCCCGCGCTGGGACCTCTGCAGCCTCTCTGGATATTTGGCGTCGCGGCCCTATCTGTTGGCGTGGCGCGTGCGCCGACTGCCGCCTCGTTCGCCACTTTCTCTGCTTTTGCGCTCTGGAACCTCCTCATTTGCCCTCTTTTAGCTCCTTTTCCGCCATTTGGCCATTTTAACTACTTTGACTCAAAAGAAAGAAAATCTATCCTAATACGACACTTATTTGTACAAAAAGGGACAAAAGATTAACTAAAAATGACTCGAAAAGTGTATATAAAATACACCGATCACAATCCTACTCCTGGGACTATTTCACCCGCATGGGTCCTGAGGACCCGCATAAGGTCATCACCTCGCATGGGACTATTTCACCCGCATGAGACTATTTCACCCGCATGAGGTCATCCGCCTCGCATGGGACTATTTCACCCGCATGGGACTATTTCACCTGCATGGACCCTATGGGCTCGCATGAGTACAAGCACCACACTCGCATCATGGGTAGCAAATCCATGTCATAAATAGTAATAATAGTAATAATACATAAATCAGCACAACCGGCTATCATACATAACATAAGCGCTACCGGTTTATCATAACGTAAGCAAGTTAAGAATATCTCTTAACTTCTTAATAACATTCCTAGTACATCCTCTCATTTTAGTTACTTAAGGCACTACATGTCGTTTTAAAGAAAATCCGGGAATTTAACCCAAGTACCACGTTCCTTAAACCTTTTAGAAAATGACTCATTTTTATGTAAAACTCCCAAGTTACCAATAACCGTAGTATCAAGTCACGACAACTTTTCAAAACAAGTCACGTTTACCTTTAAAAATACAATAGGCTTCTAAAATCAAGTGACTTCATCTCTTTTAAAACCTTAGACAATTAATGCCTTAAAAACAATTTACCTTCTACAAATTCAAATCCTTTATCCGCACTTATTTCACTTGGAGTAAACCTTTCCTTATTAACCTTTCATAAAGCCAATACAACCAACTTCCCATAAAGTTGTTATATTACCATTATACACTAGTCAAACACATCTCCCTATCCAAGGGATTTATACTTTTAAACGAAACAAGTATCATATACTTAAAACAAGTGAAAAATGTCAAATCTTGTACGTCTACCGTACTACATAGGTACAACTACTCATGCTCAAGAGATAAGAAAGCTCCACATACCTCTTCGGTCAATCCACTTGCTAAGCCCAAAATACCGCACGTAATATGTCAACCTATAATGACCATAATACGTTTATTAACCTCTAATTTCAATGTAGAATATTCCAAGTTCAAAGTTACTAATTCCTATGGAAAATTGGGCAGCATTTCCTTTGTTTCTACATACTTTGCCACTTTTTTCAAGGTCGAATTCAACATCCAAACGCCACATTTAAGGCCCAACAATCCAAATATTTCAAAGGGGATTACACACCTAAACTTGGATGTGTAAAATTCTGCCTCACAAAGTAAAACACCTAACTTAACAAGTTTAAGGTAGTTTTTTTAGGCTACAACATGCTCACATAATCTTCTTAACCAATTCTTTCACATCCAAACCATATTTCTTACATGCAATGAATCTAAGAGCATTACTTACTACTACAAGTTCCTTCTTCTTCACATGCAACATCAATAACTAGCTACAAGAGAAGAATTGTTACCTTAGAGTTTTAGCCAAAATTATTCCAACAACTTTGCTAGCCTCCTTTCCAAGAACACCACCACAATAACTCCTACAAGCTAGCCACAAGCTTCCTTCTTGCCCTAACTTTTCAGATTTTTCACAAGCTTTGAATTCCTCTTGGAATTCCAGAGAGAAGGGGGAGCTTTAGCTTTAGAGAGAGGTGAGAGTTTGAAGAATGACCAAGTCTTCAAGACTTGGTCAATAAGTAGTGCATGCAAAATCAGATGGGGGGGACACTTGTCACCCACCCATGACCTCTTTTAAAACAAAACAGTGCAGAATTTCCCACTTAACTTCGCAGAACCCGCCTCGGCGCCGCGGCGCTGAAACTTCTGTCGATTCCCAGGACATTCCGGCGTCGCGGCCCTGCTTCCCGGTGTCGCGGCGCTGCAACTTCGGCGAACCCTCAGATCTTTCCGGCGCCGCGGCCCAGCAGCCGACGCCGCGGCCCTGCAGCCGACGCCGCGGCCCTGTGGCTCCTGCCCGAAACACCTTTATGTCTGTCTGCGCACTGAACTTGTAACTCCCATAACTTCCTACTCCGATGTCCTATCGACGAACGGTTGGTTGCGTTGGAAACTAGACTCAACGAACTATGCACTAGGCCTTTGAAACACCTAGGAATTCTCAATGTACCGGGTCATAACCCGCCCCAAAGTTGACCAAAAACCCGTCCGAAACAATCCGTCAACCTAGCTTTCGAAAATTTTAAGTCTTACTCCCTTCGTACGCTCTCATACGCATGGCCAGAACTACGGGGTATAACATTATGCATTTTTAGTGATTAAACCTATGTGTCTGCTTGCTTGCTATTTGAGGCGAAATAGTTAGGATATGCATGTTAGGGAGATGACTCAGACATTTCTTTGTTAGCCCTTTCTTACCATTTTTTTCTATCCCTGACATTCAAATTATATCCCTAGTCAGCCCATTTGAGCCTAAAAATAAGACTTTTATTTGACACCCTATAATTTCATACTTGTGACATAAGTGAAAAATTGAGGTGATTGGAATATAAAGTGTTAAAAAAAGAGACAAAGAGAGTGAACAATTTTGATGCACCCCAATGAAAAAGTAATAATAAATATGCAAAAGCCTAAGTTTGGGGGTGCCGGATATTCATAATACACTTCATTCTCTCAAAACAAAAGAGGGGAAAGATAGGTATGAAGTGAAAAAGAAAATCAAAAGAAAAGGAAAGAGTTGAAAGAAAGAGAGCTTATGGTACATAAGTTGAGCCTAAAAGCCTATGTTTACCTACTCATCCCTAAGCCTACATTACAACCCTGAAAAGCCCTGAAGATCTCTTACATGTGTATCCATGATTAGTGGAGAATAGCAAGTAAACATGTCATATGATTTTGAAATTGACATGCATAGTTAGGTATTCTTACTTCCATTGAGCATGATTAAAGTGAATTTGCGAAATATCTAACTTGATGTGTTTAGAATGCTAAAAATCCATGTTATATGTTCCTGCATATTATTCTGCTAACCGTCATGCTTTTCTAAGTGACAATTGTGCAACAAAGTGATCAGTGTCTTTGAGTCAGTCTATTTTCTTTTTCCTCTTGTCTTTATTTATTTCTTTTGATCTTTGCTCGAGGGCGAGCAAAGGTTAAGTTTGGGGGTGTTTGATCGGTGTATTTTATATACACCTTTTGAGTCATTTTTAGTTAGTCTTTTACCCATTTTGTACAAATATGTGTCGTCTTAGGGTATATTTTCTTTCTTTTGAGTCATAATGGTTTAAAGTGGCACATTGGCGAAAAGGAGAGAAAAGAGGACAGAAACAGAGGTTCCAGAGCTCAAAAAGCTAGAAAGTTGGCGATCCGGGCAAGAAACAGGGCGGCGTCGCGGCGCCTCCAGTCAGCAGCGTCAGAGCGCCACGGCGCCCAAAATACAGAGAACTTGAGGAGTTTCGGCGCCGCGGCGCCAGTTGCAGGGACGAGGCGGGAATTCTGCCAAATTCGAATGGGAATGGGCCAAGGCCTAGAAAGAAAAGTTGGGAAACGTTTTGGAGGCTATAAAAAAGACATTTCTAGGTCAGATTAAGGGTTCCAAACCTTTCCAATTCATCACAACCTTGGAGATCAAGATTGGAGACTACTTTTGTGTAATTTCTTTATTCTTTGTTTTATTTCTTTATAGTTTATGTTGGATATTAGTTTAGTTCTTGACATGTCTATGACTAGGAACTAACTTAATTTAGGGTTTTCCATATCAAATCACTTGAAACTCATTCTTATGAATTAATGCATGTTTTGGTTTCTTCTTGTCATTGTTGAGATTTATTCAATATTTGTCTTGAATGCTTGGTAATTAATTGATCACTAATTATCATAATCTATATGATTTCTAATCGAAAGCCGAAAGGGGAGATTGTGAATATGCTATAGTTGAATAAACATAGGTTAAATCGTGGACGAAAGTATCTCGACACTTGTGTAGTTTAATAGGTTATTGCTCTAAATCCTCCTTTATAGTCAATCTTATCACCGAAAGTTAGAAGGGTTCTATATTGGGGTTGAGTGTTTATATTACCTTAACAGGAGTATAAAACGGATTAGTTAACCTGCTGTCTCAAAATAGAACAAGAACCATAATTAATTACATTAACAAGTAAGATGAACGGATAGTTGAGGAGATTTAGAAGCCCTATTCCCATCATATATGAAGTAAAATAAAGTAATTTAGTTAGCATCCATAATTATAGTTATAAACAATTCATCAATCATCGGTTACCAAATAGATACCATATAATAGAATTTGATAATTGGACATTAATCCCTGAGGACGATAACTCGGTCTTCTAGACTATATTACTTGTCACGACACGTGCACTTGCGTTAGTGTGTGCATATCGTGCATCACCTGTACCGTAGGGCCGTTTGCAGAAGCGTACGGCATAACGGGCGGCAACCCAAGCTGTCCGGATGCCTGAAATAGTCTACGAGCTATATTGATCTACCCATACTGCAGACTCGCTTGGTCGAGTGGCACAGTTTGCCCCCCAGTGTTTGGTGTCAACCATACAATAGACTGGTTACCAAATGATTGGGCTTGTGTTTCTAGGTGTGCTATCGGATATACCTAAGTAGGTACTGACTGATACACATTCGGCTGAAGAACAACACCCGGAGTCACAGTTGCATGTTGCATAGGGCCACTCGTCAGATGGATGACAGAACTAGCCGACATTCTCCTGTATGCAGTCGATTGGCTTTCAGTTCCCTCACCTGCTGAACCTCATTATGCATTATTGGCTTGACAATGTCAGCTAAATGTTTGGAAACCTGGTATATAATGTCGTGGATGCCTAAGTCAATTTGTTATCTAATGAATAATGTGGTCATGACAGTTGGATCTTCATGTTGGCTAAGTTCACCCACAGTTTGGGTTGAAGGAGGAAGTGGAGAGGTATCAACTGATGTAGACATACCCGAGGAAAATGGTGGCTCGTTGTTCCTTCTGGGAGGATTCTGTTTAGGATGTGGACTGGACTTTGGGTTCATTTTCTTACCAGACCTTAGGCGCATACGGCAAACGTGATCCTGACCGGGAGAATCAAACTTCGCTATGGAGTCACGTATGGTCCCACTGGGCGTGCCAAATTTGTTCCCTTCTGAAATGGATGTCGTCTATCGGCTAACGAAATCATATGATAAATTGATTCCTTAACTAAGCGATTTTGGCTGAAAGCGGAACTCTAACTCCAGCAATGGGTTCCACAACTACTCCAGAAAGCGTAGGACGGTGATTGAGCAAAGTAAGTGGTAAAAAACATAAATACAACTAGAGTATAGTAAAGGCGATAAAGATAAATGAGGATATGTAAAATAAGTTGTTTGATTGATTGGTCTTGTTTATTCTGTACAAATGATCCTACATTTATAGTACAAAAAATAAAACGTGACCCCCATATGTTAACCATTAAATTACCCACTAAATCCACTAGCCAACTATGAGGGGGTGGTGCCGATTTTTACTCCTTGTTTTCCTCTTGTACGATTAATGGCACTTCCTTCTAGCTGTTGCTAGTTGTTACCGTTTCTTGGGGTCTAGAAGATTCTTTGACTTGGTCTTCGAGACGTCCAAACATGTGTGGGTCTCAATCGTTCCTTGGAATTGTGACTCGGTCATGCTACCGTAATAGCCGATGAAGCTTTTCTAGCCGAGGGCTAGGACTAATAGATTCGGCTACGAGTCAGTTCGGTTATCGACTTAGAATTTTATTGCCTGCTCATTTTGAGGTTTCCACCTTCGGTTGTCACTTGATTCGGTTAAACACTTAAAGTATTTTTGAGTGTTAACACATTTAAAACAAATTTTGAGATAAAAATAGTTTGAAATATAAGCTTTCCTCAAATCTTATAGAAGGTCAGTGGTTGGCGGAGGGGTTGGGAGTGTTCGGTAGATTTGGAGGAGACAATGAATTTGGAAGTTCATTTATGACACTTTTTTTCTTTATTTTCATTAGGAAAGTCATTTTTCCCATTGTTAAAAATTTATTTTTCTAGAGAAAATATTTTGACCAACAAACATGAGAAAATTATAAAATATTTTTCTGTGTGACAAACACACCCTATGTGTAAAATTTACCCTGATCCAAAGATAGTGGCCCAGTGGCCATTAGTCAAATTTGTGGCCTTAGGGTCACAAGTTCGATTCTCGGCGGATACGTTCTCCGGGGCATATGCCTCGTATTAAAGCCTGGTAGCTTAACCGCGCGGGCATGTTGCAGTGTGAGTTTGATACTCCCTCAGACAATCCCTGTTGGGGGGTCGGACCTTGTAGCATTGATCCGTTGGTGGCGATCAGACACTGAATGCGAGGCGCACATCCCGCGATTTACCTGGCGATGGCGGCTAAGAACGGGTTACATTCGCCTCCAGGAGCATAGTACCAGTACTTGTGCAGGTACTAGCGATATGGGGGTACTAAGGCCACCCCGAAATCTGAATTATCAAAAAAAAAAAAATTACCCTGAATTGGTGGGTAACAATGTGAAGGATCATAGTCTGGGACACACAAGTCTAATGGGGTCTACTAAAACGGCATCTAAAATTTGGTGGTTGTCACGTTACGTTATACTGTAGAAGATCTTCAAGTGACTGACATGATTGGAATTTCAAACTTTCTTTGTGATCAACATTCAACAACAATACAGAATTAAGTATACCCATGTCTTTGAATATCACTAGACGGCCACTTCATTACATGGAACAAGATCATAGACTTTGCCCACCACGGACATATACCCGAAAGTTTAATTTACTAAATTATTTCGTACAAATACTGTACAAAAATTGAAGTCAAACTTAAATACATATGTGATAAAATACGAGATGATGATTGAAGTCAGACCTAGATGTGTAATAAAATACGAAATGATAATTGAAGTGAGACTTAAATATGTGATGAAGTACGATCTCTTACCTTTACTAACTAGTCTACAATGTGACCGCCCCGGTAAGCAAGTTACGTATGATATTAAACATATGGCTGGTTTCCATCAAATATGTGATACATGTTTCCTCTATGTTTATGGTGAACAAGTCATTTCCTTTTGGCCATAAATGATATTTTAATATTTGGAATATAGCTTGTAAAATAGTAAAAAGCTTGTTTTAAGAGTATTTCAAGTGAAATAATAATATTCACTAACAAATAATAACTTTTTTATTTCAATTTAAATCTATGTGCAAATACAATTTTAAACTTCAATTTGAAATACTATTTCAACACGTGAATATGGCCAATTTTGTTTTGTAAAAATAGGAGAAATATATATGAGATGAAAGAAAATAATTGCAATGGTTGACAGCTAAAATATAGCATATCACATCTTACTAACCTGCCTTCACATCTTTACCGACTTGCTTTAGTATCCAATAATTATATCAAAAAGCATCTTCATCTTAAATCTAACTCCTTTTTATCATAAAGTAAGATGCAAATAGTAATAATCGTGTAGTTGAGTAGACACTAAACCTTTTAATGTCACAATACTAAATCCATATTATTGTTTTCTTTTATAAGAAATGAATCAATGATTTCTCGGCACAATTATAAAAGGAGAAAATGACCACTTATGGATGAAAGTCAATTTTCTTAAAATGATCTTAATTTTTAATTTCAAATTACTTAATTCAACTAAAGTTAGATATTATTATTAATCGTTAGTACTGAAAAGCTTCGTGAAAAAATTAATCTCTTAATTATTCTTATTGATGAAAGACATATATATACAAGTTATAATAGGAGAATCTTATTCTTACTTTATATCTAAATTTCTATTCTATAAGGAGACTAACTATACAATTATGGTAATATTACAATCTTAATTAAGGTACAAGACTAATTCTAATATATACCAAATATACACAAAATCTTCCACTGTCCGTATTGGGCCTGGACGTTGAAGAGTCGCAGTGCTGGATGGCTTGGGCTGCGGCGCTGGGCCTCATTTAACACCCCCCCCCCCCTCCCGAAGTTTGTTAATTGTGGTGGATGAAAATAGTGGATAACACAAGCACCCAAAGACTCTAAGATGTGTATACGAGAGAGTCTTATTATATAAAATTTGAAGAGGTGACGAATATGTCAAACATTTGGAAGGAAGAATGTTTAGAATATCGGTAGCCATTTGTAGAGCATGATGCCAAAAATATGGGGGTACAGAAGCATGAACCAAGAAAGTTCGGATAATATTATTAATGATACGAATTTTGCGTTCGGCTTTTCCATTTTGTGAAGATGTATGAGGACAAGAAAAACGAAAATTGATTTCATTATTAGCACAAAATTCCTGAAACTCCCCATTATCATATTCTTTGTCATTATCACATTAGATATTCTTGATTTATCATTTGAATTGAGTTTTAGTGAAAGCTCTAAATTTCTGAAAGATTGAAAAAACTTGAGATTTCTTCGCTATTGGAAACGTCCATAAAAATTTAGAATAATCATATAAAAATAGAACATAATAACGGTGACCCAAAGAACTAAGAACATGAGATGTCCATAAATCGCTATGAATAATATCAAATGGCATTGAAGTAATAGAAGTAGATGCGACAAATGGCAACTTAACAATTTTTCCTAAGGAACAAGATTGACAATTCGGAATACTATGTGTATCCTTACACGAAAGTGGAAGGAATGGCTAGACGCGAGGAACCGAGACTTGGTGTGATTGAATAAAGATCCCCCTACTGTCACACCTCATGAGAGGACTCCCCATAGAAAACTCAAACGGATCAAAATCAATAGAAACTCAATTATCAGTGGTGAATTTACGGACAGACACCAAATTTTTAATTAGTTTTGGGGCATGAAGAGTATTTTTCAAGACAAGTGGTGGATGAGGAGGGGACAAAGTTTTATGACCATAACCCTTAATTGGAATTAAATTGCCATTACCCATAATTATACCACGATTACTACTCAAATTGGAATAAGAAGAGAGAGTACATTGGTCATATGTCAAGTGGGTGGTGGCGCCGGTGTCCATGTTCCAATTCGGGTCTAGTTGAGTCATTCCAAGCGTGTGCATTGCAACTTCAATGTCGGTCTGCATGGGTCCCATTGCATGATTGGCCTGAGGGGGGCGAGGCCCAAGTATGCTGGACTGCTGGGTCGGCCCATAAAATGGTTCAAACCCGAGCCCGAATCGAGAAACCGCTAGGCGAAAATAGGCCAGCACCGGGCGGTCGCGACATCGATTTGGCCGAGCCGCGCGGCCGGAGTGGACAAGATCGACCTATCGCCATCGCATTGGGGCCCACTGCTGGCCCCACGTCTTCTGATGTTGCTTACTGCCTCCACTGCCACAGTTCGGTGGGTGTTGCCGCCGCGATTATTTTTCCTATTTTCCCCCTTTTTACCACCACCGTTGTTGCAATTTTGGCTTGAGTTGGTGGAACTGGAAGGAGAAAAATTGGACTCAGTCATCTTTATGACAGGACTAGCCCCAATAGCCGGATTCTTCCAATGTAAGCATGGAACGTGCTTGGTAAAATTTCGGCAGGGGTTACTTTGACGAAGAATTGAAGCAACGTCATTATAGGCCTCAGACAGGCCTGCAACTAATTGTAGGATGAGACGACTATTGCTCACAGGAGCACTCATATTGTGAAGTTGATCTGCCAAGTCCTTGAGACGTTTGCAATAAGACGAAACGTTTGGAAAATTCTCCATCTTGACTTGAGAAAATTCCTGTTCAAGGGTAACAATTCGGAAATGACGGTTATCTTGGAATATGTCACACAATCGATTCCAAGCCTCCATAGCTGTGGAGTTGGGTTCCATAATCGTCTGTAAGAGGTCAAGGGAGATAGTGACATAAATCCACTGAATAACTTTTGCATCAAACGTGACCCATGATTTTGGATCGTCTGCTTTAGTGGGAACCGCCTCTGAAGTACCCTCTGTTGCAGTCTCCGTATCATCCTCCGTAGGAGTAGATGGAGGGATGATGTGGTAAAGAACTTGATGTGCCGTGACATGAATCTTGAATAACTCCGCCCACGTCCCATATTGGACGCTTTCTAGGTCAAAAACAATAGGAAGGACGCTCTTGATGTTAGAAACTGCGAGGGCAGGATGAAAAGTGTTCTTATCAGTCATGGTGAATAGAACAAACTTTGGACAAGATTTGTAGGGGGAGGGTCTCGGATTTTCAGAAAAACCGGGGGAGGGGTGCGAAATTTTGTAACGGTATTTTCAAGTATTTGGAGAAAGAAGTGAGAAGCGGAAGCAAGGAAAATAACTTAGACTCTTGATACCATGAAAGAATTAATCTCTTGATTATTCTTATTGATGAAAGGCATATATATACAAGTTACAATAGGAGAATTATATTCCTACTTTACATATAAATCTCTATTCTATAAAGAGACTAACTATACAATTATGGTAATATTACAATCCTAATTAAGGTACAAGACTAATTCTAATATACACAAAATCTTCCACTGCCTGTATTGGGCCTGGGCGTTGAAGAGCAGCGGCGCTGGATGTAGGGTTGCACAAAATTCGGTCAGGAACGAAAAAAAGGACTGTACCGACCCTTTTCAGACCGGAGCGATAAATTCGGTCCTAATTTTCTGAATATTCGGTCCTTGGTACGGTCTGGTTCGATTTTACCCTGTTGTGCAGCCCTAGTCCATATAACCGAACCGATAAATTCGGTCCGGTCTTCAATCCTAATTTTTTGAATATTCGGTCCTCGGTCCAGTCCAAGTCGGTTCGGTCCGATTTTACCTGTTGTGCAGCCTTAGTTGGATGGCTTGGGCCGCGACGTTGGGCCTCATTTAACACTTCATTAATACTACATTATTACAAAATGTTAAACTACATTACGGAAAGTAAATAACTTAAGAAGCCATTTTCAAAAAGGAGCATAGTCATCTTTACTCCAAAATTCTTTTGAAATAATTTTCTCAAGTCAGAACCTGGACTATAATCCAGTCGACATTCAATATGAAGTTTTTCAGTATGATTAACCATCATGAAAATAATTAGTATAATCAATATTACTGTCGTCAGTCGGGACTTCAATAGGAATCTGATTTTCAACCTTGATTTTGTCCACTTTTTCCTCCTGAGAAATTTCTGAGGGGATGGTGATATTATAAAGACCTTCATCTACTTGAGAGGTTGAGGCTCTAGCAGTAGATGTAGTAGGTGTGTCATCCAACGGGGATAAATAATAATAGGATGACAGTGATGTGCATATCTTAGGCAGTTGTTTAGAAAACTGAAGACGAATGTTGAGTCTGGATAACATGAGCAATTTGAGAGTCTATCCTGGAGTGAACCGGGACAGCTTTCTCAATTAGCCAATCTTCGGGATAATCAATTTCATCCCAGCTTATAGGCCTTCTAGTAGTAATCTTAGACCTTTTGGCTAAATTAGTCTCTATCAAGACTGTTTGTCTATTTCTCTTGTCATCCATGATTCTACAGTTAGGATTCATGGTATCTAACACTCTGAAATAGATACGATAACAGATGCACATAACCTCTGTTTCTGACATGTAATTATACCCATTTGCTTTTACATATAAAGTTAAAACATGCAATATATTTGGATCAGACAAAGATAAAGTAAGGTTTGGTCTGACATTAAAATTTATTGTGTCATAGGCTAAACTTGACTGCATAGCACTCATAAGAGATTGTTTCCAGTTTAAATTTTTGGCATCTCTTAGGACAGACATAAAGCTTTCAGGCAAACCTTTCAAAGTTAGAGGTTTAAAAGCAATTTGTACTAATCCTATATGCAAAAATCTGTAATGCAATTTTTGATATCTTTCAATATCATTATCATAAAATAACTGTATAGTTTTTTCTTGATTATCCATTTGAACATATTCTTCTATCGTTTTTATAACATGACGGTTTCGAAGATTTTCAAAAATACCGAAATTATAAATTTATTTTGTTGAAACAGATGGAATAGTCCATTTGTTTAAAGCATCAAGCTGTTGTGGAAGTTCATATTCTTCCGATCTAGCACTCTTTATAGTATGCTTATAATTTTTGAAAATATTCATTTTTAAATGAAATATTGTCTATGAATACTCATCAATAACATGGCTTTGATACCATTTAAGTTATTATAATATGAATAGAAAGATACTACCAAGAGGAGGATCTAAGAACTATTCATCAAATTAGGGATTTGACTGTGGGCTCTAGCCGTGGCGGCATACATAAGCATTTTGTGTCCAGTCCTAAAGATTAGATTATCTCCGGCTCCATCAATGTTCCATTCGATAATTTCTGTGTCGGTATAGGACGCAGTATCAGACTTGAATGCTGATTCTTCCACTAAAACATCAATAGGATTGTGTCTTGGATAATAATAATTATCACGAGAAGAGCTGGGATTCCAACCCGTCTTTTTGACAGTAGCAATTTGTGCGTCATCATTGGTCTCGGGATTGTTGATGTTAATAAAACTAACAACTGAATTGGAGGTAGACTTTTTATCTGATGAAATTTTTATTTTATCACGAAATTGTGATAACAAATTCTCAAGATCTGTTTTGTCTTCTGACAGGTTTATTCCATCCATGGATGGGGAAGGCTGAATGTTGGCACGAGTTTCCAACGATTTTGGAGGCTGCTTCTTTTCAAGGACAACCTTAGCCCTATGCAATGACTTAAGATGCAAAGACATCTTAAAAAAAAAAATTGACATAAAAGACTCAATTAGGATAATTCTGTCAGCAGTTCTCCATGGACGAATCAAGCCCTTCCCAAAATAAAAGGAAGAAGGCGAAGAATGTGGTTAAGCCCCACAAACAGCATTATTATGCTAAATTCCAATCAGACTCTTACAAAAAGAAAGCAGCAAAAAGAAGAGTCAATAATGAAAGGAGAAAGGATAGGAAGAGACCAAAGAAATATCTCACTTGCTATGCATGTGTAGAAAAGGGTCACTACGCCAATAGGTGTAAGAAAAAGAAAATCAATAAGATTAAAAATCTTGATATTGATGAAGGCATCAAAAATGCTTTGATGAAAATTATTGTTTCATCTGAAGATTCCAGCAGTTCAGAAGAACTCATGAGTACAAATTCTGAAGACCCGTACTCATCCTCCTCTGAGGAAGTACCTCTTTATATTTGTACCAAGGACATGTGTCAAGTAATCAAGGATAATGAAGACACTGACGATGAGTTTTATAAACTCAAAGCTCAATTCTCCAGTTTCAACATCAGTGTTATCAATGGAGAAGAAATTAATGATCTTCTTAAAGGTTTTCCAGATGAAGCCCAGAAGGCTAAGATCATTGACGTTTTGCTAAAAGACCAGGAGAAAGACAAAACTCCTATAAAGATCAAAACTCGTATCGATCCTCCATATAATTTCTCGGAGTTACTCACTGTTAGGCATATTTTATATATCTTTTTTGAGTCATTTTTAGTTAGTATTTTAATCGTTTTTATTGTGTTTAGTATAGTATTAGGGTTGTTTTTCTTTCTTTTGAGTCACAGCGGTTCAAAAAGGCAGACGAAAAAAAGCGGAAAATAGGCATAAAAGGAGGAATCTGAGGCAGAAAATGACAGAAATTGACAACCCGGACGAAAGTCATGCAGCACCACGGCGCCGAACAGTAGGACCGCAGCGCCGGAACAGCGAGATGCCACAGGAATTTGGCGCCGCGGTGCCAGTCTGCAGGGTCGCGGCGCCGACGCAGAAATTTTAGTTCTGAAGTTAATTTGGCCAAGGGCAAAAGGGTCCATAGGGCAAGAAATTTGCAACATACTTAAGCCCTAGGGTTTGCTATAAAAGAGAGTGAGGCTGACCTAAAAAAGGCATCTTGTACATATTCTAAAAACCCTATTCTACACCACACAACACCGTTCAGATAACAATCAAGGCAAAAGATTGGAGACCTGTTCAGTTATTTTCTTTTATTTTCTTTGTTTTTAATTCAGTTCATGTATGGATATTAAATTAGTTCTTAGCATGTCTATGGCTATGAACTAATCTTTATTTTAGGGTTTTCCTTTTGAATTACTAGAAACTCTTATTCATGAATTAATACATTAGTTTGATTTCTTCTTCACTTGTTTAAGATTTATTCAATAATTGGTATGAATGTTTGATAGTTAATTGATCACTAATTATCATAATCTATATGATTTCGAATAAAAAACCGAGAGGAGAGATTTGGATATGCTGTAGTTGAATAGACATAGGTTAAAATCGCTGACGAAAGTACCCCGATACTTGTGTAGCATTATAGGTTACTGTTCTTAATCCTCATATGTAGTAAATCCTATCATAGAAATATAGAAGGGTTCTGCATTGGGGTTGAGCGATTATATATCCTAATCGAAATATAAGACAGTCTAGTTAACCGCTATCTTAACATAGAAGAAGAAGTCATTCTAGTTGCATTAATGATTGAATAGAGTGGATAGTCGAAGATATTGGAAGCCCTAATTCCTTCATAATTGATAAAACCCAAAGAAATTAGTTTACTTCTTGAATTATTCTAGTAGTTAGATAAAAACCCAATTCAGTTATCGTTTGCTAAATAGATAACCTAGAATAGATGTTCGGTAATTAGAAACCATTCTCTGAGGATGATATCCGGTCTTACCAGACTATATTACTTGTCAACGATGAGTGCGCTTGCGTGAGCATTCGAAAAATCGCCTAACAAGTTTTTGGCGCCGTTGTCGGGGACTGACGTACTTTTAACATCGAACTATCTATTCTTATGTCTAATTTGGTTTGTATATATTTGGACATGTTATTTTATTTCTAATTTGGTCTAACTTGTTCTGCGAGCATCTTTTTATCACTTTTTGTTGTTTTTCTTATTTTGTAGGTAAAGTTAAAAAAAATAAAAATAAATAAATAAGGACACATGGACTACTACTACTATCAGGGGCAGTGGAGTCATCAACAGCAGCTTAACCCACAGGTTTCACAGGAAGATCGAAATGAGTTGTAGGAAGCCATACTCAAGCTCACCAAGTGTCAGACTCAGTTTATGGCTGAGACCAGCGTGTCACTCAGAAATTTGGAGACACAAATAGGGAAACTGGTGGATATGGTGATCAATACACCTCAATAAAATCTGCCTAGCGACACCATTGTGCGAAGTGGTAAGCAAAGTGAGGAGCATGAACCACACCAAGTTGTTGAGGAGTTGAGAAAGTTAGTTGGTGTAGAGAAAGAAGGGGTTACTGGAATCCAATTTTTCACCTTTTTGGATTCCTTGGAGTTCCTTTTTGATGTACCCATTGCAGAAGAAACACCACCAGATGTCTTTGCTGACCCCCAAACAGAAAGTCCATACCCTCAAGAGAACCCCCAGAAGTCTAGAAATCCATGGAGCTTCATTATTTCTTGCACTATATGGAATTTTGAATGCAAGCAAGTATTGGGCAATTTGGGGGCAAGCATAAAAGTACTACCCTTTTCTGTGTTCTATAGAAATGGTGTAGGTGAAGTGAAGCCGGTAAAAATAACTATTCGGATTGCAAGCCGTTCGTAGAAGGATACACCTGACACTAGTAAGGATTAATTGCGTCCGGCTAAAAGACGTTAAAGATAGCGCTACTTGGGAGGCAACCCAAGGTTTTAATTATGTTATTTAAATTTTTTGTTTTAGTTTATTTTATTTTAAATTGAGCAGTCTCACTTTTGGTATTTTTGTTTGTGTTGTGATGACATGTGAGAAAAGTGGACATGAAGCACGGAAAAACGCTGGAAAGCAAAAACAAATTGGTGCAGCGTCGCAGCGCCGATTAATCAGAGGGTTGCATGAAATTGGGCGTCGCGGCGCCAATGGGAAATTCTCCGTTAATGCAGTATCCGCTGCTACCACTATCATTTTGAGCCGTTGTTGTCTTGTAACGACCCATTTGGTCGTTTAGCACTTTAAAACTACGAAAAGGGTATGGGACTATAGAATATTTAGTATATGTTTTTAATAGATGATATGGTGCAGAATTTTAATTAAATAAGTGAGTGGGCCAAGCCCACTACCCTTCTGGGTAGGGCTCGGCGTGTGTACAAAAGAAAAGGGGGAGGGGAAATCTAGGGCAGAAAAGAAAAAAAGGGAGGGGAACGAGCGCAACACGCAGGGGAGGGAAAGAGAGAAGAAGGAAAGAAAGGGAGAAGAAAGAAAAGAAAGAAAACGCTAGTAACTCGACGAGGAGGAAGTGCTCAATTAAGTTCAGGTTAGATTCTATATTATATGGTTGAGTTAATTTATTCATGATCCTTATAATAATGTGTGGTAGAACGAAATCAAATTTCAAAGAGGTCATTACACGGAAATTCCATAATCCACTTGAATAGAGAACTTGAAGGATTTATCATGGCATAATGATTATAGCAGCATATAAAACGTGAAAACTGTACAAATCCGTAAGGAATATAAACGTATGTGCTGAATGAAAGTTGTATATTACTCCGTTTCCGTCAGTTTGAGATCTTACGGGGATAAATCCGGCTTACAGTTTGAAAGTTATAACCGTTTAAAGTTTTTACCTCGAATCAACCGAAATCCAGACGAGCAGTATGTAAAACGTGAAAAATGTACAAATGCGTAAAGAATATAAAAGTATGTGCTGAATAACAGTTGTAGATTTCTCTGTTCCCTTCAGTTTGAGACCTTACGGAGATAAATCTGACTTATGGTTTGAAAGTTATGACTATTTAAGGTTTCTACCTTATTTTACAAAAATTCTGGCGACACAGATTTTATAGGGTTTTTTCTTTCGTAAATTTTCACCAGCTACACTAAGTACTGTCATATGGGATTCGGCATAATAAGATATCCTAGTGTCGCCTTCGATGTGGTACAATAAACAGCTTATTTAGAGTTATGAATTTAATGTTATATCCTTTACAAACGGGAGATACGAGAAAGTTGGAAGAAAGAAAGATTATTTGAATTTTCTGAAGTTATGCTAATATTTTTATATGTGTAGGGGTATAGTCATACAATTGAAATGGTAAAAATATTGTTAATATAAATATAGCAATATGGGTGTCCTTAGATTCGTATTATAACGTAGTTCGCATATTTTCTTGACTTTAAGCGTTCAGAGGCTCTACGCAATTGGAAGACATTGGTTTGATTGTTCGTGGCACTCGCTCGACATTGAGGTAGGTTACGGTTTACTTTAGTTAGACTCTGATTAGAGAATCGTATGTAGTTGTAGGAAGTGACGGGATAGCATGATAGGCCTTCGGGCATGAAGTGGAGATGGATTACAATTACGTTGGTTCTGTCAGCTGTTATGTGGGCTTTTCTTAATATGTGTTATTTTCTGTGATTATCATTTGATTGTATGTTAGTGATTTGTGTTGAGACTTGATATCATGCCTGACATACTTTCCATATTATTTTGTGATGATGGTGAGGTGAGTGATTGAGAGAGATTGATAGCCTCCGTGGTTTCTGTCGGAGAGAACGAGTGATTGATAGCCTCCGAGGTTTCTGCCGGAGAGCACGAGTGATTGATAGCCTCCGAGGTTTCTGCCGGAGAGCACGACTGATTGATAGCCTCCGAGGTTTCTGCCGGAGAGCACGAGTGATTGATAGCCTCCGAGGTTTCTTCCGGGGAGCACTAGTGATTGATAGCCTCCGAGGTTTCTGCCAGAGAGCACGAGTGGTACATGGACTTCGCAGGTCCCTCATGGGTCATGGCTTTGAGGCACTGCCCTTAGCATGTGTGTATAGGAGTGGAGTAAGAGAGGTGACTATTGCATTGCATTGCATTCATCCACTCTTATATTTGATTGATCATTGGTGAATTTTATCTGTCCTGGTTGTTTCTTGATTTCTTTACACCTTACCTGTATATGATATGTGACCATGCCTGTGTGATTTATGTACTACTTGTTGGTTCCAACTTCTTCATTTTTTATCTAATCATTGTCAGTCTATGATGCTTACTGGTACTAGTGGTGTACTGATACTACTCTTGCTGCGCTTTTGTTGAGTACAGAGTACGATCCAGGTTCCAGTTCTACACCCCGTGGCTGATCTGCGAGGTGGACATCTTCCAGTCATTCAGGGTGAGTTACTTGATCGTCTGTGGCCCCTATAGGGCTTCTTAGTTAATTCCATTTTTCTTTGGTTATTGACAGACAATATGTAGCCTTCGGGTATTTTTCAGACTTCTATTCAGACCATGTTTAGCGCTCTTGTACCCTTTTGACCAGATTTTGGGGAATTAAGTATTTAAGACCTTATAACTTCTTTTCTTTATTTATCTTCCGTTGATTTAACTTGTTAATGAGAACGTGGTTCGCCTACTCGGGGGAATAAGGTAGGTGCCATCACGACTTGTGAATTGGGTCGTGACATGTCTGTAAGTCGTCCCTTTTATTTTTGAGTTTTACACATTTGGGACAATGTGTAGTTTAAGTTTGGGGGGGGAGGGGAGTTCTTATTTTATTTTATTTTTGAGTCTTTTGTTTGTTTGTATTTATGTGAGTCAATTTTTTTTTATGATCATGCATGATGTGCTTATTTGGAACGCCTAGTGAACTAAGTGAGATAATGTAGTGGAATGAGAAGCTAAAATATGTGTGCTTAAGTTAGATATGCCAAAAATTCATCAAAATTTGATTATTTGGAATATTTGGTGCTTAGCCTATGTGATGTCAATTGAAAAATGTCTATGAAGTCTGCTTGCTTATTTTTTGAGGCGAAATAGTTAAGATATACATGTTAGGAAGATGATTCAGACATTTCTTTGTTAGCCCTTCTTACCATTCATTACCTACCCTACACTAAAATGTATCCCTAGTCAGCCCCTTTGAGCCTAAAATAAAAGTTATTTCTTTGACACCCTATGTTCCCTTGTGTGTCATAAGCAGTAATTGAAGATAGAGAGGAAAAGAGTAAAAAAGAAATACAAAAAGAGAGTGAAAAGTTATGCACCCCAATGAAAAATGGAAAAGTTTAAGTTTGGGGGTGCCTATGTAAATGTATTTCATGCTCACAACAAAAAAGAAAAGAGGGGAATGATATGTATGACTTGAAAAGAATATCAAAAAGAAGGAGATGAAATGGTTGAATGAGAAAAAACGCTTATGGTATGTAAATTGAGCCTAAATGTCTAATCTTACCTACCCCTGCCTAAGCCTACATTATAACCCTGAAAAGTCCCGGAGATCTCTAGTATGTCTGTCCATGATTAGTGGAGAATAGCAAGTAAACATGCTCATGGAACTTTGAGAAAAATGAAAATGAAATTGACATGCATAGGTTAGGTGTTCATGCTTCCATCGATTGTGATTGAAATGAATTTGCGAAATATCTTACTTAAAATTCTAGATTGTTAAATTCATGTTATACATGTTCCAACATATTATCTCAACTGACGTTCATGTGTTTCTAAGTAACCTTGTGCAGCTGCTTGATTTGCGTCTTTGAGTCCTTTTTGTTTTTGTTCTTTGATTTTTGTTTGATCTTTGCTCGAGGGCGAGCAAAGGTTAAGTTTGGGGGTTTGTTAGGCATATTTTATATACATTTTTTGAGTCATTTTTAGTTAGTATTTTAATCGTTTCTATTGTGTTTAGTATAGTATTAGGGTTGTTTTTCTTTATTTTGAGTCACAGCGGTTCAAAAAGGTAAAATGGCGAAAAGGAGCGAAAAATGGGCATAAAAGGTGGAATCCGAGGCAGAAAAGGACAGAAATTGACAACCCGGACGAAAGTCATGCAGCGCCACGGCGCCGAAAAACAGGGCCACGACGCGAATAAATGAGAGGCCACAGAATTATAGCCGCGGCTGATCGCAGTGGTCATGCGCGACGCGGAAATTTCAGTTCCGAAGTTAATTTGGCCAAGGGCAAAAAGGTCCATAGGGCACGAAATTTGCAAAATGCTTAAGCCCTAGGGTTTGCTATAAAAGAGAGTAAGGCTGGCCTAAATTAGGCATCTTGTACATATTCTAAAAACCCTAATCTACACCACACAACACCGTTCAGATAGGAATCAAGGCAGAAGATTGGAGACCTGTTCAATTATTTTCTTTCCTTTTTTTTTAATTCAGTTCATGTATGGATATTAAATTAGTTCTTAGCATATCTATGGCTATGAACTAATCTTTTTATTAGGGCTTTCCTTTTGAATCACTAGAAACTCTTATTCATGAATTAATACATTAGTTTGATTTCTTCTTCACTTGTTTAAGATTTATTCAATAATTAGTATGAATTCTTAATAGTTAATTGATCACTAATTATCATAATCAATATGATTTCAAATCAAGAACCTAGAGGAGAGATTTGGATATGATGTAGTTGAATAGACATAGGTTAAAATCGCAGACGAAAGTACCCTGATACTTGTGTGGAATTATAGGTTACTGTTCCTAATCCTCCTATGCAGTAAATCCTATCATAGAAATATAGAAGGTTTCTTCACTGGGATTGAGCGATTATATATCCTAACCGGAATATAAGACAATCTAGTTAACCGCTATCTTAACGTAGAAGAAGAAGTCATTCTAGTTGCATTAAGGATTGAATAGAGTGGATAGTCGAAGATATTGGAAGCCCTAATTCTTTCATAACTGATAAAACCCAAATAAATTAGTTTACTTCTTGCAATTATTCTAGTAGTTAGATAAAAACTCAATTCAATTATCGTTTGCCAAATAGATAACCTAAATAGATGTTCGGTAATTAGAAACCAGTCTTTGAGCACGATATTCGGTCTTACCATACTATATTACTTATCAACGATGTGTGCGCTTGCGTGAACATTCGAAAAATCGCTAATACTCACTGAGTTGCAGAAGAAAAGAAACCCCAAAGGTCCAATTACAACCCAGGAATTAAAGAAGGAGATTCATAATCTCAAGAAGGAGATTACACAACTTCGTAATAATTATAGTGGTTTGGAGAACAGAGTACTCTCCTAGAAACTATTTCATATTCAGAGAAAAACCCAGATATTTCGGAACAATTGGGACATACGCCCATTATTAATCAACCGAGCACATCCAATATACCAGAAGATTTCACAGGTACTATGGTGATACGTCAAAGGTGGATCACTGAAATCAGTTTATTAATTAATGGTAATACCATTCTCAGAAATGTCCCTACTCTAATTGACTCAGGAGCAGATCTCAATTGCATCCGGGAAGGATTAATCCCTACTAAAACTACCCGTAGAGTATCTGGAGCTGATGGAAGCAATTTTGATGTTTCCTATAAATTGCCCAGCGCATATGTTTGCCACGACAAGACTTGCATTGAACAATCCTTCATATTAGTCAATATTTTATCTAGTGATATTATTCTAGGCATACCTTTTATTAATGGATTAATGCCTATTACCAATGCCAATGATAAAGGCCTTACAGGAACCTTTGATGGAAAGCCAATAACCTTTACCTGGATTACATCCCAGAAGACGATCAGTTTTATTAATCTAGTGCAGAATAAGAAACAAACTCTTATGAGTGCTATGCAGTCAAGTTTAGCCTATGGCCCAGTATATTTTAATGTCAGACCAAACCTTACTTTATCTTTGTCTGATCCAAATATATTGCATGCTTTAACTTTATATGTAAAAGCAAATGGGTATAATTACATGCCAGAAACAGAGGTTATGTGCATCTGTTATCGTATCTATTTCAGAGTGTTAAATACCATGAATCCTAACTGTAGAATCATGGATGACAAGAGAAATAGACAAATAATCTTGATAGAGACTAATCTAGCCAAAATGTCTAAGATTACTACTAGTAGACCTATAAGATGGGATGAAATTGATTATCCCGAAGATTGCCTAATTGAGAAAGTTGTCCCGGTTCACTCCAGGATAAACTCTAAAATTGCTCATGTTATCCAGACTACTGATGGCAACATTCGTCTTCAGTTTTCTAAACAACTGCCTAGGAGGGATTTGACATGGAGTATATACTTAACAGTCACACATAGCCAATACGAAAAATAGCTCGATTAAACGCCTAGCGGCAACACGCCTAACGGCAAACGAGTGAGAGGGCACTCCATACGGTAATAGCATAACTATTAAGATACATCCACACCTATGGTGATATGTTCTTTAAAATATCCTTCCTGGTTTTTGTTGTAGGATTCTATCCTTTTTTTAAGCCATTGGTAGAGAGCATCATGGGCAATATAGGCTTATTAGCCTATCATATGAATATAATAAATCAAACTTATAAATTTGTATAAACAAAATTAAAAGCGATTATACCTAAGATGCGTCCAAGTGCAAGAGAATATGGGAGAGAACTTTTGATTATATAAACAAAAGTTTTACAGTGCTTAGAGTTCTAGACTTAGAGTTTCTAAGGCTTGGTTCTCGAATGAATGAAGTGCCCCTTTTATAGGGTGAAGGCGAACTTCAAATCATTTTACAAAACGTAAAAAATAAAAGTAGAGAATCTACATTATTACAAAATGTTAAACTACATTACGGAAAGTAAATAACTTTACAAAAAGAAGATAATGACATTGTCGGCTTATCTTCTAGAAGGCACGAGAAAATAAACGACTTTATGGAAAGTCGGAATAAATTTAATAAAGTTGTGGGGACCTAATGTGACCTTCAGAACATTTTCCTTCTATTATTGATGTAATGGGTCCCTTCACTTTATTGTGTCATCTTTTCTTTTCCTCATGAAGTCTTATCTTCTTGTCGGGATTTGGCCTCTTCCGCTTTGGCTTTTACCTTTTCTTTGACGGATTCAATTAACCCATCGAATAAATCACATGTGTATGGCTGGTAAGAATAGTCTTCTAGTGGCTGGGAGTCTTGAAACAGACTGTCGTCATGAGCTTCTCTCATGGAAGTTGTTGATGTCTCAGAATAGGGGCTATCATCGATCTTTGTAGCAAAAATTTTTACTAAGTCTGCCTTTATTTTTTTGAGATAGGAAGTATTATTTCTTCCTCTGATGTGTGAGAATTTTTCATTTTAATATCTTTTTCAAATCTTGAAAAGAAGGAAGAATTGTCTTCCTTTTTATTATGAGAAATGGTCCTCAAGCTTTTTAGCAAAGAAGTAATATTTTCTTTTATCTCCCAACCATAGGTTCGGGCTTGATTTTCAGTATCTTTGTCTAATAATTTAGACCAGAATTTACAAAGAAATTTTCTCTTAAGACATAATATGCCTTGTGAATTTCTTCCCGCTTCGGGAATACTTCCAGATCCATGGGGTTCTGATTTGCGTAAAAAACATCATTGATGCAGAACCTTCGACATAGTCAGAAGGGTTTTTAGGAGTGACACATGGGGTCAGCTGTATCCATTCCTTATAATAATTCATATAAGGTTCTGGCAATATCTGAATTTCAGGGCCAATAATATTCCACCATAGGAAAATCCATCCTGGTAGTAATTTACCATTCTGGTTGTTCTTGAATATTTCGTGATTTAATTTAATTCACCATGTATGACCATGCTTCCTGTTTTCATAATAAAAAACATAGGTGAAAGCATCAATATAGTCATAATAATTAAAAGCAAATTTGATGTCAGTTCTTGGAATAATGAATTCATTTGAACGAAATGGGTTGATTCCCCACTTGTATGGAGAGATAATTTTCTTCAAGTAGAACTTCGAATAGCTCTTTTCTACTCATGTTCTATGTTCAGGGTATGAAGTGATGTCAGCAGTGGATGTTGCTGTAAGAATATATTCATAGTACATCTTGTTTTTCCCTTCTTTGTAAGGGTGATAGAAATTTTCTACATAACGATTCATAAGAATCCAAGGGTCATTCAAATAATTCTTATCTTCATGAGTTAATAGGAGAATGGTCTGCTCATGTGGTCTAACTAGATATTGGTTTCGATCCTCCTCTTGTAAGAGTTTTTGAGCATGTGAGCCTTGGCTAGGAGAACAATGTTCTACTAATTTGACCTTGGGAATAGTCCTCTGGTCATTTCTACCTCGGGCTCGTCCTCTACCCCTATTAGGAGTAGGTATTGTCCATTCAGGACGCATCTTATTCCTACAAAAATTCACGAGTAAGAAAGTCAGGTAGTGAATTATCTTCACCTTTATGATATTGAATTTCAAACTCAAATGGGGCTAAATGTGTCTGCCATCTTACAAACATATGTTTGGAAACATCATGTTTAAAATCTGTTTGAAACATGAATTTAGCAGCATTGCAGTCTGTTCTAATTAAGAACTTTGCATTATAAAGATTATCTTGGAATTCAAGACGCATTTTACTATGGCGAGAATTTCTTTGGCTATAGTAGCATAATCCTTCTGGGCATTGGTCCATTTTCCTGAATGATATCGAACCAAATATTCCTGATTAGTCTGGGGATTTATCTGTTTAAGAATTCCCCCATAACCAATATCAGAAGCATCTGTTTCAATGATCTTTCCCCAATTTCTTTTTTACTGCTTCTGTATGAACATTGGTCCATGGGGTAGCGGTTTTTTTCAACCTATCATATAGGACAGCTGCATCAACAGACAAATTTTTATAATAAGGAGAAATATAATTTAAACTTCCTAGAAATCTCTGTAATTGTGTTTTATCAAGAGGTTCATTAGGGAACTTATTAGCAAACTCAATACTTCTTGCAATAGGAATAATTTTTCCTTTTTCAATATTATGACCAAGAAATCTTATCTTAGTCTGGAAAATACTCATTTTAGGTTTAGAGATAACAATTTTTTTACAAATATCAAGATGTTTGATGTGCTCCTGAATAGTTTTTTAAAAGACTAATATGTCATCAATATAAACTATTATAAAATCACTATAAGGGGTAAAAATGTCATTCATGACATGCTGGAATTCTGACGGAGCATTTTTCAGTGCGAAAGTCATAACATTCCATTCGTAATGGCCGAAGGGAACTGTGAAGGCAGTTTTATACCTATCAGATTCATTGATCTGTATTTGCCAAAAATCTGATTTTAAATCAAATTTGAAAAATAAATTAGACGGATATAGTCTATCTAATAAATCTTTTTTATTAGGGATGGGGTATCTAATCCATTTTAGAACTTTGTTTAAGGGCTTGTAATTAATAACAAGTCTTGGAACTCCTCGTTCCTGCTCAGCATGTTTATTAACATAAAAAGTTGTACAACTCCATGGGGAGCTTGAATAGCGAATAAGACGCTTATCTCTAAGAGTAGCAATTTCCTTCTTACAAATCTCCAAATATTCCGAGCTCATTTGACAAGGTCTTGCTTTAGTCGGAATATCCTGTTCCTGAAATCCTTCCTCATAGGGGAGTTCGACTATGTGCTTTTTCCTGTTCCAAAAAGCTGTTGGTAAGTCGTCACAGATGGAAAGAGAGAAATCATGTTTTATCCCTTTAATCTTATCCTGTAATTTAGGATTTGCAAGCTGGCCGTTGATATTATGACCCATTAACTCTTGTTGCAGATAATCTAAGTGTTGTTTCTTATTCTGCACTAGATTTATAAAACTGATCATCTTCTGGGACGTAATCCATGGAAAGGTTATTGGCTTTCCATCAAAGGTTCATGTAAGGCCTTTATCATTGGCATTGGTAATAGGCATTAATCCATTAATAAAAGGTATGCCTAGAATAATATCACTAGATAAATTCTTGACTAATATGAAGGATTGTTCAATGCAAGTCATGTCGCGACAAACATATGAGCTGGACAATTTATAGAAAATATCAAAATTGTTTCCATCAGCTCCGGATACTCTACGGGTAGTTTTAGTAAAGTATTTAGTAGGGATTAATTCTTCCCGGATGCAATTGAGATCTGCTCGTGAGTCAATTAGAGTAGGGACATTTCTCAGAATGGTATTACCATTAATTAATAAACTGATTTCAGTGATCCACCTTTGACGCATCACCATAGTACCTATGAAATCTTCATGTATATTGGATGTGCTCGGTTGATTAATAATGGGCGTATGTCCCAATTGTTCCGAAATATTCGGGTTTTTCTCTGAATATGAAATAGTTTCTAGGAGAGTAACTCTGTTCTCCAAACCACTATAATTATTACGAAGTTGAGTAATCTCCTTCTTGAGATTATGAATCTCCTCCTTTAATTCATGAGTTGTAATTGTACCTTTGGGGTTTCTTTTCTTCTGCAACTCAGTGAATAACTCTGAGAAATTATACGGAGGATCAATACGAGTTTTGATCTTTATAGGAGTTTTGTCTTTCTCCTGGGCTTTTAGCAAAGTGTCAATGATCTTAGCCTTCTGGGCTTCGTCAGGAAAACCTTTAAGAAAATCATTAATTTCTTCTCCATTAATAACACTGATGTTGAAATTGGAGAATTGAGCTTGGAGTTTATAAAACTCATCGTCAGTGTCTTCATTATCCTTGATTACTTGACACTTGTCCTTGGTACAAACACAAGGAGCTTCTTCCTCAGATGAGGATGAGTACGAGTCTTCAGAATCTGTACTCATGAGTTCTTCTGAACTGCTGGAATCTTCAGATGAAACAATAATTTTCATCAAAGCATTTTTTATGCCTTCATCAATATCAAGATTTTTAATCTTATTGATTTTCTTTTTCTTACACCTATTGGCGTAGTGACCCTTTTCTCCACATGCATAGCAAGTGAGATCTTTCTTTGGTCTATTCCTATCATTTCTCCTTTCATTATTGACTCTTCTTTTTGCAGCTTTCTTTTTGTCAGAGTCTGATTGGAATTTAGCATAATAATGCTTTTTGTAGGACTTAACCATATTCTTCGCCTTCTTCCTTGTATTCTGGGAAGGGCTTGATTCGTCCATGGCGAACTGCTGACAGAATTCTCCTAATTGAGTCTTTTCTGTCAAATTTTGCTTTTTAAGTTGTATTTGCAGCTTTAAGTCATTGCATAGGGCTAAGGTTGTCCTTGAATAGAAACAACCTCTAAAACCGTTGGAAAATCGTGCCAACATTCAGTCTTCCCCATCTATGGATGGAATAAACCTGTCAAAAGACAAAACAGATCTTGAGAATTTGTTATCACAATTTCGTGATAAAATGAAAATTTCATCAGATAAAGAGTCTACCTCCAATTCTGTTGTTAGTGTTATTAACACCAAAAATCCCGAGACCAATGATGACGCACAAATTACTGCTGTAAAAAAGACGGGTTGGAATCCCAGCTCTTCTCGTGATAATTATTATTATCCAAGACCCATTCCTATTGATGTTTTAGTGGAAGAATCAGCATTCAAGCCTAATATTGCGTCCTATACTAGCACAAAAATTGTAGAATGGAACATTGATGGAGCCGGAGATAATGTAATCTTTAGGACTGGCCACAAAATGCTTATGTATGCCGCCGCGGCTAGAGCCCACAGTCAAATCCCTAATTTGATGAATAGTTCTTGGATCCTCCTGTTGGTAGTAGCTTTCTATTCATATTATAATAACTTAAATGGTATCAAAGCCATGTTATTGATGAGTATTCACAGGCAGTATTTCATTTAAAATGAATATTTTTAAAAATTATAAGCATACTATAAAGAATGCTAGATCGGAAGAATATGAACTTCCACCACATCTTGATGCTTTAAACAAATGGATTATTCCATCTGTTTCAACAAAAGAAATTTATAATTTCGATATTTTTGAAAATCTTTGAAATCGTCATGTTATAAAAACGATAGAAGAATCTGTTCAAATGGATAATCAAGAAAAAACTATACAGTTATTTTCTGATAATGATATTGAAAGATATCAAAAATTGCATTACAGGTTTTGGCATATAGGATTAGTACAAATTGGTTTTAAACCTCTAAATTTGGAAGGTTTGCCTGAAAGCTTTATGACTGTCCTAAGAGATGCCAGAAATTTAAACTGGAAACAATCTCTTATGAGTACTATGCAGTCAAGTTTAGCCTATGACCCAGTATATTTTAATGTCAGACCAAACCTTACTTTATCTTTGTTTGATCCAAATATATTGCATGCTTTAACTTTATATGTAAAAGCAAATGGGTATAATTACATGTCAGAAACAGGTTATGTGCATCTGTTATCGTATCTATTTCAGAGTGTTAGATACTATGAATCCTAACTGTAGAATCATGAATGACATGAGAAATAGACAAACAGTCCTGATAGAGACTAATCTAGACAAAAGGTCTAAGATTATTAATAGAAGACCTATAAGCTGGGATGAAATTGATTATCCCAAAGATTGGCTAATTGAGAAAGCTGTCCCGGTTCACTCCAGGATAGACTCTCAAATTGCTCATGTTATCCAGACTACTGATGGCAACATTCGTCTTCAGTTTTCTAAACAACTGCGTAGGATAGGCACATCACTGTTACCCCATTATTATTTATCCGCGTTGGATGACACACCTACTATATCTACTGCTAGAGACTCAACCTCTCAAGTAGATGAAGGTCTTTATAAGATCACCACCCCCTTAGAAATTTCTCAGGAGGAAAAAGTGAACAAAATCAAGGTTGAAAATCAGATTCATATTGAAGTCGTGACTGCCGACAGTAATATTGATTATACTAATTATTTTCATGATGGTTAATCATACAGAAAAAATTTATATTGAATGTCGACTGGATTATAGTCCAGGTTCTGACTTGAGAAAAATTATTTCAAAAGAATTTTGGAGTAAAGAGGACTATGCTCCTTTTCGAAAATGGTTTATTGAGTTATTTACTCCCGAAGAACGTAAGTTCATCGGAAAACAATTTTATAGTGATTTACAAGAAAAACAAACTTTTAAATGATTTGTTAATTGATTTGTTGAAGATTATGCTTTGCTTAATATTAATGTTATAGAAAGGCAATGTCATTTGGACTATAAAAAAAGTCATTAAAAATCCTCCGGATGAACCCTTTTCATTAAAAAAGGATGATAGTGGAAATGACCTAAAATCCCAGCCTTATATGAAGCTTTTTCAAGGTCCTCTCTTACAGGGGATACCGACTGATCATCTGAATAATTTATTCAGACAGAACAACCACACCAATATTGGTCTTAAAGTTCTTAATGAAAAATGACTTTATTACAAAATAAGGTCGATAGACTCCATTGTCTTATTGAAGAACAGAGGGCTAAGCTTGTCCTTGAAAAGAAGCAGCCTCCAAAACCATTGGAAACTAATGCCAACATTCAGCCTTCCCCATCTATGGATGGAATAAACCTGTCAAAAGACAAAAAAAATCTTAAGAATTTGTTATCACAATTTCGTGATAAAATGAAAATTTCATCAGATAAAGAGTCTACCTTTAATTCTGTTGTTAGTGTTAACCAACAATCCTGAGACCAATGATGACGCACAAATTGCTGTTGTCAAAAAGACGGTTTGGAATCTCAGCTCTTCTCGTGATAATTATTATTATCCAAGACCCACTCCTATTAATGTTTTAGTGGAAGAATCAGCATTCAAGTCTGATACTGCGTCCTATACCGGCACAGAAATTGTCGAATGGAATATTGATGGAGCCAGAGATAATCTAATCTTTAGGACTGGCCACAAAATGATTATGTATGCCGCCGCGGCTAGAACCCACAGTCAAAAACAAACTGAGGTTAATATCACTCAGATGATTATTGTAGGATTCACAGGTCAACTCAAAGCCTGGTGGGATAATTATCTCACTGCTGAACAGAAAGCTAAGGTTATGAATTATGTCAAGCAAGAAGGAACTGAGCTCAAATCCAATGCAGTTTATTCACTTGTTCTAACCATCTTAGATCAATTCACTGGTAATTATTTTACCAATTATGATAATATCAGGACACTGCTTCAAAATCACAGATATCCAACCCTGACCTCTTTTAGATGGTACAGGATGTTTTCCTTAGCAGAGTTTATAATCTCCCTGAAGCTTGTAGTTATTTCTGGAAGGTCGGATTTATTGATGGTCTCCCTCATCTCTTTGCTGAGAGAGTTAAAAGAACTCACCAAAGAGACTCTGATTCACAAATCCAGTGGCAAGAATATTCTTATGGCCAGCTCATTGGGCGATGCATAGATGAAGGGTTAGCCCTATGCAATGACTTAAAGCTGCAAAGACAACATAAAAAGTAAAATTTGATAGAAAAGACTCAATTAGGAGAATTCTATCAGAAGTTCACCATGGACGAATCAAGCCCTTCCCAGAATACAAGGAAGAAGGCGAAGAATGTGGTTAAGCCCCACAAAAAGCATTATTATGCTAAATTCCAATCAGACTCTTACAAAAATAAAGCAGCAAAAAGAAGAGTCAATAATGAAAGGAGAAAAGATAGGAAGAGACTAAAGAAAGATCTCACTTGATATGCATGTGGATAAAAGGGTCACTACGCCAATAGGTGTAAGAAAAAAATCAATAAGATTAAAAATCTAGATATTGATGAAGGCATCAAAAATGCTTTAATGAAAATTATTGTTTCATATGAAGATTCCAGCAGTTCAGAAGAACTCATGAGTACAAATTCTGAAGACCCGCACTCATCCTCCTCTGAGGAAGAACATCTTTGTGTTTGTACCAAGGACAGGTGTCAAGTAATCAAGGATAATGAAGACACTGACAATGAGTTTTATAAACTCCAAGCTCAATTCTCCAGTTTCAACATCAGTGTTATCAATGGAGAAGAAATTAATGATCTTCTTAAAGGTTTTCCAGATGAAGCCCAGAAAGCTAAGATCATTGACGCTTTGCTAAAAGCCCAGGAGAAAGACAAAACTCCTATAAAGATCAAAACTCGTATTGATCCTCCATATAATTTATCGGAGTTACTCACTGAGTTGCAGAAGAAAAGAAACCCCAAAGGTCCAATTACAACTCAGGAATTAAAGGAGGAGATTCATAATCTCAAGAAGGAGATTACTCAACTTCGTAATTTTTATAGTGGTTTGAAGAACAGAGTTACTCTCCTAGAAACTATTTCATATTCAGAGAAAACCCCGGATATTTCAGAACAATTGGGACATACGCCCATTATTAATCAACCGAGCATATCCAATATACCTGAATATTTTATAGGTACTATGGTGACGCGTCAAAGGTGGATCACTGATCAGTTTATTAATTAATGGTAATACAATTCTCAGAAATGTCCCTACTCTAATTGACTCAGGAGCAGATCTCAATTGCATCCGGGAAGGATTAATCCCTACTAAATATGTACTAAACTACTCGTAGAGTATCCGGAGCTGATGGAAACAATTTTGATGTTTCCTATAAATTGTCCAGCGCATATGTTTGCCGTGACAAGACTTGCATTGAACAATCCTTCATATTAGTCAAGAATTTATCTAGTGATATTATTCTAGGCATACCTTTTATTAATGGATTAATGCCTATTACCAATGCCAATGATAAAGGACTTACATGAACCTTTGATGGAAAGTCAATAACCTTTACCTGGATTACGTCCCAGAAGACGATCAGTTTTATTAATCTAGTGCAGAATAAGAAACAATCTCTTATGAGTGCTATGCAGTCAAGTTTAGCCTATGGCCCAGTATATTTTAATGTCAGACCAAACCTTACTTTATCTTTGTCTGATCCAAATACATTGCATGTTTTAACTTTATATGTAAAAGCAAATGGGTATAATTACATGCCAGAAACAGAGGTTATGTGCATCTGTTATCGTAACTATTTCAGAGTGTTAGATACCATGAGTCCTAACTGTAGAATCATGGATGACAAGAGAAATAGACAAACAGTCTTGATAGATACTAATCTAGCCAAAAGGTCTAAGATTACAACTAGTAGACCTATAAGCTAGGATGAAATTAATTATCTCGAAGATTGGTTAATTGATAAAGATGTCCCGGTTCACTCCAGGAGACTCTAAAATAGCTCATGTTATCCAGACTACTGATGGCAACATTCGTCTTCAGTTTTCTAAAAAACTGCCTAGGAGGGATTTGACATGGAGTATATACTTAACAATCACACATAGCTAATACGAAAAATGGCCCGATTAAACGCCTAACTCCTACCGGCAACACGCCTAACGACAAAAGACTGAGAGGGCACTCCATACGGCAAGAGTATAACTATTAAGATACCTCCACACCTATGGTGATATGTTCTTTAAAATATCATTCCTGGATTTTGTTGTAGGATTCTATCCTCTTTTTTTAAGCCATTGCTAGAGAGCATCATGGGCAATATATGTTTATTAGCCTATCATATGAATATAATCAATCAAACTTATAAATTTGTATAAACAAAATTAAAAGAGATTATACCTAAGATATGTCCAAGTGCAAGCGAATATGGGAGAGAACTTTTGATTATATAAACAAAAGATTTACAGTGCTTAGAGTTTCTAAGGCTTGGTTCTCGAATGAATGAAGTGCCCCTTTTATAGGGTGAAGGCGGTCTTCAAATCATTTTACAAAAAGTAAAAAATAAATGTAGAGAATCTACATTATTACAAAATGTTAAACTACATTACGGAAAGAAAATAACTTTAAAAAAAGAAGATAATGACATTGTCGGCTTATCTTCTAGACGGCACAAGAAAACAAACGACTTTATGGAAAGTCAGAATAAATTTAATAAAGTTGTGGGGATCTAATGTGACCTTCAGAACATTTTCCTTCCATTATTGATGAATGGGTCCCTTCACTTTATTGTGTCATCTTTTCTTTTCCTCGTGAAGTCTTATTTTCTTGTCGGGCTTCGGCCTCTTCCGCTTTGGCTTTTGCCTTTTCTTTGACGGATTCAATTAACACATCGAATAAATCACATGTGGATAGCTGGTAAGAATAGTATTCTAGTGGTTGGGAGTCTTGAAATAGACTGTCGTCATGAGCTTCTCTCATGGAAGTTGTTGTTGTCTCAGAATAGGACTATCATCGATCTTTGTAGCAAATTTTTTGACAAAGTCTGCCTTTATTTTTTCGAGATAGGCAGTCATTATTACTTCCTCTGATGCGTGATGATTTTTCATTTTAATATCTTTTTCAAATCTTGAAAAGAATGAAGAATTGTCTTCCTTTTTAATATGAGAAATGGTCCTCAAGCTTTTTAGCAAAGAAGTAATATTTTTCTTCTATCTCCCAACCATAGGTTCGGGCTGGATTTTTAGTATCTTTGTCTAATAATTTAGACCAGAATTTACAGAGAAATTTTCTCTTAAGACATAATATGCCTTGCGAATTTCTTCCCGCTTCGGGAATGCATTTCCAGATCAAAGGGGTTCTGGTTTGCATAAAAAACATTATTAATGCAGAACCTTCGACATAGTTAGAAAGGTTTTCAGGAGTGACACATGGGGTCAGCTGTATCCATTCCTTATAATAATTCATATAAGGTTCTGGCAATATCTGAATTTCAGGGCCAATAATATTCCACCATAGGAAAATCCATCCTGGTACTAATTTACCATTCTGGCTGTTCTTGAATATTTCGGGATTTAATTTAATCCACCATGTATGAACATGCTTCCTGTTTTCATAATAAAAAACATAGGTGAAAGCATCAATATAGTCATAATAATTAAAAGCAAATTTGTCAGTTCTTGGAATAATGAATTCCTTTGAACGAAATGGGTTGATTCCCCACTCGTATGGAGAGATAATTTTCTTCAAGTAGAACTTCGAATAGCTCTTTTATACTCCTGGTTTATGTTCAGGGTATGAAGTGATGTTAGCAGTGAATGTTGCTGTAAGGATATATTCATAATACATCCTGTTTTTCCCTTCTTTGTAAGGATGGTAGAAATTTTCTACATAATGATTCATGAGAATCCAAGAGTCATTCAGATAATTCTTATCTTACTGAGTTAATAGGAGAATGATCTCCTTATGTGGTCTAACCAGATATTAGTTTCGATCCTCCTCTTGTAAGAGTTTTTGAGCATATGAGCCTTGGCTAGGAGAACATTGTTCTACTAAGTTGACCTTGGGAATAGTCCTCTGGTCATTTCTACCTCGACCTCGTCCTCTACCCCTATTAGGAGTAGGTATTGTCCATTCAGGACGCATCTTATTCCTGTAAAAATTTACGAGTAAGAAAGTCAGGTAGTGAATTATCTTCACGTTTAAGATATTGAATTTCAATCAAATGGGGCTAAATGTGCCTGCCATCTTGCAAACATCTGTTTGGAAACATCATGTTTAAAATCTTTATGAAACATGAATTTAGCTGCATTGCAGTCTGATCTAATTAATAACTTTGTATTATAAAGATCATCTTGGAATTTCAAGACGCATTTTACTATAGCAAAAATTTCTTCTGATTTATACTCCTGGTTTATGTTCAGGGTATAAAGTGATGTTAGCAGTGAATGTTGCTGTAAGGATATATTCATAATACATCCTGTTTTTCCCTTCTTTGTAAGGATGGTAGAAATTTTCTACATAATGATTCATGAGAATCCAAGAGTCATTCAGATAATTCTTATCTTACTGAGTTAATAGGAGAATGATCTCCTTATGTGGTCTAACCAGATATTAGTTTCGATCCTCCTCTTGTAAGAGTTTTTGAGCATATGAGCCTTGGCTAGGAGAACATTGTTCTACTAAGTTGACCTTGGGAATAGTCCTCTGGTCATTTCTACCTCGACCTCGTCCTCTACCCCTATTAGGAGTAGGTATTGTCCATTCAGGACGCATCTTATTCCTGTAAAAATTTACGAGTAAGAAAGTCAGGTAGTGAATTATCTTCACGTTTAAGATATTGAATTTCAATCAAATGGGGCTAAATGTGCCTGCCATCTTGCAAACATCTGTTTGGAAACATCATGTTTAAAATCTTTATGAAACATGAATTTAGCTGCATTGCAGTCTGATCTAATTAATAACTTTGTATTATAAAGATCATCTTGGAATTTCAAGACGCATTTTACTATAGCAAAAATTTCTTTTGGCTATAGTAACATAATTCTTCTGGGCATTGACCCATTTTCCTGATTGATATCGAACCAAATATTCATGCTTAGTCTGGGGATTTATCTGTTTACGAATTCCCCCATAACCAATATTAGAAGCATTTGTTTCAATGATCTTTCCTCAATTTGGGTTGGCAAGCATAAGACATGGAAAAGCTTGAACATTCTTCTAAATTTTTTTACTGTTTCTGTATGATGATTAGTCTGTGGGGTAGCAGTTATTTTCAACCTATCATATAGTACAGTTGCATCAACAGACAAATTTTTATAATAAGGAGAAATATAATTTAAACTTCCTAGAAACCTCTATAATTGTGTTTTATCAAAAAGTTCATTAGGAAACTTATTAGCAAACTCAATACTTCTTGCAATGGGAATAATTTTTCCTTTTTCAATATTATGACCAAGAAATCTTATCTTAGTCTGGAAAATACTCATTTTAGGTTTAGAGATAACCAAACCACTAGAGATAACAATTTTTTAAAAAATATCAAGATGTTTGATGTGCTCCTGAATAGTTTTTGAAAAGACTAATATGTCATCAATATAAACTATTATAAAACCACTATAAGGGGTAAAAATGTCATTCATGACATGCTAGAATTCTGACGGAGCATTTTTCAGTGCGAAAGGCATAACATTCCATTCGTAATGGCCGAAGGGAACTGTGAAGGCAGTTTTATACCTGTCAGATTCATTGATATGTATTTGCCAAAAACCTGATTTTAAATCAATTTTGAAAAATAAATTAGACGGATATAGTCTATCTAATAAATCTTTTTTATTAGGGATGGGGTATCTAATCCATCAGCTCCGGATACTCTACGGGTAGTTTTAGTAAAGTATTTAGTAGGGATTAATTCTTCCCGGATGCAATTGAGATCTGCTCGTGAGTCAATTAGAGTAGGGACATTTCTCAGAATGGTATTACCATTAATTAATAAACTGATTTCAGTGATCCACCTTTGACGCATCACCATAGTACCTATGAAATCTTCAGGTATATTGGATGTGCTCGGTTGATTAATAATGGGCGTATGTCCCAATTGTTCTGAAATATTCGGGTTTTTCTCTGAATATGAAATAGTTTCTAGGAGAGTAACTCTGTTCTCCAAACCACTATAATTATTACGAAGTTGAGTAATCTCCTTCTTGAGATTATGAATCTCCTCCTTTAATTCATGAGTTGTAATTGGACCTTTGGGGTTTCTTTTCTTCTGCAACTCAGTGAATAACTCTGAGAAATTGTACGGAGGATCAATATGAGTTTTGATCTTTATAGGAGTTTTGTCTTTCTCCTGGGCTTTTAGCAAAGTGTCAATGATCTTAGCCTTCTGGGCTTCGTCGGGAAAACCTTTAAGAAGATCATTAATTTCTTCTCCATTGATAACACTGATGTTGAAATTGGAGAATTGAGCTTGGAGTTTATAAAATCATCGTCAGTGTCTTCATTATCCTTGATTACTTGACACCTGTCCTTGGTACAAACACAAGGAGCTTCTTCCTCAGATGAGGATGAGTACGGGTCTTCAGAATCTGTACTCATGAGTTCTTCTGAACTGCTGGAATCTTCAGATGAAACAATAATTTTCATCAAAGCATTTTTTATGCCTTCATCAATATCAAGATTTTTAATCTTATTGATTTTTTTTTCTTACACCTATTGGCGTAGTGACCCTTTTCTCCACATGCATAGCAAGTGAGATCTTTCTTTGGTCTATTCCTATCTGAGGGGGTGGTGATCATATAAAGACCTTCATCTACTTGAGAGGTTGAGGCTCTAGCAGTAGATGTAGTAGGTGGGTCATCCAACGGGGATAAATAATAATGGGATGGCAGTGATGTGCCTATCCTAGGCAGTTGTTTAGAAAACTGAAGACGAATGTTGAGTCTGGATAACATGAGCAATTTGAGATTCTATCCTGGAGTGAACCAGGACATCTTTCTGAATTAGCCAATCTTTGGGATAATCAATTTCATCCCAGCTTATAGGTCTTCTAGTAGTAATCTTAGACCGTTTGGCTAGATTAGTCTCTATCAAGACTGTTTGTCTATTTCTCTTGTCATCCATGATTCTACAATTAGGATTCATGGTATCTAACACTCTAAAATAGATACGATAACATATGCACATAACCTCTGTTTCTAGCATGTAATTATACTCATTTGCTTTTACATATAAAGTTAAAGCATGCAATATATTTGGATCAGACAAAGATAAAGTAAGGTTTGGTCTGACATTAAAATATACTGGGCCAAAGGCTAAACTTGACTGCATAGCACTCATAAGAGATTGTTTCCAATTTAAATTCCTGGCATCTCTTAGGACATTCATAAAGCTTTCAGGCAAACCTTCCAAATTTAGAGGTTTAAAAGCAATTTGTACTAATCCTATATGCAAAAACCTGTAATGCAATTTTTGATATCTTTCAATATCATTATCATAAAATAACTGTATAGTTTTTTCTTGATTATCCCTTTGGACAGATTCTTCTATCGTTTTTATAACATGACGATCTCAAAGATTTTCAAAAATATCGAAATTATAAATTTCTTTTGTTGAAACAGATGGAATAGTCCATTTGTTTAAAGCATCAAGCTGTTGTGGAAGTTCATATTCTTCCGATCTAGCATTCTTTATAGTATGCTTATAATTTTTAAAAATATTCATTTTAAAATGAAATATTGTCTATGAATACTCATCAATAACATGGCTTTGATACCATTTAAGTTATTATAATATGAATAGAAAGCTACTACCAAGAGGAGGATCTAAGAACTATTCATCAAATTAGGGCTTTGACTGTGGGCTCTAGCCGTGGCGGCATACATAAGCATTTTGTGGCCAGTCCTAAAGATTAGATTATCTCCGGCTCCATCAATGTTCCATTCGATAATTTATGTGCAGGTATAGGACGCAGTATCAAACTTGAATGCTGATTCTTTCACTAAAACATCAATAGGAGTGGGTCTTGGATAATAATAATTATCACGAGAAGAGCTGGGATTCCAACCCGTCTTTTTGACAACAGCAATTTGTGCGTCATCATTGGTCTCGGGATTGTTGGTGTTAATAACACTAACAACAGAATTGGAGGTACTCTTTATCTGATGAAATTTTCATTTTATCACGAAATTGTGATAACAAATTCTCAAGATCTGTTTTGTCTTTTGACATGTTTATTCCATCCATAGATGGGGAAGGCTGAATGTTGTCACGAGTTTCCAACGGTTTTGGAGGCTGCTTCTTTTCAAGGACAACCTTAGCCTTCTGTTCTTCAATAAGACTATGGAGCATATCGACCTTATTTTGTAATAAAGTCATTTGTTCATTAAGAACTTTAAGACCAATATTGGTGTGGTTGTTCTGTCTGAACAAACTATTCAGATGATCATTTTGTATCCCCTGTAAGAGAGGACCTTGAAAAAGTTTCATATAAGGCTGAGCTTTTAAGTCATTTCCACTATCATCCTTTTTTAATGAAAAGGGTTCATATTGAGGATAAAGACTTTTAAGGACTTTTTTAGAATTCAAATGCCCACTACTACAGATTTCAGCTTGCGTAACGCAACTTACAAAGCGCTATCTAAGTAACAGCTTAGATAACACTTTTTTAAATTTTCAAATTAAAAAAAAAATCTAACAAAAAATACAGCCATAGCGCTTTTCGGAAATTTTAATCGAAGCGCTATGCAAGTTACTCCTTGCATAGAGCTTATTTAAAGCGCTATTATAATTTGCATTACCTAATTAATTTATTAATATAATAATAAATATTTCCACTTAGATAGCTCTTGTGGAAGTGCTACTGAAGTAACTGTTACCAAAATAAATTGGCAAAATTTCTATACTCAGCCAAAAAAAATCGTGTTCTCTCAATTTTGGGCGAAAATGTCGCGTGAACAGTGATTCCGACAAAGATTTGAATTTTTCGGCCAATTCACGAAAGCTCAGGCGACGTGGTATATACCAAAAGTTTCGTCTCTTCGAGCCCGTCATTTCTATACCAGCCACACACGTAGATTTTACCTAAATCGTCGGGAATTTCAGTTTGAAAAACACCTAGTTCTACGATATGGTTTTTCGCGATTTTCGGTGGATTCCGACAACTTCAGAGTCCGACGGTGGTACCTTTAGCTTCTCCATCACCTCCCCGTCATTTATATACCAATCTCACAATTCGATTCACCCTCTATAGCCACTTCCACCAATTCAAAAGATTATGAACCTTAGCCACCGCCAAGTATTTTCCGGCGACCTGAGCAACTATTGAGGTTTGTGATTGGTACCACTACACTCACCTTCATCTGCTCTATATTTCTATACCTTTCCCATCCTTCAATTCATTCACTACCATCAAGTCGACCAAATCATTTTCGGTTTTGCCGAGGTCGAAATTCAGTGGTTCCATGATAGTGATGGAGACTGGGCGACCTCCCGGGGAGGTTGTCCAGTCATATAACTCTTCATTTCCGCCTATGATCCAATCCCAACAATCTCAAATTCCAATTCAGATTACAAGAACACCAAATGCTACAAAGTGATATGGTACGACAAATTGGAACTTCGTTGGTTAGCACATCGAAGGGGATTGAACAACCTCCCTCTGAGATTGTTCAACAGACCCCCATTGGGAATTACTCCTACAGGTATTTGGATGAATAAAAATGTTCTGTAACTTTATTACTCTTAGAAATGTATAATGCCAGTGACTCATGCCAGTATAACACACTGCCATGTATTTTCTCTCAAATATACATGTTGTTGCTTGCTTCATAACAAGTTATGTTATTAGTCCTACCTCGTGTTTCTATACAGCGTTAGCATCTAAGGCTCGATAGTCGATTGAATAATTTTGAAATTTTGTTCATTTGAGCATGTTTTTCTTATTATTTGAATTGGATTGTATGTATGTTTAAACTCATATGAACATTATGTCCAACTCGCACTATTAATATGATTTGGATATATATTAATCCTTTCTTTCTTTTCTTTTTTTATATGAAACACATCGGGAGCTACAAAGAGTCTCATATGAGACTTGTTATGACTTCGCTAAGCGAAGACCTGCAATCCTGTTTGATGTCTTGATTACTTCAAATGATTGACTATTTAGTATTCTTTTACGTTGTTGGTTTGCTAAGAGATACATAGTGCTCTCGATACTCATTCTTCACCCTTCTCTTGTTTTACATAACTTTGGGGGGGGGGGTACATAATCCCAATCCACAATGGCCATGTACCTGTTGAGGGCAATTCCTGAGTATTGAAGGGTGTTGTTGCACTCTGAGGCTGCTGTTTTGATCTAGTGAAGGACAAATGCTTTATTTGAGGTGTTGCATTTTTTCATAAGTTGCATGTTACACTTTTGAGCCGCAGTTATGCTTGAGAATGCCTGATATTTGCTTTGTTGTTGTTATTTTGGAGGTCCCTACTGCATTTTTAAAGGGGCAGCTAAGTACATGTTCTGTTTTGAGGAACTGGTGCTATTTGACTAGTTTATGGTTGTGTCCCTAGCTCTTGTTGAAAGCAGACGTTGCCACTTTGTTTTATAGGCTGATGTTATGGTTCGAGCCACACAACTGCAGCTTCCTGGCTAAATTATTGCTGCATTTTGAGCATGTTTGATGTTTTCTCGCTACTGTTTTTTTAACCCAATTCCTGCTGGTTTTTCAATCAAGAAATGTTGCTCTAATGTTGTTTTGTACATCTGTGATATTTTCTGATATCCTACTGATTTGAACACGATACTACACTTGGACCGATGATAATAATTTATTTTGAGGCCATGACCCTTCCGGAAAGGTTGTCCCTCGGTTTGCTTTCCTTTGAAAAAAGGCAATGATGACACTTATGGATTTTTTCACATATATAACGGATATCAACATGCTTGGGGAGCGACTAGATTGACTGACAAGTCACTATGACACACCCATGACTTGTTTGAGATGTCCCTTAGCAAAATATAGATCTGAGCCTTCCGTAATTAAAACTCCTATTGTTTTATACGGATCCAGAGGTTTTACTCGCATTTATTTATTTTACTAACTCTTTTACCAAGTGTTTTTGTAGGTACCCGGAGGCGCATCCCGAAGTTAAAAGTGTTCTAATTCACTTAAAAAGTAAATGATCTGGGTCATTGCTCATACCCAGCCATATTTGTATGAGGTTATTTGTGTAAGTATGTTTATTTGTGGATGTTTCTATTCTAACTATGTTTTTGTAACATCTATGTTTTTCAGTTTGTTCATAGTTCACCACTCAAAATTTATCCTACAAGCAAAATAAAGAATTTTCGAACTAATTGGGCAGACTACTTGTACAATCGATTCCTCAAAGAAAAAATAAAAGGTTAAGCTATTAGTTAGTATTTTGATGTAATTGTTGACTATGATTGTTATTAGTTAATGATTGTAAGCTACTAATGATTGAGATGTTATTTTAAATATATTATTATGTTTTATACGAATGATTATATTATAATTATATTTTGAATGAGTATTCTTTTTGATATTTTATTTATTAGGTGAAAAAACAGGGGGGGGGGGGGGGAATAGGTACCAAAACAATAAATAAATAGTAAAGAAAATAGATAAAAACAATTGGATAACTTGCATAGTGCTTTTTTGTGCTATGCAAGTAAAACGCTATGGTAGTAGCCTACTTGCATGGCGCTTTTTAAGCGCTATCTAAGGTACCATAGCGGTAGCTTAGATAGCGCTATGCAAGCCACAAAAAAAGCGCTATGCAAGCGCAATTCTGTAGTAGTGGCCATTGCCTTTCTATAACATTAATATTAAGCAAAGCATAATCTTCAACAAACCAATTAACAAATCGTATAAAAGTTTTTTTTCTTGTAAATCACTCAAATTGTTTTCCGATGAACTTACGTTCTTTGGGAGTAAATAACTCAAGAAACCATTTTCGAAAAGGAGCATAGTCCTCTTTACTCCAAAATTCTTTTGAAATAGTTTTTCTCAAGTCAGAACCTGGACTATAATGCAGTCGACATTCAATATACAGTTTTTCAGTATGATTAACCATCATGAAAATAATTAGTATAATCAATATTACTGTCGTCAGTCGGGACTTCAATAGGAATCTGATTTTCAACCTTGATTTTGTCCATTTTTTCCTCCTGAAAAATTTCTGAGGGGGTGGTGATCTTATAAAGACATTCATCTACTTGAGAGGATGAGGCTCTAGCAATAGATGTAGTAGGTGTGTCATCCAACGGGGATAAATAATAATGGGATGACAGTAATGTGCCTATCCTAGGCATTTGTTTAGAAAACTGAAGACGAATGTTGCCATCAGTAGTCTGGATAACATGAGAAATTTGAGAGTCTATCCTGGAGTGAACCGGGACAACTTTCTCAATTAGCCAATCTTCGGGATAATCAATTTCATCCCAGCTTATAGGTCTTCTAGTAGTAATCTTAGACCTTTTGGCTAGATTAGTCTCTATCAAGACTATTTGTCTATTTCTCTTGTCATCCATGATTCTACAATTAGAATTCATGGTATCTAACACTCTAAAATAGATACGATAACAGATGCACATAACCTCTGTTTCTGGCATGTAGTTATACCCATTTGCTTTTACATATAAAGTTAAAGCATGCAATATATTTGGATCAGACAAAGATAAAGTAAGGTTTGGTCTGACATTAAAATATACTGGGCCATAGGCTAAACTTGACTGCATAGCACTCATAAGAGATTGTTTCCAGTTTAAATTGCTGGCATCTCTTAGGACAGTCATAAAGCTTTAGGCAAACCTTCCAAAGTTAGAGGTTTAAAAGCAATCTGTATGCAATTTTTGATATCTTTCAATATCATTATCAGAAAATAACTGTATAGTTTTTTCTTGATTATCCATTTGGACAGATTTTTCTATCATTTTTATAACATGACGATTTTGTAGATTTCAAAAATACTGAAATTATAAATTTCTTTTGTTGAAACAGATGGAATAGCCATTTGTTTAAAGCATCAAGTTGTTGTCGAAGTTCATATTCTTCCGATCTAGCATTCTTTATAGTATGCTTATAATTTTTGAAAATATTCATTTTAAAATGAAATACTGTCTATGAATACTCATCAATAACATGGCTCTGAAACCAGCTTGCAAATCCTAAATTACAGGATAAGATTAATGGGATATAGCATGATTTCTCTCTTTCCATCTGTGACGACTTACCAACAATTTTTGGAACAGGAAAAAATACATAGTCAACTCCCCTATGAGGAAGGATTTCAGGAACGGGATATTCCGACTAAAGCAAGACCTTGTCAAATGAGCTCGGAATATTGGAGATCTGTAAGAAGGAAATTGTTACTCTTAGATATAAGCGTCTTATTCGCTCTTCAAGCTCCCTATGGAGTTGTACAACTTTTTATGTTAATAAACATGTTGAGCAGGAATGAGGAGTTCCAAGACTTGTTATTAATTACAATCCCTTAAGCATTGTTCTACTAATTTGACTTTGGGAATAGTCCTCTGGTCATTTCTACCTCGATCTCGACCTGAGCCTCGGCCTCGTTCTCTAGTGGTTTGGTTATCTCTAAACCTAAAATGAGTATTTTCCAGACTAAGATAAGATTTCTTGGTCATAATATTGAAAAAGGAAAAATTATTCCCATTATAAGAAGTATTGAGTTTGCTAATAAGTTTCCTAATGAACTTCTTGATAAAACACAATTACAGAGGTTTCTAGGAAGTTTAAATTATATTTTTCCTTATTATAAAAAATTGTTTGTTGATGCAACTATCCTATATGATAGGTTGAAAAAAACGCTACCCCATGGACCAATGTTCATACAGAAGCAGTAAAAAAGATTAAGAAGAATGTTCAAGCTTTGCCATGTCTTATGCTTGCCAACCCAAATTGGGGGAAAATCATTGAAACATATGCTTCTGATATTGGTTATGGGGGAATTCTTAAATAGATAAATCCCCAGACTAAGCAGGAATATTTGGTTCGATATCATTCAGGAAAATGGGCCACTGCCCAGAAGAATTATGCTACTATAGCCAAAGAAATTCTTTCCATAGTAAAATACGTCTTGAAATTCCAAGATGATCTTTATAATACAAAGTTCTTAATTAGAACAGACTGCAATGCAGCTAAATTCATGTTTCAAAAAGATTTTAAGCATGTTGTTTCCAAACAGAGGTTTGCAAGATGGCAGGCACATTTAGCCCCATTTGATTTTGAAATTCAATATCTTAAAGGTGAAGATAGTTCACTACCTGACTTTCTTACTCGCGATTTTTTTTAGGAATAAGATGCGTCCTAAATGGGAAATACCTACTCCTAATAGGGGTAGAGGACGAGGTCAAGGTTGTTACACCCCGTAATACCAGGGCTACTAATTGAGAACGTGATTAAGGATTTAAGATTTGAATTTTGGAAGGAAAGAATAATTACTTTTTCTTAAGGAAAATTTCGAAAAAAATGTGACGACGGAAAAATTATTAACTTGGAGTATAATACTTCTAATTGGATTTATGGACTTAGTATTGGATTATAAGGTGTTGGAATTGATAATATGGGGTCCGCCGAGAATTTCACAATTTCGCGGGGACCTTCGAAAAATTATAATATTTTGGACCAATCGGAGGGCGACACGTGGCACCCCTCCACTTGTCTTGCTAAGATGACAACAAATTAGATATTTTGAGAGGGGACAAGTGGACATGAGTCCCACTCCACTTGGCTATACATATCCAAGTCTTGCAAAACTTGGATCACTTTACACTTAGACCAAAACAATAAGCTCTCATCTTCTCTCCTTTAGCTCCATAATTTCGAGAGCCATTGGCTAATAACAACCATTGTTGATCAATTTATTTCTCCAAGATTAAGCCCTTAAACCAAGTGCTAAGCCTAGATTAATATTCTACACGTTTTTACTTGTCTTGGCCGAAAGTTGATGCCAAAACCCTAGGGGTTCTGTCGACTTTTTGGAAGTGAGATTCAATGAGAAGTTGCTCCTAAGGTTGTAGGGGTACATATATGTGATTGGAACTTGAAGAAGTGGAGCGAAACGAAAACTGCGCATCAATAAAGACCGGACTGTTTTGGGGCGTTTTTGGGCAAAAAATGAGGTAAAATTCCTTCTTCTTTTAAAGTAATTAGATATTACTTATTGTTATTATGTATGGATGAACTTTTGTTAAAAAAGAATGAAGAATAAAAATCGTTTGAGCCATTTGTGGGGCTAAAACCGATTTGGGACAGATTTGGTGCAAATGGAATTCGTTGGTTATTGTCGTTGTTATCTTCACCTATGGCATGTTATAATAGATTAATATTGTTGTTAATAATTTGTTATAACTTATGTAGAAGTTTTGGAACTCGAATTGGAATAAAATGGATTAAGGAACGAGTTATCGAGTTGTAGTTGTTGTGGCCGAGAAACTGCCCAAAACTGTTAGACGTTGTTGTGTCGTTTAGTGGACTGTTTTGAGGTATTAAATGCAGGAAATTTAGTTGTTGTTATGCATGTTTAAGTGTAGTAGTTGCTAATGAAAGTCCTAAGGGAATAAGGGTGTAGAAAGGCCTCACATTCCACCCTCGTTATAGTTAATTGTGGACTGTTTTAGGGGCTGTTTTGGTATGGTTATGGGGAAGAATTTTACACGTCCTGTTGGGCGTGTAATCCCCTTTGATTAGCTGAGCTGGTTGTGCCTTAAATGTGGCGTTTTGGTTGATGAATACGGGCCTTGAAAAAGGTGAAAAAGTACGTAGAAACAAAGGAAGTGCTGCCCGAATTTCGGTAGAATTAGATGGCATTATTTGGTATAAGTCTTATACTAAGTAACTATGTTACACACCGTAAGTCCAGGACATGTAAAAGAGAATGTACGAAAGGAAACAAGACTGGGAAATTAGTACGAAAGGAAGAATTGTTTTTCCGACGGAAAATCTTCCGGACATCGGAAAGGAAAAATGTTCGTTGTTGAGAATTGGATTCTCAAAATGTATTATTTGAAGAGTATGGAACCTATTGGCATTATGGAAATTTATTTATTACGGATTTGGTCACGTGGGGCCCACCCGAGGAATTTTACATTTTTGTGGGACCACGAGGTTCTGGAATTTTATGGACGAATGAGAGGGCGACACGTGGAACCCCCACAAGTGGTCTTGGACGAAATTGGTAAGGGGAAAAATGGTCATTGACCACCTTGGAAGATTAGTCTTGCTAGCATGACATTGTTGACTTGTCAACTTGTCCACATAGGCTTAATCCAAGTGAAATTCATCTTAGCCACCCATTTGTTAAAATCTTGGCCCTCCAATGTGTTATATACTAAGTTAGTGCAAGACAAGCTCATTTTACACTTAGAAAATTTAGAGAACTTGAGCTTAGCCTTAAGAAGCTCTCGGCTTTGTCCAACTTTCCCACACAAAATTTTGTAGTTTTGATCCATTAGCCACAAGACTTTAACCCAATGTCCCCAGGGTATTGTAAGGTTATCTCAATAGAAAGATTTGGGAAAACGCATTTTTACGTTAGTCGCAAGCGGAAACTAAGTGAGTTCTTCACTTTGAAGATGGAACTTGAAGATGGGTTCTTCATAGGCCTCTAAGGAGTGCTTGGAGCGGATTGGAACCTAAGGAAAGGAGCTAAGAATTGCTAACCCGCGACTTTGGAATCTTGGAAATTTTAAGGGCTTATAAAGGTATAAATTTTGTCGTTTTAGTAGTTAAGACTTACTTATTGTTGTAGCTATGGATTTTAGCAAGCATGTGTTATATAGTATGAAGTTTGATATGTTTATTGGCAATTGGAACCCTAATCCAAAAACTAGCATGTTTAGCCTTAAGATTTCAATTCAAGTCGACTTTTGGTCTAAGCGTCGCATGTTGTATAAAGAAGGAAATTGTAGTTGTGAAGTAGCTTATAACTATATAACATGTTAGACCTTGGAACTTGGAATTTGAAAAGGGTTGGAAAAGACTTAGTGTTGCTATGTAAGTTGGCGAGAATTGGCTAGTGTCATTAGACTACATTATGAATTGTGGGGCGGAATTTTACACGTATTGTAAGGCGTGTAATCCCCTTTGTTTGGTTGTTGTTTGGAGCCTTAAAAGTGGCTTGTTGGTTATTGTATTCGGCCTTGAAAAAGGTGGCAAAGTGAGTAGAAACAAAGGAAGTCTTTCGAGATTTTCCGTAGAATTAGAGACCAAACACTTAGTATTATTCTACGTTGAGACTAGAAGTTGATAGTCTTGTTGTGACCATTATAGGTTGACACTTACGTGCACGCGTATTCGGCTTAGCTTGTGGATTTTAGCGAAAAGGTATGTGAACTATCTCTCTTCTAGCATGATTAGTAAGATAAAGAAAGTAGGTTCTACTCCAAATGATCCATTCCTTGGTTGTATTTGGATTGCCTAAAATAGAATTTGTTCTATGTATTTCCTTGAGTGTACTTTGATGTTTGGATTGTAAGTTGTAGAATCCATTTTCTTGATGAAGTTTGGATTCTTAAAAGTGAAGGTATTTTTACTTAAAGTACATGTAGTCTTAAAAGGAAGTGGTTTCAAATCTTTTGGCTAGTGCCTTAGTTCTAAAACCTAAAGGTCATTATAGTGACTTTAGGGGAGTCAAAGGAGTGATTTACTTATTTGATTTAAAAGAGGAGAAATGACATGATTTAAGAGAAGTAACTTGTGTTAAGGGTGAAGTTACTTGAGGTTTAAAAAGTAGAAGAAAACTTGTTTTCTAACTATTAAGAGACTTGGAGTATTTTTGAAAGTTAAGAACTTGATTTGTAAGTATGTGATACTTGGTTTTAATAGTATAAGTCTCTTGGTCATTGAAGGAATGGATATGTCTAAAATCATAAAGGGTTATAACGGCTTTATGGGAAGTTGGTTATAACGGCTTTATGAAAGATTTAGAAAGTTGTCTATTTTGATAAAAGGGCATAAGTTGCCAAGATTGTGAAAATTTGGAGTTACTTGATTTCAAGACTTGAAATGAGTTTTCTAAAAGTGTAGTAACTTACTTTGAAAAATAGACACGCCTTGATACTACGGGTGTTAGTATCTTGGGGCTTTACATAGAAATGAGTCTTTTATAAAAGAGATATGCGTCACGTAGTACTTTGGCTTGATAAATTGAGAATTTGTCTAAGTGTACCTTGATAAGTACTTTGACTTGTTAAAAGAGAATTATTCTATGTATACCTTGATTAGTACTTTGGCTTGATAAATTGAGAATTTTTCTATTTGTGCCCGGATAAGTACTTTGGCTAGTTAAATGAGAATTTATTCTATTTGTGCCCTGATAAGTATTTGGCTTGTTAAATGAGAATTTATTCTAATTGTGCCCTGATAAGTACTTTGGCTTGTTAAATGAGAATTATTCTATGTATGCCTTGATAAGTACTTTGGCTTGGTTAATTGAGAACTTGCCTATATGTGCTGGTAATAGCCTTTGCGTGCAAGTATTATGTTTTATTAAGTTGCGCGACTCTCGGTTGAAGTCGGTTTGTCTTGTTGTAAGTTCTTGGGGCGTCGAAGCGGTGATGTGGGATTCCACGGGTATGCTTCCGTTACTTGTAGTACTTGGGTTAAATTCCCGGATTTTTATAGAAGACATGGTAGTGCTTATGTCTTGTTTGATGGTCGGTCGAGATAGGGTAAGAGTATAAGTGAGGGGTAAACCCCAAGGCTGTACCATTCTCCGGTAAGAGTATAAGTGAGGGTAAACCCCAAGACTGTACCACCGCTTTATGTGTTGTTTGTGGCCGGTTGAGATAGGGTAAGAGTATAAATGAGAGGCAAGCCCCAAGACGTTATACCACCTTCTCCAGGGTAAGAGTATAAATGAGGGGCAAGCCCCAAGACGTTATACCCCCTGCTTTACCACCTCGTTAAGGGTCAGAGTATAAATGAGGGGTAAACCCCAAGACGTTATACCACCTGCTCGTTTACTACTTGGCGTCTGATTTTAGAACACAGTGGGACTTGGTGTTCATGTATGCCTATTGGTGCTATGTTATATCATGGATCGCCGGTGAGGAAGGATTCCACGGGCATGATTGATATTATGGGCGTGAGACCCATAGTTATATTTGAGTAGTGACTTTGAGGGCTGCGTCACGACTTGATATGGCCTTATGTATTGTATCTGTAGGTTGGCTATCATACATATCTCTGTTTTGTTTAGACTGTTATGATTTTATTACGCACTTCATCGCTCACATACTTGTACATTCTTCTTGACCTCGCCCGGGCTGCGTTAAATGCATGAGTTTAGGTCTGTTGTTTGGTGATCGGCAGTGTAGGATCTGCTCGGGGTTTTGGATAGCTCCTCTGTCCGAGTTTATCTTTTGGTATATATCCTTGATCAGGCTTTATGCAGTTTTGGGTCTGGCGGGGCCTTGTCGTCATATTTCGATTTAACTCCTAGAGTGCTGTATTCATATGTAGGATTGGACTCGTATGCGGTGTAGTGTCTTTTGTTTATGTATATGATATGGCGGCCTAGTCGGCTTTGCCTTGTACGCACGTTGGTTTTAAAAGAAAAAATATGAGTTATTAATTTCCGCAATATACTTAGTTGTTAAGGTAGCAGGTGCGGGTAGGGCACGATCCAGCCCGAGGTTCGGGGTGTGAGTGGTATCGAAGCGATCGATCCTCGGAATGTTTACTGAGGCCGTGTCTAGTAGAGTCTTGATTATCGGTGTGTTGCGCGCCACACCCATAAACAGGAGGCTACAGGACATTTAGGAGTTGGTTTCTATTCTTCTCACTCTAAGATCGTGCCATAGAGTTGTGTTAGTAAGATAATTCCTCTCGACGTATTGTTGTGTTCTGATTATGCCTCGAGGAGAAAGCGGCCTGAGAAGGGCAAAGGAGTAGCAGGAGCTACTAGTCGGACTCGGAGAGTTGATAGGGCTTATGCCTGTGTTATCTGGATGTTGTTCGCGATCGGCGAGTTCTTACGCGAGTTTTGAGAACACTGACACGAGCCTCTGATTTCTCGATTAGGGCGGACTTTAGGAGTCATGAAGGAAAGCCATTATGTTATTGACCAAGATAGCAATGCTGCAGTTTCCTCGTGATGAGTTATTCGCCGATGCAGACGGTGTCTGAGAGGGTAGAGGCGGTAGCGGAGATCTGCGTAAGAGGGCTAGACCGGTTGGTTATCCGGTGAGTTTTTGGACGAGTGCGCCGGCAAGTGATATATTCGTCGACCTACCCGGACATACCCGCGGCTCACGGTGGGAGATTTGATCTCACAAGGTATTTAGGAGCGACCCAAGCTCCAGAGGTCGAGGTTCTCAGAGGAGCAGAGGATTTTCTCAGTCGAGGCCACTTATTCCTCAGTGTTTCCATTGTAGTAAGCGTCATTTGGGGAAATGCCGTCTTGGCACAGGTGTTTGTTATTATTGTGGCCGTCCGGGCCATATACTGAGGGTATGTCCTTTTAGAAGAGGCACCGGTGAGGTGGCTCAGCCTATGAGGCCGATGGTTGGTTCCCTTTCCTCCACAGCTGTGCGTCCCCCAGGGCAGGGTGTTCAGATGTCAGCCGGTCGTGGTAGAGGTCAGGGTGGAGTTTATAGTTCTGGCGGTCCTTCGAACCGCATAGATGACGTGACTACTGGGCAGGATCAGGAGGCGACATCGCACGGGGTTACAGGTATATTCGATTCTTTTGAATCATACGTGCGTTGATAGATTCAGATTTTACCCTAGCATATATGTTTTCCCTTTATTGCTGGAGTTGTAAAGTGATAGTACCCAGAGGTAGGGATACCTTGATTAGTAAAGTGAAAAAGTTAAGAATATTGACAAGAATGATAAGTGAACTGAGACTATAGTTGTGTAGAGTTCACAAGTTGTATTTACCAGTAATGATGTAAGACCGATAGGGAAGGATGTACAGTAGAAATACTTTGACTTATGTGACGAACCTTTAGTGAATAGGGGGATAGGGTAAGAAGTACCTTGAGATAAGAGAGAGATTTATTTCAGACTAGGAACAAGAAGTTAAGTGTGACGATGAGTCGGGTTGTAGACTCATTCCGGGTCAACCGATTGTATGGAATCGGGTGATGTCAGTTAGAAATGGTCCGTTTATGTGGTAGGGTCCCGAGGATGCCAGGCCCAAGTTTAGTAAATCGTTGTACGAGTTTGTGGACGCGTTCCACCGGAACTAGGTCGTAAGGACCGAGAAAAGCCTTAACGGGAATGTAAGTAACAATATGGCCAAGTTTGGTTAGTAACTCTAAGGATTGGCGAACAGAAACAGAATTTGAGATTTTGTACGTGTACTAGATGAGTTTGAAAGTACGAGAAAGTATGACAAGTAAGGAAAGAAAGGAACCTCTAAGGATCCCGTGTTTGGGAAGACTGTAACCTTCGAGTTTTGTGAGAAGGGACCACGGACGGAAGGTCCATTATTATGTTTACGTATGTTATGTGGTGGCCATGTGTGGCATCGTTGGTCTTGTGCATGTATTGACTGTTAGGCATAGTATAGAGTTTATGCCGGAGTTTGTATAGCGTGACAACCGACTAAGAACATTCGGGGACGAATGTTTCTAAGGGGGGAAGAATGTTACACCCCGTAAGTCCAGGACATGTAAAAGAGAATGTACGAAAGGAAACAAGACTGGGAAATTAGTACGAAAGGAAGAATTGTTTTTCCGACGGAAAATCTTCCGGACATCGGAAAGGAAAAATGTTCGTTGTTGAGAATTGGATTCTCAAAATGTATTATTTGAAGAGTATGGAACCTATTGGCATTATGGAAATTTATTTATTACGGATTTGGTCACGTGGGGCCCACCCGAGGAATTTTACATTTTTGTGGGACCCACGAGGGTTACGGAATTTTATGGACGAATGAGAGGGCGACACGTGGAACCCCCACAAGTGGTCTTGGACGAAATTGGTAAGGGGCAAAATGGTCATTGACCACCTTAGAAGATTAGTCTTGCTAGCATGACATTGTTGACTTGTCAACTTGTCCACATAGGCTTAATCCAAGTGAAATTCATCTTAGCCACCCATTTGTTTAAGTCTAAGCCCTCCAATATGTGTTATATACTAAGTTAGTGCAAGACAAGCTCATTTTACACTTAGAAAATTTAGAGAACTTGAGCTTAGCCTTAAGAAGCTCTCGGCTTTGTCCAACTTTCCCACACAAAATTTTGTAGTTTTGATCCATTAGCCACAAGACTTTAACCCAATGTCCCCAAGGGTATTGTAAGGTTATCTCAATAGAAAGATTTCGGGAAAAACGCATTTTTACGTTAGTCGCAAGGCGGAAACTAAGTGAGTTCTTCAACTTTGAAGATGGAACTTGAAGATGGGTTCTTCATAGGCCTCTAAGGAGTGCTTGGAGCGTATTGGAACCTAAGGAAAGGAGCTAAGAATTGCTAAGACGCGACTTTGGAATCTTGGAAATTTTAAGGGCTTATAAAGGTATAAATTTTGTCGTTTTAGTAGTTAAGACTTACTTATTGTCAGAGCTATGGATTTTAGCAAGCATGTGTTATATAGTATGAAGTTTGATATGTTTATTGGCAATTGGAACCCTAATCCGAAAACTAGCATGTTTAGCCTTAAGATTTCAATTCAAGTCGACTTTTGGTCTAAGCGTCGCATGTTGTATAAAGAAGGAAATTGTAGTTGTGAAGTAGCTTATAACTATATAACATGTTAGACCTTGGAACTTGGAATTTGAAAAGGGTTGGAAAAGACTTAGTGTTGCTATGTAAGTTGGCCGAGAATTGGCTAGTGTGCATTAGACTACTTCGTATGAATTGTGGGGCGGAATTTTACACGTATTGTAAGGCGTGTAATCCCCTTTGTTTGGTTGTTGTTTGGAGCCTTAAAAGTGGCTTGTTGGTTATTGTATTCGGCCTTGAAAAAGGTGGCAAAGTGAGTAGAAACAAAGGAAGTGCTGCCCGATTTTCCGTAGAATTAGAGACCAAACACTTAGTATTATTCTACGTTGAGACTAGAAGTTGATAGTCTTGTTGTGACCATTATAGGTTGACACTTCTACGTACGGCGTATTCGGCTTAGCTTGTGGATTTTAGCATATAATGTATGTGAACTATCTCCTCTTCTAGCATGATTCCGTAAGATAAAGAAAGTAGGTTCTACTCCTAAAATGATCCATTCCTTGGTTGTATTTGGATTGCCTAAAATAGAATTTGTTCTATGTACTTCCTTGAGTGTACTTTGATGTTTGGATTGTAAGTTGTAGAATCCATTTTCTTGATGAAGTTTGGATTCTTAAAAGTGAAGGTATTTTTACTTAAAGTACATGTAGTCTTAAAAAGGAAGTGGTTTCCAAATCTTTTGGCTAGTGCCTTAGTTCTAAAACCTAAAGGTCATTATAGTGACTTTAGGTAGTCAAAGGAGTGATTTACTTATTTGATTTAAAAGAGGAGAAATGACATGATTTAAGAGAAGTAACTTGTGTTAAGGGTGAAGTTACTTGAGGTTTAAAAAGTAGAAGAAAACTTGTTTTCTAACTATTAAGAGACTTGGAGTATTTTTGAAAGTTAAGAACTTGATTTGTAAGTATGTGATACTCGGTTTTAATAGTATAAGTCTCTTGGTCATTGAAGGAATGGATATGTCTAAAATCATAAAGGGTTATAACGGCTTTATGGGAAGTTGGTTATAACGGCTTTATGAAAGATTTAGAAAGTTGTCTATTTTGATAAAAGGGCATAAGTTGCCAAGATTGTGAAAATTTGGAGTTACTTGATTTCAAGACTTGAAATGAGTTTTCTAAAAGTGTAGTAACTTACTTTGAAAAATAGACACGCTGATACTACTGTGTTAGTATCTTGGGGCTTTACATAGAAAGGAGTCTTTTATAAAAGAATGTACGTACGTAGTACTTTGGCTTGATAAATTGAGAATTTGTCTAAGTGTACCTTGATAAGTACTTTGACTTGTTAAAAGAGAATTATTCTATGTATACCTTGATTAGTACTTTGGCTTGATAAATTGAGAATTTTTCTATTTGTGCCCGGATAAGTACTTTGGCTAGTTAAATGAGAATTTATTCTATTTGTGCCCTGATAAGTACTTTGGCTTGTTAAATGAGAATTTATTCTAATTGTGCCCTGATAAGTACTTTGGCTTGTTAAATGAGAATTATTCTATGTATGCCTTGATAAGTACTTTGGCTTGGTTAATTGAGAACTTGCCTATATGTGCTGGTAATAGCCTTTGAGTGCAAGTATTATGTTTTATTAAGTTGCCGCGACTCTCGGTTGAAGGGTACTGTCTTGTTGTAAGTTCTTGGGACGCACCGACAGGTGATGTGGGATTCCACGTATGCTCGCTACTTGTAGTACTGGGTTAAATTCGATTTTTATAGAAGACATGGTAGTGCTTATGTCTTGTTTGATGGTCGGTCGAGATAGGGTAAGAGTATAAGTGAGGGGTAAACCCCCAAGACGCTGTACCACCTTCTCCAGGGTAAGAGTATAAGTGAGGGGTAAACCCCCAAGACGCTGTACCACCTGCTTTATGTGTTGTTTGACGGCCGGTTGAGATAGGGTAAGAGTATAAATGAGGGGCAAGCCCCAAGACGTTATACCACCTTCTCAAGGGTAAGAGTATAAATGAGGGGCAAGCCCCAAGACGTTATACCCCCTGCTTTACCACCTCCTTCAGGGTCAGAGTATAAATGAGGGGTAAACCCCAAGACGTTATACCACCTGTTCGTTTGCCTACTTGGCCCGTACAGTTTTTAGAACACAGGTGGGACTTGTGTTCATGTATGCCTATTGTGCTATGTTATATCATGGATGGCAGCGGAGGGAAGGATTCCACGCATGATTGATATTATGGGCGTGAGACCCATAGTTATATTTGAGTAGTGACTTTGAGGGCTGCGTCCACGACTTGATATGATCGCATGTATTGTATCGTAGGTTGGCTATCATACATATCTCTGCTTTGTTTAGACTGTTATGATTTTATTACGATTTCATCGCTCACATACTTGGTACATTCTTCAGATCGACCTCCTTCGGGCCGCGTCACGCCGCAGTTTAGGTACGCTGTTTGGTGATCGGCAGTGTAGGATCCTCGCCGTGGTTTTTGGATAGCTCCTCTGTCCCGTGAGTTTATCTTTTGGTATATATCCTTGAAGACAAAGCTTTGTATTGGGTACGGCGGGGCCTTGTCCCGTCATATTTCGATTTAACTCCCAGGTGCGTATTCATATGTGGATTGGACTCGTGTATGCAGTAGTGTCTTTTGTTTATGTATATGATATGGCAGCCTAGTCGGCTTTGCCTTGTACGTACGTTGGTTTTAAAAAAAAAAATATGAGCTGTTATTAATTTCCGCAATATACTTAGTTGTTAAGGTAGCAGGTGCCTGTAGGGCACGATCACGCCCGGGTTCGGGTGTGACAGAGTGGTATCAGAGCAGTCAATCCTCGGAATGTTTACCGACCGTGTCTAGGAGAGTCTTGATTATCGGTGTTGCGCGCCACACCCATAAACAGGAGGCTACAGGACATTTAGGAGTTGGTTTCTATTCTTCTCACTCTGAGATCGTGCCCTAGAGCTGTGTTAGTAAGATAATTCCTCTCTGACGTATTGTTGTGTTACAGTTATGCCTCCGAGGAGGGCAACAGCCGCCCAGAAGGGCAAAGGAGTAGCAGGAGCTACTAGTCAGACTCAGAGAGTTGATAGGGCTTATGCCCAGGTTATACCGGATGTTGTTCCGCAGTCGGCGAGTTCTTCTTCGCCAGGTTTTGAGAACACAGCACCAGAGCCTACAGTTTCTCAGTTAGGGGCAGACTTTAGGGTCATGAAGGAAGCCATTATGTTATTGACCAAGATAGCAATGCTGCAGTTTCCTCAGCAGGAGGTTATTCGCCGATGCAGACAGTGTATGCAGGTAGAGGCCGCCACGAGATCTGCGTAGAGAGGCTAGACCGGTTGGTTATCCCGTGAGTTTTGGACGAGCCGCCTCAAAGAAGAAGTGATATATTCGTCCCACCTACCCAAAGATATACCCCCGCAGCTCACAGGTGGGAGATTTGATCTCACAAGGTATTTAGGAGCCGGTCCAAGCTCCAGAGGTCGAGGTTCTCAGAGGAGCAGAGGATTTTCTCAGTCGAGGCCACTTATTCCTCAGTGTTTCCATTGTAGTAAGCGTCATTTGGGGAAATGCCATCTTGGCACAGGTGTTTGTTATTATTGTGGCCGTCCGGGCCATATACTGAGGGTATGTCCTTTTAGAAGAGGCACCGGTGAGGTGGCTCAGCCTATGAGGCCGATGGTTGGTTCCCTTTCCTCCACAACCGCGCCCCTGCAAGGTGTTGGATGTCGATCGGTCGTGGTAGAGGTCGTGGTGGAGTTTATAGTTCGCGGTCCTTCAACCGCATAGATGACGTGACCATCGGGCGGGATCGTGAGGCGACATCGCACGGTTCTGGTATATTCGATTCTTTTGAATCATACGTGCGTTGATAGATTCAGATTTTACCCTAGCATATATGTTTTCCTTTATTCTTTGGAGTTGTAAAGTGATAGTACCCAGAGGTAGGGATACCTTGATTAGTAAAGTGAAAAAGTTAAGAATATTGACAAGAATGATAAGTGAACTGAGACTATAGTTGTGTAGAGTTCACAAGTTGTATTTACCCCGTAACAGTGTAAGACCGATAGGGAAGGATGTACAGTAGAAATACTTTGACTTATGTGACGAACCTTTAGTGAATAGGGGGATAGGGTAAGAAGTACCTTGAGATAAGAGAGAGATTTATTTCAGACTAGGAACAAGAAGTTAAGTGTGACGATGAGTCGGGTTGTAGACTCATTCCGGGTCAACCGATTGTATGGAATCGGGTGATGTCAGTTAGAAATGGTCCGTTTATGTGGTAGGGTCCCGAGGATGCCAGGCCCAAGTTTAGTAAATCGTTGTACGAGTTTGTGGACGCGTTCCACCGGAACTAGGTCGTAAGGACCGAGAAAAGCCTTAACGGGAATGTAAGTAACAATATGGCCAAGTTTGGTTAGTAACTCTAAGGATTGGCGAACAGAAACAGAATTTGAGATTTCAGACGTACTAGATGAGTTTGAAAGCACGAGAAAGTATGACAAGTAAGGAAAGAAAGGAACCTCTAAGGATCACGTGTTTGGGAAGATCAGAACCTTCGAGTTTTGTGAGAAGGGACCACTGACGGAAGGTCCATTATTATGTTTACGTATGTTATGTGGTGGCTATGTGTGGCATCGCTGGTCTTGTGCATGTATTGACTGTTAGGCATAGTATAGAGTTTATGCCGGAGTTTGTATAGCGTGACAACCGACTAAGAACATTCGGGGACGAATGTTTCTAAGGGGGGAAGAATGTTACACCCCGTAAGTCCAGGACATGTAAAAGAGAATGTACGAAAGGAAACAAGATCGGGAAATTAGTACGAAAGGAAGAATTGTTTTTCCGACGGAAAATCTTAGGACATCGGAAAGGAAAATGTTCGTTGTTGAGAATTGGATTCTCAAAATGTATTATTTGAAGAGTATGGAACCTATTTGCATTATGGAAATTTATTTATTACGCATTTGGTCACGTGGGCCCACCCGAGGAATTTTACATTTTGTGGACCCACGAGGGTTACGGAATTTTATGGACGAATGAGAGGCGACACGTGAACCCCACAAGTGGTCTTGGACGAAATTGGTAAGGGCAAAATGGTCATTGACCACCTTGAAGATTAGTCTTGCTAAGATGACATTGTTGACTTGTCAACTTGTCCACATAGGCTTAATCCAAGTGAAATTCATCTTAGCCACCCATTTGTTTAAGTCTAAGCCCTCCAATATGTGTTATATACTAAGTTAGTGCAAGACAAGCTCATTTTACACTTAGAAAATTTAGAGAACTTGAGCTTAGCCTTAAGAAGATCTCGGCTTTGTCCAACTTTCCCACACAAAATTTTGTAGTTTTGATCCATTAGCCACAAGACTTTAACCCAATGTCCCCAAGGGTATTGTAAGGTTATCTCAATAGAAAGATTTCGGGAAAAACGCATTTTTACGTTAGTCGCAGCGGAAACTAAGTGAGTTCTTCAACTTGAAGATGGAACTTGAAGATGGGTTCTTCATAGGCCTCTAGGAGTGCTTGGAGCGGATTGGAACCTAAGGAAAGGAGCTAAGAATTGCTAAGGCGCGACTTTGGAATCTTGGAAATTTTAAGGGCTTATAAAGGTATAAATTTTGTCGTTTTAGTAGTTAAGACTTACTTATTGTTGTAGCTATGGATTTTAGCAAGCATGTGTTATATAGTATGAAGTTTGATATGTTTATTGGCAATTGGAACCCTAATCCGAAAACTAGCATGTTTAGCCTTAAGATTTCAATTCAAGTCGACTTTTGGTCTAAGCGTCGCATGTTGTATAAAGAAGGAAATTGTAGTTGTGAAGTAGCTTATAACTATATAACATGTTAGACCTTGGAACTTGGAATTTGAAAAGGGTTGGAAAAGACTTAGTGTTGCTATGTAAGTTGGCCGAGAATTGGCTAGTGGTCATTAGACTACTTCGTATGAATTGTGGGGCGGAATTTTACACGTATTGTAAGGCGTGTAATCCCCTTTGTTTGGTTGTTGTTTGGAGCCTTAAAAGTGGCTTGTTGGTTATTGTATTCGGCCTTGAAAAAGGTGGCAAAGTGAGTAGAAACAAAGGAAGTGCCGCCCGATTTTCCGTAGAATTAGAGACCAAATACTTAGTATTATTCTACGTTAGAGACTAGAAGTTGATAGTCTTGTTGTGACCATTATAGGTTGACACTTCTACGCACGCGATTCGGCTTAGCTTGTGGATTTTAGCCGAAAAGGTATGTGAACTATCTCCTCTTCTAGCATGATTCCGTAAGATAAAGAAAGTAGGTTCTACTCCTAAAATGATCCATTCCTTGGTTGTATTTGGATTGCCTAAAATAGAATTTGTTCTATGTATTTCCTTGAGTGTACTTTGATGTTTGATTGTAAGTTGTAGAATCCATTTTCTTGATGAAGTTTGGATTCTTAAAAGTGAAGGTATTTTTACTTAAAGTACATGTAGTCTTAAAAAGGAAGTGGTTTCCAAATCTTTTGGCTAGTGCCTTAGTTCTAAAACCTAAAGGTCATTATAGTGACTTTAGGGGAGTCAAAGGAGTGATTTACTTATTTGATTTAAAAGAGGAGAAATGACATGATTTAAGAGAAGTAACTTGTGTTAAGTGTGAATTTACTTGAGTTTTAAAAAGTAGAAGAAAACTTGTTTTCTAACTACAAGAGACTTGGAGTATTTTTGAAAGTTAAGAACTTGATTTGTAAGTATGTGATACTTGGTTTTAATAGTATAAGTCTCTTGGTCATCAAGGAATGGATATGTCTAAAATCATAAAGGGTTATAACGGCTTTATGGGAAGTTGGTTATAACGGCTTTATGAAAGATTTAGAAAGTTGTCTATTTTGATAAAAGGGCATAAGTTGCCAAGATTGTGAAAATTTGGAGTTACTTGATTTCAAGACTTGAAATGAGTTTTCTAAAAGTGTAGTAACTTACTTTGAAAAATAGACACGCCTTGATACTACGGGTGTTAGTATCTTGGGGCTTTACATAGAAAGGAGTCTTTTATAAAAGAATGTACGTACGTAGTACTTTGGCTTGATAAATTGAGAATTTGTCTAAGTGTGCCTTGATAAGTACTTTGACTTGTTAAAAGAGAATTATTCTATGTATACCTTGATTAGTACTTTGGCTTGATAAATTGAGAATTTTTCTATTTGTGCCCGGATAAGTACTTTGGCTAGTTAAATGAGAATTTATTCTATTTGTGCCCTGATAAGTATTTGGCTTGTTAAATGAGAATTTATTCTAATTGTGCCCTGATAAGTACTTTGGCTTGTTAAATGAGAATTATTCTATGTATGCCTTGATAAGTACTTTGGCTTGGTTAATTGAGAACTTGCCTATATGTGCTGGTAATAGCCTTTGAGTGCAAGTATTATGTTTTATTAAGTTGCCGCGACTTCTGGTGAAGGTCGGCTGTCTTGTTGTAAGTTACCGACGCACCGACGCTGATGTGATTCCACGCATGCTCGCATTTGTAGTACTTGGGTTAAATTCCCGAATTTTTATAGAAGACATGTCGAGATAGGGTAAGAGTATAAGTGAGGGGTAAACCCCCAAGACGCTGTACCACCTTCTCCAGGGTAAGAGTATAAGTGAGGGGTAAACCCCCAAGACGCGGTACCACCTGCTTTATGTGTTGTTTGACCACGGTTGAGATAGGGTAAGAGTATAAATGGCGGCAAGCCCCAAGACGTTATACCACCTTCTCCGTGGTAAGAGTATAAATGGCGGGCAAGCCCCAAGACGTTATACCCCGCTTACCACCTCCTTCGTGGTCGAGTATAAATGAGGTAAACCCCAAGACGTTATACCACCTGCTCGCTTGCCTACTGCCAGCGCTTTTAGAACACAGTGGGACTTGGTGTTCATGTATGCCTATTGTGCTATGTTATATCATGGATCGCCGTGATGAGGAAGGATTCCACGCATGATTGATATTATGTGCGTGAGACCCATAGTTATATTTGAGTAGTGACTTTGAGGGCTGCGTCACGACTTGATATGATCGCTATGTATTGTAATCGTAGGTTGGCTATCATACATATCTCCCGCTTTGTTTAGATCATGATTTTATTACGCATTTTCATCGCTCACATACTTGGTACATTCTTCAGACCGACCTCTCGGGCCGCGTCACGCCGCAGTTTAGGTACGTTGTTTGGTGATCGCAGTGTAGATCCTCGCCAGTGGTTTTGGATAGCTCCCTCTATCCAAGAGTTTATCTTTTTGGTATATATCCTTCAGTACATGCTTTGTACAGTTTTGGGTACGGCGGGGCCTTGTCCCGTCATATTTCAGTTTAACTCCTAGAGGTATGTATTCATATGTGGGATTGGACTCGTGTACAGTGTAGTGTCTTTTGTTTATGTATATGATATGGCAGCCTAGTCGGCTTTGCCTTGTACGTACGTTGGTTTTAAAAGAAAAAAATATGAGCTGTTATTAATTTCCGCAATATACTTAGTTGTTAAGGTAGCAGGGTGCCCAGGTAGGGCACCAGTCACGGGCCCGGGGTTCGGGGTGTGACAAACTATGATATTGATAGAAGTTCTATCATCATTATAGGTTGAAGTACTACGTGTAGCATAGTCTACTTGGCTTAAGGAATAGCCTATGAGGTTGAAGTACTTCGAAGCATTTTGCTACTTGTCGTATGGGTTAGTCGTCACGAGGTATGTGAACTTCTTCCTTCTATCGAAATGACTATCCTTGAAGTATACTTGCCTTGTCATTTGGAGTATACTTGACTTGTTTCTTGAAGTATACTTGCCTTGTCATTTGGAGTATACTTGACTTGTTTCTTGAAGTATACTTGCCTTGTTATTTGGAGTATACTTGACTTATTTTCTTGAAGTATACTTGCCTTGCTATTGGGGTATATGATCGGTGTATTTTATATACACCTTTTGAGTCAGTCTAGTTAGTCTTTTGTCCCGTTTTGTACATACAAAGTGTCGTATTAGGATAGTTTTTCTTTCTTTTGAGTCAAAATGGTTAAAGTGGCCAAATGGCGGAAAAGGAGCGAAAAGAGGGAAAAAGAGGAGGTACTAGAGCTGAAAACGGAGAAAGTGGCAAACGAGGCTGAAATCCAGACCTGCGCCGCGGCGCCTCCTGCAATGTTAGGCCACGCGCTATTATTCAGAAGTCGCAGAAGATCCAGCGCGCTCAGAGACTGTGAAATGGCCGCGCGCTCGCAGACAGAGATATCGGGCCGCGCCAAAACACCAAGTATCAGAACTTTAGCCGCGCGCCGACAGGCCGCGGCGCCGACGCGGAAAAATTAGGTCTTTTGACGGATTTTTGGGCCAGGCCTGGAAGGAAAAGAAGGGAGGCGTTTTAAAACTATATAAGGAGAACCCTAGGCAGTTTTTGAGGGTTCCCCTTTCTTGCACAACTCAAGATTCTTGACTTGGAGTTTGGATACCATTAGCTTAGTAATTTCTTATTTCTTTCCTTTATTTATTTCTTTTTGCATGATGAACTTTGAATTAGTTCTTGTCATATTCATGGCTAGGAACTAAGTCTCTTATAGGGCTTTCTATGTTGAATTCTTGAACTTTATGTTATAAAGTAATGCATGCTTATGGTTATTATTCTTATTGAGAGATCTATCCAATAATTGAGTTGAATTCTTGGTAGCTAATTGACAACTAGTTATCACTATATGATTTCTAATCGATTCAAAAGGAGGATTGTGAATATCTTTGTAAGTTGGGTAGACGGTCTTGAATTGGGGATGAAAATACCTCAATTAGATTTGTAGCGTTGATGAGAGGCTTAACAACCCTAATTTTGCGCATTGTGCGTGGCCAACTAGGTTTTTGTGCTTAATCCTCCTATAGAGTTACCCTTATCGAAAGTTAGGTAAGGAACAATCTGGGTTGAGTGTTTATATAACCTAACGGAGTATAAAACGATTTCAGAAACTTGTTTTCCAAAAGAAGAACACCATAAGTAATGCATTAACAAGTAACATAAGCGGATAGTAAGGATACATAAGCCCTATTCTCATCACATCCAAGTAATTCTTTACATTTAAATAGCTTTTGAAATTCTTAGTTATAAACAACCAATCAAGTATTAATTCGCCAAATAGATACTATAAAATAGATAACTGGTACTTGAACCCTAATCCTAGAGGACGATATTCGGTCTTATCTAAGACTATACTACTTGATACGATAACGCACTTTGCGTTTAAAGTGTGTGCATCTAAACGCGCATCAAGTTTTTGGCGCCGTTGCCGGGGATTAGGCAATAGTTCAATATCAAATTATCTATTTTTAATTTCTAATTTGGATTTAATTTTTTATTTTTTTATTTTTTTTAGTTTCTACGAAAATCAGGGTGCCGTGATTCTTTGTTTGTTTTTGATCTTTCTCAGGATATCAGTTTATGCGAAGGAGAAGAGGAGCCGACACTCTTGTTCCCTTCAATCCGGAAATTGAGAAAGCCTGCAAACAGAACAGAAAGAATCAGCGAATTGCAACGTTGATAGAAATGGACGGTGCTCCCAACAATAACAGGATGAGAGAAGGGTTAGGTGAAAATCAACTTAACCCAGGAGATCCTCAGCAAGTGCCAATAGATATGGAGGATAGAGTTCGAATCCAGCAGAAAGAAGTGCGGGAGATTATGTGCTACCAAGAGTGAATGGAGCACGACTTGCATTAGGCTCCCTGATAGAGCCAACAATTTCGAGATAAAACCGATTACGAGCATGGTGCGATGCAGTCGCGATTCGGAGGCGCCATCGAGGATCACGTATACGCATAGCAAATTTCTTGTAGCTATGTGCCACTTTCGAATATAACGGCGTTCACGATGATGCCGTCAGTTGAGCTCTTTCCCTTCTCACTCGGGGATAGAGCAAAAGTATGGTTGAATTCCACGCCCGATTCGATATTTACATGGCACGGTAGCACGAAATTCCTAGCCAAGTTCTTTCCACCCTGTAAAGCAGCAAAATTAAGAGGGGAGTTGAACAACTTCTATCAAGCTGATGTAGAGTCCTTATATGAAGCATGGGAGAGATTCAAGGATCTACGGAGGAAGTGTCCACACCATTGCATTGAGTTGTGGAACTTGGTTCATATTTTCTACAACGGCCGAGCAAGACAACCGAACCATCATAGATGCAGCGGTGGAGCATTCATGAGGAAAGCCCACGACGCCCACGAGTTATTAGAAGATATGGCCACTAACAACCATGTCATCAAGAGGGCAACCAGTGGGAGAAGAACTGTGGGGGTCCATGAAGTAGATGCTATTGCTGCTTTGAACGCACAAGTGGCTCTTCTAGCGAAACAATTGCAGCAACATACTGTGTCGATGAATCTTTGTGCAACCGCTGAAAAAGCGTGAGATATGTGGCGGCCACATACATTTGATAGGTGTCCTTGGCGGATCCCAACAACATCCCAATGGAGCAGCAGCGAGTGTCAAGCGAAGAGTAACTACGGAGGCAACAGAACAACCCCTACTCAAACACTTATAATCCAGGTGGAGGAATCACCCAAACTTCATGGAAAGGAGATCGGGGCCAAAATCAGTACTGGGGCGGCAAAATCAGTACGGGCCAAGAACCAATATCGTGCGGCAGAATCGGTATAGGGGCGATGCAGGCACGATGCAGAATCATGACCGCTTCACTCAAGCCCCCCAGCCTCAACAGCTCAATGCACCAGGTCAGCAAGAAAAACCAGATGAGCTTAAAGCGGCCATGACAAGACGCTAACGCGCGCAGACGCGATTTATAACAGAATCTAGATCCTCGTTGAAACTTGGAAACACAGTAGGGCGGTATAGCAAAGGCAAACATCGAGCCACGAGGGACATTGCCAAGCAATCGAGGTAAATCCGAGGAGCAATGTAAGCGATGCGGTTGAGAAGTGGAAAACAATTGGAGCAACAGCCACCCAATAGTTGAGAGGAAGCGAGTTAGAAAAGATAAGGTGGTGAACCTAGCCCGGTGATAGAAAACTCGGAGAAGGAGTATACGAAAAGATTCCTTTCCCCGGAGATTACAAAGGAAGGCGGTCGATAAACAATTTTCCAAATTCTTGGAGGTATTCGGGAAGTTGCATCAACATACCGTTTATAGAGGCTTTGGAGCAGATGCCATCTTATTTCAAGTTCATGAAAGAAATCTTGGGAAAAAGAGGAATCGGCCGAATATGAGATAGTAGCACTAATGAAGAGTGTAGTGCTATCTTACAAAAGAAATTGCCACCAAAGCTAAAGGACCTGGAAGCTTTACACTACCATGCACGATGGGCGGGGTGACTTGCACAGAGCCTTGTGTGATTTAGGGGCGAGTATAAATTTGATGCCCTATCGGTTTCAAAAGATTGGAGTTAGGAGAAGCCAAACCCACCACGTGAGTCCGCAACTAGCCGACAGATGGTGGTTCATCCACGAGGAAGATCGAGGATGTGATTGTGAAGGTAGGAAAATTTTTCTTTCTGCAGATTTCCTCATTCGGATATGGAAGAAGATGAAATCCCGATCATATTGGGAGGCCATTCCTAGCAACGGGTAGAGCCTTGATTGACGTTGAAAGAGGAGAGCTAACGCTAAGAGTGGAGAACGAAGAGATGGTGTTTAAAGTCTTTAAACACGTCGTTGAGCCAAGCGTAAGTGGGTGTTTTGCAATCAACACCACCAAACCCCATGCGAGCCATTGCAATGCAACCAAAGAGTGATGAGCCCAAGAAAGCAAGCATGGTTTCTTTGAGATGACACTAAATGAGGTAATTGTTAGGAACTCCTACCACCGATAATGCTAAAAAGAAAAGGAGAAAAAGGAAACGCCAAATGTGGCGGAAATGGATCGTTGGGGACTTAATCCACCCGGGGCTAGTAAGTCTAAGGAACTTGCGTCCGGCTAAAAAGCGTTAAAGACAGCTTGTTGGGAGGCAACCCAACGTTTTCAATTATGTTATTTTAATTTACGTCTTTAAGTTTATTTTATTTTTGTCTCGGAAACGAGTCTCACGGTCTTGGAGTCTTGTGTTTTGTGCTGTGATTGACAGTGCAGAAATAAATCAAGAAAAGCGAGGATTTCGCAAAGCGGGTAAGCGCGCCAGAGTAGCGCAGCGTGAAATCGAGAAAAATGGGCGAAGATAGCGCCGCGGCTCCCATGTGGTGCGCGCATGAAATCCCGATGAGCGCAGAGTTTAGCGCGCGGCTACAAAGATCTGAAGAGGTGCGGAAGTTTAAGCGCGCGGTGTCGATTCAGAGAATTCTGGAAAATACTTTGATCCAAAAGCCCTACCGCCAAATCAAACACCAAGGGCTCTCCTCCCCTCACGAAATTAGAAGCACTATCCACCGCCACCACCACCATTTTAGCCAAAAACTGTAAGTCTTTTTGTCTTTTAGTTTTTCCTTTGAGTCTACACATTGGGGACAATGTGTAATTTAAGTTTGGGGGTGTTTTTTTTATGTGTTTCATTTTTATGTTTTATTCGAGTCTTCTTTTTGATTTTTTTTGTTTATTTTGAGTCACCAAAAAAAAAAATCGTTTTTGAGTCATAATTGCATGTCAAAGATCATGTATGCTGTAGTTGCTAGAAACACCTAGTGAAGTAAGGTAAAATAATGTAACGGAATTGTAGCAACTATTTAAACACCTAGGTTAGATATGCCAAAAACTCACAAAATCTGTCTATTTGGAGTTTCATGCTTGAATTGTGCATACTAAATGATTGAAAACCTATGTGTACGATTGTTTGCTATTTGAGGCGAAATAATTAGGATATGCATGTTAGGGAGATGACTCAGGCATTTCTTTGATAGCCAATTCTTACCATTCTTTTCTATCCCGTACTTTAAAAATATCACTAGTTAGCCCCATTGAGCCTAAAATTTGAAACTTCTTCTTTGACACCCTATATTCCCACAAAGTGTACCATAAGTGAAATTATGAAACAGTAGGAGTACATTGTGTTAAAAAGAAAACAAAAAGAATGAATAAAGTCTGTTGCACCCCAATACAAAAGTAATAAGAAATAGGCAAAAGCCTAAGTTTGAAGTGCTTGTCATTATTATATACTTCATTCTCCCAAAACAAAAGAGGGAAGGATAGAATTGAAGTGAAGTAAAGAATCAAAAGAAAAAGGGAAAAATTGAAAAGCCAAAGAGCTTAGTACGGAAAAATGAGCCTAAATGCCTATCTTTACCAACCCCTACCTAAGCCTACATTACAACCCCCAAAGTCCTCAAGATCTCTTTTATGTATATCCGAATTAGTGGAGAATAGCAAGTAAGCATGCCATAGGAATTTTTGAATTTATATGCATACTTGAGTACACCGACTTCCATTTAAGCATGATAAGTATGAGTTTGCGAAATATCTAGCTCAATGTGTTGAAATTCCATGCTATATGTTCCTGCGTATTATTCCGCTAACCTTCATGTTTTTCTAGTTAACATCTATGCAAAGAAAAGTGATCAATGGCGGTGAGTCCGTTATTCTTTCATTCTTTGAGTCTTTTACTTTCTTTCTTTCTATCTTTGCTCGAGGCGAGCAAAGGTTAAGTTTGGGTATTTGATCGGTGTATTTTATATACACCTTTTGAGTCGATCTAGTTAGTCTTTTGTCCCGTTTGTACATACAAAGTGTCGTATTAGGATAGTTTTTCTTTCTTTTGAGTCAAAATGGTTAAAGTGGCCAAATGGCGGAAAAGGAGCGAAAAGAGGAAAAGATGGTCTTAGAGTCAAAACGGAGAAAGTGGCAAACGAGGCTGAAATCAGACTGCGCGCGCCCTCGCGATCGAAGGCGCGGCGCTATATTATTCGAAGAAGCTGCAGAAGATCCAGTACGCGCGCTCGAAGACGAAAGCAGCGGCGCCTCGCATGCAGAATATCGGTCGCGGCGCCAAAACACCCGTATTGCAGAACTTTAGCCATGGCGCCGACAGAAGCCGCGGCGACGCGGAAAAATTAGGTCTTTTGACGGATTTTTGGGCCAGCTGGAAGGAAAAGAAGGAGGCGTTTAAAACTATATAAGGAGAACCCTAGGCGGTTTTGAGGTTCCTTTCTTGCACAACTCAAGATTCTTGACTTGGAGTTTGGATACCATTAGCTTAGTAATTTCTTTTCCTTTCCTTTATTTATTTGATTTTGCATGATGAACTTTGAATTAGTTCTTGTCATATTCATGGCTAGGAACTAATTCTCTTATGGCTTTCTATGTTGAATTCTTGAACTTTATGTTATAAAGTAATGCATGCTTATGGTTATTATTCTTATTGAGAGATCTATCCAATAATTGAGTTGAATTCTTGGTAGCTAATTGACAACTAGTTATCACTATATGATTTCTAATCAGTTACGAAAAGGAGGGATTGTGAATATGCTGTAAGTTGGGTAGACGGTCTTGAATTGGGGATGAAAATACCTCAATTAGATTTGTAGCGTTGATGAGAGGCTTAACAACCCTAATTTTGCGCATTGTGCGTGACGGTCAACTAGGTTTTTGTGCTTAATCCTCCTATAGAGTTACCCTTATCAGCGAAAGTTAGGTAAGGAACAATACTGGGGTTGAGTGTTTATATAACCCTAACGGGAGTATAAAACGATTTCGTAAACCTGCTTTCTCCAAAAGAAGAACACCATAAGTAATGCATTAACAAGTAACATAAGCGGATAGTAAGGATACATAGAAGCCCTATTCTCATCACATCTGAAGTAATTCTTTACATTTAAATAGCTTTTGAAATTCTTAGTTATAAACAACCAATCAAGTATTAATTCGCCAAATAGATACTATAAAATAGATAGTTGGTACTTGAACCCTAATCCTAGAGGACGATATTCGGTCTTATCTAAGACTATACTACTTGATACGATAATGTGCACTTGCGTTTAAAGTGTGTGCATCTAAACGCGCATCAGTATACATGACTTATTCTTGAAGTATACTTGTCTTGTTATTTGGAGTATACTTGACTTATTTTCTTGAAGTATATACATGACTTATTCTTGAAGTATACTTGTCTTGTCATTTGGAGTATACTTGACTTGTTTCTTAAAGTATACTTGCCTTGTCATTTGGAGTATACTTGACTTGTTTCTTGAAGTATACTTGTCTTGCTATTTGGAGTATACTTGAGTTATTTTCTTGAAGTATACTTGCCTTGCTATTGGGGTATACATGACTTATTCTTGAAGTATACTTGCCTTGTTATTTGGAGTATACTTGACTTATTTTCTTGAAGTATACTTGCCTTGTTATTGGGGTATACATGACTTATTCTTGAAGTATACTTGTCTTGTTATAGGAAGTATTCATGTTATTAATTTTATGCTAAAGGCATGTCTAGAATATTCCTAAGTTCTTACCAAGTCTTATGGGGGATGTTGGTAAGAGTCGTTAGGAAGTATTAGAGTTGAGTTGACCTTTGTAAATTACTATACTAATGAGAATAGGTATCAAACAAGTCATTGCAGCGTTAATGAAAATGTATCGACAATCAATTATATTGAAATGAGTAGAATTCTCCATCTGCATAGAAACTAAGATAAGACAAAATTTTATTACATTTTCTAGATCATGGCTGATTTAACAAGATCGTTATAAACGAGAATAACCTATTCACGGCTCATAAATGTATTAATTTTATAAGTACATGAGGCTTGATTTTCGAAAGTACTTGGGACTTGAATTTCGAAAATGTGTAGTAACTCGATTTGAAAAGTATAAGTTACTTGGTCTTAAAAGTATAAGTTACTTGAGTTTAAAAAAGTAAGTAACTTGGTTTTAATGGTGAAAGTACTTTTGGGTCCAACGCCCTAATATTTCATGAAACGATTCTTTTATAAAGAATTGATGTACAAAGTACTTTGGGTTCAATTCCCTTACGTGGCCTGATAATGCCTTGGTTTTTTATATAAAGGAAAGAGGTAATGGTGCGTTAGTTGTCTAAAAATGAAGTGGTTATAACGGCTTTATGGGAAGTTTGTTATAACAAGTTTAGTGGAAAGTCAAGGGATGGTTTAAAATGTTTTAAGGAAATCGTGCGAGAATGTCCATGATTAAGTCCTTAATATAATACATGATATGTGGCACTTTGATGTTCAAGATGTTTTAAAGTAACGCGTGATGTCTAGTGCCTTGATTTGCCAAAACCATGTCTTAGAAGGATACTTGGTACGATAAGTGTCTCGATTTTCTAAATGATGGTTTCAAAATGATACATGTATTGGATTTTACTTCCTAGCGATACATGTAGTACTTGGGCTTTCCTAAAATGGAAATTTAGTTCATAAAGTGAATGTACGGCTCACGTACATTGTCGTAATGGACTTTAATCCTTAGTAATGCAAGGTGTGTTAGTGCCTTGATAGTATTTTGGCTTGCTTAAATGATAGTTATTCTATTTTGTGCCTTGATAGTACTTCGGCTCGCCTAAATGGTATTGTCTTGATTTGTTGAAAAAGAAGACATGGAAATTGTCTTGGTTTGTTAAAATGGTGGTTTATTCATTTTATGATGGTGAGAGTCAAAGATTATCTTAACATGCATATGTTGTTCATGATAGCCATTGGTGCTAGTTTTATGAGTATAAATGCGGGGTAAACCCCCAAGACGTTATACACCTCCTGAGTATAAATGTGGGGTAAACCCCCAAGACGTTATACACCTCCTGAGTATAAATGCGGGGTAAACCCCCAAGACGTTATACACCTCCTGAGTATAAATGCGGGGTAAACCCCCAAGACGTTATACACCTCCTGAGTATAAATGTGGGGTAAACCCCCAAGACGTTATACACCTTCTGAGTATAATTGCGGGGTAAACCCCCAAGACATTATACATCTCCATGGATTTTCTACCCATGATGCGAGCATGGCGTATATGCTCATTGCGGGCCCGTAGGGCCTAAGCGGGTGAAATAGTCATGTGCGGGTGAAATAGTCCTATGCGGGGCAAATTGTCATATGCGGGTCCACAAAACCCTTGCGGGTGAAACAGTCCCAGGAGTAGGTTTGCATAATGATATTACGGGCGGGTGGCCCTAGATTGATCATAAGCTTCCTATTTTAAAGCATGTAAAGTTTACTCTCATTGTTAAAAAGGCACAGTGTGCTGGTAGTTGTATGTTATACTTGTTACATGCTGACAGTGATGTTGTATTCCACGAGCATGCTTCTGTGATATTATATGCTGAGGGCAGGTGTCCCGGATTTTGATATGGCTTTCATATTTGAAAGTGGTGCAGTGTTACAGTAGTACAGTGATACAAGGTACAATTGGCTCTAATTTTTATATGACACGGTAGGATCTGGTATTTGATTTTCATATTTGCCCCTGTCATTCTTTTATACATTTATGATCTTAATTGCTGTACTTTATTTCCGTTCCATACTTAGTACTTGTTGTACTGACCCCCTTCGGGGGGCTGCGTTCATGTCCGCAGGTCTAGGTACACAGTTGTGGATCCGCGAGCTTAGGATCCTGGTTCAGCATTTTGAGATGACTCCAATGTTCCGGAGCTTGTCATTATGGCTAGGTGTATTCAGGGGTACGGCGGGGACTTGTCCCGTCATAGTATTTGTCCAAACTCTTAGAGGTCTGTATTCATATATGGGCTGGACTGGCTAGAGTTGTATTTACATTATTGAACAGTGTAGACCCTTTTTGGGTGATTTATATTATGGCAACCTTATCGGCTTTGCCTTTGTTTTAAAAACAAATGAGTGTTATTTATCTTCCGCGGTTTATGGTGTTGTATGAATAGAAGGGTGCGGTAGGCACTGATCAGAGCTTGAGATGCAGGCGTGTGACAGAGGCTCAGGTAGAGGTCTAGGTAGAAATGACCAGAGGACTATTCCCAAGGTCAAATAGTAGAACAATGTTGTCCTATGCCCAGTTGTACATCATGAATATGATTGAGTGTTTAACTGATTTAGATGATTTTATATTTTTGTAAAAAAAACATGGTCACTGCCCAATACACAGCCAGACTAAGAGTCCAGGATTATGCCTAAGCTACCTATGAAGTATGGTCTTGTTGCAGAAATCATTCATGTCTAAGTTGTTTATTAAGAACATGCATTTGTGCTTTTTTAAGTCAATAAACTAGTCTATGTGGATATAATTGTCTGGAACTGCTCATGCATAAGTGTTTGACAGATAATTCTTGCATTAATCAGATGAGTCTGTTGTGTATATGAATGTATGACTGTAACTCATTTGGTTTAAATGAATTAGACCTTTCCTCAACATTTTGTTTCAATTTATCACTTTGCTGGAATCAAGTAGTATATATATGCATTATATCATTTCTTCCTACCTAACCACATATATATTTGCTTAACTTCTTGCTAATAGAGACTCACCACATCCATGTCTGCATTCCTTGCATTCTCCGGCCTCGGGACTTCTAAACAAATAGGGTGGGATGATATCTTCATCCGTCCTAGTCACTTCTCTTAAACTCTTTAAATTCCACCATTTTATTATTTGTATTTTAATTTTGTAACATTGTATGATTATAAGAATGCTTAGAATAGTTAGACTTAGGAATAATAAATTAGAAAGGGTAGTTAAAAAATAGGAAAATCCCCGCTGGGGATACTTAGGTTTTTTACCATAACAGACTTAGGCTTTATTCTTTACAAGTTAAATGCGTAAACTGTTTTATTGCTTTCCTTAAACTGCTTAAATTACTAATTTATTTTACTGCTTTCCATAAACTGTTATTTTATTGTATATTTGCTACATCCTTTACTACTTTCCTTAAATTGACATTCCACTCATATTTCTTCCGCTCTTGAAAGTTGACACCATCACACACTACATGCGAGGTGTGCTTTGCACACCCGTAAATTTCTTTCAAATACCCAAATTTAGGAGAGTTGACGTTTTACGCGGAGAATCCGGTCCAACCGATGGCCGCGTAGCCTTATCACTCGAGTGTCCGCTCGGGAACCTTGCGTCTAGAAAGCCAAATCTTAGAAAACTTAAGATAGAGCTATACCACCTTTTATTTAAGTCATGCATGTACTTACCTTAGGTGGGTCGATCCTTGGTATCGTCTCCACAATTAGGAAAACACCAAAATTTGTCGATGGGTTTTGATAACCCAACGACCAATCAGCACTATGTGTAGCGTGATAATGATAGACAAATCAAAGCCTAATTATGACATGCCGAAATTGGAAAAAGTGCACCGTCATTTGGTTGTCATTTCCCATAAAACATTGCAGTTTACGGCTTGGACCTATTTATCATAATCTCGCATATTTGACGTTTAGGCCCACCTCTGGCATAAAAGACGTCTCACGCATATTAGAACGCGCGCATGATTTGCATGCAATTTGCTTATTATTGATTGTCGCTTTCAACTCTATACATATTTTCTAAAACAATATTAACCCATGTTATACTAACTTGGTTTGCTTCATTTATATTAAGGATTATTTTTACCTAGCTTATTTGCTCAAAAGGTTGATTTGCGTTGACTGACAGAACATCTCCTCCACAAAATCAAAAGCATAGTCATCCAGCAGAATGATTGATTCAAAGGCGCCCAATTGTTCGGGATGCGAAACATGAAAATTTTATGAAAATTAGACATGTACCCCGACCCGATTTCTCCTGCAAAGCTTGTTTAAAATTCAAATTGAGGCCTTAATCACATTTTTGCATTCAATGTGTTTTTCCTCCGTCTTTTGAAAACTTAAAATTTAACTACTTTTTGCAATTTCCGAATTCGTTCTGTTTAAATCAATTCTCTTTCATCAATCATATTAATAAATTTGTCGATAATAAGAATGTAATAAAACAAGCGAACAAAGTCCAAATGACTTAATTGACATGATCGCACTACAATCAAGACTTCTACCGAGGCAACGCCATACCTGATTTGGAAATACGTTATGACCTGATTCCCTCGGCGGGATACGTAGATGATCCACACGGGCCTCGGTCCCACTTTTAAAACTTTATTACTCCCCTTTTGTAATTTGAACTACGTTATGACCTGATTCCCTCGGCGGAATACGTAGGCGGTCCATACGGGCTTCGGTCCCACTTTTGAAAATCTTATAATTTCCTTTGTTTGAAACGAACTTTTTTATGACATGATTCCCTCGGCGGGATACGTAGGCGACCTATATAGGCTTCGGTCACACCATTAAAAACCTTTCCTCCTTTGTTTTGGACATAGCGAAATCCGCATATTTGAAACTAGGACAATTTTTGAGGTTTCTCTGCAAAAAGACGTCAATAAACACTGAAACGTTGATCTTGAAAATCCGACAAGAACATTTCATAAGAATTTTGTTTTTCAATAAATAAATAAACCTTCTCGCCAAGACAGGAAATCAGACGGGGGTTACAGGTCCAAACAGACCGGGAGCACAAATATTAGGGGTCAAAGCTGCAAAGTCAATACGAGTCAACCGCCCCCCAAAAAAACTCACAATTTTTCTTTGAGCATAGGTTTTTCATATTAGCAGAAGCGGAAAAGACAACAACAATCAAAGTTCAAATTTCGCAATAACGTCCAGACAACAACGTCATTTCAACCTCAGGCGGTTCCTAAACTCACAAGTTTTCTTTGAGTGCAGATATTAGGTTAACAGAAGCATCAAAATCGCAATACTAATGTGTAATTTCGAGGAATTTCTACATCGCAATTCAGCCCAAAGGGATCACACTTGTTGACACCCAATTTTGACCCTTCCGTCCAGACAGTAGCTATAAAATTACACTAATTTTGCAAAATAATTTTTTATGATTTTTATAATAAAATGCAGCAATAAAACATTAATACAGGCATAAATAAACAATTTATTAATGGCACTGCGTCTTACGTAGAAAATTAAGCATTAATTAAATAGCACGCCAGCATTTATTATTATAATTAGGTTAATAAAGCACCTAAATAATTTAATCACAATTTATTAATTTACTTTACCACTAATTAACTAATTAAATACCTAAAACTACACAGCCCAAACCCGCGGCCCATTATTTTCCCCTGACCCGCGGCCCATTATCCGCAACACTCCCTTATTTTTCGACCCACACACACCCTCAGCCCATAACCTTTCCCCATCCCCCTGCCCCTAAAAACCTAACGGAACCCTAGAATCCTAAGCCGCCGCGCCCTCAACCCACGCCTCAAATCGCGCCCCACAACAAGATTACCATTAAAACACCCTTCAATCTTACCAAAATCATCCCTAGAATCTCGTCCTAAGGTCCTCAAGAATATCCCCATATTCCCGTCCAAAAAAACAAATCTTACCACAAGAATCAAATTTACCATAATTAAACCAAGTAAAAAATCATACAAGATCCATTTCATATCAAGGTTTACCAAAAAGGTTAGAAGTCCATTATCTTTTTCCTGTTTCGAATCACTCAAAAATGGTACCAAAATCGCACGAGAATCAGCATTGAAAACCTTACCAAATCAGAACCCACAAAAGAACTATATATACGGGTGTTTATTAACTTCAAAGGCATGGACTTGGAGGGCAGAAATCCAGAGCTCAGTCGGGAGAAAAAAGGGCTGAGTTGGGGAAGCAGTCGGGTAGCAATCTATTTTCCGCAGCAGAGGAACCCCATTAAGTATCCAGGGGAAGTAGCATCCAAAGGGGAATGGGCGTCGATTCACGTCTTCAAACAACGATAGTCGAAAACATATTCTTTCACATGCATTTAGCAGTCTTCAACCTCAGTAGGCATCGTGAGTTAGGGATTCAGCATTCAGAAATTAGCAGCCTAAGAGCAAGAACAGAAGTTCGAAGCCCTTTTTAATACTAGTCCAGAAATCAGCAAAAAGCCCCTGCTTTTTAATTCATACAACAATTCAACTCCGAGTGAATCGACGACTTGATATGTTGCCCCGGTTCGCTGTCCGGAGAAGGTAAAATCAACTCTCTCTCGATTTCGGTTCATTTCTGTATTTCTGTGTGAAGTTTGTATTAAATAAGGTGTTAGATGTTGAAGATGATGTTTGGAGACTGCGAGATAGATAAGTTAAAGACTGTGTCTGTTTATGTGGTTTGCTATGATGTTGTGGGATGAGAAAATTCTGAAATAAGTTTGAATCATGGGTGTGTTGCATTTGTCTGTTTACATTATAATGTCGACTGTCGGGTAATATAACTAGGAAGGAGATTAGGAATATTGAAATTATGGTTTAGATGGTTTTGCATATCTAAGTTAATCCTTGTATGATTATATATTGTGGTATATGGATCTCCCCCTTTATAGTTGAGAATCTGAATACTACCAGCTTTCCCACCAGTGCACTAGCAGTCCAATTTACACCATAGATCTTCCATATAATCTGCATTAGTTCTGTCTATGGAATGCTAGCATGTCTAGGTTAACCATAAAGTGTACATATGCTCCATAGGTTGTTTCAGAAACCTGTTAATTGGGCATATTAACATCTATGTTTAAATAGTCATCTGAATTAACCTGGAAACTGAAAGTAGTTTAAACCTGATTGTTTAGTTGTCTGTTTGCTACTAGTCTTAACAAGAACTGAGCTTAACTGAATTATGAAAACCAAGCATGAAAAGTTAAAGATAGGATAAATCATGAAGCATACTGCCGCTAGATTTTATACACCATTTGATCTGAAATCTGTTGGAAACTATAGTGTCGGGTGTCCTATCCTGTCGGCTCCAAATTCCCGTATATTTGGCCTATCGAATCTGAGCTTTAAAGGTTGATCTTATGCTGCTTTGTTTGGATAAGCAAAGGTTTACTTCTGTACCTTAGCCATATGGTTGTTGTCCATCATCATTTTAACATTACAGTAGCCAAAATATTTCCTGTAAGGTTTAATTGCACGCAAGAACGTAGTAATAATCTGCGCATGGTTAATTTCAATACTACATTTTGAGTACTTCATATATCGGGCATATCTCTATATGTAATATATATATACTTTGAATATGTCGGGTACATCGGTTCCTGTTATATAGACCCATGCTTACATATGTAGGAGTGTGAACATTCACCGATGGGATCCAATGTACATATGGGACTGATCTGCTTTCTTTAAATCTGAAGTGGTGACGTTTTGGGTCTTGTTTTTGCATTCCTGCCTAACTATCTGTATCCAGGGCCCAATGACTATCTTTGGACCGCTTTTCCTTTACCTTCACGAGTCATCAGACATGTTTATACAAAACAATATGCGGCGTCCTAATTATTTGTATCAATTATTATTTGGCTTAACGTGTACTAATCCTTATCTTCTTTTATTTTTACATGAAATGCATCGGAGCAAAACGAAGAGTCTCACGGCGAGACTCATCACGAGCTACTTCAAATGGAAACCCGCGTCTATGTGCATCCGCATTCGCATTCCCGCTTCAGAAATTCCTAAGACAAAATAGGATAAGATGATGTCGTCACACATCTTGAAAGTCGCGATCATATCCTCCTTTTATCTTATTCGTTTAAATTGTTGCCTAATTATTTAACTTTGTAATTAATAGGTTGTCTAGAACAATTAATCCTTGAATACATGAAATGGGGTCGTTAGCTTTAAAACTTGAAATGCACTTCTAATCATTTATCTTAGGCTTGTCATTTTATATCTAATCTTTTGCCTAATCCTTAAAATTGCATATCTAAAACTAACGCACCACTTTTTGACTTCGCAGATAAATGCATATCTATAGTCCATAAATCGGCACCGCTTACATCATAAACAATATAAACGCACACTTTAAAACTTTATAACATTAGTTTTACAACTTTATTCAACATGTCTTCTTTTATAAAAATATTTTGAAGCATTTTTTTTATATTTTCAAAACACGCATTTTTAAACATAATAATTACCCTAGGTTTGGCAGGATAACCGCAAGTTAGCGGATCTTAGAGGGTGCCTAACCCCTTCCTTCTAGATTAATAAAGAACCCTTGTCCAGAATTTCATTAAGTTTAGCAGACCATTAAAATGGAGTTAATGTTTACTTTAAACTAGTTAACATTTAGGTGTCCTAATTCACCCAAAATAATTAGGTGGCGACTCCGCGAACCCTCTAGCATTTAGCACCTTTTAACACTTTTAATATGCTAGCCCTTTTTTTAAAACATTTAACACCTTTTGACACTTTAACATTCTTTTAGCATTTATTTTATTTTTCTAACATTTTCATTAAGCAGGAGATTCGCTAAAATGCCGCGGCTCGAAAAGGGTGCGACAAAATGGCGACTCCGCTGGGGAATTAAGGTTCTTAACCACAACAGACCTAGGGTTATTATTTGGCATTATTTTTGCATTTAATTTTGTGTGCTGTATTTTGTTTATTTTAATTGCTACCTGATTTACTGCTTTCCCTAAACTGGCATTCCGCTCATATTTCTTCAACTCTGGAAAATTCACACAATCACACACAACACGCGGGTGTGCTTCGCGCACCTGCAAATTTCTTTCAAACACCCAAATTTAAGAGAGTTGGTGTTTTGCGCGGAGAATACGGTCCAACCGGTGGCCGCGTAGCCTTCTCACTCGAGTAGTCCGCCGGGAACTCAAGCGTCGGAAAAGCCAAATCTTAGAAACTTAAGATAGAGCTATAACACCCTTTATTTTAGGGCATGCATGCATTTACCTTAGGTGGGTCGGTCCCTGGCATCGACACCACAATCAGGAAGACACCAAACTTGTCGACGGGTTTCTCAACCCAACGACCAACCAGCATACTATGTGTAGCGTGACAATGATAGACAAATCCAAACCTAATCATGACATGCCAAAATTGGGAAAAGTGCACCGTCATTTGGTCGCCATTTCCAACGAAAGCATTACAGTTGGGCGGCTTGGACAGATCCATCATAACCTCGCATATGTGACGTTTAGGCCTACCTCTGGCATAAAGAGGTCTCAAACATGTTAGAACACGCACTTGATTTGCAATTTGCTTATTAGTATATATTGGCTGCAACTTTTTGCATATTATACTAACTTGATTTGCTTCATTTGTTAAAGAGTTATTTTTGTCTAGCTTATCCCCAAAAGCTTGATTCGCGTTGACTGGTAGAAGCACAATCATCCAATAAATGACTAATCCAGAGGCACCGGAACGAAACAACTTAGGACTCATCCCCGTTCCTGTAGAGGATGCAGAGGCGTTAGAAAGGAGAAACACCAATGATCAACACCTCGCCAAACTATTGCAAAGAAATGGAAATCATGCAAGCCAAATAGAAAGGCTCAGATATCACAAACTCGTCTATTAGCTTGAATGCACCACTCCTGAGCAAGGGACAAATGCAATCGTGACACAAGCCCTTGAGCCTCCACTTCCCCAAAGCTCCCCGCAGAGGCCGCAACATACCAGCTCACACCAAAATGTCACTCGCCCGGTCAATTTGCAAACCGACTTCCAAAATGATCTGTTTACTACATACATATCTCAACCTCCACCTACTTATATCTCCTCACTCATCCCAAATTGCCCAGTCACCCAATACGAGCAGAGGACACGCATCACTAGTCCCAACAAACAATATGGGGGATTAGCACATCCGACCGAAAGCCAACCATTTATTATGCATGCATCCTCTCAAGAGACGATCGATGAAGAGAAGTGGCGGACTAGAATTCGAAAATATGGCAAAAGAAATTCGTAGTTTGAAAGAGGCATTCAAATGAACAAAGGGGAGGAAGATTTAGAATATGAAAACTTATGTATGCACCCTGACGTTGAATTACCTGTAGGGTACAAGGTGCCCAAATTTGACATGTTCGATGGAAATGGGAATCCTCGAGCTCATCTAAGGTCATATTGTGATAAATTGATTGGAGTTGGTAAAAATCAAGCAATCATCATGAAACTATTCATCAGGAGTCTAACCGGCGAGGCTACCGATGTACACATGCCAAGACCCTTGAAAATGGGACAGCTGGAATGCCATGGCACAAGATTTCATGGATAGATTCAGATTCAACACTGACACTGTACCTGATAGATTTTATCTTATGAAACTCGAAAAGAAATCCACCGAAACTTTCAGGGAATACGCCCTGAGGTGGCGGTCGGAAGCAGCAAAGGTCCAACCTCCAATGGCAGAGAGCGAAATGACCACCTTGTTCGTGCAATCATTAAAAGATGCGACGTATTATGAAAAGATGATCAGTGTAATTGGGCGAAGTTTTGCAGAAGTCGTGAGAATGGGAGACTTCGTGGAAGAAGGCATTAAGACAGGCAGGATTACAAACCTGACAGCCCTACAAGAAACTAGCAGAGCAATGCAGTCAAATTCCATCGGAGGTACCTCACAGAGGAGAAGAGATGCATCACCCTCCATCACGGTCATTCAGGAGCATATGCCAGAACAACTTCCAGTGTATCAAAGCCCACCGCCTTCTTACCATCCACAGTCATATTATCAGCACTGCGCCACCCCATATCCTGTTTACCATACCCAACCAGCATACCCAAAATATTTACCACAATCACAAATCCGCACACCAAACAGACCCAAACCCCGTATAGATGCTGAGAAAAAGCCCACCAGAACCTATACACCTTTAGCTGAACCTATAGCCCAAGTGTATGAGAAGCTGAAAGCCGCAGGAATACTCCAGCCAGTTCCCAGAAATACCCCCAGGCCTACTTCCCGAGGGCACGATGAAACCAAACATTGTGCATACCACTCCGGTGTCGAGGGGCATGACATCGCAAATTGTTATACCCTCAAAGACAAAATCGAGGAATTGATCAAAGATGGAGTCATCCAACTTAAAGAAGCTCCCCCCAATATAAACAACAACCACTTACCAAACCCTGATGATGCCTATGTGAACATGATTGTTGAACAAAACAGTTTGGAAGGGACTGTTGTGCCGGTCCAAAGAGGGAAGAAGGTTGAATCATCAATCAATCTCCAAAGGAAGAGAAATGCTCCTTGGCTAGAGCCTGTTGCGCCTGAATCAGTCATTCATCAAAACATGCACTTCGCAGAAATCAAAAGAAGAAGATACAGAAAACTGCGTGGAAGGGCTCTAAAGTCTTCTCGTTGCTGAAAAGGAAACATAAATACAATGTGATCCGGTATGATCCCGCTGAAGACCCTGCCATCTAAGATGCAGAGCAATGCGACATTTTGAACAAGTGGACGTGTACCCCTGTCTTGGCCTCTGGGAATCTAAAAAAAAAATACATAGTTAGTTTAACATATTTTGCCTCTTTCCGTTTGTAATGATGGAACTACGTTCGACCTGATTCCCTTGACGGATACGTAGGCGGCCATATCGGCTTCGGTCCCACCTTTTAGAAAATCCCCATTTTCTCTTTTGCTTGTATTGGAACTACGTTTGACCTGATTCCCTTGATGGATACGTAGGCGGCCGCCTCGGCTTCGGTCCCACCTTTAGAAATTTTTAATTTCACCCAATTTCGTTGTAATGAACTACGTCATGACCTGATTCTCTCATGGGGATACGTAGGCGGCCTAAATCGGCATCGGTCACACCATTAGGAAACCTTCCATATTTTTGAAAATAACGAAAACACACATAATATACAAGCAACCCCATGGAAACCCACTTTTAGGCTAAATGCCCTTTGCAAATTCAAAACTGAGACAAGGCAGGACCCCGGGCCGGGGTTATGAGTCGCACACAAGGCGCACGTCACAAGAGTCAAAACTACAAAGTCAACGCGAATCAACCGCCCCCCCCCCCCCCCTCAAACTCACAAATTTTTCTTTAAGCGCAGGTCCTTCATATTAGCAGAAGGTACAACAAAGTTCTTCATACTAGTAGAAGCAGAAAATACAACAAAATTCTTCAGAAGCAGCAGAAGCAGACTGACATCAACAATCAGAGTTCAAATCCCGCAACAAAGTCTAGCGCATCAGCTCGGGCCTAGAGTCAAATTGCAACCCATGCAGTGCACAAACGCACAACAAAGACATCATGGCAATCCATATGGTTCACAAATGCATCACAACAAAGGCATCATGGCAATTCGATGGCGGCAGATTCTAGCATGTCCGCCCAAGGACAACATCTCAGCATTCACAACACCCCACATATCATACAGGGATGACATCCCTATTCACATAATTGCATTTCTCATATATTTATCATCTTGTTTTAACAGTTATACACTAATTTTTCTCAAGCTTAGCTTGCAGGAGCATTTATTCTACAGGAGCAGCAGCAACACGTCTGAAACGATGCCACGTCCGAAAACGACGCCCAGTCCGAAAACGACGTCGAGTCCGAAAACGACTCCAAGTCCGAAAACGACTCCGCGTCCGAAAACGACGCCACGTCCGAAAACGACGCCACCCAAAACGACTCAGTCCAAAACGACTCGCGTCCAAAACGACGCCGGCCCAAAACGACGCCGCGAAACGACGCCGCCCTAAACGACGCTGTCTAAAACGACGCCAAAAACGACGCGTCAAAACGACGCCGCGTCCGAACGACGCGTCAAAACGACGCCAGCCAAAACGACGCCATCCAAAACGACGCCATTCAAAACGACTCGAAGTCGAAATGACTCACGTCCGAAACGACGCCATTCAAAACGACGCTAAGTCCGAAAACGACGCTAAGTCCAAAAACGACGCTACGTCCGAAAACGACGCCCAGTCCGAAAATGACTCAGAGTCCGAAAACGACTCCACGTCCGAAAATGACGCCACGTCCGAAAACGACGCCACGTCCGAAAAACGACGTCCGTACACGATGCCACGTCCAAAACGGCGTCATCAACACACCACATCTATGCAAGGACAATTTCTCTACTCTCAAATTTGCATTTCTTATTCATGTTTTATTATTCTGTCTTAGCAGTTATGCACTAACCTTTTCTATGAGCTTTAGTCTACATGGCTTCAATCTAAAAGGGCAGTCGCAGCAAGGACAACATATCCGCATTCACAATCGCAACACATCTGTGCAAGGACGAAAGTCACAGCATTTGCGGCATCGCATCAACACAACATGCATCACATTTTTGCAGAATAACATTTTCTACTCACAGTTACATTGCTTTTAAAATTATGCATTATCATTTTGTCTTAACAGTTATGCACTAACCGTTTGCTTAGTCTTAGCATGCAGGAGCAGGAGCACAACGTGGATTTTCTCTTACAGCGAACCGGGGCAATTTGTTGGGGGGCCAACCTTCCAACAAATGGCAGAAGCGGCCTCAAGCGTCAGTCCACTCATTCCACATCTCCATAAAACCCAGCACCATAAGTCGATAACGGTACACCCCTAAGTTCAAGCCAGTTATTTTATTTTTTTTAGCGCCACATACCCAGTGTCGTCATAACTCGACACTGGGATAAATTTTGAGTCCGCGTTAGCCCGCCTTGGTATTTTGACCATGGTAGCCCAGTGTCGTCATAACTCGACACTGGGACAAATTTTGAGTTGCGTTAGCCCGCCTTGGCGTTTCGGCCATGGTAGCCCAGTGTCGTCATAACTCGACACTGGGACAGTTTAAGTCCGCGTCAGCCTTGCCCAACATTTTAATTCTGAGGATCGAGACAAAATTGGCTATGAGTCAACGTCTTTGTCCGAAGATTCTTCCATCATCTCCATACAAAGAGGGACAACTGTTGACACCCAATTTTGACCCTCCCGTCCAGACAGTAGCTATAAAATTACACTAATTTTGCAAAATAATTTTTTATGATTTTTATAATAAAATGCAGCAATAAAACATTAATACATGCATAAATAAACAATTTAATAATGGAACCGCGTCTTACGTAGAAAATTAAGCACTAATTAAATAGCACGCCAGCATTTATTATTATAATTAGATTAATAAAGCACCTAAATAATTTAATCACAATTTATTAATTTACTTTACCACTAATTAACTAATTAAATACCTAAAACTACACAGCCCAAACCCGTGGCCCATTATTTTCCCCTGACCCGCGGCCCATTATTCGCAACACTCCCTTATTTTTCGACCCACACACACCCTCAGCCCATAACCTTTCCCCATCCCCCTGCCCCTAAAAATCTAACGGAACCCTAGAATCCTAAGCCGCCGCGCCCTCAACCTACGCCTCAAATCGCGCCCCACAACAAGATTACCATTAAAACACCCTTCAATCTTACCAAAATCATCCCTAGAATCTCGTCCTAAGGTCCTCAAGAATATCCCCATATTCCCGTCCAAAAAACAAATCTTACCACAAGAATCAAATTTACCATAATTAAACCAAGTAAAAATCATACAAGATCCATTTCATATCAAGGTTTACCTAAAAGGTTTGAAGTCCATTATCTTTTTCCTGTTTCGAATCACTCAAAAATGGTACCAAAATCGCACGAGAATCAGCATTGAAAACCTTACCAAATCAGAACCCACAAAAGAACTATATATACGGGTGTTTATTAACTTCAAAGGCATTGGCTTGAGGGCAGAAATCCAGAGCTCAGTCGGGAGAAAAAAGGGCTGAGTTGGGGAAGCAGTCGGGTAGCAATCTATTTTCCGCAGCAGAGGAACCCCATTAAGTATCCAGGGGAAGTAGCATCCAAAGGGGAATGGGCGTCGATTCGCGTCTTCAAACAACGATAGTCGAAACATATTCTTTCACATGCATTTAGCAGTCTTCAACCTCAGTAGGCATCGTGAGTTAAGGATTCAAAGATTCGAAATTAGCACTTAACAAAGAAGAAGTTCAAGCCCTTTAATACTAGTCCAGAAATCAGCAAAAAGCCCCTGCCTTTTAATTCATACAACCCCGAGTGAATCGACGACTTGATATCGCCGCTTGTCATTGTCCGGAGAAGGTAAAATCAACTCTCTCGATTTCGGTTCATTTCGTATTTCGTGTGAAGTTTGTATTAAATAAAGTGTTAGATGTCAAGATGATGTTTGAGATGCGAGATAGATAAGTTAAAGGCGTAATCATTTTATGTGGTTTGCTATGATGTTGTGGGATGAGAAAATTCTGAAATAAGTTTGAATCATGGGTGTGTTGCATTTGTCTGTTTACATTATAATGCTGACTGTCGGGTAATATAACTAGGAAGGAGATTAGGAATATTGAAATTATGGTTTAGATGGTTTTGCATATCTAAGTTAATCCTTGTATGATTATATATTGTGGTATATGGATCTCCCCCTTTATAGTTGAGAATCTGAATACTACCAGCTTTCCCACCAGTGCACTAACAGTCCAATTTACACCATAGATCTTCCATATAATCTGCATTAGTTCTGTCTATGGAATGCTAGCATGTCTAGGTTAACCATAAAGTGTACATATGCTCCATAGGTTGTTTCAGAAACCTGTTAATTGGGCATATTAACATCTATGTTTAAATAGTCATCTGAATTAACCTGGAAACTGAAAGTAGTTTAAACCTGATTGTTTAGTTGCCTGTTTGCTACTAGTCTTAACAAGAACTGAGCTTAACTGAATTATGAAAACCAAGCATGAAAAGTTAAAGATAGGATAAATCATGAAGCATACTGCCGCTAGATTTTATACACCATTTGATCTGAAATCTGCTGGAAACTATAGTGTCGGGTGTCCTATCCTGTCGGCTCCAAATTCCCGTATATTTGGCCTATCGAATCTGAGCTTTAAAGGTTGATCTTATGCTGCTTTGTTTGGATAAGCAAAGGTTTACTTCTGTACCTTAGCCATATGGTTGTTGTCCAGCATCATTTTAACATTACAGTAGCCAAAATATTTCCTGTAAGGTTTAATTGCACGCAAGAACGTAGTAATAATCTGCGCATGGTTAATTTCAATACTACATTTTGAGTACTTCATATATCGGGCATATCTCATATATGTAATATATATATACTTTGAATATGTCGGGTACATCGGTTCCTGTTATATAGACTCATGCTTACATGTGTAGGAGTGTGAACATTCACCGATGGGATCCTATGTACATATGGGACTGATCTGCTTTCTTTAAATCTGAAGTGGTGACGTTTTGGGTCTTGTTTTTGCATTCCTGCCTAACTATCTATATCCAGGGCCCAATGACTATGCTGGACCAGTTTTCCTTTACCTTCCTGAGTCACTGTACATGTTTATACAGTAAACATATGTGCGCGTCCTAATTATTTGTATCAATTATTATTTGGCTTAACGTGTACTAATCCTTATCTTCTTTTATTTTTACATGAAATGCATCGGAGCAAAACGAAGAGTCTCACGGCGAGACTCATCACGAGCTACTTCAAATGGCAACCCGCGTCTATGTGCATCCGCATTCGCATTCCCGCTTCAGAAATTCCTAAGACAAAATAGGATGATGTCGTCACACATCTTGAAAGCCGCGATCATATCCTCCTTTTATCTTATTCGTTTAAATTGTTGCCTAATTATTTAACTTTGTAATTAATAGGTTGTCTAGAACAATTAATCATTGAATACATGAAATGGGGTCGTTAGCTTTAAAACTTGAAATGCACTTCTAATCATTTATCTTAGGCTTGTCATTTTATATCTAATCTTTTGCCTAATCCTTAAAATTGCATATCTAAAACTAACGCACCACTTTTTGACTTCGCAGATAAATGCATATCTATAGTCCATAAATCGGCACCGCTTACATCATAAACAATATAAACGCACACTTTAAAACTTTATAACATTAGTTTTACAACTTTATTCAACATGCCTTCTTTTATAAAAATATTTTGAAGCATTTTTTTTTATATTTTCAAAACACGCATTTTTAAACATAATAATTACCCTAGGTTTGGCAGGATAACCGCAAGTTAGCGGATCTTAGAGGGTGCCTAACCCCTTCCTTCTAGATTAATAAAGAACCATTGTCCAGAATTTCATTAAGTTTAGCAGACCATTAAAATGGAGTTAATGTTTACTTTAAACTAGCTAACATTTAGGTGTCCTAATTCATCCAAAATAATTAGGTGGCGACTCCGCGAACCCTCTAGCATTTAGCACATTTTAGCACTTTTAATATGCTAGCCCTTTTTTTAAAACATTTAACACCTTTTGACACTTTAACATTCTTTTAGCATTTATTTTATTTTTCTAACATTTTCATTAAGCAGGAGATTCGCTAAAATGTTGCGGCTCGAAAAGGGTGTGACAACACTCTTATTAGGCGGCTACGCAAAATTGACATACAGGGTCCAACGACATTATGTTTGCACAAGGATGATATTTCGGCTCACAAGGCCACATTCTTATCCTCATTCATTCGTTTCGCATATCTATATATCACTACCCTAACTATTTCATCTTTGGTTTTGTATAAAATTTTACATAGCAGCTCAGCCCGCAAGGCCACAATCGCACGCGTCTATCAATACGCCATTTGGCTCACGGGGCCACACTCTACCCTTATTTCTCAATCACTTTACGGCTCTAACTATTTTATTCGATTTATATTATGCAGGTAATTTCATCATAATAGCCTGGCCCACCGGGTCGAAATCATCTTATTACGTCTATCAACGACGTCTTTTTATTATGTCCGCACAACGACGTCAGCTCAGTTATGTCTATCAGCGATGCTTATATTATTACGTCTATTCAACGACATTGTCTTAATGTCTATCGATGACGTTATGTTATTACGTCTATTAAACGACATCCTATTACATCCACCAATAACGTTCTATTATTACATCTATCAATGACGTCTTCTTATTACGTCTGCACAACGACGTCAGCTCAATTACGTCTATCAGCGACGATTCTCTAATTTCGTTTATTCAACGACGTTGTCTTATCGTCTATCAATGACGTTCTTTTATTACGTCTATTCAACGACATCCTATTACATCTATCAATGACGTCATGTATTACCTCTATTCAACGACATTCATCTTATTACATCTGCACAACGTCATTTCTCTTATTGCGATTATTAATACTATCCATATTTCGTCTACGCAGCGATGATATCTACAACACATCTACCCAACGACGTCATTTTATTATGCCTATACAATAGCTTCAGCTATATTTTGTATTGCAACGACGACAAAACCTTTCAATCCCATTTATTTGAAATGAACTACGTGATGACCTGATTCCCTTACTAGGATACGTAGGCAGCCTATAGGCTTCGGTCACACTATTAAAGTTGTCTCATTTTCACCTAAGGGAACAAACACCCTTAGAAGAATTTCAGGGAACAAACACTCTGTCTTCTTTTAGCACGAGGAACAAACACCTTTTGCATTTTTGACCTCAAGGAACAAATACCTTTAGAGTCACCTAAGGGAACAAACACCCTGTCTTCTTTTTAGCACGAGGAACAAACATCTTTTGCATTTTTGACCTCAAGGAACAAACACATTTAGAGTCACCTAAGGGAACAAACACTCTTTAGAAGGATTTCAGGGAACAAACACCCTGTCTTCTTTTTAGCACGACGAACAAACATATTTTGCATTTTTGACCTCAAGGAACAAACACCTTTAGAGTCACCTAAGGGAACAAACACCTTTAGAAGGATTTCAGGGAACAAACACCCTGTCTTCTTTTTAGCAATAGGAACAAACACTTTTTGCATTTTTGACCTCAAGGAACAAACACCCTTAGAAGGATTTCAGGGAACAAACAATCTCTCTTCTTTTAGCACGAGGAACACACACCTTTTGCATTTTTGACCTCAAGGAACAAACACCTTTAGAGCCACCTAAAGGAACAAACACCCTGTCTTCTTTTTAGCACGAGGAACAAACACCTTTTGCATTTTTGACCTCAATGAACAAACACCCTTAGAAGGATTTCAGGGAACAAACACTCTGTCTTCTTTGAGCACGAGGAACAAACACCTTTTGCATTTTTGACCTCAAGGAACAAACACCTTTAGAGTTACCTAAGCGAACAAACATCCTTAGAAGGATTTCAGGGAACAAACACTCTGTCTTCTTTTAGTACGAGGAACAAACACCTTTTGTATTTTTGACCTCAAGAAACAAACATCTTTAGAGTCACGTAAGGGAACAAACACCCTTAGAATGATTTCAGGGAACAAACACCCTGTCTTCTTTTAGCACGAGGAACAAACACCTTTTGCATTTCAACCTCAGGGAACAAACACTCTTAGAGGCATTTAAACACATTTGTTGTCAAACGTCATTAAGAAACTATTCTCCTTATTTTGCATATAATGAAATACACTCATTTGTTCACCTTGTTAAGACAGGTTTTCATATTAGCAGCAACCGGAAGGACAGTAGCAGCCAAGTGGCTCACAAACACATCACATCGATATAATGAATATATGTATAACGTTCGGAAACGACGTCATACGCATTACATCCAGAAACGACGCTATCTGCATTACGTTCAGAAACGACGTTATTTCATGACGCCAATGCAACGGCTCCAGCACATGATGTCTACGCAAGACAATATTCCTATTCACATGATTGTATTCTCATATTCATGCTTTACCATTTTTATAGTCATAACAATTATGCATAACTTTTCTTAAGTTTTAGCCTACAGGATCTCCAATTTACAGGAGCAGTTGCAGCACGTCCGAGTAAGGGCGATATCACAACATTTAGCAAGTCCGTGCAAGGACGACATCTCAGCATTTGCAGCATCACGTCAATAACGTCATCACATTACACAGGATGACATTCCTATTCGCAGAATCGCATTTCTTACATATACATGCTCTATCATTTTTGTCTCAACAGTTATGCACTAATTTTTCTTAAGTTTTAGCCTGCATGAACCCTAATTTACAGGAGCATGAGCACAACGGGAAACTATCTCTTATGGCGAACCGAGACAATTTGTAACTCGAACGTCGATCCGTTCTCCTCCAGCATCCCGCAACACTAATGGCCCAGTGTCATCATAATTCGACACTGAGACAAAATTTTAAATCTGCGTCCGCCCGCCTTATTTTTCTAGCATTACAGCAACCAGTGTCATCATAATTCGATACTGAGACAAAATTTTTGAATCTGCATCTGCATTGTCCCTAATTTTTCTAAAGTCACAATAACCCAGTGCCATAATAATTCGACACTGAAACAAAATTTTGAATCTGCGTTAGCCTTCTCTTTAATTTTCCAAATAACGCAACAACCCATTGTCATCATAATTCGACAATGGGACCAAATTTTGAATTTGCATCCCCATTGTCCTTAATTTTCTAACATCATAGCAACCCAGTGTCATCATGATTCGACACTGAGACAAATTTTGAATCGGCGTCGGTCCGCTTTTTATTTTCTAGCATTGCAACAACCTAGTGTCATCATAATTCAACACAGGAACAAATTTTGAATCTGCATCAGCTTTGCGCTTAAATTCCTAACATCAAAATCCCATCTTCTTCTTGAAAACTCTGTTTATTCGTGCATTTCCTATCCTTTGACAATCGGGACAAAATTGGCTACAAGTCAACGTCTTTATCCGAACACTCTTTCAAAGTCTTCAGTCAAAGAGGGACAAACTGTTGACACTCAATTTTATCCCCTCTTTACCGCATTTCATTCAGATCATCCTTTTATCTTTAATTAATTTTATTCTGCTTCTCAGTCTTGAAAATTATCAAAAAATAAGTAATTTTAATCTTTTTCACTAATTACCGAAACTTTTGAAATATCGGGTATTATATTTTATAATTAAAATATAAGCAAAATAATTTTAATATTTCTGTATCGACATTGGTGATTGATTTTCCCTAATATTTTCACCAATTACAAAATTAATCATTTTCATATGAATAAACATATATTTTACTTAAAATCAAATACATATATTAAATCTTTTGTATCGTATTTTTATATGTATGTACACTTTTGAAATTAGTTGAGATTAAAGAAGCATGTTTTAATTAATTGAAGATTTGAATTAGTTAATTGGGCTAATTAATCCCTCAACATTTTCTTCCCAACTAATTAATTTCCCCTCCATGAATCATCCCAACTCCCCTTTATTAATTCCCTCTCCCACAACCCCAAATTCGTCCAACATCAGCAGCCCATTACCCAGACCCGACCCAGCTTTATTTTTTATTTCCCCTCACAATATCGTTCATCACCAACAACACCCAAACCAGATCGTTCAACTTCAAACCAAACCAGAAAATCCCCATCGTCCACAACCTTCCCCAAATCTCGCGACCATCACCCCACCCTTTATCACTAGTACATCACCTTAGCTTTATCCCTCACCCCTAGCATAGCTATGACAGAAGTTGTGCCATCATCTATCACTTTTGCCGTCCTCTTTTCCCCTGTTTCTGAATCGTCCAGAACCACAGAGAAACGATCACTCTCATTTTCTCCTTTATTTCGAATTCCAACCGTTGAAGCTTTCAATTTTCTTGGGCTATAATACCCCCTCAAGTTGTATTTAGGGGGGATCGAAAATCTGATTTTAAAGGAGAGGAGAACCAATATTCAGTTCATCCACTGTCGATTCTCTGTTTTCATAAACCAAGAACAAAAACCCGATTTTACTACTTTAAAAGCCAATAGGAAATTCTGGGTTATGTTTTTAAAACCAAGAATAAAGACCCAGGTCTCATTACTTTAAAACTGCGGGAAAACCAGGAAAGAGAACCTCTGTTTTACTCTCAGCCCGAACAAGGCCAGAAAATCCTTAAGCTTTTTCCCCTTTTAATCGCATAGCATAAAAATACCTCCGAGCGGAATCGACGAGTCGAAACACGACTTGGTTCGCTGCCCGGAGAAGGTAAACCCATCTTCCTCTCGAAATTACAATTCTTTATGCAAACTTATGTATTTTCTGTCCATGCACTTTGACTATACTTGTTAACACTGTACTTGTTAACAGTGTTAATTAAGATCGAGCATGTCTAAAAGTCTAAACAGATCTCTAACTTTAAAGTCATCAACATAGCTTTGTAATTAGTATAATAAGCCATGATTTATGGTTTAAATAACTGTTTTAATAGACTGACAGGGGGTAGTGGTATATCCTGTTTATTGGTTACGTCGTGTTAGGTCCGTGTCGGGATAATGCGATTACATTAATATTTGGGTTCTGTTTAACTGGAAGTGTCATTTCATGACTACTTATATGCTTCTTTGTCCAGTATATTTGTTGGATGGACTATGCCATATCTCATTGTATGAGTATTATCATGTCCAAGACATAAGCATAGAGATTACTTTGTGGGCTTAAGATTGTGTCACCAGTTGATTATGTGGTCATTTTGTCCATCTGTTCTGTTGTTTCTGTCATAATAGGTCTCCATAACAGTTTATAGCATCTTTGTCCTATGCCCAGTTGTACATCATGAATATGATTGAGTGTTTAACTGATTTAGATGATTTTATATTTTGGTAAAAAAAACATGGTCATCGCCAATACACACCTGTACTCAAGAGTCCAGGATTATGCCTAAGCTACCTATGAAGTATGGCCTTGTTGCAGAAATCATTCATGTCTAAGTTGTTTATTAAGGACATGCATTTGTGCTTCTTTAAGTCAATAAACTAGTCTATGTGGATATAATTGTCTGGAACTGCTCATGCATAAGTGTTTGACAGATAATTCTTGCATTAATTAGATGAGTCTGCTGTGTATATGAATGTATGACTGTAACTCCTTTGGTTTAAATGAATTAGACCTTTCCTCAACATTTAGTTTCAATTTATCCCTTTGCTGGAATCAAGTAGTATATATATGCATTATATCTTTTCTTCCTACCTAACCACATATCTATTTGCTTAACTTCTTGCTAATAGAGACTCACCACATCCATGTCTGCATTCCTTGCATTCTCCGGCCTCAGGACTTCTAAACAAATAGGGTGAGATGATATCTTCATCCGTCCTAGTCACTTCTCTTAAACTCTTTAAATTCCACCATTTTATTATTTGTATTTTAATTTTGTAACATTGTATGATTATAAGAATGCTTAGAATAGTTAGGCTTAGAATTAATAAATTAGAATGGGTAGTTAAGAAATAGGAAAATCCCCGCTGGGGATACTTAGGTTTTTTACCATAACAGACTTAGGCTTTATTCTTTACAAGTTAAATGCGTAAACTGTTTTATTGCTTTCCTTAAACTGCTTAAATTACTAATTTATTTTACTACTTTCCATAAACTGTTATTTTATTATATATTTGCTACATCCTTTACCACTTTCCTTAAATTGACATTCCACTCATATTTCTTCCGCTCTGGAAAGTAGACATCATCACACACTACACGCGAGGTGTGCTTTGCACACCCGTAAATTTCTTTCAAATACCCAAATTTAGGAGAGTTGACGTTTTACGCGGAGAATCCGGTCCAACCGATGGCCGCGTAGCCTTATCACTCGAGTGTCCGCTCGGGAACCTTGCGTCTAGAAAGCCAAATCTTAGAAAACTTAAGATAGAGCTATACCACCTTTTATTTAAGTCATGCATGTACTTACCTTAGGTGGGTCGATCCTTGGTATCGTCTCCACAATTAGGAAAACACCAAAATTTGTCGATGGGTTTTGATAACCCAACGACCAATCAGCACTATGTGTAGCGTGATAATGATAGACAAATCAAAGCCTAATTATGACATGCCGAAATTGGAAAAAGTGCACCGTCATTTGGTTGTCATTTCCCATAAAACATTGCAGTTTACGGCTTGGACCTATTTATCATAATCTCGCATATTTGACGTTTAGGCCCACCTCTGGCATAAAAGACGTCTCACGCATATTAGAACGCGCGCATGATTTGCATGCAATTTGCTTATTATTGATTGTCGCTTTCAACTCTATACATATTTTCTAAAACAATATTAACCCATGTTATACTAACTTGGTTTGCTTCATTTATATTAAGGATTATTTTTACCTAGCTTATTTGCTCAAAAGGTTGATTTGCGTTGACTGACAGAACATCTCCTCCACAAAATCAAAAGCATAGTCATCCAGCAGAATGATTGATTCAAAGGCGCCCAATTGTTCGGGATGCGAAACATGAAAATTTTATGAAAATTAGACATGTACCCCGACCCGATTTCTCCTGCAAAGCTTGTTTAAAATTCAAATTGAGGCCTTAATCACATTTTTGCATTCAATGTGTTTTTCCTCCGTCTTTTGAAAACTTAAAATTTAACTACTTTTTGCAATTTCCGAATTCGTTCTCTTTCATCAATCATATTAATAAATTTGTCGATAATAAGAATGTAATAAAACAAGCGAACAAGTCCAAATGACTTAATTGACATGATCGCACTACAATCAAGACTTCTACCCGGGCAACGCCATACCTGATTTGGAAATACGTTATGACCTGATTCCCTCGGCGGGATACGTAGATGATCCACACGGGCCTCGGTCCCACTTTTAAAACTTTATTACTCTCTTTTTGTAATTTGAACTACGTTATGACCTGATTCCTTCGGCGGAATACGTAGGCGGTCCATACGGGCTTCGGTCCCACTTTTGAAAATCTTATAATTTCATTTGTTTGAAACGAACTATGTTATGACATGATTCCCTCGGCGGGATACGTAGGCGGCCTATATAGGCTTCGGTCACACCATTAAAATCTTTCCTCCTTTGTTTTGGACATAGCGAAATCCGCATATTTAAAACTAGGACAATTTTTGAGGTTTCTCTGCAAAAAGACGTCAATAAACACATAAACGTTGATCTTGAAAATCCGACAAGAACTTTTCATAAGCATTTTGTTTTTCAATAAATAAATAAACCTTCTCGCCAAGACAGGAACTGCATATGGGTTACAGTCCAAACAGATCAAGGCACAAATATTAGGGGTCAAAGCTGCAAAGTAAATACGAGTCAACCCCCCCCCCCCCCAAAAAAAAAAAACTCACAACATAGGTTTTTCATATTAGTAGAAGCGGAAAAGACAACAATAATCAAAGTTCAAATTCCGCAATAATGTCCAGACAACAACGTCATTTCAACCTCAGGTGGTTCCCAAACTCATAAGTTTTCTTTGCGTGCAGATCTTAGGTTAATAGAAGCACCGAAATCACAACACTAATGTGTAATTTCGAGGAATTTCTGCATCGCAATTCAGCCCAAAGTGATCACGCTCCTATTAGGCAGCTACGAAAAATTGACCTACATGGTCCAACAACATTATGTTTGCACAAGGATGATATTTCAGCTCACAAGGCCACATTCTTATCCTCATTCATTCGTTTCGCATATCTATATATCACTGCCCTAACTATTTCATCTTTGGTTTTGAAGAAAATTTTGCATAGCAGCTCAGCCCGCAAGACCATAATAGCACGCGTCTATCAAAACGTCATTTGGCTCACGGGGCCACACTCTACCCTCATTTCTCAATCACTTTACGTCTCTAACTATTTTATTCGATTTATATTCTGCAGGTAATTTCATCATAATAGCCTGGCCCACCGGGTCGAAATCATCTTATTACGTCTATCAACGACGTCTTCTTATTACGTCCGCACAACGACGTCAGCTCAATTACGTCTATCAGTGATGCTTATCTTATTACGTCTATTCAATGACATTGTATTATCGTCTATCAATGATGTTCTATTATTACGTCTATTCAACGAGATCCTATTACATCCACCAATAACGTTGTATTATTACATCTATCAACGACGTCAGCTCAATTACGTCTATCAGCGACGATTCTCTTATTTCGTCTATTCAACGACGTTGTTTTATCGTCTATCAACGACGTTCTCTTATTACGTCTATTTAACGACATTCATCTTATCACATCCACACAACGACATTTCTCTTATTGCGATTATCAATATTGTCCATATTTCGTCTACGCAGCGACGATATCTACAACACGTCCACCAAACGACGTCATTTTATTATGCCTATGCAACAGCTTCAGCCATATTTTGTATTGCAACGACGACAAAACCTTTCAATCCCGTTTATTTGAAACGAACTACGTGATGACCTGATTCCCTGACTAGGATACGTAGGCGGTCTATAGGCTTCGGTCACACTATTAAAGTTGTCTCATTTTCACTTAAGGGAACAAACACCCTAAGAAGGATTTCAGGGAACAAACACCCTGTCTTCTTTTAGCACGAGGAACAAACACCTTTTGCATTTCTGACCTCAAGGAACAAACACCTTTAGAGTCACTTAAGGGAACAAACACCCTTAGAAGGATTTCAGGGAACAAACACCCTGTCTTCTTTTAGCACGAGGAACAAACACCTTTTGCATTTCTGACCTCAAGGAACAAACACCTTTAGAGTCACCTAAGGAAATAAATACCCTTAGAAGGATTTCAGGTAACAAACACCCTGTCTTCTTTTTAGCATGAGGAACAAACACCTTTTGCATTTTTTACCTCAAGGAACAAACACCTTTAGAGTCACCTAAGGGAACAAACACCCTTAGAAGGATTTCAGGAACAAACACCATGTGTTCTTTTTAGCACGAGGAACAAACACCTTTTGCATTTTTGACCTCAAGGAACAAACACCTTTAGAGTCACCTAAGGGAACAAACACCCTTAGAAGGATTTCAGGTAACAAACACTCTCTCTTCTTTCAGCACGAGGAACAAACAGCTTTTGCATTTTTGACCTCAAGGAACAAACACCTTTCGAGTCACTTAAGGGAACAAACACCCTTAGAAGGATTTCAGGTAACAAACACCCTGTCTTCTATTTAGCAAGAGGAACAAACACCTTTTGCATTTTTTACCTCAAGGAACAAACACCTTTAGAGTCACCTAAGAGAACAAACACCCTTAGAAGGATTACAGGGAACAAACACCCTGTCTTCTTTTAGCACGAGGAACAAACACCTTTTGCATTTTTGACCTCAAGGAACAAACACTTTTAGAGTCACCTAAGGGAACAAACATCCTTAGAAGGATTTCAGGGAACAAACACTCTGTCTTCTTTTAGTACGAGGAACAAACACCTTTTGTATTTTTGACCTCAAGAAACAAACATCTTTAGAGTCACCTAAGGGAACAAACACCCTTAGAATGATTTCAGGGAACAAACACCCTGTCTTCTTTTAGCACGAGGAACAAACACCTTTTGCATTTCAACCTCAGGGAACAAACACCCTTAGAGGCATTTAAACACATTTGTTGTCAAACATCATTGAGAAACTATTCTCCTTATTTTGCATATAATGAAATACACTCATTTGTTCGCCTTGTTAAGACAGGTTTTCATATTAGCAGCAACCGGAAGGACAGTAGCAGCCAAGTGGCTCACAAACACAGCACATCGATATAATGAATATATGTATAACGTTCGGAAACGACGTCATACGCATTACATCCAGAAACGACGCTATCTGCATTACGTTCAGAAACGACGTTATTTCATGACGCCAATGCAACGGCTCCAGCACATGATGTCTACGCAAGACAATATTCCTATTCACATGATTGTATTCTCATATTCATGTTTTACCATTTTTATAGTCGTAACAATTATGCATAACTTTTCTTAAGTTTTAGCCTAAAGGATCCCCAATTTACAGGAGCAGTTGCAGCACGTCCGAGTAAGGGCGATATCACAACATTTAGCAAGTCCGTGCAAGGACGACATCTCAGCATTTGCAGCATCACGTCAATAATGTCATCACATTACACAGGATGACATTCCTATTCGCAGAATCGCATTTCTTACATATACATGCTCTATCATTTTTGTCTCAACAGTTATGCACTAATTTTTCTTAAGCTTTAGCCTGCATGAACCCTAATTTACAGGAGCATGAGCACAACGAGAAACTATCTCTTATGGCGAACCGAGACAATTTGTAACTCGAACGTCGATCCGTTCTCCTCCAGCATCCCGCAACACTAATGGCCCAGTGTCATCATAATTCGACACTGGGACAAAATTTTAAATCTGCGTCCGCCCACCTTATTTTTCTTGCATTACAACAACCAGTGTCATCATAATTCGACACTGAGACAAAAATTTTGAATCTGCATCCGCATTGTCCCAAATTTTTTTAAAGTCGCAATAACCCAGTGCCATAATAATTCGACACTGGACAAAATTTTGAATCTGCGTTATCCTTATCTTAAATTTTCCAAATATCGCAACAACCCATTGTCATCATAATTCGACAATGAAATAAAATTTTGAATTTGCATCCGCATTGTCCTTAATTTTCTAATATCATAGCAATCCAGTGTCATCATGATTCGACACTGGGATAAATTTTGAATCGGCGTCAGCCCGCTTTTTATTTTCTAGCATTGCCACAAATCAGTGTCATCATAATTCGACACAGTGACAAATTTTGAATCTGCATCAGCTTTGTGCTTAAATTCCTAGCATCAAAATCCTCTCTTCTTCTTGAAAACTCCGTTTAATCGTGCATTTCCTATCCTTTGACAATCAGGACAAAATTGGATGCAAGTCAACGTCTTTGTCCGAACACTCTTTCATCGTCTTCAGTCAAAGAGGGACAAACTGTTGACACTCAATTTTGTTCCCTCTTTACCGCATTTCATTCAGATCGTCCTTTTATCTTTAATTAATTTTACTTTACTTCTCAGTCTTGAAAATTGTCAAAAAATAAGTAATTTTAATCTTTTTCACTAATTACCGCATAATTTTGAAATATTGGGTATTATGTTTTATAATTAAAATATAAGCAAAATAATTTTAATATTTCGGTATCGGCATTGGTGATTGATTTTATATTTTTATCAATTACCAAATTAATCATTTTCATATGAATATTATATTTTACTTAAAATCAAATACATATATTAAATCTTTTGTACCGTATTTTTATATGTAGGGGGATCAAAAATCTGATTTTAAAGTAGAGGAGAACCAATATAGTCGATTCTCTGTTTTCATAAACCAAGAACAAAAACCCGATTTTACTACTTTAAAAGCCAAGAGGAAATTCTGGGTTCTGTTTTTAAAACCAAGAATAAAGACCCATGTCTCATTACTTTAAAACTGCGGGAAAACCAGGAAGGAGAACCTCTGTTTTACTCTCAGTCCGAACAAGGCCAGAAAATCCTTAAGTTATTTCCTCTTTTAATCGCATAGCATAAAAATACCTCCGAGCGGAATCGACGAGTCGAAACACGCCTCGGTTCGCTGCTCGGAGAAGGTAAACCCATCTTCCTCTAAAGATTTCAATTCTTTATGCAAACTTATGTGTTTTCTGTCCATGCACTTTGACTATACTTGTTAACAGTGTTAATTAAGATCGAGCATGTCTAAAAGTCTAAACAGATCTCTATCTTTAAAGTCATCAACATAGCCATGATATGTGGTTTAAATATCTGTTTTAAAATACTGACAGGGGGTAGTGGTATATCTTGTTTATTGGTTACGTCGTGTTAGGTTCGTGTCGGGATAATGCGACTACATTAATATTTGGGTTTTGTTTAACTGGAAGTGTCATTTCATGACTACTTATCTGCTTCTTTGTCCAGTATATTTGTTGGATGGACTATGCCATATCTCCTTGTATGAGTATCATCATGTCCAATACATAAGCATAAAGATTACTTTGTGAGCTTAAGATTGTGTCACCAGTTGATTATGTGGTCATTTTGTCCATATGTTCTGTTGTTTCTGTCATAATAGGTCTCCATAACAGTTTGTAGCATCTTTGTCCTATGCCCAGTTGTACATCATGAATATGATTGAGTGTTTAACTGATTTAGATGATTTTATATTTTTGTAAAAAAAAAAAATGGTCATCGCCAATACAAATGCACTCAAGAGTCCAGGATTATGCCTAAGCTGCCTATGAAGTATGGCCTTGTTGCAGAAATCATTCATGTCTAAGTTGTTTATTAAGAACATGCATTTGTGCTTCTTTAAGGCAATAAACTAGTCTATGTGGATATAATTGTCTGGAACTGCTCATGCATAAGTGTTTGACAGATAATTCTTGCATTAATTAGATTAGTCTACTGTGTATATGAATGTATGACTGTAACTCCTTTGGTTTAAATGAATTAGACCTTTCCTCAACATTTAGTTTCAATTTATCCCTTTGCTGGAATCAAGTAGTATATATATGCATTCTATCCTTTCTTCCTACCTAAGCACATATCTATTTGCTTAACTTCTTGCTAATAGAGACCTGGAGCTTGAACATGACCATCTGTTTGTCCTCATTATAGGCATCCCCCATTTTTATGTGTTTGGCATTTTACTATTTCATCATGGTTAATTTTGGCTCATTAGTTTGCTATAAGATGCATAGGAATGACTCAGGTTTATTTCCTAACCCAAGATTTCATCTTGTTGTGTGGTGAATGGATGTAAACCTACCCTTCCTAAGAAATCTATAGGAACTGTTGTATAATGAGATGTACCTCAATGAATCAGATGTAGAAATTTAGATATTTTTAGGTGCATATTAAGGCTGTAGACTATTGTACATTCCCAAATATATCATATATATTGTAAATAATTATATATATTGGCTCTTATGTATGTCTAAGTGTATATCACGAATATCCTTTACATATCATTTCGTCCGCCTGCGAAATGGGACTTGCATATGTGTTTAATATTGAAATTGGACCGATGTTGTTTCGGGCCTATTTTGCCTTTCTTCTTTTGTTTAACCCAGCGTACATCTTGTTACTTGTCCGTGAACAGTAAAAAAATAAAGTGACATACATGTTTAAATTTATTATCTACGTTTGTTTTCTGTTGATAAAGTTTGGAATATAATTTAATCTTTTTTCTTTCTTTCTTTTATTTACATGAAATGCATTGGGGGAGCAACAAGAGTCTCGCTACGAGACTCACCACATTCATGTCCGCATTCCTTGCATTCTCCGGCCTCAGGACTTCTAAACAAATAGGGCGGGATGATATCTTCGTCCGTCCTAGTCACTTCTCTTAAACTCTTTAAATTCCATCGTTTTATTATTTGTATTTTAATTTTGTAACATTGTATGATTATAAGAATGCTTAAAATAGTTAGGCCTAGGATTAATAAATTAGAAAGGGTAGTTAAAAAATAGGAAAATCCCCACTATTCTATTTTAGGCTCGTCACATATATTTTTGCCACATAAATGCATATTTTTATAAAAAAAAAAACAATTTTACCTACAAAATATACTTTCTAAACAAAACCATTTTTTATGCATTTTTAAACAAAACCTCATTTTATGGAGAATAGATACTTCAAGCAATTATTTGCAAACATCTTTTATTAACCTTATGCTTTTCAAAACATGCATTTTAACCTAAGGTTGATCAGATAGCCGCAAGTTAGCGGATATTAAAGGATGCCTAATCCATTCCTTTTAAGATAATAAAGAATCCTTACCTAGAATCTCATTAAGTTTTGCAGACAATTAATTAGAGACATTTTTAGCAGATTTTTGCTAAATAGATGTCCTAATTCATCTTTAAAATAATTATGTGGCGACTCCTTAAATAAATCTAGGAATAAATGCATACGTCGTACATCATTTTGACTCCGGTTAAAATGGGGTGTGACAGTCGTCTATCGACATAAACCCTCAAATGAATAAGAGGTAGGCGAAAAGACAAAATCACATTTCTATTCCATCAAAGGAATAGCGAAAGATGCACCGCTCCTCTATAACATAGTCACTCCTACGTGGGTAATTTGAAGCTTGTATAAATAGAGGGGGGAGCCAAATACATTGTGATATTCATTGACGATGGTACAACTTATTGCATCATTTGTTGAAGAACAAAGATGAATTTATTGAAGCAGATGAGTGCTACAAAGCAGAAGTTGCAAAACTACTAAATCTACAGATTAAGGATTTCGTAGTCATGAAGGGGGAGAATGAGAAGCATCATTTATCAAACGACTGCTCCTTACTCACCTCAGTCTAACGGTGTTAGTCGAGCGCAAAGCCATACCCCCAAGCTCTGTGGGCAATGCGATCCTTATCGCTAATGCGAGTCTTAACGAGAACTCCGCATAAGGATAAGGATAACCCTTCGTGTGAAACATGAAAAGGATCCCATCTATAAATATTGTGATATGAGGTAGTATGACAAATGTTGAAATACCAGAGCTAAAGCGGGTCAAGTTGGACCTAAGACTATAGATTGCATATCCATTGGATCTGAAAATAACAGTAGTGTGTATCGCATCTTGGTGTTAGAGAATGCTGAATTCTTTGAGAAAACTTTTCTTGAAAAGGAAAAAGGAGTAATTGCTCAAGGTTAACAAAAACTCGCGAGTGTCTGATTGTACGAAACTAGATGTTCCAGATCTATAGGACTCGGAAGTTGTTGACTATCAAGAACTTAATGTTCCAGATCTACAAGAACTCGGGGATTTTAGATGTTGAACCGAGACAGAGCAAAAAGAGGGGACAAAAACTTACTCCAGGCCTTCTAGCTTATATGGCTAAGAATGCACCATGGAAAATTAACAAAGAATTGTCATCTCCAGAATCTCTTCTTTGGAAAGAAGCTAAAAAGAGAGAAATAGACTACATTAGATAGAACCACACTTGTGTGATAGTTGATCTTCCTCCAGGAAAAGAACCTTTGGGTTGTAAAAATGGATACTCAAATCGAGTAAAAAGTAGATGGATCTACTGATGAGTATAAGGCCTCGGCTACTTAGACATGTGCTCCTATATGAATAGCTTAAACATCCAAGGCCAACGCAGTCTTGCATGACATGGATGTTGAGACAACTTTCATAATCGGAGAGTTGGTTTAGTGGATTGTTGGGATTCTTCCTGAACTTTCTTGTTGGTCCCTGAAATGTTTACATTTTGGTTCTGGAAGTTTTAGATAAAATAGAAACAATGAATCTGACTACAGAAACATTGATTCTGAAGCTAGAAAGCCAGCAGTTGGAAAACCAAAAGTCCGAAAGTGGAAGAAGAAAGTAATACGGAACAACATGAGGGATATGTGCTAATTGGAATTAGAGGATTTTTTTAATTGAGTCTTTTATCACACTGTGATATTTTACATCCTTGAATGACCCCATTCGAGAACAATTGACTGATGACAAAATTATCAACGACTGACATTCCTTATTTCTATTCAACAACGTATGAATAGTTCCTTGAGGTTGGTTAAGAAATTGTTGAATTTTTGCCTTGGAATAGGAATAAATGGAAGAAAAGGGGTTGAAAAAAGTATGTCAACTTATCAAATCTCTGTGCGGGTTGAAATAGGCCCCGAAGCAATGGTACGAAAATTATGATAGTACTCTACTATCGGAGGGTTTCTCCATTAATGAAGGTAACAAATGTATCTACATGAAAGGTAATTATATTAATGAAGGTGACAAATGTATCTACATGAAAGGTAATTATGACTTATTCGTCATGATGTGCCTTTACATAGACGATAGGTTGATTACATGGAGAAGTCCTAGGTTGATCCTAGAGACTAAGAGTATGTTGAAACAATATTTTAATATGAATGTTAAAGTATTTCAGATGACATCTTAGGAATTGGGATTTCTAAGATATCTAACGGACTGGTCTAAACCAAACCCATTTGTGAGATGTTTTGACAGTCTCGTGGAAGTCACCAATGAATATAAATCATAGAATTAATTGGAAGCATGGTGCACCCATATATCAGGAGTAAAGGACGCAGGTCATATGTAGTTCAATGTATTTTACATACTACAACTGACCTGGTATCGGCTTATAAAGAAGAACGGCTGAACTAAGGTTCACTGGTAATGCTCAATAGAAGGCGTTAAATCGAATGTGACGATATCTGAGTTATTCGCTTATCTATGGATTATGGTATTCTGGATGTCCAGCGGTTCTGGGAGAACACAGTGATGCAAACTGGACATCAGATCTGAAGAACACCAAAATCCACATGTGGATGTGTATGGTGTGTGTCTTTTGAAAATCCTCTAAGCAAAATTTGCATCGGCCGATTCGTGATGGAATCGGAGTTTATCGCTTTGTACAAAGCATGATGAGAAGTTGAGTAACTTCAAGACCTCTTAGAGGATGTCCCTTATTTGGAGTAACTCGTGCCTTCATTAGTTATACACTGTAAGGGCACGGATGACGGCGTCTGGACATAATTGTCGGAGACATAAGACCGTATGGCAGTTGATCATCGTGGGTGTCTCTTCCTTGATTACTAATCAAAGGATATACATACCATTTAATTAAGGGATTCCCCAAAGATCAAGAGTTCTACCGGTCTATGAGAATGTACTTAAAACCCAAAAAATAAGAACTGATACGGTGGATACCCAACCATACTGACTGGAGATCCCAAGAATTTAGTTCAGTGGGAAAACTAAGTCGTAAAGGTTCAGTTGAGCACTTCGATGGAAGAAAGAGCACTTCGAATGATGATTTATGTAAAGAAACACGAATCCAAAGTCGTTCCCGCGATAGACCTTAAAGTGCTACCTGCATGGTGGGTAAATATTAAGCTTCCAAAACCTTTAATGATCCTCAACAGTTGAGGTTAGGTTTGGAGAAACTTTTAATGGTGCCTAACACTTGTGAAATGGGGTATAGCAGGATACCTTGTAGGAGACCACCTATTTAAGTGTGAGGACTGACCGCCTCAAATGTATACACTTAAGGATCCAAGTGTGTCCACGACCTCAACGGACAAAACATTAAGAAAAACAAAGTAAGGAAAGTTGTTGTGTTGGTACAATTGTCTTGACTTACACTAAACACTGACAGTTCAAGACATCACGTTCACCGCGCAGTAAGTAAGTTTGATGGTATTCTACTATGGAAGGTTCAAAGCTACAACTACCTATCCAGATGCGACATCTATCCGCCGAACGATTGCTAGAAAGACACCTTGTGAGTGCGCCGAAATCTGTTTCAAAAGGGGATTGTTGGAAATTTACTAATGTGGAGTTAAGATTATCCCATTATTTATGACTCGAACAATTAAGGCCTCGCACATCGGAAATGTTATTTCTACACACGTGCACACATAGTGCCAAATATCGTAAAGAGATATTGGTACGTGAGTAAACGTTTGAGACATGAAATGAGGGACGATCGTTGGTTAAATGACACGTGTTTCACGTTGGTAAATGAAGGAATAAATGTACGATGTGTAAAAGATGAAACGAGGCAGAAATCTCCGCGGAGCCGTGAAGGGCCGCAGCGCAACACCGTCGGAGCCGCGACGCCTTGGTGTCAGTTGGTCACTGGAGCTGCGGCGCCGCGACGCTTCGTAGGCAGAATGGTCGACGGAAGATGGAAAGTTTCTGACTTTTGAGTTAGTTTTGGAGCACTGATCTTCCATTACTTGACACTTGAATTCAACCATTATTGGGCTGAATAACACCTCTCCATAAGTGTCATTACATGGCCATTGATTGCCATTAGTTGGCTAGATGAGAAGTCATCTTACACACACTATAAATTGAGGCCCTTGACTCAATTGTAGAACACATTTCACTCTTGTTTAGTTCAGATTTTTCTGAACTTCTTCCTCTCTAGCATACTTTCACACATTCAAATGTTCTTCTTGAGAAACACTTGAGTTTCCTTTGCTCATTTGTTAGTTGTTGTTTTATCTTGGGAGACAATTGTCCATCACCGTAAAAAGATATATACGAGACAATAATGTCTTAAGGACATAGTGAATATCACTCGACTCAGCAGCGTCCTTGTAACACCACTAGATTTAGTGTCTTTTGGTTTCAGAATATAAAGATCAAAGAGGCTTGCTGCAGTGGAACAAAGATCCAAGACACCAAGATTGATTCAAGAACAAAAATCAAGACCTCAAAAACATATTGTTGTCACAACCCTTGTTAGGCTTCAAGCCTGTTGTATTGCAATTCATTATTTTTTATTCTTTCAAAGCACTAGTAATAGTTGTATATTATTCTCGTACATACATTGTAACTCACAAAATTTACCTCCTGCCACAACCCCTTCGGATTTAACAAAAGTAAAAACAATGAAAAGGTTAAAAGAGGAGAAACTCTAAATTGGGGAATCGAAATAGTAACTTTTACGTGTGGACCTATTTAACCTTGGGAAATTACTTCGTCATAGACCTAGTTTGTTTCTCTAGAGTCGAGAAATCTTTTGGAAAAATCCTTTTTTATAAACCCTTCCGTCTTAAAGCAGTTGTTATGCCCCGCTTCTTGAAAATTTTGATTATTTAAATTCTGACTAACATCTTAAATGTTTTTAATAAAATTGACAGACAAAAAGTTGCAGTATGTACTATGTAGTACTCTCACCGTCCCCATTTATGTGACACTATTTGATGATGCACAAAATTTTAAAAATAAAAGAATATTTTGTTATGTTTATCAAATTGTCCTTATTTTAGTATCTACTTTTATCAATTTTTCTTTATGATAAGTATATTTTTAAAATTAAGCAAGACCAACAAGAGTAAAATAGGGATTGTGTCATTAAATAGTTGTCAAATAAATAACGGTGACATTTTTTTTAGGATAAACTAAAAAAATGGTTCCATATAAATTGAGACATAGGGAGTAATATATATGTTTTAATTTTTAAATATTTTAAAATTTTAATTATAAATAATTAAGTTAATTTAATTTAATTTAATTTAATTTAATATCGAAAATTAGTCTCGTTTTTGGGAAAGAGGGAGTAGATAGTTGTTACTCAAAACTTGTAGTACCAAATACCAATGAAGTGTTTTCAATTGGAAGGAAAACTCAAACTGTTTAACCTTAGGCCAAACGACATCGCTCTAAGTCGACTATATATATGTTACTTCGAAATTTGCAACATTAACAGAGATGGAAGGAGAAGTAGTGGAACTGTACGAGCTTCACTACTCCAATTTGATGCAACTGCCTTCAGAGAAAGCTTCATCAGAAATTCAACGGCTGGGATCAATCATCACAAATGTAATGGAAAACCTAGGGCCAGATGGACCTGGACTAATCGCCGTCACCGGTGTTCCAGAAGCTTCCCATCTCCGTCAAAATCTTCTTCCGTTAGCTCGAAAACTAGCACTTCTCAATAATGAAGATCGCAAGCCCCTTCTTAAGGTCAACCTCTCTCCTTTTTTCTTCTTTTGGGCTTTTTACACTATGTAGCCTCTCACCAAAATAATAGACAGGAAATGTAATGGCTGTTTCCCGTGGTTCATTATTGTATTGTTTTCATTGTTCTTAAAATTATATGATATGGTGTTGTAACTACGTTGTTATATAACCATGAAAAATCTCAATTTTTGTAACCACACATAGGGTGGTTTCGGCGTGGTTACTTATAAAAATGTTATTAAATTACAACAAATGATACAATCTATCAAAACTGTTAAGAGTTACACATCGAAAATGAAATGAGAACATGGACTTGGACAATCTTCATCTTACAAGCTAACTTTTGGTGGAGACAAGGGTGAGAAAATGCGTGTCTATTTTCGAGAACCAGTTTGGATTCATGCCGAGGCGTTCGACTATAGAAGTCATTCATCTTATTAGGAGGTTGGTGGAGCAGTATAGGGAGAGGAAGGAAGACTTACATATGGTTTTCGTCGACCTCGAAAAGGCATACGACAAAGTCCCTAGGGAGGTTCTATGGAGATGTTTGGAGGTTAGAGATGTACATGTGGCGTACACTAGAATGATCAAGGATATGTATGATGGAGCCAAGACCAGGGTACAGATAGTATGAGGGGATTCAGAGCTCTTCTCAGTGACGATGTGGTTGCACCAGGTATCAGCTCTTAGTCCATTCTTATTTGTCTTGATAATGGATGGTCTGACGCGACATATCCAAAGGGGAAGTATCACGGTGTATGTTATTCACAGACGACATAGTTCTAATTGATGAGACTCGCAACGGAGTGAATGCTAAACTGGAAGTTTGGAGACATACTCTGGAGTCTAAAGGGTTCAGGTTGAGTAGGACCAAGACAAAATACTTGGAGTGTAAGTTCAGTAACGGGAGCGATCTTGAGACAGGTGTTGAGGTGAGACTTGGTACTCAGGTCATTCCGAAGAAAGAGAGCTTCAAGTACCTCAGATCTATTATCCAAGAGAATATAGAGATTGATGACGATGTCACACATCGTATTGGGGCAGGGTGGATGAAATGGAGACTCGCATCGGGAGTCTTGTGCGATAAAAGGTGCCACAAAAATTTAAAGGTAAATTCTATAGGGTGGTGGTTAGACCGACTATGTTGTATGGGCGGAGTGTTGGTCAGTCAAGACTTCGCACATTCAAAAGATAAAAGTTGTGGAGATGATGATGTTGAGATGGATGTGTGCGCATACAAGGAGGGATATGATTAGAAATGATGATGTTCGGACATAGTGGCAGTGACCTCGGTGGAAGATAAGATGCGGGAAGCGAGGTTGAGATGGTTCGGGCATGTGCAGAGAAGAGACATAAATGCCCCAGTGCGGAGGTGTGAGAGGTTGACTATGGACGAGTTCAAGGGGGGTAGAGGTAGGCCGAATAAGTATTGGAGAGAGGCGATTAGACGGGATATGACATAGGTGCAACTTACCGAGGACATGACCTTAGATAGGGGTTGTGGATGACACAAATTAGGGTAGAAGGGTAGTAGGTAGTAGAGCATAGCCCTACTTACTCTTACAAACTGGTTGTTGTAGTGTTATTATTGTAGGCCCACTTAGACTATCATACTAGTAGGCGTAGTAGTACTTTATAATAGTGTTTGATTTCTACTGTTATGTGCTCTTTAATATACTTTATTTATATTATATGTACCTGCATTAGTTACTGTTTTTTTTTCAGAATGTGCTAGCATGACTTATTTTATTGTTTTGCTTGTGCTTATGTTTTGTGTTGGGTCGAGGGGTCTCTCGGAAACAGCCGCTCTACCTATCAAGGTAGAAGTAAAGTCAGTGTACACTCTACTCTCCCCATACCCCACATTGTGGGACTTCACTGGGTATGTTGTTGTATACTACTAATTAATTGAGGTTAAAGTTTACTTATTACACTTATGTTAGTTCAGGTGCTTGCAAGGAGTCTTTGTAGTAAAAATTCTAATTAGACAACCCTTAATTTGTTGTAAAAGACAAATTCTTTATGTAAATGAAATGTGTCCAAATAAAACCACTAGGTTGTATGATTTTGAGAAGTTGTGCTTATAGAGCCCTTAAATTTGCCTTATAGTATGAATGAAATTTCCCCAAATCAGCCGGCTTAAACGTGAAGCAAGTGAAGCGGCGACTTTAGGCCCCCAAATTTGAGGGGCCCCCTTTTTTATAGCAATAATAGGTTTAAAGATTTTTTTTCTTTTAGAAAATATTGAGAACCTTTTAGTAAAAAGGTGATTTTTTTTATATTAGAACGTCTCAAGAGAGATTGAATGGATCAAGTATATTATCAATTGAAAAAGGATTACTGTCTCCGTTCCATATTAACTGTCATGTTTTTGCTTCTCGAGAGTTAATTTGACAAATATTCTGCGCTAAATTAGTTTAGATTAATTTGATATTTTAAAATTACAATTTAAATATTCAAAAGCTTCACGGAAAGTTCTATTAGTTACATTCTTCTCATATCAATCAATATGAATAAAAATATCTCTGAAAGTTAATTTAGTTAATTTGACCCTCGAAAGATGAAACATGACAAGTATTATGAGATGAAAGGAGTATTAAGAGTAATCGATTATAGAACAATTTTTTTATAAGGTTGCATCTCAGAAAGTTAGAAAAACCAAAGCGCACAAGCAAGACTGGATTCTTGCCAGTCATAACAACCAGAACGGGATTTCAAATAAAAATTATATATGAGAAGGCCTCTCATTATAGTTTGGCTTTAAGCCACCAATAGTATTGAGCCGCCCCTTGCCCAAATAAAACAGGATGGTTCACTATCTCAAAATAGTTGGGGTTGGCTATATATATATTTACTGATAAACTCGTTTGAGATCGAAAGAGTGTCTAAGATTAAATGCTTTACCCAACTTTGGTTTGCGCATTTTCATCTATTTATACCAATTTTTTTTGCCATATTACTGGTTGATGTTGAAGGAATGGTAATTGTTTGAAATGCTCTTTCTATAAAGCTTATTGTAAAGTTTGTGTGTCATATGAAAAGCTCTAAAATTTACTTTCGAAAAGAACAAGGAAGTTACCTAGGTTGCATAATTTGCTCTATTGCTTAATACTCTCACTACAATCATTGACCAACAGGAACACAACCTGGGAAGTGATGTTCCATTGAAAAACCCGAATAGAAATGTCTCCTCTTTTTCCATGCAATTGAAATATGAACAATGCCATGAAAGAAGTGATTATCGGGTTGATGATGTAGAATTTGGTAATGGGGATGACGAAGACGTTGGTCAGGATCAGTTTAAGAAATTAGGTTGTACGTTTAAGGAACTAGGATATTGCATGATGGACCTAGGGCTTCGTCTTGCACAAATATGTGATAAGGTCATTGGGGGCCAAGAGCTGCAACAGAGCTTACTAGAGTCTGGCACAGCTAAAGGGCGTCTAATCCATTACCATTCCTCTGTGGACAATGATATTATTAGAGAAGCTGCTAAAAGAAATGGACAGGCTAAAGAAAGAAATGGAAAAGTCAATAAGAATGAGCAATCAAGTCTGAAGCAGCGCGAAACTGTGTCATCAAAAGACCAATCAAATGACTACGGTCTATGGCAGCAGTGGCATTATGATTATGGTATTTTCACTGTCTTAACAGATCCTATGTTTTTATTGTCCTCTCACCAAGAAACACCCACAGCTGTAGGTACTGATTCACCTGTTTCTTCTGAGCAAGAATTCCCTTCGCCCGGTGGGCACACATATCTTCAAATATTTGATCCCAAAAAGAATCAGGTCTTCATGGTAAAGGCACCTTCAGGGAGTGTGATTCTGCAGGTTGGAGAAGCAGCTGATATATTATCTAAAGGGAAGCTACGAGCAACACTTCATTGTGTTTGTAGACAACCAAAGGTTGAAAACTTGAGCAGGGAAACATTTGTTGTGTTCTTGCAGCCAGCATGGAGCAAACAATTCTCTCTTTTGGATTACCCACTTGCACTTTTAGCTGTAAGTGATCAGAAGTACAGGGTGTGTACTAAGGGAACCGAAAAGTCTAGGCAGATCCAGGAGGAATTAAGTCATGAGATTCAAAAGATTGTTCCACCACTTTTGTCGAGGCTGAAAGATGGGATGACATATGCAGAATTTTCTCGTGAAACTACAAAACAATACTATGGTGGTAAAGGTTTACAGTCCAACAAATAGGTGAGTAGTGATCATTTTCTTGCTCTCCTTTTTCTATCTAAATTTCTTGCGTGCGAACAGATAACTTCAGTATGTAACAATGTATTTCTAGTTTTATCTTGGATTCAGGCTTTCTGTGGATATCTTTATATGGCCAAGGTGCCATCCGGCTGGATAATGTTAAACTGGCCTGGTGGTTACGAAGTGTCAACTTCCCTGTAACAATGCTAGGAAATGGTGTGCACTTGTACTGTTAGGAATTCATTTCCTATTGAGGTATACATCTGAGGAAGAAAAATGAGACATGTCCTGATAGATGCGATTTTGGTAAAATGAAACTAAAAAGTTCTCTTAGTATGAATTTACTATGTGATTGAAATGCTTGTTATGGTTCACTTTTTATGGAACAAAGAACTTTACTGTTTGGATCTTCTGCAACAGCCCGGTAGTGTGTCAACTGTCAATGGCTCAATGTGCCCCAGGCTGAAAGAAACTAGTCACTGCAACTTCGAACCATGCTTAAGAATGACTGCTGAAAGAACATAATCTTGTGACAGTACTTGGATACCTTTCCTTTTTGCGGGATAGAACCTGCAGAATAGAACCCGATTCCACCGCAATGGAGGCTTGAAATCGCTTGCGGGATATTTTTCAGGACAACAAATATTCCCGAGCCGTCACGTTGGAGCAAGAATTCTCCACCACCGATATGACGGATTTTCCTAATGCATCAGCGTATTGTTAACGCCTCAAAGTCTTGTTGGATCAACTCAAAAATGTTGATTCGCCGGTTACCAACAATCGTATGGTTCTAGAATTGGTTGACGGTCTTACCGACACGTATAGCGGTGTGGGAACGCTCATCCGACAAAGCAATCCTTTATCATTTTTTTATTAAGCCCGCTCTATGCTTATTCTTGAAGAGGTGGGTTTCGCCAGAAAGTTCGCAACCGTCTCAAATTCCGCCATGATTGCCAACCCAACCAATGACACCACAAATTATGAGCCTACACAACAAAATCGGGGACAAAATGGTGGTAAAAATCGGGGTGGAAATAACCGAAATGGAAAAAATGGCGGAAACCAGAATTCCGATGGCGGAGGTGACGGTGGACACGGAGGCAGAAATGGCGGGACCGGTGGCCAGCAGTAACAACCTCGGCGTGATGGGCACAGCGGTGGCAGGTTGTGCCACCGCTCGATTCCGTCGGGTTACTAGGTGAGGCCAGTCAAGACACGGCGAGCGATGGTGGCGACGAGCATCGGGTCTTCTCGCTGGGGCCACCTAGAACGATGGCGAGAGGCCCATTCGGCAGTGGCTAGCTCAACGAATATTGAGTCCGCAATGCACACCCTCGGATTTAATTCGGCGGATGCAAATTGGTATATGGACACCGGAGCGACATCTCGTATGAAGTCCTCCCAAGGTAACCTCTCGTCCTATTTTAATTTGAGTAAAAATAATGGTATAATTGTCGGAAATGGTCATTCTATTCCAATTCGTGGTTATGGTTCTACCAAATTGACTCCGCCAAACCCACCTTTAATGTTAAAGAATGTCATTCATGCTCTACAATTAATTAAAAACTTAGTTTCGATTAGAAATTTTACTACTGATAATCCGGTATCTGTTGTTTTTTACACTTTTGGATTTTTCGTGAAGGATTTTCAGACGGGGATGTCTCTAATGAGATGTGATAGTCATGGGGAGCTATATCCGATTACAACTAATCAACGAACCAAGTCACCATCCACTTTTGCTGCTCTTGCACATTCATTATGGCATGAACGTTTGGGTCATCCAGGGGCACCTGTTTTAACCTCTCAAGCAAAATAACTTTATTTCATGCACTCAAACACGTAATTCAAGTTTGTGACGCTCATGTCCACTTGGAAAACATGTTCAACTGTCGTTTGTTTTTATCTAATTCATGCACATTTACGCCATTTGATATTATCCATTGTGATATTTGGACATCACTCGTTTTGAGCTCTTCGGGCCATAAATTGTATTTGCTTTTGCTAGATGATTCTCTAATTATTTGTGGACATTTCCTTTGGCTAAGAAATCACAAATATTTTCCATATTTCAAAATTTTAGAGCCTTTATTCGGAATCATTTTGAACGGAATATTTAAAATATTCAATGTGATAACGGTAGGAAGTTTGATAATGAGAGTTTTTGGGATTATTTCAATTCTAATGGTTTAACCTTTCGTCTTTCATGTCCACATACGTCCTCTCAAAATGGGAAGGTGGAACGAAAACTCCAAACCATCAACAACATAATTCGAACATCTCTTTCCTATGCATCCCTACCACCATTTTTTTGCATCATGCACTTCAAATGACTACTTATATTTTGAACATACTTCCCCACAAAAACATGTCATATCAAGCACCACTAAAAAACCTATACTTAAGGGACCTTTTATTCTCATTTACGGGTATTCGGGTGCTTATGTTATCATTTTTTTTCATCCACCACAATTACCAAACTTCAAACCCCGATCTACTCCTTGCTTTTTTTGGGGATATCCGTCAAATCATCGAGGCTATAAATGTTACGACCTTTCCACAAACAAAATAATTGTGAGTCATGTTATCTTTGATGAAACAAATTTCCCATTTTTCAAAATGCATGAGTTCGTACCTCATACCTATAATTTTCTAGATGATAACATGTCCCGATATTTATCCCAACATTTGATGTCACAAAGTAGGCCCACTGTTTTGGCGGAACAACCTGTCTCAGGAAATTTGGGCCCCGGAACAGTGGCCCAGTTGTAGAAAACAAATGCCCAGTAAATTGGGCCTCTTGTCCCGACATACTCGTCCCCTTGCCCAAACCAACTGCCTGGCAGTAGCTTAGGCCACGACCCAATTCACGGCCAACTGCCAGGCAGTGTACTCCCTACAATGGCCCACCTCAAAACACGACCCAACGTCCAGTCACTCGTAGTCAACACGACATTGTCAAACCAATCACCAAATATATCCTCCACACCTAGGTTCCCAAATCACCATTGCCTCGTAATCCTGTTTATGCTCTTAATGATCCGAATTGAAAATTGGTCATGGATGATGAATTTAATGCTCTTATTAAAAATATGACGTGGGAACTAGTTCCTCGTCCAACTCATGCTAATATAATTCGGTCTATGTGGATTTTTAGTCATAAAGAAAAATCTGATGATACTTGTGAGAGGCATAAAACCCGTCTTGTAGGTGATGGAAAAACACAACATGTTGGTCTGGACTGTGGTGAGACGTTCAGTCCGATGGTCAAACCGGCAACTATATGAACAATCCTTAGCTTGGCTCTGTCAAATGCATGACCTTCTTCATCAGTTGGATGTCATGAATGTCTTTCTCCACGGAAAACTAAATGAAATAGTGTACATGTATCAGCCTTTGAGGTATAGGGACTCCAAATATCCCAACCATATGTGCCTGTTAAAGAAATCTCTATATGGGCTCAAATAAGCCCCTCGAGCCTGGTACAAGCGGTTTGCGAATTTTGTTTCACATATTGATTTTTCCAACAACCGTTCTGATCACTCTCTGTTTATCTATCGTCAGGGTAATAATATTGTTTATCTTCTTTTATATGTGGATGATATAATATTAACCGTCTCATCAGATACTCTTATTATTCATACACACAATATATATATATATATATATATATATATAGTGATCTGTACTTGGGATACCTTTGCCGCCCTAAACTTTGGATTTCTGAGACCTACCTTAAAATTTTGTCCTAGTCATAGATTTTCTTTTGCTGTTACTTGCAGATGGCCAGAAGGTAGGCTTGAATGGGCTTACAAGCTTGGGCCTCATCCGCATAATCTACAGGTACATGTGATAAGCCCAAAGGCTCTCGTGGCTTTGAACTTGCACCAGGATTGGCTCATTGCCATGTTATCTTCATCATGTCTAAAATAATGGTAACATGTTCGATGAAAGAAGAAGATCAAATAAGTAAATCATTTCAACATTACCATTTACAAAAGAAATATTGGAATATCCAGAAATACAATGAATAAATTTCTTAAAGATGAGCTAATATGAAAACGAGATACTTGAAATGGGAAATCACAGCCCTTTTTGGAAGGAGAGTGTGGAAGATCGGTGCCCTGTTCAGATTCCTGATACTTCCCACCAAGTCAGTAATCGACTCTTTTTCTTCTTCCTTTCTTCGCACGCTTTTTTGGATTTTCATTTTCATTACATGGAACTCCTATTTACATTGTCGAAACTTGTTTTTATGAGTTTGAATTGATGAAAGAAAATGGGACCTTTTGAGGCTACTGATTCATTGTTTTTCAGCTGGCGCATTTGCATCTTTAAACTCCTTGACTTCTCACCTCAATAAATTCTTCTATCTTTGTGACATTGTTTCATTTAATCCCTTTTAATGAACTTTTAGCTTCGCTTTTAAGTTACTTTATCTATGCAAATTTAATTTGTTCCATACCTACAGTATTTGTTTACACTTTCATCCGCATAAGCATGTGCTATATATATGGTTGATACATAGTTTACCCTCCACCTCGTAGCCAAATCATTTTTATACATCCAGTTCACGGACCACCCTTTACACACCAACTGTTTTCCTGGGTGTGTCTGATACACACCATTTTTGCTACGTGGCACTCGTGTGTTTTTAGTGGTTTCATCAAAGAACACTCGTGTGTGTCTAATCCAGCTCACTGGTGATGCCTTTCTTCAGGAACTAAATAGTTAGTTGGAGATCAGAACAATTACAGTTACTCATATTAATAGGTTACACTTGTAACTAGTACTATTTGAAAATATAACTAATTACTAATCTGATCCTCCTTCATTCTGGAATTGGTCCAACATTCTTGCTGTATCAACTGGTTTCATCAAAGATCACTTTCACTAAAGATAGAGGCATCATCATTGTAGTCTAACATATCACTAAAATTCGTAATCTACCAGCTAAAATCAGAGCAAAAAGAATGATAAATAGCAACAGTCAGAAAATCTAAGTGGGTTTTAAAAGTTAATGACATATGTCATGAACTTGTTGGTGTATGACATACATGTTCTGAAAAATTGGTAAAGCACAAAAGTGGGGTATCTTAGACACACTGAAAAATGTTTGGTGTGTAAAAAGTTTTTCGTGAAAGATGGGTGCGGGAGGTAAATTATGTATTAAGCCTTTCTATACAAGTGCTAATTTATATGCATACACCTTGACACATTTTATATAAGAGTTTTACACATGTTTTGTGCCGAGGGATAACTTCTATCCTGGAGTGCTGTCAATCAATCGAATAAAATGGAATAACAATCTTTTTTCATGTTTCTGGATAAAAAAGAGTAGTTTATAATCATTACTTGTTGAATGCTTTTGTGGGCACATGATGCCCATTTCAATAACATAAGGACTAAGATGAGCTAATGATTCCACTAGTTGATTGATTGGATTTTGCCTTGTAATTTGAACCTATTGGGGAGCATATAGTACTATTACTATTTCGATCAACCTATTCTATAGGCCTTGTCTTTTTTACTTACTAGATTTTTATTTCAGAGTGGAGCGGCTTTCTCTCTCATAATTGAGTCACATATTCCGAACATTTTATGATTTTAGATGTAGATGTTCAGAAGACCACATAGAATCTTGAAGGTGGTGGAAGGCACATTTCTTATTTTCTTTCTCTGAAATATTTGATGGGTTATAAAATGATAACAATAGCAATATAAGATAAAGAGATGTAGACAAAGAAGTAGAGAGAATGAAGAGATTTTTTTTTATTTCAAGTGTATGTTAGTCTTCTTTCAAATGTGAATAACGTCTCCATTTATAAGATGAAATCACCCAATCGAAGTTACAAATATTAAGTGCCCAAATTAATAGGTACATGTAACCACCCAATGAAGGTTACAAATATTAAGTGTCTAAATTAATAAGTACATGTAACATACGAAAGATTAGTGAATGTGTATGAATATCCATACAAGATGATATGTATTTCATAACACTCCCTTGGATGTCCATGGATAGTATGTTTCGTTAAAACTTTATTAGAAAAAAATAACCAGTGGGAAAAAATTCTAGTGAAAGGAAAAAGAGTACGCATTTCTAATGATACGCATTTTGGTTGCCTCATAAAAACCTTACAAGGAAATCCAGTGAGACAAAATCTTATATGGAAAAAAGAGTACAACGTGTATTAACACCCCCTGATGAGAACTTCAGACCAAATGCTTGAGTCTTCGCATTCCAATCTTGTGTACCATCTTCTCGAAAGTTGCAGTTGGCAGAGACTTAGTGAACAAATCCGCCATATTATCACTTGAACGAACCTGTTGCACGTTGATATCACCATTATTTTGGAGCTCTTGTTGCGAAGAACAGCTTTGGTGAAATGTGGTTTGTCCTTTCTCCTTTTATGAATCCTCAATTAATTGGATTTATTGATATTTCTTCATTTTTTTGAGTTTGCGGCTCATTGATTTCTTCAAGAATATCAGGATTGATCAAATCTTGCATCTCTTTATGAGATTCTTTCTTAGTGTCATCTTGACAATTTAATTTTCTTTTCTAGGATTTTGATCCTTAGAACCCAATGGTTTATCACGCTTCAGGCGTGCTTTGGACTCATTTGCTATGACACTAGTAGATTGTCCTACAGGGACATCAATTTGAATTGTGACATTATCTGTAGGGATATGTGATTTGATAATCAATTTCAAATCTGTAAATGCGTCTGGCATTTGATTTGCTATTTTCTACAAGTGAATATTTTTTCTTGCTCACAAATAGAAGCATATGGATCAAGATGAGACAATGATAGATTATTTCACAAAATTTCCATTATCATGCCCATAGTTATAGCAAGACAAATAAATGCATCAATTGAACAAATCTATGGTACTTCAGGACCAATCTAATTTTATCATTTCAACTTCTTTTAGTAGTCTACTGCTTTTTGAAAACACTAAAGCTTCAATAATATTCAAGTCAGCAACTTGCATAACATTATCAAAGATTTTGAATATCATAAAGGGATAATGGTAAATAGAGTCATCTTTGTACCCCTCATCAATAAATATTTATTAAGGGGATTTCAGTACATCAATCTTAGTTCATTTAATTCGTTCAAGGATTACAAATAAGTTTTTCAATAACTTGTATATGCTTCAGGCATTTGAATCCTTCAAAAAAATTCATATAATTTTTTTCACGTAAGCCATATACGCTGAGACAATTTTCATTTACATGGCATTTTCTAATGTCAGGACTGCATGTCCAGTAAATTTATCCTTACCAAGATACATCTACTTGATAATTATTTCTACATCAACATGTTTTAATAGACGTAGAATTTAGATCTTCATAATATTATACAATATTGCGCACTATATTGTATCAAATATATCATCAATGGGATATCATTTTGTATCCGTTTGTAATTAGACATAACTTATTGAGATCTTATCACTTCATTTTTCAGGTACCTGAACCTCATATGAGATTTTATGAAGTGCTATGTCGTAGGATCTTCAAGAGCACATTGCCTCCTTATTATGATCATTTGCTCCTCTCCTTTGAAACCGATTTGTCTACCATGCTTCACACGTGTTGTAAACCATGTCCTTCAGGGACATTTAGGAGCATCTTGCAGTTGAAATATGGATTGGGTCAGCAAATGATTCTAGCATTTGACTTGAATTATCGTTTGAACGAGGATCATACTAATGATAATTCACAATATATTTCTTAGCTATTTATTCTCTATACTCTTATGTTAGAAAAACTAACATATATTTTCACCTTCTGTAGGGAATCCATCTGTGTGCATCGTAGTAGATTAATTAATCATATACCGCACAATAAAATTATTAGATGAAAACATTTGGTTCCTGACCTTAAACCAATTATGAGGGGAGAATGTATCATAATTTATTGGTCTGAAGCATACAAGTGATGTTGTATGTAATATATCATATTTGAGATCAACACATGAAGCTTTGTCTCATTCGCAATGATTTAGCTATTTTTCAGAGGCATTCAACGCTAAATCAACTTGAATATAAACCAGCATTAACAAGATGAATTATCTTGATTACATAATCTGAAGATTGTGCTCTCAACTCAATTATTTTGAGCAAGTGACTTTGTAAATGTCAAACTGCAGGTTGACAATAAACACACATGTGACCGTCTTATCGATGCATCTATTTAAGACATCACATAATAGATGAACGAACCCTTATTCACTTTTTATATTTTTCAGAATTTAGGGAATTCAATCCCAATATTAGTTGGTGTAATCAACTTATCATGAGAACTAGCAAATTAATTCTTGAAGAATCTTCTAATTCTTAAATATATTCCGAATACAAACTTAGTACATCAAATTTAAATCAGGACAATCAAAATTGTCACGTCAATTGATAAAATTATTTGTACTAGTAAACTTCAAGTTTACCATGTAATGTGTTATTGTTTTAGTAAACTTTTGGTTTACTATAACATGAATTTTATTTTGTATAATAAACTTCTGATTTATCGTGACATGTGATTTCATCATGCTTTTATTTGTGTAATACAATTTGGAGAATAAATAGGGTAACCTTTCAAATACATATTTCTTACCCACTATGATTTCGTAGATATTTAGTCATCCAGTCATTTACTTTAGTAAACTTCGGGTATACTACAACTTGTACTTCGATCATAACAAAAATATTACAATCTAGAATGAATGGCATAATAGTATATAAGTTCTTCAGGAGCCTCTATTTCATTCTCCATAATCACACATATTGTTTTGACACAATTTATGTCATGATCTTCTAGATAAATAGTTAGCTCTTATGGAGCACTTGATTATTAATTTTGTACAACCAAATATTGTTGGATAATAATGCATTGCTGGAATAGTAAGTAACTATTACAAATATTCGAAAGGATAGATAATAAAAATTACATTAACAACAAGCTTGTAGTAAATAAGAATTGTGGCAACAACAAGCTTTTGAGTTCTTGAATCAGTCTTGAATCTTTGTACCGATTGCAGCAAGCTCTTTGAATCTTGATAACCTGAAATCAAGAGACACTAAAAGTGTTTGAATTATGCTAGAGAGGAAGAAGTTCAGAAATTTCTAATTGTGTTTTCAATTTAAGGCAAATCCTCAATTTATAGTAGTGTAAGAGGGGCCTCTTCAAGTGACCATGTAGTGGCCATTTAAATGTCATGTAATGGCCATTTAATCCACCAAGTAATACAGCCAAATAATGGCTGATTTATGGAGGATAAACTGACATGTTAATGCTCCAAAACGTCTCCATAATCAGCCAAACGTTTGAACTTCCGTCACACAATCACTGCCTTGGAAGTGCCGCGGCACTGTAGAATTAGCGTTGCGGCTCAAGTAGCTACTTCCACTCTAGCGCCGCAGCGCTGGCCTGGAGGTGTCGTGGCCCTCCGGCGCTGCGGCTCCGACGGGTTAGCGTCACGGCCCTTTCCGACTTGTTTCATCTTACACTTCGCACACTTCTTCCTTCATTTACCAACGTGGAATATTTGTCATTTGGCCAATAACGTCCATCATTTTATGTCTCAAACACTTTAATTACGCACCATTATCTCTTTCACAAATAAAATTTACGATACTTGGCACTACGAGTGCACGTGTGTGGAAATGACGTTTCCGACGTGCAGGGCCCCAATTGTCCGAGTCATAAATAATGGGATAAACTTAATTCCACATTAGTAAATTTTCAGCAATCCCCTCTTGAAAGAGATTTTGGGGCACTCACAAGGTGCCCTTCTAGCAATCTTTCAGCGGACCGATATTGCATCAGGAAAGGTAGCTTCTTCTTTGAACCTTCCTTAGTTGAATACCATCAGACTTACTTACTACGTGGTGAACGTGATATCTTGAACCATCAGTGTTTAGTGTAAGCCAAGACAACGGTACCAACATAACAACTTTCCTTACTCTGTTCTTTTTAATGTTTTGCCCGTTGTGGCCGTGGATACTCTTGGATTCTTAAGTGCGTTCATTTTAGGTGGCATGTCCTCGAACTTAAATAGGTGGTCTCTTAAAAGGTATCATGCCATACCCTACTTCACAAGTGTTAGGAACCATTAAAAGTTTCCCCAAACCTAACCTCAACCGTTGAGGATCATTAAAGGTTTTAAAAACATCACCTTTACCCATAATTCAGATAGCACTTTAAGGTCTATCACCGAAACAAATTTGGATTCATGTTTCTTTACATAAATCATCATCCAAAGTGCTCCTGCTTCCACCGAAGCGCTCGAACCTTTACAACTAGTTTTCACATTGAACCTAATTCCTAGGATCTCCAGTCAGTAAGGTTGGGTTACCACTGTATCCATCCTTTATTGTTTGGGTTTTAAACTCATTCCCTAGACCGGCAGAACTCTTGATGTTCGGGCAGTCCCTTAGGTAAAGGTCATCTATATCATTTGATTAGTAATCAAGGAAGTGACACCCGTGAAGATCAACTTCCCAATGGTCTTATGTCTCTGACTAAAATGTCCAGACGCCGTCATCCTTGCCCTTCCTAAAGTCGACTGGCTAGTCAGAGTGTATAACTGACGAAGACACGAGTTTCTCCCAATAAGGGATATCCTCTAAGAGGTCGTGAAGTTACTCAACATACACATCCACATGAATCGGCTGATCACTGTGTTCTCCCAGAACCGTTGTACATCCAGAATATCATAATCCATAGATAAGCGAATTTTCCAGATATTGACATATCATATTTAACGACTTTTATCAATCATTTCCTGAATCACGAGTGAACCTTAGTTCAACTGATCTACTTTGTAAGCCTAGTCGGGTCGGTTGTAGTGTATAAAATACATTGAACTACATGTGACATGCGCATATCGCTACTGGTATATGGGTGCACCATGATTCCAATCAATCCTATGATTCATATCCATCAGTGACTTCAACGAGACTGTCAAACACCTCACAAATGAGTTTGAAATTAGACCAGTCCGTTAGATGTCTTAGAAATTTCAATTCCTAAAATGTCATCTGCAATACACATATCCTTCAAATCAAAACATCGTTTCAACATATTATGAGCCTCTAGGATCAAACTAGGACTACTCCATGTGATCAACATGTCGTCTACGTAAAGGCATATCATGACGAACGAGTCATAATTACCTTTCATGTAGATACATTTGTCATACTCATTAATGGAGAAACTCTTCGATAGTAGAGTACTATCAAAGTTTTCGTGTCATTGCTTCGGGGATTGTTTCAGCCCATACAGAGATTTGACAAGTCAACAGACTTTCTTCTCTTGATCTGGAACCACATATCTGTTAGGTTGTTCCATATAAATTTCTTCTTCCACTTTCAGATTGTCAGTTTTCTAACTGTTGGCTTTCTAACTTCAGAGTCAACGTTTCTATTGTCAAATTCATCGTTTCTGTTTCATCTGAACCTTCCAGGACCAAAATGTGAGCATTTCAAGGACCAAAACGAAAGTTCATGAAGAAGCCTAATAGTCCACCAAACTAATTCTCCGATTAGGAAGTTGTACCATTCTTGGTTAGTACAGACCTGTTAGACTAGACTCAAACCAGCTTGACCAACAACATCCCTGAAACCAAGTTTGGGACATGTATCACTTCCTTTTAGAGTGATCCCATTCCCTGAAGTCCCTTCGAGGACAACCTCTCCCACCCCTTCTACCTCTGTGATCCGGATACTTTGGCCCACTCTAATTGCTTTGGCAGACTGAATGTCCAATTTCTTTTCTGCCTTTCTTTTGGCCTTCAGATCATTTAAGACCTGGAAACTCTGGCCCACTCCAGTCGCCCGTAGGCTTTGTACGACTGAGTGTCCAACATCATCCTATCAAACGAAGGATCTTCTGTCAGATAGTGTGACATGTTCAACATCTTAATATAAGTCATTGTCTTTTAGTCTTCTTCCTTTGAGATTAGTACCCAGCCAATTCCTGGCGCTTGCTTATGAGTGATAACAATTTTCGCACAGTCAATGGATCTCTCTCTCTCTCTCTCGTATGTGCGAACATACTTTACCCACTTTTAATAATTATACCCAAAAGAACGGATCTTTTAAGTTTTGTTCTCCAGTATCCAATCTTTAACCGGGAAGAAGAGAGATTTAATTTCTGATTTTAGAATGTAGGAAATATAAGTTTTTAATGAAAACACTTCATATTCCTAGCCTTACTTTACACACTTTTATTCAGAAATTATCTAAACACATTACGGACAAGGAATGATAATTAACTTAGACCTTTTGACCCACGTCAGTCACTTTGTTGGACTGTGTGTCAATTTCCTCCTTACCATAATTCGAATCCTTTGTCTGGGAAAAATATAGCCCTTTTGTTGCAAGATAGAACCACATCTTCAACATTCTCTTCTTGTCCCAGTTAACATCATCAACCTCTTGTGGACGCTTGCTTCCACCATTGTCAGGAGTGGTGACCACAACTTGTCCTTGATCCTTAGTCATACTAGCATGACTATCAACAGTATCTTGAAGCTCAGCATCAGAGACAGAGATCCCACCTTTGACGGAAATATATTTGTAACTATCGTCAAAGAGAAAGCCAAAACTAGGATCAGATTTGAAAGCACTGTTGTTGACAGAGACAGTGTTTGAACTGTTAACAGAACTGTCAACATAATTGTTTTCAACAAGAAAACAACAACCAAATTTGGGACCATATCTGCTGACAAACATCTTTCGAGCACTAATACAATCCTGTCTTAAATTGTTGGATAATAATGCAGTGCGGAAATAGTAAATAATTATTACAAGTGTTCGAAAGGATATACAATAAAAATTACAATAGCAGCAAGCTTATAGTAAACAAGAATCGTGGCAACCACAAGCTTTTGAGTTCTTGAATCAGTCTTCAATCTTTATACCGATTGCAGCAAGCTCCTTGAATCTTGATAACCTGAAATCAAGAGACACTAAAACTGGGAGGGTTACAAATGTGCTGAGTCGAGTGATGACACTCTGTCTTTAAGACAAGATTGTCCTGTATATATTATTGTACGTTAATGGCAATAGTCTTCCAAGATAAAACAACAACTAACAAATGAGCAAAGAAAACTCAAGTGTTTCTAGAAAAGAACTATGAGTGTTCGAAGTATGCTAGAGAGGAAGAAGTTCAAAAATTTCTAAGTGTGTTTTTAAATTGAGCCAAATCCTCAATTTATAGTAGTGTAAGAGGGCCCTCTTCAAGTGCAAATGTAGTGGCCATTTAAATGTCATTTAATGGTCATTTAATCCACCAAGTAATGCTGCCAAATAATGACTAATTTATGAAGGAAAAATTGACATGTTAATGCTCCAAAACGTCTCCATAATCAGCCAAACTTTTGGACTTCCGTCGCACAGTCATTGTCTTCGAAGAGCCGCAATGCTGCAGAATTAGCTTCGCGGCTCCAGTAGCTACTGTCACTCTAGCGCCGCGGCGCTGGGGCTCCGACGGGTTGGTGTCGCGGCTCCGCGGCCTTTTCCGACTTGTTTCATTTTACACTTCGCACACTTCTTCCTTCATTTACCAACGTGGAATACTTGTCATTTGGTCAATAACCGTCCAACATTTTATGTCTCAAACACTTTAATTACACACCAATATCTCTTTCACTAATAAAATTTACGATACTTGACACTACGGGTGACATATGTGGAAATGACGTTTTCGACGTGCGGGGCCCAATTGTCCGAGTCATAAATAATGGGATAAACTTAATTCCACATTAATAAATTTCCAACAAATATTTCTTAGATACTGCTGGTATCATAAAAGAAATTAGAGTTAGACATTACTGGTGTCATGAAATAAATAGTAATTAAATGGACATTTAAAGACAATACAATTTATAAATGATAAAAAGTAAGTTCTAAACTTTAATATTTTAGACATATTCTTCAGGAAAAATACAATTCACATTCGAATATTTATCATCAAAGTTGCGACAGTAATCATAATATATCAATGTGGTTATAGTAGATAGTATTCTACACAATTTGTATCATTTTTCTTAGAATGATACATAATAAAAGTTTTCAAGATGATTTGACGTGCGACAGGTACATGGAACAATGACCTTCATACCTCAAAATAACATTTATATTCTTTGTTATTCAATCTCCGCAGGAGGTGTGTTGTGGTGTTTCTTCATTCACTTCGAGGAATGAAACCTGGTCATTTAGATGCGATTTATACATAATTGTAACAACTCATTATTTCACTCAACCATAAGAAAACACCGCTTCAATATATTTCTCAAACATTTTTCTGCTTGTCAAAAATCATACAAATACTTCTAGACCATCAAAATACATATAAAATCATTCCTTAGTAGTAGTACATCTCAACACTTTAAGAAAATTGTAGCAAATTAAATATAAATATTTTTCTTCATTATTTTACCACATTATATAACTAAAACTGAAGCTTGCAAGAAAATAAGAAAAAACTTTACATGCATTATTTTGGGGAGCAAAAGAAGTAAATTTCAAAGTTGAACTTTTTTAAAAGTAAAATTCAAAATTTTACTACTTGGGGAGTAAAGTTCAAAGGTCTACCACTTCAGTAGTAGATTCAAAGTTCTACTACTTCGGGAGTAAATTTCATAGACTTACTGCTTCGGAAATAAATTTGAATTTACAACTTCAAGAGTAATTTCAGATTTACTATTTGAAGAGTAAAATTTAAAGTTTTACTACTTTTGGAATAGAGTTCAAAGATTTATTACTTAGGGAGTATGGTTTAAAATTTGCTAATTAAAATATAGATTTTAAAATATTTTTACATGTAAAAGGAAGAATTGCGGAAATGACATTTAGAGTTGATTTGGAGTTTTGTCTGGGAAGAGTAACTGGAAAATTACAACAAATATTAGGAATAAAATAGTAAAAGATCTTGTCAAACTAAAAGAGCCGAGAAGGTGAAACATTTGATTTTGAACTCAAGCATTTTTGGTATTTATCAAATGCATAAATAAATCAGAAGTGATTACTACAAGTTAATTGGTGTGTACCCACTAATAAATGAGTAAATTTTTAAAGTAGTATTTTCTGAAAAAATTATTTTCAGAATAATACTCTCTCAAAATTAATTCTCATTTTACTACTCATTTTGCCATATGGATTGTCAAGTGGGTTGTCATGCCACATATGCAATCTTATTTGTTTTTTTATAAATTTTTAAGTCTTAAACACTAACAACTCTTTTTACGTTTCATCAAAATTACTTTTTTAAAAGTATTTTAAAAAAAATCAAAATAAATTAATTTTAGAAACTTAATCAAACAGTTATTAAGTATTTTATTTTATCAATTTTAACTTTTTATATTTATCAAATTAATAATTCAAATATTTTACATGGAAATTTATAAATACAAGATTAAAAAAAAAGATTCTCCTTATTTATAAAATATTTAAATTTAAACAGAGATAAATATCATAATACTAACTTTTCAGCGAATCAAATATGGACAAAATCCCTTATTAATCCCGTATTATCACTGATCATACTTGTTTCTCTAACCGATCTGAATTGGAAAGTTGTCATGTTAAACGAAATTGATGCTCTTATTAAAAATAAGACATGAGAGTTAATGCCCCGTCCACATAATGTGAACATAATACGTTCTATGTGGTTTTTTATCATAAAAAGAATTCTGATGGTTCTTTTGCGAGACACAAAGTTCGCCTTGTTGATAATGGCATGTCTCAGCAGGTTGGTGTGGATTGTGGTGAGACGTTCAGCCTAGTGGTTAAACCAGTGACTATCAAGACTGTTCTCAGTCTGACATTATAAAATCATGGTCCATTCATCAGCTGGACGTAAAAAATATATTTTTACATGGTCATATACAGGAAACATTTTACATGCACCATCATTTCGGTTTCCGAGATTCGACTCAGGAAAAAATCATTATATGATTTAAAACAAGCACTCAGTGCGTGGTATAACAGGTTTGCAGGGTTCGTCTCAACACTGGGGTTCTCACATAGCAAGTTCGATCAGTCTTTGTTCATTTATAGAAAAGGGATTGACATGGCATATATTCTTCTCTATGTGGATGACATCATTCTCACAACATCATTTGAGTCACTTCGTCAGTCAATTATGTCTTTCCTTGCTTTGGAATTTGCTGTGAAAGATTTGTGCCCTTTAAATTATTTTTGGGTATTGCTGTAACTCTATATGACAGTGGTATATTTCTTTGTAAAAGAAATACGCAAAAGAGGTCATCGACAAAGCTGGTATGACCTCTTGCGAACCGTCGCACACACCGATCGATACCGAGGCAAAATTGAGTAACTCTAAAGATTCTCCCTACAGTGATCCAACACATTATCGTAGCTTAGCAGGGGCATTGCAATATCGCACATTCACGAGACCGGATATCTCCTATGCAGTTAAATAAGTTTGTTTACATATGCATGACCCGAAAGATGAGCATATAGGGGCCTCAAATGAATTATGTGGAATGTTAAGGGTACTCTTGATTTTGGGTTGCACCTGTATAAATCTACCAGTTCCGGACTCACATCGTATACAAATGTTGATTGGGGTGGCTTCCCAGACACGTGTCGTTCTACCTCTGGATATTGTGTGTTTCTAGGCGCCAACCTAATTTCATAGTCATTGAAATGACATCCGACACTATCTCGGTCGAGTGCTGAAGCAGAATACCTAGGGGTAGCTAATGTGGTCTATGAATCATATTGACTTCGTAATCTTCTTTTAGAACTTCATTGTCCGATCGAGAAAGCAATCGTGGTTTATTGTGATAATGTGAGTGTGATATACTTATTAGGTAACCATGTCCAGTATCAACGCACGAAACATATAGAAATGTATATCTTGCTCGTCCGTGAAAAGGTAACCATGTCCAGTATCAACGCACGAAACACATAGAAATGTATATCTTGCTCGTCCGTGAAAAGGTTTCACGTGGACAAGTCCGGATTCTCCATGTACCGTCCAGTTATCAAATTGCCGATATTTTCACGAAAGGTATTCCGCTCGTACTTTTTGATGATTTCAGGGACAGTCTCAGCATACGAGCACCTCCCGCTAAGACTGTGGGGGCATATTGAGATAATTATGGATCTCATAATTATCTCAATCATATCAAATCATCAATCATATCAATGTAATTATACTCATTATCATAGAATTAGGATTGTCAAAGATAATTACGATATGATTAGAATAAGTCTTCCTTAATAGTAATCATAGATTGATCTTGTATACTTGTATATAAATTATAATCTTGGAATGAAATAAATCAACAACAACAACATACCCAGTGAAATTTCACAATATGGGGTCTGGGGAGGATAGAATGTACGCAGACCTTACCTCTACCTTGGCAGGTAGAGTGGTTGTTTGCGAGAGACCCTCGGCTCAAGAAAAACACAAACAAAGCAAATAAGTCATGATATCTCATTCTTAAAAAGAAGCAATAACTAATGCAGGTAAATAAGACAAACAAGGTACACTAGAAAACACATATCAGTATAAATCAAACGACAAGGGACTACAAAGCAATATTGTGCCTACTAGTATGATAGGCTAAGCGGACCTACAATAATAATACTATAACTATCAGTTTTTAAGTGTAGTTAGGACAACACTGGACTACCTACTACCCTAATATGTGTCATCCATACCCCCGACCTAAGGTCGTGTCCTCAGTGAGTTGCACCTGCACCATATCTCGTCTAATCACCTCTCCCCAATACTTTTTCGGCCTACCTCTACCCCTCTTGAACTCGTCCATAGCCAACCTCCGCACTGAGGCACTTATGTCTCTCCTCTGCACATGCCCAAACCATCTCAATCTCGCTTCCTACATCTTATCCTCCATCGAGGTCAATCCCACTCTGTTCCGGATATCATCATTTCTAATTTTATCCCTCCTTGTATGCCCACACATCCATCTTAACATCCTCATCTCCGCAACTTTTATCTTGTGGAATGAAATAAACCATGGAATGAATTTCCTTCAAATAACTTCCGTTCATACCTTATATATTTGTTGAAAATATTTACTAAATATATAACACATATAATAATCTTCAGAACTCATAAACTTCAAATTTTGAATTCGCCTTTAGAAGCCCCCTAGTTTGTTTTTGACCCATATCAAATTCATCAATTTCAAACTCACACCCTTTTGGAGTTACAAAATTTAAACAATCCCGAAGAGAAAATGAAAGAGAAAGGACAGTACTACTGCTTCATCATTGGGATTTTTCAGACAAAGTGAATAAAGGGCTCTTCTTTAAATCCACAGGGATATTAGTAATGGTCCCCAACTCCCAGGAATAAAGACATCCACACAACTCTTTTTAAACAATTTAAAAGCTGATTTTTTTCCAGTTTGCTACTGCCTCGGTTTACTTTTATTTATCCACCATTTTATAAATAGATTTTTATTTTTATTTATCAAATTTAGCATATTAAGAGAAAAATAATTTATTTTTCCTGTTTTACTCATAACATTAATTAAAAAAAGAATTGTCCGATACACTAAGCTCCCGCTATGCGTAGAGTCCGAGTAAGGATCGGACCTTAAGGGTCTATTATATGCAGCCTTACTAGCATTAATTATTCATTTCAAATTATTTTTCAAGTCTCATTAAGACAAAAGCGTTTGTAACTAATCGTGTAGGGGATTTTTGTTTATTATTAGGAATTTTAGATTTTTATTAGATAACAGGGAGTTTCGAATTTAGGGATTTATTCGAAATATTCAATAACTTGAGTTCTAATAATGAGGTCAATTTTTTATTTACTTTATGCGATGTTCTCTTATTTGTCGGTGCAATTGCTAAATCCGCCCAATTCCCCCTTCATGTATGGTTACCTGATGCCATGGAGGGGCCTACTCCTATTTCAGCTCTTATACTACGATAGCGGTGGGAATTTTTCTTGTAGCTCGGCTTCTTCCTCTTTCCTTACATAATGGATTTGATCTCTGTTATAGGAATAATAACGGTATACACCATTTAATATGAATATCATGATAAACAAATGCACTTCAGTTGTGCAAAGTCAAAAGTGGACAAATAAAATTAAACGGAGGGAGTATAATAGTTTTCTGTTCTATAGATATTTGAAGATGATAAAAGCAAAAGAATAAAAAAGAATAAAGACGATGACGTTTCTTATAGCACGCCTAAATTACTAGTACAAGCTCCACACAGCTTTTTCCAGAATTTTTTTGTTTGTATTGATTCTAAAAAAACATTGTAACACCTCTTGACGTTGATAATACTTGAGACATAAAGAAGAATTCTGCAATAAAACAGTACTTTCAAACATTTTATATGTAGCAGTTATGCCCGACAATTCTTCTTGGTTTTGCTTAAGGTATGGTGTCAAAATTTGGAATTTAGAATAAGCTCAACAGTGACAAATCGTCCAATTTCCCTCTCCTCTCCCAAACTTCATTCAATGGTACATGAGTTATCAGTGTCGTCGTTTTATGGACAACTGATTTAGAGCTTTAACAACAATTTGTCCATATTTTAGATAGGTGAATTTCCAATTTAGAGGCAATGCGTTTGGAATATGTGTTTGGCTTAGTCTAAAAATACTTTTAATATGATGTGGTATTGTCCACTTTGGATTAAATGTGCATAATTTTTGTTGGGATCGAAATAATCAGGACGTCATGAGGAAGCTAATAATTGTAAATGATAAACAGAACTCTCTAAACGACTAATACTTGACCTAATATGATAAAACTAACATAAAAAAATCTAAAGCTATTTTTGAGGGGAAAAAATCCTAAATTCTCTAAACGACTACATAGAAAAGATCTATTTATATAAGTCCAAAACTTCTCCTCCAAAAAAGGATAAATATGATAGTCATTTTCTACAAAAAAAACTTTTTTCATCAAGAAATCATTTTTGAAGTAAAACACAAGTATGGTATAATCCAAATAAGATAGAAATTCAGGGCAATTCCTAATAAATCTCTCATTGACCTGAATTTTCAAGCAAAATAATCTTGATTCTCCATCTTCATATAATATTCATCATTGTTGCTTGACATTGTTAAAAGTAGGCATGATTGAAAATTTGAGCCTTGTGCTTTAAAAGTGAGCGAGCACATGTTAAAACTGAAGCACATGCATTAAAAAGTGAACATGAGTTGAAATTGGTCCAAGCGTTTAAAGTAAGCAATGATTGAAAATTTGAGCTTATACGTTTAAAGTAAGCATAAGTTGAAAATTGAAGCTCATGTGTTAAAGTAAGCATAAGTTAAAAATTATTTTTATATTAAAAAATATGCAACAACAGGATTATTGAAAATTTGATTGAAAATCATCCCACGTGTAGTACTCCAGATATCTCTTCTTTTATTTTGTGATAAAATATTTATTATCATTGAGTTGGTTGCAACTTAAATTGGTCCACCTTGAACTTGTCTTTAACTTCGCTGAATCATTGGCTTTGATACCACTTGATCGAAATAATCATGGCGTCATGCGGAAGCTAATAATTATAAATCTTGAACAACGATAAATCAGACAATGAAAAAATTATAAAATGACTTATGATAAGATATGAGTTTGGTCAATAGACATACATATGATAAAATTAATATAAAAAATCTAAAGCTATTGATAGAAAATCTCCCCGTAAACAGAACTCTTTAAACGACTATATTGTAGATACTATTGTTTATTTATGAGAAGAAAGAATTTCATATTTATAGAAGTCCAAAACTTCTCTTCCAAGAAAAATTATAAATATGATAGAGTCATTTTCTACAAAGAAACATTTATCACCAAGATTTTTTTTTGAAGTAAAACACAATTATGATAAAATTTAAATAAGATAGGAAATTTAGGGCAATTCCTAACAATTTTAACCAAAAGGTCTCAGTACACCGTTAAGAATCTTACGCCTTATATGTAGCTTCTCATTTTTTCAACTACCAAATGTGAAACTTTATTCGCACTCTCAACAATCTCTCGAATTAAGTTTCGTCCATAAGATCTCCCGTTCGAACTAAATTTCACGTGGCCTAGCCCATCACCGCTATCTGTGGCCCGACCATCGCCGCTATCTACACGTCAGTTTTTTATATCGACCGTGTGTACCTCACACTGAACATGCATTTATAATCATCAAAGCCCATAGTTATGTTCTTATATTGCACGTACCTCATCAAGCTACCTTTGGGAGAAATAGTCAACCAAGCCTTCCACCAAATCATTGGCTCGGTTAGCTATTGTTGGGTCAAGTCAATTCAATAATACTCTTAAAATAGTGTGATATTATTCATTCTGGGACAAGCTCGAATTGTTTCATCAAAATGTCTCACACCATTAAGATAGATTATCCCTACACCTTCAGAGTGAATCCATGATCTTTAAGGTTCGTAGAATTGAACCCGATATATTTCTAAAATTTAATAAAATGACATAATGCCATCTTGCCGATGTGGGACAAGAGTTCCAATTAACATTGTCATCTTGCCGATGTGGGACAAGAGTTCCAATAAACATTCTCTCTCAAGCTCGCGATGGTGTAGAGAAAAATATCGAGAGTTTGCCAAGAAAGAACCGGTGACGTTGTAAGGTATGTGTCTTTGTGAAGAAATCTGCAAGTTGCATCGAAGATGAGACAAATGGCAAGGATATAGTGCCTTGTTGAAGATGATATCGAATAATATGACAATCAATCTCAATATGCTTGGTACGTTCATGAAATATTGTGTTGTGTGCAATCTGAATAGAACTCTTATTATCGCAGTACATCGGTGTTGGTGAGGAAATAGAGACACCCATATCAGTCAATAACCAATGTAGTCATACAATCTCACACGTAGTAGAAGCCATAGCACGATACTCCGTCTCAGTTGAAGAGCGAGAAACATCTTGTTTCTTACTTTTCCATGAAATGAGTGAATCTCCTAAAAATACAGAATAACCAGTAGTTGATTTCCGATCAGCCGGGTTACTAGCCCAATCTACATTAGAAAATGCATGAAGCTCCAAGGATAAGGTCGATGGAAACAAGAGACTCTGATAAATCGTTCCTCGAAGATAGCGAAGAATACGCATAATTGCAGCCCAATGTACAGATGTAGGAGAAAAAACGAACTGACTGACAATGTGAACAACATATGCAATGTCAGAGCGAGTAATTGTGAGGTACACCAGACTCCCCACAACTGAACAATATAAAGTGGTATCAGGAAGAAGATCCCCGTCAGTAGGTGTATATCGAACATTAACCTCAAGAGGAGAGTCAATTATACGAGTATCTGTGAGACGGACCCGCTCAAGAATATCTGCAGTGTACTTAGACTGAGGAAGAAGATATCCCTTCTTAGAATAATCTACCTCAATGCCTAAAAAGTAACGTAGATGACCTAAATCTTTCATCTCAAAACGGCGAGACAAAATAGATTTTAGGTTTGCAATACCATCAATATCATCACATGTAATGATTATGTCATCAACGTACAACAAAAGCAAAATACAACCTGCAGGGGATGATTTAACAAATAACGTTGAATCATGAAAGCTGGAAATAAACCCAAGAGATGACACTACAGTGGAGAACTTGTCGAACCAAGCTCTTGGAGTTTGTTTGAGACCATACAAAACTTTCTTAAGCCTGCACACCTGTTCTGGACTATGTCAAACGCCAGGTGGAGGGACCATGTAGACTTCTTCTTGAAGATCCCCATTCAAAAAGGCATTTTTAACATCCATTTGTGAAATATGCCAATGACGAACAGAGGCCACTGCAATAAGAACCATGACAGATGTCATCTTTGCAACAGGTGCAAAAGTCTCTTCATAATCTATACCATATTCTTGAGTAAAACCATTTGCAAACAAACGAGTTTTATATCGCTCAATAGAACCATCAGACATAGTTTTAATCTTGTATACCCATCGAGAACCAATAGTTTTCTTACCAGTCGGTAGAGAAATCAAATCCCAAGTACCAGTTTTGTTCAAAGCAGTTAGTTCCTCATTCATAGCCTCTTGTCAAAGAGGATCATGAGCTGTCTCAGAGTAGGAGGTAGGCTCACAGAGAGAATTAATAGAAACTAGAAAGAAAGCGAATGATGAAGCATAGCAAGAATAATCAAAATCGGATACCTGAGTAGATCGTAGAGTGCGTTTAGGATAGCGAGGTGGATCTGGATCTGCAACCACAAGAGGTTTTGAAATAGGCGTAGGAGGGGGCTGAGTATTAATGTCATGCGACCTGTCAGAAGACTGTGAAGAAACAGATGATATAGATGTAGAATCAGATGGGCAATCAACTTCAAATGGATCAATATCAATAAGGTCAAATTTTGTCATGCCATATGAGATAGGTGGGATGGAAAAGAAAGGAACATGCCCAATAAAGGAAACATTACGAGACACATACAATTTTTCAGAGACTGGATCATGACAACGATAACATTTCTGCCCAACCCCATATCCAAGAAAAAAACAAATGGCTACACGAGAAGATAACTTAGTACACTCTGCATGTGGACGTAGAACAAAACATGTAGAACCAAAAACTTTCAAATGAGAATATAGTGGAGTGTGACCAAATAGTATAGCATACGAGAAATTCCACAATTATGAGAGGTAAGAATCCTATTAATAAGATAAACAGATGTAAGGACAACTTCTCCCCAAAATTCACTAGGTACACTAGCGGACAAAAGCATAGATCTAGCGGTCTCAACAATTTGCCTATGCTTTCTCTAGGCTACCCCATTTTGTTGTGGTGTATCAGTACAAGAAGAATGATGTATTGTACCATCAGCTTTGAAAATGGCAGAAAGATCCCCACTAGTGTATTCACCTCCTAAATCAGCCTGAAAACATTTAATAATGGCAGAATGTTGAGTTTTCACATAGGTTTGAAACTCAACATAAGTATGAACAAAATCAAAACGTTTTTCAACAAAAACCCAACAATAACGAGTATAATCATCAATAAATGAAACATAATACCTGGAGCCTCCCTTAGTAGGGATATGTGTTGGCCCCCAAACATCTGAATGAACTAAGATCAAATGGTGCAGAAGAAGTTGAAGTACTAAGATTAAAAGGCAAAGCAGAATTTTTTTCAAGTTTACATCCACTACAGTCAGAAATATCATTGGATTGTAAATCACCAAGAACACCAGTACTACACATAAAGCGCAGACGAGAGCCTGATACATAACCAAGTCTAGAGTGCCACAAATAAAACTTTGAAGAGGAAGGTGTTAAATGAAAAGAAGATAAATTAACAGGCACAACTGTTGCATGAGTAGGAAGATGCAGCTCATCCGAAACATAGAGACCTCTCCCCCTTCTACGCCCGGTCCCAATCACTCTCTTGGATTTTAGATCCTGCACATAACAAGAATTAGGCAAAAGTCCAATAAAGCATCCAGAGTCACATATTTGACCAGCAGAAGCAAGATTCATATGTAATTTTGGAATGCAATAAACATCAGGTAATGATATAATAGATGTATGAATGGTGTCATGTCTGTCAATGGTATATGTGTGCCATCAGCAGTCACAACAGAAGTGGAAAGGGGTTCAGAAGACATAGATACAAAGACAGAATAATCATGAGACATATGATTTCCAGCTCCAGAGTCTAAGATCCAAGAAGACGAAATGATACCTGAACCGATGGTGATGAGCCGGAAGGAGTAGAAAGAGCATAAGACTGAGAATTCATTTGAAATTGTTGGAAGGCAAGGAACTTCTTAAATTGGTCAGCTACAGAATCAGTATTGTGACTCACAGAGGCTCCTGAAGTTGGGTGATCAAGAGAGGGCATAAAGGCAGCCTGAGTCGGTGGATACGAGTTCTGAAATTGACTCCCAGAATATGGCTTCTGTTGAGAAAGCTTTTGTCCTTTGCTCAAATTATAATAGGGTGAGAGTGTACCTTGGGACGCCGTCATATGTGACGTAGCCCCGGAGTCCATATACTAATTAGAATCCGGTGGATTGAGTCCAAGAGTGCATAGCTCGCCGATATCCGTAGGATGGGTCGTGGTTGAATGGGTCTCCTGCCATTGGGCCGGAGGAGGCCCAAAATCGCCGCCGCTTTGAAGCATTTCAGCGTTCGGCTCGCCTAAAATTGCCTTCACTTGAAGTATGTCCAGCCGAATCGCTCGCTGGCCGCTCGAAAAATGCGCCGCTGCTTCTCGCTGAACGGTTGGCCGCATCGCCATTGGGCCTGTTGGTTTTCCTGGCCCAATACCCGTCTGGACCATTGTTGCCGCTAGTGGGCTGCAGCCGCTTCGCTGGCGCCGCCACAGTGGTTACTTGCCGCAGCCGCCGAGTTGCTTCGCCGCCATAGCCTCCGCCGAGTTGGTGCCGCTTATTTCCGCCGCCACCGGAATTCCGGTGACCCCCACCTTTATTATTTCCGCGATTTCCACCCTTATTATTATTATTACCACGTCCTTTTTTACTCTTATTTTGTGAAGAATAGTCAAAATAATAACCTTCATTTGAATACGTGGCAACCATGGCGGAATTTGTTGAAACCTTCTTAATCAAACCCTGTCACGACCCGATTCCGGGGCCCGTGACTGGTGCCTTACCCCGGGCACCCTAGTGATACAACATCAGAGTAATCAGCGGAACATAAAACACATACATGAAACAAATGAAGCACAAACAGTAATCTGAGGAAAACTTGCCTTCAAGATATATATAAATAACAACTTTTTCAACATGAGCAGTTTAATCCTTTTACAAACCCCGCCACAACGATTACTGCACCTCTAAGAAATGATACGACAACAATGGCGGACGGGCCCGCCATACCCCGAATGTAAACACCTACAACAACAGGGACTATACCATCGATAAGCCTCCGAGAAACGGAGCTTTCCCAACGCCGAATCGTGACCCTAAGAGCGAGGATCAATGATCGTGTACCTTTACTGCAGATTGAACGCAACCCGAGGAGGTCGATAACAGTACCAAGTATGTGAAATCAAAATAAATCAGAATGAAATCATAGTAGTCTATACAAAGCAGAGACATGTATGATAACCAAACTACGATTCACCATAAATAAGCGATATGTCAAGTCGTGACTCACGCCTCAAGTCATCACTCAATTTTAACAATGGGTCTCACGCCCACAACATCAATCGTGCGTGGAATACCTTCCTCACCGCCAGCAGCTTTATGATATACAAGCACCAAGGAATACACATGAACACCGTGTCCCACCTGTGTCCTAATAAAACAAGACGAGGTAAGTACGAAGGCATAGCCGACTACTAACACCCACGCATCAACAAGGTCATAAATCGTGTCATGATATCTGTCTGCATCACATGATAAAAGCCGTCACCGCTCGCAGATCAAATGTGCGCGTCTAGCCACGAACTCTCCGCAGCCCGCATAGGCCAACCTCGTAGGCCCGCATGAGGTATAACCCCGCATCGAGGTAGCTACTCCCGCATCGCCCCGACTCGCGACCGCACGGCCACAAAGACCGCATGACCATAAAGGCCGCGACACTAACCTCGAACTCCGTAGTTCCGCATGGATCCCCGACCCGCATGAGGTATTCTCGAATCACGGTCCTGCATCACCGAAGTCTACCCCGACGGAGGCGCCTTAACCTCCGCACAAGTCAAGGTGAGTGGTACAATACCAACATAACTGATAGTCAAACAACTTTAAGCGCAATGGGCGGAAAACCCCTTTACACTAACATCACAAGATACTAACACACGTAGCATCCTAACATGTTTACTTATCAAATCAACAAGAAAGTATTACAAGGCTATCACAAACCAATACAATCAAGTTATTCACACAAGGTACTTTCTACTAACAAGTTCTGCATCTATCCCCAAAGTACTTCACACATTAAATCTTTAAAAGATCTGCTTTTCACATAAGTCACACAATACCCGTAGTATAAAATAGAGTGATCCCTTTTAAGAAAACCAAAACTCTTACCTTTGTAAAATCAAGTAACAACATTATTTTCCAAACGCCCAAGTTTGCCTAATTTCAAATGTTCACGCTTCTTATTTTAGAAAGGTTTGTAGTTCATAGTCTTATTCATTTAAGAATATAATTCTCTTTTAAACAAATGAGAAACCTAAGCCTTATATGTGAGTAGGATATTCTTGTTTATAACAATCTTATTACAAAGACCATGATCTAGAAATATCATTTTGTCTCATCTTAGCTTCTATGCAGATGGAAGTTTCTACTGGTTTTAATAATACTTAATTATTCAAAACATTTTCCTTTTATTAACGCCGCAGTTGGTTTGTCGATACACATTCGATTTCAAATCAAGAAACATTCTAAGCCGTTATACCTAACTTCCCATAAAGCTAGTATAACTCTTAAGTTTTCAAAACCAAGTATTACTTCAAGTTCTCTATTAACACATAACAAGCCGCTTATAGTTCAAATCAGTTACCTTTTAAAAACCACAAGTATTTTCTTACCAACATAAAGCTGTTTATAACCGACTTCCCATAAAGCCGTTATAACACTTTATGTTTTAAACCAATCAAATACATTTAGCACATGTACGTCTACCGTACTACATAGTTCACACATATCATGCTAGAAGAGATAGGAAGAGGTTCACATACCTCGCGACGAGTATCGACTAATAGCAAAACGCTCCAAGTACTTCCAAACGTCGGCTACTCCTTAAGCCAAGTAGATCGCGCCACACGTAGTACTTCAACCTATAAGGCCACAAGGCGCTTATTAACATTTAGATCTCATCGTAGAACATTCTACCGAAAATTCGGCAGCACCTCCCCCCCCCCCCGCAACAGCGTAAATCTCCTCCTCTATCGAGGTCGGCTACCAAGCCAACCAGGGGGGGTTATACGTCTAACCCTAACGGGTACAATTCTACTCCACGGTACTACTACACAAGTCTACTGTAATACAGCCCTATGTAATTACAGTTCAGTATTCTTCTTTAAATTCAGGCTTAAGTCGCAAGACATTGCCGTAAGTATTATTCAGGCTTAAGTCAAAAGACATTGCCGATAACTACGTTCAGTTCTATATATAGTATACTTCAACTATATATTCTAACAATATGCAATTTCCAATTACAACAGAGGGACAAGATAATTACCTCGATAAGCCCATAATTATCCTAGTTAAAGTCGATCCTGGGCAATCGTTTAGCTCCAACTCCGAGCGCTCCAACCCGCTCTAAACCACCCTTAGAAGTTCTAACCAACTTCTACACAATACTCCAACGGACTATGGAGATTTTCCTAGGGTTTCGGTTTTGTGACTGACGGAAGTATAATAGTATTTCTGGGCATTTTCGTATAGGTATAACCTTAGAATACAACAAGGTATACGGCTAAGGTAATTTGGGCATTATAACAATACTTTTGAGAGTATTTCTACACCACAAAGGGGGGGGGTATATTATACGAGAACAACACCACTAGAGTGGTGAAGTCTCGCCACAAGGCCACAAGGGAGGGCTCTCGCTGGGGGAGGACGAGAACAACAACAAGAGAGGGGAGGATTTTAACACTTAGAGATTTGTGGAAAGGATGAAGAATTCATCAAAGGGAGAGGGGTATTTATAGGTCAAGTGAAGGCCAACCAATGGCCAAGATTAAACCAAGTGTTAGGCAAGTGTAGGGCTAGGATTTACTACACACAAATATCCTACCAACCCTTGACTTTAGCCAAGACACCAAAAACGTGCAAAGGCTAGCCCAAATCGTCCCAATGGACGTTTCAAGTCCACCAATTGGAGGGTGCCACGTGTCGCCCTCCCGTTGGTCCAAAATGTTTCGTCTCTAAAAATCCGCAAAAATAAAAATGACATAGCCGGAATTTTCCTACGAAAGTCGTGGAAACGCTTCATTTAAAAAATGACTCTAATCGGGTGTTGTGCACAACAATTAATTCGGCCAAGCCTAACTTAAAAGTTTCAAATTTTTCTACGTACGTCCTTACGTACATACTCTGGAAATACGGGGTATAACAAACCCGATTCTTCAAGAACAAGCATGGATCTTGCTTGATAAAACTTTGGTAAGGGATTACTTTGACGGATTAGTGTCCCCACGCCACTATAAGCATCTGTGAGACCGACAACTAACTGTAAAACTAACCGGTTGTCAGAAACCGGTGAACCTACGTTTCTCAATTGATCTGCCACCACTTTAAGACGTTGACAGTAGGTTGAAACGTTAGGGAAGTCTGCTCTGACAATGGTTGAAAATTCTTGTTCCAACGCAATGGCACGGGAGTTTTGATTATCTTGAAAAATGTCTCTCAAGCGTTCCCATGCCGCCATGGCAGTAGAATCTGGTTCCATTATTGTATGGAACAAGTCTGTGGATATTGTTGCATAAATCCAATCAAGAACTGTGGCATCAATGGTATCCCACAATTCTTTGTCTGCTTCAGACGATTGTTCCGTTGTTGTACCATTTTTTGGTGGAATTATATGATGAAGAACTTTGTGAGTCCTACAACATATTTTGAACAACTCCGCCCATGTTGCGTAGTGAACAGTTTCCATCTCTAGTTTGACAGAAATATGTGTTTTGATGTTGGAAATAGTAAGGGCTGAGTGAAACGAAGATTTTGATTCAGACATGGTTGACAACAATAATGGAGAAAAATAAAGTATAACAATGGAGAAGACAAATTCGGTTGGAAGGATGGGGAAGATGACCGAATTTGGAAGAAATTTTTTATTTAGAATAGGATCTTTGAATTACCTTCTGATACCATGTAAGAATTATTTAGAATTGGAAAATCTTCCTTAATCTTATTCATGCCCAAATGGTCACAATATATACACAAAGTAATAATTAATAGGAAGATTAAGTCTTCCTTAAAATCCTCCTACCTATCCCATAATATATTCTTATTCCCTATATTAATACTATTCTATTTAATACATAATACTACTTACCATTTACAAAAGATTCTACATAATTATATTATTAATAGTAATTAATAATATTCTAACAGTATTAGTGGTGGAGCAGTGGTGTAGGGCCTAATTAAAGGTTTAGTAGCTTTCATTTATATACGTATTTCTTTTAGTGGGACTGTTGTAGTTTAGCTTTTACCCACCACAGTGTGCCTGGGATCAACCAAATATTTGGTGAAATTACCTTTCAAAAGAAAGCACTTTGCAGACCCCGGCCCTGACAATAAGTCAAACGCACCTTCTTGACTACGGCCAGTGACGGATGCACCTTAAGCATGGTGATGCAAGTGCAGTTGCTGTTGGTATAATAATCTGTATTTGGCTAAATAATATTTCAAAACAATCTGTTAATCACTTAGTGAAACATATAACATTAATGAAACAATAAACGAAAACAGAATCTGTTTTGGAAAAATAATTTCAGAATGTAATCGAGCCCACTTAGTTCAAAGTGTGTCCTTAAGGAAATTATTCCTCACAAGACTTTCGAGGTTAACTAATATCGCCTCCCGGGATAGAACGATTATCTTACCGTAATAGTAGTACTCCAAATTCGGTAGCAACGAACCACTCAACGGCAAAGATATCACACGTAATGAAATTTTCGAGTCAAGAGCAACTTGAATTTGTAATTGATTAGAATATGAATTAGTGAATAAATTCTTGAAATAATCAAGAATTTATAGGGTTAGAGATCGATTACGAATGGTTGCAACCATTCGAATAGTCACCTCATTTTGGAGGAAATTAAAAGAGAGGAGAGCGGACGGGTCGGATCGGTCATGGTCGATCCGTTTGGATTTGTTTTTAATTAAATAATTAATTAATTAAAGAAACGTTTGTCCAAAAAGATTATCAATCAATCGATCTTTTGACAAATCCAAATCCAAATCCAAATCCAACCGCCGGCAAGTTCGAAAAAGAGAGGAGAGCCACGGTCGGATCGGTCATGGTCGATCCGTTTGGATTTGTTTTTTTAATTAATTAATTAAAGAAACGTTTTTCCAAATCCAAATCCAACCGGCCGTCAAGTCGAGCCGAGCGGCGACGACGGCGGCGGTCCTGCCTCTCAACCCTTTTAGCAGCTCGAGAAGGTGTAATGTAATATATACACCTCTCTTTCCTTCCTTTTTTTCGATGTGGGACAAAAGAGCCTTTTACCCTCTTTAATTTTTATCCCATCATTTCCTATTCACCAATATCAAAACCCAACAGTTGCACCATCAGATTTTTTTTTTTTTTTACTTTCTAGGTGTAAAAAATAATAATTCAGCATCAGATTTTGTTGTCTGAATCCGCCACTGACTACATCCCAATTTCCTTCATTTTCAACAATTACACCTCTCAAGATAACATTCTAAAAAAAATTAACTTATAAATGTTAAGACAATGTTTTTCACTATCAATGTAACTTAATATGTTGTAACATGTTATATGTCGAAAATGATTTCGATTGAATTTACTTCATTAAAAATTATATTGTGCACAAATGGTAAAAAAAAATTGTATTATATAAATTGTTGAATCCCCTTAAATTATAGATATAGTATTTCTGTATTTTTTGAATTATATTGTTAGAATTTTTAGCTCCAACATATGTTCGACAACACTAATTTCACTTATTACATATATAACATGTTTGGTCAAGTTTCTAAAAATGCTTATTTCAAAATTTAAAGTGTTTGACAAGCAACGCCTACCTTAGAAGTAAACACACAACCGGTCGGGTTGATCCGAATCGACCGGTTGACCCAGAGTTTAACCGACCGGCCGACCGTAGTGGCATATCGGGTTGGGGTTGGGTTGGCTCAACCCCAACCCGCGACGGTTATAAAAACCAGTAAGGTCCGGACGGTTAGGCCCAGAACGGAAAAACCGATTCCATTACCGGTTAACCTGGACCGACCGGACCAAAAAAAAAAAAAAAAATTTTGCCCAAGCGGTATTATTCACTTGGGCTTGTGGCGGGAAGAGGCGTATGGCCAACGGTCATTTCGACCGTTGGCCCTTTTTTTTTTTTTTTTTTGTTTTGTTTTTTTTATTTATTTATTTTAATTCCATTTTTACCCTTTTAAAAATCTATAAATTCTCTACATTTTCTTCATTTTTATCACACAACATTTCTCTCAATTCTCTTATTCTCATACTCTCTTAATCATCTTTATTATCAATTTTCAAGTTATTATTATTATTAGTTTTCAAATTCAAAGTAGCAAGACGCAAGACTTCGAGCTTCGAGTTTCTATTGAATTCTGAATCCCGAAGTTTGGTACACTCGTTTCATTCTCTAATTATTTTATTAAATTGTCATATTTATTTGTTGATTATTTAAATATTTTATAATGTCTTTACTAAGGGGAATTGCGTCGGGACTGCGCCGTAAATCTAGTTCAAGGGGTAAAAAATCTGTAGGTTCTTCATCATCTAATCAAAATATAGATTATGATCAAATGCAAGAAGATTTTGGAATAGAAGATAATGAATGTGATAACGTTCAATTAGATAATATTGTTGAACTTGAAGAACAAGAACCTCCTACACCTACTAGTGTTCCTTCACAACGCTGCATCATGAGTGGTAGTCGTAGTCGTAGACCTCCTTTACCAGAACCAGTAGCAAGAAAAAAAGTAGTAAAGTGTGACTCTTTTATGATAAAGTTGTGGGTACTGATAGAGTTAAATATAATATTTGTGGGAAAACTTATAAACATAAGACAGGGGGTGGTGACGGGGGGACGGACACTATAGCTAGACATATAAAATTCGATCATACGACACAATGGAATGCTGTCCCTGATTTAGAACCCGGTCAACAACAACTTAATCCATTAACCGGGGTTGACTAAATACGATCCAAAAAGATCGCATTGAATTAGCAAAAATGATTGTCGGAGGTTGTTTGCCTTTTTCTTTTGCTTCTTCTTCATATTTAATTACATATATTCAAAGAGTATATAATCCTTTTTTTAAAGGTGTTCCTCGTAGTACTACTAGAGCCGATATTTTTAGACTTCATAATGATTATGTTATTTTCTTGCAATATTTGTTTGCTAACCTTCCATGTCATGTTAGTTTTACTTCGCATATCGATACGCATTGAACGGTTATGATTATTTAACAATTACTTGTCATTGGATTGATGAAAATTTTAAAATGGAAAAACGATATTGCTTTTTATGCGTTTGACGAGGATCAAAGTCATCTTGGAAAATATATAAGTTTAAACTATTTGTTTTTATGCCCAAAAATATAATCTTTATAATAAAATACTTTGTGTATCATTAGATAATGCATCTAATAATATCACAGTAGATCTTTTAAGCGAAGTACAACCACCACTTCGATATATTTCATGTTCGTTGTGCTTGTCATATTTATAATTTAATTGTTAAAAGTGGTCTTGATTTATTTTCACTGAAATAAAACTTGTCAAAAGAGTCATTGGAGTTATTCAGATAATAATAGGAAAAATAGAATTATAGAATTTAAAGAAAAATGTAAACAATTTAATTTGAGACCTAAATTCATGCCGAAGAGATTATTACAGTGGAATTATACTTATTTATTTTTAAGAATGTTATAAGTATAAAGACCCCATAACACATGTTGCAAATGCGCATTGTAAGAACGTGATGTATATGTTAACCGACGAATATTTGAAATCAATTGGTGAACCTTTAAAATTTTTACGTAAATTTTACACCGCAATCGTTGAATTTTCGTGATCTTATTCCCAACAGCTTTGTAATGGTTTAGCTCATATATTGAAATTTCATATTTACTTTATGGTTTAAAATCAAATGTGAAATATAAAGATGCGATTCTGATTATGTTTGAAAAGTTTAAAAATATTTTTTCCTATTCACGATGTTTATTGTATTGGTGCGATCTTAAATCCTTCTATTAAAAAAGTAGATTCTCATAATTTAATATTTAGTTTATATACTTATATGGAAATAGGTCAAACAGAAACTCCATCTTCATTTGATTGCATAAGTAAACGTGATACTAATTTAACTACATTATATGCATATTATGCTACATTACATGATAACACCAACTCGCTACTAATATTCCTTCTAGTTCGGTTCGTGTCTACACCGCAGGATTCAATGATGATGACGATGAAGAATCTTTAGACATATGGAGCACTTTTACAACACAACCAACCATGGCCGATCTTGCGATGAGATGCAATTTTATTTGCAAAAGCCACGAGCCAAGAAAATTTTGACCCTTTACAATGGTGGCGGGATAACAAAAGACAATTTCCAGACTTGCGATGGCGGTGATGTTCTTAATGTGTCGATTTCAGCGGTGGCTTCGAAAGTGCATTTAGCCAAGCACGAGATCAAATAGGAGACACACGTCACTCATTGGGTGGATGCATTAGAAGTGTTAGTGCGGCGGATTGAATCGATCGAGAAGAAATCAAGGATGTGGAGACGTTAATTCTCGGAAGATGAAGAAATAGACAATATTTTGGAAGGCGGAGCGAGGCGGATCAAATTAATACTCCATTTAGAGGCTATGGAGCATAACCAATTCAATCAACCTATAGATTACGAAGAACTTGCAAAAGGATGCATAATATGTAAATAAAATTATTATTACTTCATTATGTACTCTTATTAACGTTATGAAAGTTCAAAAGTTTACATCTTATCATTAATTTTAATTTTACTATCTATTTAGTTGTTAACTGTATTACTTATTTGTTAACTTATATCTACTAATCTAATAAATTAATAAAAGTATAATTACAAATTTACAATATAAAGTTATAAACTATAAACTGTATAAAGTTATAAACTATAAAATAAAAAGTTAACTTTAAAGTTTCAATTTTAATATATACAACTAAATTATATATTATATTATTATATTACATATTTAAATTGAATTTAGTTTATATTATAGAAAATAAATACTAGAAATTAAAAATAAATAAAAAAATAAACGACCGTAGGACCGGTTCGACTCGACTTAACCGCACGACACGGAATCAGAACTAACGACCGGTTGGCCCCGTAGTCCAGTGAACCGGACCGGTAACCAGTCCGAAACCGGTTAAAACCGCTAAGGGGCTACCGGTCCGGACCGGGTCAGCCCGTTAGACACCTATACTTAGAAGAGACATCGAGCGCAACAGTCACCTCCAGGAAAGGATGAACACGAATTGAGCTGGAACAGATCTTGAGCACCAAAATCCCATCGAAGCAGAAGAAGATCGGCACAGTCAAAATTGGAAATCACAGATCAATTTCGACTTTAGAAAATTTTCCCTTTTCGTTTGCTTTTCTTTGCATTTTTTTTTTTGGTTTTCTTTTTATTTTGTGAGACTTTCGATATAATCAATAAATTATCTTTCTCCAGAAGCACTTTTGGAATCTTAGCGAAATATAAATTACTATTCTAACACTGATAAAAGTATTTTTCAAATTGTTGGTCAAATACAAACGGTTACTTTCTAAAAGTTTTTATAAAATGAACAGAATTTGAAAATTACCCCAAATTAACTAATTCTTAACCTAATAATGTAACATTACATTAGCACATCAAGGACTTAACGATCAATGTGTTTTAACAAGTTATTACTAAATTAAACTATTATAGACATATGATGTGTACAATATCGACTAGTATAAAAGGACTAAAAATCAATAAGACCCCGCCAGTCTTCTTCAAAAGCAACTCACACACACTAGAACACTCTACTACTACCAAAAAGTTGCCCCAAATTAGTAGTAATTAATTTTGAGAGTTCTTGAATATCATGGATAATAAATGGTCAGAGAAAAACATGGTAAATCTACCAGAAAGTCTAAAAGCACCAACGGAATTCTTGTCAAGATCATGGAGTGCATCTGCTTTGCAAGTATGCAAGGCATTAACTAATTCTTCATCTCCTTCTCTTCTTCCTAAGGCTACCATTGCAAATAATAACAATACAAACAGTAGTACTAGCAGTACTGTTGTTGTTACTATACCAGAGAACATGGTCTCTGCTGAGGAAGAAGACTTAGCTAATAAGCTTGCTGGAAATACATTCTCTTTTGCTTCCTCTGCTACTTCTCAACTTGTTCTTGAACGCATTATGTCTCAATCTGTAAGTACACCTCTTAGCAATTTTTTTTTGTAGTACTCGCGTTTTTAGTCATGTTAGTGATTTATATGTTAGTTGAAAACATAAAAAACATCTAATTTTTTTGTTTGTTTATACATTTAAATCCCTCTATAACAACATCGTTTGTGTGTATATTATTTAACTGCTTCAACGAATGTTGTTATAATATGAAAAATCCGTTCCAAGAAAATCTTGGTCGTTATAATGTCCTCTAATATTGTTATATCAAATTACTGTTATAGAGAGGTTTAACTGAAAAATTTTTGATTGCGATAAGCTTGGAGTGGAGCTACATGAATTGTAGGGATTCATGTAGTTGATCCAATTTACTTGAAATTGAGACATAATTGTTACAAAAATGAAAAAGAGAAGGGGTGTTTCTTTTTGTTTTTTTATATTACAAGGGGATTCATGGAACAATATAGTATTAGTACTAATATTTTTAACATGTTTTTTTCTCTGTCTTATTTGGGAAATTGTTAGATGCATAATGGGCAGGAAATATCACCATTAACTTCAGGAAGATTGTCTCATAGTAGTGGACCTCTCAATGGTTCTCTGACTGAAGAAACTGATAGCCCTCCAGTCTCTCCTTCTGAAGAGTTTGATGATGTTGTTAAGGTAAATTAATTCCTGTCATTATAAATTTCTTTAGTATCTTAATCACTTTAGTATTTTGTTAATTAAAGCAACGCCAATTATTGCATATCATTTGTGTCTTAAATGTTTAATTAAGATATGCGTAGTTATTAGTTAATGGTGATGGTTGCTAGTACTTATATTGATTGTGAGCTTATACTAAGAAATAAGAGGGTTCCATTGGACCCATTAACAAAGCTCTTTCTAGTGTTCTTCACAAGAAAAGTAGAAACAAAAAAACATAATGCACTTTTGTTAATTTCGATATTCAACTTTTTCTTGCTTTACAAATTACAAGGATGCTTTAGCCGTCTAATCAGAGCCACCTTTTGACTTCGTTTACTGAATAACTGTACCCGAAGGGCCCGTTTGGTACGCTGTATTACGCTGGACTGTACTGCACAAAAAAATAATACAGCGTTTGATGGACGTTTTCAGCCGGACTGGACTATATTATTTTTAGAAATAATACACTCCAACTACCATTTTGAGAGGGGTGCTTGTACTAAAAATAAAAAAAATAAAAAATACAGTCAATTATATATTAATACTCTAATATCGTCCATTATATATTAATACAGTCCAGTTCATTACAATACAGTAATTCATGTAAAATTATACCGTCCAGCGCGACATACAAACGAGCCCCAAAGGCCCAAAAAATGAAAAAAGATAAAAGATAAAGATAAAGATGTTAACTTTGGTTTTACACGAGATCAGGAAAGTTAAAACAAAAAGAGAAAAAAAAGTACTAAAACCAAACTTTTATAGAAAAAGGCAAGGGGACTCAATGGCGCTCAATCGATTCCAAGGACCTTATTTCCTTGTGGGGCTGGGTAGAATTTAAAAACAAATTTAACTTATATACATTGGTGATGTGAATATACACTATTTACATAACGTAGCTGGTTGTCTACATTATTTTTCTTATCATTCATTTCACTTATCATGGATAGTAATATTTGTAATTATTTTTTAGTAACCTGATAGTATAATTTTTTTTATCATGGATAGTAATATTTGTAATTATTTTTAGTATAACTTTTTTTAGTATGTTATAAGCTTGATAGTTGAAGCTGTGTACAATAGACTCTTGTGGTTCGGCCTTCTCCGAATCCCGAACATAACGGAAACTTAATGCATTTGGCTGCTCTTTTATAAGCTCGATAGCAATATTTACGTCTCCCTCTTGAAAATCAACGGAAATATGTCCTAAGACATCAAAACAACAAAAATGTTAATAGCTCTGACTTGATAAAGGCCATTAAATTTTAGACTGGGACACACTGGTTTATTCCCCAGATTTCACATTGTGTGATTTTTACTGGTATGTTGTTGTTGTACACACTGATTTATTCAATCTTGTAATAACATAACCTTGATCTATAAAAACCTATCATATGGAGCACCTTGCAATTATGTAGCACGTGAAGATGTCATGTGTTGTAAAAAAGGCAGCTCGGTGTATTAAACTTCCGCTATGTACGGAGTTTGAAGAAGGGCCGGACTACGACTACGAAGGTTAAACGAGACAAATTTAAATTTTTTGTCTTAATTGTCTTTCACAAGAATATACTCTAAGATTTCAAGATAACTGAGATTTGTCCTACTATTTAGTTACCCTTCATCAGGAACTTTTTGGTATCACAAGTGGAGTGTGTGATAGAATATACACTGTATATTCTTTTGATATCATTAGTGATCTTGTATATCTGTAATTATGATAGTAATTTTTTATATTAGGTAAATGTATATTGTTTTCCGTAATTATAACCTAATATCACTAATGATATCAAAAGAATATACGGTGTATATTCTATTAGTGTGTGAGTGGAAAAATTGATGCTCTCCTATCAATCTTTATCATAGTGACATTGCTTCCAATTTCAAAATTCTAGCTTACTTGTTTTAGTTTCCCATCAACATGTTTCCTCTTGTGTAAAATTAATTTTCACCAATCTGCTTCAAGTTGTCCCTTTTGATGTTATTTACACGCCATTGTCACCTTCGCTAGAGCCATATTGAAGATTTAGATTTTACTAGTATTTCAACCAAATCAACTCAATTTATTAAGTATGTTTAAGTGATTTAATATAGTGAAATATGCATTAATTACCCACATGATTAAGTAATTAATAAAAATGTATGTATAAACACATGCATGTCACACATTTATTAATTTAGTGTAAACACTCGATACATATAAATTTCTACGAAAAGAGTTATTTTATGTTTCACGAAAACTATTGTGTGAGACTTTTTTAGTCACATATAAGTTGGACTCAAATCCACTTTTGAGTTTTGGACCCACAAACTTGTAAACTCGTGACACAAAAACATCTGTGACTTTCATTTTCTCATATGGTGTGCAGTACTTGAAATCAAACAGCACACTGCAACCATTATTCACAAATGTGAGAAACGGATACAGTGGATCCGCTGTTGGGCTAGCACCTAACACCCCTGGTGGTAAGACAGTAGGAAGGTGGTTAAAGGAAAGGAGAGAGAAAAAGAAAGAAGAAAGTAGGACCCAGAACGCGCAACTCCATGCTATCGTTTCAGTAGCTGGAGTTGCTGCGTCGGTGGCCGCAATTGCTACGGCCACCGCAACGGCATCGTCGACGGGCAAAGACGAGCAAATGGCGAAGACCGATGCGGCTGTCGCGTCGGCAGCAATGCTGTTAGCCGCACAGTGCGTGGAGGCTGCCGAAGCTATGGGTGCTGACCGCGACCATCTTATGTCAGCTATTAGCTCTGCTGTTAATGTTCGTTCTCATGGGGATATATCTACTCTCACTGCTGCTGCTGCCACAGGTGACTAATCTCATTGATTAATTTCAGTTTTAGATACTTCAACTTGACAATTACAGAGCTTATTTGATTACTAAAACATTTTAAAACTGGATTTTAGTGATATAACACTGGTGAAGTTAACATGATTAATGATAGTGTCTCATGTACATCCTCTGGTCCATTTGTCTCACCTGATTAATATAGTACTAATTACGTAATTGAAATACTAAAGATAGGAAAAAAGGCCAAATGCATTGACGACACTCTACTTGTTCGATACTTTCATTTTGACACCTTAACTAGGACTAGTACCTATTGAACACTTTACATCATTCAAGATTTGTATTTATTTGACACTTTTCGTTGACATATCAGAGTGTATATTCTACACCAATGTTGAGCTCGTGAGAACCTTTTTTTTACTAGTCCCTAGTAAATGGCTTGTTTTTCTTAAATGTCAAATATCTTGAAACAAATTCAATTCGGTAACACGACTTATATTTGGGAATTGAGATAGTACTAATATGTTTTATTTTTTCAGCATTGCGAGGGGCAGCAACATTAAAGGCACGAGCACTGAAGGAAGTATGGAACATAGCAGCGGTAATTCCATTAGAAAAGGGAATTGGCGGAGGCACAGGTAGAAACAGTGACCAAACTCACAGTAATAATAGTAGCAACAATTACTGCGAGGGACTTGACATTGAAGAGAACTTTTTGGGTGTTTGTAATCAAGAATTGCTGGCAAGGGGTCGCGAGCTACTCAAGAGAACCCGTAATGGTATATTGCACAAGTCCCCTTGATTACAAATTGAATGCACAAAATTTTGTCCAATTTTTCTTATGCAGTCTATTCGTTGGTTTCAGGTGATCTTCACTGGAAAATTGTCTCTGTTTATATTCATCGAAGCGGAGAGGTAAGCATTCCAGAGACTATAATTTTATCCTACATTAGTGGATTTAAGTGGAGTATATACTAGTGTCCGGAACTAGAAATTCATCAGTCACATCTAGATAGTATATGTAACGAAAAATAACCGTTTTGCACTATTTGCATAGTACAACTTTCTGGCGATGGAGATTCAGTTGAACTTCTTTCTATAAACATGTAAATATAGGAAACAATATATTCCCTACTCATAATTAGAATATTTCCATATATTGTGTAAATATAATTATGGCAAGACTATGATTCCTCTTTTGTATATGCTTAGGATTCCTATTATATAAGGGATGAATATTGTACTCTATATATATCTTGATATTAATGAAAGACTCCCCAAGGGAGATTAATATCATCTTACATGTTATCAAGAGTCAAACACCCAAAACCCTAGAACTCTTTCTTCCTACCGCCGCCGAGAACCCCACTCGGAACTGTGGCCCTCTACAAATTTTAGGTTTTCTTCTTCATTCCTCTGTTCTCTAAATGGCTATCCCTGAATCTTTCACACTTTCTGAATCTTCTACCTCCACAAATCCCACCACCACGTTGTCATCCTCTTTTCATCCGGCCATAACTGTTACAAACATCAAGAACTCTATTCTCATTCTTCTTGTTCAAGAAAACAGTCAGTATTCTCCCTGGGTTGAACTGTTTCGTAATCATGCATGTCTCTATAACGTGCTTGATCACATCGATGACACCATTTCGCGCCCTCCGAAGGTTGATGAGTCTACTTGGTGTCGTCTAGACGTCGGCGTTAAACAGTGGATTTATGGTAGTATTTCTCAGGACCTTCTTCTTACTATCATGAAATCTGGCGCCAAAGCCCTAGAGTTATGGAATCATTTGGAGGAAATTTTTCAGGACAATAAGCACACCCGTGCTGTGTATTTAGAGGAGCAATTTAACAATACACGTCTTGAAAACTTTTCCAATGTGGTAAATCGCAAGCGATTAAAGCGGTAGCGGATCAACTTGCTGATGTCGATGAGCCTGTTACTAACACCAAACTGGTGTTACAATTGATTGTTGGTCTTCCTAAAGGCGAATATGATACTTTGGCCACCATGATTCAACAGGCAGATCCGTTACCCAGCTTTAACAAAGCTCGCTCACAGTTGTTGCTCGAAGAGACTCGACGTGCTAAGCAGGATGAGCACAGTCAGAAGGCATTAGCAGTCGAAACGCGCCCTCAAGATCCAACGCCACTAGAATACTCTCAACCGCAGCAGGGACGCGGTGGAAAGTGGCGAGGGCGCGGCGAGGCGTGGTGCGTGGCGGTCGCGGATCCAAGAATAACAACAGCAACAACAACGAGGATCGCAGAACAAGCGGGCGCGACTCGCCGGCAATTCACACATGGCCGCGGCTCAAGATAGAGCCGCGACACCGAGTCTATTCCAGTACTAGCAGCCCTATAATCCGTATTCTTACCCTGGTTTGTTGGGCCCCGCTCTAGCCTCGCAGCAGGTCCACTTCATGTAAGGTCAGGTTTTGCAGCCCTCATCCGGCATGACACCCACTGACTTGGGACAGGCATTCAGCACCATCTCCATGTAACAGCCTGACAATACTTGGTACATGGACTCAGGCGCCACATCTCACGTCACCCAATCTGCAGGTACTATCCCTAAACTGTTTAGTTTAAATCATCCTCAATATGTTATAGTTGGTAGTGGACAACACATTCCAGTTAAAGAGCATGGTACCTCATACACACAACCTCATCATCCACCATTCTCCCTCAAAAACACCCTATATGCCCCACACATGATTAAGAACCTCATATCTGTCCGCCAATTTACTCGTAATAATTTTGTCTCCGTGGATTTTGACCCTTTTGGTTTTACTGTGAAGGATCTTCATACGGGGACACCTCTTCTACGAATCTGATACGGGGATCTCTATCCATTCACTTCCACCTCCGCTGTCAGATCTTGCTCTTCCGTCACTCTAGCGGCTGTTTCTTCTTCAACTTGGCATAATAGGTTTGGTCATCCAGGAGTCCCATTTTTTAATTTTCTTAAAGGCAACAATTTCATTGCTTGTAATGGGAAACTTGCCCAAAATTGTGTTTTTTGCTCTTTAGGCAAACATATTCGTCTTCCGTTTAAATCATCTACTAGTGTTACACTTGCTCCTTTTGATATTATACATGCCGATTTATAGACATCTCCTATCTCTAGTTCTCTCGGTCATAAATACTATCTTGTGTTGATTGATGATTTTTCACACTATGTTTGGTTATATCCTCTTAAATTTAAATCGGAAGTATTTGTCAAATTTCTTGAGTTTCGCAAGTTTATCCACACACAATTTGGAAAAAGTATAAAATCATTTCAGTGCGATAATGGTCGTGAATTCAATAACTCTATGTTTCACCGGTTTTGTACAAATAATGGCATGTTTTTTTGCTTCTCCTGCCCTCACACCTCACCACAAAACGGTAAAGCTGAAAGAATCATACGTACCATTAACAATATGATTCACACCCTATTGATTCATGTCTCCCTCCCTCCTTCCTTCCTTCTGGGTATATGCTGCTAAAATGTCAGAATACATTCTAAATATTCTCCCTACTAGCACTCTTCACAATATGACCCCTAGCGAAATCCTCTACCATAGAGTCCCTTCGTATGATCATCTACGGATTTTCGGTTGTCTGTGCTATCCCAACCTCAGTTCTACCGCCCCTCACAAGCTTGCTCCTAGGTCTACTCCCTGTGTCTTCCTAGGATTTCCGCCAAATCATAGGGGTTATCTATGTTATGACTTGTCGACTCATCAAATCCACATATCTCGTCACGTCACATTCGACGAGACCACATTCCCGTTTTCGAATCTTCCAAAATTCTAAAAACCGGACTACTGATTTCTTGACGAGCATGTCATCTCTCCCCTCATCCTCGAACAACTCACGTCCTATGTTCCGTCGTCAGAGCCGCGGCCCCAAGGGGAGGCGCCGCGGCGCCTGATTTCCAGTGAGCAATCTTCAGGAATACCGTCGACAGCGCCGCGGCCCTGTGCTGAGGCGCCGCGACGCCCAAACTTCAGAGAAGCATGTCAACCTTATAGCGCTGCGGCGCTCGATCCAGGAGTCGCAGCTCCTCCGAAGGCTTCGCCCCCACCTTCTCCTTATCCAACTTTACCCCCCGTCTCAGACACCACTTCGCCACCCACTGTCCCTACTCATCCAATGGAAACTCGTTCAAAGCGTGGAATCTTCAAACCCAAAGTCCATTTCAACTTGTCTGCCAAACCATCTCTCCACTTTTAAAGAACCCAAAATTGGTCAAACAAGACCCTAATTGGAATGCAGATATGTATGAGGAATTTAATGCTTTAACTAAACAGCACACGTGGGATCTAGTACCTAGACCTGAGGGGGTGAATGTAATTCGATGTATGTGGCTTTTTCGTCACAAGTTCAGAGACAATGGAGATCTTGAGAGGTATAAGGTCCGTCTTGTGGCTAATGGCACAAATCAGCAGGAAGGCATTGATTGTAGAGAGACCTTCAGCCCAATTGTCAAACCGGCTATTATTCACACAATTTTGAGCATTGTCATGGGCAAACACTGGCCGATCCATCAACTTGATGTGAAGAATGCATTCTTACATGGGGACCTGAGAGAAACAGTGTACATGCATCAGCCGCCTGAGTTCACCCATCCAGCAGTCCCTCACTCTGTGTGTCGTCTCCGTAAGTCACTATATGACCTGAAACAGGCTCTCCGTGCGTGGTATGATCGTTTTGTCAGGTATATCTTGCAGATTGAGTTTGTATGCTGCAAGAGTGATACATCACTCTTCATTTTTCATTGAGGTAGTATCACTGCTTACTTATTACTGTACGTGGATGATATTGTTCTGACTGCCTCCTCAGATAGATTGAAAAATGAGATTATTGCCTTACTTAAGTCCGAATTTTCAATGACTGATTTGGGAAAGCTGAGTTATTTCTTGGGGATATCAGTGACCAAGTCTGTCAATCACATGTTCTTGTGTCAGCGTAAGTATGAAGAAGAGATAGTGTACAGGGCTAAGATGGCGAATTGCAAAGTTATGCCTACTCCAGTCTATTCGAAATCTAAGCTCAGTGCTATGGATGATGCTCTAATCTCTGATCCTACTCTGTATAGGAGTCTTGCAGGTGCACTTCAGTATCTCACATTTACCAGGCCAGACATAGCTTATGTTGTTCAGCATGTGTGCTTATTCATGCATGCCCTAGGGAGTCTCATTTCACTGCTCTTAAGCGTATCATTCGATACATTAAGGGTACCCTTGATTATGGTTTGCACCTATACCCCTCTGCGCCAAACATGTTGCTCTCATATACGGATGCAGATTGGGCAGGGTGTCCGGACACGCGATGCTCCACCTCCGGCTTTTGTGTTTTCTTAGGGGATAATCTGATTTCTTGGTTTGCCAAGCGACATGCTACCATATCTAGATCCAGTGCCGAGGCTGAGTACAGAAGCGTTGCAAATGTAGTAGCTGAGATTTGTTGGCTCAGAATCTTATTGTTAGAACTTCAGTGTCCTTTGCGTCAGGCATCTATTGTGTATTGTGATAACATCTCTGCCATCTATTTGTCTCATAATCCGGTTCAGCATCAGCGAACCAAACACATTGAGATAAACCTACACTTTGTTCGTGAGAAAATTGTTCTAGGCCATGTCACAGTGTTACACGTTTCATCATCGTATCAGTATGCAAACATATTTACCAAAGGACTTCCCAGACAGTTGTTTCTTGACTTCAGATCCAGTCTCAGCGTCCGGCCTCCTCCCGCTCCGACTGAGGGGGTGTGTAAACATGTAAATATAGGAAACAATATATTCTTTACCCATAATTAAAATATTTTCATATATTGTGTAAATATAATTATGGTAAGATTAGGATTCCTCTTTTGTATAGGCTTAGAATTCCTATTGTATAAGGAATGAATATTGTACTCTATATATACCTTGCTATTAATGAAAGACTCCCCAAGGGAGATTAATATCATCTTACACTTTCACCTCCCTTAAAAATTTTATACACCATTTGTGATAGCAAGTTCGTTATCATTTTTACCGGGTCATCAATTAATATTTATTATAGAGATCGATTTAACTGAAATTACTTCATAAGTGGCATGATCATGTAAATATTGTTTAGATCCGTGCATAAAACTTAATTAATGGGGATAGAAAGTTAGTGAAGTCTGTGAATCAATTGCTGTCCTTACCATTTTATGTTGCCCTATTTTACAGGTGATGCTGAAGATGAAAAGCAGACATGTGGGAAAAACTATCACCACGAAAAAGAAAAGTACGTCCTAATCCAATAATTTTGATACTTTATAGAGAAACGAACTTAATTCCATATGTAATACATTTTGGGCACCAAATGAATTAACAAAAAATTATGTTGTGAGTGCATGCAGATGTAGTACTAGAAGTTTACAAGGATGTACCAGCATGGCCAGGAAGGCATTTATTTGAGGATGGAGAAAAACGTCGATATTTTGGATTGAAGACAAAAATACGTGGTGTGGTTGAGTTCGAATGCAAAAATCAAAGAGAATATGAGATGTGGACTCAAGGTGTTTCAAGACTTCTCTCTGTGGTGGCTGAGAGGAAGAAGAGATTTCAAAACTAGTTAATTAATTAAATTCCAAAGTTATTAGTACACTAATATGTTAATCTGTAGTAGTAGGTACTACATATTATAGACTGTCAGAACCAGTACTTGATTTATTAATTCGATGAAGGTAGAATTAATATTGTATAAAAGTTTTGATGGCTTAGCTTGTGAAAGACAATCTAAAGCTTATGCATGTGTTATATTATCTTTCGAACAAATACTACTACTATAATATTAATGTCTAAAAAGAGGGTGATCCACTTTATTTGCGGAGCGAAGATACGCATCTTCGTTCGCCAAATGAGTGTATTATCTATGGTATATATGGACCTTTCTTACTCCAATAAATATATTTTATTTTATCATATTTATAATTGATGTCCGTTTCTATTGACAATTCATCCCGAAAATGTAAATTATATGCTACGATGTAAAAAAACTTATGTCACTAAATCACTTAAAAGATAAGTATAATTAATAGTCAATACAAATATTAATTGACAATCTTAAAAAAGAAGCCATCTTCTATTAAAGGTCAAAATATATTACTTAATACTATGAAAAAACATATTTCCAAAATCACGAAAATAAGTTGCTGCTCATTAGTCTTTTACCTAACCCTCTATTTGGATGGTTGTTTCCCATGTTTCATTATTATATTATTTTGGATGGAATCATGTTTGTTTTTATTGTTCTTAAAATTATGTCGTATGATATTATAAATTCATTGTAATTATGTGATTAAATAATCATGAAAAAACTCAATTTTTATAACCACAAATTTAATAATTTTTACGTGATTATGTATTTCATTTTTTCATTATACCTCACCCCACCCACCACCTCTATCACACCCGAATCCAACCACCCCACCCAACCCTACTCTCCCACCACCCACCCCATCACCACCCTACCACTCACCCCCACACAACCACCCACCCCCTCCATCACACCCAAATCCATCAAAAACCACCTTCTACCACCCACCACCGCACTACCACTCACCACCCCATCACCATCCACGATCTATCACCACCACCCCCCCCCCACACAACCACCCCTGCCCCACCTCACCACCACCCATGACTCACCACCATCCACCCCACCAATCACACACCACCACCCACCACCACTAATTTCCACCCACCACCTATTTATTTTTTAAAAATTTAATAACCTGGAGATATCAGAAGTGAGAATGCTGACATGAGTAACGAAAAATTCTGTGAAAATGTTGAGCAAAAACGATCTTTCTAAAGTGTTGGCAGGAGATCGGTCGGTTGCGGGACGGGGCCGGGAGCTATTTTAGAGTTCTTATTAATAAAGGGAAGGCTCCGTTTTTTGGGAGTTTCTAAAATTCAATTGAAATAATTCAAAAATAAAAAAATACTATGACTAGAATCGGAGAAGCACTTTGATAAACAGATTTGATCTTGACCGATTCAATGTTGATATCTATGTAATTCTGATACAACATTAATTCTTGTTCCATAGACTAATCTTCCTAAACTGAAAAAAAATTCAAAAGAAAAATAGAACTACGACCGACCATCATATTAGTAAATAAACGTATTCCTGAGTTTCATGCGCGAACCTTGATGTACTAACAGGACCAGGACAACATCCTTTATCCATTTACATTAATTTTATTAATATATAAAAATTAATTTATAATTAAGGATTAAGGTTATTTTAGTAAACTTACATAATATTATACAGTAACATTTATAGTCAAATCAAACAATAAAAATATCATTAAACCACAAAAAATGATAGTTGGTTTGACTGCTCTAACTATGATAGTTGGTACATGGATACTGGTGCCGCATCTCATATAAAGGTATCTCAAGGTACTCTCTCGTCTTATTTTAATAGGAGCAATTTAAATCATAATATTATTGTATGGATAATCATCCTTCTCCCCACCACATCCACCGTTAGTTTTAAACAATGTCCTTCATGCTCCGAAACTTATCAAAAATCTAATCTCTATAACATCGTTTCACAACTGACAATAATGATTCTCTTAAATTTGATCCTTTTGGTTTTTCCTTTGAAGGACCTTATGACATGGATGTGAATAATGAGATGTGACAACACTAGGGACATTTATTCCATCACCACCACTGTCGGTCATCCAACCTCCTCTCTATCAACCTTTGCAGCTTTTTCGTCTCTTTTATGTCATAGTAATTAGGATATCCGGGAGATTCTGTTTTACGCTCCCTTAACAAAAATAAATTTATTTATTGCAAACATGTCTCTAATACTCTTGTTTGTGAATCTTGTGTTTTTGGGAAACATGTCAAATTATAATTTTATTCTTCATCTACGTGTACTTTAATGTCATTTGATATCATACACCGTGATTTATGGACTTCTCATATTTTAAGCATGATCGGACATATATATGTAACACTATATGTATTGTACACAATAATCAATGAAAGGTATGAAACATATTCCTTTATAATAGTTATTATCTTAGAAAGTCACTTTCTCTTTTGAAGAAAATTGGAATCAAGAACAAATGTAACTTTTTGAGATAATAACTATTACCACTAGTTGAGTGGCCTTATGAGAAATCAACCCAGTAAAACTATTCTCCATTGGTTCATAGATAGGGGTGGCAACTGGGACAGGGTGGGTTAGGGCAGGTTAGGGCAAACTTGTAATGGGGTATGTCAGGGAAAGATTCAAATAGGACGGAACGGAGTAGGACATGATAAAATAATATTTTTGAAATTATGTAATGGATTAAGGCAGGGTAGGGCAAGATCCAGATTTATCAACAACAATTTGTAAACGGGGCGGATAATTAAATAAAGGCCTAACACAACGCAGATTTCAATTCTTTTTTCATGATTGTATGTGTTTTCTCATAAGTTCCACATTAACTGATTAAAGTATTGCTAAATATTTTTGCTCAATGATGATTGATTTGCTTTAATCACACTGAAAAGAGGAGTTAATTAGGGATTTGTATTAGACCTTTTTGGATTTTTAGCTGAAGTGTTTTACTTAATTTATTTTTGTGCTTTGTAAAATGGCTTTATGAATCTCTGTTGTAATGATTAGGATAAAGATGAGAGCTTTTTTATGAGAAAAATTGAAATTGAGTGGGATTTATTTATTTCTTCGGTTTAAAATCCTCCATGGTTAGTTAAATTCTTATTTAGCTTCTCATGTGGAAAAACTTTGGCCCATGTCTGAGAGCAAATAATTCTTTGGATTTTCAATTTTAGTTATTTTGTGAAAATTTATTGGGTTTAAGTAGTATTTAAGTAAAACAATAAAAAAAACTTTAGAAAGATGAATAACAAAAAAAAAAACTTTTGAAAGATAAATAACATACTCTTTTATACATTAAAGTGAAAAATAAAAAGGAGAAATGAAAGATGACATAAACGAGACGGGACAGGGCATAGCGGGACAGGACAGGGCAGGGCATATTTTCTTTAAATTACTAAATAGACCAGGGCAGGGCGGGTCAAATCCTTAGCAGGTCAAGACTTGCCCAGCCCTAACATGCCCTATTGACATCCCTACTCATAGATATGATGAATTGCATTCATTTCCGGAAGAGATTGACCTTTTCTTATTTGTAGTCAACAACAAATACTAGTTTCTCCAATTTAGAGATAAATTTCTCCAATTTTCATTGCTATATGTCGCGTCCTAGGTGTTTCGGTTATCCTTCTCTAAGACTTGTTACTCGTCTTTGAGATTGAAATCCTAATCTCTTTGTAATTCCTTTATGTTTGATACTTTGATCTCTAATTTAGTTCATCAAAAACTTGGCGTCAGTATCAAAAATATTAGCGCCGCTATATGAATCTTCATTGTCCATACAGATCTATTTATGTCCACAGAAAACATGTTAGTTCCTGTACATTTTCTCCTGGCTTGATTATTCCGGTTTGTTAAATGTTACAGTTTTCTCCTATAGCATCCCAAAGCCAGGAAGTGAAAAAAGCAAGAAAAATAACAGAAATGGTTAACTAACAACCGGACCTCCTGAAAGTCGCCGTCTCAGGCCACAACAGAGGTGGTAAAATATCGCCTTAGCTTTAGGCTACGGAGGCAGCTCGCCTCTCAAATTCTCAGCACTATTCGGAATTGATCCAGTAGCAGGATGCTCTCCGTCCCCGTTTATGTAACGTTCCTCACGATTTCGATCAATCCATCCCTGTAGTTGTTATTGGCGTCAGCTTGTCAAATCAACGAGCATATGGTGTGCTCCCACCAGGTTGTTAGGGTTTGCCTGATTTTTTTATCTTATCAGGATTTTCATACTAGGAATTTGGTTTTTTACTTTTAAAGGAAAACTAATCCTTTTTTGTTTTTTTGTTTTTTTTTAGAAAAAGGCAATTGACTTTTATAAATTGAAGATCTTTCCTTCATACAACAACATAATAGCGATCCTTAATTTATGCTTAGACAGTTTGGTTTAAGGGAGAATTTATTCTCTATATAATGTTGTTCTATTTGATATTACTACTACTAATAGATTGTTCATCTCATCCCGTATGAATATAAGTCAATTGATCAAATCATATTATAATATTCTCTTTTGATATTGTAAACGTGTATAGTATTGTACACTATATATATTGATATTAATGAGAAAAACTCCCTAAGTGAGATTAATATCATCTTACATGGTATCAAGAGGCTATTCTCAACCGCGGCGCCTCCCCTTCCCTCCCAAAATTCTTGGCTTTTCTGTGGTCCGTACGCCCCTCCCCCTCGCCAAGCCTGAAGAAAGGAGCAACTTAGATTTCTCTATTCGTCTCCTCTCTAGATGGATAATCTTGACTCTTCCGCACTTTTCGACGCATCTGATTCCACACCTCCCACCACCACGTCAAAATCATCCTTTCACTCAGCCCTAACCGTTACCAATATCAAGAACAACATTCTCATTCTTCTTGTTCAAGAAAATGGTCAGTATTCTCCTTGGGTTGAATTATTTTGCATTCATGCATGTGTCTATAACGTGCTTGATCATATCGATAACATTATTCTTCGCCCCTGGAGGTTGATGATTCTATATGACATCGTCTCGCGGTGCCGTCAAACAGCGGATATATGATAGTATCTCTCATGATCTTCTCCTGACTATCATGAAATCTGGCGCCACTGTCAGTGAATTGTGGATTCGTTTGGAGGAAAATTTTCAGGACAACAAGCACATTCATGCTGTGTATTTGGAGGAACAGTTTAACAAAACACGTCTTGAAAACTTCTCAAACGTGACTAAATACTGCAAGAAGCTAAAACTTGTGGTGGATCAACTCTTCAACGTCGACACGCCTGTCTCTGAAATTAAAATGGTGTTACAAATGATTGCAGGCCTTCGTAAAGGCGAATATGATACTTTGGCCACCATGATTCAACAGGCGGATCCGTTACCCAATTTTAACAAAGCTCGCTCACAGTTGTTGCTCGAAGAAACACGTCATGCTAAGCAAGATGAGCACAATCAGCAGGCGTTAGCTGTCGACACGCAACCTCAAGACCCGACGTCGCCGGAAAACTCTCAACCACGTCAGGGCCGCGACGGCAGAGGAGGTCGTGGCAAGGGTCGCGTCACAGAACCAGCGAAGAACAAAGAAGGTCCGCAGAACAATCGGGCCGTGATCGCCAACAGCATCAAGATGCAGTCGCTGGCGCCGACCCCTTCAGTACCAAATTTCTTCAACCAGTATTCTCAACACGGGTTGTTGGGCCTAGCTCCAGCCCCTCGGCAAGCCCACTTCATGCAAGGCGGTTCCAAAATTTCACTTCCGGCATTTACCCATCCGACTTAGGTCGCCTTCAAGAATTTCAATGCAAATAACCGAACAACATTTAGATCATGGACTCCGGTGCCACATCTCACCTCACCCGGTACGCAGGTAACATTCCTAAAATGTTTAGTTTAAAGCATCCTCAATTTATTACAGTTGGCAATGGTCACCGCATTCTAATACAGGGCTATGGTACATCCTACACACCACCTCATTATCCACCATTCTCCCTTAAAAATGTCCTATATGCCCCACACATCATTAAGAACCTAATTTATATCCGCAAATTTACTAGTAATAACTCTGTCTCTGTTGACTTTGATCCTTTTGGTTTCACTGTGAAGGATCTGTATACGGGGACACCTCTTACGAGATGCAATAGAACGGGGGATATCTATCCATTCCCTTCCACCTCCGCTGCCGGATCTTGCTCTCCCGTTTGAAAAAGGTATAAAATATTTTCAGTGCGATAATGGTCATGAATTCAACAACTCAATGTTTCACCATTTTTATACTAATAATGACATGGTCTTTCGCTTCTCTTGCCCCCACACCTCTCCACAAAACAGTAAAGCTGAAATGACATCTGCGCCATTAACAATATGATTCACACTCTATTGATTCATGTCTCTCTGTTCTTCTGGGTATATGCTGCTAAAATATCAGAATACATTCTAATTATTCTCCCAACTAGCACCCTCCACAATATGACCCCTATCGAAATCCTCTATCATAGAGTCCTCTCTTATGATCATCTACGGATATTCAGTTGTCTATGCTATCCTAACTTTGCCTCTACTGCTCCTCACAACCTAGCCCCCGGTCCACTCCATGTGTCTACCTAGGCTTCCCGTCGAATCATATGGGCTATCTATGATATGACTTGTACACTCGTCAAATCCACATCTCTCGTCACGTCACATTAGATGAGATCACATTCCCGTTTTCGAATCTTCAAAAATTCCAAAAACTGGATTACTCCTTTCTTGATAAGCCTGTCATTTCTCCCATCATTCTCAGTCAAATATAATCATCAACATCATCAGCGCCGCAGCGCCATTCTTCCAGTGACCAAGATGCTTCTGTTCCGTCGACATCACCGCGACCCAACGATGAGGCGCCGCGACGACAAAATTTCTGTGACCAAAATTCTTCACCACCGTCGTCAGCGCCGCGACCCAGTGACGAGGCGTCACGACGCCAAAACTTCATAGAGTGCAGTTCAAGCATCCCAACCCTTGATCACGGCATCACGGCGCCTTCGACAATAGTTCATCCACCCTCCTCTTATCCGACCTCACCCTATGTATCTGATCCCACCACAGACACCCACTATCCTCGCTCACCATATTGAAATTCGTGCCAGACATAGGATCTTCATACCCAAATTCCAATTTAACCTGTTTGCCCAAACCATCTCTCTACTTCCAAAAAATCCCAAATTGGTCATACAGGACCCTAATTAGAATACGACAATGTATAAGGAGTTTAATGTTTTGACTAAACGGCACACGTGGGATCTAGTACCTAGGCCATAGCGGGTGAATGTGATATATTGTATGTGGTTTTTTCATCACAAATTCAGAAACATTGGAGATCTTGAGAGTTATAAGACACGACTTATGGCTAATGGCACAAACCAGCAGGACGACATTGATTGTGGTGAGACATGCAGTTCGGTTGTCAACCCGGCTACCATTCGCACAGTTCTGAGCATAGTCATGGCAAACACTGGCCGATACATCAACTTGATGTGAAGAATGCATTTTTACATGGAGACCTGAGAGAAACAGTCTACATGCATCAACCGTCCGGGTTCACCCATCCAGCAGTCCCTCACTATGTGTGTCATCTCCGTAAGTCATTGTATGGCCTAAAGCAGGCCCTCCGTGAGTGGTATGATCGCTTTATCAGCTATATTTTGCATATTCGGTTTGTATGCAGCAAAAGTAATACATCACTGTTCATTTTTCATCGAGGTAGTAGTATTGCTTACTTATTACTGTACGTGGATGATATTGTTCTTACTGCCTTCTCCGATGGATTGAAAATGAGATTATTACTTTGCTTAAGACCGAATTCGCAATTTGGGCAAGCTGAATTATTTCTTAGGGATATCAGTGACCAGGTCTGTCAATCACATGTTCTTATGTCAGCGTAAGTGTAACGACTCGTAATTTTGAACAACAATTTGAGCATGTAAACGAAGAAAATAAATCCGAGTGGTGGAAAATTTTTATTATATTTACGTATGCTAATAAGGAAATTAGTATACAAGGAATGTGATCCTGAAGTAATTTTGAATGCAACAAGTGTGACGATGAGAATTAATAATAATAATAATTATATATTCCCAAAAGAGGTGATGGACTAATGTCATATTACAAATTATGACATCGAGTATATGAAGATTTTATAAATTTTTAGAATATTATTAAAATGTGATCTAGAATTAATTATATGTATAATTGATAAATTATACGGAGATGAATTCCTTTAATTTGAGAACACCGTGTGTACGTGTCATCACTAAATGCTCCACCGCCAATATTGGCTACGTGGAGGATGGTGCAACAGTTTGTCCATGTGATATTAACTTTGCAGAACCTTTAACATATAGGGAATGATTCAGCAAACTTCACAACCTTATCTTAACAATTGTCCACCTTGCCTTAAGGAATCATAGGAGGAAAAAATAAATATAGTTCCTTAGTTCGTTCATATACAAAACCCAAATTCCACTTTCTATTTTTTTCTTTTCATTCTACTTGCATATCATGTTACTACTCCAATCAACGTATAAGCAGTGGCAAAAGAATCCTAATATTCTTAGCGAATAATTCACCCCCCTCTTGATTTGGACAAAAACGTACAAGCAACAATATTTTTCTCCTACTTTAGTGAAACGGAGATATGTGAAGGTAAATTAATTCTTTCTTTTGGCATGTTATACGTATAAATCGTAATTGTGGTATTGGTGTTGTAATTGGGCCGATTGAGAATTATTTAATTACATTGAGTTCAATTGTTGTTGTTGTTATTAACGTCACTAATTGCATGTTGAAATTGAAAAGAAATTTTGATATTTAAAGTTGTAATTGGTTATATGAAAGTATTGAAATATGAAATTGGAGTTTAGAAAGTTATGAGGAGAGTTATGGAATCTTGGTTGTTGTGGTCGAGGCCTTCCCGAAACGTGGATATATGTCTTAAGGAATTAAGGTGTAGAAAGATGTTGTTTGCATTCTTGAACTCTCGATTTTTGCTAGAAGTATGGACTGTTTTTAATGGTCGTTTTAATGTGATTAAGGGGCTGAATTAACAAGAGAAATAGGTGTATTAATCACCTTGGTTGTTGTAGTTGTTGTCTTCCATGAACGTAAAGAGAATGAATGTATTATGATGACGTATATGGAGTATTTGGGATTGTTTTGGTTATATCTTTAAGTTGCATCTTGTTATTGGTATTGTTGGCTTTGTTTGTAAGTTGTGGATGTGCACATAAATAGGGGGAGTGCTGCTCGAATTTTTATAGAAAAGAGAGTTTTCATTCGATATAAAGTATGCTAGTAATCATAGAATTGACGGACGCATTACCATTATTATAGGTTGAAGTACTAGACGTGACATATTCTAATATTGAGTAGGTTAGTTCGTCTAAAAGGTATGTGAAACTATCATTTCTTTCTTTTGGCATGATTTATATAACATGAGTGTACGGCGGACGTACATAATTCTATTGAATCCTAATTCTTAATGATATGATTGTGTCTTTGATTTTTCAAATGATGATTTAAAATGATACCCGATATGATAGTGTCTTTTATTTATTCCATGGAGAGTCAAATGATGATTTAAGTTGCATATGGTTTCTCATGATACTCTATTCGTGCTCGATGTGATTATATCATTTCACCGAGTCCCGGGCCGGGTCATGTTCGTGCGCTGATTTATTGTATTGATTTACCGAGTCCCTCACTAGAGGGTCGAGACACGTTATATGTATATATGATAATTCCATAGACATGCATCCATGATGATGATGAGCTCACCGAGTCCCAGAATGAACCGGGACACGTTATGTGGACAGGTATCCATTATATGATAATTCCATTGAGTCCCCCACTAGAGGGCCGGGACACGTTATATGTATATGTATAGATAATGATACTTTGGACAGACATCCATGATTTTGATATGACTCTCATTTTTAAAAGGCAAAGTTGACTCTCATTTTATAAAAGGCATAGTTGACTCTCATTTCATAAGACACAGTTGAATTGATATTTGGATTATTATAGTTGTCATCTCTTGGCCAGTTATGTTCTTATTTACAGTACTTCATGTTTTACATACTCGGTACATTATTTCGTACTGACCCCCTTTCCTCGGGGGCTGCGTTTCATGCCCGCAGGTTCAGTTAAAGAGAGTGATGGTTCACGCTGGTAGGTTGTCGGTTCAGCTGATGTCGGAGCACTCTATTTGTTCCAGAGTTACAGTCTAGTTTTGGTATGATATTTTGTTGTCGTATACTCTTTAGAGGCTTGTAGACAGGTGTCTTGTGGATGGTGGTGTTGTATGGTCTCGTTGGCCTTGATATGGGTATGTATATATGTATAAGTCAAATTTTTGAATAAAAGTTTTCAAAACCTTTTGGGCTTAATCTGTGCTTATTTATGGTTGGGTGATTGAGGGGTACCCGGTGGGTGGAATTAGGGTGTCCGTCGCGGCCCTCCGATTTGAGTCGTGACAAATTTAGTATCAGAGCATGTCTGTTCTAGGGAGTCTACAAGCCGTGTCTAATAGAGTCTTGTATATGGGTATTGTCACGACCCGATCCCGAGCCCGCGACTGATGTCCTTCCTGGGCACCCTTACAGGTATACATCAGAGATAATCAGCGGAACATACATGAAACTTATAAAATAAATCAACAAGAAATAAACAACAGGTTAGCCGATAAGGCTACCTCCCTGGACGCATATACATATACATAATCAAACACAGTTACATCCTTCTTCTTTACAAACCGACCCACAAGATATGACTACGCACTTAAGAATTACAATCGTATGGACAGGGCTCCGTCATACCCCTGAATGTACATAAATCTACAACATCAGGGAAATCGTACCCAAAAAATAAGCCTCCGGAGTGAATGGAGCTTCTTCCCAAAAATTGAACAGAGATCCTAAGAGCAAGGATCACCAACCTGTGTACCTAACACTGCGGCATTTAACGCAGCCTCGGAAGTCGCATAACAAAAATTTAGTATGGAAATGTAAATTAGGTACAATAACCAAATCATAACTGTATAAAAGAATGACAGGGGCAAGTATAAAAATGAAATACCATATCCTACCGTGCCATTTTAACTCATGAAATCAATCGTACATTAGCCGTTCTTTTCCTTCTTTCAATAAGAATTAACATCATATTCTTACATACATACTTAAGAATTCAATCAAGTTTTTTCACATAACTTACATATCTTACATAACATAATCCGGCCCTTTTTGGAGGGACTTCTTATTTGGGAGCTTACTTTGATTATCCATACGTGATAACGTAATCCGGCCCATTTGCGGGACATGGTGTACTGATGAATCATGTGGCATAATTCGGTCCGCCTGTGGGGCTCGGTGTACTGTGGAATCATGTAGCATAATTCGGCCCGCCTGTGGGGCTCGGTGTACTGTGGAATCATGTAACATAATCCGGCCTGCCTGTGGGGCTCGGTGTACTGTGGAATCATGTAGCATAATCCGGCCCGCCTGTGGGACTCGGTGTGATTTTCCTTACATAACATTTTAAACCACTCTTTTTCTTCTTCTTAAGTCGTTATAACAACTTCCCATAAAGCTATTATAACAACCTTTCATTTTAGAGAACTTTAGGCACTTTTATTTCTTATCACACTAGGGAAACTAAACTCAAAAGTACTACGTACATACATACTTAAAAAGAATCATAAAACTCCCTTCTTTTTAAAACTCAAGTCACATACTCTTTTGAAATCAATCTTCTTAACTTTTGAAATAAATTAAGAAGTCATACTTTTTTAATCAAGTCATTTCCACTTATAAATTCAAGGCTTATAGTCTTAAAACCTCGTATCATATACTCTTTAAAATCATGTCACTTATACATGTAAAATCATGCCATCTATACTTTTTAGAAATCAAGTCTCATAACTTGAAAAATAAAGTTTCATATACTTCCAAAACCAAGTAACTTATCCTCCTTAAAATCATATAACTTTCACTTATAAAAACAAGTCCCTTTTCAATTATAAATTCAAGTCATTTTCAAATATAAAATCAACTTACTTACTTCAAATAAATCAAGGCACATAGCTTTAAATCAAACCTCATAACTTTCTAACCATTCTTTACCAACATCTCTCATAAGACTTGGTAAGGACTTAGGATAATTTAGACATACTTTTAACTTAGAATCAACAACGTGGATACTTCTTAACTTCTAAGAGTAGAAAGAATCATGAAATAATATCACATGGCTATTTCATACGTAGGATCATGCCAAAAGAAAGAAGAGGTTCACATACCTCGCGACGACTAACGACAAGTTGCAAAATGCTCCCAAGTACTTTAACCTTGCTAGCTTTTCCACCATTCAAGTAGAATACGCTACTCGTAGTACTTCAACCTATATTAATCATAACATGTCTATCAACTCCTAGCTTTTTAACGTAGAATCATACTAAGTGTAAGGTCTCTTATTATACGGAAAATTGGGCAGCACTTCCTTTGTTTCTACGTACTTTTTCACTTTTTTCAAGGCCCGAAATCAATAACCAACATGCCACATTTAAGGCGTAACAACCCAACAATTCAAAGGGGATTACACGCCTTAACAAGACGTGTAAAATTCTACCCCACAATTTATACAAAACAATCCAATATTAACTTATCATTCTCGGCTACAAAGTACAACCACATATAATCCTTTCCAATTCCTTTCAATCCATAATGTCGTCCTAACATGTTATATAGTCGCAAACAACTCTAACAACTATAATCCCTTCTTTATATAACATGCGACGACTAAAACTAATAACTAAATTGAATTACAATCTTAAGGCTAATCATGCAACTTTCGGATTAGTGGTTTCAATATCCATAACACTTATCAATCTTCATTATATGTTTCATATGATTATTTTCTAACTACTACAACATGAAATCTTGAATTACAATAGCACGACGGAGATTATTACCTCTTTAAGCCCAAAACAATCCAAAACCTAAAGTCGATCCTTAGCAACTTCAACTCTTCTTCTTGACGTTCCAATCCGCTATTTGCAACCCTTAGAAGCTTGTGAAGAACCCCTCTTCTATTTCCAACTTCAAAGTTGAAGAACACCTTAGGTTTTCACCTTGCGACTAACGTAAAAACGTAGTTTTTCCGGGATCTTTCTATTGAGATATCCTTGTAATACTCCTAGGAACCTTGGTTTAAAGTATTGAGATTATTGAACCACAAACGAAAATTTTTCTCTTTCAAAATAGGGTAAACCCGAGAGCTTGTTAGCAAGAACAAGATTTTCTTGATTTTTTTTCTAAGTGTGGAGACAAGTCTTGTTACTTAGGATGATTATATAATGCAATGGAGGGTCTAGATTAAAATATTTGTGTGGCTTGGATGAATTTCATTTAAAAATCTAGTCAAGTGGCTCATTGACTTAGTCAATTATCTCAAGCTCTAGCTTAGTCAAGACTTGATCATCTAAGCTTTGGTCAATTGACCTTTTTGCCCTTGGTCTATTTCGTCCAAGACCATCCAAGGGGGGGTGACACGTGTCACCCTCCCATTCGTCGTAATATTTCGCTTCCCGACGTTTTCATAATTCCGATAAATTTTTACAAGTCTCAAATTTTAGCCTCCTGATTTCTTACGTATGTTATTATATACATGTCCTGAAATTTCGGGGTGTAACAGGTATGTTGTGCACCATACTTATACGCAGGAGGCTGCCTGACATTTAGAGTTGGTTTCTATTCTTTCGTCTCGTAAATCGTGCAGTAGAGCTGAGTTTTGAGAGTTTGTGTTAAATTTGTGCCTGCTACTATTTTGGTAACTCCGATTACCGAAAAGACTTCGGTTAGTTTATACTCGTAGCTAGTAAATGAGCGATTTCTATCAAGATGATTGATACGCCAGAAGGGCAATTGTATGTTAAAAAGTTTCGAGATTATGAGAAGTTGTCTCACGCATATACGAACGAGATAATGCAAGCTTGGGAAGCAAACCATTTATTTTGTAAAGGAGTAAAATAAAAGAGGTACTACATACCGGAACACAGGAGTTGATAAGAATTCGCCTTGTAGACCTTATTATTGTTGCAACTATAGCTATGCTTTCTTCTGGTAGGATTATGATTAGCAGAGAGATTGAAGTTGGACCAAGTGTAATTACGAGTAGTATGCTTTCTATTGAGACATATCAGTCAGAGGATATGAGTAAGATATTTTCTCAAGTATCGACAAACCCAGTAGCACTAGAGGGGTTAAGGGAAAATCATGTATCACCAGTCCTACCATCGGCTCCGTCTGATGTAAGGAGATCGGTGCAGGTATTGAATCAATTGGTTGTCTCTCAGAAACGACTTTAACCTAGAGCGTCTGATAGAGATAGGCCCTTGAGGGGTCAGAGATTTATTTGCTAAAGATCGCTGATATTTAAAGGATTCGAAGATGCCAATATCTCAGGATCAAAGTTGCAAAGGTCGAGTAAAACTACCCCGATCATCTTGTAGTCAGTATGGTCGAGCGCATGCTGAAGTATGCCACAAAGGTACAGGGGGTTGGTTTAGTGTGGTAGTCATGGTCACAACATTCCGAAGTGTCCCAAGTGGATTCTCAAAGGTAATGATAAGATGAGTATAAGTGGTACATATGAAAAAAAATAGAAGACATCATTTGAAGGTTTAGTAGGTTATAAAAGTCTACACGTTTTACGATGACTCTTGCTGATTAGAATTCTAAAGGGAACTGAAACAGGACCCTATGAATATGCATTGATTACAAAGGAAGTACCATGTGTTAAGTACTATCAGAGGTGGAATGAGGCATGGACAAAATTCTTTCAACAAAAGTGCAAATATTCAATGGCTAATATGTGGAGATATGAATACAAAAGTATTGCACAGCTTGATAAAAGCAAGGAGAAGTGCGAATAGGATATTCAATATAAAGGACTAAAAGGTAAAAGACTAAAAGGTGATACTCTAAATGATATGTCAGGGATTACCCAAGCTTTTGTGGGATTCTAGGTTAACTCGCTGGGAACAAAGAGCTTTGGAAGAGATCACACAAGTAGTAATATAGTGAGACAAGGAGTAGTGGTTAGTGAGGAACAGAGAACAATGTTAGAAGGGAGGATTATGGAGGGGAGATAAACCCTCGTCCTTGCGTGAAGGGCGATACTGCATATTATTGAGAATTACATGTATCAACGTTAGTAAGCTAAAGTATTCTATAGATATTGGATTGGTAAGATCTTCGGCTTCGCTTCGTTGTGCAGCATGTTACAATTCTACGTAGCCTCTGGATAACAATAGTTTGTTGGGGGTAATTGAGGTTAAGAACTATGGAACAATCGAATAATGGACACAAGAAACATGGAAACAATGAATATGTAGTAATGGAATGGTATAATCAATTATCAAGGAAGAAATATTTTGTTTCATTTAATGACGAGTAGAAGGAAGGATTACGACAAGAGTTATAAAGGTGAATGAAATCATGATTATATAGGTTTCACAAAGGTATGGTTACTCTAGAATAATGTAAGGACCAATGGTAGAGGAGGGACAATAAGAACACTCCAACCTAAGGTGACGAACCTCTGATGTTTAGGAAGACAGTATGCGAAATACTTGGAGATAAGAGATCCTTAAGACAACTGGAAGTGAAAATGTAAAGGTGAGACGAATAGGCACTCGCTCGATGAGAGACCTAATAATGATAAGACAAGAAAGCTTGACAAGTCATTGGATTATGTAACATCGTGAATTGGATCTAAACATATGAAGCATCGGTTCTACGACATATGCAGTCATACCTTTCAGGAAGTATGTAAATGGAAGTAACAGTTAGTAAAGCTCGAGATTAGCACATAAACATGTGAATAAAAAGGTCAATGATGCCTATAGACACAAGGTAGACATTAAAAGATATATGTCAAGAGACAATGACATTATAATACAGATAAAATGTTAGGCAAACGCAGATGTCTATAAGCATTTTTAAACTAATCAAATGTTCTACGAGATAGGTAAAGTAATGGGTTTACAGTTTAACGGGACCAAGGAATTTTTTCCCCCTAAAACACCATTGACAGAAAGAGTTAGCCATAAGTCAGGTGGAAGAATTCGAATCGAAGTATAATGATCAGGTTTGGAGATAATAGGTCAACGTCATATAATGCAATTCTTTAGAGTCTTCTACGTACTGAACAACGGAATAAGTTAACAATTCATCCCTTAAGGGATAATAACGCCAAGGATTGGAATCAGGAGCAATGTTTGAGATTACGTATGTATACCAGAATATTTTGGAATTATGAAGAGTACGACAAGTAAGAAAATGAGTAACAATTTCAAAGGAAATGAAGTTATTTATAATTACGAGTAGTGTGAAGGTACGAAAAAGAAAAAGATTCATTTCAGACGATGATAAAAGTTAATTGTGATGATACACACACTTTAGATTCGATGACATTAGTAAACAAATTTAAGTATAAGAGTTTCCAGCAAAATAATTAGTAAACAAATTTAAGTTGACAATAGGATCATTCACCCACAAGCAGCTTGACTAATGTGAAGACTAAGGAGAGAAGTTGACATGAGACAACACAACAATTAGTTAAGTGGGAGTCCGATTGGGGAATTCAGATAGTGATAGCCCTATGACTCAGAATACAATAGTGTTATCCCTCATACTGGGAGAAACGTCATGATGAAGATCCCATTTGTAGAGAAGATTGGGAAAGATAGTTGACAAAAAAAAATGCAACCTTCGAATATAATGAGAGAGGGACCCTCAGATGGAATGTCCATTTGTGTATTACGAATATAGCAGGATTACAAGACAAGATTACGACAGAGGTTCATTTCTCACGATACTCCATTCACCATGAATCTACTAAGATGTATTATTATCTCAAAAGGTATGTATTGGTAGGACAACATGAAGAGGAACATTGCGGAGTTGGTGATTCAGTGTCTTAATTGTCAGCAAGTATAGTGTTATACCCCGTGGTTCGGGCCTGGACCGCGGTCAGGGGTCTCAGCGGGCGGGCGAGAGGCGGGCAGCGCCAAGGCAGTGATTGTAGGCGCGCGCGGAATCGGGCCGCGGCCGAAAGTTCTCGAGTGGTCGCTGGTTTCAGCGCATGGCCGGAAGCAGGCATGGCGCCGAAAGATCCGGAGTCCGCGAGGATTGCGGCCGCGGCGCCGGGATGCAGGGCCGCGGCGCCGAGGCGGGAAATTTGGGCGGAAAAACTTAGAAAGTCTGATTTTTGTTTTAAAAGAGGCCATGGGAGGGTGACAAGTGTCCCCCCTCATCTGATTTTCTGCTACATGCATTATATTGACCAAGGCTTGGTCATTTCTTTCAACTTTTCATCTTTACACTCCATCTCTCTCTAAATTAAAAAGCTCATCCTTCTCTCTAAATTCCCAAGAGGAATTCTAGCCTAAGGGAAAAATCTGAAAAGTGTAATAGGAAGGAAAGGTTATTACAAGCTTGTGAAGACTATTGTGGTGGTGTTCTTGGAGAAAAGGCTAGCAAGGTGTTGGAATAAGTTTGGCTAAAACTTAAGGTAACATTTCTTCTCTTGTAGTTGGTTTTGGGTGTTGCATGTTTAATAGGAAGAACTTGTAGTTGGAAAATGCACTTAGAGTAGTTGCATGTAAGAAATGGGGTTTGATTATGAAAGAATTGGTTTGGGGGATTTTATGAGCATGTTGTTGCCTAAATACTACATTAGACTTGTTGGGTTAGTTGTTGTAACTTGTGGGGCTGAATTGTACACACCAAAGTTTAGGTGTGTAATTCCCTTGGTGTTTGGTTGGTTGTTGAGCCTTAAACATGGCATTTAAGCGTTAAAAATCGACCTTGGAAAAGGTGGCAAAGTATGTAGAAACAAAGGAAACGCTGCCCAATTTTCCGTAGGAAATTGGTGACTTTAACTTGGGAAAATTCTGCATTATAATTAGAGCTTGATAAACGTATTGTGGTCATTTTAGGTTGACATACTACGTGCGGTAAATTGGACTTAGCTTGTGGATTGACCGAAGAGGTATGTGGAGCTTTCCTATCTCTTGAGCATGATTAGTTGTACCTATGTAGTACGGTAGACGTACAAGATTTGGAAATCTTCGTTTGTTATAAGTATTTGATACTTGCTTCGTTTTAAAAGGAAAGTATAAAAATCCCTTGGACTTAAGGGAATGTGTTTTACTATTGTTTAACTCTAATATAACGGCTTTATGGGGAGTTGGTTATATTAGCTTGTGAAAGTTTAATGGAGAAAGGTTTTGATGATTTGAACTTGTGAAAGGAAAATGGTTTTAAGGCATGAAGTGCCTAAGGTTTTACAAGAAATGAAGTCACTTAATTTAGAAGCTTGAGATAGTTTTAAAAGGAAATGTGACTTGTTTTGAAAAGAAATCGTAACTTGATACTATGGTGATTAGTATCTTGGAATCTTTGTATAAAAAGAGTTATTCCTTAAAAGGTTAGAGGTACATGATACTTGGGTTAAATTCCCGGATTTTCTTTTTATTAAAAGACATGATCGTGCCTTAGGTATACTAAAATGAGAGGATGTATTAATACTATTAATAAGAAGTTAGGTGATTCTTAACTTGCTTAAGTTATGATAGGCCGGTAGTGCTTATGTTATGATATGATAGGCCGGTAGTGCTTATGTTACGATATGATAGGCCGGTAGTGCTTATGTTATGATATGATAGGCCGGTAGTGCTTATGTTATGTATGATAGCCGGATGAGCTATGTTATATATATATTGTTACGGGTAAACCCCGGGTTATTATTTATGCCATGGATTTGCTACCCATGACGCGAGTGCGACGCTTGTACTACGCGGATCCGACCATGGATCCATGCGGGTGAAATAGTCCCACGCGAGTACGCGATGGTACTACGCGGATCCACAGGATCCATGCGGGTGAAATAGTCCCACGCGGGTGAAATAGTCCTATGACGAGGCGGATGACCTCACGCGGGTCCACAGGACCTATGCGGTGAAATAGTCCCGTGAGTAGGATTGCTTAACGATACTACGCGAGGTACTGCTTTTGATCGCGAGCCTCCTATTTTTATGCTATAAAATGTATACTTGTTACTCTCATTATTAGTAAGGCACGCAACATAATTTGGTTTTATCTATAACTTTAATGTATTTTGGACTTATGATATTACTACGATTTTCCGCTTTACATACTGCACGTTGTGTAATCGACTTCCTGGCCGCTGCGTTCATGCCGCAGGTAAGGGAAAGCAGGTGGTAGATCCTCGTTCCTAGGATCTTGTACTCAGGTGTCAGGAGCTCCATTTCTTCGGAGGCTCGACTTTTGGTATGGTTCTCCCTGGAGTCGTTGTTATTTTGTACATTCAGGGCCCCGTCATAGTGTTATTCATTCTTAGAGGCCTGTAGTCTTGTCAGAACTTGGTTCGTTAAGGATGTAATTGTTCGGTTTATGTACTTTTGGGTTAGCCAGTTTGGGCTAGACTATTCTATATCTTAATGGTTGTTTATCTTGAGTTTACATTCCGCTGGTTTTCTCTGATGTTGTGTCACTAGGGTGCCCGGGTTAAGGCACCAGTCACGGGTCCGGGTTCGGGTCGTGACAAAAGTGGTATCAGAGCAGTTAATCCTCGGAAAGAGTCTACAGGCCGTATCTAGTAGAGTCTTGATTATCGATGTGTTGTGCACCACATCTATAATCAGGAGGCTGCAGGATATTTAGGATTTGTTCCCATTCTTTCACTCTAAGATCGTGCAATAGAGCTGTGTTATAGGTTGAATTTCCTCTGACGTATTTTTCCTGTATCAGTTATGTCTCCGCGCAAGGCAACCGCACTCGAAGGCAAGGCAAGAGAGGAACTACCGTAGGCACCGAGGGTCACGAGGCACGAGCCCTGGCCTTACAGACGAGGTGTTTGGACGGCGAGTTCTACGACGCCGCCAACCCCAAAGAGAGTCGGAGGCAGCAGCCGATCGCGAGACCGCAGACTGAGCCTCGATCCAGCCTGTGGCAGGATATGGGCTACAAGGAGATAGCGCCATCGCCGAGATCGTGGCGACAGAGGATAGGTTGGAGATGCAGCCCGGCCAGACCAGAGTTCAAAGACAGAGCTAGCTCGAGATCGAGGACTTTTTGAGTTGTAGCCCACCAGAGTTTTACGGGTCGAGACCTGAGGATGATCCTCAGGAGTTTATCCGGCAGTTGCAGTGGATCATGGCGGTGATCGGGGCTTCAGAGACTGAGTCAGTGGTGCTGAGTTCGCATCGGCTGCGGGATACGGCAGTTGACTGGTATGATTCATGGGGACTGTCCCGGAGGGAGCATGCGCTTCCAGCCGTTTGGGACGAGTTCTCAGAGGCATTCCTTAGCCATTTCTTGCCACCGCAGATGAGGAGGGCTCGGGCCGATAGATTTTTGACGCTGAGACAGAATGGGCGGACGGTCCGGGAATACAACGTGGAGTTTGATTCATTGGCTAGGTATGTGCCCGCATTGGTAGCAGACATAGAGGACAGGGTGCACCGCTATGTCATAGGACTCGTTGATCACTTGGCCGAGAGTTGCTCGGGGGTGGCTCTCCACCGGTATGGACATTGCCCGCACGCAGCACATGCTCAAAGTGTGAACGCAGGGCCGACGGATCGGCTGTATCGCCAGAAGAGGCTGTGACAGCGAGGTCCTCTGGTAGTTTTAGGTAGGCAACCCCAAAGAAGAAACCAGATTTGCACCACACCGGCCCAGAGCGCCTCCACCATCTTCGGACTGACAGAGTATTCAGGAGCGGACAGTGGTTCGTGGCCGGGTTTCGGAGGACGAGTTCCAGTCAGATGAGGCCACCTATGCCTCGGTGTGGTCGATGTGGTGATTGCCATTATGGGGGGTGTCGTGTTCCTCCAGGAGCTTGTTATTCTTGCGGCCAGCAGGGCCATTTGAGGAGAGATTGTCCGTCCAGAGGTGGCGGGAATATGATGGCTCAGCCGATAGGGTCAGTGGCTGGATCTTCATCGTCAGTGGCGATGCGCCCCGGAGGCGTGGTGTTCACGGACGCATGTGCCGCAGCAGGGGTCGTGGTAGAGGTTCCAGTTCCAGCGGTCCTCAGAACCGCATTTATGCTATGTCCAGCCGCCAGGACCAGGAGGCGTCACCCGATGTCGTCACAGGTACATTGTTGGTTTCTTGCTGTGATGTTTATGCTTTGATAGATCCAGGTTCTACCTTGTCCTATATATCTCCTCATATTGCTGGTAGAATAGGGATAGAGCCCGAGTCCATAGAATCCTTTGAGGTGGCTACGCCGGTAGGTGCTTCGGTGTTAGCTGAGCGGGTATATAAGGCTTGCCCAGTGACTTTAGATGGTCGTCAGACTCTAGCTGACTTGATAGAGTTGGACATGACAGACTTCGATGTGATTATGGGTATGGATTGGCTAGCGTCTTGCTATGCCAATGGACCGCAGAGAGGTTAGTTCGGTTCCTGCTTCGCAGGTTATCGAGTGGAAGGGAATCCGCATCGCCAGGGTAGGTTTATTTCTTACCTCAAGGCTAGGAAGATGGTACGGAAGGGGTATATTTACCATTTGGTTCGGGTATTCGATACTGAGGCTGAGATACCGGACCTTCAGTCAGTTTCGGTGGTTAGAGAGTTTCCAGACGTTTTCCCAGACGAGCTTCCGGGTATCCCTCCTGAGAGGGAGATTGAGTTTTGCATCGATTTGGCACCAGACACTCGACCGATATCTATCCCGCCATACAGAATGGCACCTGCCGAGTTGAAGGAATTGAAGGACCAGCTGAAAGATTTGCTGGAGAAAGGCTTTATCAGGCCAAGTGTTTCTCCCTGGGGAGCACCGGTGTTATTTGTAAAGAAGAAAGATGGGACGCTGCGTATGTGTATTGATTACAGGCAGCTGAACAAGGTAACTATCAAGAATAGATATCCCCTCCCCAGGATTGATGATTTGTTTGACCAGTTGCAGGGTGCGAGATGTTTTTCCAAGATAGACCTGCGTTCTGGTTATCATCAGGTGCGAGTTAGAGAGGCAGATGTCCCGAAGACTGCATTCAGGACCCGGTATGGGCACTATGAGTTCAGGGTGATGTCTTTCGGGTTGACCAACGCTCCAGCGGTATTCATGGATTTGATGAATAGGGTGTTCAGGCCATTCTTGGATATGTTCGTTATAGTTTTCATCGATGATATCTTGGTGTATTCGCGCACAGAGCAGGAGCACACAGATCATTTGAGGACGGTGTTGGGAATCCTCAGGGACCGGCAGTTGTATGCCAAGTTCTCGAAATGCGAGTTTTGGCTGGCTTCAGTGGCTTTCTTAGGACATGTTATCGGAGCCGATGGTATTCGGGTTGATACAGCAAAGATTGAGGCAGTCAAGACTTGGCCTAGACCCACTACACCGACAGAGGTGCGCAGCTTTTTGGGCCTTGCAGGTTATTATCGGAGGTTTGTGGAGAAGTTTGCTTCTATTTCAAAGATTTTGACTAAGGCGACTCGAAGCGCTATGTTCGGTGACGGATACTTGTGAGGAAAGTTTTGATTGCTAAAGGAGAAGTTGACGACCGCCCGTTCTTACTCTTCCGGAGGGTTTAGATGGATACGTGGTTTATTGTGACGCCGGTGTCGGGCTTGGAGTGCGTGCTGACGCAAAGACGGCAGGTTATAGCTTATGATCCCGACGGCTTAGGAAACATGAGAAGAACTATCCCACATGACTTGAGCCGTGATGATTCATGCCTCAAGATCCGGAGACATTATTTATATGGAGTTCATGTGGACATTTACACGACCACAAGAGTCTCCGACATCTTCACCGCAGGAGCCGAACTTTGCGCAGACGGTGGTTGGAGCTACTTAAGGATTACGATGTTGATAATGCACCACCCGGGAAGGCCATGTAGTGGCGGATGCCTAGTCGCAGATCGATGGGTAGTCTATCCGATGTTCGCAGCAGAAAAGGGATATGGTCCGAGAGCTACACGATTAGCAAGCCTTGGGGTTCGTTTGGTTGATTCCGCTAGTTAACGGAATTCGGGTTGAAGGTCGCGAGTCTTTCATCGTCGAGGAGGTGAAGAGGCGACGATATGAGGATCCGATTTTGAGTGCGATCGAGACGCAGCTCTTGGGAAGAGAAGAGTCTATTTGAGGTAGCCGGATGGGGTGCTAAGATTCGAGGCGGTTGTGTGTTCCCGATGTAGCGAGGACCGTCGCCAGATTTCGGGAGCACGCGGTGCTCGTTATTCGATTCATCCGGTCGACTAAGATGTACCACGACCTCGTGTGTATATATTGGTGGGATGGTTTGAAGAGGGCGTGGCGGTTTGTTGCCCAGTGTCCAAATTGTCGGCGAGTTAAGGTTGAGCACGAAGCGGTGGGCTATTACGGTATTGATATTCCGATGTGGAAGTGGGAGGTGGTCAACATGGACTTTATTACGAGGTTACCTCGCGCACCCGCAGGAGGCATGATTCCATTTGGGTTATTGTTGTGGTGACAAAATCAGCCCACTTTCTTCGATCGGGACGGCGTTTTCAGAGACTATGCGATTATATATTAGAGATTGTGATATTGCACGAGTCGGTGTCGATTATATCGAGATAGAGAGCGATTCACGGCTAACTTCGGAGGTCCTTCGAAGGATTAGGGACACAGTGAGTCTCAAGACGGCGTTTCATCCTCGTGACGGACGGACAGGCGAGCGCACTATCGACAACGAGGATATCTTTGCGGGCTTGTGTTATTGATTTCGGGGTACTGGGAGGATCATTTACCTCTTGTGGAATTTGCTTATAACAACGGCTACCATTCTAGTGTTCGGATGGCGCCTTATGAGGCCTTATACGGGAGGAAGTGCAGTCACCGATAGGTTGGTTTGAAGTGGGAGAAGTGCGATTAATCGGGCGATTTGGTTCAGTGACGATGGATAAGGTGAAGCTTATCCAGAGCGGTTATTGGCAGCCAGTCGGCGTAAATCATACGCAGATCATCGGCCGACACTTAGAGTTTGAGGTTAATGATTGGGTCTTTACGAAAGTGTCACCCATGAAGCGGTGTGATGAGATTTGGGAGGAAAGGAAACTCGGCCCAAGGTACATTGGGCGTGTCAGTTGTCAGAAGAGTGGGAAAGGTTGCCTATGAGTTGGATCTGCCGTCCGATCTTGAGCGGTACATCCGATTTTCACGTGTCTATGTTACGGAAATCGTTGGAGATCCGTCTCAGAGTGCACCGATTCAGGATATCCAGTGTGAGAGGTTGTCGTATGAGGAGAGTCCCATAGCGATACTCGATCGTCGAGTTAGACGACTCGGACAAAGGAGGTGGCTTAGTCAAGGTTTTATGGCGGAATGAGAGCAGAGATGGCGTGGGAAGCGGAGGATGATATGATGAAGAAATACCCACACTTATTCCCTATACCTCGGGTAACCCACGTTAAAATTGTTGGTCTTTAAATTTAGTATTTATGCTTGAGTTTTGTTGTGGCAGTGTAAAGCGTCCTTATTTGAGTCTATGCCGATATTGTAATTTGAGTAAGTTAGAGGAACATTCGGGACGAATGTTTCTAAGGGAGAATGTTATACCGTGGTTCGGGCTGGACCGCGATCGTGGTCTCTCGGCCTTGTGGCCGGAGGCGAAGCGGCGCGCAAAGGCAGTGATTGTAGCAAGCGCATGTCGGGCCGCGCGAGGTCGCTGTGAAGTTTCAGCGCGCGCCGAAGCGGCATGGCCGAAAGATCCGAGAGTCCGCGAGTTGCGTGTGGCGGGCCGCGCGCCAGATGGCGCGGAAATTTGGGCGGAAAAACTTAGAAAGTCTGATTTTTGTTTTAAAAGAGGCCATGGGAGGGTGACAAGTGTCCCCCCTCATCTGATTTTCTTCTACATGCATTATATTGACCAAGGCTTGGTCATTTCTTTCAACTTTTCTTCTTTACACTCCATCTCTCTCTAAATTAAAAAGCTCATCCTTCTCTCTAAATTCCCAAGAGGAATTCTAGCCTAAGGGAAAAATCTGAAAAGTGTAATAGGAAGGAAAGGTTATTACAAGCTTGTGAAGACTATTGTGGTGGTGTTCTTGGAGAAAAGGCTAGCAAGGTGTTGGAATAAGTTTGGCTAAAACTTAAGGTAACATTTCTTCTCTTGTAGTTGGTTTTGGGTGTTGCATGTTTAATAGGAAGAACTTGTAGTTGGAAAATGCACTTAGAGTAGTTGCATGTAAGAAATGGGGTTTGATTATGAAAGAATTGGTTTGGGGGATTTTATGAGCATGTTGTTGCCTAAATACTACATTAGACTTGTTGGGTTAGTTGTTGTAACTTGTGGGGCTGAATTGTACACACCAAAGTTTAGGTGTGTAATTCCCTTGGTGTTGGTTGGTTGTTGAGCCTTAAACATGGCATTTAAGCGTTAAAAATCGACCTTGGAAAAGGTGGCAAAGTATGTAGAAACAAAGGAAACACTGCCCAATTTTCCGTAGGAAATTGGTGACTTTAACTTGGGAAAATTCTGCATTATAATTAGAGCTTGATAAACGTATTGTGGTCATTTTAGGTTGACATACTACGTGCGGTAAATTGGACTTAGCTTGTGGATTGACCGAAGAGGTATGTGGAGCTTTCCTATCTCTTGAGCATGATTAGTTGTACCTATGTAGTGCGGTGAGCGTACAAGATTTGGAAATCTTCGTTTGTTATAAGTATTTGATACTTGCTTCGTTTTAAAAGGAAAGTATAAAATCCCTTGGACTTAAGGGAATGTGTTTTACTATTGTTTAACTCTAATATAACGGCTTTATGGGGAGTTGGTTATATTAGCTTGTGAAAGTTTAATGGAGAAAGGTTTTGATGATTTGAACTTGTGAAAGGAAAATGGTTTTAAGGCATGAAGTGCCTAAGGTTTTACAAGAAATGAAGTCACTTAATTTAGAAGCTTGAGATAGTTTTAAAAGGAAATGTGACTTGTTTTGAAAAGAAATCGTAACTTGATACTATGGTGATTAGTATCTTGGAATCTTTGTATAAAAAGAGTTATTCCTTAAAAGGTTAGAGGTACATGATACTTGGGTTAAATTCCCGGATTTTCTTTTTATTAAAAGACATGATCGTGCCTTAGGTATACTAAAATGAGAGGATGTATTAATACTATTAATAAGAAGTTAGGTGATTCTTAACTTGCTTAAGTTATGATAGGCCGGTAGTGCTTATGTTATGATATGATAGGCCGGTAGTGCTTATGTTACGATATGATAGGCCGATAGTGCTTATGTTATGATATGATAGGCCGGTAGTGCTTATGTTATGTATGATAGCCGGATGAGCTATGTTATATATATTGTTACGGGTAAACCCCGGGTTATTATTTATGCCATGGATTTGCTACCCATGATGCGAGTGCGGCGCTTGTACTACGCGGATCGGACCATAGGATCCATGCGGGTGAAATAGTCCCATGCGAGTACGCGATGGTACTCATGCGGATCCACAGGATCCATGCGGGTGAAATAGTCCCATGCGGGTGAAATAGTCCAATGACGAGGCGGATGACCTCATGCGGGTCCACAGGACCTATGCGGGTGAAATAGTCCCAGGAGTAGGATTGCTTAACGATACTACGGGCGAGGTACCCTGTTTTGATCGTGAGCCTCCTATTTTTATGCTATAAAATGTATACTTGTTACTCTCATTATTAGTAAGGCACGGTCTGACATAATTTGGTTTTATCTATAACTTTAATGTATTTTGGACTTATGATATTACTCTGATATTTTCGATTTTACATACTTGATGCGTTGTGATCGACCCCTTCCTGGGCTGCGTTCATGCCGCAGGTAAGGGAAAGCAGGTGGTAGATCCTCGTTCCTAGGATCTTGTACTCAGGTGTCAGGAGCTCCATTTCTTCGGAGGCTCGACTTTTGGTATGGTTCTCCCTGGAGTCGTTGTTATTTTGTACATTCAGGGGCATGACGGGGCCCTGTCCCGTCATAGTGTTATTCATTCTTAGAGGCCTGTAGTCTTGTCAGAACTTGGTTCGTTAAGGATGTAATTGTTCGGTTTATGTACTTTTGGGTTAGCCAGTTTGGGCTACACTATTCTATATTTTAATGGTTGTTTATCTTGAGTTTACATTCCGCTGGTTTTCTCTGATGTTGTGTCACTAGGGTGCCCGGGTTAAGGCACCAGTCACGGGTCCGGGTTCGGGTCGTGACATATAGAACACCAAAAGCCCGGTGGCTTGAATCAGAACATCGAGATTCCGATATGAAAATAGGATATGATTAATATGGACTTCATTACGGGATTACCTTGTTCTTTCCGTAAGTTTGATTCTATTTGGGTGATCATTGATAGATTGACCAAATCAGCTCATTTCTTGCCGGTGAAAATTACCTACACAGCTGAGGATTATGCGAAGTTATATATTCAGGAAATTGTTCGACTTCATGGTGTGCATGTTTTTATTATATCAGATCGAGATGCTCGATTTACAACTAACCTTTGAAAGTCATTTCAGAAAGGGTTAGGCACCCGAGTAAATTTAAGTACGAATTTCCATCCTTAGACAGACGGTTAGGCTGAGCGAACGATTCAGACGCTCGAGGACATGTTACGAGCTTGTGTGTTAAGACTTCAAGAGAAGTTGGGATGATCACTTACCCATTATTGAATTCACGTAAAATAACAAATATCACACCAGTATTAAAATGACCCCATATGAGACCTTGTATGTACAAAGATGTAGGTCTTCTATTAGATGGTTCGAGGTAGGCGAATCAGAGTTATTTAGACCAGACTTAGTGCATCAAGCCATAGAGAAGGTGAAGCTTATTCAGGAACGATTGTTAACGGCTCAGAGTCGTCAGAAGTCATATTCAGATGTACGAAGGCGAGACTTAGAGTTCCAGGTAAATGGTTGTTGGGTGTTCTTGAAAATTTCTCCTATGAAGAAAGTAATGAGATACAGAAAGAAAGAAAAGTGTAGCCCAAGATTTGGCCAAGTAGCATATGAATTGGACTTACCCTCGAAGTTGGAGTTTGTTCATCCAGTCTTTCACATTTCCATATTAAGAGCATGTGTTGTAGATCTTTCTTGGATTGTACCGATTGAAGATGTGCAGGTTACAAAGGATTTGTCATACGAAGAGATTCATGTTTGAGGACTAAGGAAATAGCTTCTGTGAAAGTGTTATGGCGAAATAAGAATGTGGTAGAGATGACGTGGGAAATAGAAGATGAGATGAAGTAATCATTATATCATTAATGCTTGATGACTATGAGAGCTCAGATGTAGCAATGTATGTTATATGTCACCCAAACATTCGAGGACGAATGTTTCTAAGGGGAAGGCTGTAACGACTTGTAATTTTGAACAACAATTTGAGCATGTAAACGAAGAAAATAGATCCGAGTGGTGGGAAAATTTTATTATATTTACGTATGTTATTAAGGAAATTAGTATACAAGGAATGCGATTTCGAAATAATTTTAGATGCAACAAGTGTGACGATGTGGATTAATAATAATAATTGTATATTCCCAAAAGAGGTGATGGACTAATGTCATATTACAAATGACATCGAGTATACGAAGATTTTATGAGTTTTTAAAATTTTATTAAAGTGAGATCTAGAATTAATTATGTGTATAATTGATAAATTATACAGAGACGAATCCCTTTAATTTGAGAACACCGTGTGTACGTGTCATCACTAAATGCTCCACCGCCAATATAGGCTAGGTGGAGGATGCTACAACAGCTTGTCCATGTGATATTAACTTTGCATAACCTTTAACATATAGGGAATGATTTAGCAAACTTCACAACCTTATCTTAACAATTGTCCACCTTGCCTTGAGGAATCATAGGAGGAAAAAAATATAGTTCCTTAGTTCGTTCATATACAAAACCCAAATTTCACTTTCTATTTTTTTCTTTTCATTCTACTTGCATATCATGTTACTACTCCAATCAACGTATAAGCAGTGGTAAAAGAATCCTAATATTCTTAGCGAATAATTCATCTCTCTTGATTTGGACAAAAACGTACAAGCAACAATATTTTCCTCCTACTTTAGTGAAACAGAGGTATGTGAAGGCAAATTAATTATTTCTTTTGGCATGTTCTGCGTATAAACCGTAATTGTGGTATTGGTGTTGTAATTGGGCTGATTGGGAGTTGTTTAATTACATTGGGTTCAATTGTTGTTGTTGTTATTAACGTCACTAATTGCATGTTGAAATTGAAAAGAAAACTTGATATTTAAAGTTGTAATTGGTTATATGAAAGTGTTGAAACATGAAATTGGAGTTTAGAAAGTTATGAGAAGAGTTATGAAATTTTGGTTGTTGTGGTCGAGGCCTTCCCGACTCTTAAGGAATTAAGGTGTAGAAAGATGTTATTTTGCATTCTTGAACTCTCGATTTTTGCTAGAAGTATGGACTGTTTTTAAGGGCCGTTTTAATGTGATTAAGGGGCTGGATTACCAACAGAAAGAGAAATAGATGTATTAATCACCTTGGTTGTTGTAGTTGTTATCTTCCATGAACGTAAAGAGAAGGAATGTATTATGATGGCGTATATGGAGTATTTGAGATTGTTTTGGTTATATCTTTAAGTTGCATCTTGTTATTGGTATTGTTGGCTTTATTTGTAAGTTGTGGATGTGCACATAAATAGGGAAAGTGCTGCCCGAATTTTTATAGAAAAGAGAGTCGTCATTCGATATAAAGTATGCTAGTAATCATAGAATTGACGGACGCATTACCATTATTATAGGTTGAAGTACTAGACGAGACGTATTCTAATATTGAGTTGGTTAGTTCGTCTAAAAGGTATGTGAAACTATCATTTCTCTCTTTTGACATGATTTATATAACATGAGTGTACGAAAGACGTACATAATTCTATTGAATCCTAATTCTTAATGATATGATAGTGTCTTTGATTTTTCAATTGATGATTTAAAATGATACCCGATATGATAGTGCCTTTTATTTATTCCATGGAGAGTTAAATGATGATTTAAGTTGCATATGGCTTCTCATGATATTCTATTCGTGCTCGATGTGATTATATCATTTCACCGAGTCCCAGGCCGGGTCATGTTCGTGCGCTGATTTATTGTATTGATTCACCGAGTCCCTCACTAGAGGGTCGAGTCACGTTATATGTATATATGATAATTCAATGGACAGGCATCCATGATGATGATGAGCTCACCGAGTCTCAGAATGGGTCGGTCCACGTTATGTGGACAGGTATTCATGATATGATAATTCCACTGAGTCCCTCACTAGAGGGTGATCGGTGTATTTTATATACACTTTTTGAGTCATTTTTAGTTAGTCTTTTGCCCATTTTTGTATAAATATGTGTCGTCTTAGGATATATTTTCTTTCTTTTGAGTCATAATGGTTTAAAGTGACACATTGGTGAAAATGAGCGAAAAGAGGGCAGAAACAGAGGTTCCAGAGCTCAAAAAGATAGAAAGTTGGCGACCCGGGCGAGAAAGCGAGCGTGCGCCTCAACCAGCGACATCGAGCGCCACGGCGCCCAAATCTGAGAGCCGCAGGAGTTTGGCGCCATGGCTGATTCTGAACGCGGCAGGCGAATTCTGCCAAATTCGAATGGGAATGGGCCAAGGCCAAGAAGGAAAAGTTTGGGAACGTTTTCTAGGCTATAAAAAGGACCTTTCTAGGTCAGATTAAGGGTTTCCACTTTGGCCAATTCATCACAACCTTGGAGATCAAGATTGGAGACTACTTTTGTGTAATTTGTTTGTTCTTTATTTTATTTCCTTTTAGTTTATGTTGGATGTTAGTTTAGTTCTTGGCATGCATATGTGATGCGCGATTAATGCACACACTTACGCAAGTACACGTGTCGAGTCAAGTAATATAGTCTTAGAAGACCGAGTTATCGTCCTCAGAGATTAGTGTTCAAGTATCAAATTATATTCTATGTTATCTATTTGGTGACCGATGATTGATATGATATTTATGACTAGAATTATGAGAACTAATTAAACTATGTTGTTTTACTTCAGTAATGTGGAAATAGGGCTTCCAAATCTCCTCAACTATCCGCTTAACTTACTTATTAATGCAATTAATAATGGTTCTTCTTCTATTTTGAGATAGCAGGTTAACTAAGCTGTTTTATACTCATGTTAAGGTTATATAAACACTCAACCCCAGTATAGAACCTTTCTACCTTTCGGTGATAAGATTGACTATAGAGGAAGGTTAAGACCAAAAACCTATTAATACTACACAAGTATCAGAGTACTTTCGTCCACGATTTAACCTATGTTTATCCAACTACAGCATATTCACAACCTCCCCTTTCGGATTTCGGTTAGAAATCATAAGGATTATGATAATTAGTGATCAAGTAATTACCAAGCAATCAAAACAAATATTGAATAAATCTCAACAACAAGAAGAAGAACCAAAAACATGCATTAATTCATAAAAGATAAGTTTCAAGTGAATTGACACGGAAAACCCTAAGTAGATTTAGTTCCTAGCCATAGACATGACAAGAACTAAATCAATATCCAACATAAATTGTAAAGAAAGTAAAACAAGAACAAGAATTTACTAAGAAAAGGTCTCCAATCTTGATCTCCAAAAGTGTTGTGATTTGGCAAGAAGAGGAACTCCTGCATCTGACCTAAAGTCCTCTTTTTATAGTCTCCAAAACGTGATGCAGGTTTTCCTTCAGGCCTGGCCCATTGTCAATTCGAATTTCTGATTTTTCCCGCCGCGGCCCTGGAACTCCTGAAGCACTCTGAAGTTTAGGCGCCGTGGCGCTCTGGCCCTACTGGTTGGAGGCGTCGCGGCGCTGGCCTGTTTTGTGTCTGGTTCGCCACTTTCTCGCTTTTCGAGCTCTGGAACCTCCGTTTCTGCCCTCTTTTTGCTCCTTTTCCGCCAGTGAGCCACTTTAAACCAATAGGACTCAAAAGAAAGAAAATATATCCTAAGACGACACATATTTGTACAAAAATGGACAAAAGACTAACTAAAAATGACTCAAAAGGTGTATATAAAATACACCGATCAAACACCCCCAAACTTAACCTTTGCTCGCCCTCGAGAAAAGATCAAAAAGAAAGAAATAAAGACACAAGGAAAAAGAACATAGAAAGACTCAACGACATTGTTCACTTTGCTGCATCATTATCACTTCGAAAAACATGAAGGTTAGCAGAATAATATGCAGGAACATATAGCATGAAATTTTAGCATTCTAAACACATTAAACTAGATATTTCGCAAACTCACTTTAATCATGCTTAATGGAAGTAAGAGTACTGAATTATGCATGTCAATTTCAAAATCCTATGGTATGTTTACTTGATATTCTCCACTAATCATGGATATGCATGTAAGAGATCTTCAGGACTTTTCAGGGTTGTAATGTAGGCTTAGGCATGGGTAGGTAAAAATAGGCATTTAGGCTCATTTTATGTACCATAAGCTCTTTTGCTTTTCAATTCTTTCCTTTTTCTTTTGATTTTCTTTCTTCACTTCATATCTATCTTTCCCCTCTTTTATTTTGAGAGAGTGAAGTGTATTATGAATAACAGGCACCCCCAAACTTAGGCTTTTGCCTATTTCTTATTACTTTTTTATTGGGGTGCATCAAATTTGTTCACTCTTTTTGTCTCTTTTTTAACACTTTCTATTCCAATCATTTCACATTTTCACTTATGGCACAAATGTGGAATTATAGGGTATCAAAGAAAAAGTTTAATGTTTAGGCTCAAAGGGGCTGACTAGGAATATTTCTAATGTCAGGGATAGGTAAAAGTGGTAAGAACTGGCTAACAAAGAATTGCCTGAGTCATCTCCCTAACATGCATATCCTAACTATTTCGCCTCAAATAGCAACCAAGCATACACATAGTTTTAATCATAAACAATGCACAATTCAAGCAAGAAACCCCAAATAAACAGATTTCATGAGTTTTTGGCATATCTAACCTAAGTGTTTAGATAGTTGCTTCTAATTCCATTACATTATTCAACCTTACTTCACTAGGTGTTTCTAGTAACTACAGCATGCATGATCTTTAAAAGAAAATTATGACTCAAAAATAAATAAATTATGACTCAAAAATACACAAAATAAATCAAAAAGACTCAAAAATACTAACATCATACGACACAAATAAAACACCCCCCAAACTTAAATCACACATTGTCCCCAATGTGTGCAAAACTCAAAGAAAATAAAAGAAACATGACAACTTACAAACTAGGTTTAAAGTGGTGGCGGTGGCGGCTGATAATGCATGGACCATCGTGAGAGGGGGCTGGTTCTGGATTTTTGATTTGGAGAAAGGACAATCGGATTGGGGCTCCCGCACGACTTCAGATTTTTCGTCGCGGCCCTGCACTTGGCGCTGCGGCGCCCAAACTTCCGCACTCCTCTGAATTTTCTGCGCCGCGACGCTCTGATTTGGCGCCGCGGCGCTGAGCCGATTTTCTGTTGCTTTCTTTTGCATTTTCGTCCTCCCAATTCTTGGCTCTGTACCTGTCATCACAACATATAAACAATATCTCCATGAGACTGTTCTAAGTAAAAACTAAACTACATTAAATTGAATAAAATAAATTTAAATAACTTTGGGTTGCCTCCCAAATAGCGTTATCTTTTATGTCTAAGATGACGAAATCAGCGGGAAAGACGAACTTGTCCACCTTTATCAACACATCTTCGATGACTCCTCTAGGGTGGACTATGGAGTGGTCAGCTAACTGTAAAGTGATGTTTGTAGGTTTGACTTCTCCCATTCCAAGTTTGCAAAAAACTAGGTAGGGCATCAAATTTATGCTTGCCCCCAGATCGCACAACGCCTTATGACATTCAAACTTTCCAATAGTGCATGGGATGGTGAAGCTCCCAGGATCTTTTAATTTCTGAGGTAGTTTTCTCTGTAGGATGACACTGCATTCTTCCGTCAACACCACCGTTTCGTAGTCCTCTATCCTCCTCTTTTTGCTAAGAATGTCCTTCATGAACTTTACATAGCTTGACATCTGCTCTAGTGCTTCAGCAAACGGGATATTGAGTTGCAATTATTTGAGAATTTCCACAAATTTAGAGAATTGTTTGTCAAGAGCACATGTTTTTAGCCTCTGGGGGTACGGTATCTTCACCTGGGATGCGTTCACAACAGCTTCCACCCTTATTTCAGCTTCTGGGTTTTGGGCGTCGCGGCCCTGCAACTCGGCGCCGTGGCGCCTAAAGTTCTCAGATCGTCCCAGAATCTTGGCGCCACGCCGACGGCACCACGGCAGCACCGCGAATTTTCTGTTTCCACTGATTCGGCATTTGTCAGGTCGATCGCCTGACATTGCTCTTTTATATTTCCTCCAATATGTGCAGAGTGCTTTTCTTGCATTCCGCTGCTCAGCGTGCCCGCGAGTTGTCCTATTTGCGTTTCCAAATTCTTCAAGGACACTCTCGTTTCGTCCATGAATTGAGTTTGGTGCCTAGTCAACCTGAGTATGGCTGCTCGTAACCCATCCTGCTCTTCTTGTGGGGCTGGCGGGTTACCATGTTGATAGTAGTAATCCATATCTTCAGGATCCCTGAGATGAATCAAAACCAACAAACGGATCATGGCGCACTGGTTTTCACAAAATAAAAATAAAAATTGGTAATAAAATAATAAAAAATAAAGACCAAATTAGAAAATTAAGAATAGATAAAATTGATATTGAACTATGTCAATCCCCGGCAACGGCGCCAAAAACTTGATGCGCGATTAATGCACACACTTACGCAAGTGCACGTGTCGAGTCAAGTAATATAGTCTTAGAAGACCGAGTTATCGTCCTCAGGGATTAGTGTTCAAGTACCAAATTCTATTCTATGTTATCTATTTGGTGACCGATGATTGATATGATATTTATGACTAGAATTATGAGAACTAATTAAACTATGTTGTTTTACTTCAGTAATGTGGAAATAGGGCTTCCAAATCTCCTCAACTATCCGCTTAACTTACTTATTAATGCAATTAATAATGGTTCTTCTTCTATTTTGAGATAGCATGTTAACTAAGCCGTTTTATACTCCTGTTAAGGTTATATAAACACTCAACCCCAGTATAGAACATTTCTACCTTTCGGTGATAAGATTGACTATAGAGGAGGATTAAGACCAAAAACCTATTAATACTACACAAGTATCGGGGTACTTTCGTCCACGATTTAACCTATGTTTATCCAACTACAGCATATTCACAACCTCCCCTTTCGGATTTCGGTTAAAAATCATAAGGATTATGATAATTAGTGATCAAGTAATTACCAAGCAATCAAAACAAATATTGAATAAATCTCAACAACAAGAAGAAGAAGAACCAAAAACATGCATTAATTCATAAAGATAAGTTTCAAGTGAATTGACATGGAAAACCCTAAGTAGATTTAGTTCCTAGCCATAGACATGACAAGAACTAAATCAATATCCAACATAAATTGAAAAGAAAGTAAAACAAGAACAAGAATTTACTAAGAAAAGGTCTCCAATCTTGATCTCCAAAAGTGTTGTGATTTGGCAAGAAGAGGAACCCCTGCATCTGACCTAAAGTCCTCTTTTTATAGTCTCCAAAACGTGATGCAGGTTTTCCTTCGTGCCCGCCCATTGTCGGTCAATTTACGATTTTTCCGCCGCGCGCGACCAGAATCAGCCGCAGTCACGAACTCCTAAAGCACTCTGAAGTTTAGGCGTCGTGGCGCTCTGGCCCTGCTGGCTGGAGGCGCCGCGGTGCTGGCCTGTTTTGTGTCTGGTTCGCCATTTTCTCGCTTTTCGAGCTCTGGAACCTCCGTTTCTGCCCTCTTTTTGCTCCTTTTCCGCCAATGAGCCACTTTAAACCAATAGGACTCAAAAGAAAGAAACTTTATCCTAAGACGACAGGTATTTGTACAAAAATGGACAAAAGACTAACTAAAAATGACTCAAAAGGTGTATATAAAATACACCGATCAATATGGCTAGGAAGTAACTTAATTTAAGGATTTTCATATCGAATCACTTGAAACTCATTCTTATGAATTAATGCATGTTTTGGTTTCTTCTTATTATTATTGAGATTTATTCAATATTTGTCTTGATTGCTTGGTAATTAATTGATCACTAATTATCATAACATATATGATTTCTAATCGAAAGCCGAAAGGGGAGATTGTGAATATGCTATAGTTGAATAAACATAGGTTAAATCGTGGACGAAAGTACCCCGATACTTGTGTAGCTTAATAGGTTATTGCTCTTAATCCTCCTTTATAGTCAATCTTGTCACCGAAAGATAGAAAGGTTCTATATTGGGGTTGAGTGTTTATATTACCTTAACAGGAGTATAAAACGACTTAGTTAACCTGCTGTCTCATAATAGAAGAAGAACCATAATTAATTGCATTAACAAGTAAGATGAGCGGATAGTTGAAGAGATTTTGAAGCCCTATTTTCACCATATCTGAAGTAAAATAAAGTAGTTTAGTTAGCATCCATAATTATAGTTATAAACAATTCATCAATTATCGGTTACCAAATAGATACCATAGAATAGAGGTTGATAATTGGACACTAATCCCTGAGGACGATAACTCGCTCTTCTAGATTATATTACTTGTCACGACACGTGCACTTGCGTTTAGTGTGTGCATAAATCACGCATCAGAGGGCCGGGACACGTTATATGTATATGTACAGATAATAATAATATGGACATGCATCCATGATTTTGATATGACTCTCATTTTTAAAAGGCAAAGTTGACTCTCATTTTATAAGGGACAGTTGACTCTCATTTCATAAGACACAGTTGTATTGATATTTGAATTATTATAGTTGTCTCCTGACATCTCTTGGCTAGTTATGATCTTATTTACAGTACTTCATGTTTTACATACTCAGTACATTATTTCATATTGACCCCCTTTCCTCGGGGGGCTGCGTTTCATGCCCGCAGGTTCAGTTAAAGAGAGTGATGATTCACGCTGGTAGGTTGTCGGTTCAGCTGATGTCATAGCATTCTATTTGTTCCAGAGTTGCAGTCTAGTTTTGGTATGATATTTTGTTGTCGTATACTTTTTAAAGGCTTGTAGACAGGTGTCCTGTGGATGGTGATTTTGTATGGCCTCGTCGGCCTTGATATGGGTATGTATATATGTATAAGTCAAATTTTTTATTAAAAGTTTTCAAAACCTTTTGGGCTTAATCTGTGCTTATTTATGGTTGGGTGATTGAGGGGTACCCGGTGGGTGGAATTCGGGTGCCCTTTGCGGCTCTCCGGTTTGGGTCGTGACAGTAAGTATGCAGAGGAGATTATGTACAGGGCTAAGATGATGAATTGCAAAGTTATTCCTACTCCAGTTGATTCAAAATCTAAGCTCAATGTTATGGATGGTGCTCCAGTCTTCAATCCTACTCTGTATAGGAGTCTTGCGGGTGCACTTCAGTATCTCACATTTACAAGGTCATGACTATTTATGCATGCCCCAGGAAGTCTCATTTCATTGTCCTTAAGTGTATCATCTGATACATTAAGGGCACACTTGATTATGGTTTGCACCTTTACCCCTCTGCCCCAAACAAGTTTCTCTCGGATGCATATGGGGAATAGTGTCCGGACACATGAATCTCCACCTCCGACTTTTGTATTTTTTTAGGGAATAATCTGATTTCATGGTCTGCTAAGCGACATGACACCCTATCTCGTTCCAGTGTCGAGGCTGAGTACAGAGGCGTTGCAAATGTGGTAGCTGAGATTTGTTGGCTCAAAAATTTACTATTAGAACTTCAGTGTCCTTTGCGTCAGGCATCTATTGTGTACTGTGATAACATCTCTGTAATCTACCTTTCTCACAACCCGGTTCAGCATCAGCGAACCAAGCATGTTGAGATGGACATACATTTCATTCGTGAGAAAGTTGCGCTAGACCGTGTCAGAGTGTTATATGTTCCCTCATCATATCAGTATGCAGATATATTTATCAAAGGACTTCTCAGACAGTTGTTTCTTGACTTCAGATCCAGTTTCAGTGTCTGACCTCCTCCCGCTTCAACTGAGGGGGTGTGTAAACGTGTATAGTAGTATAATAATATTCCTACCCATAATTAGAATATTGTGTGAATATAATTATGGTAAGACTAGGATTCCTCTTGTATATGGGACTAGGATTCCTCTTGTATATGGGACTAGGATTCTTCTTGTATATGAGATGAATATTGTACACTATATATATATTGATATTAATATTAATGAGAAAGACTCCATATATATATTATTCTTATTATCCGACTGATTTAAGATTTGTTTTATTAACTTTCACTTATTTCAATCCCAACGCAGGTGCACCAAATGGGGTTAATCATGCGGAGTTTTTCTACGAGAGTAAGCCCCCTTGCTACTATTTTTGGCTAAGGATTACGGTCATACGGATATACTGGATGATATAATGACAGATTTAATGAGTAATATACTGAAAAGTGGGAAAGGATCAAAGGATAGTTTGAGAAAGGCTGTTGGAGGAATTGTGGTGGCATTTTGTTAAGAATAGAGAAACACAATACACAACCCACTGTTTATTGGGCCTTCTTTATCTTATAAGGGGTGAAGCCCTTTTCTATTTTATCTATGTAAGGCAGCCCACACTTGGACTGTGTATATGTTTATGAAGGATTACAAAGTGTATGTTTTTATATATTATTCAATAAGAAAAAGTGAATGAAAAGTTCTGCCCCTTTCTCTCTCTATTCGACTCTCTCTCTCTCTCTACTGGTTCATCGTCTCCCTCTCCTTCTTCACCATGGTGCATGACTCTTTCTAGGGTTCTAATGTCTGCATGTTGTCTTGTATATCTCGGATGTGGATTTGTTCATGGTATCAAAGCCCAGATTATCCTTCCGCAACTACTCGACTAAGATCCGAGCGATTCTGGTGATTTTCTGATCTATTCTGTCTATTCTGTTTGTTTTCTTCTTTATCTGTCTTCGGTATGTTCTTGATGTGAACTAGGGTAAGACCAGCCCAGTTTCTGCTTTATCTGTGATCTAGGGCAAGAAACAGTTGTGTTTACGATCTGTGTTCTTTCTGGCCCTCTTCTTCGAATTAGTCTTCTATTCTGATCTATAAACACTGAGTATTGATTAATTCAATATTCTTCGAATATCTGTGATTTCTTGAAAAATTAAGGGGGGAAAAAAACCTAATTCTAAAAGAATCTTCGTATCAAAGAAAAATGAGAACTGACCAAACTCAAGGGACAATGGAAACTGGTACGACTTCCTCTTCTACTGAAAGGACTGACCTTACAGTTACAGCTGTGATAGACCATAACCATCCCCTACACCTACAACCTTCAGACGTAAGTAGTGCTTCATTGATCTCCTTTCAACTTTTGGGATCTGAAAACTATACTGTATGGAGTAAATCAATGAGAATAGCACTACTTGAAAGAAATAAAATGGGGTTTGTTAATGGAAAGCATCAAAAAAATCAATTTGGGGAAGACCTAGGGGACCATTGGGATAGAGTCAATGCTGTAGTTCAAGCATGGCTCATGAATTCAGTTTCCAAGGATCTACTAAGTGGACTATTATATGTTGAATCTGCCTTGGAGGTATGGGAGGACTTAAGAGAGAGATTTGACAAAATAGATGGGTCAAGAACCTATGACTTACACAGAGAGATTGCTACCATTTCTCAGGGTAACACCTCTCAGATTCGAATATTTCTCTAGATTAAAGAGCCTATGGGTTGAATCTCAGTCTTTAGTTCCCCCACCCAACTGTGGATGTCCCAAATCCAGAGAATTTGTTGAATATCTTGAGAGGCAGAAACTGTATCAGTTCCTAATGGGGTTAAATGAAAATTATATGCAAGCTAGAAGCCAAATACTTCTCATGCCTTCTACTCATCACAACAAGGCATACTCTATGATTACAAGTGATGAAAGCCAAAAATCTGTTGTTACAAGATCTGCTGGACTGTTGGGGGCTGGACCTAGTGGTGCTAAACAAAATATGGTATATGATCCCACTGTTCTGTTTTCTAAAGAAGGGTCAAGTACACAGAAATATAAAAAATCCACCTCAAATCTCTTTTGTGAGGTGTGTAAAATGAGAGGGCATACTAAGGAGTTCTGTTACAAGGTGGTTGGTTATCCACCTGGTTTTAAGTCTAAAAGAAAAGAGCATGCTGCATATGGAGCTTTTGAATCAAAAAGAAGTAAAGCAAATGATAATTCAGAGAGTACCAGTTCTGATCCTGCTGTAGAACCTGTGCTGTCCAAGGGACAGTATGAGCAGATTATTAAGCTTCTCAACCTCAAGATAGATCAGGCAGACACTACACAAGACAGGAATTCACACCATGTCTCAAATTCAGTAACTGCAGGTATCTCTAAACACAAATCTCTACTAGGAAAAGGTATAATGAGACAGTGGATAATAGACACTGGGGCAACCAATCATATGGTATCTGATATAAATTTAATTAATAAGGAAACTATATTAGAAAATCATATTGATTCTAAGAGAGTACATCTACCAAATGGAGAACTAGTTAGTGTATCACATATTGGCTCCAGTAACATATCAGATAGGTGCACACTACAAAATGTTTTCTTCATATAAATTCAATTTGATATCTGTCTCTCAACTAACAAAGGATTTGCAGTGTGCTACTATCTTCTATCCTGATTTCTGTGTGTTTCAGGATCTTTACAATGGGAAGGTGAAGGAGATTGGTAGACTACAAGATGGACTTTACATACTAGTGAACCAGGCTTCCTCACAACTATTAGGAAGTCAAAAGGGAGTAAGTTTGAGTGTAAATAAAATTGTTAATCACACACTTACTGAGGAAGAAATAGATACTTGGCACAAAAGATTTGGGCACACTTCTAGCAATGTATTGAGTAGATTGATTAGAGCTAACTCTGGAACTATAGCTAGAATAATAAGGAACTGTAAAATCTGTCCTTGTGCTAAGCAATGTAGGTTACCTTTTCCATTGAGCAACAATAGAAGTACTGCAACTTTTGATCTGATTCACATGGATGTATGGGGCCCTTACAGAGTTCAAACTCATAATGGAAAGAGGTACTTTCTTACAATAGTAGATGATTTTACTAGAATGACTTGGATTTATTTACTTAACCTTAAATCTGATGTATGCACTGTGTTACAACAATTTCTGATTTTTGTACAAACTCAGTTTAACAAAACAGTTAGGGTGGTAAGGACTGATAATGGTACTGAATTTGTAAATGAGGCTTGCAATGCTATATTCCTTAAGTTAGGTATAATACATCAAAAAAATGTGCCTATACACCACAACAAAATGGTGTGGCTGAAAGAAAACATAGACACATTCTTGAGTTGACTAGAGCCATAAGGTTTCAGGGCCATATTCCTCTAAGATTTTGGGGAATGTGCATTCAGGCAGCAGTCTATATCATTAATAGATTACCATCTTCAGTCACTGGGAAAACTCCTTATGAAATGTTGTATAAAAGGAAACCTTCTATCCATCACTTAAGGGTCTTAGGATGTCTCTGCTTTGCCAATAATCTCTCTGTAAATGACAAGCTACTATCTAGAACTAGGTATTGTGTGCTTATGGGATATTCTGAAACACAAAAGGGATATATCCTTTATGACTTAGAAACTAAAGTATTCTTAGTAAATAGAGATGTAAGTTTCAGAGAAAATGAGTTCCCTTTTAAAACTACTGTCTCTGAGAAACCAGTGTTCCAAAGTGAACAAAGTGACATCTTTCCTGTTACTGATATAACAGACACAATACCCAACAATACTAATCGACACAAACACATATATATCTCAGAATGATAGCAGTAAGGTCAATATAGAGGATGAGGAAAGTACTGAATCAAATAAGACAATTCCAGAGGTAGAACTAACCACAAATCAGACCTATACTGAATCTGGAAGTCTGACAAATATGAGGAGATCTACCAGGGCAAAACAACCCCCAAACTTTGTCACAAGAGAAGCCAGTAACACCATCACTCCATACTCTATAGCTAACTATATCTCTTATGACAATATAGCCACTAAGTACAAAGCTTTTCTAACTGCCTTTTCAGACTTGGTAGAACCAAAGAATTATAAGGAAGCTTCAAAAAATCCTAAGTGGGTAGAGGCAATGCAATCTGAAATAAAAGCCCTACAGGATAATCATACATGGGAAATTGTTAACCTGCCTAAAGATAAGAGTCTCATAGGATGTAAATGGGTATATAAGATAAAGTATAAGGATACAGGAGAGATTGAAAGACTTAAGGCAAGACTAGTTGCTAAAGGGTATAGCCAGACTGAAGGGATAGACTATCATGAGACCTTCTCCCCTGTAGTTAAAATGGTGACTATCAGATCTATAATATCTCTAGCAGCTTCTAAAAATTGGCACATACATCAAATGGATGTCTACAATGCTTTCTTACAGGGTGATCTACATGATGAGATATACATGGAACTACCACAGGGATTCATTAGCCAGGGAGGCAATCAGGTATGTAGGCTAATCAAGTCCCTATATGGTCTAAAACAAGCTCCTAGGCAATGAAATTTTAAACTTACAGAAGCTCTAAAACATATGAAGTTTAGACAGTCTGAATATGACCATTCTCTCTTTATAAAACAAACTGATACAGGAATGATTTTAGTCCTAGTCTATGTAGATGATATTCTCATTACAGGAAGTAACTTAGAACTGATAACATGAACTAAACAATCTTTACATAAAGTCTTTAAAATGAAAGATTTAGGGGAAATAAGGTATTTTCTAGGAGTGGAGTTTGTGAGGTCTAACAAAGGAATCCTAATGCATCAAAGAAAATATGCTTTAGAACTTATAGCTGAATTAGGACTTTCTGCTGCCAAGCCCTTTAACACACCTATAGACTGCAACATGAAGTTAACAACAAAAGAGTATGACAGGCTTGTGCAGACCAAACAGACTATAGATAACAATAAGGTAGTAATAGAGGATGAACTCATAGAAGACATTAGCTTGTATCAAAGGCTAATAGGAAAATTGTTATACTTAACCACTACTAGACCAGATATCTCTTATAGTGTGCAGATCCTCAGTCAGTTTCTACAGCAACCAAAGAAGTCTCACCTCAATGCAGCATTAAGAATTGTGAAGTACATCAAGAGTCAACCTGGACAGGGGATCCTGATATCAAGTAACAAACAGGAGACACTAACAGCCTACTGTGATGCAGACTGGGCTGCCTGTCCACATACAAGAAAATCAGTTACAGGATATGCAATAAAGTTTGGTAATTCTCTTATATCTTGGAAGTCAAAAAAACAGAGTACTATCTCTAGAAGTTCAGCAGAATCAGAGTATAGAAGCTTAGAAAGCACAATGGCAGAATTAACCTGGATACTTGGTCTACTAAAAGATATATGTGTACAGGTTAATCATCCTATCACGATTTACATCGATAAATCAAAGAATTCAGATTGCAGCAAACCCAGTCTTTCATGAGAGGACTAAACACATAGAGATTGACTTACACTTCATCAGAGACAAGATTCAGAAAGGTATTATAAAACCAGAGTATATACATACAACAAATCAGTCAGCTGACTTACTCACAAAGGGCCTGAACAGAATACAGCATCAACATCTTTGTTCCAAGCTTGGACTCCTGAATATCTTCCGGTAGTCAGCTTGAGGGGGTATGTTAAGAATAGAGAAACACAATACACATCCCACTGTTTATTGGGCCTTCTTTATCTTATAAGGGGTGAAGCCCTTTTCTATTTTATCTATGTAAGGCAGCCCACACTTGGACTGTGTATATGTTTATGAAGGATTACAAAGTGTATGTTTTTATATATTATTCAATAAGAAAAAGTGAATGAAAAGTTTTGCCCCTTTCTCTCTCTATTCGACTCTCTCTCTCTCTACTGGTTCATCGTCTCCCTCTCCTTCTTCACCATGGTGCATGACTCTTTCTAGGGTTCTAATGTCTGCATGTTGTCTTGTATATCTCAGATGTGGATTTGTTCACATTTCTCAAGGCTTATTTGGAAGGTCAAGTTGATGATTTAAATGCTATTGTTGATCTTGCTCCTATTACTCTTGATCCAGTTATATCTGTCAAGGATTAATTAGATTTGGATGACTCAAAAGATCATAGTCATGAAATGAAGATTTGTGTGGACGACGTTTGTATTTCTACCATCTTATTCTACAATGTCGTCATAAGTCACAGTATTAGACGACAATATATATGTACTATGTTTCAGGAATAAGTTTGTTTTGAAAATTCACAATAAAAGAGTTCGTTTCTTTCTTATTTCGTCCATTTCTGTTTTTTGAGCGTAATGATCGTTCCATATATAGAACCTTTTCAATTTTTTTGTTTCCCGGCCCCCTGGTGTCTGTATCGCATTGGAGTCCGACTATATTCGGACTTGCGCCGGATAGAGCTCATTTCTGGGTGAAAGCACTTCCTATCAATAATTTTTTCATATTCAGGACTCGAATCCGAGATTTATGATTAAGGAAAAAATAGTTATATTCACTGCACCACATTCTTTGTGGTACCTGTTCAGTTTTCTTTGTATTATGAGTATCAAGTTAATTATTGGCGTATTGGGTTGCCAGTTAAATTTTCTGTTTGCCCTTAACTAGGGAAGAGTTTAATAGAGTAGGTATGTTTATATGTTCATGGTGTAATATTAGGAGTTAACATGCATTAATTTGTAATTTTCATGTCGAATCTGATCGATAACTTGAAATAAGGTTATAATCTATGTAATAATTGATTAAATTGCATGAGTGTAAAAAAAAATTACATTTATTACCAATATATATAACTTGATTATTTTATAGAAATATGAATCTAGATTATCCAAGTGTTGCTGATATTTATTTATTACTTCTTTCGTCACAATTTATATGAAGGTTGATTAGTTTAGAAAGTCAAATAACTCTTTTTTTACACTCTTTTCATATATTGTGAATTATTAATTATGCAGATTTATATTACATTTTTATGTAATTTTGAAATATATAAATTTTATTATAAAATATTCGAAGAATGTATATTTGAAATTGAATAAAAAAGAGTTGTTTGATTCCAAAAACTGATTAACTCTCGTATAAATTGAGACGGATGAAGTAACAAAGAGCCGAAACTTTCTTTCTACATGGGTTTCAGTAACTCAGTAAGTATATAGGATTCTAGTTTGGGGTGTTCAATGTTAATAAAAAAAACGATTCAAACAAAAAATAAGTCGATATTTTTCTTTGGTTTCGTCTTGATGTCTAAAAAAACGACACATTTTGATTTTATTTGAAAGATACATACAGTAATTATTATATATAGCATTTTATTATCTTAGAAATGATTTTAAATGACCCGCGGTGTAGAATTCGATTGATTGCGGGGTGATTAACAAAGCAGTTCGAGCCTGTCGCATGATGTGGGAGTTCATTTCTCCTTTGTGAGGATGACTCTTGCGCAAGACAATCGTGCTTCCCACCTAGTGCGCGTAAAGACTGTGATTTACCTTCCTCCACCAATCTCTGTCGGGTCGAAGGGGTGGGGGCCGTGGGCGAGGAATTTCCTAAATTACTCCCAAGAAATGATTTTAAATGTTGTCAGTACTTTTTAATCATATACTCTTTGGTTTCCCCGGCAGTGGGCCAGTGGCACAGTGGGCCAGAGAATAACCTTTAGGTCTTAACAGTTAAAACCAATTTTCACATATGGCACCAGATGTATGATGTATCCTTAGAATGGTGGCTAGACTTGTGTTATTTAGTATACTATTTGCAAGGTACATTAGCAAAGTTCAAAACTTTAGTTGAGCAGTCTTTTTATAGGCGTAATTATCTTTGGAGATTTCTGTTAAAATCGAAACACGACGAGAATTTAGATAGATAAGAATAATGGGAGAATTATTTATATTTTTCATCATAATGATTTTTTTATATAGAGATAAAATTCTCATTTTCCTAGTCTAATATGATAAAGGGTAATCATATTCTAATAGGACTACAAATACTATATTATCATAATTACTAAATTCTAATACCTCCTCCTCAAGTTGGAGCATGAGGGTCTCGAATGCCCAACCTGCCAAGTAAATATCCATGTTGCGATTTTTCCAAATTATTTGTAAACACATCGGTCAATTGCTCACTGGTTGACACATGACTGAAAAGTATTATTTCGGATTGGAGTGCGTCCCGAACATAGTGACAGTTGACTTCAATGTGTTTTGTACGTTCATGAAACACCGAATTTTACGCAATATACAATGTTTCTTGACTATCAAAATACATTTTTCACCAGAGATTTATGTTCAACACCTAAACTATGTAAAATTCTCTTTAATCATTTCAACTCACACTGTCATTGACATTGATCGATATTCCGCATCTGCTGACGAGCGAGAGACAATGTGTTACTTCTTGTTTTCCATGATACGGGTGAATTTTCGAGGGATATAAATTAACCGGTAAGTAATTTTCGAGTCAACGGACATTCATCCCAGTCTGAATCACACCATCCGTACAACTGAAGATCACAATATTTTCTCATCACAATGCATTTTCCTGGGTTCTTCAAGTACCACACAGAGAAAGGCATTCCATTGTGCTTCCTTCGGTTGTTGCATGAATTAGGACAGAACATGCACACAATATAACAACTCATGTCTCGTGAAATTGAGGTATTTTAATCTACTGATCAGACGCTGGTATGATTTTGAATCTCCTAAAGTAGCTCATTTGGCTAATGTCAAACCGTGATTCTGTTCCATAGAAGTATTGATTGGTTTAGCTCTCAGTAACCCGGACTCAGAAATTATATTCAAGGTATATTTTCGTTGACAGAGAAACAATCCAGTTGGTCCACGTGCAATTTTAACTCCAAGAAAGCACTTTATGGCCCAAATCCTTCACGTGAAAATAGGTGCGGAGATAATTTTTGAATCGTTCAATGACACTATGATCTTTTTCGGAGATAATCAAGTCATCTACATAGACTACTATGTTTCGTCTGTGAGACTTCGGCTGAAGAGCCTCATTTTCAATTTGGGCCCTTTGAAGCTGTTATGCCCCATAATTCCAAGAGGATGAGATGAGAACGTACGAAAGGAAATAAGATTCGAATTTGGAACAAAGAAAAAAAAAGTTGGCAGAATATTTTTTGGACAGTTTTTCAGTCAACTTTGGAGCAGTATATCTCCTAGTATATTGGGAGTTTTTAGGTTGGAAGAATATTTTTTGGACAGTTTTTCAAAAGCCTAATATGAAGTTCATTGAGTCTAGTTTTCAACGCAACAAACCGCTCGTCGATAGGACATCGGAGTAGAAAGTTATGGACGTTACAAGATCAGCTGACAGAAGAGCGGTCAGCGCCACGGCCACGGCGCGAGGCCATGGCGGCGAAAACCACGAAATTGTGCGAAGTTGCAGCCTTGCAGGCCGAGGCGGGATTATTTGCGGAAATGAGGCAAAATTAGAAGATATTTATGTAAAGGACCTATGGGAGGGCGACAAGTGTCCCTCCCAACTTGTAGAACAAGATATAGGTTATATTATGACCAAGTCTTGCAAGACTTGGTCATTTGCAAGAATTCATCCATAGAAATTTTCCTTCTCTTTCTCTAAAAGTTTATGAAACCCTAAGCCTTAATGAGATTTTTGGAAAGGCAACAAGAAGGAAATATGTTAGCGAGCTTGTAGGGGGTTCGTAGAGGTGATTTTAGCGGGAAAAAGAAGTGTTGCGGAAAGAGGGCTAAAGTGGGCGAGATTGTTGGACTGTCTTGGGCAAAATACCAAGGTAAATTCATTCTCCTTCTTGAAATAAATTATGTCATGTATTATAGAAATTGAAGAAGGGTATTGTGATGAGTAAAATGGATATAAGAATTGAATGTTGTCATGTCATAAATGAAAGTATAAAGGGATGTTTTTGAGCCTCTAGTTTGTTGGATTTATATGGCCGTTGTCTTCACTTTTATGTGGGATTTATTGAAGTGATTTTAGTAGTTGATAATTGATCATGTGAATTATGCATTGAAGATTGATAAGTGTTATAGAATATTGGGAGCCTAAATCCGAGCATGAGCTTATTAGCCATTGAAAGTACAATACAAATTGGTCGATAGCTATAATCGTCACATGTTATCTAAATAAGGGATTTTAGTTGTTGAAATTGGTTGCGAATATATAACATGTTGGAACGACAATATGGATTGAAAAGGAATTGGAAAAGATTGTATGTGGTTGTACATTGTAGCCAAGGATGACATTTAATAATGAACAGTTTTATGTAAATTGTGGGGCAGAATTTTACACGTCATGTTAAGGCGTGTAATCCCCTTTGGTTAGCTAAATTATTGAGCCTTAAATGTGGCGTTTGATTATTGATTTCGGGCCTTGAAAAATGTGGAAAAGTATGTAGAAATAAAGGAAGTGCTGTCCAATTTTCTGTAGAATTAAGTGACTTTACACTTGGGATATTCTACGTTTGAAGTTAGAAGTTAATAGACGTATTGTGGTCATTTTAGGTTGACCTACGACGTACTACATATTGGACTTAGCAAGTGGATTGAACCGAAGAGGTATGTGGAACTTTCCTATCTCTTGAGCATGAGTAGTTGTAAATATATAGTACGGTAGACGTACGAGATTTTGATGAATCTAGTTTCATTTGATATCCTTGACTTGTTTTAAGAATGTCCAAGTTGGTTGAGTTAGGGAATTAACTCACTTGTTTTAAAGATTAAGGATATCTTAGTTTCTAAAGATAAGAGACGTAAAGTATTGTTGAAAGTATATGATACTTGGTTTTTTTTGGAAAGTTTAAGTCTCTTGGTTATAAAGAAGAATGTAAGTGTCTAAAGCATAAAGTTAGTATAACGGCTTTATGGGAAGTTGGTTATAATAGCTTTATGGAAAGTTAAAAGGATGGTTTACTCTAGCAATGTAAATTAAGATAAAATGACTTGAAAGGAAGAATGCCAAATTGATTTGAAGGCATCAATTGCTTGAAATTTTAAAGTAAAAAGTCACTTGATTTAGAAGTCTTTAAATGTAGTTCTAAAAGGTATTGTGACTTGTTTTGAAAAGTAGATATGACTTGATACTACGGTTATTAGTATCTTGGAAGTTTTATATGAAAAAGAGTCATTTTAAAAGAATAGAAGTACGTAGTACTTTGAGTTAAATTCCCGGATTTTATAATGACATGCTAGTGTCTTAAGTAAACTAAAATGAGAGTGTATATGATCAAAGCTAATAAGAAGTTAGTGGATTTCTTAACTTGCTTATGATAATTATGATAAGCCGGTGGTGCTTATGTTATGTATGATAAGCCGGTAGTGCTTATGTTATGTATGATAAGCTGATAGTGCTTATGTTATGCCGGTTGTGCTAGTGATATATTATTCATTACGAGGCCATTCCCCGGGTTTGTGGCATTTGCATATTCCGTGGATTTGCTACCCATGATGCGAGGAATACCTCATGCGAGTCCGTAGGGCTCATGCGGGTGAAATAGTCCTATGCGGGGCGGACCCTATGCGGCGAGATTACCTCACGCGGGTCCATACGACTATGCGGGCGGATACGATCTATGCGAGAAAATTACCTCACGCGGGTCCATACGGCTACGCGGGTGAAATAGTCCCGGAGTAGGATTGCAGAATGATACTACGCGGACGCCCTAGGTTAATCATGAGCTTCCTGTTTAAAACCAGAAAGTTTATTCTTGTTGACTCATTGTTAGTAAGGCCTGCGATCGTTAATGTGTTTATCATACATGTCCCAGCTTTATTTTAGACTATTATGATTTCATTACTGATTTCTGGGCCACATACTTGATACATATTTTGTAATCGACCTCCTTCGGGCCGCTCATGCCACGTAGAGTTATACAAAGTTCTTGATCCTCACTCTTAGAATCACTGCTCACCGTTGAGAAGCTCCATTACTCGGAGGCTTGTCATCGTTCTGCATCCCCGTATTGTCGGTTCTTTGTACATTCGTGGTATGGCGGGCCCCGTCCGTCACGCCTTATGTCAAAATTCTTAGAGGTCTGTAGTCATGTATGTGGGTCGGTTTGTAAGGAAAAATGATGTAACTGCTTTTGACTAGTTATGTATATACCCAGGAAGACAGTCTTATCGGCTAGCCAGTTGTTTAATTATTACTGATTTTAGTTGTATGTTTTATGTATGTTCCGCTGGTTTGCTCTGATGGTTACCTGTGAGGGTGCCCAGGTAGGGCACTAGTCGCGGGCCCGGGGTCGGGTCGTGACAAAAGTGGTATCAGAGCAGTTAGTCCTCGGAAAGTGTCTAAAGACCGTGTCTAGTAGAGTCTTGGTTATCGATGTGTTGTGCACCACATCTATAACCAGGAGGCTGCAGGACATTTAGGATTGGTTTCCATTCTTCTCACTCTAAGATCGTGCGATAGAGCTGTGTTTTTAGGGTCGTCTCTCCCTAACGAGTTATGTTGATTGCAGTTATGCGAAAGACAGCTGTGACCCAGAAAGGATTATGTGGATTGCGTATCCAGGTTGGTAATAATTGTTGTGTAGTTGGTATAATGACATACAGCTATACAGAGTTAGGTATGAGGGTCAGACATGTGTTGCCTAGAATGATTATAAATTACCAAGAATTGGTAAGGACTAATCAGATACCGAGAAGGTATGGACAACTTAATGAATTCTCATCAAAGTTTTACGTGCTACTCTGAGATAATTAGGAGATGATGAGTTGTCTGAGAAGGTAATGAACCCATAAGAAGTCACGATTAAGGGATTTAATAGAAGACTATGTTAATAGATTAAGCTATGTAGTATACTTAAGAGAATTGTACGAATGAGATCCGTATGGAGTAAGTATGGTCGTTATGATTAAGACAACACGATTATGGGTTATGAAAAGTTATTTTACCCGGTTACGGGGGGACTGATAAGGTAGGCTTGGAGCATGAAAAGTGTGAGCCTAAGAATATTGATAACCGCCGAGACCTTAGGTATATAAGGCCTTCTCGGCAATAAGATTTAATTCAGACTTATGGTAAGAGTTAAGTACGACGGTGGGTCGGGTTGAGAACCTATTACGGGTCGCACCATAACCTAAAATAGATTGGGATCTATTGGTAGTAGTTCCGCTACGTGACAGGGTCACGAGAGTGCAAGACCCAAGTCTAGTTAATCATTTTACGGGTTCGTGGACACGTTCCACCGGGACCAGGTCGTGAGAGCCGGAAATGGCCTTATATTGTTCGATTTAGTAACACCAAAGATTGGAGGCCAGAATCAGTATGGAGGTTATGTAAGTATGCTAGAATAAGTTTGGGAGTACGGAAGGAGTACGACCAGTCAGAAAGAGAGCAACCAAGTGTAAAATAATAGAGCCTGAATCCATAAGAACCTTTCAAGGTAGCTACACCCGTGAGTGGTTGGGTGGTAGTTGGGCGGGTATATAAGAATTGCCCGGTGATGACACAGTCGTCAGACCCTAGCAGACCTGGTAGATCTGGATATGACAGACTTTGAGGTCATTAGGGGTATGGACACGTTGGCTTCTTGTATGCCAATGGTGACTATAGAGAGAGATTGGTTCGATTCCAGTTTCCCGGCAGGCCAGTTATCGAGTGTAAAGGAATGGAAGTGATTGTAACGAGTGAATTATCCTTCCTTCTTTGACATCATTAATTGAAAAGTCTATGTGACTTGATTTTGGTAAGTCTGTGTGACTTGTTCATTGGGGTAAATTGATGTAGAATGTATGACATAATTAAATTTTAAGAATTTAGAGATGGAAATGAAAATGTACGGTCATTGGAAAAGTTCATGTTAAGTGCCCTTGGAGGTACTTGGAGTTGGTTTAGTGTGGCAGTCAAGGCCACGATATTCCGAATGGTCTCAGGAAAAAGGTGCGAGGCAGGAATAAGATAAGTGTGAGTACTTCCTATGGGAAACATAAGACATCGTTGGTAGATTTTGGGATCTATACGATTTTAAGGTGGAACTTGATGATTAAGATTATGGAAGGGAGATAAGCTCTCTCCCCTACATAAAAGGATAGTTTTACATACTATGGGGTTATGTGTACCCGTGTTGTTAGGCGAAGGATATGAGACTGGTAAGGTCTTCAGTGTCGTCATGCCATAGGTTACAGTTTTAGATAACCATGGGAAAAGTATTGTGTTGAGGTAATTGAGGACGACACTAGGAAATGGTTGAAGAAGTGTCGTAAGGATATAAATGTAGGTAGTACGCATGAATGAAACTGTATGATCAAGAATCAAGATAGAAAATTTTTACTACTAATGAGCGTAAGGAAGGGTTATGACCAGAATGATAAAAGAGAATACAACTATGGTTATGTAAGTTGCACGAGATATGGTTACCCCAGACTAGTGTAAAGACCATTAGTGAATGATGGGCAGTAAGGACACCTCGGTGAGAGGTGGCAAAAATCTATACTGACGAGAAGGATAGTAGGAAAAATACGGGGAGGTAAGGGACCCCAGGACAACTTGAAATGAAATATAAAGGTAAGATAAGTAGACACTCGAACGATAAGAAAATCTTGGCAAGCCATTAGAATATGTAATACCATGAATTGAGGTTGAACACCTGACTATAAGCTCTATGAGCTGAAAGAAAATAACAGGATTACTACTTGACGAGATCAAGGAAGTCTCCCCCCTAAATTGTGATTGGCAGGAAGTCTTAGCCATGAGTCAAGTAAAGGAGTCGAATCTAAGTATAGTGACCAAGTTTGGTTGCAACAGAGAGATGGAAATAGGAATCATAATTGAGATTATAACCCCGAATATTTCGGAAGTAAGAGACAGGCTTCCAGATATGGGAAGATAAGCTGACTACGACTACAGTTCTAACCCCTTCTAAGGCCTGAGGGACTAGAGGGTTAGGTTATTATGGTAAAACTTTGAGTGTTTGGCTGGGTCGTGTGCGGATGCAACACGATAAGGTAACAACCTATATTTTTTTTCCGGCAGCTACGGAAGCCTGATAATGGAGCTCAGATTCGAGAGGTTGCCGAGTATTCCCTCGTTGAGGAAGTGAAGAGGCGACAATATAAGGATCCAGTTCTAGTGCGGAAACTGAGATACGACTCTCTAAGAACAGAAGGACATGTTTGAGTAGCACCGGATAGGGTGCTGTGATATGAGGATAACTTGTGGGTGTCGATGCTACAGGATTTGTCAGCAAGTTTTAAGGAAGGCACACAGTGCTCGTTACTCTATTCATCCGGGGTCGACTAAGTTGTATCATGACCTCAGATGTATGTATTGATAAGATGGCCTGAAGAGGGACGTAGCAGAGTTAGTTGGAAGAATTATTTTCCTCTTGTTGAGGTTGCGTATCACAAAAGCTACCATTCCAGTATCCAGATGGCCCTGTATGAGGCTTTGTATGAAGAAAATGTAGAATCGCCGATTGGTTGGTTCAACATAGGCGAAGTTCAGATAATTAGCCCGGACTTGATTCAGCGGGCTGTGGATAAGGTGAAGCTTATCCAGGAAAGATTATTAGCAAGCTCAGAGTCGATAAAAGCTTTATGCAGATAATCGACATCGACACTTGGAGTTCAGGATGACGTTTTAGCATAAGTATTGTTATGTGGTCAGGTGCGGCAAGTGTGATTATGTTGGGTGTAGTCAAGGGACTATGCCAATATCCGTTTAGATTGGACTCCGAAAGAACATTCGGGGACGAATGTTTCTAAGGAGGGAAGAATGTTACGCTCCGTAATTCCAAGAGGATGAGATGAGAACTTACGAAAGGAAATAAGATTCGAATTTGGAACAAAGAAAAAAAAAAGTTGGCAGAATATTTTTTGGACAGTTTTTCAGTCAACTTTGGAGCAGTATATCTCCTAGTATATTGGGAGTTTTTAGGTGTTTCAAAATCCTAATATGAATTTCATTGAGTCTAGTTTCCAATTCAACAAACCGCTTGTCGATAGGACATCGGAGTAGAAAGTTATGAACGTTACAAGATAAGCTGACATAAGAGACAGGGTCAGGCGCCACGACGCCGGCTGTAGGGCCATGGCGCCGAAAACCCTGAAATTGTATGAAGTTGCAGCGCCACGGCGCCGAGGCGGGATTTTTTGCGGAAATGGGGCAAAATTAGAAGATATTTATGTAAAGGACCTATGGGAGGGCGACAAGTGTCCCTCCCAACTTGTAGAACAAGATATAGGCTATATTATGACCAAGTCTTGCAAGACTTGGTCATTTGCAAGAATTCATCCATAGAAATTTTCCTTCTCTTTCTCTAAAAGTTTATGAAACCCTAACCCTAAATGAGAATTTTGGAAAGGAAACAAGAAGGAAATATGTTGGCGAGCTTGTAGGGGGTTCGTAGAGGAGATTTTAGCGGGAAGAAGAAGTGTTGCGGAAAGAGGGCTAAAGTGGGCGAGATTGTTGGACTGTCTTGGGAAAAATACCCAGGTAAATTCATTCTCCTTCTTGAAATAAATTAAGTCATGTATTATAAAAATTGGAGAAGGGTATTGTGATGAGTAAAATGGATATAAGAATTGAATGTTGTCATGTCATAAATGAAAGTATAAAGGGCAGTTTTCAAGCCTCTAGTTTGTTGGATTTATATGGCCGTTGTCTTCACTTTTATGTTGGGTTTATTGAAGTGGTTTTAGTAGTTGATAATTGATCATGTGAATTATGCATTGAAGATTGATAAGTGTTGTAGAATATTGGGAGCCTAAATCCGAGCATGAGCTTATTAGCCATTGAAAGTACAATACAAATTGGTCGATAGCTATAATCGTCGCATGTTATCTAAATAAGGGATTTTAGTTGTTGAAATTGGTTGCGAATATATAACATGTTGGAACGACAATATGGATTGAAAAGGAATTGGAAGATTGTATGCGGTTGTACATTGTAGCCAAGGATGACATTTAATAATGAACAGTTTTATGTAAATTGTGGGGCAGAATTTTACACGTCATGTTAAGGCGTATAATCCCCTTTGGTTAGCTAAATTGTTGAGCCTTAAATATGGCGTTTGGTTATTGATTTCGGGCCTTGAAAAAGGTGGAAAAGTATGTAGAAATAAAGGAAGTGTTGTCCAATTTTCCGTAGAATTAAGTGACTTTACACTTGGGATATTCTATGTTTGAAGTTAGAAGTTAATAGACGTATTGTGGTCATTTTAGGTTGACGTACGGCATATTGGACTTAGCAAGTGGATTGAACCGAAGAGGTATGTGGAACTTTCCTATCTCTTGAGCATGAGTAGTTGTAAATATATTACGGTAGACGTACGAGATTTTGATGAATCTAGTTTCATTTGATATCCTTGACTTGTTTTAAGAATGTCCAAGTTGGTTGAGTTAGGGAATTAACTCACTTGTTTTAAAGATTAAGGATATCTTAGTTTCTAAAGATAAGAGACGTGAAGTATTGTTGAAAGTATATGATACTTGGTTTTTTTTTGGAAAGTTTAAGTCTCTTGGTTATAAAGAAGAATGTAAGTGCCTAAAGCATAAAGTTAGTATAACGGCTTTATGGGAAGTTGGTTATAATAGCTTTATGGAAAGCATGCGAGTCTGTAGGGCTCATGCGGATGAAATAGTCCTATGCGGGGCGGACCAGTCCTATGCGAGGAGATTACCTCATGCGGGTCCATACGACTACGCGCGGATCTGACATGCGAGGAAATTACCCCATGCGGGTCCATACGGCCTATGCGGTGAAATAGTCCCAGGAGTAGGATTGCAGAATGATACTACGGGCGGATGGCCCTAGGTTAATCATGAGCTTCCTGTTTTAAAACCGGCAAAGTTTATTCTTGTTGACTCTCATTGTTAGTAAGGCACAGTGTACTGTTAATGTGTTTATCATACACGTCCCCAGCTTTATTTTAGACTATTATGATTCCATTACAGTACTTTCAGTTTCACATACTTGGTATATATTTTGTACTGACCTCCTTCGGGGGGCTGCGTTCATGCCGCATGTAGAGTTATACAGGTTGCTGATCCTCACTCTTAGGATCACTGTTCAGTTGTTGAGAAGCTTCATTACTCCGGAGGCTCATTATCGTCTGCATCCCTGGTATTGTCGGTTGTTGTACATTCAGGGGTATGGCAGGGCTCTGTCCCATCACAGTTGCTATGTCAAAATTCTTAGAGGTCTGTAGTCATGTATGTGGGTCGGTTTGTAAGGAAAAAGGATGTAACTGATTTTGACTAGTTATGTATATATCCAGGAAGGCAGCCTTATCGGCTAGCCAGTTGTTTAATTCTTACTGATTTAAGTTGTGTGTTTTATGTATGTTCTGTTGGTTTGCTCTGATGGTTACCTGTAAGGGTGCCCAGGTAGGGCACCAGTCGCGGGCCCGGGGTCGGGTCGTGACAGAAGTCCTCTGGAAAATCAAAGTCTGGATTCATGCACAAGTCATCGTATTTTAATCTCGTCGCTTTACATGAGTCTTTGTTAGACTTCTCAAATAGGTCCATCACTTTGTCCCTTCGGTCCTGCTCGGCCCTCCATGCCTTTTCTATCTCCTTGTAGTAGTCTAATTCTGGCAAGGAGTGATTGGAGCATGAAATGATACAATGGGGTGTGCGGGGTGACTTTTGGGAGTGCATGCAACTCTAGGGGTAGTATGGGTAGTAGCATTTTGGTAAATGCTGGGATTAACATAATCTGGTGGAGCCTGAAAAGCATGCACTGAATGAGAGCTCCCAGCTATGTGGGTGGCATTTGGTGGAGGTGGTGTTTGGTATGAAGTACCAACAAGGATGTTTGGGAAGTACTTAGGCACAGGCGAATTCAGAGAACGGTGGTGAATACCTTCTTGCCTCAGTAGTAGCTACTTCTCTGGCAGCGTTGATAGCTTCATTTCTCATATGTTCCTCGAGTTCAGCTACTTTCTCGAATATCATAGTTATCACATCCTCGGAGTGCGAGGCATTCTAGAGGTCCTTAGGCTCAACATCCTCAATCAGAGAAATCTTGTAATGAGCATCATCGGGAGTACCATTCATGTTTTATTGATTTTCTTGGTTTAGGAATGTTGTCACGACTTTAGATCTGGTGAAGTATGCCAGTGTATCGCGATGGATCAACCCTTTTCTATAAGAAGAAAAACAACTCAAAAGCAAACGACATTAGTACTTTAGTCGAAAATCATAAATACAAGATATTGCACATAAGTTGCAAATAAAGCACAGAGACTCGTGTATTCGATCTAAACTCTTGATTAATTTTTCAATTCCAGTGGTATTTTGGTTATTTTTGGCCAATTTGGGTTTGAAGGTTTGCAGTTGATTTGCCACTACGCCGTCATTAAACAAAAATTATTCAATAAATTGGGGGGGGGGGGGCAATATAATTTATATAATATAGGGGTCGACTTAATATACTGCATATGTATCACTCCTTGGGAAATCAGGTCCTTCCGTAGTTTGAGTTACATAAAAATTATATCCTGTTTTTTCTACCGAATCTTACCCTGACCAAGCCCAATATGGGCTTCCCACGTATCTTTCCTCAGGACAACATGTCGAACGTGGTTTCGTTTATAAAAAGTGGGAGAGGGATAACATTTTATTGAAAGTCAGAAATGGGAAAGTCTAAACTACCCAAAAGATGACTTCTCCTCGAAGTCATGGCGGGTCATCTTCCTTACGACCACACATTTCCCGCCGGCTTTTCTAAAAGTGGCCTTGTATCACGGGCCAATCTCGCCGGTGTTAACCAAATGCCCCAACTAAAATTTGAAGGTTTCACACTCTTCAATGTCGTGTTCGGGAGCCCTTGAATGGTACAAGCATATATTCATCCTCGAAGTGCTTGTGAAGAGTTTCCATGTGGTCTTGAGTGTACAAACCTTTCCGGTGCGGCACAAAAGTGAGAAGATATCGGCGTACTAATCTTCAAAGGCAATGAAGTCGTAGCGCCAGAACTGTGTATTCGTGGTGATTCTTTCACCAGGCATAATGGAGTCATAGACTAGTATGGAGTGAGGTCCCCATAAGTTGCGAATGACTTTTCGACAATCAGTCTGACGACTCTTCTCTTGAAGGCAACACATTCGTCGGTGTCAAGGCCAGGCGGACTTCTATAGTCAACTTTCTTCATTTGTCTCTTGCCAATTCAATATTCGCATCTATCTTGTGAATCTTGGCTCGAAGTAGCTCATCAATCTCTGTCACTGACCAGGTTGATGACTGGTGAGGTGGCACTTTAGCTGTCTGGAGTTTCTATTAGTAGCAAATCAACCTTTAAGATGAGGATAATTTAGTCATCTTTGGTATTTTCTTTTATTTTTCTTTTGGATTGGTGTCCGAAATGTTGGACCAATCAATAGTTTTAGACGGAACACATGTAAATACGTAAGCCGTTTATATCATAGCACATAAACAGTTATAACATTCGTGTTCTTATACCTCGTTACTCCAAGGCTTTCTAATTGTTTGAAGCATTAATGTGTCAAATGTTAATCAAATCATTGCCCCATAATCATTTTATTAATAATAATAATAATATTTTCCCCGACGGGGTTACAAAGCATGAATGAATGTAGTGAAGTCATAAAAAGCCTCCTCCCGCGGTTGATGATGAAGTTCTTTCCGTTCGAGCTCTCTTGGCCCTTCCAGGGGCGAACTGGATCCTGAGATGAGTAGATACCAGAAATGAATAACCAACTGACCCTTCTCTGTGGGGTCATCTGTACAGCATCATCAATAGCCTTCCTCATACGAGCGTCTACATCCTCGAGACACTCGTTAGTGAAGTCTACCTCATCAGTCAAGTTGGCTATGATAGTCTGGTCATACAATATCTTCTCCAAATACTTGGCATCTCGATCATCCGATTGTCTTTGAATGCGACGACCTTTTAAATCGGCTTTTAAATCCCGATCCTGTCTGGACTTATAGAGGTTGGGCCTCGGTGCGAGGGTACCTTACAAGTGTGTTCTCAGTCAGTCTATATAGTCTTCATCACTATATAGTCTTCATCACGACCCATGCAGAGAGGGTTATCGACTAAAGTCTCTGGACCCCACCTAATTCAGGCATTCAACTCTCAGATGATATTGGTAACTCCTCTGATCTTGTCGCCCTCGTAGTCAAGTACATATTCCCCCATATTTCCTATTCAGGGAATTATATATTCCCTTCTGAATTGTCTTAGGACCCTAAGAGGTGTGTATGGTCAGATTCTCCGAATCCCCATAAGTGGTAGAAATGGATATTTTCCACCTCTCACAGATATGGTCTCGGATATAATATCGGAAAATCTCCACTGAATACTATCCTTTCGGAGCCTAGAAAAGATGAAAATTCACCCTCTTTGGATTGGGTCCCGAAGTTTGGATAAGTGACTAGGAGGTCGTTTTTTCTACTCCAGGGTCTAGGTATGATGGGACCTCGATATTGTTGAGGTGCTTAATGATAGATCATTGGACTAAGAGGTAACAACCTTGAAAGTACCTATGTAGGTTTCGACATTGACCTTAGGCTCGGTAAATGTCGGACAAAATAACTGGGACTAAGTCATAGTATTTGGTTTCCTCGTTGGTGGTTATGTCATGAAAGATAACACGGGTGACCAAAATGACCCGTGTATCTATGGCCTGGTGATCGGTGTATTTTATATACACTTTTTGAGTCATTTTTAGTTAGTCTTTTGCCCATTTTTGTACAAATATGTGTCGTCTTAGGATAGATTTTCTTTCTTTTGAGTCATAATGGTTTAAAGTGGCACATTGGTGAAAAGGAGCGAAAAGAGGGCAGAAACAGAGGTTCCAGAGCTCAAAAATCTAGAAAGTTGGCAATCCGGACGAGAAAAAAGGCGGCGCCGCGGCACCACCAACCAGCAGCATCAGAGCGCCACGGCGCCCAAAGAACAGAGAGCCGCAGGAGTTTCGGCGCCGAGGCGCCAGCTGTAGGGTCGCGGCGCCGAGGCGGGAATTCTGCCAAATCCGAATGGGAATGGGTCAAGGCCAAGAAGGAAAAGTTTGTGAACGTTTTTTAGGCTATAAAAAGGACCTTTCTAGGTCAGATTTAAGGATCCCACTTTGGAGAATTCATCACAACTTGGAGATCAAGATTAGAGACTTCCTTTTAAGTAATTTCTTGTTCTTTATTTTATTTCTTTTTAGTTTATGTTGGATATTAGTTTAGTTCTTGGCATGTCTATGGCTAGGAACTAACTTAATTTAGGGCTTTCCATATCAAATCGCTTGAAACTCATTCTTATGAATTAATGCATGTTTTTGTTTCTTCTTATTATTGTTGAGATTTATTCAATATTTGTTTTGATTGCTTGGTAATTAATTGATCACTAATTATCATAACTTATATGATTTCTAATCGAAAGCCGAAATGGGAGATTGTGAATATGCTATAGTTGAATAAACATAGGTTAAATCGTGGACGAAAGTATCCCGATACTTGTGTAGCTTAATAGGTTATTGCTCTTAATTCTCCTTTATAGTCAATCTTGTCATCGAAAGATAGAAGGATTCTATATTGGGGTTGAGTGTTTATATTACCTTAACATGAGTATAAAACGGCTTAGTTAACCTGCTGTCTCAAAATAGAAGAAGAACCATAATTATTTGCATTAACAAGTAAGAAGAGCGGATAGTTGAGGAGATTTGGAAGCCCTATTTCCACCATATCTGAAGTAAAATAAAGTAATTAGTTAGCATCTATAATCATAGTTATAAACAATTCATCAAATTATCGGTTACCAAATAGATACCATAGAATAGAGGTTGATAATTGGACACTAATCCCTGAGGACGATAACTCGGTCTTCTAGACTATATTACTTGTCACGACACGTGCACTTGCGTTTAGTGTGTGCATAAATCGCGCATCAAGGTTTTGGCGCCGTTGCCGGGGATTGACGTAGTTCAATATCATTCTATCTATTCCTAATTTCTAATTTGGTTTTTTTTCTTTTTATTATTATATTATTTTATTTGTGAAACCGTGCATCGTGATCCGTTTGTTGGTTTTGATTCATCTCAGGGATTCTGAAAACATGAATTACCACTATCAACAATGTAATCCCCAGGCCCCACAGGAAGAGCAGGATGGGCTACGCGCAGCCATACTCAGGCTAACTAGACACCAAACTCAGTTCATGAACGAAACGAGAGTGTCCCTGAAGAATTTGGAAACGCAAATAGGACAACTCGCGGGCATGATAAGCAGCAGAATACAAGGGAATCACCCTGAACATATTGGAGGGAATATAAAAGAGCAATTCCAGGCGATTGACCTGAAAAATGGCGAACCGGTGGAAGCAAAATCACCACCACCGTGTCCAGAAAAGAAGGACCTAGAATTTTTGCAGCAGTTGCAGTGCCACGACGCCGATATTCCTGGGACATTGCAGAATATTCGGCGCACCGTGCCGAATCTCAGGGCCGCGGCGCCCAGGGCTCAGAGGGTGAAATGGGGTTGGAAGCTATTGTGGACGCACCCAGGTGAAGATACCGTACCCCCAGAGGATAAAAACAAGTTCGCTTGACAAACAGTTCTCTAAATTCCTGGAAATTCTCAAACAATTGCAACTCAACATCCCGTTTGCTGAGGCACTAGAGCAGATGTCGAGTTATGTAAAGTTCATGAAGGAGATTCTCAGCAAAAAGATGAGGATAGATGACTACGAAATAGTGGTGTTGACTGAAGAATGCAGTGCCTTTCTACAGAGAAAGATACCTCAGAAATTGAAAGATCCGGGGAGCTTCACTATCCCATGCACTATCAAAAAGTTTGAGTGTCAGAAGGCATTGTGCGATCTGGGGGCAGGTATAAATTTGATGCCCTACCTAGTGTTTTGAAAACTTGAAATGGGAGAAGCCAGACCTACAAACATCACTTTGCAGCTAGCTGACCGCTCCATCGTCCACCCTATAGGAGTCATTGAGAATGTGTTAGTGAAGGTGGACAAGTTCATCTTTCCCGTTGATTTAATCATCTTAGACATGAGAGATAACGATATGATCCCCATCATACTTGGCAGACCCTTCCTAGCCACAGGACAGACACTCATTGATGTTCGAAAAAGGGAATTGAAACTTCGTGTGGAAGAAGAAGAGGTGATTTTCAATGTTTTTCGGGCAGCAACCTTCCCAGAGGAAAGTGATAACTGCTTCGCCATTGATGTGATCGAAGAAGCAGTGTCGGAAAATGGGTTCAGAAATGCTGATGCGCTTGAAGAAGTGCTGACACGATTGGATGATAATAGTGGTAATGACTCAAAGCTGATGGAGTATGCAAATTGGATGAATTCTTATGAGAAGTGTGATAAGAAGAGATATGAAGAGCTTGGGCAGATGCCGGAGAGATCAGTACCATCCACAGAAAAGGCTCCAGAGTTAGAGTTGAAAACTCTACCAGATCATTTACAATACCGATATCTAGGTGAGAATCAATCCATACCAGTGATCATCTCATGCCATCTATCCACAGTAGAGATTGAGAAGCTGCTGAGAGTACTGAGGGCTCATAAGCGTGCCATTGAGTGGACATTAGCAGACATAAGGGGGATAAGTCCGTCAACAGTAATGCATAAGATCCGTCTGGATGAGGAAAGCAGACCCTCCATTGAGACACAGAGGAGACTGAACCCAAACATGAAAAAGGTAGTCAGAAAAGAAATCATGAAATGGATTTATGGTGGAGTAATCTATCCTATATATGACAGTGCATGGGTGAGTCAGGTACAAGTGGTGCCCAAAAAGGGTGGTATGACAGTAGTGACTAACGAAATGAGCGAGCTCATTCCATCTAGAACAGTTACTGGGTGGAGAATCTGTATTGACTATCGCAAGTTGAACAAGGCAACCAGAAAAGACCACTTCCCGTTGCCATTTCTAGATCCGATGTTGGATAGACTGGCAGGGCACAACTACTACTGATTTTTGGATGGTTACTCAGGGTATCATCAGATTGCCATAGCACTAGAAGATCAGGAAAAGACAACATTCACCTGCCCCTTTGGTACGTTTGCATTCAGAAGGATGTCATTTGGGCTTTGCAATGCACCTGCAACCTTTCAGAGGTGTATGATGGCAATTTTCTCGGATATGGTGGAAAGGACTATAGAGATTTTTATGGATGATTTTTCGGTCTTTGGGTCCTCGTTCGACGAGTGTTTGAGGCACTTGGAAGCAGTGTGGAAACGATGTGAAGAATCCAACCTTGTGCTGAATTGGGAGAAGTGTCACTTCATGGTAAAAGAGGGGATTGTCCTGGGACACAAAATATCCAACCAAGGTATTGAGGTGGACAAATCAAAGATTTCAGTAATCGAAAATCTACCACCTCCAGTATCAACAAAAGGGGTCAAGTTTCTCGGGCACGGCTTTTTATAGAAGATTCATCAAGGACTTCTCAAAAGTTTCAAAACCTCTTTCCACCTTGCTAATGACGGGGGTTGCTTTTGAATCCAATAAGGAATGCATGACCGCTTTTCAGACACTCAAGGAGAAGCTTATCTCAGCACCCATAGTCATTGCACCAAACTGGGAGCTCACATTTGAACTAATGTGTGATGCAAGTGATTATGCAGTGGGAGCAGTGCTTGGGCAGAGGGTCGATAAGGTATTCAGATCCATTTACTATGCTAGTAAAACTCTGAATGACGCGCAGTTAAATTATGCTACTACAGAAAAAGAATTGCTAGCAATAGTTTGCATTCGAGAAATTCAGGCCATACTTAATTGGGAATAAGGTGATAGTATACACTGACCACTCTGCCATAAAGTATTTGATGACAAAGAAGGATGCAAAACCTCGCCTCATCCGATGGGTTCTGCTATTACAAGAATTTGACATGGAGATTCGCGATGAAGGGACAGAGAACTTCGATTGCGGACCACTTGTCGAGACTTGAGAACATAGAAAGCCAGAACACCAAGGATGTGTAGATAAATGATCACTTCCCAGATGAGCAATTGTTTCAAGTAAGTGTTGTTTACAGTCAATTTTTACCCGTTTTTCATATATTTATTGCAATTTTATGTGTTTTAGGACACCGCATTCTAATCATCATTTTTTGCATTTTTACCTTTTTATTTTAAAATTAAGCATTATGTCTTTGTTAATATTATGTTTCTATTATTATTACACAGTCGTTTATTTTAATAATATTTGCATCTCTTTAAATAATTAATTGACATCCCGTTTTAATTTTTAATTAGACATTAAATATTTGTTAAATATTGTATTTTATTATTGCATCGGCATTTGCATTTTAATAATTTTGCATCTTTTAAAATAATTTTTTCTTTTAAATTATTAACCCGTTTTGCATTTTGTCAAACCAGCCCAGTCCGAGGCACAATCCGGATCAGTCCAGTCCATAAGCTCAACCGCCCTTTTTTAAATTTCAAACACCTATTTATTTTCCCCCCAAAACCAAACCTAAAAAACTAAACCCTAATCCTACCCCTATATAATAAACACTACCCACATTAAAAAAAAAGGGAGGGCAACCGTGAACAACATCAGCAGCCGCTCAACCTCCCTTTTTATTTTCAAATCAGCACCTTAAAAAAACGGAGGACCAGCCCTTTTCCATTTTGAAAGGGACCCTCCCCTCTCCCATTGTCCCCGTCGCCGCCAGTCTCCCCGTCGACCTCCACACCTCCCGTCGCCCACCACCGGCGAAACCACCATCGCTTCCACGTATTGTCCGCCGAAGGTGATGACCGGCGGGCACACCATCGAACCACCAGTGAGCCCATCGACCCCACCAGCTGCTTCATTTAATCTCGAACCGGCGAAACACAGACGGCGTCGCTCCGGTGTTATACCGTTGAAGTGACGCCGCCGCTGCCTGCTATCTTTGTGTGTTGTTGAAACTTGCCGGAGTTTGAACGCCCCCTTTTCCTTCACCATTTCCGGCGATAGTTTGTTATCTTTACCCCTGTTACTATTTTCGGTGCGTTCGTTTGACTGGTGGTTACTGCTTTCCTTTTTGTTGGACTGACTTTCGATTTTGATATCCTGTCGGAGTTTGAAAACTCCGGCGACCTTCGTTTTGCCTTATTCCGGTGATGTTGTTGGCTGCTTTGGGTATTGTACCGATTTAGTATGATTTTGTATTTGGCCGGAGTTTTGAAAACTCTGGTGATGTTCTAAATTTTCAGGCGAACTTGTTGTTGTTCCCACTGGTTTCTGGACCATTTTTATTTGCTATCTTATTGTCATTGCTTCCACGGCTTCCGGCGACCTTCGTTTTGCCTTATTCCGGTGATGTTGCTGGCTATTTTGGGTATTGTACCAATTTAGTATGATTTTGTATTTGGCCGGAGTTTTGAAAACTCCGGCGATTTGTTCGCCTGATATTTTAGAGGGATTCATCGGCTTGCTGTTCGATTTGGCACGATACTGGTATTTTGGCCGGAGTTGTAAACTCCATGGATTGCTTTCACGACATTATCGTTGCACCATCGTTTCGTGTTGGATGCTTTTCCATTGTTTCAAGGGCCATTTTGTCCACTGTTTGGTTAGTGCTATACTATTTTTCGTTGTCAGTGTTGAACTTTGGACAATTTGCCCCTTTTATTACTTTATTAAATTGATTTTGAACAAGATACTACACTTGGTATTCTACTGATTTTGAACAAGATACTACACTTGGTATTTTACTGATTTTGAACTTGATACTATACTGGCCAAAGAAGAATTTATCTGTCGATCTGGAGGCCTCCATGGTAAGCGAGACGGAATATGTGGGCGAGGAGGAAAGTGAAAAGATTAGACGAGAATGCATAGTATCGTTCACCGGGAGGTGAGTCGACCGCAGCCGAAGCGATATTGGCTTCTCATTTCTTAGTATCCTTGGCATAACACTAGTTGAGCCCACACTATAAAAAATATATCTTTTACATACACATATCTATATATAATATATATACATACGTGTGTTTATTTGATAATTTGTTGTATTATTTACTAATTCTTTTACTAAGTGTCTTTTGCAGGTACCTGGAGGCACATCCCAAAGTTAAAACATGTACAGAAAAATAAAATAAAATATAATAAAAGCGAAATATCGCTAAATTTTCTTCATTCCATCTTTATATGATTATTTGCTTTCATTAATATCTTGTTAAATATATATCTATTTTAAATATTTGCATGCCTAGTTTAAATATCTCTTGGTTGGTTTAATAATTAGAACACCTTTAGAATTGTAGATTGCATGTTAGCACAATAATATTAAGACTAAGTTTGACCGGACAGCCGCAAGTTAGCGGATCCTATAGGATGTCTGACCCCTTCCCTTTAGGATAATAAATAACCCTTACCTAGAATTTCACATAGTTTCACAGACCTTTAAAAATGGAGATCATTCGTAGTATTTTATGCTACATTTTTAGTGTCCTAATTCACTATAATAATTAGGTGGCGACTCCTTGAATAAACTTAGGAATCAACCATATGTAGTACTCCCGTTTCGACTCCGGTTAAAATGGGGTGTTACAGCATGACGACTCCGCTGGGGATATTTAGGTTCTTAACCATAACAAACATAGGTTAATTATTGTGCTTTATTTTTCTGTATTTTGTTAATTGTTTTTTTTGTGTTTCACACTTATCTGCTTTTATGTTTTTCCTAAACCATTATGCTTTACATATAAATATTTTGCATATTGTCTTAACTGCTATTTGTTACCGCTTTCCTTAAATTGACATTCTGCTCATATTTCCTCCATTCTGGAAAATTAACACTATCACACACTACAAGTGAGGTGTGTTGTACGCACCCGCAAAATTTCTTTCAATTACCCAATTATAGGAGAGCTGGCAAAGGCGTGGAGCAGCCAGACCATCCGGTGGCCGCGTAGTCTTCTCACTCGAGTGTCCGCTCGGGAACCTTGTGTCTAGTGAAGCCAAATCTTAGAAACTTAAGATAGACCTATACCACCCTTTATTTTTTAAGTCATGCATGCATACACCCTAGGTGGGTCGATCCTTGATATCGTCTCCACGATTAGGAAATCCACCAAATTTTCGTTGGGTTTCACAACCCGACGACCAATAAGCATATGTGTGTAGCGTGACAATGATAGACAAATCCAAGCCGAAACATGACATGCCGAATTGGAAAAAGTGCACCGTCATTTGGTCGTCATTTCCAACAAAACATTGCAGTTTAACGACATGGACCTATTTATCATAATCTCGCATATTTGGCGTTTAGGTCCACCTCTGGCATAAAAGAGGTCCCAAACATGCTAGGACGCGCATTTGATATCTATATAGTCTGCTTGCTATTGTAATGTTTGTTGCTTTCAGCTATGTGCACTTTACTACAATATTTTGCTACTTCAACTTTGTGCATTCACTTAGTATTAATTACGAGCTATACTAGCTTGGTTTTCTGGGGCTGTGTTATTCCTTGCGTTATCAGCGCGATACGCGGAAAGCCCATATCCCAAACAACAATTTTCTCAAAATTTCATCACAGTTTGGAACTACGTGTGACCTGATTCCCATGACGGGATACGTAGGCGGCCATTTCGACCTCGGTCCCACCTTTTAGAAAAATTCTAATTTTCCATCTATTAAGAATCTCCTTATTCTCCGTCATCGGCGAACTACGCGTGACCTGATTCTTTCGGCAGGATACGTGGGCGGCCATGTCGGCTTTGGTCCACATTTCGAAGTCTAATCGACAAACCTAACTTCAACAGGGCTATGCTCATAGACTATGTATCTACTTGATCTCTATGGCGAGATACGTAAGTGGCCACATCGGTCTCAGTCCAACTCTTTCTAAAATATTTTGCCCTTACTCTGCCGGTTACAAAGCACACTTCATCCAATCTCTGCGATAGGATAGTTAGGTATTCCATATCAAATTCGGTCTCGTCCATTCGACATCCGCTTATGCCAAAACTGGGGCTGCTTTAAAAAAGCTTCACTGCAAGAGGCGATCGATCCGAATAACATATTATCGACTACGCTCTCGTAGCCAAATACTTAAAGCCAGACAACGGTTACAAGTCCGAACAGATCAGGCATGCGAATGGTCAGAGTTAAGGCTACAAAGTCGACAAATCAAATTTCATTTCAAATCTCACAAATTTTCTTTTGAGTACGTGATAACGGGTGGAAAGTTGGCAACGTTGAAGGGATTTTCGTGATAGCTTTCGGCTCACAGGGCCATATTCTTATCCTCATTCATTCGTTTTTGCATATCTATAACACTAATTATTACATTTATCTTTGATTTTGTAGGAAGTTTCACATAGCAGCTCAGCACGCAAAGCCACAATCGCACGCGTCCATCAAGGCGTCATTTGGCTCACAGGGCCACTCTCATCTTCATTTCTCAATCACTTTACGACTCTAATTATTTTTATTCGGTTTATATTCTTCAGGTAATTTCATTATAGTGGCCTGGCCCACCGGGTCGAAATCATCTTATTACGTCCACACAACGACGTCCTCCTATTACGACTATCAATGACGTCCTTTATTACGTCTATTCAACGACCCATATATCGCGTCCACTCAACGACGCCATCTTATTAGGCCTATGCAACGGTCTTATCTACATTTCGTCTATACAACGACGACCCATATATCGCGTCCACACAACGACGCCATCTTATTATGTCTATGCAATGGTCTTATCTACATTTCGTCTATGCAATGACGATCTTTATATCGCGTCCACTATACAACGCCGTCTTATTACGCCTGTGCAACGGGTTTATCCACATTTCGTCTATGCAATGACGACCTTTATATCGCGTACACTCGACGCCGCCATCTTATTAGGCCTATGCAATGGCCTTATCTACATTCCGTCTATACAACGACGCCCCATATATCGCGTCCACACAACGACGCCATCTTATTATGCCTATTCAATGGCCTTATCTACATTTCGTCTATGCAATGACGACCTTTATATCGCGTCCACTCAATGACGCCATCTTATTACGCCTGTGCAACGACTTTATCCACATTTCGTCTATGCAATGACGACCTTTATATCGCGTCCACTCAACGACGCCATCTTATTAGGCCTATGCAATGGCCTTATCTACATTTCGTCTATACAACGACGACCCATATATCGCGTCCACTTAACGACGTCATCTTATTACGCCTATGCAACGACCTTATCTACATTTCGTCAATACTACGACGACCCCTATATCGCGTCCACTCAACGATGCCATCTTATTACGCCTGTGCAACGGCCTTATCTACATTTCGTCTATGCAACGACGACCTCTATATCGCGTCCACTCAACGACGCCATCTTATTACGCCTGAGCACCACATATCTGCGTCAATGCTCGAGCACGCAGATCATCGTGATCACCTCGAGCACCGGCATCTTCTGAATCACGCCTGAGCACCGGCATCATCTGAATCACGCCTGAGCACCGGCGTTATTTAAGTCAAACGCCTGAGCACCGGTGTCATCTGCATCAATGCCTGAGCACCGACATCATCTTCATCAATGTCTGCGTACCGGCATCATATGCATCAATGCCTGAGCACCGGCATCATCTGCATCAATACTTGAGCACCGACATCATCTGAATCATGCCTGAGCACCGGTATTATTTAAGTCAAACGCCTGAGCACCGGCGTCATCTGCATTGATGCCTGAGCACCGGCATCATCTGCATTAATGTCTGAGCACCGACATCATCTGCATCAATGCCTGAGCACCAGCATCATCTGCATCAATGTCTGAGCACCGACATCATCTACATCAATGCCTGAGCACCGGCATCTCTAAGTCAACGCCTGAGCACCAGCGTCATATGCACAATAACGCCTGAGCACCGGCGTCACTCACATCACATCTATCGTGCATGAGCTAAACCTGCAACGTGTCAACACAATGATGTCACCAACATCTTAATCATTCATCTGCAACTACGTCACCTTCAAAACTTTACGTCTACACAGGACGACACTCTTACTCACATGATCGTATTTCTCATATATTCATGCTTTATCATTTTTCTGTCTTAACAGTGATGCACTAATCTTTTTAAGCTTTAGCCTGCAGGAGCCTTAATTTACAGGAGTAGGAGAACAACGTGGAACTATCTCGACGAACTGAAGCAATTTGTACCTCGAACGTTGATTCTCTTTCCTCCAGCATCCCGCAACACAGAACCCGGTGTCATCATAATTCGACACTGGGACAAAACTTTGAATCCGCATCCGCTCTGCCTTAATTTTCCAGCATCACAACAATCTCAGTGTCATCATAATTCGACACTGGGACATATTTTTGAATCGATATTCGTCCGACTAATTTTAGCATCACAGTAACCCAATGTCCTCGTAATTCGACACTGGGACATTTTTAAATCTGTGTCAGCTTTGATTTTTATTTTCGCATCACAACGATCCAGTGTCATCATAATTCGACACTGGGACAATTTTGAGTCTGCATCAGCCCCACTTTGGAGTTCTAGTTCATAAAACAGGACAAAATTGGCTACAAGTCAACATCTTTGTCCGGAGACTCTTCCATCATCTCCGTACAAAGAGGGACATGTTGTTGACAGTCAATTTTGACCCATTTTTCATATATTTATTGCAATTTTATGTGTTTTAGTACACCGCATTCTAATCATCATTTTTTGCATTTTTACCTTTTTATTTTAAAATTAAGCATTATGTCTTTGTTAATATTATGTTTCTATTATTATTACACAGTCGTTTATTTTAATTATATTTGCATCTCTTTAAATAATTAATTGACATTCCGTTTTAATTTTTAATTAGACATTAAACATTTGTTAAATATTGTATTTTATTATTACATCGGCATTTGCATTTTAATAATTTTGCATCTTTTAAAATAATTTTTTTTTAAAATAATTAACCTGTTTTGCATTTTGTCAAACCAGCCCAGTCCGAGGCACAATCCGGATCAGTCCAGTCCATAAGCTCAACCGCCCATTTTTAAATTTCAAACACCCATTTATTTTCCCCCCAAAACCAAACCTAAAAAACTAAACCCTAATCCTACCCCTATATAATAAACACTACCCACATTAAAAATAAAAGGGGAGGGCAACCGTGAACAACATCAGCAGCCGTTCAACCTCCCTTTTTATTTTCAAATCAGCACCTTAAAAAAAAGGAGGACCAGCCCTTTTCCATTTTGAAAGGGACCCTCCCCTCTCCCATTGTCCCCGTCGCCGCCAGTCTCCCCGTCGACCTCCACACCTCCCGTCGCCCACCACCGGCGAAACCACCATCTCTTCCACGCACTGTCCGCCGGAGGTGATGACCGGCGGGAACACCAGCGAACCACCAGTGAGCCCATCGACCCCACCAACTGCTCCCTTTAATCTCGAACCGGCGAAACGCAGATGGCGTCGCTCCGGTGTTATACCGTTGAAGTGACGCCGCAGATGCCTGCTATCTTTTTGTGTTGTTGAAACTTGTCGGAGTTTGAACGCCCCCTTTTCCTTCACCATCTCCGGCGATAGTTTGTTATCTTTACCCCTGTTACTATTTTCGGTGCGTTCGTTTGACTTGTGGTTACTGCTTTCCTTTTTGTTGGACTGACTTTCGATTTTGATATCCTGTCGGAGTTTGAAAACTCCGGCGACCTTCGTTTTGCCTTATTCCGGTGATGTTGATGGCTGCTTTGGGTATTGTACCGATTTAGTATGATTTTGTATTTGGCCGGAGTTTTGAAAACTCCGACGATGTTCTAAATTTTCAGGCGAACTTGTTGTTGTTCCCACTGGTTTCTGGACCATTTTTTGTTTGCTATCTTATTGTCATTGCTTCCACTGCTTCCGGCGACCTTCGTTTTTCCTTATTCCGGTGATGTTGCTGGCTGCTTTGTGTATTGTACCGATTTAGTATGATTTTGTATTTGGCCGGAGTTTTGAAAACTCAGGCGAACATGATATTTTTGAGGGATTGATCGGTTTGTTTCGGCTTGTTGTTCGATTTGTCACGATACTGGTATTTTGGCCGGAGTTGTAAACTCCGGCGGATTTCTGTTTTCCGATGACATTATTGGTTGCACTACTGTTTCGTGTTGGATGTTTTTCCATTGTTTCAAGGGCCATTTTGTCCACTGTTTGGTTAGTGCTATACTATTTTTCGTTTCCCGTGTTGAACTTTGGACAATTTGCCCCTTTTATTACTTTATTAAATTGATTTTGAACAAGATACTACACTTGGTATTCTACTGATTTTGAACAAGATACTACACTTGGTATTTTACTGATTTTGAACTTGATACTACACTGGCCAAAGAAAGATTTATCTGTCGATCTGGAGGCCTCCATGGTAAGCGATACGGAATATGTGGGCGAGGAGGAAAGTGAAAAGATTAGACGAGAATGCATAGTATCGTTCACCGGGAGGTGAGTCGACCGCAGCCGAAGCGATATTGGCTTCTCATGTCTTAGTATCCTTGGCATAACACTAGTTGAGCCCACACTATAAAAAAATAATATCTTTTACATACGTGTGTTTATTTGATAATTTGTTTTTATTATTTACTAATTCTTTTACTAAGTGTCTTTTGCAGGTACCTGGAGGCACATCCCAAAGTTAAAATCTGTACAGAAAAATAAAATAAAATAAAAGCGAAATACCGCTAAATTTTCTTCATTCCATCTTTATATGATTATTTGCTTTCATTAATATCTTGTTAAATATATATCTATTTTAAATATTTGTATGCATAGTTTAAATATCTCTTGGTTGGTTTAATAATTAGAACATCTTTAGAATTGTAGATTGCATGTTAGCACAATAATATTAAGCCTAAGTTTGACCGGACAACCGCAAGTTAGTGGATTCTATAGGATGTCTGACCCCTTCCCTTTAGGATAATAAATAACTCTTACCTAGAATTTCACATAGTTTCACAGACCTTTAAAAATGGAGATCATTCGTAGTATTTTATGCTACATTTTTAGTGTCCTAATTCACTATAATAATTAGGTGGCGACTCCTTGAATAAACTTAGGAATCAACCATACGTAGTACTCCCGTTTCGACTCCGGTTAAAATGGGGTGTTACAAGTGTTGTCTTTAAGTTACCTTGGTACGCTGATTTTGTTAATTTTCTTGCAGCTAAGGTAGTACTCCCAGGATTGATAAGACAACAACTGAAGAAGTTTTACTCCGAAGTAAAACACTACTATTGGGAGGAGTCAATGTTATAAAAACACTGCGCCGACCAAGTCATCAGACGATGTATACCAGAAGATGAGATGCACCAGATTCTCACTCATTGTCACACCTTACAATGTGGTGGACACTTTGGGGCATCAAGAACAGCGGCGAAAGTATTGCAAAGTGGGTTCTATTGGTCAACCCTCTTCAAGGATGCCCACACCTTTGTGAAGAACTGTGTGTCACGACCCAACCCCGGGCCCGCGACTGGTGCCCTACCTGGGCACCCTTACAAGTACATATCAGAGATAATCAGCGAAACATACATGAAACTGATAAAATAAAATAACAAGAATTTAAACAACAGGTTAGCCGATAAGGCCACCTCCCTGGACACATATACATAAACTTAAACAACCGCAGTTACATCCATTTCTTTTTTCTTTTACAAACCGACCCATAAAATATGACTACTGCACTTAAGAATTACAAGCGTAAGTGGCCCGCCATACCCCTGAATGTACATAATCTACAATATCAGGGAAACCGTACCCAAAAGATAAGCCTCCAGAGTGAATGGAGCTTCTTCCCAAAAACTGAACAGAGATCACCAACCTGTGTACCTAACACCTGCGGGCATGAACGCAGCCCCCCGAAGGGGGTCGATAACAACAGTGCAAGTATGGAATGTAAAACAAGTGCATGAGCCAAATCATAACTGTATATAAAAAAAATGACAAGGGCAAGTATAGAAATGAAATACCAGATCCTACCGTGCCATTTTAACTCCTGAAATCAATCGTATATTAACCGTTCTTTTCCTTCTTTCAATAAAAATTAACATCATATTCTTACATACTTACTTTAAGGATTTAGTCAAGTTTATCCACATATCTTACATAACATAATCCGGCCCTTTATGGAGGGACCTCTTGTTTGGGAGCTTACTTTGATTATCCATACGTGATAACGTAATCCGGCCCATTTGCGGGACACGGTGTACTGATGAATCATGTGGCATAATCCGGCCCGCCTGTGGAGCTCGGTGTACTGTGGAATCATGTAGCATAATCCGGCCGGCCTGTGGAGCTCGGTGTACTGTGGAATCATGTAGCATAATCTGGCCCGCCTGTGGAGCTCGGTGTAATGTGGAATCATGTAGCATAATCCGTCCCGCCTGTGGAGCTCGGTGTAAGATGACGTAACCCAGCCTATGTGTAGGCTCGGGGTAATATGGCGTAATCCGGCCTATCTGTAGGCTCGGTGTATCTCATAACGTAATCCGGCCTATTTGTAGGCTCGGTGTATTTCATAACATAATACGGCCTATTTGTAGGCTCGGTGTGTTTTTCCTTACATAACATTTTTAAACCATTTTTTCACTTCTTCTTAAGTCGTCATAACAACTTCCCATAAAGCTATTATAACAACCTTTCTTTTTAGAGAACTTAAGACACTTTTATTCTTACAACATTAGGAAAACTAGACCCAAAAATACTACGTACATACATACTTAAAAAGAATCATAAAACTCCTTTCTTTTTAAAGCTCAAGTCACACACTCTTTTGGAAACCATCTTCTTAACTTTTGAAATAAATTAAGAAGCCATACTTTTTAAAGTTTAGTCATTTCCACTCATAAAATCAAGGCTTATAGTATTAACCCCTCGTAGCATACACTCTTTAAAATCATATCGCTTAAAACTTCATAATCCTTAAAAGACAATCAAAGTTCATAGTCTTAAAACTTCATAACATACATTCTTTAAAGTCCATTTACTTATACTTATAAAATCATATCATCTACACTTTAGAAATCAAGTCCCATAACTTGAAAAATAAAGTTTCATACACTTCCAAAACCAAGTAACTTATTCTCTTTAAAACCATATAACTTCCACTTTTAAAATCAATCCCCTTTTCACATATAAATTCAAGTCATTTTTAAACATAAAATCAACTTGCTTACTTTAAATAAATCAAGACACATAGCTTTAAATCAAATCTCATAACTTCCTAACCATTCTTACCAACATCTCCCATAAGACTTGGTAAGGACTTAGGACAATTTAAACATACTTTTAACTTAGAATCAACAATGTGAATACTTCTTAACTTCTAAGAGTAGAAGGAATCATGAAATACTATCACATGGATATTTCATACGTAGGATCATGCCAAAGAAAGAAGAGGTTCACATACCTCGCGATGACTAGCGACAAGTTGCAAAATGCTCCCAAGTACTTTATCCTTGCTAGCTTTTCCACCCTTCCAGTAGAATACGCTACTCGTAGTACTTCAACCTATATTAATCATAACATGTCTATCAACTCCTAGCTTTTTAACGTAGAATCATACTAAGTATACGGTCTCTTATTCTACGGAAAATCGGGCAGCACCTCTTTTGTTTCTACATACTTTTCCACCTTTTTCAAGGCCCGATAATCAATAACCAACATGCCACATTTAAGGTGCAACAATCCAACAATTCAAAGGGGATTACACGCCTTAATAGGACGTGTAAAATTCTTCCCCACAATGATACAAAACAATCCAATAACCTTAGGCAATATTCGGCAATATCAAGGACAACAACAACATCTATTTATTTCCAATTCCTTTCAATCCATAATGTCGTCCTAACATGTTATATAGTCGCAAACAATTCAAACAACTATAATCCTTTCTTTAACAAATGAATTTACTAAAACTAATAACCAATTTGAATTACAATCTTAGGGTTAATCATGCAACTTTCGGATTAGGGTTCCCAATATCCATAACACTTATCAAACTTCATAATATATACCTCATGCTTGCTAATATCCATAGCTATAACCATAAGTAATCTTAATTACTAAAACGACAAGATTGTTACCTTTATAAGCCCTTAAAAATTCCAAGATTCAAAGTCGCTCCTTAGCAATTCTTAGCTCCTTTCCTTTACGCTCCAATCCGCTATTTGAAGCCTTTAGAAGTTCACAACCAACTTCTCTTCCATTTCCAATCTAAAATTATGAAAACGACTTAGGTTTTCGTCTTGCGACTAACGTGAAAACGTCATTTTTCTGAAATCTTTCTATTGAGATATCCTTAAAATATCCTTAGGGACCTTGGGTTAAATTCTTGTGAATAAAGAACCAAAATTACAAAAAAAAATGTGTGGGACAAGGGTGAACCCGAGAGCTCCTATGTGAAGAACAAGATTTCTCTAAATTTTCTAAGTGTTGAAGACAAGTCTTGCACTAGTGTAGTGTATATATAACACAATGGAGGGCTTAGATTATAACAAATGTGAGGCTAGGATGAAGAGCATTAAATAATTAGCCAAGTGGACAAGTTGACTTGGTCAATTTTCTCAAGCTTAGAAGACTTGTTCATCCATAATGGTCAATGACCATTCTACCCTTGACTTAATTTTGTCCAAGACCATGTGGGGGTGCCACGTGTCGCCCTCCCATTCGTCCATAAAATTTCGTAACCCTCGCGGGCCCCACAAAACGTAAAATTGCTCGGGTGGGCCCCACGTGACCAAATCCGTAAAAATAAATTTCCATAATGTTAATAAGTTTCATACTCTTCAAATAATGCATTTTGAGAATCTAATTCTCATCAACGAATTGTTTTCCTTTTCGACGTTCGGAATATTTTTTCCTTCGGAAAAACAATTCTTTCGTACCAATTTTCAAGTCTTGTGTTCTCGCGTCTATTCTCGTATACTTGTCCTGTAATTCCGGGGTGTAACACTGTGATCGTTGTCAAAGAACAGGGAACATATCAAGACGAAATGAAATGTCTTCGAATGAGATCTTGGAGGTGGAACTATTTGATGTGTAGGGGATCGACTTCATGGGTCCATTCCCGTCGTCATTTGGAAATCAGTACATTCTTCTGGCAATGGATTATGTGTCCAAATGGGTAGAAGAGGTAGCCACTAAATAAAATGACAGTAAGATTGTTCAAAGGTTCCTCCAAACGAATATATTCACAAGGTTTGGTACTCCTAGGGCCATCATCAGTGATGAAGGAAGCTACTTTTGCAACATGCAGCTTAATACATTGCTTTCCCGATATGGAGTCTACCACCGCATCACATTTCTCTATCTCCCTCAAGCGAATAGGCAAGCAGAAGTTTCAAACAGGAAAGTGAAGAGCATATTGGAAAAGACGGTGGATGGCTCAAGGAAGGATTGGTCTATCAAACTGGATGACGACCGCTGGCTTCTGAGCAAAGATTCAAAACCCCCATTGGAATGTCACCATATAAGTTAGTTTTTGGTAAAACATGTCATCTGCCAGTAGAGTTGGAACACAGAGCTTATTGGGCAATGAGGAAGCTGAACATGGATGCCAAGGCAGCAGGGCAGAAGAGGTTGCTACAGCTGAGCGAGTTGGATGAATTCAGACACAATGCATATGAGAATGCAAAGATCTACAAGGAACGAACTAAAGTATGGCATGATAAGATGTTGATCCCAAAAGACTTCCAAGCAGGACAACAAGTGCTTTTATTCAACTCAAGGTTAAGGTTGTTCCCAGGCAAGCTCAAATCGCGTTGGTCAGGACCATACACTGTTGTAAGAGCATTCCCCTATGGTGCAGTTGAAGTGAAAGGGAGAGAGGGATCCCCTTTCAAGGTAAACGGACAGAGGTTGAAACCCTATGTGATCAATGAAACGGAATACATGAGCCTAGTGACCCATCTCACTCCAACATGAGTAGGGAACCTGCGTCCGGTTAAAAGATGTTAAAGACAGCGCTACTTGGGAGGCAACCCAAGGTTATTTTATTTTATGCAATTTAGTTTTAGTTAGAACACTCTCACGGGAGGTATTGTTTGCATGTTGTGATGACAGGTACAGGGCCAAAACTTGGAGGATGAAAACGTGAAGAGAAGAGAAAATCGGCTCTGCGCCATTTGCAGCGCCGCGGCGCCGAAAGTCCAGAAGGTCTCTGAAGTTTGAGCGCCACGGCGCCAGAAGTTCAGAGGATCGCAGATATTTGGGCGCCACGACGCCGATTGCAGGGCCGTGGCGCCGCAACGAAAAATCTGAAAAATAAAAGAGCCCTAGAAACGATTTCCCTCTTCCACTCTGACGGGATTTCTGACGTTATCTGCCATGCATTATCCGCCGCCACCGCCACCACTTTAAACCAAGTTTGTAAGTTGTCCCGTTTTTCTTGTATTTTTTAGTCTTGTACACATTGGGGACAATGTGTGATTTAAGTTTGAGGGGGTGTTTTATTGTTTTTGAGTCTTTTTTATTTGTTTTGTGTATTTTTGAGTCATAATTTTTTTTAAGATCTTGCATGTTGTAGTTACTGGAAACGCCTAGTGAAGTAAAAGTTGAATAATGTAATGGAATTAGAAGCAACCATCTAAACACTTAGGATAGATATGCCAAAAATTCATGAAATCGAACTATTTGGGGTATCTTGCTTGATTTATGCATTGTTAGTGATTAAACCTATGTGTCTGCTTGCTTGCTATTTGAGGCGAAATAGTTAGGATATGCATGTTAGGGAAATGATTCAGGCATTTCTTTGTTAGCTATTTCTTACCATTCTTTGCCTATCCCTGACATTACAATTGTATCCCTAGTCAGCCCCTTTGAGCCTAAAAATAAGACCTTTCTTTGACACCCTATAATTTCATATTTGTGCCAAGTGAAAAATTGAGATGATTGGAATATAAAGTGTTGAAAAGGAGACAAAAGAAGTGAACAATTTTGATGCACCCCAATGAAAAAGTAATAATAAATAAGCAAAAGCCTAAGTTTGGGGGTGCCTACTATTCATAATACACTTCATTCTCTCAAAACAAAAGAGTGGAAAGATAGGTATGAAGTGAAAAATAAAACCAAAAGAAAAGGGAAAGAGTTGAAAGAAAAAGAGCTTATGGTACGTAAATTGAGCCTAAATGTCTATTTTTACCTACCCCTGCCTAAGCCTATATTACAACCCTGAAAAGCCCTGAAGATCTCTAATATGCGTATCCATGATTAGTGGAGGATAGCAAGTAAACATGTCATAGGATTTTGAAATTAACATGCATAGTTAGGTATTCTTACTTCCATTGAGCATGATTAAATTAAATTTGCGAAATATCTGACTTGGGTGTTTAGAATGCTAAAAATCTATGCTATATGTTCCGGCATATTATCCTACTAACCTTCTTGCTTTTCTAAGTGACAATTGTGCAGCAAATTGATCAATGTCTTTGAGTCATTCAATTTTCTTTTCCCTCGTGTCTTTATTTCTTTCTTTTGATCTTTTCTCGAGGGCAAGCAAATGTTAAGTTTGGAGGTATTTGATCGATGTATTTTATATACACTTTTTGAATCATTTTTAGTTAGTCTTTTGCCCATTTTTGTACAAATATGTGTCGTCTTAGGATATATTTTATTTCTTTTGAGTCATAATGGTTTAAAGTGGCACATTGGTGAAAAGGAGCGAAAAGAGGGCAGAAACAGAGGTTTCAGAGCTCAAAAAGCTAGAAAGTTGGCAACGGGCGAAAGCGAGGCGGCGCGCCACCAGCAGCGGCATCAGGCGTCACGGAGCCCAAAGAACATAGAGCGCGGGAGTTTCAGGCGTGGCTGATTCTGAGCGAAGCGGCGGCGGAATGCCTAATCCGAATGGGAATGGGCCAAGGCCAAGAAGGAAAAAATTGTGAACGTTTTTTAGGCTATAAAAAGGATCTTTCTAGGTCAGATTTAAGGATCCCACTTTGGAGAATTCATCACAACTTGGAGATCAAGATTAGAGACTTCTTTTTAAGTAATTTCTTGTTCTTTATTTTATTTCTTTTTAGTTTATGTTGGATATTAGTTTAGTTCTTGGCATGTCTATGTCTAGGAACTAACTTAATTTAGGGTTTTCCATATCAAATCGCTTGAAACTCATTCTTATGAATTAATGCATGTTTTGGTTTCTTCTTATTATTGTTGAGATTTATTCAATATTTGTTTTGATTGTTTGGTAATTAATTGATCACTAATTATCATAACTTATATGATTTTTAATCGAAAGACGAAAGGGGAGATTGTGAATATGCTATAGTTGAATAAATATAGGTTAAATCGTGGACGAAAGTATCCCGATACTTGTGTAGCTTAATAGGTTATTGCTCTTAATCCTTCTTTATAGTCAATATTGTCATCGAAAGATAGAAGGGTTCTATATTGGGGTTGAGTGTTTATATTACCTTAACAGGAGTATAAAACGGCTTAGTTAACCTGCTGTCTCAAAATAAAAGAAGAACCATAATTATTTGCATTAACAAGAAAGAAGAGCGGATAGTTGAGGAGATTTGGAAGCCCTATTTCCACCATATCTGAAGTAAAATAAAGTAATTTAGTTAGCATCTATAATCATAGTTATAAACAATTCATCAAATTATCGTTTATCAAATAGATACCATAGAATAGAGGTTGATAATTGGACACTAATCCCTGAGGACAATAACTCGGTCTTCTAGACTATATTACTTGTCACGACACGTGCACTTGCGTTTAGTATGTGCAAAAATCGCGCATCACCTGGTAACAGACTTTGGGAAACAACATGGTTCCTATGAGGCATATGGAGATGGATAAGGGTCGAGTAACTTCCCAAGCGGCGAAGGAGTAGAACTCTACGGAGTTCTCTATGTAACCCTAGGTAGAACCAAACCGGGTATGGAGGTCCCTAAAAGTTATGGTCGGACCAAATATCCAATCGACACTAGCTAGGGATAACATCTTAAGGATCTAACCGGGAGTTGGCTTATGGGGTACTAGAAGGTTGTAGTCGCGTTTCTTTCTCCGTCTCATACAAGTACCTATGATGTCTATGTAGTCTCAGATCTATTCAAAGGTCAGAGTTATCTCAAAATCTTTGAACCTAAATACTATTCTCTCGTTATCCCAATACCTAGTAAGGAATCTAGGAGGTCGGTATTGCCTTTCATGGTCATAAGGGAGGGTAGGTGTACTAGACAGTTTGATACTTTCTTTTGTTGTGGGGCACTTAGCCATGACCATCAAATTTTTAGCATCTTGGGTGCTTCTATAACTATGTCGAATTTTAAATTTGAAGGCATCTAGAAAATAGAACATGATTACTCCCCCCCCAGGAGCAATGGTTCATCACATAAGGCACATAAATGCTTCCACATAGCAAGTAGTTGGATGTAGTGTCGTTGGATCGGAGATTGTTAGGACATAAGAGAGTCAACCTGTCAAGTCCAGGAAGGTCTGAGATATCCGAACATGTCTAAGTCAGTATGCACTAGTTCAAGGGATTTGGCTTCGCTCTATCATAATTGTACTAGAGTAATTTAGCGAATGACTTTAGGGACCCGAGCGGACAACCCATGGTGAACCATTATTGATTGTTGGAAAGACCGTGTATCAACTCCGTCTTCAACGTGTTCCAAAAAAGGTTTTTGGTTTTATACCGGAGGGTGACTGTTGAATTCGCATAATCACCTTTGTGCACAGATGTAAGTGTGTGTGCATGCCATTTGGTGGAAAATAAATACATGAATGACAATTATAATTGCGGTATTTAAACATATAAGCAATTTATATCATTTCAATAAACATGTTATATTGAAACCCTTATGGTTACAACCTAAGTTTATCCCCAACAGATTATCCATCTGTTACTGTTAACTTTTTACACTAGTGAACGGGTTTACACGGTTTACTTTTTACACGGGTGAACGGTTCACTTTTTAGGAAAACCTGTGTGAAAGGGTTAATTTAAATTCCTTTGAAAAATTATATCTAAACCAGAGTCAAGGTAAGCGTTTTGGTGATCCCCGGATAAGGAGTTAGCATCCCGATATTAAGGATCCGTAGAATAAGGTTGACCTATGAGATTTAGCATGCTTTGAAATGATTTAAATTGTTTTTTGTGCTTAAAATCAGTAATATAATTTATCATTTCATTTATTCAAAACTCAGGGCTTTATTTAAAACAAAGAGTTAAAACTTCCACCAAAGTAGTATGCACGGGATGGTTTAGTCAATTTTCATTTTCGGACTAAGAACACTCAAACCTGAATTTGAGTAGAACTCCACATTTAGTCCAACCATACTGACTAATTTCATACTTGCATCTTTTTGTTTAAAATTCTTTTCAAGTTTTGAACGTGGTATAATTTATTTTAAAAGACAAGTTTGATTTTATGAAAAAAGAGATAGTGAAATGGTTTTTATTCCCTTTTTGCATGCTATATTGCCCAAGGTCAAACCAAACTCTACATTCCAAAATGCCCAACTCAAACCCAAGTCCAAGATAAGGTTTTAATTCCAAAACTACTAATTTATTTGGGGTTAGCCCGTATTCTAACTGAACAAAATATTCATTTTCAGTCCAAGTTCGAGTCTGATTTTCAGCAAGTCCAATTACCTAATTTCATGTCAGGCCCATATCTGGGTCCTTCAAATCAGTCCATTTCAGTTTCTTAATTTAAAGCCCAAGTCACATTTTTAAAGTCCAAAATCAGTTCTTACACTTGGTTGAAAGTCCATTCCTTTTTCCAGATTTCAATGTCCAAAACAATCCTTTTTACTTAACCAAAATAGTCCGTTATTTTCATCTTCTCAAATTTAACAAATGTTTTGAAAATCATTTGGCAATCTAAACTAAAACGATCTACGTATCATTTGCCTATCCTATATTCCAACCATAAATAAAGTTCCAATATCAAAAGTATTTTATTATAATGAATATATATATATACCAGACATTTTATTCATTAAAAATAGCTGAAAATATATTCACAAAATCCACTTCTCAGTACATTCCCATCAATAACACTAACTAATACTAGGGCGGGGCGGCCCGATCCCTCCCCGACCCCAACCTGGTCCCGCTTTATCGATAATGGGATTAAAATATCAGTAACGGGATTAGAGTCGGGACGGAATCTCGGCTTGTCCGCCAGGCCCGTCCCGACCCAGGCCCGCCAAGACCCGCCCCGTCGCGATCCCATATTGGTCCCGCCCCCTGTCCCGCTGCCCCCCCCCCCCCCCTTGCACAAAATAACCATTGCACAACGACCATTTTATATTTTGGTCGTTGTGCAACGACCATTTTTAATCTCCCCCTCCCCCAACCCCCTACCCTCTTAATATTTATTTTTAACCCCCAAGTTATTATATTTACAGTTTAACCCAATTTCTCAATTATAAATACCTCATTTCCTCTTCATCTTTCTTACAAATTGTCCTACAATCTCGCTAATCTCTCAATATATCTCTCTACAAGTTTACATTATCTACTAAATATTCAATTTTATTTATTCATTTGGGAGTAAAGTTGACAACTAGCTTGATGATCATCCATTGAGCAAAGTTTTAATTTTCAACCTCTCGATTACACGTCGACGTTTGATACATTCATTCCTTCATTAAATTATTATTGTTTCTTTATTTTAATTATCTCACTTAATTTTATTATCTTTAACTATTTATTAGTATAATTAAAATAGAGGGATTAAGAGGTATGTTTAAGGGTAAAGGTCAAACTTTTTCTAGTAGGAGTAACAAGGGCAGAGGTACTTCTTCTAGTCATCTTATTCCTCCTAGACATGACGATTTTGTTGATACTGAATTTTTCCTGAAGTACCATTAGATTTAGACGATGAGATATTTTCTGAAACTCAACAAGACTTTAATGTAGAAGATAATCTAGATGACACACTCACTAATCTAGATGACACACCGACTAATGTAGATGACACACCACTAGTGCACCTCAAATTGGAATGTCTCATATCCCCCGTAGTATGAGACGAGGCCCAACACAACGAAAATTAACATCAGATGCATGGACTTTTTTGATAGGGACCAAGACAATCAAGTAGTTAGATGCCAAATTTGTAAAAATATTTATAAATTTAAAATGGGAAAAGGTCAGGTTGGGACGGGAGGTGTAATTAGGCATGTACAACGCTTTCATAAAGCTAGGTGGGATAAATACGATGCTTGAAAGTCGGGTGCACAAATTCCCTCTTAGTCGGGACAAGGTTTACATAGTGTCCCTATCCCGGACCAAGTAAATGGTCAAATTAACCCGGTGGCGGAGTGAATTGTAGGCCCTAAATACGATAAACATAGAGATAGGGAAGCAATAGCAAAATTAGTTATCGTAGAGGGTTTGTCTTTTTCATTTTCTTCATCTCCTGGTTTTATTCATTACATTATAGAAATGTATAATCCTGCTTTTAACGGTTTTTCTAGATCAACTGTTAGGAGAGATATTTTTAAATTTGCACATGAATATCAATAATATTTACGTTATTCATTATATCATTTTTTCCTGGCAAAATATTGTTAGGCATATTTTATATACATTTTTTGAGTCATTTTTAGTTAGTATTTTACTCATTTCGTTTGTGTTTAGTACATAATTAGGTCTGTTTTTCTTTCTTTTGAGTCACAACGGTCCTAAATGGAAAAATGGCAAAAAGAGGATGAAATGAGCTTGATTTAGATGGAATTGCACACTAAAAGGGCCAAGAAATGAAGCCTAAGAAGTCCCGGGAAGCATATGAGAAATCAGACGAAGTCTGGACGAGAAAATGACAAAAATCAGAAAAATCTGGGAATGAGACGTCACCGGCACCGCGGTGCCAACCAGCAGGACCGCGGTGCCCAAAGATCTGCGAGTTCGGATTGGCTCTGAGGGCTTAGACATGGCGCCCGGCCAGCGGGGCCATGGTCGAGGCGAGTTTTTCAGTCCGAGGCGAAATTGGCGGCGAGAAAGTGCAGGGCACACGATTTTTGCAATATATAATCCGTAAAATCCTGACCTAAGGGGGGATCTTGTACATAATTTCACATTCTACTTTGGGGAGGCAAGAAATGAGGCAACAACACAAGATTGGAGACAACTTTAGTTCAAGTTTCGTTTTCTTTCCTTTTATTTATTTCAGTTTATGTTGGTTTGTATTAGTTCTTGACATGAAAATGTTTAAGAGCTAATTACTTAATTAGAGTTTTCCTTTTGAATCGCTTGAACCTCGTTTCATGAATTAATGCATTAGTTGGTCCTTCTTCACTTGATTAAGATTTATTCAATATTGGTATGAATATTTGATAGTTAACTGATCACTAATTATCATAATCTATATGATTTTGAATCAAGAACCGAGAGGAGAGATTTGGATATGTTGTAATTGAATAGACATAGGTTAAAATCGCGGACGAAAGTACCCCGATACTTGTGTTGCATTATAGGTTACTGTTCTTAATCCTCCTATGTGGTAAATTCTATCATGGAAATATAGAAGGGTTCTGCACTAGGGTTGAGCGATTATATATCCTAACCAGAATATAAGACAGTCTAGTTAACTGTTATCTTAACGTAGAAGAAGAAGTCATTCTAGTTGCATTAAGGATTGAATATAGTGGATAGTTGAGGATATTGGAAGCTCTAATTCCTTCATAACTGATTTAAACCAAAGTATTATCATAATTAGTTTATTTTCTGCAATTACTTAGCCTTAGTTATTAGATAAAAATACAAACAAATTAGCGTTCACCAATAGAAACTAAAGCTTAGATAATCGGTACTTGATAACCAGTCTCTGAGGACGATATTCGGTCTTACCAGACTATATTACTTGTAACGATACGTACACTTGCGTGAGCACGTCGAAATCGCCCAACAAGTTTTTGGCACCGTTGTCGGTGACTGGCGTACTTTCAATATCGAATTATCTATATTTATTTCTAATTTGATTGCTCCATGAACAAGTTTCTAACTTGTTCTGCGAGCATATTTTTATCATTTTTTGTTGTTTTTCTTATTTTGTAGGTGAAGCTAGAGTCAAAAAAAGAAACAGGGCACATGGACTACTACTACTATCAGGGGCAGTGAAATCATCAACAACAACCTAACCCACAGGATCAAGAGGAAGATCTAGATGAGTTGCAGACAGCCATACATGAGCTCACCAAGTGCCAGACTTACTTTATGGCTGAGACAAGGGTGTCCCTAAAAAATTTGGAGACACAAATAGGGCAGCTGACGGATATGGTGATTAATGTACCGCAAGAAAATCTGCCTAGCGACACAGTTGTGGGGAGTGATAAGCAGAGTGAGGAACCTAAACCACAACAAGTTGTTGAGAATAATGAGAAATTGAGAGAGATAGTTGGTGTAGAGAAAGAAGAGGTTTCTGAGATCCAGTTTTTTACCTTTTTGGATTCCTTAGAACGTTTTTTTCCTATACCCGTTGCAGAAAAGACACCACCAACTATCATTGCCGAGCCCCAACAAGAAAGTCCATACCCTCAAGGGCACCCCCAAAAGCTGATAAATGTAGGGAGTTTCACTGATCCCTACATTATAGAGAGCCTAGAAGACAAGTCTGTCTTGTGTAATTGGGGAATAATATTAGATATGAGGCCCTTATTTGAAAAAAGTGTTGTAGGAAAAGTGAGACCTGCAACAATGACTGTGCGGATTGCAAACAGTTCGCAAAAGGATTCAATGGGCACTAGTAAAGGTTAACTGCGTCCGGCTAAAAGTCGTTAAAGACAACGCTTGTTGGGAGGCAACCCAATGTTATTAATTATGTTAGTTTGATTTTCTGTTTTCATTTGTTTTAGTCTGTCTTGAACAGTCTCACGGTATTGACTTCTTGTCTCATGTTTTGATGTCAGGTGAAATGAAAACTAAGTGTCAAAATGCTGAAATTCAGAAGTTCAGAGAGCCCAGATGATGTACAATTTCCAGAATTGCCTCCCAGACCTCCTTTATGACCGATGTATTATGTCAGTAAGTTATCCCTACTTTTAGTCTTCACACATGGGGGACAATGTGTCGATTAAGTTTGGGGGGTATCGTATTTTGTGTCTTATTTTGTCTTATTGTTGTTGAGTCTTTTTTATTTGTCTTTGTGTGTCTTTGAGTCGTAATTTGTTTTTATGGATCAAACAAGTTGTAGTTGCTGAAGATATTGAGTGGATAAAGTGGGATAATGTAATCGAATTAAAAGCGACAATCTGTGTGTTTAAGTTAGATATGCCAAAAATTCATGACATCTAATTATTGGGATATTTGTGCTTAGTATATATATGTAAGTTATGGAATGAATGGTTAAAAATGTCTAGAAAATCTGTTTGTTTGTTATTTGAGGCGAAATAGTTAAGATGTACATGTTGAAGGAGATGATTCAGGCATTTTTTTGTTAGTCATTCTTACCATTCATTACCTACCTTGCAATAAATTGTATTCTTAGTCAGCCCCTTTGAGCCTAAAATATGTTATTTCTTTGACACCCTATGATTCCCTTGTGTGCCATAAGCAGTAATTGAAAATTGGGATGGAGAAGTGTGAAAAAGAAATACGAAAAGAGAATGAAAAATCGATGCACCCCAATGAAAAAGATGTAAAAGCTTAAGTTTGGGGGTGCCTATGTGAATTTGTTTCATGCTCTCAAAAAGAGAAGAGGGAAATGATAGGTATGAACTGAAAAGAATACCAAAAAGAAGGACAAATGGTTGAATGATAAAAACGTTTATGGTATGTAATTTGAGCCTAAATGCATACTTTTACCTACCCCTGCCTAAGCCTACATTACAACCCTTGAAAGTCCTGATAATCTTTAATGTGTATATCTATGATTAGTGGATAATAACAAGTAAACAGGTCTATAGCATTTGGGAAAGATGTTTGAAATTGACATGCATATGTTAGGTGTTTGTGCTCCATTGATTGTGATCTAAGTGAATCTGCGAAATATCTAACTTAAAATTCTAGATTGCGAATTTTCATGCTATGTATGTTCCAATATATTATCTCATATTTCATCCATGATTTTGAAGAAGCATTGCTATAACTACTTGATCCATTTCATAGAGTCTTTGTTTTTGTTTTCGTTTTTATTTTTGCTTTACTCGAGGGCGAGTAAAGGTTAAGTTTGAGGGTTTGTTAGGCATATTTTATATACACTTTTTGAGTCATTTTTAGTTAGTATTTTACTCATTTTGTTTGTGTTTAGTATAGTATTAGGTCTGTTTTTCTTTCTTTTGAGTCACAGCGGTCCTAAATGGAGAAATGGCAAAAAGATGATGAAATGAGCTTGATTTAGATGGAATTGCACACTAAAAGGACCAAGAAATGAAGTCTAAGAAGTCTCGGAAAGCATATGAGAAATCAGACGAAGTCTGGACGAGAAAATGACAAAAATCAGAAAAATCTGAGAATGGGACGTCGCCGGCACCGCGACGCCAGCCTGCAGGACCGCGGTGCCGAGGCGCATTTTTCCAGATCCGAGGCAAAATTGGCCAGGGCAGAAGGGTCCAGGGCACACGATTTTTGCAGTATATAATCCCTAATATCTTGACCTAAGGGGGAATCTTGTACATAATTTCACATTATACTTTGGGGAGACAAGAAAGGATGCAACAACACAAGATTGGAGACAACTTTGGTTCAAGTTTCGCTTGAACCTCGTTTCATGAATTAATGCATTAGTTGGTTTCTTCTTCACTTGATTAAGATTTATTCAATATTGATATGAATGTTTGATAGTTAACTGATCACTAGTTATCATAATCTATATGATTTAAAATCAAGAACCGAGATGAGATATTTGGATATGCTGTAATTGAATAGACATAGGTTAAAATCGCAGACGAAAGTACCCCGATACTTGTTGTTACACCCCGTAACCCCACGGCACGTAAGTGAGAACGTGACTAAGAATATAGGATTTGAAAGTTGGAAAGAGTAGTTACATTTTCGATTTAGAGCAAATTTGGTCACAACGAACGTGACGCCGAAATTTCTTCACGAGGGGTCGGATTCGTTCCAAATTTGAGATGCGAGCTTAGAATATTAGGGTGAAGTCTCGGGACTAATAATATGGGGTCCGCCGAGAATTTACAATTTCGCGGGACCCTCCGAGAAATTAGATATTTTCCAAGTCTTGAGATATTTATTTTTGGGAAGACTTATTTGGACCAATGGGAGGGTGACATGTGTCCCCTCCACTTGTCATTACATTTGGCTTCATATTGGATAAGTCTTGAAGACTTAGCTCACAAGTTCAATCTCAAGACTTTGAGACTTCATCTTCTCTCCATTTCTCTCCTAATTTTCGAGAATCCCTAAGACCAAAAGTGAAGTTCAAGAATCACTAATTCTCTTGGATTAAGCTTATTGATTAGGTGCTAAGCCAAGTTAACTCTCCAAGCCCTTGAAAGCTTGGTTGAGTCGAGAATGGTGAAGGGAAAATCCTAAGGTTCTGTCGACTTTTTGGAAGTGAAATACAAAGTGAAGTTGTGTATAAGCTCATAGGGGTCACTGATGCGTGATTTATGCACACACTAAACGCAAGTGTACGTATCGTTACAAGTAATATAGTCTAGGTAAGATCGAATATCGTCCTCAAGCACTGGTTTTCAAGTACCGATTATCTATGCTTTAGTTTCTATTTGGTTAACGTTAATTGAGTTGGAATTCTAAACTAATAATGCAGGAATAACTAATTATGAAAATACTTTGATTTAAATCAGTTATGATGGAGAATTAGGGCTTCCAAGATCATCAACTATCCACTCTATTCAATCCTTAATACAATCAGACTAACTTCTTCTTCTACGTTAAGATAGCAGGTTAACTAGACCGTTTTATACTCCTGTTAAGGTAATATAAACACTCAACCCCAATGGAGAACCCTTCTACCTTTCGGTGACAAGATTGACTACAAAGGAGGATTAAGAGCAATAACCTATTAAGCTACACAAGTATCGGGGTACTTTCGTCCACGATTTAAACCTATGTTTATTCAACTATAGCATATTCAAAATCACCCCTTTCGGATTTCGATTAGAACTCATATAAGTGATGATAACTAGTGATCAATTAATTATCAAGCAATCAAAAAAACTATTGAATAAATCTTAAACAAGTGAAGAAGAAATCAACTAATTCATTAATTCATGAATAAGAGTTTCAAGAGAATCACAAGGAAATCCCTAACAAAGTAATTAGCTCCTAGCCATAGTCATGCTAAGAACTAATATAATCTCCATACATGAACTGAAATAAACAAAGCAAAAGAAATAAAAGAAAATACTCAAGAACAAGTCTCCAAGCCTTCTAGCATCCAAGGATGTGTTGTGGAATATTTACAAGATGGAATGGAATGGAATGGTGGATGGAGAATGGAATGGGTGATAGATGAATTCTTCTAATGATGTAGAGACTATTTATAGCCCAAGAATCCTTTAGGTAAAGGGTTAGGGATTATATAGGTAGGAAATGTTATGGAATCCTTTTAGGTAAATGGTTTAGGAAAAGTTATGGAATCCTTTAGGTAAAGGGTTTAGGAAACGTTATGGAGGTAGGAAAAGGTATCCCTTTTGGACTCTGAAAACATGTCAAATTCGGCCCAAAACTCAGAAATCTCGCGTCGGCGTCGCGGCCCTGCAATCGGGCGCCACGGCGCCTGAAAATCAGAGGCATTTCAGAACATCTTCAGTGGTAGGCGTTGCTGCCAGGCGCCGCGGCGCCGGTGACGGCATTCTTCCGGATTTTTCGTTTCTTCGTCCTTTGTTCGTCCGGTCTTCGTCTGATTTCTTGTATATTTCTCGGAACTTCTTAGGCTTCATTTCTTGGCCTTTTTAGTGTGCAATTCCATCTCATTTATGCTCATTTCATCTCCTTTTCGTCATTTCTCCATTTCTGACCACTGTGACACAAAAGAAAGGAAAACGACCTCAATACTATACTAAATATAAATGAAATGAGTAAAATACTAACTAAAAATGACTCAAAAGGTGTATATAAAATACACCGATCAGTCACATATATGTGATTGAAACTTGAAGAAGTGGAGCGAAATGAAAACTGCGAACCAATAAAGACCGGACTGTTTTGGGGCGTTTTTGGGCACAAAATGAGGTAAAAGTCCTTCTTCTTTTAAAGTAAGTGGATATTACTTATTGTTATAATGTATGGATGAACTTGTACTAAAAATAATGAGGATTAAAAAGTGTTTGGACAATTTTATAAGGCTTGGCCGAAAGCTAGACTAATTTTGAGGTTTTCGGATTTCGTTGGTTATTGTCGTTATTTACACTTGGTACATGTTATGTAATGAAGTAAATATTGTTGTTGATAGTTTATATAACTTATATAACATGTTGGAATGTGAATTGGATTAAAAGGAATTAAGGAAAAGGACTTTGGATTGTCGTAGTTGTTGTTGGCTGAAAACTGTCTAAAACTGTTAGACGTCGTTGTGTTTTTTTGATGGACTATTTTGGTAGATTAAGGTGCTGAATTTTACACGTCCAGTTAGGCGTGTAATCCCCTTTGGTTAACTGTTGGTTGTGCCTTAAAGGTGGCTTGTTGGTTGATGAATTCGGGCCATGGAAAAGGTGGAAAAGTATGTAGAAACAAAGGAAGTGATGCCCAATTTTCCGGAGAATAAGAGGGCCATTATTTTTGTCGCGACCCGACCTCGGGCCCGCGACTGGTGCCTTACCCCGGGCACCCTAGTGATAAAACATCAGAGAAAATCAGCGGAAATAAAAACTTATAGACATGAAACAATATGAAATAAGAAACAGGCTAACCAAAACGGTCACCTTTCTGCATATATATAAAACCCGAACAGTTACATCATTTACAAGCCCAACTCACAATAGTACTACAGACCTCTAAGAGTTTTATAACAACTACGACGGGATAGGGCCCCACCATACCCCTGAATGTACAAGAACCTACAATCTCAGGGAATCACACCAAAAGATAAGCCTCCGGAGAAACGGAGCTTCCCAATACGCAGAACCGTGATCCTATGAGCGAGGATCAACAACTGGTGGACCTCTACCTGCGGCATAAACGCAGCCCGAAGAAGTCGGGTCTAACCAATTGCCAAGTATGTGGCCCGAAAATCTTGTAATGAAATCATAACAGTCTATATAAAACATGAGACATGTATGATAACCAAACTACAGTACACAGTATATAAGCAATCATGTCAATTCAGGAACTCACGCCCTCAAAGTCATCACTCAAATATAACCATGGGTCTCACGAACGCAATATCAATTGTCACGCCCGATTTCGACCGCGACATTTTTAAGTAATACTCCTGCTTAGTAAAAATGTTAGGAAATAGATAAAAATGCTAAAAGTGCAAAAGAATGCTAAAAGGGTGCTAAAATGTTAAAAGGGGTTCGCGGAGTCGCCACCTAATTAATTTGGGTGAATTAGGACACCTAAATGTTAACTAGTTTAAAGTAAACATTAACTCTATTTAAATGGTCTGCTAAACTTAATGAGATTTTGGGCAAGGGTTCTTTATTATCCTAAAGGGAAGGGGTCAGGCACCCTAAAGGATCCGCTAACTTGCGGTTGTCCGTTCAAACCTAGGGTAATTATTATGTTAAAAATGCGTGTTTTGAAAATATAAAAGATGCTTCAAAATATTTTATAAAAGGGGCACGTTGAATAAAGTTTGTAAGATTAATGCTATAAAAAATATATATAAAGTTTTAAAGTGTGCATTTATATTGTTTATGATGTAAGCGGTGCAGAGTTGATTTATGGACTATGGATATGCATTTATCTGCGAAATCAAAGAGGTGGTGCGTTAGTTTTAGATATGCAATTTTAATGATTAGGCAAAAGATTAGATATAAATGACAAGCCTAAGATAAATAATTAGAAGTGCATTTGATTTTAAATCACCTTCCCACCTTTTATGTTCAAGGACTAATTGAACTAGCTCTCCTATTAATTACAAAATTAAATAATAAAATTGCAATAAACAAATAAAGGCATAAAATGAGGCGATTAGATTTAAAGAGTGAGAAGAGTTGAGATGGATGACAACGTCATCATGTCCTATTTTTGTTTAGGAATTTCTGAAGCGGGAATGCGATGGATGTAGATGCGGGTTGCCATTTGAGGTAGCTCGTGTTGAGTCTCGCCATGTGACTCTTCATTTTGCTCCGGTGCATTTCATGTAACAAAAAGAAAGATAAGGATTAGTATATGCCCTAGAATTTACCAAATAAATAAATAAACATCAATATAAAATTTGAATACGCGTAGGTCGATTCGTTTTACTGTTCATCAGGCGGGCAGGCCCGCGAACACAACTGTCAAAGTTCCAACTCACAGACCAAGAAAGCCCAAGACATGCAATTTTCAGATTCTTATTATAGAAAGAAGACAAGAAAGCAGACCCAAAAGTTTGATTTCAGACATAGGAATTGACAGGCCCAATATATAACGGGCCAACTTAGAGTCAGGTTTACAGAGGGTGAATATTCAACAGCACCAAGCCAATCAAACTAACTTTACATGCTCAGATTTAAACTAGAATCAGGATGAATAGGCCCTGCGAGTTGTCACGTAAAAAGCCAGAACGAGCATACAAAGTGAAGCATCAGGTATTCATGCAATTAAAGGTCGAATCTAGATACCATAGAGGAGAGATGTCTAAATTGCACATACCTAAAAGACATAAATCATATCTTACATTTTTTTTTAATTTTTATAGAAAAATAACTGTAGATAGTTTGAGTGCCTAGCCACACCCTATGCGTACTAATATAAATTATACATCTAAAATGGAATGCGACAGGGAACCATGACTCGACATAATCTAAGTTGATTCACTGAAATGCAAGATGTTATTGAAGACACCATTTGGACTATTTAGCAGACGGGCATGGTAACAAAGCGTTAACGAGGACAAATGTATGCGGACATAGGCAGTATGGTGTTGCCTAATTTATGAATACTATACGCAGACAGATGTGTAGTTGGATCTAAACAAACAGTGTGATACCTATCAGGCTATCACCATTCACACACATGATCCATAACTCATAAAAATGGCAAGACTTGAGTGTTAAATTGACTGGACATCATATATATGTTTGAACAGATTTTTAAACTAACATGAATAGTATTTTTATCGACTTAATCACACATAACGATCAACAGAGTAGTGAATAAATCCACCTAGGCATATGAAGACTAGACTACGAGTAAACCGGTTAACGATTACATGCTTTTAGAGACCTTTCCCTGTTTGAATAATCCTAATATAATACCAGGTAAACTATTTACCTTCCTGATACATTCTTAATAAACAATTATAGCCAATTGAACACATTGGGGTATTACTTATAATGCAACACGATTGTGGTAACAGCCCCCCTTAACATATAGTTTAGCTAGAAGAGTTGTGTGTTAGCTTAATAAATAAAAATCAACATCGTTTCTCAATCGACATGCTCGACAATTTATCCCATATACTCAAACAATAGTCAAACCATTTAATCATAAGCACAAACACACAACGAATGCGAGCATAGACCTGAACACATTAACTTAGTGCATAAACATCACTGATTTAAGTTAAAACCTGCTATTTTACTCGAAATTAGACATATATGAACGAAAATTAAGCTAATGACTCACACAACACATAAAACATAAAATCAAAATAAATACTGAGGGGAAATTTGAATTTACCTTCTCCGAGCAGCGAACCGAGGCAGCGTATCAAGTCATCGATTCACTCGGAGAATGCGATAGAGGGAAAGGGTGAGGCTTGGCTTTGGGAAGGCTTACTGGTTCGCCACTGATGTTGCGAGGAAAAGGTTTTGAATCGCGGTGCTTGCTATTTTCTGCTGTCTGCCCTTCCTTTGTGTTTTTAACGGATATCTCTTCCCGTCCAGTTCTGTGTTCAGTCCCCCTTTGCATGTGCGAAATGGGTTCGTTTATATGGCCACCTTTTGGGTTCTAATGTTGGTAAGCATTTAAGGCTGAGCTTTTTGTGCTTATTCTTACTCTGATTTCGTGTGATTTCGTTAAAGGTTCTTACCATAAAAGGGGCGATTTTGTGTGATTCGAATAATACTGGTACGGAAAGGAATCCAGATTTCTTGGCGAGAATCGTGGGATTTGGCGTGTTGATTTGGGAGGGGTGTGCTGCGACTGTTTGCTTCTCTTAGGGTTAGGTTGCGTTAGATTTTTTAGGGTTCTGGACGATGGGGAGGTGAGGGAGAAGGTATAGGGGTTGTGGGCTGATGGGGGAGGAAATAAGAGGTGTGGGCTGCAGGTAAATGGGCTGAAGAGGGTGGGCTGATATTAATATTGGGTAGATAGCGGGCTGGTTTTAATTAGGTATTAGTTTGTATTATTAATATAATTTAGGTGTATTATTTAATTAGTGGTAGATTAAATTATTTAAATTGTGATTAGATTATTTTAGGTGCTTTGTTAGTCTAAGTTTGAGATTAAAAAAAATAAAGACGGGCGTGCTATTTAATTAGTGCTCAATATTTTATAATGTAATGCCGTTATTAAAACTTATTTATTACGCGTATTTTGAGATGTTAAATTAAAATTGAATTATTTTAGATTATTATTAAATCATTTAAATGCTAAATGCAGATATGACATTTAAGGATTGCTTAGTGTTTTTATAAATGTGATAGCTTTTATTTATTGTGCATTATTTATTACTAAATTATCTTAATATGACTTTAGGTGCTTTATTAATTTTGGCTGGGTTTAAATTATTACAATAATTATGCAATTGTTTTGCGTATTTTAATAAAATTGTTTGTTATTAAAATGCCGAGTGCGGACGTGAGACTCAAGGTGTGTCTAATAATCTACGTGAAATGCGGTGTTATTATTAAATTGTTTATTTATGCATGTATTAATGTTTTATTGTCGCATTTTCTTATTAAAAATTATTTTAAAAAATTAGTGTAATTTTGTAATTAGTGACTGTACGGGAGGGTCAAAATTGGGTGTCAACAACTTGTCCCTCTTTGTATGGAGATGATGGAAGAATCTTCGGACAAAGACGTTGACTTATAGCCAATTTTGTCTCGATCCAAAGAATTGCAAAAATGCTGGGGAATTAAGACAAGGTGGCGGACTCAAATCGTCCGGTGTCGAGTTATGACGACACTGGGCTACCATGGTCAAACACCAAGGCGGGCTAATGCGGACTCAAAATTTGTTCCAGTGTCGAGTTATGACGACACTGGGCTACCAGGGTCAAAACACCAAGGCGGGCTAACGCGGACTCAAAATTTGTCGATGTCGAGTTATGGCGACCTTTGGGATGTGGTGCTAAAGTAAAAAAAAAAAGCGGCTTGAACACAGGGTGTACCGCCATCGACTTATGATCTTGGGTTTTATGGTGATGTGGAGCGAGTGGACCGACGCTGAGCGCTTACGCCATTTGTTGGTAAGGTTGGCCCACCAACAAATTGTCGATTATTGTAAGAAAATCCACGTTGTGCTCCTGCTCCTACATGCTAAGACTTAAACAAACGGTTAGTGCATAACTGTTACGGCAAAATGATGATGCATAATTTTAAAAGCAATGTAACTGTGAGTAGAAAATGTTATCCTGCGAAAATATGATGCATGTTGTGTTGATGCGATGCTGCAAATGCTGTGATTTCACCCTTGCACGGACGTGTTGCCATTGTGAATGCGGATATGTTGCCATTGCTGCAACTGTCCCTGTAGACTATAGCTCAAAAAAGAGTTAGTGCATAACTGCAAAGACAGAATAATAAAGTATGAGTAAGAAATGCAATTTCGAGAGTATAGAAATCGTCCTTGCGTAGATGTGATATGCCGATGACGTCGTTTTGGAAGTGGCGTCGTTTTTGAATTTGACGTCGTTTTTGGACTTGTTGTGCTGATAACGTCGTTGTCTGGACGTGTTACTACTGGCGTCGTTACGTAGACGCAATGCTGATGACATCGTTGCCTGGACGTATTGCTGCTGGCGTCGTTTCCTAGACGCAATGTTGATGACGTCGATGTCTGGACGTAATGCTGATAACGTCGTTGCCTTGACGTATTGCTGATGGCGTCGTTGCGTAGACGCAATGTTGATGATGTCGTTGCCTGGACATAATGCTGATAACGTCGTTGCCTGGACGTATTGTTGTTGGCGTCATTGCGTAGACGCAATGTTGATGATGTCGTTGCCTGGACATAATGTTGATAACGTCGTTGCCTGGACGTATTGTTGATGGCGTCGTTGCGTAGACGCAATCGACGGCGTCGTTGCACGGACATAATCGCGTCGCGTCGTTGCCTGGACGTATTGTTGATGGCGTCGTTGCCTGGACATAATGCTGATGACGTCGTTGCCTGGACGTATTGATGTTGGCATCGTTGCGTAGACGCAATGTTGATGATGTCGTTGCCTGGACATAATGCTGATAACGTCGTTGCCTGGACGTATTGCTGCTGGCGTCGTTGCCTAGACGCAATATTGATGACGTTGTTGCATGGATGTATTGTTGCTGCTCCTGTAGAATAAATGCTTCTGCAAGCTAAGTTTGAGAAAAATTAGTGTATACCTGTTTAAATGAAATGATAAATACATATGAGAAGTGCAATCCTATGGGTAGGGATGTCGTCTCTGATGCACCAGATGGATACTGAGGTGTTGTCCTTGCACGGACATGCTAAACGCTGCAACTGACGAATTGCCATGATGCTTTTGTTGTGTGCGATTCGTGGGTTGCAAATTTGACTTTATGCCCGAGCTGATGCGCTAGCCTTTGTTGCGGAATTCAGAATTCTGACTGTTGATCGTCGATGCCCTTTTCTGCTTCTGCTGCTTCTTATGCGGACATTGAATTTTGGATTGTTGTCATATCCTCTGCCTCTGCTGCTTCTTTCTGCTTCTGCGAAGAAACCTTTTGTCGTATTTTCTGCTTCGGCTATTGCACTTTCTGCTTCTGTTAATATGAAAAACCTGCGTTCAAAGAAAATTTGTGAGTTTTTTTGGGGTCGGTCGTATTTGACTTCGCGCTTGTTCCTGACATCTGCGTGTCCGCCTTGGACCTGCAACCCGCATGCAGTTTTCTACCTTGTCCCAGTTTTGAATGTGCAAAGGGCGTTTTGGCCTAAAAGTGGGTCTCAATAAAGTTGCTTGTATATTATGTGTATTCTCTTTATTTTCATAACGAATGGAAAATTTCCTAATGGTGTGACCGAAGCTGATTTAGGCCGCCTACGTATCCCCATGAGGGAATCAGGTCATGACGTAGTTCATTACATGAAAACTCAAGCAAAACATTATGAAAACTTAGATATGAGTCTTAAATTATTCTGCTAAACTAAATTGTTCTTTCTTATCCGGGCTCTAGGCGGACCAGAACAAGGGTGCGAATCCAACCAATACGCCTTCTTGCTCTGCATCATGGCTGGCTGGGTCTTCATGCTCTGTTATCAGTACCTCCTTCTTGCGCGGTGCATGCTTGGATAAATGACTGATTCAGGCGGAGCGGGTTCTGGCCAGAGAACACCTCTCTTCCTTTGGGGTTTATTGTACTCACTGGGGGAGGCCTCCTCCACCTGAATGACTCCCTCTTTGATTAACTCCTCTATTTTGTCCTTGAGTGTATAGAAATTTTCGATGTCGTGCCCCTCGACACCGGAGTGGTATGCGCAATGTTTGGTTTTATCATGCCCTCGGGAAGTAGGCCTGGGGGTATTTCTAGGAATTGACTGGAGTATTCCTGCGGCTTTCAGATTCTCATACACTTGGGTTATGGGTTCGGCTAAAGGTGTATAGGTTCTGGTTGGCTTTCTATCAGCATCTATGCGGGGTTTGAAGATGTTTAGTGGACGGGCCTTTGGCTGTGGCGTATACACGGGTGGGTATCGCAAGGGGTTGTCATATGCATTGCGAAAGTAGGTTTGTGGTGGCCTTTGGTTTGTATTTGGCCGGAGTATGGTAGGCATTTGGTTTTGTGTGGGATATATGGGTGCATTGTATATTGGCTGAATGAGATATGTAGTAAGAGGGTACTGGTAATAATTTGGAGGATTTTGGTTATTTGCAGTGACGAGTGCTTTAGTGATGTTTCTGAGTCTTCTGATTTCGGCCTGCAGGGTTGCCATTTGCTGCGGTAATTGGGCGAGGTGTTCGATTGGATCTACACTGCTTTTCTTTTCTGAGACCCCTGCTTTGCCTATAGGAACCAAGACGGGTTCCAACTCGTTCTGCTCAAATGCCCTTGAATCAGTCATGTCGCTGGACCGTGCTTTTGATCTGGTGAAATATCGATGCTCTGTCATTGCTTAGTCAAATACAAATCTACCTTTGGGGAAGATGATAAATCCTTTTAGACAAAATGTAGCAAACTGCGTTAGTGTAAAGCACGTGATTTTATAAAAGTGTAAATAACATTTAACAAGTATATGTTGCACACAAATTGTCACAGTGCAAGCGAGTCCTAATATGCGTGGGGACCCCTTTATGCCAGAGGTAGGCCTAAATGTCATATATGCGAGGTTATGATGGATTTGTCCAAGCCGTCCAACTGTAATGCTTTCGTTGGAAATGGCGACCAAATGACGGTGCACTTTTTCCAATTTCGGCACGTTATGATTAGGTTTGGATTTGTCTATTATTGTCACGCTACACATAATATGCTGGTTGGTCGTTGGGTTGAGAAACCCGTCGACAAGTTTGGTGTCTTCCTAATTGTGGTGTCGATACCAAGGACCGACCCACCTAAGGTAAATGCATGCATGCTTTAAAATAAAGGGTGGTATAGCTCTATCCTGAGTTTCTAAGATTTGGCTTTACTAGACGCAAGGTTCCCAAGCGGACAACTCGAGTGAGAAGGCTACGCGGCCACCGGTTAGACCGGACACTCCACGTATATTACCAACTCTCCTAAATTTGGGTTTTGAAGAAAGAATTTTGCTGATGCACCAAGCGCATCTCGCATGTATTGTGTGATAGTGTGAATTTTCCAGAGTGGAAGAAATATGAGCGGAATGCCAGTTTAAGGAAAGCAGTAGAGCAAATAACAATTAAAGCAAATAAACAAAATACAGTACATAAAAATTAAATGCAAAAATAATGTCAAATAATAACCTTAGGTCTGTTGTGGTTAAGAGCCTTAATTCCCCAGCAGAGTCGCCATTTCTGTCACGCCCGATTTCGACCGCTACATTTTTAAGTAATACTCCTGCTTAGTAAAAATGTTAGGAAATAGATAAAAATGCTAAAAGTGCAAAAGAATGCTAAAAGAGTGCTAAAATGCTAAAAGGGGTTCGCGGAGTCGCCACCTAATTAATTTGGGTGAATTAGGACACCTAAATGTTAACTAGTTTAAAGTAAACATTAACTCCATTTAAATGGTCTGCTAAACTTAATGAGATTCTGGGCAAGGGTTCTTTATTATCCTAAAGGGAAGGGGTCAGGCACCCTAAAGGATCCGCTAACTTGCGGTTGTCCGTTCAAACCTAGGGTAACTATTATGTTAAAAATGCGTGTTTTGAAAATATAAAAGATGCTTCAAAATATTTTATAAAAGGGGCACGTTGAATAAAGTTTGTAAGACTAATGCTATAAAAAATATATATAAAGTTTTAAAGTGTGCATTTATATTGTTTATGATGTAAGCGGTGCAGAGTTGATTTATGGACTATGGATATGCATTTATCTGCGAAATCAAAGAGGTGGTGCGTTAGTTTTAGATATGCAATTTTAATGATTAGGCAAAAGATTAGATATAAATGACAAGCCTAAGATAAATAATTAGAAGTGCATTTGATTTTAAATCACCTTCCCACCTTTTATGTTCAAGGACTAATTGAACTAGCTCTCCTATTAATTACAACATTAAATAATAAAATTGCAATAAACAAATAAAGGCATAAAATGAGGCGATTAGATTTAAAGAGTGAGAAGAGTTGAAATGGATGACAACGTCATCTTGTCTTATTTTTGTTTAGGAATTTCTGAAGCGGGAATGCGATGAATGTAGATGCGGGTTGCCATTTGAGGTAACTCGTGATGAGTCTCGCCATGAGACTCTTCATTTTGCTCCGGTGCATTTCATATAACAAAAAGAAAGACAAGGATTAGTATATGCCCTAGAATTTACCAAATAAATAAATAAACATCAATATAAAATTTGAATACGCGTAGGTCGATTCGTTTTACTGTCCATCAGGCGGGCAGGCCCGCGAACACAACTGTCAAAGTTCCAACCCACAGACCAAGAAAGCCCAAGACATGCAATTTTCAGATTCTTATTATAGAAAGAAGACAAGAAAGCAGACCCAAAAGTTTGATTTCAGACATAGGAATTGACAGGCCCAATATATAACGGGCCAACTTAGAGTCAGGTTTACAGAGGGTGAATACAACAACACCAAGCCAATCAAACTAACATTACATGCTCAGATTTAGACTAGAATCAGGATGAATAGGCCCTGCGAGTTGTCACGTAAAAAGCCAGAACGAGCATACAAAGTGAAGCATCAGGTATTCATGCAATTAAAGGTCGAATCTAGACAACATAGAGGAGAGAGGTCTAAATTGCACATACCTAAAAGACATAAATCATATCTTACATTTTTTTTTAATTTTTATAGAAAAATAACTGTAGATAGTTTGAGTGCCTAGCCACACCCTATGCGTACTAATATAAATTATACATCTAAAATGGAATACGACAGGGAACCATGACTCGACATAATCTAAGTTGATTCACTGAAATGCAAGATGTTATTGAAGACACCATTTGGACTATTTAGCAGACGGGCATGGTAACAAAGCGTTAACGAGGACAAATGTATGCGGACATAGGCAGTATGGTGTTGCCTAATTTATGAATACTATACGCAGACAGATGTGTAGTTGGATCTAAACAAACAGTGTGATACCTATCATGCTATCACCATTCACACACATGATCCATAACTCATAAAAATGGCAAGACTTGAGTGTTAAATTGACTGGACATCATATATATGTTTGAACAGATTTTTAAACTAACATGAATAGTATTTTTATCGACTTAATTACACATAACGATCAACAGAGTAGTGAATAAATTCACCTAGGCATATGAAGACTAGACTACGAGTAAACCGGTTAACGATTACATGCTTTTAGAGACCTTTCCCTGTTTGAATAATCCTAATATAATACCAGGTAAACTGTTTACCTTCCTGATACATTCTTAATAAACAATTATAGCCAATCGAACACATTGGGGTATTACTTATAATGCAACACGATTGTGGTAACAACCCCCATTAACATATAGTTTAGCTAGAATAGTTGTGTGTTAGCTTAATAAATAAAAATCAACATCGTTTCTCAATCGACATGCTCGACAATTTATCACATATACTCAAACAATAGTCAATCCATTTAATCATATGCACAAACACACAACGAATGCGAGCATAGGCCTGAACACATTAACTTAGTGCATAAACATCAATGATTTAAGTTAAAACCTGCTATTTTACTCGAAATTAGACATTTATGAACGGAAATTAAGCTAATGACTCACACAACACATAAAACATAAAATCGAAATAAAGACTGAGGGGAAATTTGAATTTACTTTCTCCGAGCAGCGAACCGAGGCAGCGTATCAAGTCATCGATTCACTCGGAGAATGCAATAGAGGGAAAGGGTGAGGCTTGGCTTTGGGAAGGCTTACTGGTTCGTCACTGATGTTGCGAGGAAAAGGTTTCGAATCGCGGTGCTTGCTATTTTCTGATGTCTGCCCTTCCTTTGTGTTTTTAACTGATATCTCTTCCCGTCCAGTTCTGTGTTCAGTCCCCCTTTGCATGTGCGAAATGGGTTCGTTTATATGGCCACCTTTTGGGTTCTAATGTTGGTAAGCATTTAAGGCTGAGATTTTTGTGCTTATTCTTACTATGATTTCGTGCGATTTCGTTAAAGGTTCTTACCATAAAAGGGGCGATTTTGTGTGATTCGAATAATACTGGTAGGGAAAGGAATACAGATTTCTTGGCGAGAATCGTGGGATTTGGCGTGTTTATTTGGGAGGGGTGTGCGGCGACTGTTTGCTTCTCTTAGGGTTAGGTTGCGTTAGATTTTTTAGGGTTCTGGACGATGGGGAGGTGAGGGAGAAGGTATAGGGGTTGTGGGCTGATGGGGGAGGAAATAAGAGGTGTGGGCTGCAGGTAAATGGGCTGAAGAGGGTGGGCTGATATTAATATTGGGTAGATAGCGGGCTGGTTTTAATTAGGTATTAGTTTGTATTATTAATATAATTTAGGTGTATTATTTAATTAGTGGTAGATTAAATTATTTAAATTGTGATTAGATTATTTTAGGTGTTTTGTTAGTCTAAGTTTGAGATTAAAAAAAAATAAAGACGGGTGTGCTATTTAATTAGTGCTCAATATTTTATAATGTGATGCCGTTATTAAAACTTATTTATTACGCGTATTTTGAGATGTTAAATTAAAATTGAATTAATTTAGATTATTATTAAATCATTTAAATGTTAAATGCAGATATGACATTTAAGGATTGCTTAGTGCTTTTATAAATGTGATGCTTTTATTTATTGTGCATTATTATTACTAAATTATCTTAATATGACTTTAGGTGCTTTATTAATTTTGGCTGGGTTTAAATTATTACAATAATTATGCAATTGTTTTGCGTATTTTAATAAATGTGACTATGCTATTTGACACGACGTTGTTATTCATCATGCATGTATTATTATTTAAAAAATTATTAAGAATTGTTTGAGTTTTAATAAAATTGTTTGTTATTAAAATGCCGAGTGCGGACGTGAGACTCAAGGTGTGTCTAATAATCTACGTGAAATGCGGTGTTATTATTAAATTGCTTATTTATGCATGTATTAATGTTTTATTGTCGCATTTTCTTATTAAAAATTATTTTAAAAAATTAGTGTAGTTTTGTAGTTAGTGACTGTACGGGAGGGTCAAAATTAGGTGTCAACATCAATCATGCCCGTGGAACTCCTTCCTCGCTGCCGGCAGTCTATGATATAATATAACACCAAGAAGTACACATGAACACCAGGTCCCACCTGTGTCATAAAACCGTACGGGCCAAGTAGGAAAACTAACCACCAGATCCAGCCTGCATCATAAAACTGACCGGGGCAAGTACGAAGGCATAGCTACCAGATCCACCCTGCATCATCAACTGACCGGGGCAAGTACGAAAGCCAACTACCAGAACCGCCTGCCGCCACGAGATATGACCGGGGCAAGTACGGAAGCCATCTACCAGAGCCTACCGTACCAACTATGCTATAAAACTGACCGGGGCAAGTACGAAGGCATAGCTACCAGAACCAGCCTGCGTCGCGCATCCGACCGCGGAAAGTACGAAAGCCAACTACCAGAACTGTCAGCGTCAACAACCAGATTCCACTGCGCCACGGCGGCGGGGCAAATCTGGCCACTACCAGATCCACTCTGCATCACGTCGCTGACCGGGGCAAGTACGTAGGCTAACCACCAGATCCACCCTGCATCACGAGACTTCATGGGGAACTAATCCGTGGAATACCACAACAATGGAAGCATACTCGTGGGCCACCCAACGTGTCAGTATGTCCAAGTAAAATAACACGATAAATAACTGACCGGGGCAAGTACGAATAGCCAACTACCAGATCCACTCGCGGCCACGATCGGCAAATGCGGGGCTAACTACCAGATCCACCCTGCATCACTAAAACCTCATGGAGAGCTAGTCCATGGAATAACAATCCTAATGGAACCATACCTGTGGGCCACCCAACGTGTCAGTAGGTCCAAGGATATAACAAGATAACCGACCCTCCATCGAGAGACGCGGTAGCATAGAAATACAACACTTGCACAACAAAAGCTATCACAACTAGCATAGGCAAGTTTTAACATACTCTTAGACTCTAATTTTATGCCAAAAATCCGGGTGTTTAACCCCAAGTACTACATACTTCAATTCTTTCAAAAACATCTCTTTTTATGTAAAAACAACACGATACTAATATCCGTAGTATCAAAACACGTTCATGTTTAAATCAAGTACTTTATACTTCTTAAACCAAGTGGCTTACACTTTTAAAATAATGTCAAGTATACTTTTAAAACCCAAGTAACTAACTCTTTTAAGATCAAGGCACTCACACCTTTTAATATCAAGCCACTAATATTTTTCAAAACAAGTAACCTATACTTTTAAATCAGGTTACTTCTCCTTTTCCAAAATCAAGTCGTTTATAAGTCAAGTCTCTTATCTTTCAAGATCAAGTCTCTTAACTTTCAAAATCAAGTCTCTTATCTTTTTAGAATAATCAAACCATTTTTTTATCTTCATAAAGTCGCTATAACTAACTTCCCATAAAGCTATTATAACACTTTATGTTTTAAACCAACCAAAGACAACTAAACTCATTTAACACATGTACGTCTACCGTACTATATATTTCACAATAATCATGCTCAAGAGAATAGAAAGAATCACATACCTCTTCGGCTTAATCCACTAGCCAAGTCGAGTATGTCGCGCGTAGAATATCCACCTATAACAACCAAAAACGTCTATCAACGTCTAGATCTCTTCGTAGAACATTTCTAAGTATAAGGTTCCTTATCCTACGGAAAATTGGGCAGCATTTCCCCTGTATCTACTTACTTCCTACCTTTATCAAGGCCCGATCTCAATAGCCAACATGCCACATTTAAGGCACAATAATATAACAACTCAGAGGGGATTACACGCCTAACTGGACGTGTAAAATTATACCCCACAATATACTAAATAATCCAATTCTTTTCAATCTTCTCTCCACATATTATATACTCAATTATAAACTACTACAATATGTAATTTCCAATTATAATAGAAGGACAAAGATCATTACCTCGATAAGCCCAAAATTTTCCAATGATTAAAAGTCGATCCTTAGGAATCTTAGCTCCAATTCCTCACGTTCCAATCTATTACAAGCAACCCTTAGAAGATCCTAACCAACTTCTCTTCAAGATTCAACTCTAAAAAGTGAAGAACACTTAGGTTCCAAACATGGCAATTTTCGGCCAAGGCAAGGTTTTAGGGCTAGGGGTGTGGATGAAGAAGTCTTGCAATCTTAAGGGGTATTTATAGGACAACCAATGGCTAGGATGCAAGCAAGTGTGTGGTCTAGATTGGGGACATGTGTGTGTGGGCCCCACAAACCACATGTCCACACAAAATTTGAGACAAGTGGCTTGCCACTTGTTGAGCCATTTCGGCCAAGGCCACATGGCACACCAAGACGGCTGCAATGCCACCTAAGGGGTGACACGTGTCGCCCTCCTATTCGTCCAAAATATTTCATCTCCCGCAAATATCCATAATATCCAAAATATCGAAAATAATATGGGCCCCACAAAACCGTAAATTTCTCCCGTGGGCCCCACGTGACCAAATCTGAAAATAAAATTCCATAATTTTATTATATTCCCAGAAGTCCGAATACCAAATCTGGGAATGCAATTCCCATTTACGAACCTTTTTCCTTCACAAAATCCGGAAACTTTTCCGTCGGAAAATCAAATCTTTCTTCCTTTCCAATCTTAATGTCGTATTCTCGTACGTACGTCCTTACATACATACCCTGCAACTACGGGGTGTAACAATTTGGTATAAGTCTTATAATAGTAAGTATGATATTGATAGAAGTGTTATCGTCATTATAGGTTGAAGTACTACGTGTAGCATATTCTACTTGGAATGTGGAATAGACGATAAGGTTGAAGTACATTGGAGCGTATTGCTACTTGTCGTATGGATTAGTCGCCAATGAGGTATGTGAACTTCTTCCTTCTATCAGCATGATTGTTTCTTGAAGTATACTTGCCCTATTATTTACGCACGACGTGATAGTACCATGGGATTTCTAAATGAAAGTTAGTGTATGTGGAACTTCTTCTACCTTCTTTGAGCATGACTTTTATAAAAACGAGCGCACGATGAACGTACAAGTTTTAAATGAAATCGGATTCATTATAGTAATTGATTTGATAAGTACAAAGCTTACTTGATTTTAAAGAGATAGGAGTAACGTAATAGGAAAGAATGAGTCCTTGACATGAAAAAAGACTAAGTGATAATGCAAAAATGTAGATTTTGGGTACAGGGCCGCGGCGCCAAGTGTCAGGGCCGCGACACAGCAACCAGGAGGGCTGCAGATGTTCGTGGCCGCGCCATAGTGCGAGGTTGCGCTGCCTCTTCTGAAGGGGGGGCCGAGGTTAGTCAGGGGTCGGGGTGGTGTTTCAATGCCACGGTATCGACCCTAGTGAGTACAAGTGACTTGATGATTAAAAGAATAGGTTACTTGAAGTTAAACGTACACTTAACTTGATTTTAGAAAGTGGAAGTGTCTTGATACTACGGGTGTTAGAATCTTGGGGTCTTACAAAGGAAAGAATGTACGGTGAATGTACATAATACTTTTGAATTTAACTCCCTAATAATATTACATGATATGTACGGTGAATGTACATATTACTTTTGGGTTTAACTCCCTTATATTGCATGATGTGATTCTTTGTATAAAGAATAGATGTACATAGTATTTTGGGTTTCATTCCCTAATATTACATGACATGACAATACCTTGGTTTTATAAAAGGAAAGATGTGGTAGTGCTTTAGTTTTCTAAAATGAAAGATGTTATAACGGCTTTATGAGAAGTTGGTTATAACAGTTTGTGGAAATTCAAGAGATAGTATAAAAGGTTATAAGGAAATCATGTAAGAATGCCCATGATTAAGTCCTTAATATAGTACATGAAATGAAAGTGTCTTGAGTTTATAAAGTGAATGTACGGCGGACGTACATTGTTGTAATGGATCTTAATCCTTAATGAACTATGTGATAGTGCCTTGGTGTTATAAAATGAAAGACTTGTTAGTGTCTTGGTTTTTCTAAAAATGATAGTTCATTCTATTGTGATAATGAAACTTGAAGATGATTTACATGGTACATAGTTGCTTGTGATAACTATATGTGTACAGTCCTTTATATTTGCACCAAGTCCCAAAAATGGGCCGGGACATGTCGTACCTCGCATGATGGTATTGTCTTGGTCATTTTAGAAAGGAAGTCATGGTATTGTCTTGGTTATTTAGAAAGGAAGACACGATATTGTCTTGTTTATTTTAAAAGGAAGGCATGGTATTTGCCTTGGTTGTTTTAAATGAAAGATATGATAGTGCCTTGGTCGTCTAAAATGGTGGTTCATTCACTTGGATCTAATGAGAGTTAAAGATTACTTAACTTGCATATGTTGTTCATGATAGCCAGTAGTGCAAGTGTTATATTATTTATTGCGGGGTCAATCCCCGGGACATTACATATCCGTGGATTTGCTCTCCACGATGCGAGTATGGCGTATATTTTCATTGCGGGTTCGTAAGGCCTATGCGGGTGAAATAATCCAATGCGGGTGAAATAGTCCTATGCGGGGCAAATTGCTCCATTGCGGGTCCACAAGACCTATGCGGGTGAAATAGTCTCTTGAATAGGATTGCATAATGATACTACGGGCGGGCGGCCCTAAATTAATCATAAGCTTCCTATTTTAAAACGGTAAAGTTTACTCTTATTACTCTCATTGTTAAAAAGACACAGTGTACTGGTAATTGATTATTATACTTATTACATGCCGACAGTGATGTGGGAATTCCACTGGCATGCTTATCTGATGATGGTTGTATATTATACTTGTTACAAGCTGACAGTGATGTTGTATTCCACGAGCATGCTTCTGTGATATTATATGCGAGGCGGTGTGTCCGGATTTTGACATGGCTTTCATATTTGAAAGTGGTACGATTATTCTGATGAGTACGATTATACAAGGTCTGATTGGCTCTGATTTTATATGACACGGTAGGATCTGGTATTTGATTTTCATACTTGCCCCTGTCATTCCTTTGTACAAATGATCTTATTTGCTGTACTTTATTTCCGTTCCATACTTAGTACCTGTTGTACTGACCCCATTCGGGGGGCTGCGCTCATGCCCGCAGGTAATAGGTACTCAGTTGGGTGATCCGCGAGCTTAGGATCTCCACTCAGCTTTCAGTGAGACAACTCCACTACTCCGAGTCTCATGCGTTGAGTGCGGAGTTTCAGACAGAGTCTTGTACAGTTATGGGTACGGCGGGGCCTTGTCCCGTCATAGTAATTGTCCAAACTCTTAGAGGTCTGTATTCATATGTGGGCTGGACTGGCGTGAGTTGTATTTACATTGTTGTACGGTTGTAGACTCATTCGGGTATTATGTATATTATGGCAGCCTTGCCGGCTTTGCCTTTGTTTAAAAAGAAAAAAATGAGTGTTATTTATCTTCCGCGGTTTACTTGTGTTGTACGGGTAGAAGGGTGCCCATGTAGGGCACCAATCGCGGGTCCAGGGTTCTGGCCGTGACACTTGTATAGCATTATAGGTTACTGTTCTTAATCCTCCTATGTGGTAAATCCTATCATAGAAATATAGAAGGGTTCTGCACTGGGGTTGAGCGATTATATATCCTAATCGGAATATAAGACAGTCTAGTTAACCGCTATCTTAACGTAGAAGAAAAAGTCATTCTAGTTGCATTAAGGATTGAAAAGAGTTGATAGTTGAGGATATTGAAAGCCCTAATTCTTTCATAACTGATTTAAACCAAAGTATTATCATAATTAGTTTATTTTCTACAATTACTTAGCCTTAGTTATTAGATAAAAATACAAACAAATTAACGTTCACCAAATAGAAACTAAAGCTTAGATAATCGGTACTTGATAACCAGTCTCTGAGGACGATATTCGATCTTACCGGACTATATTACTTGTAACGATACGTACACTTGCGTGAGCACGTGGAAATCGCCCAACAAATATCTATCACGTCTGATATAGGTCGTAGTACTAACAACCATGATTATTTAACGGTAACATGTCATTGGATAGATTATAAATGGTTTATGCAAAAACATATTTTAGTGTATAGATATATAGATAGTAGGCACACTGGTAATTTTATTTCAGAAAATATTTTTTCAGTTTGCGATTATTATGGCATAACTGATAAAATTATGACTATTACATTAGATAACACTTCTTCTAATAATTCTGCTATTAGACTTTTAAAAGAAATTTTAACTTCATTTTTTATAACTTAATTGTAAAGGACGGTCTATCACTTTTTGAAGACATTCTTAATAAAATACAATTTGATATAAACTATATCTTTAGAAGTAATAGAATACAATGAAAGAAAGAATATAAAAAAACTTTTCATGATTGCGGACTACCTTATAGAAAATTTTCTGAAGTAGTCACTAGGTGGAATTTTGTATACTAGCAACTACTTGTTGCTTATGATTATAGAAGACCTATAACTTTATTTTTTAACGCCCATAATCGAAATCCTACTGATATGGTTGTAGATTCTGATTAGGATTCAATTTCAGAACTTATTGTATTTGTAAGATGATATTAATCTCCCTTAGGGAGTCTTCTCATTAATATCAAAGTATATATAGTGTACAATATTCATCCCTTATACAATAGGAATCATAAACCTAATCACAAGAGGAATCCTAGTCTTACCATAATTATATTTACACAATATATGGAATTTATTCTAATTATGGGGTAGGGATGACTAATTGACTATATACACGTTTACACTCCCCCTCAATCGGAGCGGGAGGAGGCCGGACGCTGAGACTGGATCTGAAGTCAAGAAATAATTGTCTGAGAAGTTCTTTGGTAAATATGTCTGCATACTGATAGGATGATGGAACATGTAACACTCTGACATGGCCTAGTGCAACCTTCTCACAAACGAAGTGTAGATCTATCTCAATGTGCTTGATTCGCTGATGTTGAACAGGATTATGAGAAAGATAGATGACAGAGAAGTTATCATAGTACAGAATAAATGTCTGACGCAAAGGACACTGAAGTTTTAACAGTAAATTTATGAGCCAACAAATCTCAGTTACCATATTTCCAATGCCTATGTACTCAGTCTCGGCACTGAAATAAGATAGGGTAGCCTGTCGTTTGGCAGACCAAGAAATCAGACACAAATGCCGGAGGTGGAGCGTCGCGTATCCGAACACCCTGCCCATTCTACATCCGTATAAGAGAGCAACCTGTTTGGTGCAGAGGCGTATAGGTGCAATCCATAATCAAGTATGCCCTTAATGTATCGGATGATACACTTAAGAGCAGTGAAATGAGACTCTGTGGAGGCATAAATGAATAGGCATACCTGCTGAACAGCATAAGCAATGTCTGGCCTTGTAAATGTGAGATATTTAAGTGAACCTACAAGGCTCCTATACAGAGTAGGATCGGAGACTGGAGCGTCATCCATAGCATTGAGCTTAGATTTTGAATCAACTGGAGTAGGTGAAACTTTACAATTCGCCATCTTAGCCCTGTACACGATCTCATCTGCATACTTACGCTGACACAAGAACATGTGGTTGGCAGACCTGATCACTGATATCCCCAAAAAATACCTCAGTTTCCCCAAATCAGTCATTGCAAATTCGAACTTAAGCAAGACAATAATCTTATTTTTCAACCCGTCGGAGGAGGCAGTAAGAACAATATCATCCACGTAAAGTAATAAGTAAGCAGTGTTACTACCTCGATGAAAAATGAAACGTGATGTATCACTCTTGCTGCATACAAACCCAATCTGCAAGATATACCTGGCAAGGCGATCATACCACGCACGGGGCCTATTTCAGGCCATGTAATGACTTACGGAGAAGACACACATAGTGAGGAACTGCTGGATGGGTGAACCCTGACGGCAGATGCATGTAGACTGTCTCTCTCAGGTCCCCATGTAAGAATGCATTCTTCACATCAAGCTGATGGATCGGTCAGTGTTTACCCATGACATGCTCAAAACTATGTGAATGGTAGCCGGTTTGACAACCGGGTTGAAGGTCTCACCACAATCAATGCCCTCCTGATGATTTGTGCCATTAGCCACAAGTCGTGCCTTATACCTCTCAAGATCTCCACTGTCTCTGAAATTGTGATGAAATAGCCACAGACAACGAATCACATTCACCCCTCAGGTCTAGGTACTAGATCGCATATGTGCTGTTTAGTTAAATCATTGAATTCCTCAGATATAGCCGCATTCCAATTAGGGTATTGTTTAGCCAATATAGGGTTCTTGGGAATAGGAGAAATGGTTTGGGTAAACAAGTTAAATTGGACTTTGGGTTTGAAGATTCTATGCTGGCACGAGTTCCAATTTGGTGAGTGGAGACAGTGGGAGGTTGTGTCGGCTGAGTGGGAAGAGCCGAGACTGAGGGATTGGTTGGATAGGGATAAGGAGGATGTGAAGCCATCAGAGGTGACGTGGCGCAGTGATCAAGGGTCGCGACACTGGAGGAAATCTGCTCGCAGGAGTTTTGGCATCGTGGCGCCAAATCATAGGGCCGCGGCGCTGTCGACTGACAGTCCTCTCTGAAGTTTGGGCTCCGCGGCGCCGTATCACAGGGTCGCGGCGCTATCGACGGTAACTCAGAACTCTGCTCGCAGGATTTTTCGCGCCGCGACGCTGACGCTGAAGGAGAACTACTGGAAAATGAGGTGATTCTATGGCAGTGCTATGATCTAGTTGACTGAGAATTATGAGAGAAATGACAGGCTCGTCAATAAAAGAGTAATCCGGTTTTTGGAACTTTTTAAGATTCGAAAATGGGAAAGTGGTCTCGTCGAATGTGACATGATGAGAGATGTGGATCTGACGAGTGGACAAGTCATAGCATAGATAGCCCCTATAGTTTAGCGGGAAGCCTAGGTAGACACATGGAGTGGACCGAGGAGCTAGTTTGTGAGGGGCAGTAGAGGCAAGATTAGGATAGCATAGACAACTGAATATCTGGAGATGATCATAAGATGGGACTCTATGATAGAGGATTTCGGTAGGGGACATATAGTGAAGAGTGCTAGTTGGGAGAATATAGTGAGAACGTATTCTGACATTTTAGTTGCATAGACCCAGAAGGAAGGAGGTAGGGAGACATGAATCAATAGAGTGTGAATCATATTGTTAATGGTGCGGATGATTCTTTCAGATTTACCGTTTTGAGGGGAAGTGTGGGGGCAGGAGAAGCGAAAGAACATGTCATTATTAGTACAAAAACGGTGAAACATAGAGTTATTGAATTCACGACCATTATTGCTCTGAAAAGATTTTACAAAATAAGTTAATTCCCTCCGACGGGAGATGTATGGCTAAAAGACAGCCACAGACTGGTTTCCTGGTCACAAAATATAAGGGAAATCATTTATCTCACACACATGTGTTGTAAGGTTGGTCGCACGGCTCAGGCGAAGAAACGTCATCCCAAGTGGTCAAGGATAATGACTTATCGAACCTGCGGGGTTTATTTTAAATTTGCTCAAGAATGCTGAGAGCAGTGCTGAAGTTAAAGGGTAGGATATGAATTTTCACATCCAACCAAACCAAGCACAAAAATAGAGGTGCCACACATACCCGAGCCCGTTGTTACAGCGGAAATCAAACTCCGACAATACGACAATTCAAAAGTACCCACGCGCCTCCAGTTGGACTCTGTGACCAACTTCACTCGGGCTGACTGGCCCGAATAATGAGCGACCATAGTCAGTCAGGTACAAATGATAGTCGAACAACGGCTGTCGGTGAACCAGTCACAAGTAAAAAAGAAAATAATAGTTTATCGGGCTGAGGTACTGAAACAAGCGAGAATCACCTGGTTCCGGTCCACCGTACATAGTCAGGACCATCGGTTCATCAATGAAAACCAAGCCAGGGGTCAGACCACTATCGGTTAGAATAATTGTTCCTGATCTTCGAGATAAAAAGGATGAAGCCATGGTTTCCGACTAAGAAAAAGACCAAAGGTTAGGTGAGAAACCTATTGAGAGAGAGGAATACCTTTCCTTAAAAAACCTGCAGAGGCGCGACGGAAAATCAGTACAGCCAATTCGTGATAGTAGAGATGCCTCGGTTAAAGGGAAAACACCATCCAAAAGTAGTCATCATTGCATACACTAGAGAAAAGATGATTGAAGTGACATGCGTGACTGTCAGACTGAAACAACGACTATTTTCGAATACATTAACCTAACAGTCACATTCGAGTTAATGCAGGGGGCAATTGTTAACACTAAAAAATAATTCAAGTGTTTAGCTGAATTCACTGACAGCCGAACTATTCAGGAGCCGAATTTACTCCTAGCCATCGGCGACAAAGAACTTTATCGGCTACTAAGGTATCTTAGCTGAAGTCATTGGTTAGAGGTACGACCGGGACTCACTCAAATGCAGGTGACTCAACGACCAAGTCAAAAGGGTTTCCAGACCTTCAAAAGCGGTAACGGCCAACAACAACTAAATGAAAGGGCCACTAGTCGAGCAAGAGGAGTAGAAGGCTAGATAATCGGCACCACCTCCCCCATGGTCGGCCATTAGACTTAGTGGGTTAATTATGGCTGACATGGGGGCACGTTTTGTACAGTTTTCTTCTTCTTTTTTGTACTATAAATACTTATTCTTTGTACATATTACACACAATCAATTAAACAAATCAAAATTTATCTATCTTTATCTTTTATCCTTACTTTATCCCTTTATCTTTACTGTACTCAGTTGTATTCATATTTTCTTACCTCTTAGTTCATTAGTAACATCGTCCTAACACTTTCTGGAGTAGTTGGGAACCCATTGCTGGAAAATTAGAGTTCAGTTTCCAACACGAATCGCTTAAGTTAAGGAATCAATTTGTCTCCCGATTCGATCAGCCGATACAACGGCAGAAGGCATAATTCGGGGCGAGAACAATGTGTGTGTCATATTTATAACTTAGTTGTAAAGGATGGCCTAAAACTTTTTAAAAACATTCTTGATAAAGTACAATTTGCTATAAACTTTATTTTTAAAGGTAATAAAATACAAAGACGCAAAGAGTATAATTTTTTTTTGACATGATTGTGGACTACCTTATAGAAATATTGCAGAATAAGTTTCGACTAGGTGGAATTCTTTATATGAACAACTATTTGTTTCTCACGATTATAAAAGATATATAACTTTATTTTTTAACAACCATAATCAAAGTAAAATGGATATGTTGGTAGATGATGATTGGGAAAAAATATCGGAACTAATTGCATTTTAGAGAAAAAAATTCTAGCTAGTAAAGAATTTTAGGGAATTTATTATCCTACTATTTCAACTATGCTATTTTATATAACTCTAATATTTTTGTTACTTAATGAATATATGCAAAACCCAACTTAAAGCCAACTATTAAAAATGTTTATAAAATTAAAAAATAAACTTTTTCTATTCTCATTATATATTTTATTGGTGTTGTATTAAATCCGACTATTAAAGTAAACGGTTGTAAAACACTTGTTGAAACGATTATGAAAGCTTAGAAATACTTCCAACAGATCCTACTGAAGAACCAACTAACGAACCAGTTAAAGAAGATGTTAAGTCTGTCATACACAATGAATGCAAAAAAAATATATATGTATTACCAACAAAAAAGTGCAAATAAGAGCACATACACTCATTGGCGGGAGACAGCTTGGAGATTGCAGTTTTATTCAGACATTGGATTAGAGCGGAGCGTAGAACGTGCGTTCAACCGGAGATTAACGAAGAAGACGACTACAACTACAACGGAATCTTGTCCAAGGAACAGATAGCGATGTCGTACAATTGACCAACAACATCCAATTCCAATCGAAGATCCTCAAGATATTAATTACGAGGAAATTAGAAAAAGCATGGTTAACTATGTAATTTTTTTAATGTCAATTTTATTATGTGATTTACAACTTTTTGAACAACGAAACAAAGTTGCAAATTTGAACTTGTAATACAAAAAATTCATATTTCTATTAAATAATAAGAGACACAAAAACAGCATTGGGATGTTTTTATTACACTATTTTGTTCAATTATTTAAGTGTTTAAATATATTTTTTTAAATTAAGTCTAAAAAACCAAATCTCGCAACCCGACCCGTCCCCCAAATCCCAGCCCCTGTTCTGACGGATGTGGAATGGGACTACCCTTACGGTTTATAACATCAAGAGCGTTCTTTCTATTGTTCTTGACCTTGAAAACGTACAATATGGGACATGGGGGGAGTTGTTTAAAATTCATGCGATGACACATCAAGTTCTTCACCACATAATCCCCCCGGCTTCTAATACGGAGGGTCCTCCGGATCCTAATACGGAGGGTGTGCCCACCAAAAAGGATGATCCAAAATTATGGGTCACTCTTGACGCAAAAGTTCTCCAGTGGATTTATGCAACTATCTTCGTGGACCTCTTACAGACGATTATGAAACCTAACTTTTCCGCTATGGAGGCTTGAAATAGATTGCGTGATACATTCTAGGATAACAGTCATTCCCGCATTGTCACCCTTGAACATGAATTTTCTCAAGTCGTTATGGAAAATTTTCCGAACGTTTCATCTTATTGTAAACAACTCAAGGATTTGGCGGATCTACTTCGTAATATGGGTGCTCCTGTTAGCAATAGTCGTCTCGTTCTACATATGGTTGCAGGCTTGTCTGAGGCCTATAACGGTGTTGTTTCGATCCTTCGTCAAAGTACCCTATTCCGGAATTCAATCAAGCTCGCTTCATGCTTACATTGGAAGATGCAGGTTTGGCTAAGAAGGCGACTACCAGTACTAGCCCCGTCGTCATGATGACGTCCTCCACAAATTCTCCAAGTTTTGATGATCATTCGGTCCAAAATCATACCCATGGTGTCGGCAAAAATAATCGTAAAAACAATCGGAAAAATTGTGAGGCGAATCTGGCGATTAGTGGCGATTCAATAAACAATACCGCAGCGGTGGGCCTCACGATCAGCAGTGGGCCACCACCCCACCGGCCCCGGGGGTTGGGGCAGTGGACCATGGCCCAACAACCCTAACTTTCGGCGTCGGTATGAAGCGATTAGTGGGATGGGCGATCGATATCGGCCAACAATCGGCCAGTTGTGGCCCAGGCGAGCGGCGAGGTGGCTGCTGACCTCGGCCAGCGCGAGCTTTCTCGGTGGACCCACACCCACTAAAACTGTATAGCCGCGATGCACATACTTGGATTGACTCAACCCGACCCGAATTGGTACATGGACACCAACGCCACTACACACATGACCTCCGATCAAGGTACTCTCTCGTCTTATTCCAATTTGAGCAGTAATCGTGTTATAATTATTGATAATGGTAATTCGATTCTAATTCAGGGTTATGGTCATAAAAATTTGTCTCCCCCCCCCATCCACCACTTGTCTTGAAAAATACCCTTCATACCTCAAAATTGATTAAAATTTTTGTATTTGTCCGTAAATTCACAACTGACAATTGGGTTTCTGTTAATTTTGATCCTTTTGGTTTTTTGTGAATAATTTCAAGACGGAGAGTCCTCTCATGAGGTGTGATAGTAGGGGAAATCTTTAACCAATCACACCAAGTCTCAGTTTCTCGCGTCATGACATGTCTTCAACTTTTGCAGCTCTTGCTCCTTCCTTGTGACATGCTCGTCTAGGTCATCCGGGGTCATCTATTTTGTATGTCTTAGATAAAAATCATCTTATCTCTTGTAAAGGTACGTGTAGTACTCCGAATTGTCAATTTTGTTCCTTAGGAAAATTGTTAAGTTGCCATTTGGAGACTCTACTTCTCATACTTTAATGTCATTTGATATTATTCATAGTGATTTATGGACGTCTCCTATTCTTAGTTCTCTGAGTCATCAGTATTATATTCTATTTTTGGATGATTATTCTAAGTTTTTATGGACTTTTCCGATAGCGAAAAAGTCTCAAGTTTTTTCCATCTTCTTAAAATTTAGAGCATTTATAAGAACTCAATTCGAACGAAAAATAAAAAATATTCAATGTGATAATGACAAAGAATATGATAATGGGGTGTTTAGGGAATTTTGTGATAAAAATGAGATCAATTTTCGTATTTCTTGTCCTCATACGTCTTCACAAAATGGGAAAGTCGAGCGCAAAATTCGTACCATTAATAATATTATTCGAACGTTATTGATTCATGCTTCAGTACCCCTGTCTTTTTGGCATCATACTCTACAAGTGGCTACATATATTCTTAACATTCTTCCTTCCCAAGGTTTGACATATTCATCCCCTGGTCAAATTTTATATAATAAGACTCTTTCATATTCACATCTTAGGATCTTTGGGTGCTTGTGTTATCCACTTTTTCTGTCCACACAATTAACAAACTTGTGTATTTTTGGGATATCCATCTAATCATCGTGGTTACAAATGCTTTGATTTATCATCTAATAAAATCATCATTAGTGGCCATGTTATTTTTTATGAATCTCATTTTCCGTTTGCTAAGTTCAATAGTCCCGTGCCTAGTTCGTATAATTTTTTGGATGATGTTATATCCCCGTATATTATTCACCATTTATCGGATACATCCGCGCTGAATGCGCGGCGACGGCTGCCATTGGTCCTCTCATATCGTCATCAGGTCGGCCAGATGGCCATCTTCCAGCCGATTCAAGCCTCGAATTCCAGTTGTTTTTCTGGCCCAACAACGGGTCCGTGTCGATTACAGGCGGCCGATGATAGCTGCCATTAGCGGCGTATCCGTATCGAAAATTCCCAAAATTCACCCAACTCTTCCCCAGGTTATAGTCTAGTCACCCGCAGTCAACAGGGTATTTTTAAACTAAAAAGACATTTTAATTTAAATTCAAATGTTCTTAAATCACCACTACCCCGTAATCGTGTGTCTGCTTTAAATGACCAGAATTGGAAGATTGCTATTACTGGCGAATATAACGCTCTCATTGATAATAAAACGTGGGAGTTAGTGCTTCGTCTATCTGGTGTTAATATTATTCGATCTATGTGGATCTTTGCTCATAAAGACAATTCTGATGGTTCATTTGCGAGGCATAAGGCTCGTCTTATAGGTAATGGTAAGACTCAACAGGTTGTAGTAGATTGTTATGAGATATTTAGCCTGGTGGTCAAGTCGACTACCATTCACACTGTGCTCATCTTGGCTCTTTCGAAAGCATGGCCCATCATTCATCAGCTTGACGTGAAGAACGCTTTCTTACATGGTGATCTCAAAGAGACAATATATATGCATCAGCCCTTGAGGTTTAGAGATACCAGATATCCTCATCATGTTTGTTTGTTGAAGAAGTCCTTGTATGAGCTTAAGCAGTCTCCACGCGCTTGGTATAAGAGGTTTGCTGACTATGTTTCAACTATTAGGTTCTCTCACAGCACGTCTGATAATTCATTATTCATATATCGTCGGGGTTCTTCGATGGCTTATATACTATTATATGTGGATGATATTATCTTGACTGTCTCTTCTGATGCATTACGCCAGTCTATCATGACAATGCTCAATTCTGAGTTTGCCATAAAAGACTTGGGGCCATTGAGTTATTTTTGGGATTGTTGTCACTCGTCATGCAGGTGGATTATTCTTATCAGAAAGGAAGTATGCAGTTGAGATCATTGAGAGGGTTGGGATGTCATCCTGTAAGTCCACTTCCACTCCAGCTGATACTAAACACAAGTTGGGTGTTGCAGCTGGCTCCCCCTATGAGGATCCGACCCGCTATCGCAGTCTTGCAGAAGCCTTTCAGTATCATACGTTCAAGCGACCTGATATTACATATACCGTACGACAGGTGTGTTTGTTTATGCATGACCCCAAGATTGAACACATGAATGGGTTCAAACGCATTCTTAGGTACGTCCAGGGGACACTTGATTATGGCTTGCATTCGTATCCTTCATCGATGTCTACACTTATCTCATATACAGATGTTGATTGAGGCGGTTGTCCGGATACCATGCGTTCTACGTCTGGCTATTGTATGTTTCTTGGTAATAACTTGATCTCATGGCCTGCCAAGCATCAATCAACGCTATCACATTCGAGTGAAGAGGCCGAGTATCGAGGGGTAGTCAATATGGTCTCTGAGTCATATTAGTTACGTAATCTTCTTTTAGAGCTCCACTGTCCAATTAAGAAAGCTACATTGGTGTATTGTGATAATATTAGTGTCATCTACCTTTCTGGTAATCCATTTCAGCACCAGCTCACTAAATATATAGAGATGGACATTCACTTTGTTCGAGAAAAGGTAGCTCGAGGACAAGTATGCGTCTATCATGTCCTTTCCAGTTATCAAACTGCGGACATCTTTACAAAGGGTCTTCCCTCGGTTCTTTTTGAAGATTTTAGGGACAGTCTCAGCGTATGAAGACCGTCTGCTATGATTGTGGGGGTGTGTTAAATATAGCGATGCGACCACTTGGGGAATTTGGGCGATGTGACCCATCACGGGTGGAATGTTTATTTATGGTATATTGTATATTACTCTTGTATATTAATTAGTATTGTAATCTTACCATAATTGTATTATTAGTATTCAAATATAATAGGGGTTTTAGATGTAGAATAGGAAAATGATTTTCCTATATGTAACTTGTATATATACCCCTTTCATTAATGAGAATAATCAAGAGATTATTTCTTTCAGAAACATGTCAAGTAATTGTGTTGTCTGTGTCGATCTGGTCTACAGCTTCAAGGTTTCTTTAAATCCTCTCCTAGTCACTGTGCAAAGAAATCTGGCCAACAGTTTTTGTTTATATCGACCTTTGTATTATAGATAAAAATATGGGACTAAAATATATTAAATTGTCTTGTCATGTGTAAGTCATGTAATTGTTGCTGCTTGCTGCTTCCTGCTTCCTGTTGCTGCTGTTGGAAAAACACATCGGAAAATGGTCGAACAGTGAAATCAAAACAAATAAAAAAAATTGAAGAAATTCGAACACCACAGATAAATAATACCATATCAGGAACAAAGAGAAAGAAATAAGTCAATTACATGATAATAACATAAAATGGTGAGTGATTCTTAGTTTTAATTTTGTTGGAAAAATTACTAATGTGGAATTAAGGTTATCCCATTATTTATGACTCGAACATTTGAGATCCCGCACGTCAGAAACGTCGTTTCCACACACGTGCATACGTATTGCCAAGTGTTAGGCGATTTACAAATGCTCACGTAAGTGCACGTATCGTTTTACAAGTAATATAGTCTGTAAGATCGAATATCGTCCTGAGAGACTGGTTTCTAAGTACCGTTCATCTATTTTATGTTATCTATTTGGCAAATGAGTATTGATTGGGGTTTTTGTCTAATTACTAGAATTAATTGCAAGAATTAATTAAACTATTTAAGTTGTACTCAGATTATGAAGGATTAAGGCTTCCAAATCCTCGACTATCCACTTTATTCAATCCTTAATACGACTAGAATGATTCTTCTTCTACGTTAAGATAACGGTTAAGTAGACTATCTTATATTTCAGTTAGGATATATAATCACTCAACCCCAGTGCAGAACCCTTCTATATTTCTATGATAGGATTTACCACATAGGAGGATTAAGAGCAGTAACCTATAATGCTACACAAGTATCGGGGTACTTTCGTCCGCGATTTTAACCTATGTCTATTCAATTACAGTATATCCAAATCTCTCATCTCGGTTCTTGATTCGAAATCATATAGATTATGATAATTAGTGATCAATTAACTATCAAGCATTCATATCAATTATTTAATAAATTTTAACAAGTGAAGAAGTAATCAAGCTATTGCATTAATTCATGAATAGAGTTTCAAGCAAATCATAAGGCCCTAATAAAGTGTTTAGTTCCTAGCCATAGTCACGCTACGAACTAACACAATATCCATACATAAACTGAATTAAAATAAAGAAAGAAAATTACGTAGACTAAGTCTCCAATTGTAGCCTTGAATCATTGCCTTGTGATGTGTTTCTTTTCTAGAATCAACTCCTTTTCATTAAACTAATCCCAGGGCTTAAATATGTTGCAAATTCGTTCCCTATGGACCATACGCCGCCAGCCAATTCTAACTTCGGATCGACGATTTGTGTCTCCGACGCATGATCTGCAGTCGGCACCACGGTCTTTGAAAAGTCTGCGACTCTCGGTATAAATGGCACGCGATTGCTTACGAGGAGCGCGGTGCAGCTTTGTCTTTTTCTGAGTCATCAATTTTTAACCTTTTTCTGCCCCGAGACCTCCTTTTATGCCCATTTTTCGCACTTTTTTGCTATTTTGCCTTTTTGAACTGCTGTAACTCAAAAGAAAGAAAAATGACCCTAATACTATACTAAACACAACAAAAACAAGTAAAATACTAACTGAAAATGACTCAAAAAGCGTTAACAAAATACGTCTAACAAACCCCCAAACTTAAATTTTGCTCGCCCTCGAGTAAAGCAAAAAACAAAAACAAAGAAACAAAATCAAAAAGACTCAAAGACTCAGATCAAACAGCTGCACAAGGTTACTTATAAAAAGCATGAACATCAGTGGGATAATATGTTGGAACATATGTAACATGAATATATAGCAATCTATAATTTCAAGCCAGATATTTCACAAATTCAGTTCAATCACACTCAATGGAAATATGATACTAAACCATGCATGTCAATTTCATTTAGTTCTATAGGCCTGTTTACTTGTTATTCTCCACTAATCATGGACATACATTCTAGAGATCCTCAGGACTTTTCAGGGTTGTAATGTAGGCTTAGGCAGGGGTAGGTAAAAGTAGGCATTTAGGCTCAATTTACGTACCATAAGCGCTTTTCTCATTAAACCATATTGTCCTTCTTTTTGGTATTCTTTTCAGTTCATACCTATCATTCTCCTCTTCTCTTTTTGAGAGTATGAAACATATTCACATAGGCACCCTCAAACTTAAGCCTTTATATTTTTTTATTGGGGTGCATCAATCAATTTTTTCATTCTCTTTTGATATTTCTTTATCACTCTTTTTCATCCCAATTTTTCAATTACTGTTTATGGCACATAAGGGAATCATAGAGTGTCAAAGAAATAACTTATTTTAGGCTCAAAGAGGCTGACTAGGGATACATTTTACTGCACGGTACGTAATGAAAGGTAAGAAGGGCTAACAAATAAATGCATGAGTCATCTCCCTAAATATATACGTCCTAACTATTTCGCCTCAAATAACAAGCAAGCAGATTTCATAGACATTTTTTAATAGACACGCATAAGCTAGGCACAAATATCCCAAATAATCAGATTTTCATAAATTGTTGGCATATCTAACTTGAGCACACAAATTTTTAGCCTCTAATTCCATTACATTATCCCACTTAATCCACTAGGCGTTTTCAGCAACTACAACATGCATGATCATAAAAAGTAAAAAAATTTGACTGATATGGACACATAAGAGACACAAAACAAAGACGCGAAAACATAAGATACCCCCCCAAACTTAACTTACACATTGTCCCAAATGTGTAACGACTCAACGATTTAACAGGGATGACTTACATACATACAGCGGCTCAAAATTGGTGGTGATGGCGGCAGATATTGCATTGAGACGGTATCTGTGGGAGGAGATTTGGCGATTCATGGCCTTTTTATTTTTTTCGGAGATCGTGCATTGGCACCGCGGTTCTGCACAGTGGCACCGTGGTGCCTGATGTATTGGGGTCTTTCTGAATATTTGACACCGTGGTCCTACAGATTGGCACCGCGGTGCCCTCTTCCTTCATGCTCATCCTCTGATTCCTTCACCTGGCATCACAACACAACAAAATACCAAAAGTGAGACTGTTCTATTTAAAATAAATTACAGAATTTAAACATTGGGTTGCCTCCCAAGTAGCGTTGTCTTTAACGTCTTAGCCGGATGCAAGTTCCTTATCCAAATTACTATGTTAATTTAACCCCACAACCTATCCATTTCAAAATTATCCTCCTCTTTCTTACTCTGTTTTTATTTTTTTCAAGAGGAGGTTCAATAAGACTTACCTGTTTGATAACTTCCTTGGCATCAATTTTTGTTTCAGCATTCTTGCTGACCTGTGGGTTCACTGTTATAGGGATGATCTCCCTAGCTTTGGTCTGTGTTGGCTGAACTGCTGTGTCAGTTGTGCTTGCTGCGAAACACTTGTTGATGGCTTGGGATTCATTGGTGGACTTGAACACTTTGAACACCATTTCTTCCTCTTGAACCCTAAGTCTCAACTCTCCCTGCTCCACATCAATTAGAGCTCTTCCCGTTGCAAGGAAATGTCTCCCCAAGATGATTGGTATCTCGTCATCTTCCTCCATATCCAGAATGAGAAAGTCTGTTGGGAAGAAAAACTTTCCACCTTTACCAGCACATCTACTATTATGCCTCTGGGGTGCACTACGGTTCGGTCGGCCAGCTGTAAATTGACTGTGGTTGGTTTGGCTTCACCCAAACCCAATTTTTGAAGACAGACAGAGGCATGAGATTTATACTGTCCCCTAGATCACACAACGACCTGTTGCATGTCACCTTACCAATAGTGCAGGGCAAGGTGAAACTTCCTGGGTCCTTCATCTTGGCAGGCAGTTTCTTTTGCAGGATGACACTGCACTCCTCTGTCAATGCTACTGTCTCATAATCTGCTAGTCTTCTCTTTTTCCCAAGTATCTCCTTCATGAATTTGAAGTATGCGGGCATTTGTTCTAGTCCCTCAATGAATGGGATATTTATGTGAAGCTTCTTAAACACCTCCAAGAACTTGGAGAATTGCTTGTCAATCGCTTTCTTTTGTAACCTCTGAGGGTAAGGGATTCTATCAATGTATTCCCTCAAAGATGCTGGTGGAGCTCTCTCAACTATAGGGCGGTCCTCAGTGACTCCCTCCTTCTCTACCTTAGCTGCTTTCTCACATTCCTTCTCACTTACCACTGCGGACTGGGGAGCAACCTGCTCCAACTGTTTTCCACTCCTCAGCAACACTGCTTGACATTGCTCTCTAGGATTCACTTCTGTATTACTTGGGAGAGCGCCCTGCGGCCTGTTGGTTACCATCTTTTCAAGTTGTCCAACATGTGTTTCCAAGCTCCTGAGAGAGGACCTAGTTTCAGACATGAACTGATTCTGCGAATTAGTAAGTGTGAGAAATGCAACTCTCAGTTCATCAAGCTTTTCCTGTTGCTGTGTAGGTGGCCTAAACTGTTGGGATGAAGTGGCCTGGTTTTGCACCTGCTGGTTCTGGTAACCACCTTGATATGGTTGTTGCTGGGGTTGATCGTTTCTCCATAAAAAGTTAGGGTGATTTATCCACCCTGGATTGTATGTGTTGGAGTTGTAAGACCTCTGAAAATTCCCAACTGCCTGAACTTGCTCCATGGGCACATTATTGGGATCCACCACTAAGCATCTATCAAAGGAGTGCGGCCCACCACACATCTCACAGTTTACTGGCATGTCGACTGCATTCACAAACATGGTGTTCTGCTGCAGTTGCTTCGTCAAAATGGCCACATGTGCATTTAGGGCAGTGATGGCATCTAATTCATGTATGCCCATAGCCTTCCTGCTGGTCACTGACCTATCACGACAGCCATATCTTCTAGTAACTCATGTGCCTCATTGACACTCTTTCTCATGAAAGCACCCCATGCTGCAGCATCAATAATGGTACGAGTAGTACCACTCAGCCCATTATAAAATATGTGGACTAACATCCACTTCTCAATGCCATGATGTGGGCATTTTCTTTGCAAGTCCTCAAATAGCTCCCATGCATCATAGAGGGACTCACCATTCACCTGGTAATAGTTTTTCAACTCTCCTCTTAACTTTGCTGCTTTGGAAGGAGGGAAGAACTTTGCTAGAAACTTTTGGGCCAGGTAGTGACGGAGTTGGCAGGCAGTGCATTCAACCATTTTTTGGCTCTATCCCTCAGTGAGAACAGAAAGAGCCTTAGTCTAATGGCATCGTCAGTAACGCTATTGTATTTGAAAGTGGCACACAGCTCCAGAAAGTTTGCACTGTGCATGTAGGGATCTTCATATGGCAGTCCCCAAATTGTACTGTGTTCTGGACCATGCTCAGGATGGCTAGCTTGATCTCAAAGTTGTTGGCCCCTATAGCTGGGAGCCTGATGCAAATCTGGGCACCTGTGACTGTGGGAAGAACATGGTCCCCCAAACTTCTCTCCGCTGGAACAGGGATTGGCTCCCCTGCATTTTCTGGGACCTCATTCTGATTCGGTGGTTGGTTCTCCATTGTCACTGAATCAGTTATCCTCTTACTTCTCTTGTTTTGTTTGCAGGTTTTCTCAATTTCAGGATTGAAAGGAACAAGTGTGTCTGTCCCTCTTCTTCTTCGCATAAACTAGATCCCTGAAATAGATCAAAATCAACAACAAATCAAGGCACACGGTTCTAATAGTGAAAGAAAATAAAAATAAAAGCCAAATTAGAAATTAAAAATAGACGGTTCGATATTAGAAGTACGTCAGTCCCCGGCAACGGCGCCAAAAACTTGTTAGGCGATTTACAAATGCTCACGCAAGTGCACGTATAATTTTACAAGTAATATAATCTGTAAGACCGAATATCGTCCTCAGAGACTAGTTTCTAAGTACCGTTCATCTATTTTATGTTATCTATAACGAGTATTGATTGGGGTTTTTGTCTAACTATTAGAATTAATTAAACTATTTAAGTTGTACTTAGATTATGAAGGAATTAGGGCTTCCAAATCCTCGACTATCCACTTTATTCAATCCTTAATGCGACTAGAATGATTCTTCTTCTACGTTAAGATAGCGGTTAACTAGACTGTCTTATATTCCGGTTAGGATCTATAATCACTCTACCCCAGTGCAGAACTCTTCTATATTTCTATGATAGGATTTACCACATAGGAGGATTAAGAACAGTAACATATAATGCTACACAAGTATCGGGGTACTTTCGTCCGCGATTTTAACCTATGTCTATTCAATTACAGCATATCCAAATCTCTCCTCTCGTTTCTTGATTCGAAATCATATAGATTATGATAATTAGTGATCAATTAACTATCAAACATTCATATCAATTATTGAATAAATCTTAACAAGTGAAGAAGTAATCAAGCTACTGCATTAATTCATGAATAAAGTTTCAAGTGAATCATAAGGAAAGCCCTAATAAAGTGTTTAGTTCCTAGCCATAGTCACGCTACGAACTAACACAATATCCACACATAAACTGAATTAAAAGAAAGAAAGAAAATTACGTAGACTAAGTCTCTAATTGTAGCCTTGAATCCTTGCCTTGTGATGTGTTTCTTTTCTAGAATCAACTCATTTCCATTAAACTAATACCTAGGGCTTAAATATGTTGCAAATTCATGCCATATTGACCTTTCTGCCCTTGGCCAATTCTAACTCGGATCTGACAATTCGTGTCTAAACGCTGCGATCTTGAAAGTCCCGCGACTCTCGGTACAAATGGCACCGCTGATTACATGCGAATGGCACCCTGGTGCCTAAAGTCCTGCGAGTCTCTGATATTTTGGCACCGCGGTTCTTCTTCTGGGAACCGCGGTGCTGCTTTGCCTTTTTCCGAGTTATCAATTTTCAACATTTTTCTGCATCGGGACCTCCTTTTATGCCCACTTTTCGCTCCTTTTTGCCATTTTGTATTTTTGAACCGCTGTGACTCAGAAGAAAGGAAAATGACCCTAATACTATACTAAACACAACAAAAATAAGTAAAATACTAACTGAAAATGACTCAAAAAGCGTATACAAAATACGTCTAACACCAAGTATCATAAATTTCAGTAGTGAAAGAGATATTGGTACGTGAGTAAACGTTTGAGACATTAAATGATGGATGGTCGTTGGTTAAATGACACGTATTTCACGTTGGTAAATAAAGGAAGAAATGTACGATGTGTAAAAGATGAAACGAGTCGAAAATCGGCGCGGAGCCGTGAAGGGCTGCGTCGTAACACCGCCGGAGAGCCACGGTGCCTCAAGTCGGCGCCGCAGTACCTCCAGCCAGCGTCGTGGTTCCTTAGTGGCAGAAAGTTACTGGCAGTCAAGCGTCGCGGCGCTTCGATGGCAGAATGCTTCGACGGGAGCTGAAAAGTTTCTGACTTTTGGGTTGGTTTGGGGCATTGATTCTCCATGAATTGACACTTGAATTCAACCATTATTTGGCTGAATTACAGCCTCTCAATAAGTTCCATTACATGGCTATTGATGGCCATTACTTGGCTAGTTGGGAAGTCATCTTACACACACTATAAATTGAGGCCCTTGGCTCAATTGTAGAACACACTTCACTCTTGTATAGTTCAGATTTTTCAGAACTTCTTCCTCTCTAGCATATCATTCAAACACTCAAAGGTTCTTCTACTTGAGTTTCCTTTGCTCATTTGTTTGACGTTGTTTTATCTTGGGAGACAGTTGCCCATCAACGTAAAAGGATATATAGGGGCAATAATGTATTAAGGACAGAGTGATAATACTCTACTCAGCACAGTTGTAACAAGTAGAGATTTAGTGTTTCTTGGTTTCAAGTTATCAAGATCAAGGAGCTTGTTGCAATTGAATTGAAGATCCAAATACAGAAGATCCAAGACAGATTCAAACAGAAGATCAAGACCACAAAACTTGTCACAACTCATGTTAGGCTTCAAGCATGTTGTATTGTAATTGGTTATCCTTTTGAAACACTAGTAGTAGTAGTCGTATACTATTCTGGTACATCCATTGTATCTCACAATCTTAAGACATTATTTGTACTAGTGCTAGAAAGATGTATGCTAGTAGATATGATCTCAGATCTGGCTGTGGCTTTCTTGTTGAAATCAGTTATGTTGACAGTTCTATAAACAATTCAAACATTGTCTCTGTCAACAAATCTGATCCTAGTTTTGGGTCTCTCTTTGATGATAGTTACAAATCAGTTTTCGTCAAAAGTGAGATCTTTGTTGCTGATCCTGAACTTGAAGACACTGCTAGCAGTCATGATGGAAAGGCTAAGGATCAAAGAAGAGTTGTTGTCACCGCTCCCGAGAGTGGTGGAAACAAGCGTCCACGGTCTTGGTATAAGAGGATGTCAACTGGGACAAGAGAAGAAGGTTGAATATGTTGTTCTACCTTGTATCAAAAGGCGTACATATGTTCCAGACAAAGGATCCGAACCATGGAAAGGAGAATTTGGACACGTGACTGACGTGGGCCAGATTCCAAAGGTATGAGTTAATTAATCTTCTTTGTCAAAATTGAGATTGAAAGATAATTTCTGAATAAAAGTGAATAAAGCAAGGCTAAGAATATGAAGTGTTTTTGTTAAGACTTATATTCTCTACACTTTAAAATCAGAAGTTTAATCTCACTTACCTTCCCGTTTATGATTGTACTGTTATAAACAACGGCCTAAAAAGAATGGACTTAGATTGTAATAAACTGGATTTATGGACAATCCTAAACAAGGGAAGAGGACTAAGGACTAGAGGACTAGTGTCACACCCCGAACCGGGCGTGGCGGTGCCCTACAGGCACCATACCTATGCATACAAGTAAGCTGCGAATTTAAATGACACCTCATTTTTTTAAACCAACGTGCGTGCAAGGAGCAAAGCAAAGCTGCCGTATAATATACATAAACAAAAGACACTACACCGCATATGAGTCCATCCACATATGAATACAGACCTCAAGAGTTATATTGAATATCACGACCGAGCCTCGGGCGCGATCGTGCCTTACCGGGCACCCTAGTGATAATACATCGAGAAAAACCAGCGGAAATAAAAACTCAAATACATGAAAACAGTGAAATATAAGAGAAACAAGCTAACCAAAGCGGTCACCTTTACGTATATATACATAAAACCCGACAGTTATATCCTTTTACAAACCACACTTGTGGCATTACTACAGACCTCTAGAATGTAACCACAACTATGACGGGACGGGGCCCGCCATACCTGAATGTACAAGTACCTACAATGACAGGACTATACGAATAAGCCTCGGAGAAACGGAGCTTCCCAACGCTGTGATCCTATGAGCGAGGATCAAGCGGTGTACCTCTACTGCGGCATGAACGCGACCCGCCGAAGGAGGTCGATGCAGTACCAAGTATGTGAAACTGAAAATACTGTAAATGAAATCATGATAGTCTATATAAGGCAGGAGACATGTATGATAACCAAACTACAGTACAACATATAAGTAGTCATGTCAAGTCAGGGACTCACGCCCTCAAAGTCATCACTCGTGCCCGTGGAATTCCTTCCCACCGCGATCCATGACATAAATCATACTCGTGTGATGCGCGTGGCATCCTACCTCACCGTGCGTACACATATACAATACATATATATACCTCGCGCGTGGAATCCTCGTCAGCTGTGGCCGTGAGTGTAGCACATAACCATGTGACCCGCCATGGCATCCTACCTCATTTGCCATACATATACAATATATATATATATATATATATATATATATATATATATATCTGGCGCGTGTCGGAATCCTCATCGATTGTAACATGGCCATAACGTGTCCTCGGCGTCCTCATCGCAGTGCAGTCTTCGTGGGAGCTAGCCCGTGGAATAATGATCGTATATACCATGCCCGGAATCCTCGCCGGTGTAAACGGTCTTCGTGGGGAGATAGCCCATGGAATAATAGCAATGGTCACATGCCGGAATCCTCATCGGTGTAGACATGCCCGTATGACAATAATAATATCGGGAGTTTAACTCATTGCATGGCGCGTGCCGGAATCCCTCATCGGTGTAGACATGTCCATGTGATAATATCAATGGAAGCATACGTGGAATCCTGCATCGCTGCGGTACATCCAATGAAACGACGGGCATCTAACCCGCGTCTGGTCGCATGCCGGCATCCTCATCGATATAAGCATGGCGAAGATCAAACAAAATGGAAGCATACGTGGAATCCTCCATCACCGCCAGACGCCCAATGATTCACAATAAGTCAGTCGGCCCTCCAACCGAGAGACGCGGTAACATAGTAATACCACCAAGGCTATCAGAACTAGCATAGGCAAATCTAACATACTCTTAGACTTCCATTTTATGACAACAAATCCGGGTTTTAACCCCAAAGTACTACATACATTAATCCTTTCAAAAAGATCTCTTTTTACGTAAAAACAACTCGATACTATTATCCGTAGTACCAAACACGTTCATGTTTAAATCAAGTACTTTACATTTTTTTTAAACCAAGTGGCTTACACTTTTAAAACAACGTCAAGTATACATTTAAAACCCAGGTAACCAACTCTTTTAAGATCAAGGTACTCCTACCTTTTAAAACCAAGCCACTTATATTTTTCTCATCAAGAAAAGTTCGATATTTGAAAATAAGTTACTTATACTTTTAAACTCAAGTTACTTCTCTTTTCCCAAAATCAAGTTACCATTTTAAATCCAATAATAAAACCATTCTTTTGTTTACATAAAGTCGTTATAACTAACTTCCCATAAAACTATTATAACACTTTATGTTTTAAACCAATTTAAGACAAAACCATGTCTTTCTTTTAAACCAAAACACTTCAAATTCTTAAGTCTCTTTTCTTTTAGAAATCAAGTTCCTTACTTTGGAATTTTAAGAAAACCAAAACTTGATTATAATAATTCTTATTAGAGCAGCCATGATCTAGGAAATGTAATACAATTTTATCTTATCTTAGCTTCTATGCAGATGGAGGTTTCTACTGATTTTAATATAATTAATTATCATTACATTTTCCTTTATTAACGCTGCAATGGCTTGTTCGATAGTTATTCCCATTTCCGAAATTAATATAACTTATTCCTTTTTCTAGACCAAGTACTCATTACTCACGAATGAGGTTTCACCACTTTAACACAATTCAAGTTCTTCACATTTCATATCAAGTCAAAATATAAGTCCAGTCTCTTAAAAATCAACCAAAATTCGTTTAGCACACGTACGTCTACCGTACTACATAGTTCACAACATCATGCTAGAAAAGATAGGAAGAGGTTCACATACCTCGCGACGATTATCGACAATTAGCAAAATGCTCAAATCTTATAACCTTGCTAGCCTTTTCCACCCTTCAAGTAGAATACGCTACTCGCAGTACTTCCACCTAAAAAGGCCACAAGACGTCTATCAATTTCTCGATCTCTTTGTAGCACAATTCCAAGTACAAGGTTCCTTATTCTACGGAAAATTCGGCACCTCCCTCCCCCGCAACCATATAAATCTCCTCTAACCGGGCCATTACCAAGCCACAACTCGAGGGGTTACGTCTAGCAAATGCGTGTACAACAACGCCATGATAATATTACAAGTCTCAGTAAATACGGTCCAATGTAAATGATTCAATTCTTTATAATCATCCTTCCAATAAATCTTATATTCAATTCTAAACTACTACAACAGGTAATATCCAATTACAATAGAAGGACTAAGATCATTACCTCGATAAGCCCAAAATTATCCAAAATTAATAAGTCGATCCTGAGCAACGTTTAGCTCCAATTCCTTATGCTCCAACCCGCTCCAAGCAACCCTTAGAAATTTCTAAACAACTTCTCTTCAAGATCCAACTCCAAAAAGTGAAGAACACTTAGGCTACAATTTGGCAACTTCCGGCCAAGGCAACATTTCTAGGCTAGGGGTGTGAAATCTTTTCCAACTCTTGGTACACAATATTCCTAACACCTTAAGGAAGAACACTTAAAACTTTAAGAATTTTTGGACAACACTAGCTCCTAAAATCAGCCCATGGCCGAGAGCTACACTCAAGAGGGAGGGAGTATTTTGCCTTGGAAATTATCTCAAGTGTGGATGAAGAATTAGTCTTGCACAAAGGGGTATTTATAGGGAAATCAATGACCAAGATCTAGGCAAGTGTGTGGTGTAGATTGGGGACATGTGGGTGTGGATTCTACCAACCACATGTCCACCACAACTTTGGGACAAGTGGCTAGCCACTTGTCCACTCAAAAACCGTCCAAGACACTTGTCTTCCTACCATTCGGCCAACAGGGCCACATGGGGGTGACACGTGTCTCCCCCCTACTCGTCCAAAATATTTTATCTTCCGAAAATATCCGTAATGCCAAAAATCCGAAAATAAAGTGGGCCCCACAAACTGTAAATTTCTCCCGTGGGCCCCACGTGACCAATTCCGGAAATAAAATTCCATAATTCTCAAATATTTCAAAAAGTCCGAATACCAAATCTGGGAATCCAATTCCCTTTAACGAACATTTTTCCTTCACAAAATTCGGAAACTTTTCCGTCGAAAAATCACATCTTTCTTCTTTTTAATTTAAATGTCGTATTCTTGTACGTACGTCCCCACATACATACTCTGGAACTACGGGGTGTAACATGAACTATGACGGGACAAGGCCCCGCCGTACCCATAACTGTACAAAATCCTGTACTGAAGGAACTATACCAAAATGATAAACTCCTGAACAGATGGAGCTATCCAAAACTCGGAGCAGGGGCCTACACCTGCAGATCACCAAACTGCGTACCTAAACCTGCGGCATGAGCGGCCCCGAAGGAGTCGATGCGAAGAATGTACCAAGTATGTGAAGCGATAAATCGTAATGAAATCATGGCGATCTAAACAAAGCGAGACATGTATGATAGCGACCTACGATTACACAATACATAGCGATCATATCAAGTCGGGGACGCGTGCCCTCAAAGTCATTACTAAAATATAACCATGGGTCTCACGCCATAATATCAATCATGCGTGGAATCCTTCCTAACACTGCCGGCGATCCATGATATAATATAACACCATAAGCATACATGAACACGAAGTCCCACTGTGTCCTAAAAGCATGCGGGCAGTAGGAAAAGCGAACCACGGATCGGCTGCATCATAAAAGCGGGGCAAGTACGAAGCCAACTACGAGATCGACTGCGTCGTCAATCGGCGGGGCAAGTGCGAAGCCAACTAAGATCCGGCTGTCGTCGCGAAGATATGACCGGGCAAGTCACGAAAGCTATCTCCGAACTCTGGTACCCAGCGTAATAGGCGACGGGGCAAGTCAAAGCCAACTACGAGATCGGCTGTGTCATCAATCGGCGGGGCAAGTATGAAAGCTAACTACCAGATCCAGCCTGCGTCACTAAATCTCATGGAGGGCCAATCCATGGAATAAAAATATCCCACGTGGTCGCATGCCCCGGAATCCCACATCGTATAAGCATGACCATAGGGTAATACAAACAAATCAGGGAATCTAACCCGCCTCGCGGTCACGTGCCGGAATCCACATCGTATAAGCATGTCCAGGAGTAATACAAATAATGGAAGCATACCCATGGAATCCCATCACCGTCGATGCGTCCAAGTAAACTTACAACAAGACGGTGGCCTCGGCCGAGAGTCGCGGCAGCGTAAAAATATAATACTTGCACTCAAAGGCTATCACCAGCACACATAGGCAAGTTCATAAAATCGTTAGACTTTCATTTTATAAACTCAAGGCACTTATAGAAAAATTCTCAATTAAACAAGCCAAAGTACTTATCAAGGCACACATAGAATAATTCTCAATTAAACAAGCCAAAGTACTTATCAAGGCAGCGTAGAATAATTCTCAATTAAACAAGCCAAAGTACTACGTACGTACATTCTTTTCAAAAGACTCTTTTTTATGTAAAACCCCAAGATACTAACACTCGTAGTATCAAGGTGTGTCTATTTTTCAAAGTAAGTTACTACACTTTTAGAAAACTCATTTCAAAGCTTGAAATCAAGTAACTTCAAATTTTCACAATCTAGGCGACTTATGCCCATTAATCAAAATAGACAACTTTCTTAACCTTTCATAAAGCCGTTATAACCAACTTCTCATAAAGCCGTTATAACCCTTTATGGTTTTAGACATATTCATTCCTTTTATAACCAAGAGACTTATACTTTTAAAACCAAGTATCACATACTTACAAATCAAGTTCTTAACTTTCAAAATACTTCAAGTCTCTTAATATTTAGAAAACAAGTTTCTTCTACTTATAAACCTCAAGTAGCTCACACCTTTAAAACAAGTTACTTCTCTTAAATCATGTCATTTCTCCTCTTTTAAACCAATTAAGTAAATCACTCCTTTAACTCCCCTAAAGTCATTATAACAACCTTTAGGTTTTGGAACTAAGGCACTAGCCAAAAGGTTTGGAAACCACTTCCTTTTCAAGACTCTATGTACTTTAAGTAAAATACTTTCACTCTTAAGAATCCAAACTTCACTAAGGCAATGGATTATACAACTTACAATTTAAACATCAAAGTACAATCAAGGAAGTACATAGAACAAATTCTATTTTAAGCAATCCAAATACAACCAAGGAATGGATCATTTAAGGAGTAGGACATACTTTCTTTATCTTAAGGAATCATGCTAGAAGAGGAGATAGTTCACATACCTTTTCGGCTTAATCCACAAGCTAAGTCGAATACGCCGCACGTAGAAGTGTCAACCTATAATGGTCACAACATGACTATCAACCTCTAGTCTCTAACGTAGAATAATACTAAGTATACGGTCTCTTATTCTACGGAAAATCGGGCAGCACTTCCTTTGTTTCTACATACTTTGCCACCTTTTTGGCCGAATACAATAACCAAACATGTCACATTTAAGGCTCAACATACCAACCAATCAAAGGGGATTACACGCCTTACAATACGTGTAAAATTCATTATGATTCAATGCAAGTAGTTCCATATTTAAAGTCATTCTCGGCTATATAAACAACAACTCAAAGTCTTTTCCAATCCTTTTCCAATTCCAAGTTCTAAGGTCTAACATGTTATATAGTCATAAACAACTTCAACAACTACAATTTCCTTCTTTATACAACATGCGACGACTTAAACTAATAATCAACTTGAATTGTAATCTTAAGGCTAAACATGCTAGTTTTCGGATTAGGATTCCAATAGTCAATAAACTTATCAAACCTCATACTAAATACCTCGTGCTTGCTAATATCCATAACTACAACAATAAGTAAATCTTAATTACTAAAACGACAAGATTTATACCTTTATAAGCCCTTAAAATTTCCAAGATTCAAAGTCGCTCCTTAGAAATTCTTAGCTCCTTTCCTTTACGCTCCAATCCGCTATTTGAAGCCTTTAGAAGTTCACAACCAACTTCTCTTCCATTTCCAATCCAAAACTAGGAAAACTACTTAGGTTTTCGCCTTGCGACTAACGTGAAAACGTCGTTTTTCCGAAATCTTTCTATTGATATATCCTTACAATACCATTAGGGACCTTGGGTTTAAGTCTTGTGAATAATGGATCAAAACTACAAAAAAATTGTGTGGGAGATATGGTGAACCCGAGAGGTCTCAAGCTTGCACAAAAGTTTCTCTAATTTTTCTAAGTGTGGAAGATCTTGTCTTGCTACTAGTGTGGTATATAAAACACAATGGAGGGCTTAGATTGCAACACTTGAGTGGCTAGGATGAAAAACATTAACTAATTGGCCAAGTGGACAAGTTGACAAGTCAACAATCTCAAGCTTTGAAGACTTATCTTCCTTGATGGTCAATGACCATTTTACCCTTACTATAATTCGTCCAAGACCATATGTGGGGGTGCCACGTGTCGCCCTCTCATTCGTCCATAAAATTCTGTAACCCTCGTGGGCCCCGCAAAACGTAAAATTCCTCGGGTGGGCCCCACGTGACCAAATCCGTAAAAATAAATTTCCATAATGTTAATAAGTTCCATACTCTTCAAATAATGCATTTTGAGAATCCAATTCTCAACAACGAACATTTTTCCCTTCCGACGTTCGAAAGATTTTTCGTCGGAAAAACAATTCTTCCTTTCGTACCAATTTCCAAGTCTTGATTCCTTACGTACATTCTCTTTTACATGTCCTGGACTTACGGGGTGTAACAACTAGAGACAAACTTGTCACTGTTTCCGACAGAAGATCTGTCTTTTGACAGGATAGTAGTGGACACTCAATCATACAAAGCCTACAGACGACTAGAGTAGGCCAGATCCATCGCATTACAGGATGATATTGGACACTCAGTCATACGAAGCCTACGAGTGACTGGAGTGGGTCAGAGTTTCCAGATCTTAAATGATTTGAAGGCCAAAAGAAAGGCAGAAATTGGACACTCACTCTGCCAAGACAACTGGAGTGGGCCAGAGTATCTAGATCTCATACTATCCAGTTACGCCCTAACCACATGCAAGAAGTTGTTCATGTGAAGCAACTGATCGGTGTATTTTATATACACTTTTTGAGTCGTTTTTAGTGAGTCTTTTGTCCCTTTTTGTACAAATATGTGTCGTCTTAGGATAGATTTTCTTTATTTTGAGTCAAATTGGTTAAAGTGGATCTTTGGCGGAAAAGGAGCGAAAAGAGGGGGAAAATGGAGGTTCCAGAGCTCGAAATACGAGAAAGTGGCAAACCAGGCACGGACATCGGTCACCATGGCGCTCCGGCCAGAGGCTGGCCACGGCCAGAAGATTCGTGAGGCTTGCGAAGATCCAGCGCATGGCGCTCTAAACGGCAGAGTGCCATGCGGCGCTAATCGTCGAAAAGGCGAACCGGCGCGCGCGCCGACGCTGAAAATCAGGTTTTTGACGAATTATGGTTCAGGCCTGAAGGAAAACCTTAATGTCGGTTTGGAGGCTATAAAAAGAGAACCCTAGGTCAGTTTTAAGGGTTCCCTTTCTTGCCAATTCACAACACATCTTGGAGTTCAAGATTGGAGACCATTCTTTAGTAATTTCTTTCTTTTCTTTTACTTTATTTTCAGTTTTATGTTGGATATTGAATTAGTTCTTGTCATGTCTATGGCTAGGAACTAATTCTAATATAGGGCTTTCCATGTCAATTCACTTGAACCTTATTCTAAGAATTAATCGTGTTATGGTTCTTCTTATTGTTGAGATTTATCCAATAGATGATTTGATTGCTTGGTAATTACTTGATCATTAATTATCATTACTTATATGATTTCTAACCGAAATTCGAAAGGGGAGGTTGTGACTATGTTGTAGTTGGGTAGACATAGGTCGAATTGGGGATGAAAATACCTCAATTACTTGTGTAGCATTAATAGGTTTTTGTTCGTAATCCTCCTCTAGAGTCATCCTTATCACCGAAAGGTAGAAAGGAGTTGTACTGGGGTTGAGTGTTTATATAACCTTAACAGGAGTATAAAACGAATTAGTAAACCTGCTATCTCCAAAAGAAGAAGAACCATAGTTAATTGCATTAGTAAGTAATATAAGTGGATAGTTGATGAGATTTGGAAGCCCTATTTCTATCATTACTGAAGTAAACAACATAGTTAATTAGTCTTTATAATTATTAGTCATAAACAACAAATCAATATTCGGTCACCAAATAGATAACAATGAATAGAAATTGGTAATTGAACACTAATCCCTGAGGACGATAACTCGGTCTTCAAAGACTATATTACTTGACTCGACAACGTGCACTTGCGTTAAGTGTGTGCATTAAATCGCGCATCAAGTTTTTGGCGCCGTTGTCGGGGATTGGCGTAGTTCAATATCAATCTTATCTATTCTTAATTTCTAATTTGGTTTTATTTTTATTTTATTTTTTATTATTTTTATTTATTACGTTTTTTTCATTTTTTTTATTGTTTGTGAAAACCAGTTGCCGTGATCCGTTTGTCTGTTTTTGATCTGTTTCAGGAACTCAGCTTATGCGAAGGAGAAGAGGAGCAGACACTCTTGTTCCCTTCAATCCAGAAATTGAGAAAACTTGTAAACAGAACAGAAGGAACCAACGAATTTCAGCTTTAATTGAGATGGAAGGCGTACAGAACAATAACGAGATGAATGAGGGGTTAGGTGATCATCAGCCTAACATGAGAATGCCTCGGAGAGTGCCAATGGATGTAGAGGAGAGAGTTCAGGTCCAAGCAGAGAGGAGCTTGGAAGATTACGTGCTGCCGAGGGTGAACGGAGCACAAACTTGTATTAGGCTCCCAGCAATAGGAGCAAATAATTTTGAGATCAAACCTGCAATTCTAAGTATGGTGCAGAATACGGTGCAGTTTGGAGGATTGCCGTCGGAGGATCCTCACATGCATATAGCTAATTTCTTGGAGCTGTGTGCAACATTCAGATATAACGGTGTTACTGATGACGCTGTCAGATTGAGGCTCTTTCCTTTCTCACTCAGGGATAGAGAGAAAGTGTGGTTGAATTCTTTGCCAGCGGATTCGATATTTACATGGCAAGAGCTGGCACAGAAATTTTTGGCAAAATTCCTCCCACCATGCAAAGCAGCGAAATTGAGATGGGAGTTGAATAATTTCTATCAAGCCGATGGAGAGTCTTTATATGAAGCTTGGGAGAGATTCAAGGACTTGCACAGAAAGTGTCCACACCACAGTATTGAGTTGTGGAACTTGGTCCACATCTTCTATAATGGGCCGGAGCGAACGAGAACAATTATTGATGCAGCAGCAGGTGGAACATTTATGAGGAAAACAGCCCATGAAGCTCATGACTTACTGGAAGACATGGCCACCAATAACCATGTCACTGAGGATAGACAAGTGAGTGGGAGAAGAACAGTGGGAGTTCATGAGATAGATACCATCACTGCCCTGAATGCCCAAGTTGCCCTTTTGACCAAGCAGCTGCAACAACATACATTATCTGTAAATGCAGTGCAAATGCCAAAGAGCTGTGAAATGTGTGGTGGTCCACATACATTCGATAGATGTCCATCAGCTGATCCTAAAAATATGACGATCGAGCAAGCAGTGTCAGTCAGAGGAACTATCGAGAGGCCCCGAACAACCCATACTCAAACACCTACAATCCAGGTGGAGAATCACCCAAATTTTTCATGGAGAGGTGGCGAGCGTGAGAATCGGTTTAGAGGCGATATCAAAACAGCGATCATTCACTAAGGCCTCATCTTCTCAACAATTCGGCCCCGCCAACCGAGAAAAGTCAGACGAGCTGAGAGCAGCTTTGTTGACACTCACCAACTCCCAGACCCAGTTCATGGCAGAGACTAGATCTTCGCTCAAGAACTTGGAAACACAAGTGGGGCAACTAGCAAAGCTATCGAACAACAGGCCACAGGGTACACTGCCAAGCAACACAGAGATGAACCCTAGAGAACAATGTCGCAAGATGCGGTGAGGAGCGGCGATTGGAGCAGTGTGCACCTCGGCTGTGGTTGGCAGGGTGGAAATAGAGAGAGAAGGTGGTTGAAGCTTCGCGGTATTAGAAAGTTCGGAAGGAGTATGCGAGAAGATTACATTCCCACAAAGATTGCAGAGGAAGGTAGTTGATAAACAATTCTCCAAGTTTTTGGAGACGTTCAGAAAGTTACATATCAACATACCCTTCATCGAGGCGTTGGAGCAAATGCCTTCTTATTTCAAATTCATGAAGGAGATTTTGAGGAAGAAGAAGAAACTAGCAGAATATGAGATGGTGGCGCTGACTGAGGAGTGCAGTGCCATCCTGCAGAAGAATTTGCCCCCTAAACTAAAAGACCCAGGGAGCTTACATTGCCTTGCACAGTTGGCAAGGTGACATGCAATAGAGCCCTCTGTGATTTGGGGGCAAGTATAAATTTGATGCCTTTGTCGATGTTTAAGAGGTTGGAATTGGGTGAAGCAAAACCAACCACGGTGAGCTTGCAATTAGCGGACAGAACGGTGGTGCACCCAAGGGGGAAGATTGAGGATGTGCTTGTTAAAGTAGGAAAATTCTTTTTTCCTGCGGACTTACTCATTCTTGACATGGAGGAGGATGCAGAGATTCCCATCAAATTGGGGAGACCGTTCTTGGCAACAGGGAGAGCCCTGATTGATGTAGAGAAAGGAGAGTTGACACTGAGGGTAGAAAGTGAAGAAATAGTGTTTAAAGTGTTTAAACACGTTATTGAGCTACCGGTCATGAGCAGGTGTTTTGCAATCAGCACCATCAGAACCTCCTGTGAGCCAGTGCAAGCCAAAACAAGGGAGATAGGCCCACCAAAGCAAGTACGTGATGCTGAACCTCCGCAAAAGCAGGTATGTACCACTGAACCTTCGCTTGAAAATAACTATAAGAAGAAAAACAGAAGAAGAAAAAGGAGGATGTTGAAAAAATGGATTGGTTGTGGGGTTAATCTACCCCACACCTCTGATCTAACGAACTTGCGTCCGGCTAAAAGACATTAAAGACAGCGCTACTTGGGAGGCAACCCAAAGTATTTTAATTTAGTTTAATTTAATGCAGTTGATTTTTACTTAGAACAGTCTCACGGAGGTCTTGTTTGTGTGTTGTAATGACAGGTGCAGGGCCAACAAATTTGGAGGGCGAAAAACTGAAGATAAGCAAAGGGATTTCCAGAAAAACCGGTGGCCTTGGCCGGGAGTAGGCGCGACGCGAAAAGAGCGAAAAGCGCAGAAATTCGGTCATGGCGCCAAAAGTCCAGAGAAAAATCTGAAGTTTGAGCGCCGCGGCGCCCATTTGCAGTGCCGCGCGAGAAGTTCGAATGAGCTTGATAAATTGGCGCCGTGGCTGAGGAAATCCAGAAATTTAAAGACGCCCAAATCCGATTTTTTCCCAATTCCAAATCAAAACCTAAACCTTCCTCTCCACAAAACCCACGAAAATCCACACCTTACCTAAAAATCTTCCATAAACCAAACCCAAACACAACCAAAGTTCTTAAATTCCGTAAATCCTTAACCATTTTAACCAACAAACTTCATCCCATTACCTCAAATCACCATTAGAAGCAAGAAAACCTTGAAGAACACCGTCAAAAGGTAATCTTTATCTTTTCTTGAAAGCTTTACTGTAGACAGAGGAGGTAGTAGATTGGAGGAGTGTTGTATCTGTGAAGTTGTTGGGGTGTTGAAATTGGTTGTGAGATTTCGAGGAAGAGTATACGAGGTGTGTGTGGGTGTTGTGCAGGAGCTTCTTAAGTGAATTTTGAGGGTGATAGGTGTTGTAGCTGCTAATTGTTGGGTGATAGTGTTGGTTAACGTTGTTGGTACGAAGGAAACGCTGCAAAAAGTTATCTAAAAATGTCTGCCAGAAAGAAAAGAGCCTCCACATCCACCTCAAATTTCAATATGATGATACTAGGTTTGTCAGCCGAAGAGCTCATGATAGATACCAAAAACTTAGTACTAGGCCCTTAATCCCTGAAAGAGAAATGGATTATCAAAGGGATTCGCTTGAGGAGGGGGATGTTTATGAGCCCATTCGGGCGATGATTGAGATGAGGGAGTGGAAAAGATTTGTAAACCCGGAAAAGATAGCACCAATGAACACAGTGATGGTGCATGAATTTTATGCTAACCTTCCGGAGAAGGTGGACAATGGATGCTTTGTGAGGGGAAAATATGTGCTGTGGCGAGAAGAGGTCAATGCGTTATTGAAGCGATTGATGTTGAAGGAGAGCGGTGATTGGAGCTATTTTAGAACATGGTCTAGAAGATCACCAACATCGACCGGAATGCCGTCGCAGACAAAGTAAGCTACTACAGAGTGCGTATGAAATTGCCAGAAATGGGTCAAGGGGACTGAGAAGGTGTCAGTTCAACAAAGCAGCCAAGGGTTGGTTGTATTTCGTCAGTGCCCGCCTGATTCCATCAACGCACTTTACGAGTGCGGAAGGCGAATCAAATTGATATATGGAATTATGGCGAGAAGGCGATTGATGTTGGGAAGGAGATAGTGCAAAATATTGAAGAGACGGCAGTTGGTAACAACAGGTGGGTTGGGACATGGCTCGCTTATTACAAGTTTATGCGCCATAAATGGGGTCCCAACCCTACCCACTGATACTTATGAGAAAAACCAACTTCATGTGTCATACGGGATAGTGCACTCCTTCCTGCAGACCAGTCCAGCAAGAAGAAGAAGACCACCAAGAAGACTTCAAAGCGGCGCAGAGGTCATGGATGAAGATGAGCACAAAGCAGAGGCTCACCATGAGGCGAAAAGCGATCACCGCCGCGTAATCAGAACCTCGAGGTGCCTATGATGGAGCGATTGCTCGAACCAAAGAAGATGATTGTCACGACCCGACCGGGCATGGTGCCCTACACAGGCACCCTTTTCGTATACATCGAGAATAGCAATGAACATACACCACCGATAAAATGCTTAATCATAAAATAACAACAAAGCAGCCGATAAGGCCACCTTAGTAAACTATACAAATAAAACATTACATTTTTTCTTTAAAACCCAAACCACAATGTGACTACGCACTTAAAGAATAACAACTACGGCGGGACGGGGCCCGCCATACCACGAATGTACAACAACCGACAATACCAGGATAAGCCTCGGAATAAAGGAGTTTTTCAACGGTGAATAGTGATCCTAAGAGTGAGGATCAAGAATGTACTCTACTGCGTGAAACGCCGAAACAAGGAGGTCGATGCAACGTGTACCAAATATGTGAACGAAATCGTAATGAAATCATAAGTCTATAATAAAGCGGAGACATGTATGATAACTCGATTAACGATACACGGTGCCTTACTAACAATGAGTAATCAAGAGTATACTTACAACATAAAAATAGGAAGCTCGCGATCAGCAAGACCACCCGCGCGATCATTAAGCAATCCTACTCGGGACTATTTCACGCGTAGTCGTGTGGACCCGTGAGGTATTCTCGCATAGTTTGTACCGCGCGTGGGACTATTTCACCCGCATAAGCCCATAAGGACTCGCATGAGGTATTCCTCGCATCATGGGTAGCAAATCCACGGAAACAGGTGGTATAACGTCTTGGGGGTTTACCCCTCATTTATACTCTTACCCTAAAGTAGGTGGTATAACGTCTTGGGGGTTTACCCCTCATTTATACTCTTACCCTAGCTCAACCGGCCATCATACATAACATAGGCCCTACCGGCTTATCATACATAACATAAGCACTACCGGCTTATTATACACTAAATAAGCAAGTTAAGAAATCCCCCTAACTTCTTATTAGCCTTATTCATATACACTCTCATTTTAGTTTACTTAAGGCACTAACAAGTCATTATAAAATTCGAGAATTAACCCAAAGTACTACGTACTTCTATTCTTTTAAAAATGACTCTTTTCCATACAAAACTTCCAAGATACTAATAATTGTAGTATCAAGTCATAACTACATTTTTAGACAAGTCACAATACCTTTTAGAAATACATGTTCAGGCTTCTAAATCAAGTGACTTCTTTCTTTTAAAAACCTTAAGCAATTGATGCCTTTAAATCAATTTGCCTTCCTTTATTTCAAGTCATTTATCATCCTTATATTACTTAGAGTAAATCACTCTTTTTAACCTTCCATAAAGCTATTATAACCAACTTCCCATAAAGCCGTTATACTAGCTTTATACCTTAGAAACTTACACTCTTCTTTATAACCAAGAGGCTTAAACTTTCCAACAAAACAAGTATCAAAAATACTTTCAACATACTTAAAGTCTCTTAACTTTTGAAAACCAAGATATCCTTAATATTTAAACAAGTGAGTTAATTCCTTAACTCAACCAACTTGGACATTCTTAAAATAAGCCAAGGATATCAAATGGACTAGATTGTCAAAATCTTGTACGTCTACAGTACTATACATTTACCACTAATTCATGCTCAAGAGATAAGAAAGTTCCACATACCTCTTCGGGTCAAACCACTTGCCAAGTACAATATCCCGCCCGTAGTATGTCAACCTCCTTTTTTTTCTTTAAGATTCCAAATTCTTAAAAAGTGGGTATGTACGGAAGATCGGATGTAGCAGTAGCAGCAATAGAAGGAATATTTGGAATCTCTATGGCACAACGTATCTAACCTTCTTCTGTTGATGTTCCAATTGCTTAAGAAATGACATTGCCAATTCTAAGTGAGAGAAATAGAATTATAGCATTCCAGCATGTACTTCTCAATTCAAAGTTAAAAGGAATCTTTCTACTAATCTTGGCAATTCAAAGAATTGCTAAAGTTATCCTGAGAGCTTTTATTTACTTATCACTTGCCTCCCATTGGCCACCTTGGCGGTGGAGGCATTAATCTCACGCCACGACATTTCAATATGCACGATCACTTAATTAAATTAAGTGACCTGGCTCCATATAATTATTAATTATACACATAAATAATTCTCAATCTCAATTTGCTTAAATAAAAAAAAACTCATAAGACCTTCGTATACTCAATGTCATAATTTTTATAATACGTTACTAATTCATAACCTCGTTGGGAATATACGGCTATTAATATAAATTTTCATTGTCACACTCGTCGTAACCAAATTTATTTCGGAATCACATCCTTTTGTATACTAATTTCCAATACTCGGATCTTATTTCCTTAATTACTATTCTTTAATTATCGCCTTAAGATTACGAGGTGTAACAATGATGCAGAATTTTGACACGGTGATACAAGGACAACAAGAAATGAGGCAGAGAATTGACGAGATGAGTTCCTTGTTCAACCAGTGGTCAATGCACTATCCACCACCACCGCCACCACTTTAAACCAAGTCTGTAAGTCGTCTTGTTTCTTTTATTTTCTTTGAGTCTTGCACACATTGGGGACAATGTGTGATTTAAGCTTGGGGGGGTGTCTTATTTGTGTCCTATTGTTGTAGTATGTTTGAGTCTTTTTGAATTGTTTTGTGTATTTTTTAGTCATAATTTTTTTCTTTTTGAGTCATAATTGTCTGTCAAAGATCATGCATGTTGTAGTTACTAGAAACACCTAGTGAAGTAAGGTGGAATAATGTAATGGAATTAGAAGCAACTATCTAAACGCTTAGGTTAGATATGCCAAAAACTCATGAAATCTGTCTATTTGGGGTTTCTTGCTTGAATTGTGCATGTTAAATGATTAAAACCTATGTGTATGATTGTTTGTTATTTGAGGCGAAATAGTTAGGATATGCATGTTAGGGAGATGACTCAGACATTTCTTTGTTAGCCAATTCTTACCACTCTTTTCTACCCCTGACATTAAAAATATCCCTAGTCAGCCCCGTTGAGCCTAAATATTAAACTTTTTCTTTGACACCCTATATTCCCATACTTGTGCCATAAGTAAAAATGTGAAATAGTTGGAATAGAATGTGTTAAAAAAAAAAGACAAAAAGAGTGAACAAGTTTGATGCACCCCAATAAAAAAGTAATAAGAAATAGGCAAAAGCCTAAGTTTGGGGGTGTCTGTGATTTATAATACACTTCACTCTCTCAAAACAAAAGAGGGGAAAGATAGATATAAAGTGAAGGAAAGAAATCAAAAGAAAAGGGAAAAATTGAAAAGCTAAAGAGCTTATGGTACACAAAATGAGCCTAAATGCCTATTTTTACCTACCCATGCCTAAGCCTACATTACAACCCTGAAAAGTCCTGAAGATCTCTTATATGCATATCCATGATTAGTGGAGAATAGCAAGTAAAAATGTCATAGGATTTTTGAAATTGACATGCATAATTCAGTATTCTTACTTCCATTAAGTATGATTAAAATGAGTTTGCGAAATATCTAGCTTAATGTGTTTAGAATGCTAAAACTTCATGCTATATGTTCCTGCATATTATTCTGTTAATCTTCATGTTTTTCTAAGTGACACCAATGCAACAAAGTGATCAAGGTCATTGAGTCTTTCTATTTTCCTTTTCTTTGAGTCTTTATTTCTTTCTTTTTGATCTTTGCTCGAGGGCGAACAAAGGTTAAGTTTGGGGGTATTTGATCGGTGTATTTTATATACACTTTTTGAGTCGTTTTTAGTGAGTCTTTTGTCCCTTTTTGTACAAATACGTGTCGTCTTAGCATAGATTTTCTTTCTTTTGAGTCAAATTGGTTAAAGTGGCTCTTTGGCGGAAAAGGAGCGAAAAGAGGGCAAAAAATGGAGTTTCCAGAGCTCGAAATACGAGAAAGCGGCAAACCAGGCACGAACACGGCCGTGTGGCCTCGGCCAGCCCAAGGCGGCGCCACGCGAAGATTCAGAGGCTTGTAGAAGATCCAGCGCCGCGGCGCCTCTAGACAACAGAGTGCATGCGCGGCGCTAATCGTCGAAGCGATGTAGAACTTCCGGCCATGGCTGATTCTGGCCATGAGCCGACGCGGGAAAAATCAGGTTTTTGACGAATTATGGGTCATGCCTGAAGGAAAACCTTAATGTCGGTTTGGAGGCTATAAAAAGAGAACCCTAGGTCAGTTTTAAGGGTTCCCTTTCTTGCCAATTCACAACACATCTTGGAGTTCAAGATTGGAGACCATTCTTTAGTAATTTCTTTCTTTTCTTTTACTTTATTTTCAGTTTTATGTTGGATATTGAATTAGTTCTTGTCATGTCTATGGCTAGGAACTAATTCTAATATAGGGCTTTCCATGTCAATTCACTTGAACCTTATTCTAAGAATTAATGCATGTTATGGTTGTTCTTCTTATTGTTGAGATTTATCCAATAGATGATTTGATTGCTTGGTAATTACTTGATCATTAATTATCATTACTTATATGATTTCTAACCGAAATCCGAAAGGGGAGGTTGTGACTATGCTGTAGTTGGGTAGACATAGGTCGAATTGGGGATGAAAATACCTCAATTACTTGTGTAGCATTAATAGGTTTTTGTTCGTAATCCTCCTCTAGAGTCATCCTTATCACCGAAAGGTAGAAAGGAGTTGTACTGGGGTTGAGTGTTTATATAACCTTAACAGGAGTATAAAATGAATTAGTAAACCTGCTATCTCCAAAAGAAGAAGAACCATAGTTAATTGCATTAGTAAGTAATATAAGTGGATAGTTGATGAGATCTGGAAGCCCTATTTCCATCATTACTGAAGTAAACAACATAGTTAATTAGTCTTTATAATTATTAGTCATAAACAACAAATCAATATTCGGTCACCAAATAGATAACAATGAATAGAAATTGGTAATTGAACACTAATCCCTGAGGACGATAACTCGGTCTTCAAAGACTATATTACTTGACTCGACAATGTGCACTTGCGTTAAGTGTGTGCATTAAACCGCGCATCAAGTTTTTGGCGCCGTTGCCGGGGATTGGCGTAGTTCAATGTCAATCTTATCTATTCTTAATTCTAATTTGGTTTTATTTTATTTTTTATTATTTTTATTTATTACGTTTTTTTTCATTTTTTTTTATTGTTTGTGAAAACCAGTTGCCGTGATCCGTTTGTCTGTTTTTGATCTGTTTCAGAAACTCAGTTTATGCGAAGGAGAAGATGAGCAGACACTCTTGTTCCCTTCAATTCAGAAATTGAGAAAACTTGTAAACAGAACAGAAGGAACCAACGAATTTCAGCCTTAATTGAGATGGAAGACGCACAAAACAATAACGAGATGAATGAGGGGTTAGGTGATCATCAGCCTAACATGAGAATGCCTCGGAGAGTGCTAATGGATGTAGAGGAGAGAGTTCAGGTCCAAGCGGAGAGGAGCTTGGGAGATTACGTGCTGCCGAGGGTGAACGGAGCACAAACTTGTATTAGGCTCCCAGCAATAGGAGCAAATAATTTTGAGATCAAACCTGCAATTCTAAGTATGGTGCAGAATACGGTGCAGTTTGGAGGATTGCCGTCGGAGGATCCTCACATGCATATAGCTAATTTCTTGGAGCTGTGTGCAACATTCAGATATAACGGCGTTACTGATGACGCTGCCAGATTGAGGCTCTTTCCTTTCTCACTCAGGGATAGAGCGAAAGTGTGGTTGAATTCTTTGCCAGCGGATTCGATATTTACATGGCAAGAGCTGACACAGAAATTTTTGGGTTCTGCATCGGGGTTGAGTGTTTATATATCCTAACCGAAATATAAAACGGCTTAGTTAACCTGCTATCTCAATATATAAGAAGAACATTTATCATTGCATTAAAGATTAAAGCGAGCGGATAGTTGAGGAGATTGGAAGCCCTATTTCCACCATATTTGATTTAAGTAAAGTAAATTAGTTAACTTTTATAATTATTTAGTAGTCATAGATACAAACAACCATCAAAATATCGATCACCAAATAGATACCATAGGATAGAAATTGGTAATTGAACACTAATTCATGAGGACGATATTCGGTCTTACCCAGACTATATTAGTTGTCACGATACGTGCACTTGCGTTAAGCGTGTGGATAAATTGTTAACAAGTTTTTGGCGCCGTTGCCGAGGATTGGCGTAGTTCAATATCAATCTATCTATTATTAATCTCTAATTTGGTTTTTATTTTCTTTTATTTTATTTTATTTGTGGAACCGTGCGTCGTGATTCGTTTGTTGGTTTTTATTCATCTCAGGGATCCAACAAACATGGACTACCACTATCACGGGTTACAGAACTATCAACAGCAATGTAACCATCATGTCCCACATGAAGAGCAGAATGGGTTGCGAACGGCCATACTCAGGCTAACTAAGCACCAAACTCAGTTCATGGATGAGACAAGAGTGTCCCTAAAGAATTTGGAGACACATATAGGACAACTTGCGGGCATGCTAAGCAATAGAATACAAGGGAATCACCCTGAAAATATTAGGGCGAATCCAAAAGAGCAATGTCAGGCGGTTGACCTAAGAAATGGTGAACCAGTGGAAGCAAGCTCCCCACCGCCGTATCGAGAGAATGATGGTCCAGAATGCTCGCAGGATTTTCAGCGCCGTGGCGCCACTGAGCAGCGCCATGGTGCCGAAAGTCCAGAGACTTTGCAGGAGTTTGGGCGCCACGGCGCCGAATCTCAGGGTCGTGGCGCCGCAAGATCAGAAGGCGCAGTGGTTGCTGGAAACCTTCATACGGAACAAAGAGGACTGACAGCAGTTGTGGACGCACCCCAATTGAAGATACCGTATCCTCAGAGGCTAAAGACAAGTTCCCTTGACAAGCAGTTCTCTAAATTCTTGGAAGTTCTCAAACAACTGCAACTCAACATCCCGTTTGCTGAAGCTCTAGAGCAGATGCCGAGTTACGTAAAGTTCATGAAGGAGATTCTCAGTAAAAAGAGGAGGATAGATGACCATGAAACAATACTGTTGATTGGAGAATGCAGCGTCATCCTACAGAGGAAGTTACCTCAGAAGTTGAAAGATCCGGGAAGCTTCACCATCCCTTGCACTATAGGAAAGTTTGAATGTCATAAGACGTTGTGTGATCTGGGGGCAGATATAAATTTGATGCCCTATCTGGTGCTTTTCAAACTTGGAATGGGAGAAGCAAGACCTACAAACATCACTTTACAGCTAGTTGATCGCTCCATCGTCCATCCCAGAGGAGTCATCGAGGATGTGTTGGTTAAAGTGGACAAGTTCATCTTTCCCGCTGATTTCATCATCTTAGACATGAGAGACAATGACATGACCCCCATTATCCTTGGCAGACCATTCCTAGCCACGGGACAGGCACTCATTGATGTTCGAAAAGGTGAGCTGAAGCTTCGTGTGGAAGAAGAAGAGGTGATTTTCAATGTATTCCAAGAAGCAACCTTCCCAGAGGCAAATGGAAATTGTTATGCCATTAATATGATTGAAGAAACAGTTTCAGAAAATGGGGTTAGGAGTGCTGATGCTCTTGAAGAAGTGCTGACCCAATGGGGTGATAATAGCGGCAATGACACGAAATTAATGGAGTATGCAAATTGGATGGATTCGTATGAGCAATGCTATAAGAAGAAATATGAAGAGCTAGGGCAGATGCCATAGAGATCAGTAACATCTACAGAAAAAGCCCCAGAGTTAGAGTTGAAGACTCTGCCAGATCATTTGCAATACCGATATCTAGGTGAGAACTAATCCTTACCAGTGATCGTATCATGTCAGCTATCTACAGTGGAGGTTGAGAAGTTGTTGAGAGTGCTGAAAGATCACAAGCGTGCCATTGGATGGACATTGGCAGACATAAGGGGGATAAGTCCCTCAACAGTGATGCATAAGATCCGTTTAGAATATGAGAGCAGATCCTCCATTGAGGCACAACGGAGACTGAATCCAAACATGAAGGAAGTAGTAAGAAAAGAAATCATGAAATGGATTGACGCTGGGTTAATTTATCCTATCTCTGACAGTATATGGGTGAGTCATGTGCAAGTGGTGCCCAAAAAGGGTGGCATGACAGTGGTGACCAACGAAAGGAATGAGCTCATTCCATCTAGAACAGTCACTGGGTGGAGGATTTGCATTGACTACCGCAAGTTGAACAATGCAACCAGAAAAGACAACTTTCCATTGCCCTTTTTAGATCAGATAATGTATAGGCTTGCAGGGCACAACTATTATTGTTTCTTGGATGGTTACTCAGGGTATCATCAGATTGTCAGAGCACCAGAAGATCAGGAAAATACAACTTTCACATGCCCCTTTGATACGTTTGATTTCAGAAGGATGTCATTTGGGCTTTGCAATGCACCTGCCACCTTTCAGAGGTGCATGATGGCAATTTTCTCTGACATGGTGGAGAGGACCATAGAGATTTTCATGGATGATTTCTCGGTTTTTGGGTCTTTTTTCGACGAGTGTTTAAGGCACTTGGAAGCAGTGTTGACATGGTGTGAAGAGTCCAACCTTGTGCTGAATTGGGAGAAGTGTCACTTCATGGTGAGAGAGAGGATTGTCCTTGGACACAAAATATCCAACCAAGGTATTGAGGTGGACAGAGAAAAGATTTGATGGTGAAAATCTACCACCTCGGTCGCCAGTGCGGGTGAAGTTTCCTTGGGCATGCTGGTTTCTATAGAAGATTCATCAAAGACTTTTCAAAAGTTTCGAAACCCCTTTCCACCTTGCTAATGACTGGAGTTGCTTTTGAATTCAATAAGGAATGCATGACCGCCTTTCAGACACTCAATGAGAGGCTAATCTCAGCACCCATAGTCATTGCACCAAACTGGGAGCTCCCATTTGAACTAATGTGTGATGCAAGTGACTATGCAGTGGGAGCAGTACTACAGAAAAAGAATTGCTAGCAATAGTATATGCATTTGAGAAGTTCATGCCATACTTAATTGACAATAAGGCGATAGTATACACGGACCACTCTGCCATAAAGTACTTGATGACAAAGAAGGATGCAAAACCCTGCCTTATCTGATGGGTACTGCTATTACAAGAATTTGACATGGAAATCCGTGACAAGAAGGGGACAGAGAACTCAGTTGCTGACCACCTGTCAAGGCTTGAAAACAAAGAGAGCCAGAACAACAAGAATGTGAAGATAAATGATCACTTCCCAGATGAGCAATTGTTTCAAGTAAGCGTTGTCTTTAATTTACCTTGGTACGCTGATTTTGTTAATTTTCTTGCAGCTAAGGTAGTACCCCCAGGATTGACAAGACAACAGGTGAAGAGGTTCCACTAAGAGGTAAAACATTACTATTGGGAGGAGTCAATGCTCTACAAGCACTGCGCCGACCAAGTCATTAGGCGCTGTGTACCAGAAGATGAGATGCACCATATTCTCACTCATTGTCACACCTTACAATGTGGTGGACATTTTGGAGCATCAAGGACATCCGCCAAAGTATTGCAGAGTGGGTTTTATTGGCCATCCCTATTCAAGGATGCCAACGCCTTTGTGAAGGGTTGCGATCGTTGTCAGCGAACGGGAACATATCAAGGAGAAATGAAATGCCCCTGAATGGGATCTTGGAGGTGGAGATATTTGATGTGTGGGGGGTGGACTTCATGGGTACTTTCCCGTCGTCCTTTGGGAATCAATACATTCTTCTTGCAGTGGATTATGTGTCTAAATGGGTAGAAGCAGTAGCCACTAAAGAGAATGACAGTAAGACAGTCCAAAAGTTTCTCCAAAAGAACATATTCACAAGGTTTGGTACTCCGAGAGCCATCATCAGCGATGAAGGAAGCCACTTTTGTAATAACCAGCTTGATAACTACTTGGCCGCTACGGAGTCTACCACCGCACTATACTGCCCTATCATCCTCAAGAGAATGGGCAAACCGAAATTTTAAACAGGGCGGTGAAAAACATACTGGAAAAGACAGTGGATAGCTCAAGGAAGAATTGGTCTATCAAGTTGGATGACGTACTCTGGGCCTATAGAACAGCGTTCAAAACTCTCATTGGAATGTCACCATACCGATTGGTGTTTGGGAAAGCTTGTCATCTGCCGGTGGAGTTAGAACACAGGGCTTATTGGGCGATGAAGAAGCTGAACATGGATGCCAAGGCAGCAGGACAGAAGAGGTTGCTACAGGTGAGTGAGTGGATGAATTCAGATACAACGCCTATTAGAACGCAAAGATCTACAAGGCAAGAACCAAGGCATGACATGATAAGAACTTGATCCCTAATGAATTCCAAGCAGGACAACAAGTGCTCTTATTCAACTGAAGGTTGCGACTCTTCCCAGGTAAGCTTAAATCTCGATGGTCAGGCTCATTCACTATTGAAAGAGTATTTCCCTATGGTGCGGTTGAAATAAGAGGAAAAGAGGGAGAACCGTTCAAAGTGAACGGACAGAGATTGAAACCGTACTTGATAAATGACATGGAACATGTGAGCTCTGTGACCCATCTCAAGCCAGTGTGAAGAAGAACCTGCGTACGGCTACAAGACCTTAAAGACAGCGCTACTTGGGAGGCAACCCAAGGTTTTAAATTTCTGCAATTTTAGCTTAGTTAGAACAGACTCACGTCTGGTATTGTTTTTGATGTTGTGATGCTAGGTACAAGGCCAAAAACATGGCGCAGAGTTCTCAGACCTCGTAGTACTTTGGGCGCCACGGTACCGACATGTAGAGCCGCGGCGCCACCCTGAAATTATATGTCATGCATTACCCACCGCCACCATTTTAAACAACAAGTCTGTAAGTTGTCCCGTCTTTCTTTTATCTTTGAGTCTTGCACACATTAGGGATAATGTGTGATTTAAGTTTGGGGGGGGGGGTTCTTAGTTTATTTTTGATAGTTTATTTTTAAGTCAAATTTTTTTTCTTTTTATGATCATGCATGTTGTAGTTACTTGAAACGCCTAATGAAGTAAAATGAGATAATCTAATGGAATTAGAAGCAGAAAATCTGAACGCTTAAGTTAGATATGCCAAGAATTCTTGAAATCAAATTATTTGGGGTATCTTGCTTGATTTATGCATTTGTTAATGATTAAGCCTATGTGTCTGCTTACTTGTTATTTGAGGCGAAATAATTAGGATATACATGTTAGTGATATGACTCAGACATTTCTTTGTTAGCCCTTTCTTACCATTCATTGCCTATCCCTGACATTAAAATTGTATCCCTAGTCAGCCTCTTTGAGCCAAAAATAAGATCTTTCTTTGACACCCTATAATTCCATATTTTGTGCCATAAGTGAAAACTTGAGATGTTTGGAATGAAAAGTGTTGGAAAAAAATGAAAAGAAAGTGAACAAATTTATGCACCCCAATGAAAATAAAATAAATAGGCAAAAACCTAAGTTTGAGGGTGTCTGTTATTCATCATGCACCACATTCTCTCGAAACAAAAAGAGGGGAAAGATAGGTACGAGATTAAAGAGGAAATCAAAAGAAAAGGGAAGAGTTGAAAGAAAAAGAGCTTATGGTACGTAAGTTGAGCCTAAATGACTATTTTTTATCTACCCTGCCTAAGCCTACATTACAACCCTGAAAAGTCCTGAAGATCTCTAGTATGTGTACCCATGATTAGTGGAGAATAGCAAGTAAACATGCCATAGAATTTTGATGTTGACATGCATAGTTTAAGTCTTCTTACGTCCATTGAGAATGATTGAATTGAATTTGCGAAATATCTGACTTAAGAGTTTTAGAATGCTAAAAATCCATGATATATGTTCCTGCATATTATCCTACTAACCTTCATTCTTTTCTAGTGGCAATTGTGCAGCAGATTGATCAGTGTCTTTGAGTCCTTTTATTTTCTTTTCCTTCGTGTTTTGTCTCTATTTCTGATCTTTACTCGAGGGCGAGCAAAGGTTAAGTTTGGGGGTGTTTGTTAGGTGTATTTTATATACACCTTTTGAGTCATCTTTAGTTAGTCTTTGGCCCATTTTTGTACAAATACGTGTCATGTTAGTATATATTTTCTTTCTTTTGAGTCATAGTGGTTTAAAATGACACATTGGCGAAAAGAAGCAAAAAGAGGGCAGAAACAGAGGTTCTAGAGCCAAAAGAGATGAAAAGTTGGCACCCCAGACGAAGGACATGGCGGCGCCGTGGCGCCACTATATCAGCGAAAGCAGCACCACGACGCCCAAAAATCGGCGAGCGCGGGAGTTTGAACTACGACGCGGTCTCGGGCCTTGCCGTCACGAATTTTCAGCCAAATCCGAATGGGAATGGGCCAAGACCAAGAGGGAAAAGTTGGGAACATATTTGGAGGATATAAAAAGGCCTTAGGGCAGATTTTGAAGGGTTCCACAATTCCTAACTCTACACAACACATAGTTCTTGAAAGCTTCAAGATTGGAGGCTTGTTCTTGAGTAATTCCTTTTCTTACTTTATTTATTTTTCAGTTTATATTGGATAATATTTTAGTTTTTAGCATGTCTATGGCTAGGAACTAAACTTTAATTAGGGCTTTCCATCTGAATCACTTGAACCTCATTTTATGATTTAATGCATGGTTTTGGTTTCTTCTTGGGAAGAAAGCAGTCCTAGTGAGGTGCAATGCTGAAACTGTGATCGGTAAACAAACTCTACAGAAGAGTGAAATATACTGCTTGGGCTTCCGTCACTTCTATAAAACGCTGCCCAACAGACTGAAATGACTATCTTCGGGATATGATGCCAGAGTTGGGACTTTTGCGGCAGTCTTAAGAGTTGTTGAACCCTCCTTATTAATAGTTTCTTCTATCTGGTACTTAATTAAGATCCTCGCTTTCTCTCAGCCACTAGTGGCTTATGTAGTGGTCGGCATTCCTACGTGCTCCTTCTTGCCCCCCTACTTAAGAACCCAAAGGTGACCTTTGGATGTTGTCGTGACGCTTTGGTTACGAAGGTTACCGCGGTCTAGGTTTATGGATGGATTCAGTCAGCGAAAGTCCCCATAATCTCGTGCTTTTTCTCGAGAATGGAATCCTCTGGAACTCCTTTGTCCTTTGACTCTCAACTCAATGCATCACAGACTGACGAAAATATAGTTGAGATTTATTCAATAATTACTTTGATTGCTTGGTAATTAATTGATCACTAATTATCATCATATATATGATTTCTAATCTAGACCCGAAAGGGGAGATTGTGAATATGCTATAGTTGAATAAACATAGGTTAAAATCGTGGACGAAAGTACCCCGATACTTGTGTAGTTTGATAGGTTATTGTTCTTAATCCTCCTTTGTGGTAAATCTTATCATCGAAAGATAGAAGGGTTCTGCATCGGGATTGAGTATTTATATATCCTAACCGGAATATAAAACGGCTTAGTTAACCTGTTATCTCAATATAGAAGAAGAAACTTTATCATTGCATTAAAGATTAAAGCGAGCGAATAGTTGAGGAGATTGAAAGCCCTATTTCCACCATATCTGATTTAAGTAAAGTAAATTAGTTAACTTTTATAATTATTTAGTAGTCATAGATACAAACAACCATCAAAATATCGATCACCAAATAGATACCATAGGATAGAAATTGGTAATTGAACACTAATCCCTGAGGACGATATTCGGTCATACCCAGACTATATTACTTGTCACGATACGTGCACTTACGTTAAGCGTGTGGATAAATTGCTAACAGTGGTCAAAGTGATCCTTACCGTTAATGCGAGTCTTAACTAGAACTCCGCATAAGGATAAGGATAACCCTCCATGTGAAGCATGGAAAGGATCTCATCTACAAATGTTGTGATATGGGGTAGTGTGGCGAGGGTTGAAGTACCTAAGACAAAACAGGTCAAGTTGGACCTAAGACTTTAGAGTGTATATCCACTGGATCTACAAATAACAGTAGTGCTTATGTCATCTTGGGTCAAAGAAGGCTGAATTCTTTGAAGATAACTTTCCTTAAGAAGGAAAAAGTAGTAATTGCTCAAGGTTAACAAGAACCCGCAAGTGTCTGATTGTACGGAACTAGACGTTCTAGATCTATAGGACTCGAAAGTTGCTGACTATCCGGAGCTTAATGCTCCAGATATACAGAACTCAGGGATTCTAGATGTTGAACCGAGACAGAGCAAAAAGAGGGATGGTTGATCTTCCTCCAGGAAAAAAACCTCTGGGTTGTAAAAATGGATACTCAAATCGGTAAAAATTAGGTGGATATATTGACGAGTATAAGGCCTCGGCTACTTGGACATGTGCTCCTATGTGAAAAGCTTAACCTCCAGGGTCACCGCAGTCTTGTGTGACATGGATGTTAAGACAGTCTTCCTAACCGGAGAGTTGGTTTTTGTGGACTGTTGGGCTTCTTCCTGAACTTCCATTATGGTTCCTGAAATGTTTACATTTTGGTCCTGAAAGTTTCAGATAAAATAAAAACAATGAATCTGACTACAGAAACATTGACTCTGAATCTAGAAAGTCAACAGTTGGAAAACCAAAAGTCCAAAAGTGGAATAAGAAAGTAATACCCAAGGGGTATGAGGTTCCGGGAAATAGAAGAAAGTTTGTTGACTTGTCAAATCTCTGTGCGGGTTGAAACAGACCCTGAAGCATTGACACGAAACATTTGATAGTACTCCACTATTGAAGGGTTTCTCCATTAATGAGTGTGACAAATGTGTCTACATGAAAGGTAATTTTGACTCTTTTGTCATGATGTGCCTTTACGTAGACGACATGTTGATCCTAAAGACTAAGAGTATGTTGAAATGATGTTTCGACATGAATGATATGGGTATCACAGATGACATCTTAGGAATTGGGATTCTAAGACATCTAACAGACTGGTCTAAACCAAACTCACTTGTGTGTGTTTTGACATTCTCGTTGAAGTCACCAATGGATATGAATCATATAATTGATTGGAATCATGAGAGCTTTGGTTCTGCAAGTTTGCTGAATACATCCTTTTTCCTGTTGCTGAAGACACATAGATTCCTCTCTTCCCATGTTTCATAAACCACACCAGCAAAACAAACCTTCAACAGTACATCTTTGGGAGCTTTGGTTCTGCAAGTTTGCTGAATACATCATTTTTCCTGTTGCCAAAGAAGTATACTTCTTTTGCACTGCAACCATTCCAAAATAGAACCAAATACTCCTAGTAAATTCACATTCAAAGAAGAGATAGGCCATCGTTTCTGCATGGGAACCACAAAGGACACATAGCTCATTGATACTCAGGCCCCAACTCAATAATTTATCTTTAGTTCCCAGTCTATCAAGAAGGGATAACCATAAAATGAAAACATGCTTAGGACAAGCTGCATCGTGAGGCAACATCTTGCTTAAGTTGATCTCTCAAAATCAGACTGGTTTTTATCAAAGGCAAACTGTATACTGAGAATGTTCTACTCACTCAAGAGCTAGTTCAGGACATCAAGAAGAACAACAAATATGGGAACATAGTCATGAAACTTAACATGGCCAAGGCCTATGACGAGGAGTCTTAGTTGTTCCTAAAAGCAGCTATCGGACAAATGGGATTCTTTGAATGTTTTATTGATCTTATTCAGACTCATTTTTAAAGTTTAGTACTCAGTTATGATTAATGGTTTGAGACATGAATTCTTTCATTCCACCAGAGGCCTTAAACAAGGTGACCCTTTATCACTTGGTTTAGTTGTGTTGGCTGTTGAGACTCTATCCAAGACTTTCAATCAGCTTCACAACAAAGAGAGGGAGATATTGGTTACACTATGCAACAAAGGGGCCCTTTGATCAATCACTTATGTTATGCATATGACATTGTTACATTTTCATCTGGAAATAAAAGATCTATCAAAATGATAACGAAAGTATTGAGACAGTATGAGAAGGAGTCTGGACAAGAGATCAACATTGATAAAAGTATTTTTTTTACTGCCACTTATTCTCCTGAATGTAGAAGAAAAATGATTAGTAGAATTACTGGGTACAAACCAGTTATTTCCAATGAAGTACCTGGGATGCCCTATATTTCCTGGTAGAAAAAGGCTTTCTCATTTTGCTGATATTGCAAAGAGTGTTATGAATAAATCTCAAGGATGACAAGGTAACATTCTTTCAACTGAGGGGAGAGCAATCATCATTAAACATGTGCTCCAGTCACAAACTCTTCATACTCTTGCTGCAATGTCCCCTCCCAAGGGCATTATAAAACAACTAGAAATATATTTTGTTGATTTTTTCTGGGGCCAGACTGACAACAAAAAAAGGTATCATTGGAGCTCATGGGCCAATATGTGTTATCCTCAATTAGAGGAGGGGGGGGGTTACATGTTTCAAAAACATTGAAGATATTGGTAAAGTTTTTGCTGCTAAAAGATGGTAGAGGCTGAGAGTTAAAAATAATCTATGATCTCAATTCACGATGGCTAAGTATTGTTAAAGAGGCCATGTGGTAGCCAGAAAGATTCAAGGTAGTCATTCCTTTATTTGGAAAGAACTACTGAGAATAAAAGTTGAAGTTGAACCACATATCTTGTGGAAGATCAATGAAGCTCAAATTTCCTTCTAGTGGGATAATTGGACTGACCATGATCCACTGGTTATTCATCATCAGTCTGATAGTAATTCAGGTACTATCATGGTAGCAGACTGTTTAGAAGGTAATAACTGGGATATGGAGTACATTTCCAAGCTTTTGCCAACAGAAATATGTCATATTATTCAGAGGGTGGATATAGAAGGATCATGTCATTTGGACTGATAATTCATCTGGAAAGTTCACTTGTGCAAGTTCTTTCCAAATTTTGAGAAAGAGAGTGTCAGAGGTTCCTAGATGAAAATGCATATGGAATAAAAGAATTTCTTTTCAAAATGGCCTTTATCAGTTAGAGAATCATCAAAAATAAACTGCCTATGTATGATAGAATCAAGAATTATGCAAGTAATGTTGATCCTATGTGCATTTGTTGTGACCAGTCTAAAGAAGAAACCATCTTTCATGTCTTCATAGAAGGGGATCTAGCCAAAAAAGTATGTCAATTCTTTGGTAATTCTATGGGTATCACCATGCAGAATCAAAATATTCAATCCAGGTTTCTTACATGGTGGAATTTCAACACAAAAAACTCTATTTTAAGAGTGGCATACCAGAGTATTCCTGAAGGGGAGCCTTGGAGTAACTGGTAAAGTTGTTGTCATGTGACCAGGAGGTCATGGGTTCAAGCCGTGGAAACTACCTCCGACAGAAATGCAAGGTAAGACTGTGTACAACAGACCCTTGTGGTGCGGTCCTTCCCCGGACCCGCGCATAGCGGGAGCTTAGTGCACCGGGATGCCCTTTTTATACCAGAGTATTCCTATCTTTATTTGTTGGGAATTGTGGAAAGCTTGGAGGTCTTTAAAATATGGCCACAAGACTTATTCTGTGTCAAAATTTGATATAAAGGTGCCCAACATGTGAGATGTATCATGAACAAGAAAGGATATAAAGAAGAGTCAATCTACAATTGGAGCAAAATTTATAGCCCCATGAAAGCCTAAAAAGCTATTTTAACCAGTATTTCTATCACTTGGAGCAAACCACCAGAAAATGTCATCAAAATTAACACTGATGGAAGCAGTATAGTGCATAGCAACAAAGCAGGAATTGGAGGGATTGCTAGAGACTCTAGAGGAGACATCATCATGGCATTTGCTAAATCTTTACAGTTTTGCTCAAATAACAATGCAGAGATTCAGGCTACAAGTTTTGGTATTGATCGGTGTATTTTATATACACCTTTTGAGTCAATTTTAGTGAGTCTTTTGTCCATTTTTGTACAAATATGTGTCGTCTTAGGATAGATTTTCTTCCTTTTGAGTCATATTGGTTTAAAGTGGTTAATTGGCGAAAAGGAGCAAAAAGAGGGCAAAAACGGAGGTTCCAGAGCTCGAAAAGCGAGAAAGTGGCGAAGCGGGCACAGAACAGCGCCAGCGCCGCGGCGCCTCCAGCCAGCAGAGCTAGGCGCTACGACGCCTAATATTCAGAGGATTGCAGAAGTTCCGGCGCCGCGACGCCAGTTGCAGGGCCGCGGCACCGAAGCGGGAAAAATTAGATTTTCGACTGAATAATGGGCCAGGCCTGAAGGAAAACCTGCATCACGTTTTGGAGGCTATAAAAAGAGAACCCTAGGTTTCCTCTTCTTGCCAAAACACAAGACTTTGGAGATCAAGATTGGAGACCTTCTTTTAGTAATTTTCTTGTTCTTGTTTTACTTTATTTTCAGTTTATGTTGGATGTTAAATTAGTTCTTGTCATGTCTATGGCTAGGAACTAACTTTAATATAGGGTTTTCCATGTCAATTCACTTGAACCTTTTCTTTATGAATTAATGCATGTTCTTGGTTCTTCTTCTTATTGTTGAAATTTATTCAATATATGTTTTGATTGCTTGGTAATTACCTGATCATTAATTATCATAATTCTTATGATTTCTAACCGAAATCCGAAAGGGGAGGTTGTGAATATGCTGTAGTTGGATAGACATAGGTTAAATCGTGGATGAAAATACCCCGATACTTGTGTAGCATTAATAAGGTTTTTGTTCTTAATCCTCCTCTAGAGTCAACCTTATCACCGAAAGGTAGAAAGGTGATGTACTGGGGTCGAGTGTTTATATAACCTTAACAAGAGTATAAAACGGCTTAGTAAACCTGTTATCTCAAAATAGAAGAAGAACCATTGTCAATTGCATTAATAAGTAAGTTAAGCGGATAGTTGAGGAGATTTGGAAGCCCTATTTCCACATTACTGAAGTAAAACAACATAGTTTAATTAGTTTTCATAATTAGAATCATAAACAACAACTCAATTATCGGTCACCAAATAGATAACGTAGAATAGAAATTGATACTTGAGCACTAATCCCTGAGGACGATAACTCGGTCTTCTAAGACTATATTACATGACACGACACGTGCACTTGCGTAAGTGTGTGCATTAAATCGCGCATCAAGTTTTTGGCGCCGTTGCCGGGGATTTCCATAGTTCAATATCAATTTTTTCTATTCTTAATTTCTAATTTGGTTTTTATTTTTGTTTTTATTTGTTATTATTTTTTATTTTTGTGAAAACCAGTGTGCCATGATCCGTTTGTTTATTTTGATTTGTTTCAGGAACCCAGTTTATGCGAAGGAGAAGAGGAGCAGACACTCTTGTTCCCTTCAACCCAGAAATTGAGAAAACTTGTAAACAGAACAGAAGGAACTAACGAATTTCAGCCTTAAGTGAGATGGGAGGCGTACAAAATAATAATGAGATGAATGAGAGTTTAGGTGATCATCAGCCTAACCAAAGAATGCCTCGGAGATTGCCGATGGATGTAGAGGAGAGAGTCCAGGTCTAAGCGAAGAGAAGCTTGGGAGATTATGTGCTGCCGAGGGTAAATGGAGCACAAACTTGTATTAGGCTCCCAGCAATAGGAGCGAATAATTTTGAGATCAAACCTGCAATTTTGAGTATGGTGCAGAATACGGTTCAGTTTGGAGGATTGCCGTCGGAGGATCCTCACATGCATATAGCTAATTTCTTGGAGCTATGTGCAACCTTCAGATAGGCGCATCGATGTGTTGTCGATTGAGGCTCTTTCCTTCTCACTCGGGGATGAGCGAAAGTGTGGTTGAATTCTTTGCCAGATTCGATATTTACATGGCAAGAGTTGGCACATAAATTTTTAGCAACAGTCTTCCCAATTACGCAAAGCGGCGAGAGGGAGTTGAATAATTTCTATCAAGCGATGGAGAATCATTATATGAAGCTTGGGAGAGATTCGAGGACTTGCAAAGGAAGTGTCCACACCACGTTGAGTTGTGGAATTTGGTCCACATTTTCTATAATGGGCTAAAGCGAACGACGAACAATCATTGATGCAAATGCGCAGTGGAACCTTTATGAAAAAACAGCCCATGAAGCTCATGATTTATTGGAAGACATGGCCACCAATAATCATGTCACGGAGGATAGACAAGTGAGTGGCGGACAAAGCAGGAGTTCGTGAGATTGACGCCATCATCGCACTAAATGCCCAGTGGCTCTTTTGACCAAGCGGGCCGCAACAAAATACGGTGTCAGAAATGCGGTGCAAATGCCAATGAGTTGTGAAATGTGTGGTGGTCCACATACCTTCGACAGATGCCCATCACCGATCCTAACAATATTTCGATCGAGCAGCGAGTGTGTCAGTAGGAACTATCGAGGCCCAGAACAACCCATACTCAAACACCTACAATACTGGTGGAGGAATCACCCAAATTTTTCATGGAGGCGAGCAAGCGGCAGCAGAACCGTTTAGAGGCGATGCCAAAATCAAGACCATTCACTCAGCCTCATCTTCAACAATTGGTGCCGCGTCCCAACCATAAAAGCGACGAGTGAGAGCGGCTTTGTTGACACTCACAACTCCTGCACCCGTTCATGGCAGACTAGATCCTCTCTCAGAACTTGAGACACAGTGGGCAACTAGCAAAGCTAGCAAACAACGAGCCACAGTGGTACAGCCGAGCAATACAGAGATGAACCACAGAGAATGCGGTGCAATGCGGTGGGAGTGGAAGACAGTTGGAACAGCGTGCACCTCAGCCTGTGGTTGAACAGAGGGTAGAAAAAGAGAGAGAGAGGGTTGTTGAAGATCGCCCAATATTAGAGAAAGCTCCAGAAAATGAGTACACAGAGAAGATTCCTTTCCCGCAAAGATTGCAAAGGAAAGTAGTTGATAAGTAATTCTCCAAGTTTTTGGAGACATTCAGAAAGTTACATATCAACATACCCTTCATTGAGGCGTTGGAGCAAATGCCTTCCTATTTCAAATTTATGAAGGAAATTTTGGGAAAGAAGAAGAAATTGGGAGAATATGAGATGGTGGCACTGACTGAGGAGTGCAGTGCCATCCTGCAGAAGAAGTTGCCCCCTAAACTCAAGGACCCAGGGAGCTTTACACTTCCTGCACGATTGGCGTGGTAACATGCAATAGGCCCTTTGACTTAGGGCTAGTATAAATTTGATGCCCTTATCTGTTTTTAAATGGTTGGAGTTAGGTGAGGCAAAACCAACCACGGTGAGCTTGCAATTAGCGGACAGAACGGTGGTGCACCCCAGGGGGAAGATTGAGGATGTTCTTGTTAAAGTAGGAAAATTCTTTTTCCCTGCGGATTTCCTCATTCTTGACATGGAGGGGGATGAGGAGATTCCCATCATATTGGGGAGATCGTTTCGCAACAGTGAGAGCCACGATTGGCGTAGAAAGGCGTGGTGACGAGGGTAGAAAGTGAAGAAATGGTGTTCAAAGTGTTCAAACACGTTATTGAACCCCGATCGTGGCAGTGCTTTGCAATCAAGATCGCTGGAACTTCGTGAGCGGTGCAAGTCACAACAAAGGAGATAAGCCCGCCAAAGGTAAGTGATAATCGAACCTCCTCTTGAAAATAATTATAAGAAGAAAAACAGAAGAAGAAAAAGGAAAATGTTGAAAAAGTGGATTAGTTGTGGGGTTAATCTACCCCACACTTCTTGATTTAACGAACTTGCGTCCGGTTAAAAGACGTTAAAGACAACGCTACTTGGGAGGCAACCCAATGTATTTTAAATGGTTTACTTTAATGCAGTTAATTTCTACTTAGAACAGTCTCACGGAGGTATTGTTATGTGTTGTGATGACAGGTGCAGGGCCAAGAACTGGAGGGCGAAGATAATCCAATGATTTCGAAAAATCGCAGAGCCGCGCCGGCGAGCAGGGCCGCGCTAAAAGATCGAAGCGCAGGAAATTCAGCGCCGCGACGCCCATCAGCAGGGCCGCGGCGCCAAAAGTCCAGAAAAGTTCAGAAGTTTGAGCGCCGCGGCGCAGAAAGTCCAGAAGAGCGCAGTAATTTGGGCGCCGCGGCGCCAGTTGCAGGGCCGCGGCGCCGAGACGGAAATCCAGCAGTTAAAATAAGCCCAAAAATCCGATTTTTCCCCATTCCACATCAAAACCTAAACCCTTCTTCTCCACAAAACCTGCGAAAATCCACCTTTCTCCTAAAAACCTTTCATAAACTAAACCCAATCACAACCAAAAAATTTAAATTCCCTAAACCCCTAACCATCCTAAACAACCACCCTCATCCCATTGCCTCAAATCATCATTAGAAGCAAGAAAACCTTGAAAAACACCGTCAAAGGTAACCCTTATCTTTTCTTGAGAGTTTCACTATAATCAGAGGAGGTAGTAGATTTGAGGAGGTGTTGTATCTGTGAAGGTGTGTGGGGGTGTTGAAGATTAGTTGTAAGAGTGTACGAGGTGAGTGTGGGGTGTTGCGCAGGAGCTCTTTGAGCAAGTGTGGGGGTGATAGGTGTTGTAGCTGCTGATTGTTGAGTGATAGTGTTGGGTAACATTGTTGATACAAAGGAAACGCTGCAAAAGTCATCTAAAACTGTCTGCCAGAAAGAAAAGAGTCTCCGCATTCACCTCAGCCCCTCAATATGATAATACTAGGTTTGTCAGCCACACAGCAGAGGGCAGATATCGAAAACTTAGTACCAGGCCCTTAATCCCTGAAAGAGGAATGGATTATCAAAGGGAATCATTTGAGGAGGGAGATGTATATGAGCCTATTCGGGCGATGATTGAGATGATGGGGTGGAAGAGGTTTGTTAACCCGGAAAGGATAGCACCGATGAACACAGTGATGGTGAAAGAATTTTATGCTAACTTTCAAGAGAGTGTGGAGAATAAATGCTTTGTGAGGGGAAGGGAAGTGCCTGTGACGGAAGAAGTGTTGAATTTGCTATTAAAAACAGCGGATGTTGAGGAAAAAGGTGATGACCGGAGCTACTTCAGAACATGGTCTAGAGACACCAACAACATCAACTGGGATGTCGTCGCAAGCACAGTAGGCTACCCTGGGGCTGCGTATGAATTTGCCAGAAATGGGTCGAGGATCGGCGGTGTCGATTCAACAAAACGACCAAGGTTGGTTGTACTTAATCGATGCCCGCCTAATTCCATCAACGCACTTCACCAGAGTTCCAGAAGACAGAATAAGATTGATATATGGAATCATGTCAGGGAAGACAATTGACGTAGGGAAGGAAATAGTGCAAAACATTAGAGAGACCAGCAGGTTGGTAACGACATGTGGGTTGGGACATGGCTCACTTATCACCTGCTTATGCTCCATACATGGGGTCCCAACCCTACCCATCGATCTTATGAGAAAAACCAACTTCGCGTGACATACGGGATAGTGCACTTCTTCCTGCACCAATCCTCCAAAGAAGTGAAGGAGACCAACAGCGGCAGCAGCAGAGGTCGCCATGGATGAAGATGAGCACAAACAGAGGCTCGGATGAGGCGAAGCGGCCATGACCACCCGGAATCAGAACCTCCAGTGCCTATGATGGAGCAGTTGCTCCTGAACCAAAGAAGGATGATGCAGAATTTTGACACAGTGATACAAGGACAACAAGAATTGAGGCAGGGGCAACAACAGTTGCACTAGAGAATTGACGAGATGAGTTCCTTGTTCAACCATTGGTCAATGCACTATCCACCGCCACCGCCACCACTTTAAACCAAGTCTGTAAGTTGTCCTGTTTATTTTTCTTTGAGTCTTGCACACATTGGGGACAATGTGTGATTTAAGTTTGGGGGGTGTTTTATTTGTATCTTATTGTTTTAGTATGTTTGAGTCTTTTTGATTTGTTTTGTGTATTTTTGAGTCATAATTTTTTTTTGTTTTGAGTCATAAGTTTCTGTCAAAGATCATGCATGCTGTAGTTACTAGAAACACCTAGTGAAGTAAGACTGAATAATGTAATGGAATTAGTAGCAACTATCTAAACACTTAGGTTAGATATGCCAAAAACTCATAAAATCTGTCTATTTGGGGTTTCTGCTTGAATTGTGCATTGTTAAATGATTAAAACCTATGTGCATGATTGCTTGCTATTTGAGGCGAAATAGTTAGGATATGCATGTTAGGGGAGATGACTCAGACATTTCTTTGTTATCCAATTCTTACCACTTTTTCCTATCCCTGACATTAAAAATATCCCTAGTCAGCCCCGTTGAGCCTAAACATTAAACTTTTTCTTTGACACCCTATATTTCCACACTTGTGTCATAAGTAAAAATGTGAAATGATTGGAATAGAAAGTGTTAAAAAAGAGACAAAAAGAGTGAACAAGTTTGATGCACCTCAATAAAAAAGTAATAAGAAATAGGCAAAAGCCAAAGTTTGGGGGTGCTTGTTATTCATAAAACACTTCACTCTCTCAAAACAAAAGAGGGAAAGATAGATATGAAGTGAAGAATGGAAATCATAAGAAAAGGGAAGTATTGAAAAGCAAAAGAGCTTATGGTACAGAAAATGCGCCTAAATGCCTATTTTTACCTACCCATGCCTAAAGCCTACATTACAACCCTGAAAAGTCCTGAAGATCTCTTATATGCATAACCATGATTAGTGGAGAATAGCAAGTAAACATGCCTTAGGATTTTGGAATTAACATGCATAATTCAGTATTCTTACTTCCATTAAGCATGATTAAAATGAGTTTGCAAAATATTTAGCTTAATGTGTTTAGAATGCTAAAAATTCATGCTATATGTTCCTGCATATTATTCTGCTAACCTTCATGTTTTTCTAAGTAACACCAATGCAGCAAAATGATCAATGCCATTGAGTCTTTCTATTTTCTTTTTCCTTGTGTCTTTATTTCTTTCTTTTGATCTTTGCTCGAGGGCGAGCAAAGGTTAAGTTTGGGGGTATTTGATCGGTGTATTTTATATACACCTTTTGAGTCAATTTTAGTGAGTCTTTTGTCCATTTTTGTACAAATACGTGTTGTCTTAGGATAGATTTTCTTCCTTTTGAGTCATATTGGTTTAAAGTGGCTAATTGGCGAAAATGAGCAAAAAGAGGGCAAAAACGGAGGTTCCAGAGCTCGAAAAGCGAGAAAGTGGCGAAGCGGGCACGAAGCAGCCACGCGACGCCCAAATGAGCTAGGCCACGCGCCTAATATTGAGGATTGCAGAGTTCGGCCATGGCGCCGATTCAGGCGCGGCCGTAGCGGAAAAATTAGATTTTCGGTGAATAATGGGCGGGCACGAAGGAAAACACCGCATCACGTTTTGGAGGCTATAAAAAGAGAACCCTAGGTCGAATTGGGTTCCTCTTGCCAAAACACAAGACTTTGGAGATCAAGATTGGAGACCTTCTTTAGTAATTTTCTTGTTCTTGTTTTACTTTATTTTCGCTTTATGTTGGATGTTAAATTAGTTCTTGTCATGTCTATGGCTAGAACTAACTTTAATATTGGGCTTTCATGTCAATTCACTTGAACCTTTTCTTTATGAATTAATACATGTTTCGTTCTTCTTCTTATTGTTGAGATTTATTCAATATATGTTTTGATTGCTTGGTAATTACCTGATCATTAATTATCATAATTCTTATGATTTCTAACCGAAATCCGAAAGGGGAGGTTGTGAATATGTTGTAGTTGGATAGACATAGGTTAAATCGTGGATGAAAATACCCCGATACTTGTGTAGCATTAATAAGGTTTTTGTTCTTAATCCTCCTCTAGAGTCAACCTTATCACCGAAAGGTAGAAAGGTGATGTACTGGGGTCGAGTGTTTATATAACCTTAACAGGAGTATAAAACGGTTTAGTAAACCTGCTATCTCAAAATAGAAGAAGAACCATAGTCAATTGCATTAATAAGTAAGTTAAGCGGATAGTTGATGAGATTTGGAAGCCCTATTTCCACATTACTGAAGTAAAACAACATAGTTTAATTAGTTTTCATAATTAGAATCATAAACAACAACTCAATTATCGGTCACCAAATAGATAACATAGAATAAAAATTGATACTTGAGCAGTAATCCCTGAGGACGATAACTCGGTCTTCAAAGACTATATTACTTGACACGACATGTGCACTTGCGTATGTTTGTACATTAAATCGCGCATCAGGTATCAACTGGATTAATTACAAGAATATCAAGAATAGCATTGTGGAAGTCGATTCAATTCTGGTGGTTAAATGGTTAGACGGATCATATGATATTCCTTGGAAATTCTTGCAAGAGGTGGAACATATGAAGAGAATCATCAATAAGAGAAACATCAAAGTTCAACATTGTCTCAGGAAAACAAACACAACAACTGATTTTTTGGCTAAATTTGGAAGCAACAGACAATATAGTTTGATAGCTAACTTATTTAATTCAATGCAGGGAATTCTAAGAGAAGTTAGGGGAGCAGTGAGGATGGACAAGGCTCAACTGACAAATTTCAGAATTAGACACACGAGAAGAAGATGAAACACAACCATAAGAGGAAGGAAAGAAGTTGCAAGCAGGAAGAGAAGGAAGAACTTAACCAGAAGCAGAGAAAGGAACGTGATTTTTGTATAAAATGATAGTCATTTTTTGCCTGACTAGCACCTTCAGTTGGAATGTGTTACAGGTCCAATGTAAAATGAGTAGGCTTTTCTTTTACTTTAGTTATGATGTCCCATGAGTATATAGCCTTCTTTTGTAATGAGAACATAACTAATTGGAATTTTCTCTAATTAGTAGTGTTCTCTTAGCTTACATGGACAATTAGTACGAGAGGATTGTCCTCACAAATGTAAAAAGGGAATCATGGCGTATCCATCTTCCTGTTGGAAACTTAACTAGTGGATTGAGTTTATTCCGTCTTTAATGACTTGAACACATGGGGCCCCGTATGTCGGAAATATTATTTTCATACACATGCATACGTCTCGCTAAATTTCAAGTAGTGAAAGAGATGTTGGTACACATGTTAAGTTCTTAAGGCATGTAAGGATGAACGATTAATTGGCCAAATTGAGGAGTCTCCCACGACGGTATGAGAAAAGAAGAAAAGTGCAAAATACGAAAATTGGGAAAGAGCCACGGCGCCGTAACAAGGCCGCGGCACCGAGCCATGATGGGCCAGCGTCGGTCGTCCAGTGAGTTTGGGTTCGGGTGGTTACTACCTACTTGGCGCCGCGACGCTATACGTACAGTGAACCCGAAAATCAAAGGATTTTTCTGAAATGTGAACTCATTTCAAAGCCATAAATCAGTCAACTCTTGACATGTTCAAGGCAACCTTTGATGAGTTCTATGTGACCCCATTTAGTGCATTCACATGGCATGTGAATGACCACTTTTGCACCTATAAATAGAGGTCTCAAATTGCATTTGTAATCATCCAAAACAGATCCAAAAATTTGGAAATTATTTGAGAGTCTCTTCTTCTTCTTCTAGCAATCTTGAGTTCTTACTTCTTCTAAGGATTCACAAGTATTGACTTTTACTTGTGAAAGTTATTGATGTTTTATCTTGGGAGACTATTACCCACTATCCGTAAGCCAATATATACGGGGTAATTTTGCCTTAAAGATAGAGTGTCATCACTCGACTCGGCAAACGTTGCTATCATTACTTTGTCTACCCTTTTCAGTTCTTCCACCCCTATTCACTCACAAAATACCCAATAGTTTAAGGCAAAATTATTACTGTGAAGAACTAAAAGATGGTGAATGGAAAAGATCCAGTTTCTGCTTCTACTCATGCCACTTCCTCTGGCACTGCTACTGCTCCGGTCGTTGGTTTCACTTTTGGAACCACCACTGTTCCTCTCAACTTTCAAGCTGAACGTCTCGAAAAGTTTTCGGGTGGTAACTTCAAAAGGTGGCAGCAGAAAATGTTGTTCTACCTCACTGTGTTAGGTTGGCTAGATACCTAACTGAAGATCCTCCTGCTAATGGAGATGAGATGGACACCCAAGCCGATAACACGGTTGAGGTGGGCCAAGATACCCAGGTTGTCAATGGCCTGGCGATGAGGTTTGACACTTGGAGTCAACATGACTTAATTTGCAGGAATTATATCCTGAATTGCCTATGTGATCCGCTCTATATGGTATACTACACAACAAATACCACTAAGGAGTTGTAGGATAGATTGCATAAGAAGTATAATGCCCATTATGCTGGTGCTAAGAAATTTATTGTCGGGAAATTTTTGAAATTTCAGATGGTGAATGACAAGTCTGTCATGTCACAAGTTCAAGAGTTTCAGTTGATCATTCATGATCTGGAACTGGAAGGCATGAAGCCTAACGAAGCATTCTTAGTTGCTTCCCTAATTGAAAAACTGCATCCCTCGTGGAGCGAGTTAATGAACTATCTCAAGCTCAAATCCAAAGAGATGACTTTTAAAGAACTTGTTATCAAGATTCACATTCATGAGAACAACAAGAAGACATTATCTAAAGGCAAACAATCCGCCGAGGTCAAGGCGAATTTTGTTGAACTCAAAGGCAATCCGAGTAAGAAACGAAAGTTTCTGAAAGATGGTAAGAGTCAGGCAACCGAAAAGTTCAAAGGCAACTGTCATCACTATGGCAAGGCTGGCCACATGATTAAAGACTGCCGCCAGCTTAAGCGAGGGCAGCAAGAAAACGCTAAGGAGAAAGGCAAGAAGAAAGCCAAAGCCAATGTCATTGAAGACAGAAATCTCGATGATATGGTTGATAACTTCTCAATCGTGGTGCTGGAAGCAAATTTGGTGGAGAACCCCAAGCAATGGTGATTAGATACGGGTGCTACTCGTCATATATGCTCCGATAGGAATGCTTTCTCCACCTACACTGCAGTTTCTGACAAAGAGCTTTATATGGGCAACAATGCTTCTTCTGATGTGCTAGGAGAAGGCATAGTGGTGCTCAAGATGACTTTCGGCAAGGACCTCAAGCTGAAGAATGTGATGCATGTACCGGACATCCGAAAAAATCTAATCTCAGGAACAGTGCTAGTACATGCTGGATTTCGACTAGTGTTCGAATCCAACAAATTTGTAATTACTAAGAATGGCATCTTTGTAGGCAGAGGATTCGCTTGTGAATGCCTCTTTAAGTTAAATGTCATGTCTGTAATCCGCACTATTAATGGAAATGCAAATGCTTCTTCTTACTTGCTTGAGTCGTCCAATCTATGGCATCATAGATTAGGACACGTAAACTACCAATCAATTCAACGATCGGTAAAGTTGGAGTTGTTGCCATCCGACGCTATAAACCCTCAATCTAAATGTGAGGTATGCGTCGAAGTAAAACTTACCAAATCATCTTTTCGTTCAGTAGAATGAGTTACCGCTCCTCTTGAACACATTCACACGAACATTTGTGATTTGAAGTTCGTTCAAACTAGAGGGGGAACAAGTACTTTGTGACCTTCATCGATGATAGCACAAGGTATTGTTACCTTTACTTACTTAAAAGTAAAGAAAAACGTTTGATGCTTTTAAACGCTATAAAGCTGAGGTTGAAAACCAATTGAGCCTACGAATTAAAGCAATTTGTAGCAATAGAGAGGGAGAGTATGTAGCTCCATTTGAGGAATATTGTGCCCAATCCGACATCATTCATCAAACAACTGCACCATACTCTCCTCAATCAAACGGTTTGCAGAACGCAAGAACCGTACGCTAAAGGAAATGATGAACGCCCTGCTTCTCAATTCCGGTCTTGCACAAAACATGTGGGGAGAAACAATTTTTACTGCTAACATGATTCTTAATAGAGTCCCTCACAAAGGCAAGGAGAAAACTCCATACGAACTATGGAATGGAAAGATACCCTCTTACAAATACTTAAAAGTATGGGGTTGCTTGGCTAAGGTCGAGGTACCTAAGCCAAAACAGGTCAAGATAGGACCTAAAACTGTAGATTGCATATTCATTGGATATGCAAAGAACAGTAGTATTTATCGCTTTATAGTACATAAGTCAAATGTACCAGATATTCACTAGGGTACAATTCTAGAATCAAGGAATGATGAATTTTTTGAGACAATATTTCCTAAAAAGGAAAATGAAGTTACTTCACGCAAACTGAGTCATGATTCCCCGGAATCTGACGACTCTGACCAAGTGGATACAGTTATGAGAATCCAACTGATCCTGAGGTTGAACCTAGGCGAAGTAAAAGGGCCAAGAAAGAGAAATCATTTGGGCCAGACTTTCTAGCTTATCTGGTTGAGAATGAACCACAGACGATTGCAGAAGCATTGTCAACTCCAGAAGCACCTCTTTGGAAAGAAACTATGGAAAGTGAAATAGAGTCCATCATGCATAACCATACCTGGGTGTTGGTTGATCTTCCTCCGGGAAATAAACCACTAGGTTGCAAATGGGTACTTCAGCGAAAGCAAAACTGATAGATCTATAGATTGGTAGTTAAGGGATACGGACAAACGCAAGGCCTTGATTACTTTGATACGTACTCCCCAATATCTAGAATGACATTTATAAGGGTGTTTATTGCTATCGCAGCCCTGCATGACCTTAAAATACATCAAATGGAGGTTAAGACTGCCTTCTTAAATGGAGATATGAAAGAGGAAATATACATGGAACAACCCGAGGGGTATGTAGTTCCAGGACAAGAGAGGAAAGTCTGTAGACTTGTCAAATCTCTATATGGGCTAAAATAAGCTCCCAAATAATGGCATGAAAAAATTGATAGTTACTATCAAAAGGTTTCTCCATTAACGAATGTGATAAATGTGTTTACGTGAAAGGAAACTCTGACTCCTTTGTCATGATTTGCCTCTACGTAGACGACATGTTAATCACATGTAGTAGTCGAACCTTGATCCTGGAAACAAAGAACTTGTTAAAACAATGTTTTAATATGAAGGACATGGGTACTACAGATGTCATTTTAGGAATTAAGATTTCTAAATCATCTGACGGACTAGTGTTGTCTCAGTCTCATTACATAGAGAATATCTTGAAGAAGTTTGAGATGTTTGACTGTCCGCCATTAAAGTCACCAATGGATATGAATCAAGGCATTGATAAGAATCGTGGTGCACCTATGCTCCAGGAGCGATATGCGCACGTAATCGGCAGTTTAATGTATATAACAACTGTACCCGACCTGATATCGCTTATGCCGTCAATAAAATGATGAGGTTTACACGTAATCCCGGACATGATCATTGGAAAGCGCTTAATCGAATACTACGGTATTTGAAGTATACAATGTCCTACGGATTACATTACTCGAGGTATCCGGTCGTACTAGAGGGATACAGTGATGCAAACTGAATATCCGATATAAGGAACACCAAGTCCACCAGTGGGTACATTTTTACAATTGGTGGTGAAATGTCTTTGAAGTCCTCCAAACAAACAGACGCCCGATCCACTATGGAATCGGAGTTCATCGCTTTAGACAAAGCAGGTGAAGAGGCTGAGTGTCTTCATGACTTCTTGGAGGATATCCTCTGGCCGATAAACCCGCACCTTGATAATGATCCACCGCAATGGGCGGCACGAAAGATATACAACGGCAAGTCTTGACACATTCGTAGGAGACATAAGACTGTTAGGCAGTTGATCTCCACGAGTATCATCTTCATTAATTACATAAAATCAAAGGAGAATATAGTTGACCCTTTGACTAAGGGATTACCCAAAGATCAGATGTTCTGTCTGTTTAGGGGAATGGGCTTAAAACCCAAGCAATAAGAGCCGACATGGTGGTAACTCAACCATACTGACCGAAGATCCCAGAAATTTGGTTTAATGGAAAAACTAAGATGTAAAGGCTCAGCTGAGCACTTCGAGAAAAGCAAGAGCACTTCGGATATTGGTTCCTTATGGTAATCCAAAGCCTTTCCGCGATAGACATTAAAGTGCTACCTGCATGGTGGGTACAGGTTAAGTATCAAAGTCTTAACGTAACCCTCGAGAGCTGATGTTAAGATGAAGATACTTTTAATGATTCCTAAACACTCGTATAGTGGGGTACGATACCTTTTAGGAGATCACTTATTTAAGTGTAAGGACAGGCCGCCTCAATTGTACGCACTTAAGAATCCAAATGTGTCCACGGCCACAACGGGCAAAACAATAAAGAAGAAACAAGAAATTGGATAGTTATTGTGTCTTTATCATTGTCTTGGCATACACTAAACACTGACGGTTCAAGACATCACGTTCACCGCTCAGTAAGTATGTCTGATGGTATTTGACTAGGGAAGGTTCAAGGCCATAGGCTACCTATCCTAATACAATATACTTCCGCTGATAGATTGCTAATGGCTGGCACCTCGCGTGCACCAACACCTCTTTCAAGAGGGAATTGTTGGAAATTTACCTACTGTGATTGAGTTTATCCCGTCCTTAATGACTTGAACACATGGGGCCCCGCATGTCGGAAATATTATTTTCATACACATGCATACGTCTTACAACGTCTCGCTAAATTTTAAGTAGTGAAAGAGATGTTGGTACATATGTTAAGTGTTTTAAGGCATGTAAGAATAGACGATTAATTGGCTAAATTGATGAGTCTTCCACGACGGTATGAGAAAAAAAAAGAAATATGCAAAATACGAAAATTGGAGAAGAGCCACGGCCAGAATGCGCGACACCTAGCCACGACGCCACGGCGCCACTCCGACTGATGGCGGCGTATACGTCTGATGAACCCAAAAATCAAAGGATTTTTCTGAAATGTGAACTCATTTCAAAGCCATAAATCAGTCAACTTTTGGCATGTTCAAGGCAATCTTTGATGAGTTCTATGTGACCCCATTTAGTGCATTCACATTGCATGTGAATGACCACTTTTGCACCTATAAATAGAGGTCTCAAATTGCATTTGTAATCATCCAAAACAGATCCAAAAATCTGGAAATTATTTGAGAGCATCTTCTTCTTCTAGCAATCTTGAGTTCTTACTTCTTCTAAGGATTCACAAGTATTGACTTGTACTTGTGAAAGTTATTGCTGTTTTATCTTGGAAAACTATTACCCACTATCCGTAAGCCAATATATATGGGATAATTTTGTCTTAAAGAGAGAGTAACATCACTCGACTCGACAAACGTTGCTATAATTATTTTGTCTACCCTTTTCAGTTCTTCCACCCCTATTCACTCACAAAATACCCAACACTTCCTATGTATAATTTGATGTTGCAATTAACAAGGTAGGAGTCAATGCCAAATCCTCCTATAGCCGTGGACAAAAGTGATCTGTGGAATTGGCTTAATCATCATATATGCAGAGTAAATTATACCTGTCAACCGGTCCGGGTTGACCCGGAATCGGACAGTTGACCATGAGTTTAACCAGGCCGACCGGTAGGCATACCGGACGGGTTGGTTGCCTCAACCCCAACCCGCACGGGTTATAAAACCCGATAAGGCCGGACCAGTTAGGCGTGAATGAAAACCGGTTCCATTCTGGTTAACCTGACCGGGCCGACCAGAATAAAAAAATAAATTTGCCCAATGGTCATTTCGGCCAGATTGGGCTTGGGAGTGGGCATGGCAATCATTTCGACCGTTGGCACTATTATTATTTTTGTTTTTGTTTTTTGTTTTGTTTACTTATTTATTTTAATTCCATTTTTACCCTTTAAAAAATCTATAAATTCTCTACATTTTCTTCATTTTTATCACACAACATTTCTCTCAATTCTCTTATTCTCATACTCTTAATCATCTTTATTATCAATTTTCAAGTTATTAATATTATTAGTTTTCAAATTCAAAGTAGCAAGACGCAAGACTTGAGCTTGAGTTTATTGAATTTTGAATCCAAGTTTAGTACACTCGTTTCATTCTCTAATTATTTTATTAAATTGTCATATTTATTTGTTGATTATTTAAATATTTTATAATGTCTTTACTAAGGAATCTGGATCATACCAGTAAATCTAGTTCAAGGGTAAAATCTGTAGGTTCTTCATCATCTAATCAAAATATAGATTATGATCAAATGCAAGAAGATTTTGGAATAGAAGATAATGAATGTGATAACGTTCAATTAGATAATATTGTTGAACTTGAAGAACAAGAACCTCCTACACCTACTAGTGTTCCTTACATTAATGTTGGTATCGCTAAGTGGTAGTCGTAGACCTCCTTTACGAGAACGTGAGCAAGAAAAAAGAGTAAAGTGTGGCTCTTTTATGATAAAGTTATAGATACCGATAGAGTTAAATGTAATATTTGTGGGAGAACTTATAAACATAAGGCGGGGTGGTGACGGGATCGCACTATAGCTAGACATATAAAATTCGATCATACAAGACAATGAAATGTTGTCGCTGATTTAGAACCCGCTCAACAACAACTTAATCCATTAAGCTGGGTTGGCTAAATACGATCCAAAAAGATCGCGTTGAATTAGCAAAAATGATTGTCGGAGGTTGTTTGCCTTTTCGCTTTCTTCTTCATATTTAATTACATATATTCAAAGAGTATATAATCCTTTTTTAAAGGTGTTCCTCGTAGTACTACTAGAGCCGATATTTTTAGACTTCATAATGATTATGTTATTTTCTTGCAATATTTGTTTGCTAACCTTCCATGTCACGTTAGTTTTACTTGCATATCGATGGACATCGTTGAGCAGTTATGATTATTTAACAATTACTTGTCATTGGATTGATGAAAATTTTAGAATGGAAAAACGTATTATTGCTTTTATGCGTATTTGAGGATCAAAGTCATACCGAAAATATATAAGTTTAAACTATTTGTTTTTATGCCCAAAAATATAATCTTTATAATAAAATACTTTGTGTATCATTCGATAACGCATCTAATAATACTCATGTAGATCTTTTAAAGCGAAGTACAACCACCACTTCGATATATTTCATGTTCGTTGTGCTTGTCATATTTATAATTTAATTGTTAAAAGTGATCTTGATTTATTTTCACCAAATAAAACTTGTCAAAAGAGTCATTGGAGTTATTCAGTAATAATAGGAAAAATAGAATTATAGAATTTAAAGAAAAATGTAAACAATTTAATTTGAGACCTAAATTCATGCTGTAAGAGATTATTACGGTGGAATTATACTTATTTATTTTTAAAAGAATGTTATAAGTATAAAGACCCCATAACACATGTTGCAAATGCGCATTGTAAGAACGTGATGTATATGTTAACCGATGAACATTGGAAATCAATTGGTGAACTTTTAAAAAATTTACGTAAATTTTACTCTGCAACTGTTGAATTTTCAGGATCTTATTACCCAACAGTTTGTAATGCTTTAGCTCATATAAATTGAAATTTCCTATTTACTTTATGGTTTAAAATCAAATGTGAAATATACTGAAAGCATGCTTATGTTTGAAAAGTTTAAAAATATTTTTTCCTATTCGATGTTTATTGTAGTGCGATCTTAAATCCTTCTATTAAAAAAGTAGATTGTCATAATTTAATATTTAGTTTATATACTTATATGGAAATAGGTCAAACAGAAACTTCATCTTCATTTGATTGCATAAGTAAACTTGATACTAATTTAACTACATTATATGATAACATCAACTCTGCTACTAATATTCCTTCTAGTTCTGGTTCTGTGTCTACACCTGCAGGATTCAATGATGATGACGATGAAGAAGAATCTTTAGACATATGAAGCACTTTTACAACACAACCAACCACAAGCCGATCTTGCGATGAGATGCAATTTTATTTGCAAAAGCTAGCGGAGCCGAAGAAAAATTTTGACCCTTTACAATGGTGGCAGGATAACAAAAGACAATTCCGTACTTGCAAATGGCGGGATGTTCTTAATGTGTCGATCTCAACAAAGGCTTCGAAAGTGCATTTAGCCAAGCACGATCAAATAGACACACGCCACTCATCGTGGAAGCACATTAGAAGTATTAGTCCGGCAGGGATTGAATCGGATCGCAGAGAAGAAATCAAGGATGTGAGACGTTAATTCTCAGGAAGATGAAGAAATAGGCAATATTTTGGAAGGCGAGCGGAGGCGGGATGGAATTAATACTCAGATTTAGAGGCTATGAGCATAACCAATTCAATCAACCTATAGATTACGAAGAACTTGCAAAAAGGATGCATAATATGTAAATAAAATTATTATTACTTCATTATGTACTCTTATTAACGTTATGAAAGTTCAAAAGTTTACATCTTATCATTAATTTTAATTTTACTATCTATTTAGTTGTTAATGTTATTACTTATAAGTTATATCTACTAATCTAATAAATTAATAAAATTATAATTACAAATTTACAATATAAAGTTATAAACTATAAAGTATAAAGCTATAAACTATAAAATAAAAAGTTAACTTTAAAGTTTCAATTTTAATATATACAACTAAATTATATATTATATTATTATATTACATATTTAAATTGAATTTAGTTTATATTATAGATAATAAATACTAGAAATAAAAAAAATAAAAAAAAATAGAAACCGGACCGGTTGGACCGGTTCGATTCGAACCGCATTGACCAACTCAACCGGTAACGAACCGGACCGGTTGGCCCGGTAGTCCGGTGAACCGGACCGGTAACCGGTTAAACCCGGTAAAGGGCTACCGGTCCGGACCGGATCAGCCCGTTAGACACCTTTAGAGTAAATAGAGGAGCAATGTTAGAAAACAATGAAAAAACAGTAGCAATATTTATTGTCACTTAAATTTCAATCGTTCTTGAAAGAACGCTAACAGAAGTAGTACTAATAAACCAGTGACATTTTATTTCTACTAGAAATTATAAAACTCAGCTCCTTAAACAGTGACGACTATTGCTACAAGCCTACACATGAGTAGGTTATCAAAATCATCAAAAGTAATTTATATTACGTAGATGATTTCGATGTTTAAAATTTTACTAGTACTAAACTTATTATAGTTTTAATACTTATTAAAATTTTATGAACATACTGCTTGAAAATACTGGAACTGTATCCATTATTATTATTTTTTAAATAAATTTTTTGAATTCGAGCTATTTTATCTTTGAACCTACTCAATAAACTCAAATGAACCACCAAAGGAGGTGAAGATGATGCCTTAATTAGAGATCTCAGATTTGAATACTGGGTACGATATTTTTTCGGTAGGGAGCTCTTCTTTCAAATGGATCATACGCAGTGCGAATATGTAAAAAAAAAAAATGAAAAATTTAAATGAGTTAGAGAGTTGTAGGTTTTTGAAAAGCGAATATGTGATTGAAAAAATTAGGGTGCGAAATAGAGGTGGTAAAGGGGGCCCCTCATCCTAAGATCCAAGGGCATCACGAATTGGTAAGATGAGATGGGGCTAACCTTTTTCAATAATGACATCGCTGATTACGTGGCAACCTGGGGTTGCAGCCTTGCCTACCCAAAATGGGTTACGGGCCAAAAATGAAGGGAAAAAAAAGGCAACTCACTCAGCGGTGACGCGGCGGCCATTTTCTCCAAACTCTCCAATTCCATCGGAATTTCGCTAGCATGCCGCCGGAAGAAACTCTTTCTAATTCGCCTCTCGACAAACCGCTCTACCTACTTACCGACGACGACATTTCTCAGCTCACTCGCGAAGATTGCCGCCGTTACCTTAAAGATAAAGGTCCATTTCTCTCTCTCTCTCTCTCTGTGTATATGCGAAAATCGAGAATCGAATAAAGAAATTTGAAGATTATGCCTGTTATCTTCTGAATATGTTTCCGTGCAGGAATGAGAAGGCCGTCATGGAATAAATCGCAGGCGATTCAGCAAGTAATTTCACTAAAGGCGCTACTTGAAACGACGCCGGAGTCCGACATCGTACCGCGGAAAAAACTTCACATTCCTCACCCAAACAACACTAGTCTACAGCGAGTGCGTTTCGATTTCATCTTCTTGCATTTCCTCTTTGATACATCTGCTGTTTTAATTTCGTACTGTGAACGTAACGATGCATGTTTAAGCGCCTAATTATTGAATAAATTAAACTAATGTTGGCTCAGAAAGGAACAGATACCGATGCAGAGTTTTCTGAATCAGCTGAAGAAACGGTGCCGTACGGAAGAAAACATGTGAATAAACTTGATATTTCCGGTGATAAAGCTGCCGGTTCTGTTGCCGTTGTCAATAACTTAGCTCCTTCTAGGTGAATCGTCGTTTCCTTGACTGGTTTATGTAATTAATTAAACCTTTTTAAATAAGGTGCTTGTTTGTTACAAATAAATAAGGTGCTTGTTTGCTCCTATTGATAATAGTTCGAATCTGCTAGGCCTTGACATAGTGGCTGGCTCTTCCTACCAGATTACATTAAAAAGATAACAATATTAATACTAATATGTAGATTTTCACTTAGTTGTATGTCCTTGAATTGGTTTGGTAAAAGATGTGCAAGAATTGTGCTTGATGATTTGACGAGCAAGTGAATATTAATGCTTGTTAAATGTTGTCTCATTTGAGAGCTTCCGTCTTTCAGGGAGTTGACTGCACTTTGCATGGCATTAAGAGATTTTTACTTGCCAATGATTTGCATTTTATTTCGGGTACAACATTTCATTTGCAAAGTTGTTTGTACTTCGTTGATCGTGTCCCAAATTCTACTGCCACTTGCTAGATCCCAGAGGAGCACTGCATTTTTGCTCCTGTAAGCTTGTTGTGTTGAGCACAATATACATATACAATTGGAAAGTGTTGAACGGCACGGACTTAGTACTACAAGGGTTTCAAGAATGGGTTTATCCATCAGCAGTTATGCTTTATCAGCTGCCTTAGCCTAAACCCAAAGGCTTCTCGAATTAGCTTGAAATATGACTTTAATGGTTTCACTAGCTATCATGTTAGAACTTAGAAGATAATCATGCAAGTTAGAATATCATATTTCTCATACTGTGTACATTTATAGTTTTCAATTGAAGTCTTCTAGTCATCTCTTCCTGCATACTATATACTTTCATTTCAATATACATATATATATATATATATATATAGATATATATTTCTACATTTACAAATTTATGCTTTAGCGTGTTGGAAAGATTCTTCCTCTGTTTCCTTCAAATAATAAAACTAGTGTTGCTCACATTCACTTCTTAATTATTTTTTTTGCTGAAGTTATTTTTTCTCTGCCCTTGTAATTCATATTATGCTAAAAACTATTCTATCGAAGATGATATCCTAAGGCAAGTTCTGATTCTGCAAGTGTGTGGGCCTTTGCAGACTGAGATTTCTAGAAATTCCATTATAGTGAGTTCAAATGCTAATAGTTTTTTCCTTGGTGACTCCAGAACCACAGATTCGGGAAATGCGCCAGCAGGTCAATTGACAATCTTCTATTGTGGCAAGGTGAATGTCTACGATGATGTGCCTATTGAAAAGGTACCTTATGCTTGATGTACATCAGAACTACAGAAATTCAAAAATTGACAATTCACTAATTTGGTTCCTTTTGTGGCCACTGGCGTACTTTTTAGGCACAAGCAATCATGCATCTTTCTGCAAGCCCACTCTTTGTGCCTTCCGAAAATCCATTGGATGCTACCAGAGCAGCTCGACATTCCGAGTGCCATTTGAAAGCTGCAAATGTTAAACTGGGTCCAGATTCTGCTATGGTGCTCATGCCAACCATGCAAACAGGTTCTTTCTTGTTTCTTTGCTGGCTACCTGTAGAGATTGAAGAATGTGAATACATTAGTCCATGCCATTTGGGGATTTTGATGGCATGTGTATAAAGTTGAATGAAAAAACAGACCTAACCTGTAATGTACTTGATCAAAATACTAATAAATTTGACTATCCCCACCCTCCCCCTCCTCTTGACAAATGCCATCTATGAACTTTTACGTCTAGATTATGACTTTCTACAAAGAGTAACTTCCCATGAATGTCGAGAGGTGTGTCCTTGTGTCACAGAACATACTAATTTGAATACTTTACAGGGAAAAGGAGTGAAGTGACTCGCCTGCGTTTGGAGGAAAGCAACACCTTCTATGAAGACAACTCTGGCAAGTCTCTTGTTTCCTTTTGTTCTTTTCCGTTCTGTCCCGCACCACCTCCCCCATGAAACCCCAAAAATTGGGTGGGGGTGGGGGGTTCTTATTGTACCTTGAAACTGGGGGAATATTAGGTCTCCTTTATTTAGTTTAATTGAGCATTGTAATGGGTGTTACTATTTACCCAGGTTGGTGTGAGGCCTTGACTTTCTTTCTCCATGTTAACTGGCCTTGCTGTCCTCTAGCTGTCATTGAAACTTATTAAAAAAAAATTACTAGCCATTGTTATTCAAGACTTCCCATCCTGGCCATATTTTACATTTATATGAAAGAGATTTTGAATTCCACAACCAACCCAACAATTGAAGTGATGGTGCCTGAAAATTAGAGGAGCACCCAAAGGTGTGATTTAGCCGTCAACGAAGTGGGTGAAAACTTTGAAAACCGCGGTTCAAATCCCAGGTCAGTAAAAAAAAAAAAGAACACTAGGTGATTTCTTGTCATCTACACAAGCTTTGCTTGGCACCATTACTTGGTACCTTTATTGTTAGGAGGGAGTAGGTACTCGATGGAATAGGCGAGGTGTGTGCAAGTTGACCCGAACACCATTATTATCAAAAAATAAAAAATAAACTAAAAGATAATAAGTTTGGCTGTTGCTTAGATATTAGACCACTGAGTGTTGATGATTCTTCCGTAAACCAGGTTTTTGCCATTTAAATTGAATGGCATTCCAGAGTCTGCAGACTAGAAGATTTAACAAAGTTCTTTTTCCCTGTGTCGAACACTCCAAAAATGATGCCTCACTCGTATGTAATTCTCCAAAAATGCACACGCACCCGTCGACATTTTTGAATAGTCCGGGCAACATTGCTTTCTCCTGCTGACCACCTGTTTTAATAAAAAAACTTTAGTTACTATTAACACAATCGTGGAACCCACAACATAACCTGACCATTTCCTGTGGCAACATTGTGGTAGTTTACATAAGCAAAGGACTTAACAAAGTTAGGAAGGTCGATCTGCTGCTCTTTAATTTCTTTGTCAATGCATTATAATAGATCAATGGCCTTTAATTAATGCATGACTTGAAGTAGCTAATGCTTATATGATGATTAACTGCACGAACTTTTGAAGGCAAAGCAATCACGAGCATCTTACTCTACTTCTCCATGAATTTCTTTCTCATCTCTCTCTTCCCCCGTCCCTCCAAAATCAATATGCAGAAGCAGTGGAAGGCCACACAAGCAGGAAAGCATCAGTGCAAAGATATCTTGAGAAGCGGAAAGACAGGTAGTGCAATAACTAAACTGTTCAATATCAAAATGGAAATAAGAAATGAGAACAGTTGTACTGCCTTTTGTTTCTTTCAGTATCTCACGTCTCTGTTAGGTGAAGGTTCAAGAGCAAGAGAAAGATAGGAATGTCTTCATCTGCTAGCTTGGACATCTATTTGAACCATCTAACCGGAAATCATACCCCAAATGAGCTCTCAAGTAGGAGCAACACTTGTTCCCCGCCCACAATTAGATTATCTACTGCACCTGCTCCAAGTGGTTCAATGGATAACATTCTCCAAATGAATGCCAACGCTTCTGCTTTTCTCAACGAAAAAGGTGAGTTTTTGTTTTTCAGCAAACCATCTAGTGGTTTTCTAATTTCAACAAGGAACATTCTTTTTCTTGCCTCCCTAATTAGTTCATTCGAAATTTTGCCTCTCTAATTAGTTCATTCAAGTTGGCAATAAGTTAATGTTTGTTGTAAACCCTGAAGTACTTGTCGTTTTTATTGTATAATCTGGTTGATAACACAAACTATGTGTCGCAACCTCTTAATCTGCTTTTTTCCAAGTTTGTATGTTCATCTTGGCAATGTTAATCAAAAAATTGGATGAGATTCCTTGATTGAGAAAAATGAAATTGCCTGTCCTCTGAATGAATGTGATCTTGAGCAAGAGCTATTGCCTTTTGAGTGAACCAACCTCACATGGAAGCTTTGGGGATCTTGCAAGATGCCAAGTGATTGTAAAATTGGTGATTAGTTATAAATAAAGATATAGACCTTTACCCAAATAACATAACCAGGGGCGGCTCTACGAAATTGATGGCCTAAAGCCAAATCGTGATGAGAGGCCTTAAATATTTTAAAAAAAAGAATTATATATATTTTTATATGAGGTCTTTTTCTTAACTTTTTGAGATGCAAAGATATTAATAACTTCTTTTATAATCAATATTTTAAATAATTGTTTTTAATTTTATATATATATATATATATAGGATCAGTGCACTAAGCTCCGTATGCACCGGTCGGGAAGGGCCGAGTCATGGTCTATTGTGATCTTACCTTGCATTTTTGAGAAATTTATTCAGCTTGAACCCGTGACCTCCAGGTCTCACACACACATATATATAGTTCATTTTGAGATATTATTGTTCTTTGGTAAGATTTTTTTAATCATACCATCTTCCTAACACTTTTTTTTGAAAAATAAGTTTAAATTTTTTAATATGTGAATAACATGATGTCTTAAGGACCTCTTTTTTGAAAAATAAGTTTAAATTGATTTATGTTTTGATGCAACAATGTAAAAGTGATTCTTATAATTGATTTATGTTTGAATAGTTTTGATCAAAATTGTTTTTGAATGTAGAATTACCAAAATGGACATACATATAAATAAAAATATACATATTTATATATACATATAAATAGATGAAAGTATGTAAATAAAAATTACAAATAGATAATAGAATTTAAAGTGCAATATAGTACTTAAATATTAGTAGAATATTATTACAATACTAATTTAAAGTGCAAATAGTATTTAAATATTATTACAATACTAATTTTGCATGTATTCTATAATGCATTATATTAATAATACATTATAGAAAAAAGAATAATATTATACTTAATAGTTATTTTAAAAAGTACCTTGGAATCGGTTTTCAGTTAAAATTGTAGAGCACATTTTGCCGCATTTAAATATTAATAATATTCAGAGTATTTGAAAGAAGACAATAGAAAAAGGAGAAGGATAATTCAAATGAGTTGCACTATTCTTCATTCCTAAGTACGAGAAATGTCCTAAAATTAACAATAGCATACTCAAAACAGAACATGAGTAATATATTTGATTTTTTTAGTAATTATTTCTAGATATTTAAAGAGGGTAATTAAAGTTGTATATTCGAATGTTTTTTTAGTAATTATTTCTAAATATTTAAAGAGGATAATGAAAGTTGCATATTTGATTTTTTTATTAATTATTTCTAGATATTTAAAGAAAGTAATGAAAGTGGATAGAGTTGTTGATGAAAATTAAAAAGAGTAATAAAGGAAAGGGTAAAATTTAAATTGAAATTAATGGCAAAATTGATAATTGATTTTGGCCAGCCAAACATGTCAATTTTGTTATTTTCTCGAAAGTAGGTACCCAGAATTGATTCTGGGTACCCAAAAGCTAATCCAAACATGCACTCAGTTATTTTGAAATTTTAATTTGTAAACCTACTATAGTGAAAAATGGGGCCCTAAGAAATTTGGGGCCTAAAGCCCTTGCTTTACCAGCTTGACCCAAGAGCCGGCAGTGAATATAACTGAACAGATAGTTATGCTATGGCCCTCATGGGTATATTTTATCCTTGTTTTTGTAAGAACCTGTAATTCTTGTCAATTAAATTTGTTCTTTGCCAGATGTCATGTCAGGCATCACAAGTATTTGTATTTTGTTTACATTATTTTTAATTTTTGCTTATTTCCCCTTCTTATTCCTGCACACATTCCTCTTGCTTGTAACTTTCTTATAGTTATACGAACTTGCTCCATCCAACCTCACAATCTAATATATACGGAAAAACAAATATGTTGCTAGCTCTGGAAAGTGGTGTCTTGCACTATATGAGATTTTTTAAGTGGTCAAAGTTTATGAGACATTCTTTTTTCTGTTCAGATGGTAAATAGTGAAAACTGGATGGCGGGGGGACACTCTTGCTTCCTAATTTGTTTTCATGCTCCAGAAAGTTTGGGAGGTAACATCCTGTTCCAGCCTCTGCATAGTTGGATGACGAGGAAACAGGTAGGTTGTTCCTTGTGAAAAAGCGCTTTGTATTTAGGCTGTTGTCATTCCTCAGGTAAATCAAGAGAAAACTAGTCAAGAATAGTCCTTTTGTCGTGCGATGTTTTTTTCTTTTAGAATCTTTCGAAAGCCAGTCCTCAAGAGTCCCCACTTTAGTGTATAACTTTAGGTAGTTGCATTTTCCTTTTGCTGGCACTGGTTCTCAAGGAGCTAACGTGGAACCCTGTTGTAATTAGTCTTGGCACTTTCCACTCTAACAAGACAGATGATTTTTGCTGAACAGTGGAAGTACTTGGGTTATCAAGGCAAATTCTTACTTTTTTTGGATTGATTACAACAACTAACCCAGTGAGGTCCCAGTTGTGGGGTCTGGGAAGGGTACAGTGTACGTAGACCTTACATCTACCTTGCGGTTGTTTCCGAAATACCCTCGATTCAAGACAAAACATAAGCACAAGCAAAGCAAGAGAGACTGTCAGATCCTGACAGAAAATTTAAAGCAGTATGAAAATGCTGGTATCAAATGCGAATAAGTAATGCTAACGCATTCTGAAAAAAAGCAGTAACTAATGCAGGTACATAAGATAAACAAAGTACACTAAAGAACACATAACATCGGAAATCAAACGCTACTATAAAATAATATTGTGTCTACTAGTATGATAGGCTAAGCGGACCTTCAATAATAACATTACAACTATCAGTTTGTAAGCGCAAGTAGGGTTATGCTCGACTACCCACTACCCTTTTACCCTAATTTGTGTTCCCACAACCCCCTAATTTATAAAACAAAGAAAAGATAAAATCTCAAAAGAGAGAAAATTTTGAAGCAAAAGAATAAAAAGGACTGTTATAACCTCCACTATTTGTTCTTAATTGGGATTTATGATAAACAAAAAGAAGGCAATGGAATGATGGGGAAATAGAGGAATAGGTTAGGAGAAAATAAACATTGGGTAGCGCGCGCTCTCTCTCCCTCTCGGTTATTTTAGCTGGTTTGTTAGCTTGGAAGGAAAAATGTATACTTAAAATTGTAGTCCATAACCTTGTCAAGACTTTGTATGTATTTCAAAGATTAAGGTTATCAGCCACAAATACAAAATTGCATTATGGACAGAAATATTACTTGTATTTTTAACTGCAGAAGGTAAGGGAGCAGTGTGTTGCAAAATATAACGACGACATAGTTGATGAAGTGACTAAAGACATGTTTGTAATGCTTTGGGTCGTCACATGGTTTGGGCCGAATTAATAGTTCTATGAAACTTTGGGATTTCCCCTTTTCTTAAATATATGGTGGATCATTTGTACAAATGTCCTTATTTCGGGTGGTTTTACCGTCTTCTCATCTTCTCCTTATCTAGTAATATTATTTAGTATTCCCATAGTATCTTATTCTTTAATTTGTACTATCTTGTTATTTTGGGTGATTTATTATCTTGTTATTTTGTTGTCTATATTTTCCTTTCAATCCTGCTTTTGATTTCACTTCTTTTGAACCGAGGATTTATCAGAAACAACTTCTCTACTCTACAAAGATATGGGTAAATTCTGCACTTGTGGGATTACACTCTTTATGTTGTTGTAACTGTTTCCACAAATCTAAATAATGGTTCTAGTTCACAAAGAAAAAATAGAGTTGTTAAAACAATATAGTGATAGATATTTGATGAAGGGGATTTGTGTTAAAGTATGCTGAGGCAGTGATCGAGCACCGATAGTGTGCACAAACGATCGAGAAGAAGAAGGCAAAGGTGCAGAGGTTTAACAGAAGGAGAAGTGAAGCAGAGGAGCTGGGAGCAAATGCTCTTTTTTGTTTTCTTTATTTTTGCTCAATCTAATTACAAGAGATTAGTGGTGTATTTATAATACCCATTAATAATATCTTACTAACAATATTACAAAATATCTAATTAATCCAAAATATATAAAGTTCAAAATATCTAATTAACAACTAACTAACCACATATATACACAATGTATATATGTGGTATATCTATATACTTCAATATCCCCCTTCAAGCTAGGTATATATGTGGTATATCTATATACTTCAATATCCCCCTTCAAGTTAGGCACTGAAACAAAGGTTTCAGTCCTAGCTTGGAAGCAATGTCCATAAAGATTTCTTGAAGCTCTGAATCAGCATCTAGCACTACATCAATTTATGCACGAGTTTTTTGCCTCGACATCAGTGCACCTGCTATCCAGCAGCAACAAATGTATAAGCTGCTTCATAAGCATTAGTCACAGCAGCAACCACAACCTCTTGTTGTCACCTTCATCACCAACAACATGTAGTAGAGAAGCAACCACAACAGCTGCAAAATTCCAGTAATTGCAGCATTTACAACACTAGTAGTTGTAACACTAAATTTCAGCAGATGCACACGAAAACCGATCCGCACGGTGGCGGCAAAGAACAGCGCAGATAAAATTTCCTTAGCAAAATGAAGACACGGCAAAAATAGTAGCGACGATTTCTGCACTACAACAATAACGGCGGCACTTCAAGATTACTACATGATAATAACGAAGAACGTCTCGTTCTCTAATCTCGCTCGGACTAGAAAATCTTTCGATTCTCCTTATGTAAAATGGCGGCAAGAACCCCTCGTTCTCTAGTCTCACTTTGACTAGAGAATCCCTCGATTCTCATCACGCAAGCTATCTCATTAAGCGGCAAGAACCCCTCACTCTCTAGTCTCGCTTGGACTAGAGAATCCCTCGATTCTCATCACGCAATCTCTCATAATAAGCTCGGATATGCAGCGAGTCTCCCTCAATTTCCGGCTAGAAACTCCTTGATTCTCTTATCCTGAGCTACACATATAATCGACCTGTAAAATACTCTTTGAATCCTTGAATTGAGCTTCAACTCAATCCATATCATTTTCGACGAAGTATCCCTCAATTCTTGGTCTATTTGTCGCTAAGAACTCCTCGATCCTTCAATCGATCTATTGAATATGCAACAGAACCACAGTTTCTTTGAACTGAAATCCCACTGATCCACAATTTCTAGCAACAATATATTTTCTTTCATTTTCAGAACTGCATATTACTTCCAGCACCTGCATATTAATTCCAGCAGGTTTTAATAATAACAACATCTGAAGATTTTAACCTGCATATTAATTTAGCTTCATAGCAAAAAGTGCAATACCAATAGCTACTACGAAACAGAAGCAACACAACAACACCAGCAGCATAAGGAGCATCTGGTGTTGATTCCACAACATCAGTAGCAGCATCATCATGAGCTGTATAGCAGTCAGTACACTAGTATATAACCAACACAACAACGACGAACTCAATAATTTTCCTCTGATTCGTCAAGTCACCAACACAAACTAAATAAAGTTGAGTTTTCAGAAACTCGACTATCCTCGGCGATCTGCGACGTCGCAACGATAGCCAAAGACGGAGTATATCCGCAAAAAACGATAACCTCTCCATTTGACTAAATCGACAAATGCGATAATCGAAAACAATAAGTAAAAATAGAATGAATCGACGTTGGTTCTCTATCGATTTTGTTGTCACTCGCAACAAAATCGATCGATATACTATAGAGATTACCTCAATATTCTGTCTCCTTCGATTTCTATTTTCTGATTTTTCAGAAGAAAATTGTTCGATTCTCTGATTTTTCGAACCTCTATGTTTTTCGATCGATTGAACTCCTTCAATCGATCTCCTTCAATTTGATTTTCGATTCTCTGTTTTCCGAAGGAAATCACGATCGCGATTTCATTCTTCAATTTTTCAATTGCTGCAATTTCTCTGTTTTCCTGATTTTCCAGAAGAAATTTCTATCAATTTCTGATCGATGCAATTGCAATTCGCGATCGACTGCGATTTCTCTGTTTGCTATTGCAGATTTCTGCTTCTTCGATTTTGATTTTTCTGATTTTCAGACGAAAACGCAATTTTGATATTTTAAAAATTGCGATTATGATATTCTCATTCTTCAATCGCGCCTCTCGGATCTATCCGGCTCTGATACCATGTTAAAGTATGATGAGGCAGTGATCGAGCACCGATAGTGTGCACAAACGACCGAGAAGAAGAAGAAGAAGGCAAATGTGCAGATGTTTAACAGAAGGAGAAGTGAAGCAGAGGAGCTGGGAGCAAATGCTCTTCTTTGTTCTCTTTATTTTTGTTCAATCTAATTACAAGAGATTAGTGGTGTATTTATAATACCCACTAATAATATCCTACTAACAATATTACAAAATATCTAATTAATCCAAAAAAATTAATTAACAACTAACTAATCACATATATATTTTGTATATATATGTTGTATATCTATATACTTCAACAATTTGGTCACAAATCACAATCAGAGCAAATTGTGCAACAATTACATACATTCAAGTATTGCAGATACCCATCCGCATGGGTGTAGCTCAGTTGGTTCCAGGGTGGCAGATTGCTCCCAAGTATTGCAGATACCCCCATTAAATCTGAGTTTGCTTGAGAATCTTTATGTAATCTTTTGCATTTGGACAATATTTGGTAACGCTCGAACTTTATCGGGAAAAAAAGATAAAGATTTTTAAGTAATAAATAAATTTTTATTATTATTTTATTAAGAGTACTCTTCAAATAAGTTCTAAAATATTTTATTGGTATTTCAAATACTTAAATTCTTATATATTATTTATTACTAGCTATGTTTATTTATAAGCGGATGCGGATCTAACATGTAATATATGAGTTCATGTGAATTTAATATTTCTTGTTCAGATCTTGTAGTATACGTATTAAGAAATTCATCAAAAAAATACAATATTTGATTGTGAATTAAGTTATTATTAGATATAAAATATTAAATTTAGTTCGCCGTAAGTTAATCTATAAACTTTAAATTTTAGATTCACCTTATCGATAACAATATTCCTAAAGTTGAGTTTTATAATTTTAGCTAATTGGCAAGACTATCGCGTGGATTCACTATACCAAACCTGGTTTCAATGAACCAAATCCAAATTGAGTTCCACACAACAAAATGATGGATTAGTTAGAGGTATCTTTGTTGTTTATACAAGAAAATATTTAAACTGTCGAAAAAAATAAAGAAGTAGAATATTTTTATGTGGCTGGTGGGTGGGATATATTTATACTAATGACACATACAAGATAAAGTTTTTTCCAAACACAATAATAATATAATATCTCATCATATTGGCACTATTTTGGAAAACAAAATTAGGATTAGGAATAGATAGAGGAAGATCAGATGTTTTCATTAGTAGTATTTATATCAATAGATTTTACCTGTATTTACTGACTTTGAAATGACCACTATGAAATTAATCATGTTTTAAATCCACACATGCCAAATCCGCACTATTGCTAGTACATTATTTGTGGAGCCCCACAATTAATTATCCAAATTTCAGCTATTATTATGGTCCATACCCTCATATAGAATGATTCCTTCTATTTTTTCCTTTACTTTTTATTACCTCACTTCTATCAGTCTATGTAAGAGAATGCATCATCACAAGTTCACACGCACAATTAGGCCTGGTCAGTGGGTCGAGTCGGTGCGGGACGGGGAGGTGGGCGGGATCGAGCTGAAGCGGGGCTGGCGGGCTGGGTCCGAGCGGGACGAGACCGAGTCCCGTTGGCTAGGGGTCGGTGCGGGATCGGGTTGGTGCGGGGCGGTTTTTTTTGCACTTAATAACACATATATATATAAACAACTCAATAATTGAACAAGAGTATAATAAAAACATCTCAATGCTGTTTTGTGCTTCTTATATTATTTAATAGAAATATAATTTTTTTCTAATACAATATACAGATACAATTATCAAAATTTATAATTTTGTAGTGTCGTTCAAAAGTTGCAAATGACATAGTAAAATTGTAATTAAAGAAATTACATTTTCAAATTTCCTTATAATTTCATGTGGTTCTTTCGTTGGAATTGGTATATCTTGGTCAAATTGCTCCACGTCGCTACTCATACCTTCAGATAAGATGTCGTTGTAGTTTTCGTTTTCTTCTTCATTCATCTCCGATTGGCTGCACCTCCTACTCTCCGCACGAATCCAGTATCTAAATAGAACTGCAATCTTCAATGAGTCTCCCGCCAATGAATGTATGTGCTCCCCTATTTAAAATCTTCCCGCAGAAAAAATGCTTTCAAAGATGACGCTTGAATGTTCAAAACATCTCAGGCCATCCTTGAAAGTGTCGAAAATGTGTTCTTATTCTCCCTCCAGTATTTCAGCAAGTCTTTTTGTCCTTCTTCATTGACAACTGCATGGTACGGTAAAGCACCCTGCAAAACAAAAACATCAAACTCGTTAATTTGGTTAGTAGTGTTAGCACCACACATTTTATTTCTGAGGCTTTCAGTACTAGCTGCAGAAACAACATGTCTTTTTTGAGGTTGTGTTGAAGAAGAAGAAGATAGTATGGAAGTCGGTTGATTGCTAACAATTTCTTCGTGGTAATACTTATATACTTTTTTACATTCATCTTGTATGTTAGACAACACTTCTTCTTTCCAGTATATATATTATATAAAACAACATAGTTGAAATAGTAGGATAATATATATACAGGAAAATTCTTTTGTTGCTTGATAAAATTTCTCTAAAAATACAATAAGTTCTTTAATTTTGTCTCAGTCGTTATCTATAAGCATATAAGCTGGATTTTGATTATGGGCGTTAAAAAATAAAGTTATAGGTCTTATATAGTCATAAGCAACAAGTAGTTGCTGGTACAAAGAATTCCACCTAATGGGTACTTCTTCGAGAATTTTTTATAAGGTAGTTCGCAATCGTGACAAGTTTTTTTATATTCATTTTTTCGTTGTATTCTATTATTTTTAAAAATATAGTTCTATAGCAAATTGTATTTTTTCAAGAATGTCGGTAAAAGGTGATAGACCATCATCCTTTACAACTAAGTTATATATATGGCAGACACATCTTATATGAAAATGATCTGAAAAAGATGGAGTTAAATTATTTTTAAAATATTAATAGCATAATTATTAGAAGAAGCGTTATCTAATGTAATAGTCATAATTTTATCAGTTATGCCATAATAATTGCAAACATAATAAATATTTTATGCAATAAAATTACCAACGTGTCTATCATCTATATATTTATACGCTAAAATACATTTTTGGATAAACCATTTATAATCTATCCAATGACATGTTACAGTTAAATAATCATGACCGTTAGTACTACGGTCTATATCAGACGTAATATATACTTTGCCAGAAAAATGATATAATGAATAACGTAAATATTGTTGATATTCGTGTGCAAATTTAAATACATCGCTTTTAACAGTTGATCTAGGAAAACATTTATAAGCAGGATTATACATTTCTCTAATGTAATGAATAAAATCATGAGATTCAGGAAATGAAAAAGGCAAACCCTCTGCAACAACTAATTTTGCTAGTGCTTCCCTATCTATATGTTTATCGTATTTAAGACCTACAATTCCCCCTGTCACGGGGTTAATTTGACCTTGTATTTGATCTGCGGCGGTATGTGAACCTTGTCCCGATGGAGAGGGCACTTGCACGCCCTTTTTTTAGCATCGTATTGGGCATACATAGCTGAGTGTTTTTGTTTGAAGTGTCTCATTAAACCCCGCCCCACCCTGACCTTGTCCAGTTTAAAACTAAAAATCACTTTACAAATTTTACATATAGCTACTAATTGATTCACTACGTCCCAAAAAAAAAATTATCATGCATCTGATTTTAATGGTCGTTTTGGTGGACCTCGTCTCATACTAGGAGGAATAAGAGGCATTTCAGTTGAAGGCGCATTAGTGAGTGTGTCATCATCTAGATCATCTTCTAAATTAAAGTCTTGTTGAGTTCTAGAAAATATTTCATCGTCTAAATCATATGGTACTTCAAGAAAAAATTTAGTATCAACAAAATCATCCAGTATAGGAATAGGATGACTAGAATTAGAAGAAGTATTCTTACCCTTATTACCCCTACTAGTAGAAGTACCCTTACCCGTAATCATACGTTTAAATCCTTACATTATAATTATGCAAATAAATAATTAAAGATAATGAAATTAAGTGTGCTAAATAAAATGAAAAAACAATAATAATTTAATGAAGGAACAAATGTATCAAACGACGACGTAACGTCGACGTGTAATCGAAAGGTTGAAAATTGAAACTTTGCTCGATTGACTATCCTCAAGCTAGTTGTCAACTTCACTCTCAAATGAATAAATAAAATTGAATATTTAGTAGACAATGTGGACTTGTAGAGAGATAGATTGAGAGATAGTTGGAAAATTGGGTTAAAGTGTAAATATAATAACTTAGGGTTGGGGGGTTGGGGGAGGGGGAGGCAAAAAATGGTCGTTGCACAATGGTCAAAATATAAAATGACCGTTGGTGCAACGATTATTTTTGCAAGAGTTTTCGGGCGGGACGGGGGGCGGGGTCGGGGTTGGACCGGGTCGCGACAGGACTTGGCGGGCCTGGGGCGAGATGGGCCTCGTGGGACGAGGCCATGTCCCGTCCCGGGTTCGAGTCCTGATACCGATTTTTTTTTAAAGGAGGTCGGAGCGGTACCGGGTTGTCCCGGCCCACTGGCCATCCTTACGCACAATACAGAAGATGTTTCATCTCTCATCTCCATATTAAAAGCATAGGCGTATATGAATTTTGCTGTGGTATGTTCCATTGAATGTGAATATTTTTCTCTAAATCAAGTAATCGCATCTTTGTTACATTAATCGAAAAACATGAAGAGATTTGTCTAGAAAGATATTGAACGTTCGTGACATTACTAAGAGAAGAATAAAGAAATGTGAGCAACATACTAATAAGAAATTAATTTAAGGACCCGTTTGATCATAAGAATTTTCTTTTTTCACATTTTTTTCACTTTATTTAAAAATTGACGTTTGATCATGAAAATTCTAAATATAACTTGAAGTTGTAATTGGAATTTGAAAAATACCTAAAATGTTGTTTTACTTTCAGTACATTACCAAATGCCTACTTAACATCCTTCATATTTGCTTTCATAAAACTTGTGTCTCCCCACCATATCAATAGTGAAAAATCCAAATAACCAGTTGTTATCACCAAAACTGTGGCACCAAATTAGACCGATTATCATATGCTTCTTGCTTTAATGACTGAATCTTCAACAAACGAGTGGGCTTCTTGTATGAACATCACAACCAGAGTACAAAAAAAGGGAAGAGAAAAGGACAGAGATAATTTCCCTCCTATTCATGTTTCGTTTTTTTTATGGTTTATAATAGTACAGTTATATTTTTATTTAATTTTCTTGTAAACATTCTTGAAAATATTTATCATTAATATAATAATTAATTCCATCAAGATAACTTAATTCAAAATTTCTTTTAAAATAAAAATAGAAAACGCATGAGATTCCTCTACTCGGGAGTTCATTTTTTCCCACTCCTAGGGGTCGTTTGGTTTGAAAACAAGTTATGATAGAATTAGTTTTGTTGGGATTAGTTATACTGGAATTAGTTATGTTGTTGTATTAAAAGTAACATTCATTGCAAAAAAATTAAGTAACATGTATTATTTGTTTTCAAAAAATACTGTTGATGTTGGGTGAGTGTTGTGGCAACACAAGGTTTTACGCCTGGACAACATCTTGCAATACTATGCAGATGTTGTCCGCAGTGTTGTGCAACATCCTGCAGTGTCCTGCAGATGTTGTCTGTCGTGTTGCGCAACATCTCATGACAACATGAAATGATTTTGCCTATTCTTCCGGCCAAGACAGTGTTTGTTACTGTGAGTTAAAAATGTCTCAGATAAGCTGAATATGGAGTTGTGTTTAAAACGTGGAAATTGAATCAGTCAAACTTGGAATCGAAGCAACTTGAAGACCCAGTCAAAGCTATGAGGGTTTCATGGGGCTGGAAGAGGTCCAAGCTGCTGCCTAGTTTCTCTCAACTTCCACAACCAACCAGCGACCCACCTACCCCCGGCCCACCTACCCCCTTCTCAAATTTCTATTTTTTTACTTTTATAAACAATTTATAAAAAATATAATTTTTTCTTACCCCCGCCCTACCCATCCTTAAATTTCTATTTCATATTTTTTATTACTTTTATAAATAATTTATAAAAAATATGAATTTTTTTCTTACCCCCGCCCTACCCACACCTACTCCCACCCCATTGCACTACCCCATCTTCAAATTTCTATTTCATATTTTTTGTTACTTTTATTAAAAAAAAATTAAAATATGAATTTTTTTCTTACTCCCGTCCTACCCACACCTACCCCCTCGCCCCACCCTACCTCATTCTCAAATTTCTCTTTTATATGAGGATATTATATGAGATTAAAAGTAATTTTGTGAAAAGAAAAAGATAAATGAGTCCAAAAAATTATTTAATGAGCAAAATGAGCTTCTTGATAAGCACTTCTGTAGAAGTACCAAATTGGTGTTTCTGCTTCTCTTCACATCTAGAAACATTTTTTGGCTTCTGAAAAAAATGTTTCTACTTCTGGAAAGTACTTGTTTGGCCAAAAAAGTGTTTCTCCACTGGAGAAACACTTCCAGAAGCTTAATCAAACAGGTACTAAAAGACCTAGCGCAAAAGGTTCTAAGCCTTCACGCAAGCAAGCGCGAGAGAAGCGGAGCACGAAGCTACCGATTCCCCGGTCGACTAAAATACAACAATCGCGGTCTATTTTGAATACTTTGATTCAAAAAGAAAGGCCAATGGTTTGACAACAAGAATTATATGTAAGGAAGTCATCTAGATCTATAATATTTTGGAATTTATGTAGACTTAGCAAAATATATGGCATAATAGAAGAAAAAACTCTCTCTCTTGTGCATTATCAAGCTTAAATTTGTAAAGGAATGTATGCACTTCATATTATCTACGTATATTTCCTGAAGTCCTTCAATTCAATGGACTGACATATTTTGCCAATATCTACTATTCATTACGAGGAAAGAAAAGTAAAAAATATTAATTAATTATCATCAAACCTAGTACTTTAATAATGTCCACAGCAAGGAATTTTAGGGAAAAGAAAAATAACACCTACTACCTAAATGACAAGAAACATTTTATACACAGCTTCGAACAAGAAAAACATGAACATTTTTTTGTTTTTATTTCATATTGATGTTGTTTGATTATATGCAACATTTAAAATGATAAATATCTGGCTATTTATATTTAAAAGATATATGAGTTAATTTAATGAGATATAATTTTGGTAAATACATTTTTTTAGTAAGTATAATTTTATCTTAATTTTGGGAGTAACTGGTAAAGTTGTTGTAATGTGATCAGGAGGTTACAGGTTCAAGCTGTGGAAACAACCTCTTGTAGAAATGACTGCGTACATTAGACTCTTGTGATCCACCCCTTCTCTGAACTCCGTGCATAGCGAGAGCTTAGTCACTGAACTGTCCTTTTCTTTTATATGATTTTTAACTTAGAACAATTAGTTTTCTGCCTTTGCTTCCTCGACAAATTTGTTATTCTTTTCTAACAAATTGAAAATTATCTCATTTTTTATCAAACACTTCAAATCTCTAAAAAGGTTTTTTATTGAAGAAAAAAATACTTTTAATTTCTTACAATCTTGACCAAATAGGTTATTAATACGTTATAATAGTAGAGAAATATTAAATATTACTATTTCTGGTCTATATTATATGGTGCTTTTAGTCTAGACAGATCCCTTAAAAATTTTACGGACTCTCAGAAAATAAAAGACTTTTTCACTAAATTATCCTCAATTACAATATCTAATTAATATGATTTCTTGGTTGTATAGAAATTACTTATTTAAATAAGGGTAAATTTACAAAAAAGTAAATTTCTTACAATCTTTTTCTTTCTTATTAATCTCAAACACTTTCCTATTTATATACACAGTAATACATTCAAATGACCCGCATGGGTGTAACTCAGTTGGTTCCAGAGTAACAGATGACTCCCAAGTAATACATTCAAATGAAAGTTGAAAATCGACCTTTAATAAATTACTACTGCAAGTACAATATTAAAGACCAAAATAGCAATTTAAGTCAGCTTTGTATTTCATAGTTGTCCATGTTTGCCTTCCCAATAAACACAGCACAGTTGCTGTTACCCAACGGACTAAAAAAAAATAGAAATAAAAATTGAAAAAAAAAGTAGAGTGCAAAAATACACACACTTTCCCTTTTACCAAACAGCAGAAAGAAAGTGAAAGACTCAATTTTTCCTTTGAAAATCTCAGTTTTATGGACTTCATTTTGTAAATTGAAGCTAAACAGTAAGTGGGTTGTTCTTGATTTTTTATTTATTTATTTGAGACTTCTCCTTTCTTGCTGATCTGTTAAAATTTCAAGAAAAGGTTAGTGGGGTTTTTTCTTTACTTTAATCCTTTCTGGGTATTTGTTATCTTGGGAGATTTGGTTAATTTAATTGGTTTTGGATGTGTTGTTGATCTTAAGTAATCTTTTGGTTCCTTTTTTGGTCTTGTATACTGCTAAATCTGACGTTTTAAGGTTATTATGGGAATTTAAGGTTTATCTGTTATCATTCTTGATGTTAAAGATCAAATCTTTATGATTCTTGTTGTGTAAAGATCAAGCTTTTTGTAGGTCTAGATGTACTTTTCTAGGTCAATCTGTAAAAATTAGTTATTCCAGATAAGTGATTTTGTGTGTATCAGTTTTGAAGTGTGATTTTGATCTCAACAAGTTGAAATTAGTTTTGGATTGTTGGGGAGAACCCCTTGTGGCTACTGTGGAGATCCGGGACTGGCTTAATCTGTTATGTCCCATGAGAACTTTTTTTCCTTCAGAGTCTTGTAAAGAAACACATCTCAAATCTATTAATCCTCAGTCATGGCTCCAAGTTGAAAGAGGCAAACTTGCCAAATTTTCATCTGAATCTGCTTCTTCCATGTAAGTAGTAATCTGCCATTTTGCATTTTGTTTTCTTTTCTGCTAAGCATGTACTCCAATTGTTGTATTCATTTTGTTGATGCTTGGAAACATTTTATGTTGTGCTTGTAGAGACTCTTTGATCAAGGTCCCGGAACCGCCGATTCTTCCATTCTTTAAACCTGTTGATTATGTAGAAGTTTTAGCAAAAATCCATGAAGAACTCGAATCATGTTCGCCGCAAGAGAGGTCGAATCTCTATTTGCTGCAGTTTCAGGTCTTTAAGGGCCTTGGGGAAGTTAAATTAATGAGGAGAAGCCTTTGCTCAGCTTGGTCGAAAGCAAGCTCGGTTTATGAAACACTTGTATTTGGGGCATGGTTGAAATACGAGAAGCAAGATGAAGAGCTCATTTCTGACTTGCTTTCTACTTGTGGCAAATGTGCAAAGGAGTTTGGAGTAACAGACATAGCATCTGAAATGCCTGCCTATAAGAAATTAAGCCCTCAAGGAGTCGTCGTCACAACAAACGAGGATCCTTGTCCGAGAAGTGTTTCTTTTATAATTGGTGATGAGAAAATAGTGTGTGACAGGCAGAAAATTGCCGGTCTTTCAGCGCCATTTCATACCATGCTCAACGGTTGTTTCACAGAATCATTTTGTGAGGAGATAGATTTGTCTGAAAACAATATTTCACCCTTGGCAATGAGGGTCATCAACGAATTCAGCTCAACCGGTTTGTTGAACGAAATGTCCCCCGATCTTCTGTTGGAAATATTGGTATTTGCCAATAAGTTTTGTTGTGAAAGCCTCAAGGATGCTTGTGACCGTAAGCTCGCGTCTTTAATTTCATGTCGACAAGATGCTCTAGAGCTCCTCGAATGTGCCCTTGAAGAAAACTCACCCGTCCTTGCTGCGTCTTGTTTGCAAGTATTTTTACGTGAACTCCCAGATTCTCTGAAAGACAGTCAGGTAGTTGAACTGTTAAGCAACACTACCAAGAAACAAAGGTCGATCATGATAGGTCCTGCCTCATTTTCACTCTATTGTTTGTTAAGTGAAGTTTCCATGAACCTTGATCCCAGATCAGACGAATCTGTTCGTTTTTTGAGAACACTGGTAGACTCAGCTGAAACCAGCCAACAGAAAATGGTCGCGTATCATCGGTTAGGATGCGTTAAGTTTCTTAGGAAAGAGCTTGATGAAGCTGAGCAGCTCTTTGAGGCTGCTTTTAATTTGGGTCATACGTATTCCGTTATTGGTTTGACTAGACTAGGTCAAATAAAGGGACATAAACACTGGGCATATGAGAAACTTAGTTCTGTTATTTCTTCATCAACTCCCCTTGGATGGATGTACCAAGAGAGTTCGTTATATTGTGAGGGAGAAAAGAGGTGGGATGACCTTGAGAAAGCAACTGAGCTTGATCCTACACTGACATACCCCTACATGTATCGAGCTGCATCCTTTATGAGGAAGCAAAATGCGCAAGCTGCTCTTTCAGAAATAAACAGAATCCTGGGATTCAAACTGGCATTGGAGTGCTTGGAACTCCGCTTTTGTTTTTACCTTGCTCTAGAGGACTACCAGTTAGCAATATGTGATATACAGGCAATCCTCACACTTTGCCCAGATTATCGTGTCTTTGAAGGACGAGTTGCAGCATCACAACTCCGTACTCTTCTGCGCGAGCATGTGGAGAATTGGACGGAAGCTGATTGTTGGCTGCAGTTGTATGATAGATGGTCTTTGGTTGACGATATTGGATCCCTTTCAGTAATATACCAGATGCTCGAGTTTGATGCAGCAAAATGTGTTCTTTACTTCAGACAGTCCCTGCTTCTCCTCCGGTAATTCCACTTTTTGTTAATTTGACTTGTAAAGTGCCTCACATTTTCCAGAAAGACGATGGCTGCTCACTAGAATCTTTTCAGATTGTGAAACTTGTTCTTTACTTCTTGTTGTGAACTCAGATTTTCGGCCTGTGAGATAGTTTTCTGATATACTAGTTAAAACCTACAATTTCTTGGATCCACACGTACTCTGAAGAAAAACCCAATGGAAGCACAAAATCTATATAAATGATACTAGCTAGTTAACATTATGGTTTATTTTCTTTCACGCTTACAATAGGTCCAGTGCTTGCCGGGACTCTTCTTAATTTGCTAGAGATTTTTACTGATAACCTAGTGTTGGAGAACATTTAATTTGTCTTAAAACACAAATTTTGAGGATGTAGTGGGCCCAAAAAGAGTAGACTGTGGATAGAAGATTCATATTTCCGATCTCAACTAGTTTGTGATTGAAGCTTGAATCAATCCTAGTTGATTGATTGATTGAGGCTGCAGAGTCTACAAGATCTAGTTCTTTACCATTTTTATTTCTTATTAGGATAACACCATTTGATTTCCATTTTAAATTGATTCCGGCCTCATGACCTGTTAGGTATTTCTTTGACAATTCTTTTCACTTCTCAATTTGCTTATCCGTGCGCAATTGATGATGGTTCCTTTTGACATTCTTTTCATTTACGTCTGCATCGTGTTTTGGGACAATATAAAATTTAGGAGTACAATATTCTTATTTTTTTGAAAAATAATGTAGGAATATATTGTTCAGACAACAATTTTTTTCTATATTTGTATTGGGCCTCCAGGCTTTGTTGATGGCTTGATGCTATATCTCATTTCATCTCCAGAAAGTGCAGCTAGTGTCTGCTTTTGTTTGTGTGCTTGTCTGTTTCTTCCTATTAGGAAGGCACTGGTGGATACAAGAAACGTTGTATGCTGATGTTGTAGTTTATTTTCGTGATGACCGGTAAATCCATTTGGGCCAACCCCTAGGACCAACTGCAGCGCTCGAAAATCAGGGATAATGGGCCCGCTCCTCTATGTTTCTCCACTTAAATGCCAGGCTTAATTCGTATGATGTAGGTTTCAAACCTAGCTGATGTTTAATTGTAAATTATGACTCGTTCTGTCCCATAAAGAATTGCAGTATTACTATTTGGACCTTTCGGGTGTCGACTAATTTCTTCTCTGGTAATGATTATTTTTCCAAATATTTTTCATACATTTTAACTATAAAAACTATAAATCAAGAGTATTTTTATGTAGTTTCCAAACCTATAATTAAACAAAAAAAACTCGTGTTCGAATTCACATAAAAAATAGATGCGTCGACCTTTGTACTACAAACCCCCCATCCATCATTTTGGGATGGAGAGAGTAATTCTTTATTGGTTTCCTTTCGATGTTCTTTTTTTCTTTGGTTTTTGGAATTTATTTTTCTTTTGGCCAGAAGGTGGAGGAGAGAATCACTCTTCAGCACCACTAAAACTTATTTGAATGAGACCCTGTTGTCAAGCTGTGCCCGAAATGAAGTTGAAGTCTTGTTTGATTAGGTGCAGGTTGGAGCATATGTGAAATTATAGAGTACCTTTTTGATAAAGCAAAATTGTGGAGTATTTTAAAGAGAATTATCAACAAACTGGAGTAGAAGGTGATATTTGAAAAGATTGAAAGTTTTGTTATAAATAGAAGTGGTTTTATGTAATTTCAGAGTAAACTCTTGTCCCTCTCCCCCAAAAATATTGGAAAAAGTGATTCCTGTGTCCACTAGCTACTTTCAAAGTAAATAAGAGTAATATATCCACTCTATCCTGAATGTTTCCAGGGGTAAATATACAAAGCTCATGCCTGACAATTATGCCTTGCTACTACTGTAGATACTCTTGATAATATCAGAAATTCTAGATTATTCAGTAGCTGCTTCAACTCTTTACAAAATTTAGTCTGGCCTCTTTTAAGTTCTAATGCTGTGACATTCATTCATTTGCTTTGACCTTGTATCCCTATGACCGTGCTCATGCCGCCATGCAGTCAAACTGTAGAACTTGAGGGTGTTGCCTAATCTTCTTAAGATAACTAAGTTCGGATGATTTGAAGGCCTTGCCATAGTTATTACCTTGCAACAAAATTTTCCTTCACCTCTGATATTTTGGACTTCTAGCCTGTTTGGTAGCAGTTTGTGTTTGGCTAATCATTTTAGAAAACACTTTTGCCAATATTAGAGCAGTACTTTGTGCTTGACCGTTCCAAAAGTGCTTATGAGGAAAAGCTTCTTTATTTAGCTTCCGAAGAACAACTTCTGCTACTACTCAAAATCACTCCCCCCCCCCCTAAAAGTGGTCAAACACCTCGAACTTTCTAAAATATGCATTTTCTGAAAATAATAAGCACTTTTAGCTTCCCAGAAGCTTGGCCAAACAGGCTATTCCTCTCCCTATCTTGCTCTAAGTGAGGATTGGCACTATTTTATTCCCTTAGAAGATTATTATTATTGTCTATATGCCAATAATCAATGCTCGATAAGCAGAAATAGAGAACTGAATGTTGTTTTTCACTCTCTTTCATGCTTTATCAGATTGAATTGTCCAGATGCAGCCATGAGGAGTTTGCAGTTGGCTCGACAGTATGCATCTAGTGAACACGAATGTTTGGTTTATGAGGGATGGATCTTATATGATACTGGCCACTGTGAAGAAGGTCTACAGAAAGCAGAAGAGTCTATCGGCATCAAGAGATCTTTTGAAGCATTCTTCCTGAAAGCGTATGCTTTAGCTGACTCTAGCCTTGATGCATCTTGTTCATCAACTGTCATATCACTTCTTGAGGACGCCTTGCGATGCCCTTCGGATAGGCTTCGCAAAGGTCAGGTATGTCACTCTCTATCCAGAATCTCCACACCATTCAAAAATGAATTTCTAGGTAGCCATGCTAAATTTGTAGATAGAATGTAACAACTAAACTGTTTTCACACGGTCTAACTAGGAATAGTGATGCTTTCTCGAAGATTTATTTTATAAGGTAAAGTTTATTACCCCCTCTGTTCCAATTTATGTGAAGGTGTTTGACTGGGCACGGAGTTTAAGCATGAAAGGAAGACTTTTGAAACTTGTGGTCCAAACAAGCCATAGATATTTGTTTGGCTATAAATAATGTCACTAAGGGTATAATGGGAAGTTTAAAGTAAAATTATTACTAAATTTAGAAAGGTGTCCTTTTTGGGACTCAAGTAAAATTGTTATTAAATATCGAAAGGTATCTTTTGCCACAACAGGGCAGCTACATTCACCCTAGCAAGGTATGTAGAATAATTATCGCTCCTCAAATAACTTAAGCATTTTGATGAGGGTAGTTTTGCACGTCTGGAACGGTAATAGAGTTGCGAGAAATCATGGTTCAAGGTTCACTATACCATGCATTCAAATATTTCTCACATGCTTAGACAACATAATTCCTATTGCATTGAGGGAAAAATTAGATAATATCATAGAAAGAGGGCAAAAATGTTTCCCCTTCTAAGGGTGGGACTTGTGCTTTCTAATTTTTTGTTAAGTTGCTAGTACTAGAAGTGTGTGTATCTTTGACATCTTTTCCTTGATTGAACTTTGGTAGGCCTTGAACAATCTTGGCAGTGTCTATGTTGACTGCGGTAAATTGGATGCTGCAGCTGATTGCTACATTAATGCCCTTAAAATCCGGCATACCCGAGCTCACCAAGGTCTCGCTCGTGTCCATTTCTTGAGAAATGATAAGGTGGCTGCTTATGATGAGATGACCAAACTGATTGAGAAGGCCAAGAATAATGCATCTGCCTATGAGAAGAGATCAGAGTACTGTGATCGTGACCGCACAAAGGCTGACCTAGAGATGGTCACTCGTCTAGATCCTCTCAGAGTTTACCCTTACAGATATCGAGCTGCAGGTAAAAGTTCTCTCTTTTTCCACCCTTTCTTCAGTTTTTAGTTTTATTCGTCTTAATCTGAAGAAGAAAAATGCAAGATTGTTCTACATTCTTTACACTTATTATATAGTTAGATTTGCATATATAGAGACACTTAGATCTATATTCAAATTCTACTAATATTACTCCTCCGATCCCAATTTATTTGACACTCTTTACTTTTTAGTTGGTTAAAAAAAGAATGATATCTTTCTAAATTAACAATTTAAGTTTAAACATCTCATGTTACATTTAATGTGATAATTTTATAGCCACACAAATATCTAATATTACTCGCCCGATCCCAATTTATTTGACACTCTTTACTTTTTAGTTGGTTCCAAAAAGAATGATATATTTCTAATAAGTAACAATTTAAGTTTAAACATCTCATGATACGCTTAATGTGATAATTTTATAGTCACACAAATATCTAATATTACTCCCCTGATCCCAATTTATTTGACACTCTTTAACTTTTTAGTTGGTTCAAAAAAGAATGATATCTTTCTAAATTAAGTAACAATTTAAGTTGAAACATCTCATGTTATACTTGATGTTATAGCCACACAAATATCTATGACTTATTTTAAATTTAGATCACAAGTTTCAAAAGTCTTTTCTTTCATTCTTAAACTTCGTGCCCAGTAGCCTTCGTATAAATTGGGACGGAGGGCGGTACATTATGTACTGTACATATTATGGAATTACTAATTGGAACTCAAATTCTTAATGTGATTCTGATTGTAATAATAACATATACAAATAGGTAATCAAGATGACCCTTTATGAGAATTAATTTCCCTGTCTTAGTGCCGCTAGTAGGCATAGTATTTCCAGCAATTGCAATAGCAATAGCTTGTTTGACCAAAACATGTTACAGTAGCTGTATTTTCGTTTGGATTTAATTATATGCACTGGTAGTGTGAAGAGTCTAACCTATTAAAGTAGGTTTATCGGGTTACAAATTAATATGCGGCTTCCTGTAATTACCTTTTAAGTGACCTGATAGTGCAAATATTTTCTTAAATCGTCTATGCATAACCCTTTTGATTAATGGTTGTTAATTGATCATAGTTCTGATGGACAACCACAAGGAGAAGGAAGCCATTGAAGAACTGTCAAGGGCCATTGCATTTAAAGCCGATCTTCATCTTCTACACCTGCGTGCTGCATTTCATGAGCATATAGGCGATGTTATGGGTGCCTTGCGAGATTGTCGAGCCGCTCTCTCTGTCGACCCAAACCATCAAGAAATGTTGGAACTTCATAGTCGTGTGAACAGTCAAGAACCTTAAAGAAATGAGCAACAAGACACAATTGGAGGGGAACTTGTGTCAGTTGTATGAGCTACAAAGTAAAATTCTTCAGGAAAGGGGTGAAAATTGAAAGATTTTTCTCCTTTTTCCTTGTCACCTCCCCTGAAATTTTCCTCCGTTGTATGCCATAGTGAGCCTCTCCTTGTTTATGCTAGTTCCACAATTTTGTAATATGCTCCAAAATTCTTTGTTAATATAATTTATATTTAATGAAATCTTTATTCTCGCTCTAATAGAATTATTTAACTTTTGTAGTATCAGTGTTTATCAATAATTGTTTTTAAACAGAATTTCTCAAAACTAAAGCACTTATGAAAAAAAATAGATCTATTGAGAAATGGATATTGATCTGGTTTCAAGATCTATGAACAAGAGAGATCCCTAAATATCCATTTGAGAAAATAGATGTTCTTCAATTTGCTTTTATTGTTTCTTCTTTTAACATTTTTTGAAGAACTTGTATTTTCATTCTAGTATGTGCTCACTAGCTAAAATAATTCTTGCTTTTCCAAAGTGAGTTTATTGTAAATATTTCAGCCGATGCCATTTGTTGGGCTCAGTGTTTAGTAAAATGATAATTTATGCTTTTTGCCCCATTTGGACGTTTTGCTTCACAATCGCTATTTCTCCTTCGGAAGATACAGCTAAAGCTTCCAAAAGATGAAGGTTCTCATAGCTCTATGTAATGTTTATGACCTTTTGTATTAACTATAACCTGTAAAACTACACTGATATTATGAAAACTTTACACTATCCGTATACACAACTTAAATCCTAAAAGATATGCCATGCTTATCCTCCTGAAGAATAGACATTGGTTACAATGAAATTTCATGTTGTAATGTAAAGAAATGAAGAAAGATTGATATTCTCCCAGCTCTTCAATCTTTGCTCCCCACTTCTCTGATTCTTCCAGCTTATACAAAGGAACAAATTCAACGAAATAACCTTATACTGCACTTGTGAAGCCCCCCGGTTCCATTAGGTCATTTCAAGAAAGAGACTTGCATGTAACGGGTGTAAACGACCATCTCCATGGGATGGCCACAAGGCATCCGAAACATACTCTCCAGAAAATTGGGCAGGTTGTGTTTTCTTTTAGCTGTTCATGCGGGAACACAGGTGTCCTACCTGGTATAGCTGATCACCTTTGCGAGAAGTATGGGTGTTTTAGAGCCTCATCAACACTTGGTCGATCTTCCTGAGATGAAGAGGCAGTTAACAGAACAGAGTCAAATACTGATTTCAGCTCCCTGAATTAACAAGGAGAGATACCAAGTAGTCAACATATGCATCAAATGTAGGTTTTAACATTGACAATTTGAAGACAGCTTACGGGATTCCATTGTAATAAATCACGTACTAGTCGCAGTGCCCATATGTTTGGGAACCTGCAGCAATCAAAAAATAATTTTAGCGAGATAGCAGCTTGAGACTTTGTTGTGTCTCATAGATTGCCCTTTTGAAAAGGAAAAGAGGGCCTCTGGATTCCGGAGGGTAGACATGAATACAAACCCTATCTTCAGAGGATCCCTGTTTTTTATTTGACGAGAAAAGAAGTCTTCAGAGCATTTCCAAGGAGCTGGTGTAGCTGAGGTCTGAATGAAGAAATAAGAATTTAAATGAAAACAGATGAATACCGTAGCTGTATACACTGAAACTAATCATTTCCTATCTCTAAAGACTATCTGAAGAGATAAAAACAGGTAGTAATATTTAGTGGGTGTACCTAAAAAATCAATGAAAGTGAATAAGCTCTCAGAATAGATGGTGGAAAGATGTGAAGTATGAATAATCCTAGTAGTAAAACTAGAATCTAATTTCGAAAAAAAGCAAATAAAATTGGAAAACGCATCATGATGTATCTGAAAATACCGACTGCTCACAGCTAGGTTTTCTAACTGCAAATGTGGAATAGAAGCGACACTAAACAATTTACTCCAATCATCAGACAAACGCTGTGCCACAAAATCATTATGTTTCGAAATGTGGAAAAAGCATTTTGCATATTTAATATGAAACTGAATCACAAGATTCCACCATCTAATACTTCCTATTTACATGTGAGATGTTAGCTCTTTACTCGGTTATAAAATTTCCAAAACTTGTCTGCTCCAAAAATGTGGGAAAAACATTCTTCACAGGTTAGAGGTGAAACTGTAATACATTTCCACCACCTAATATCTCGTCATGTGTGAAATTAACAGGTAAGTACCATCCAGGGAAAAGTATTTCAATAACAGACATCCACTTATATTGGTGAAACAAATAACAGAAAAAGAATAGAATACAGAATTAGTTAAAACCAATATTCAATAAATCAAATCTGCATTGGTGTAACACGAACGTCATAGCAAGCAGCGACAGAGCTAGGATTTTGAGTTTATGGGTTCTAGATTCTAAAAAATGGAAGTTACTTGGTTCTTGATAAATTAGTCATACATGTTAAGTGGATTTTTAACACAAATACAGGATCTGCGCTAAAGCTAATCGATTCTGCCGAATCCGTAATCGAAATGCTAGCAAGAGCTTGAGCTGAGGTAATGACATATTGATTGCTCAATAAATGTCCAACAAACCCCACTTTGCAAACGTTCCAGGTAAGTGTAGCAACTTAATCACATTGAAGGTGGCTAAGAACTACTAGTTATTGTCGAACATAAATCTCTTGTACAAAACCCAGGCAACATACAGAATGTGGACCAATAGGATTTAGAAAGAAGACACCTCACCTGGTCATATTTTGATCTAGTTTGATGAAGTTTTGAGGTAACTCCAGGGCTCAGAATACACATTTCCATGAAAGATCTGAGTCTGTCAAAAGAAACATTTCAGCTATATTTAGCAGAATGTTAACCTGACTGGAATAACCAAGTAGAATACACAAACCAACACTATCCTTTTTATGCTCCCATCATTAGACTAATCACGTAAAAAGTGTAGAGCCCCTTTCCTCTATAGTGAAACAAGTAGCACAAACTGATCAGATCAAATATCTGTTAAAGTATCTTAGACAGATACTAACACAAGTGGAAAAAATCCGTAATTCATCTGTAAAAAACTGTTGATGATTTCGTAAGGAAGAAGTCAGAAAACTTATGGGGTTTATACATGTGAAACAATATGGGAGAAAATATTATTATCGAATTGTGTATCTACATTATTACATTGAGCCCTATTTATAGACACTACATCCCAATCCTTTTCCATGTAGGATACTATATACAAATTCTATTCTTATTCCTATTCTAACAATCCCCTCAAGCTGGTGCATACAACTCACATGTACCGAGCTTGTTACATATGTATCTAATACGAGGACCACTGAGTGACTTGGTGAAAATATCCGCAAGTTGATCACTCGACTTCACAAATTTAGTAACAATATCTCCGAAGAGTATTTTTTCCCTGACAAAGTGACGGTCAATCTCAATGTGTTTAGTCCTCTCATGAAATATCAGATTTGATGTGATATGAAGGGCAAGCTCGATATTCAGATTCAGCACTAGATCGAGCAACGACACTCTGTTTCTTACTCTTCCAGAACACCAAATTACCTCATATTAACACACAATATCCGGAGGGCGATCCTGCATAATCATCGTCTGTATATCGAACGATCTGCTCATGGCCTCGATCTTCGAAAAAACAATCATTTACTTGAAGTTGGCTTAATATATCGCAGAATGCGGACAACTGCATCCCAATGACTATCATAGGGAGAATTCATAAGCTGGCTTACAACACTCACAAGAAACGAAATGTCAGGTCTAGTCATTGTGAGATAATTAACACCAACCAGTCGTCTATATCTTCCAGTGATACTGAGTGGCTCCCTTGTCCTGGCAGGAGTTTAGCCTCCGGATCTATAGAAGTGTCAATGGGTCTATATTTCATCATTCCTGTCTCCTCAAGAATGTCTAAGGCATACTTGCGTTGCGAAATAACAATACCTGACGTGGATTTGACAACCTCACTACCTAAAAAATACTTTAGTCAGTCAAGATCTTTAGTTTGAAAATGCTGAAAGAGATGTTGCTTTAAATTAGTGATACTATCTTGATTGCAAATTATAACGAGATCGTCAACATAAACCATCAAATAATTACTCAAATCTGGAACAGAATGTCGATAAAACACATAATGATCTGCTTCACTGAGAGTCATGTCATATTCCTGAATTACTGTGCTGAATTTACCAGACCAAGCTCGAGGAGACTGTTTCAGACCATAACGTGGCCAACGCAATCGACACACCATATTAGACTCCCCTGAGCAACAAAATCAGGTGGTTGATCCATATAAACTTCCTCTTCAAGATCACCCTGAAAAAAAAACATTCTTAATGTTCAACTGATAAAGAGGCCAATAGCAGACAACATCCAGGGATAGAAAAAGACTGACAAATGCTATTTTAGCCACGGGAGAGAAAATATCACTGTAATCAAGCCCAAATATCTATGTATACCCTTCGCAACAAGGCGAGCCTTTTCCCAAACTTGGTATCAATAGATCGCCACAAGAGGCTACATAATTGAGTGTCAACCTTTTTCTACTATGCTTTGGCCTTTCCACCTGTCTCACTAGCCTTTTTCTTTCCGTCAACCACAATAGTCTTTTGCGTTAAGTGATCTTAAATACTGACCCTTGCACCACAACTCAACCGAGGAAGCCCAAGCTAAATAGTTTGAACTTCCCATTAATGGTTCAGAAGTCAACATAGGGCTTGAGGTTCCGATTCCCGTGTTTTTGGAATTAAAATCATGAAATCCAAAAGACATGGTTAAATTTTTTTAAGAAATCTAACCAAAAGAGACCGATGATAATCAGAAAACCGTGATCCGGAAGCTGCAAAAAACAGTCGAAAAAGTTGCCGGAAACCACTGCCGGAAAAATTAAAAGTGATTGGAATTAGAAATAAATTAGATGGACGGCTCGAAATGGAGAGACAGAAAAGTTGCCGGAAACCTCCGCATGCACCGGCGTGTGGAGCGCGTGACGCCGGAGATCTAGCACAGTTTGAGGCGCTTGAGAGCGCGTGAACAGTCAGATGCAGTCAGATGCTGGAGTACCTGGTTGGGCTTTGCTCGCCGGACCTTTCCGAGCATGATTGCAGTGTTGGTTTTTGCAAAAACTGGAGAAAAATCAGAGATGACGCAAACAACCGCTGATAGTTGCAGAATTTATTGCACGGGCCTGTGTGACTGTATTTGGATGATTCTCACAAATGCTCTGATACCATGTGAGAAAAAACGGGAGAAAATATTATTATTGAATTGTGTATCAACATTATTATATTGAGCCTTATTCCTACATCCCAATCCTTTTCAATGTAGGATACTATATACAAATCCTATTTTAACATAAACTATTCCTAGAAATATTTAATGATCCACTAAGGGGTCGTTTGTGGGGTATAATAGAAAATAATGCATTGGCTTTGTGTATTACTAATCCGTTGTTTGGTACACTTTTTCAACCTATGTATAACTAATGCATTAATTACACACCCTATTTGGTATTATCCTATGCATAACTAATACATAGCAAATTATGGTATTAGCAATGCAAGAGTTTCTAATACATACATAAACATGGTTAAAGACACTATCTCCCTAAAGAGTATTTTTAGAAGGTATTTAAAAAAAATATTAAATCAAATCATCAAATTAAATTGTTGCATAACATCTGGATCATTGAATTTCTTGGGCTATAAAATTACTCTGTTTGCGTCTACAAAATTATTCATAGACTATAAACAGATTCCAAGTCCTAAAATTTGAATAGGAAACCCATTTTTAGTTCTCTATGATATTAAATTCGTATAAAATAGTGTAAGAATTCAGATGTTGTAAAATAGGAAACTCATTTTTTAGTTCTTTATGATATTAATTAGTATAAAATAGTGTAAGAATTCAGATGTTGTAAAAGTGCTGCAGGAATTCGGATAGCAGGGAATCTTCTTTTAATATTTGGAAATAAATAAAAATTGCAATAAGACCCCATTAATCTTAAATACTTAATTGATATTACTAATTGTGTCGCTAAAGTTTACCAAATCTAAATCGAACCCACATTTTACTCTTTATCATGTCAAAATTTAAACTGATTAAAAAACAGTTGAGGCAAAAACCTATTTCTAACACATTACAATTTGTTACTTAATTATTTCACTAGTTATATGGAGAGTGAAGGGTATTTTTGTAAATAAATACTTATTTCAGAAATTATGCAATGCTTTAATACACCAAACCAAACGGTTCATAAGAAATAATGTCGGCATAACTAATGCCATCATAACCAATACCAACATTACTAATACACTCTATTCAGCATTATTCTTATAAACCCGACCAAACGACCCCTAAGCATAATATGATGCTTCCATTAGAATCACTTGGCATTATTCCGATTAGCTTAGGTTGGTTGAAGTATTTAACTTCCTTTTTATTTTCTAATAACGAATATTTTGGTCATTTAAAATTAAATTTGAATCTAAATTAGTTGTTAATAACTACCAAAAGGACTCAATTAAAATTCACAGCGGTGTCTTGAGCAACATGTGATCCCTATTTAAATTACAAGCTGCAAGTCAACCACTAAGAAGAGTAAATTAAGATCACTGTTCGAATGTTAACAGGTGGTGTAAGAATGTTAGTATTAGAAGAATTATGTTAGTGTGTTACTGTCCCACATGTGAAGAGTATCACACATGTTGTGCTTAACACCTATAAAGAGGTGTCTTGCAGCAAATCATCAGGTCTTCAATACATTTCTACTCTTTCTTTCTCTCACAGTCCCACCTCTCCTTTTCTCCATATTTCCTATCACTTTAAAAACACTTTGCTGCAGAAATATGTCATGGCTAAGAGAAATATTTGCATCAACTTTTAATCCTCACATTTCTGATTTCAGTTGTGCAGAACTCAGACACCTGCCTTCACTGCTATCCTAAAGGCAAGTCTATAACGCATTTTTGTGCACTGTTATAAGGGATGGGTGGACTCCTTATATGGACTTGGGCAATCCTCCCCTCATAAGGTAGCTTTTGGGATTGAGTTAGGCACAAAATTCATTCTTTACATGATATCAGGACTCATCCCAATTATTGTTTCCCGGTAGTGGGCCCCATATTTAAAATTGCCCACGCACCAGATGTTCAGTCGTGGGCGTAAGGTAGGGTGTTAAAATATCCGATATCGGTGATTTAAGAGATGGGTGGACTCCTTATATGGGCTTGGGTTATCCACCCTTCATAAGCTAGATTTTGGAGTTGAATTAGGCCCAAGATTCATTCTTTACCTGTATGATTAACTGAAGACATTGTAACTCTCTTATTTTATACTAACAATATCATAAATATGGACATAAAATGTAACATTTAGGGTAGGGTTAACACGGGAAACTTTTTCGAGGAAGTTGAGAAAGTATTATATCAAGCTGGCAATAACAATTGATCTAAACTGGACTTACTTGTAGGCAAGCTCCTTCAAGCTTTCATTCCAACCCTCCAGGTGCTGATCCAAAAGAGCACGCGTTCTAGAACTCACCTGAAACACGTCTGGCGTACCCAAAACAAGTTCTAAGATCACTACACCAACACTCCACATATCATACCTGTTAAACACAAACATAATAAGAAGCTCCGGGAGACTAGTGTATTTAACATATACAAGAAAACACTTATAACAAAGCTGATGTTCTTGAGTTTAAAGAGTGAAGTTACATTCAGTAAATACTGAGCAAATGACGAACAAAAATCTGGTGTCCTTCAGAATGTCATTCAATTCCAAATTACAGATTATATGCTTAAAAGACACACATGACAAGTGCAGATTTTATGTTACATAACCATGGAGTGTAGACTGACATAACAATGGGGCATATAACCAAAACCAAAACCAAAATTCACAATTAACAAGAAACCGACATACTTCATGGTGGTGGGAGTCAGCCCCTGGTACCAACTTGTATTCAAAAGAGCTTCAGGTGGAGTATATTCATAAGTTTGTTCAGCTCTGTGAAAAAGAAAAGGAAACAGAACTGAGAAAAATAAAAATAAGTAAGAATAAAAAGAGGTGGTACAATTCCTCAATATACCACTGAGGAAAAAATGGCTAGGAGCAGCAAAAGAGATTTTATGACCTCTTAAGAATACATTACTCAGCACAAAAACTAAATGACATGTTCCCATCATTTGGGTCATCAAAAATCTTCCCTAATGCGGTCATGTTCAGCCCCATACTTCCAGAGATTGTAGGAAGGCCTGCGCTTAGCCCATATTAAAGTAGGTCTGACCAGTGGGCTGGCCGATCCCGAATAATTAAAAAAAAAAAAGTAACGGTAACGGGCCTCGAACCGGGACGGGACATGGTATGGTCCCGCCTGGCCCGGTCCCGTGATGACCCGACCCGTCCCGATTAGGGCTGGACAAAAAATGGACCGGACCGAAAAAAACCCCTGGACCGAACCAGACCGAACCGAATTTTTCGGTCCGGTCTTCGGTCCTACATTTCTGAAAATTCGATCTTCGGTCCGGTCCGGGTTTTTTTTCTATTGTTAATGTATATTGGACCGGACCGGGCCGAATTTTTCGGTCCGGTCTTCTGTCCAACCTTTCTGAAATTTCGGTCCTCGGTCCGGTTCGGTCCGGTCCGAGCCTTTTGTGCAGCCCTAGTCCCGGTCCCGCCCCGGTCCGGTCCGAAACCCAGCTTATTGCAAAAATAGTTGTTGCAATAACAACCATTTTGCAACGGCCATTTTTTGCCTCCCCCAACCCCCCTACTACCCCATTTACATTTATTTTTAACCCCTAAGTTATTATATTTACACTTTAACCTAATTTTTCAACTATAAATACCTCATTTTCTCTTCTTATTTCTCACAAATCTTCCTACAATCTCTTATCTCTCTAATCTCTCAATCAATCAATCTCTATACAACATTGTCTACTACATATTCAATCTATTTATTAATTTGGACATTGGGAGTGAAGTTGACAACTAGCTTGAGGATTATCTATAGAGCAAAGTTTCAATTTTCAACCTCTCGATTACACGTCGACTCTACGTCGGCGTTTGGTACATTCGTTCTCTCATTAAATTATTATTTGTCTTTATTTCATTTAGCACATTTAATTTCATTATCTTTAATTCTTTAACTATTTATTACCATAATTAAAATGAAAAGAGCAAAAAGTGTTTTGGGCATAGGTAAGGGTAAGACTCCGGCTTCTTCTAGTAGAACGGGTAACAAGGGCAAGGGACAAGATGATTTTATTGATCCTGAACAGTTTTCTGAAATACCATATGATCTTGACGACCATGTATTTTCTCAAATGAAGAAGACTTTGATTTAGATGTCACTCTAGATGATGATACACCCACTAATGTAGATGATGATACACCCACTAGTGAAATGTCTTCTATTCCCCCTAGTATGAGACGAGGTCTGGCAAAACAACCATTAAAATCAGTTGTATGAAAATTTATTCACAGGGACGTACCGAATCAAGTAGCTATATGTAAAACTTGTAAAGTTGTTTATACTTTTAAAACTGGACAAGGTCATGGTGGGACGGGGGTTTAGCAAGACACCTATTGCAAAAACGCATAGCCTTGCATGCCCAATACATTATTGAAAAAAATGGTGAGCAAGCGCCCTCTCAATCGGGACAAGGTTCACATGCTGTCTTGGACAAAGTACAGGGTCAAATTAACCCTATGACGGGGGGAGTTGTAGGCCCTAAATACGATAAACATAAAAATAGGGAAGCACTAGCAAAATTAGTTGTTGTGGAGGGTTTGCCTTTTTTATTTCCTGAATCTCTTGATTTTATTCATTATATTAGAGATATGTATAATCCTGCTTATAAAGATTTTCCTAGATCAACTGTTAAAAGAGATGTATTTAAATTTGCACATGACTATCAACAGTATTTACGTTATGCATTATATCAATGGCAAAGTCGCTCTAACTTCTAATATAGGTCGTAGTACTAACGGTCGTGATTATTTAACGGTAACCTGTCAGTGGAAAGATTATAAATGGTCTATGCAAAAACGTATTTTAGCATATAGAATATAGATAGTAGGCACACTGGTGAGTTTATTTCAGAAAATATTTATTTAGTCTGCGATGATTACGGAATAACTGATAAAGTTATGAGTATTACATTAGATAATGCATCTTCTAACAATGCTGATATTTATGTTTTAAAAGAAGTTTTAACTCCGTCTTTTCAAAAAAAATCATATCAAATGTGTGTGTCATATTTATAATTTAGTTGTAAAGGATGGTCTTTCAATTTTTCAAGATATTCTTGAAAAAATACAATTTGCTATATACTTTATTTTTAAAAACAATAGAATCCAACGGAGAAAAGATTATAAAAAAACTTGTCACGATTGTGGACTATCTTATAGAAAAATTCCCGAAGAAGTACCCACTATGTGAAATTCTTTATATGACCAACTACTTGTTGCTTATGATTATAGAAAACCTATCACTTTATTTTTTAACGCCCATAATCAAAATCCAACTGATATGATTGTGGATAACGATTGGGACAAAATTAAAGAACTTATTGTATTTCTAGAGAATTTTCATCGAGCAACAAAAAAAATTTCTACTATATATTATCCTACTATTCCAACTATGTTGTTTTATATAGCTATAATATTTTTACTGCTTAAAGAATATATGAAAAACCTGCTTATAAGACAACTATTAAAAAAATATTTATTAAAATAAAGAAATATTTTATTTCTATTCCCTTATTTATATTATTGGTGTTGTATTAAACCCGACTATTAAAGTAGACGGTTGTAAAAGTCTTAATTGAAAATATTTATAACTGTATGGACGTACTACCACCTCCAACTCCCAAAAATTTAAATGTCCCACCACCTATTGAACAAACGCTAGAAGAAGTGTTGGCTAGCGTAGAAGATGAATACAAAAAAGTATATCGACATTACCGACGACCTACCCAATTTATTGTAGAAATTTTCGCGATTGCGCTAGCAACCAACCGGCTTTCGTACCATCTTCTTCTACTTCAACAGCCTCTAAAAAACATGTTTCTGCGGCTAGTATTGAAAGCCTCAGAAATAGAATGTGCGGTGGTAGCACTACTAAGTACTAACCAAATTAGCGAGTTAGATATTTTTGTTTTGCAGGGTACTTTACCTTACCAAGCAGTTGTCAATCAAGACGGAAAGGAAGATTTGCTGAAATATAGGATGCAGAATGAGAAGACATTTCCGACACTTTCAATGATGAATCGAGATGTTTTGAACATTCAAGCGTCATCAATCGCTTCTGAAAGCGCTTTTTCTGCCGGCAGATTTCAATTTTCAAATAGGAGAGCACACACTCATTAGCCGGAGACAGCTTGGAGATGACGGTACTATTCAGAGATTGGATACGAGCGGAGCGAAGAAGGTGCGGTCAACCAGAAATTAACGAAGAAGACGAAAACTACAACGACATCTTATCTAAAGGCATGAGTAGCGACGTGGAACAATTTGACCAACAAATACCAATTCCAACCGAAGAACCACACGATATTATAAAGAAACTAGAAAAAGTATTTTCAAATTGGTAATTTATTTCATTGCAATTTTAGTATTTTTTTCTGTCTTTTGCAAATTTTTTTAGCAACAGTACACTACAATGTTGTAATTCTGAATCTTGTATATTTCAATGAAATAATTAATAATATAAGAGGCACAAAAACAGTCTTGGAATGTTATTTTTACACACTTCTTGTATTTGTTCAATTATTTAGTTTATAAATATATATGACTATATGTTAGTATTTTTAATTTAGTGGAAAAAATTTAAAAAAAAAACTTGTCCCGCCCGACCCGTCCCGCCCCGACCCACTGCCCACCGGTACCGGTACCGGGACGGGACACGGTATCGTCCCGCTCGTACCGGTCCCGCTTGGCCCACCCCAGCCCGACCCCGCCCATCCCGATATGGTAATGTTCAGCTGGTTATCCAATACAACAACAACAACAAACCCAGTGTGGTCATACAAGGTGGGGTCTGGGTTGGGTAGGATGTACGCAGACCTTACCTCTACCTTTGTGAGGTAGAGAGGTTGTTTCCGGTAGACCCTCTGCTCAGAAGAAAAGTACGTGTCACAGAACTATATGAAAGGAGACAACAAATAGCAAGACTAAAAATAAATGTGGAAACATATAGTAATACCCATCAAGGAAATAAAAATAATGTGATATCTGACAACTACTACTAAAAAGAAAAGAGGCCCATACTTAGCTACCTACTACTAGCCCTAGACCTCCATATCTTCATATCTAAGGTCATGTCCTCAGTTAGCTGAAGTAGTCTATATTCGGGGGCTCTTGCTATAGCCGAACGCGAGGGAACAAGAAATGGAGCTATTAAGTGTTGGTGCCGCTTTCCGCTCTCCGTGACGATCTGTCTTAAAACACTTCTAGGTTTCTATGCCAAACACTTCTCCAAGAGAGTCTCCCGAAACCGTCTATCACACCTCCTGGTGGACCAAGTGAAAGTGATTCGATAGACCATCATGTCTTGTCTAATCACCTTCCCCAATTCTTCTTCGGTCTACCTCTCCTAACTCTAGCTACAGCCAACCTCTCGCATCTCGCACCTCCTTACTGACGTATCCTCGCCCCTCCTCTTCACATGTCTGAACCACCTCAACCTTGCTTCCCTCATTTTGTCCGCCACTGATGCCACTCCATTTGTCCCGTATAACTTCATTCCTAATCATAGTTCTCCTCGTATGCCCATGCATCCATCTGAGCATCCTCCACTCCGCTACCTTCATTTTCTGAACGTGAGAATTCTTGACTGGCCAACACTCTGCGCCATACAACAATGTTGGTCTAACCACCACTTTGTAGAACCTTCCTTTACGCCTTGGCAACACATTCTTATCACACAGTACCCCGGAGGCAAGCCTCCATTTCACCCACTCTGCTCCAATGCGATGAGTGACATCATCGTCAATCTCCCTGTCTCCCTGGATTACAAACCCAAGATACTTGAAGCTTCCTCTCTTAGCTATGACATGCTCCTCTATCTTCACTGCTACCTCCGTCTCATGCGCAACGCCTCTGAACTTGCACTCTAGGTACTCCGTTTTAGTCCTGCTTAACCTGAAACCTTTAGACTCTAAGACCTTTCTCCAAACTTCTAGCCTATCATTAAGTGATCCAATGTGAGGATCAAATGGACAAGTAGTAGCCTAACACTAGCAAGAGTAACATAAGAACTAGATTAATAAGTGATATACTCCAGCAACCATAAACTTACCATTACAGTAAAGTATTTTTTGAGTTGCTTGTCCCATGATGTGTTATCCCTGTTGCTTTTGATATACCAACACCTTTAGATCAACCCATTTAAGATTACTACAAGTATGTCCTGGATATGATACGCATAAGCAGATAACAAGGGTGTGTGGTGGAGCCACTGATTATTGATAAAATGTGTGTGCGTTGAGTTAAATATATACATAATAAAGTAACATTCAGCCAGGAAACTAAGAGAGAGATATCAACATAAAGTTGTCACATACTCCTCATCTCATATCAAATAATAGGCAAGGTTATAAATGTTAGAAGTCTCCGACATCGGGTAAGAATGGGGGCTTGGTCTCTTTATATGGACTTGGGCGATCCTCCCCTCATAAGCTAGCTTTTGAGGTTGAGTTAGACCCAAGATCGATTCTTTACATAGTATCAGAGCCGGACCCATCCTCAATTTGCATACTGATGGTATGCAGCCTTGATTGGAAATGACATCTGAATTCTATATCATGCGAATATGTACAGTCTTTCTAATACTTTTCCAAAAGTTTTATTATACAAAAGGGGGGAGGGAAAGGGGAAACTTGGTAGGGAATTACAAGGTGGGGAGCAGAACCCCCACCAACAAGGAGGAAGGTCAGGTAGACAAGGTACTGGTCCTGCTCGCTTTGATTCTGCTCCTGTGGTGACCAAGAAGCAGGAGCTTGAGCTCAACCAGCCATTGATAATCACTACCTTTTTGGTTCCCAATCGGGATGGAGATTCCGGTCCGGATTTCTAGTTTAGAGTTTCGTACCCAGGCACGGAATCCACTTGCCAACTGATCCGAGTTTGAATTGGGGAACGAACGATCGTTGTAAGGAGGTAGCTCCAGGAAGGTAGTTCTTTGACCCAGTTCAGTAGGAATCCGTTTTCTGAAAGATCCTGGCTTTCGTACTTTGGTGGGTCTCCGAGAACTGGGCTACCATGATTCCCCAATAAGTACAGTCTTTGATCCTAGTTAGAAGGCATGTTGTACCATGACACTCTGAAAGGACAACCAAAAAACAAAAGAAAAACCACCGCTCGCTAACTAGGATTTACAAGTAAATGTACATTACAAGTTTCAAAGTACCTTGATATCATTCAGTTAAATGCAAAAAGAGCTGAAAAGAAGATTCAGAAAATATATTACCTTGAAGGCCCTATAGACCCATACAAGTGCTTCAATGTGAACTTGTCTACTGCGCTACCGAAGTCAATAATACGCCTGAAAATGGATAAGGCTACTAAGAATAGGAAAAGACTATCACTAACAATGTACGAGTCAGTCCAATATGGAATAAATATTTGATGAGTTAATGCCTAAGCTTTACTTATGAGTCAGGGTATTCCCCTTTACTCATAACGACTTAAATATACAACTTTAACATGTAATCAAGCAAAAAGTAGAGAAACATTTTTTCCAATCCAAACATACAAGCTAAAGAGAATCCCCCACCCCTACCCTCATTTTCTTCTCTTCTGAGCCCACTCCTTCCTCTCCCTTCCCCAGTTCCCTCATCTCCACTCTATCCCATTTTTCTTCTTTATCTTGCCAGAACTCCCATTCTGAGGAAACAAGGACTTGATACACAAAATAATTAGCTTTCCCTGAAACTAAAGAAAATTCTTGAAACAAGGAAAATCTCTATAATGGTGAAACTATGAAATTCCTGAAAGCAGGACCACCGTAGCGTTACAAGGAAACAAGATACTTTTTAGAGGAAACAGGAGTCTCCTCTATAGGTGGCTATGGAGATTGATGCTATATGGAATATAGTTATTAAGCTTTAATATGGAAGGGGGTTTCATGAACCCTAAACATGCAAACAACTCTTTTGGAGTGGCCATGTGGAAACAGATAGCAGGTTTATGAGGAGAGTTTAATAGTAATATTAAAGTAAAGGTGGCAATGGAAGAAAACGTAAACTATGTACTGATAGATGGTCTATAGAAGGACTGTTAAAGGATCAATTTCCAGTCATTTATAGCCTAGTGATGATAAGATTGCTTGATGGCTGCCTGCTTTATGGAAAACAGGTGGGACTTTTAACTTAGAAGAGACTAATGATTGGGAACTGGATGAAGCTAGTGCTATTTTGCAGAAAATGCTGACAATAATTATTGAAGAAAACAAGGAAGACACTCGGGTTTGGCTTGCAAATAGTATGGGAAGATATACCGTGAATTCTGGCTATTAATGGTGACAAGATCAGTATGATTCAGAGACATCCCGGCCCTGGAAACAGTTGTGGAAAACTAAGGCCCCAACCAAAGTTGCATGTTTTGGGTGGTTGCAGCTTATGAAGCTTGCTTGAACCAGAATAATTTGCAGAAAAGGGGATTCAGTTTATGTAATAGATGCTTCTTGTGTAAATTTTCTGCTGAATCTGTTAATCATCAGTTGATATATTGCAATCAAACCCGGTGGATCTGGCCTATATTTCTAAATATATTTGGAGTTCAATGGGTGATGCCACAAAGCTTTAACGAATTATTGAACTGTTGGCAAGGACAAAGTGTAAAGAGAAGACTGAAGAACAATTGGAAGTTAATCCCTGTGTATCATCTGGACAGTATGACAGAAGAGGGAGAAAAGATGTTTTGAAGGGAAAAGAGTTTTAAATGTTTCAGAACCTGTTCTGCTGGCTTAGAGAAGAATTGTATTTAGCATTCCTGATCTCATGGACCTGTGAGACGCTGTTTTTGTGTAGGTCCTGATCAAATACTGAGTTTTTGTAATGTGTACAGTACCTTCTTGGAACTAATTTCCTTAATAAAATTACTTTACTTTATAAACAAAATTAACAAGGTACTTGTTATGCACAATAATCAACTTACACAGACTCAATTTTTTTGAAAGGAAGTGTTAGAAGTAAAGTGTTCCTGTGCTAGAATGTTAAAGAGTCAAATTCTCAAGTTAAATATTGTCAGATATAAGTAAATATCATGTGTGTTGTGTTGACACCTATAAATAGGTTTGTCTTGTATTCAGTAGATCATCGAATGGTCAATAAATATTTTCTCTTTCTTTATTTTTCACACAGGAGGAAATATGTATAGTACTAAATTACGAAATTCATAGGAGGAAATAAGTTCACATTGTCTTCACAAAGATTAATTTCATGAAATCCCAGGAACTAGGAAACAAGAGTACATTTTCTGCATATGGATTACTTTCCCAGACACTTGCTGAAGTATCAAGAGATTGCAATCCAGAGGACTCGAATAAAATAGCTATGATGCAACAAGGTTCAACTACAACATGAGGACACGTATTTGAGATCACTCGAGAATCCACACTAAACCTCCAATAACATTTAGCAGTTGACTATGATGTAGAAGACAACTCAACACAAAAGATGTGGAAATAATAGACAGTATTTAGCAGTTGACAATAAAGTAGAAGACAACTCAACACAGAAGATGTGGAAGTAATAGATGAGTTGACGTACATCTTAGTTATATAACTCTCATCTTCATTTGGATACCCTTTCAAGCACCTTCCAGAATCTTGATCCTCAAAGCAAACGACCATATTCTCTTGCATATAGAAACACAAAGAACACTAGTATAAGAATTCCATTCTATATATAAAAGAGTCAATATATTATACAAAATTTAAGGTGGAAACTCTAACATCCTTCAAAACAATGAAATTTGTGACAACAGTACTTCACATACATAAGGATAGCGGATCCTTTAAATAAACCTTAGAAAGCAATAAGCTCATGGACACAGTTTCATCTAGTAAGATGAAAGAAAGAAATCAATCAGCAACCGTATTACAACAACAACAACATACCCAGTGAAATCTCACATTGGGAGGGTAGAATGTACACAAACCTCACCTCCACCTTGATAGGTAGAGCGGTTGTTTTCGGGAGACACTCGGCTCAAGACAAAGCATAATCAGGCAAAGCAAAACATAGTATGAAAAACGGTCAGACTCAGACGAGAAATTAAAGCATGATAGTAAAAATCAAATACGCAATGATAGCACATTCTAACAACAGGAAGCAGTAGCTAACACAACTAAACAAGATAAATAAATTACACTAAAGAACACATAGCAGCAGGAATCAAACTACAGAGTACCATAGAGCAATAATGCGCCTATAAGTGTGACAAGCTAATCGAGCATACAGTAATAACACTACACTATCATTTTGTGAGCGTAAAGAGGACTACGCTAGACTACCTACTACCCTTCTACCCTAATCTGTATCCTCCACAACACTCTATCTAAGGTCATGTCTTCAGTAAGTTGCACATGCGTCATATCCCGTCTAATCACCTCTCCTCAATACCTCTTTGGCCTACCTCTACCCCTCTTGAACCCGTCCATAGCCAACCTCTCACACCTCCGCACTGGGGCATCTATGTCTCTCCTTTGCACATGCTTGAACCATCTCAACTCAACCTCGCTTCCCGCATCTTATCCTCCACCGAAGTCACTCCCACTTTATCCCGGATATCACTATTCCTAATACTATCTCTCTTTGTATGCCCACACATCCATCTCAGCATTATCATCCCCGCAACTCTCATCTTTTGTATGTGTGAAGTCTTGACTGATCAACACTCTGCTCAATACAACATAGTTGGTGTAACCACCGCCCTATAGAACTTGTCTGTAAGTTTAGTTGACACCTTTTTGTCGCACAAGACTCCAAATGCGATCCTCTATTTCATGCACCCTGTCCCAATATGATGTGTGACATCGTCATCAATCTCTCCATTCCCTTGATAATAGACCATAGGTATTTGAAGCTTCCTTTCTTCGGAATGACCTGAGTACCAAGCCTCACCTCCACGTCTGTCTCAGGATCGCTCCTGTTGCTGAACTTGCACTCCAAATATTTTGTCTTGGTCCTACTCAACTTGAACCCGTTAGACTCCAAAGACTTTCTCCAAACCTCCAGCTTGGCGTTCACTCCGCTGCGAGTCTCATCAATCAGGACTATGTCGTCTGCAAATAACATACACCATGGTACCTGCCCTTGGATTTGTCGCGTCAATCCGTCCATGACCAAGGAAAATAGGAATGGGCTAAGAGCTATCCCTGGCGCAGCTCCATCGTCACTGGGTAGTGCTTCGAGTCTCCTCTTACTGACCGCACCCTAGTATTGGCTCCATCATACATATCCTTGATAGCCCTAGTGTACGACACAGGTACACCTCTAACCTCCAAACATCTCCATAGAACTTCCCTTGAGACTTTGTCGTATGCCTTCTCGAGGTCGATGAAAACCATATGTAAATCTTTCTTCCTCTCCCTATACTGCTCCACCAAACTCCTATAAGATGAATGGCTTCGGTATTCGAACGCCCCGGCATGAATCCAAACTGGTTCTCGAAAATAGACACGTATTTCTTCACCCTCATCTCCACGACCCTTTGCTAAACTTTCATAGTGTGGTTCAGCAACTTGATACCCCTATAGTTGTTGCAACTCTGGATATCACCTTTGTACATTTTGTACAAGGGAATCATTGTACTCCACCTCTATTCTTCGGGCATTCTTGTCGTCTTAAAAATAATGTTAAACAACTCAGTCAGCCACTTCAAACCTGCACTGCCTGCGCTCTTCCAAAATTCAACTGGGATTTCATCAAGCCCGGTCGCTCGTCCCCTGCGCATCCTGCGAATAGCACCCTTAACCTCCTCAACCTTAATGTTTCTACAATACCCAAAATCCCGATACCTACTAGAATGCTCCAGATCTAGCACAATGTCTCCATCTCCTTTTTCGTTAGTTTATGGAAGTAAGACTGTCACCTCCGCCTAATATACACTTCCTTTACCAGTACTTTTCCGTCCTCGTCCTTGATGCACCTCACGTGATCCAAGTCACAGACCCTTTTTCCCTTGCCTTGGCTAGTCTGTACAACTTCTTATCCCCGTCTTTCTCCTCTAATTCCACATACATGTGTTCAAAAACCGTCGTTCTCGCCGCTGTAACCGTTTGTTTTGCCTCCTTCCTCGCTATCTATACAGTTCTCTATTCGTCCACTTCTCCACCTCATCCTTGCTTTCTACCAATCTCACATACGCCAATTTCTTCGCTTCCACCTTCTCTTGGACTTTACCATTCCACCACCAGTCCCCTTGATGTCCACCACTGTTACCCCGCGAGACCCCTAACACTTCTCTAGCTACTTCCCGAATGCAACTGGCCATCTTGTCCCACATACCGGTCGCATCTCCACTACTCTCCCAAGCCCCACTGGCCATCAACCTCTCCCCATCTCATTTGCACTAGCCATGGTCAAACTCCTCCATTTAATTCTTAACATGTCATCCACCACCCTCTTTTTCTCCCACTTGATCTCCAAATCCATGGATAAAACTTATGTCGGGTTGTAGATCCTTCTTCGAAATAACCTTGCAGTCTTTACAAAGACCTTTGTCAACTTTTCTAAGGAGCAAAAAGTCTATCTGAGTCTTAGCCAACGAACTACGGAAAGTTACCAAGTGTTCCTCCTTCTTCAGGAACCTCGAATTAGCTATCACCATCCCACTAGCTCTAGCGAACTCCAAAAGGGAGACGTCTCCCCCATTCCTGTCCCCGATTCCAAAGCCTCCATGCACGTCGTCATAACCCCCGGAAGTGACCATTGAAATCCCCTCCTACAAATAACTTTTCAGTGGGTGGTATGTCTCCCACCACTTTGTCCAAATCCTCCAAAAGCGTCTATTCTCCTCTTCGTCCAAGCCCGCCTGCGGCGCATAAGCACTAATAATGTTCATAGTGCACCCTCCAACTACCAACTTAATCGCCATCATCCGGTCATTGACCCTCAACACCTCTGCCACTTGCTTCCTTAGATCGTTTTCTACTCAAACGCCTACCCCATTCCTATACTGCGACTTACCCGAGAACCATAACTTATACTCGTTTACATCCTTAGCCTTAGGTCCTACCCACTTGGTCTCTTGGACACAGGCTATATTAATCCTCCTTTTCTTAAGAATCTTAACTAGCTCTATGGACTTTCCAGTTAAAGGCTCAATGTTCCAGGACCCTATTCTAAGTCTAACCTCTCTCTTACCCCCCCTAACCCTCGCCCCTGTCCCCGATCGAGAACATGACCCTAGTCTACCATCAGTTAACAAAGCCAATAAAGCAAATATAAAATAATAAACTACTCAAACGTTTACCCTAAAACAGGAAGGGATCAAAATGCAAGCATAAGTTAACAAGAATCTAAAGGCAAGTAAAATCACTACGCCAAGAATGCTATAACTAAAGACAAGAAATGGCAAAATTTAACCTAAAGGTTAAGGATAAAGAATAGATACGGACAACCGGAAGTACAAACTCCAGTTGAATCAAACCTGTTGCTGGCTAAAATTATTGTTCATCGTCACTGTCCATCGACACTGTTTACGACAGTCACTCACTGTTTCCGGTACTGTTTCACTCACTGTTCAACGAAAGTTTCACCCAAGAAAATAAAAAAAAAACGAACATTGTCGGCGGCGCGTGGTGGTCTAGCGGCACTTACCGCCGAAATGGGGATGTATGGGGAGGGGAGGATGATGATCTTGGGGTAGGTTAGAGAGAGAGAGAGAGCCGTTAAAGAGAGCCATTTATAGCAAGTTAGAAAGAGCCATTGGATCTGTCACAATACTTCTTTGTAGTCACACTAACAAAAAAAATCATAGATGCTTAATTTAGCAGAGAGAAAGTCGAAAGTTAAGACATCACATAGAAGCTGACAAATAAGAAATTACAATCAACTCAAGAGAAAACCCATATCAGACATTTTTGAAACTTATTTTCAACTGAATTATACTGAGTTGGCATATTGAAAGCATACCTTTTCTTTTCTTACTGACCTATTTTATCGCAGTTCCAATAGAAATGTTCCTTCTATTCTTCACCTAGAATCTAACAAAAAGATCTCAAATCAAATTTTGGTTCTTCTCTTTCAAGGATCAAAGGTAGTTTCTCTTTAAATGACGGATTGTATCATGGCCAACTTGGCACACCTCGACTAATCCACCGGACGACTTATAAAGCCCACAAACACAGGCACCCACTAAGCTTGGATCAGATGGGCTCATACTAAGTATTGTAGCTGACAAGGTGGGGACAGGCACCCACTAAGCTTGGATCAGATGGGCTCATACTAAGTATTGTAGCTGACAAGGTGGGGACAGGCACCCACTAAGCTTGGATCAGATGGGCGCATACTAAGTATTGTAGCTGACAAGGTGGGGACAAGGTGACCTTGGTGGAGGACAAGATGAGGGAAGTGAGACTGAGATGGTTCGGGCATGTGAAGAGATGTACGGATTCCCCAGTGCGCAGGTGTGAGAGATTGACTATGGATAGTTTCAAGAGAGGTAGAGGTAGGCCGAAGAAGTATTGGGGAGTGCAACTTCATTATCGCACACAAGTTCCATTTTTTTAATTTCTCCAAATTTCAACTCTTTCAATAGTTGCTTGATTCATATGAGTTCACATGCTACTACTGCCATAGCCCGATATTCTGCTTCTGCACTAGATCTAGCAACCACATGTTGTTTTTTACTTTTCCAAGACACCAAATTTCCCCCAACTAAAACACAATATCCAAAGATGCGAATAATTGCATTCCGGTGACTGTCACAAGGAGAATTCAAGAACCGACTCACAACACTAACCGGGAAGGTAATATCAGGTCTAGTCACTGTGAGATAATTCAACTTTCCTACTCATTTTCTATATTTTCTAGGATCGCTAAGAGGCTCCCCGACCTGGTGGGAGTTTAACATTTGGATCCATTGTAGAATCAATAAGCCTACAATATGTTATCTCAATCTCCTCAAGAATGTCAAGTGCATACTTCCTCTGTGAAATGACAATTCCTGTTTTGGATTGAGCAACCTCAATGCCCAAGAAGTACCTCAATCGACCAAGATCCTTAGTCTGAAAGTGCTGAAAAAATGTGATGTTTCAATTTGATAATTCCCTCATCATCATTACATGTGATGACTATGTCATCAACGTACACCACCAAATACATGCACAAACCTAGAGCAGAATGACGATAAAGCACCGAATGATCAGTTTCACTTCGTATCATGCCAAATTCCTGAATATCCATGCTAAATTCCAAACCATGCTCGAACAGACTGCTTCAGGCCATAAAGTGCTCGTTGTAATCTACACACCATGTTACTAGACTCCCCCTGAGCAACAAAACCAGGTAGTTGCTCCACATATACCTCATCTTCGAGATCCCTGTGAAGAAATACATTTTTGATATCCAACAGGTAAAGAGGCCAATGGCGGACAACAACCATAAATAAAAAGAGAGTGACTGAAGCAATCTTAGCCACAAGAGAGAAGGTATCACCATAATCAAGACAAAAAACCTATGTATAAATCTTGGCAACTAATCGAGCCTTCAGACGATCAATCTGTCCCTCAGGGCCAGCCTTCACTGTATATACCCAACGACAACCAACTGTAGACTTACCTGGAAGTAGAGGAACGAGCTCTCAAGTACCACTAGAGTGTAAGACAGACATTTCCTCAATCATAGCTTGTTGCCAGCCTAGATGAGAAAGAGATTCACCTATAGTCTTAGGAATAGACACAGATGATAGTGATGATACAAAGGCAGAATGGGCCGGTGATAAACGATGATAGCTCAAACAAGTATAGATTGGATGAGGGTTACAAGTAGAGTGATTACCTTTGCGAGTGGTAATAGAGGGACTCTGTGTAGACAAGTCCTCAACATGTAAGGCTTGTGGTGGCGGGCATGAGTCATCTGGACGCAGACGACGATGATAAGTCAATAATGGTGGAGGTGCAGCTGAGGAAGATAGAGCTGCAGGAGATGATGTAGAAGGGTAGACTATAACGGGATCTCCCAAGGATGGAACTGGTAGAACCTCATAAATGCTTAACTGTTCAGCAGAAGAGATGTAAAGTAGGGTTGACCTTCAAAGAAGGTAACATCAGCGGACAATCGCTGGAGGTCAGGTAATGTAGACAAAGCATGTGCTCCCAAAGACACGTGGTGGAAGAAAAAATAAGGTTGACTGGGGAAATAAAATAGAGTGCGGAACCTGATTTTGAACAGCAGAAGAAGGCATACAGTTAATTAGACAACAGGTGAGCACTGCATCCCCCAAAAAATGCAATGGAACATTTGCTTGTATGAGAAGGGTGCGGGCAGTCTCAACAATATGCATGTTTTTCCTCTCTGCAACCCCATTTTGTTGTGCAATATAAGGACAAGATGTCTGGTGAAGAATTCCATGGGAAGACATAAATTGTTGAAATTGAGATAATAAATATTCACGTGCGTTATCACTACGAAAAGTGCGAATAGAAACACCAAACTGATTTTGTATTTTAGCAAAAAAAAATTGAAATATAGAGAATAATTCATAACGATCTTTCATTAAGAAAATCCAAGTACACCTTGAGTAATCATCAATGAAAGTAACAAAATACGTAAAACCCAACGTAGAACTAACTTTACTAGGACCCCAAATATCAGAATGAACTAAATGAAAAAGAGACTTGCACGATTATTAGGACTACGTGGAAAGGTAGCTCGGGTGTGCTTCTCCAATTGACACGACTCACAAGCTAATTAGACAATTTGGACAAACTAGGTACCATCTTTTGAAGTTCGGATAAACTAGGGTGACCCAACCATCTGTGGATTAGATCTGGAGAGTCGGAGACCGAACAAACTGTAGTGGATGTGGGAGAATTGAGATAATAAAATCCATCTATCTCACACCCTTCGCCAATCATCCTTCCCGTAATGAGGTCATGTATAACAAAGAAGTCACTAAAGAATGAGATGAAACAATTTAAAGCCTTAGCCAAAAGACTGATTGATAAAAGGCTAAAGGGACAACCAGGGACAAAAAGAACATTATTCAAAGTCAAAGAAGGTAAAGGATTGGCTTGACCGACTCCAGTTGCCATAGTCTGAGAACCATTAACTAAGATAACAGTGGGAAGGGATCGAGAACACGTAATATTAGACAATAAGGATTTGTTACCAAAAATGTGGTCAGAAACGCCTGAGTCCATGACCCAAGAGCCAAGCGTGGTGGACTGTGAGATACAAGCAACAAGATAATTGGTCTGAACAACGAAAGTTATTGATGAAGATGTCTGCTTACTCGCCTGATATTGAATATAGTCATTGTATTGTTCCTCAGATGAAGAGAACGATTGATTGGTTGGATTACCGGTGGATTATGTCTGAGCAACATGAGCATTCTTTGGATTACCATGGAGAGCGCGACACACATTCTGAATATGGCCCCATTTGTTACAATACCCACACCTTGGCCGAGATTTCCCAGAGCGACCTCCATGTCGATTTCCAATCTGAAATATAGTCTGAGATGCTAGAACGGAAGAGTCGGCAAGTGTCACCGAATGACTAGAGGACATAGGTGGTGCAGCCAGTCGTAATAGTCGAGCGAACATGTCATCCATAGCAGGAACAGTGGGGCTAACCAAAATTTGATTACGCACAGAGTTAAGATCGGATAGAAGTCAAGCAAGTGTAACAACCAAAAATATCTTCTGACGTTGCATCCAATTGTTTTTCAACACTTGGAGTAGCGGGCATCAACTCATTGAATTCTTCCATAACCGCCTAAACCTGTCCAAGATAGGTAGACATATCCAAATCTTGCTTTTTAAGGTTAGTCAACTGAGAAATCATATTATAAAAGCGGGAGATGCCATTTGTGTATAGTCCACAAGCCTTTTCACAAACTAACAAACAAGTTTGGAACGGTTGGAACAATAGCATCAACTTTGAGTCGATAGATTTCCAAAAAAAACTACAACTGAGCATCAATCATTTCCCATTCGCCCCTATCTTTTTCAGCAATATCCTTAGCCCGTTTAACTAAGTGGTCCTGAACTCCTTTGCACCATAACTGAACAGAGGAAGACCAACATAAGTAGTTCGCACTACCAATCAAGGGTTCAATGGTGATGGAGTGGTTCGGGTTGCTGGAAACCATAGGTTTAGAAAGAACATCTGATCCGAGTGATATTTTTCACAAACACTAGGTTAAATAACTTCAAAGATAAGAGCAAGAGACTATTACCAGAAACTATGACAGATCTGAAGTGCGAAATAAACCAAATCTTGCTTGAATGTTTTATCGGAATCTGGTCAGAATTTGTGGGGGGAAATCGCCGAAAAGTGACAAATAGTGCACTTGCCAGAAAAGTCAGATCTGACCGTCGGAAACACGCCGGGAACATGTGTAATTTGGATAGGTGGGGTCGGACAGCCAAGAAATTTTGCTGAAATGATCGCCGGAATCATATGGAAAAAGAATTCTGAGTATAAAATTTTCTCTTCCTATGTCGCTGGGCTTAACCATGCTCTGATACCATGTGACTCGGAAGAGAAAACGACAGGAACTTAGCTTGATTATTCCCTCAAGCTATTGGAATTTAAATAGCTAAGTTTATATGTCCTAAAAAGGAAAGAAAATCAATATAAATCAATTCCTTAATTACATGATATTCTATCCTAATTACAAAATATTATATTTACATATATGTTAGAATCTTCACAAATTCAAACAATCTTCACAAATTCTACCAGTGCTATTATTCCTTTTTTTTAAAACTGATTTTGTTAATTATATGTTGTTTCTTTACTTTTGCTATTTCATTGTTCGATTGTTTGTGTTTGCTTTTTATTGAGCTGAGGGTCTATTGGAAATAATTTCTCTACTTCCCAAGGTAGGGGTAAGGTCTGTGTACACTCTACCTCTCCAGATCCACTTGTGGGATTATACTGGGTATGTTGTTGTTGTATACCAAGTATTGTAGCTAAGACTGAAATCCTGGAATCTCCAAGTTATTACTCAAATGTCTCAACCAAACATCCATCATCTTTGGGGTATATAGGCTCAAATGTAACTTAGAACTACAGAAAAATAAAGATACACAAAGAAAAGAGTATTGTCCTTCAATTCATTTAGGTTGGCATAATCAAGAACATATATTTCTTTTATTTCTGGACCCTTTTTTTTTTGAGTTACAGAGAGCAATATTCCAAAAGTCTCTTGTTTCGAAGCAGCATCCTCCTCTTCCAACAGTAATATATCTTCTCATATAAATGAGAGTTGTTCTCATCAGTTATATTTAACAAACTTTAGATAGAAAGGCCAGCAGAAAAGTAACTCCTTTAGTATGTCAGAGTCTATATCGGTTAAATGTATGAGCTGTAGTCTCCTTATATGGCCTTGTATCCTCATCACTTGAGCTAACTTGTGAGGTTCAGTCACACGTAATGTCTATTTTCTCAATATGGTACTAGAGCCAAAGGAGAATCTAAGATTTCTAGAACATGAGTGCACTACTAAAAAAGGGAGAAAAATGCATTAAATGGGATTGGTACCAATCCTTGTTCCTCTTGGTAAATAACTGAGCTTTTAACCAAGTGCACCATTAAGCCTTTTTTTTAGTATGGGAGCTAGCAGGGTAATATTAGATTAATTCTAGAAAATATGTACATAAAAGATCTAGTTTAATGGAAAGACCATGGGTTCACGTGCCCCAAAAATTGTACATAAATTCGCCCCGAACTAGAGCAGGTAAAAGTCATTGGTTTAAGTCATTACCACCTTTTACTAAATAAATTTCACGTACTTGACCCATGACAAAAAGTCACTCTCGCACGTAAAGCGGGGTGTTGAGGACATAATTAAGTAAATAAAGGTATGCCATATTTAATAGCTTAATCTTTCAAATGAAATGGTCACACAATTCAATATGATATTGATATTCGGCTACCCAATATTGGGTCACCCATATTATGTAACTCCATGCTCCATATCTCCAGGCCTTAGCGTGCAGGGCCGCGTTAGAGTCCCACACCGTTAATTATACGGACTATAGTCTCCTTATATAGTCCTGGACAATCCTCACCACTTAAATTATCTCTTGGAGTTGAGTTAGGCTCAAGTTCATTTTCTTAGCGGATATCATACTTAAATGGATAAATAATGCAGTGAAGTGTAATATGCCGTGTCATTGCCCAAAATGTTCGTTTTAAAACACTTTGAAGGTGAGAATGTTCTTCTCCCTGAAACCATTCAGTTTATCTCTGTTTTTTTCTTATTTTGTTGCTCAACCTGAAATCTTTCTAAACTGTGAGAATCAAGAATTCCGTTGTGGCATTAGATACAATGTAACATCAGAAAAGTAGTCTTTTCCACCATTCAAGGATAAAATTTCAGTTATTAAAATAGAGTTCATTTTCCTATCCTTTTTCTTAACCCAAGGCTTTTTCAATTCGTAACTGACAAAACGGAGTTAATTTTTGGCCGAAGCCTCATGACACATTACCCACAGGTATTCACAATCAACTGATGTGTAACAGAGCAGAAGTAAGACCGTTTCCACAATAAGCTGTGAGCACTACACATAGGACCCTTCAACATGCAGCATCTCAGTGGATTCAAGACAGTCCAAAAAACAGGTTAGGTAACACGTAACTACCACAGACAAAGCAACATCTTTTCCTTTTTCAGATAGAAACTAGTACACAAATTATGTACAAACACTGAAAAACTCTTACCAGGTTTTATATCTCTATGTGTGATATTGCGATCATGACAAGACTTGAGTGCCATCAACTGCATAGAACAGAAATATACAAACGAACAGCCTCATGAGAAAAATGGAAGATCGTTGATCAGGAGGGAATAAGATACTTGGAAGAGCCTTTCATATAAGAAAATGGTGCAAGCAAAGTTAATGCGTAAAACATGATATTCCAGTTATTAGTAGTTACTTTCAATAGAATGTCAAGTTTTAACACAAGGCAAAACCCCAACATTTAATACTAGATGACCTAATTCTAGGTTATTAAACCTGCAGCAATAGTAGTGGAACAAGAACATTTAGGGCTTCAGGTTGACAATGTGGCATCCAAAGGAGAGATGTTTTCGCAAGCATGTTTGGCACTATTTGCAGCCACCTCAACATGGGAAAGCATGCTCCTCAACATTATCCATGTGAAGTAGAAAAAGCATTAACAATCTAATGTAGAAGAAGAGAACCATAACTGCATATACTAGTCTAGAAAACGTCAAATGAAAGACATGATTTGCAACTAAGCCAAAGAAACGATGAAAAAGTTACACGAAAGTGTGTATCACAATCCAATGATCAAGGAACTACATCTCAAGAATTATTGCAGAGAAAGAAAAAGTGAAAAACAATGTTAAAAGAGGGATATAACACATCACGGAAATACCAATTGCCAAATCAGGTTACGCGTTTCCTCTCGCCCTGCTTCTGTTGTCTTCAACCATTTCCACCATTTTGACGGATGTAATATCTGAACATGCTTTATATCTTCGTTTTCTCCCTCTGAATTATTTATCACTTCTTCAGCTGTATAGAGAAGCTTTGATAAGGATTTCCCTTCATGGCGAAACACAAGCCATATCTCATTGGACCGAGACTCGAAAGACTCCACATATCTGGCAATGTGATTAAGACCAACCTCAAAGGCTGCTCTCAGCATATCCTCCTTTTTACCATGCACTTTGTCGAACCTCAAGGTGCTCTGCCTTCCTAGATCCGCTGATTCATTTATTTCCACAGGATCATGCAGATCAGGTCTTATATTTAGCAAGAGGGAATTTGAATCTTCAGCTTGTAGTGAACCTCCAACAACAGTATGAGCATTCAAGAAGAGTTCACCAAAATATTTCTCCCGAAGACCACTCAAATAGACAAAGGTGCCTTTCTCTACCTGTTTGCAGTTGCTAGTTTAATAAACAGAAAGACTTCGATAACCAAAAAGCAAAACTGAATACCAGTCTTATTCTAATCAAACTAGAGGTCTTAGGGAACTTTAAGAATCAAGGTCTACCAGTAAAAGAAACAAAGTCAAAATAACCAAAAAAATCAAGGTATTCAGCTAGCCAAAAAAGGCAAGAAGAAAACAACTAAAAACAAAGGTGCAAGCAGAAGAAAAGAAACCTAAAGGTCTGATACAAGATATCACCACATACTATACACTCTGGCAAGATTCTATGGAAGAATAAGAGAAATTCTGAAACAGCTGCATAAGATAACAATAGCTTTTCAGAAGGATCCAAACCAATGCCAAGAAAGTACCGAGACCGGTTAACTGAAATAAAATACTCTGATTCACACAAGGAGATCAGACACGTCGAAGAAAACTGTTTCTTTTCCTTGTTATTTTCTTCTTTCCTAAGACAATGGTTATGTGCATAAAATACTCCACGTCCACAGGAGGTATACCATATGAGCACTATGCAGCCCTCTGAGTTAACTGACAACATTGCATCATAGAAAAAGTGAGGTTCAGCGTGTGCTCTAAGCATTACATAGTAGATCTAGCCCTACCAAGCGACTAATATTACTCAAATCCAACAAAACTAGACATTTTAGTTCTAACTGCTAAACCAACAGCCATGATGTGAACCCAATTATCTTAGAAACTAAGCTTGTTTGTCTTCTAAAAACAAACATGTTTCTGATTGGAGATATTCCTGGTTTACTAAACCATTCCAAAAATGGAAAGTCTTTTTTTCCTTAAATTGTTATTTTTTTGTTTTTCTAAAATTGTTTCCTGTTAATATCAAGAGAACACGTTTCAAGATTCATACATCCCACTGTTCATTGTACTTGAATAGGAAAAATCTTATAGAATGTTTTTTACAAAATACATTAGGATATTCGAAATTTAATTATAGTATATTTACTAATCTTTTTAGCATAAGAATGATTATCTATCATATTGTACGAAGCCTAAGAATCCAATATAAGGAGCTTCTCCTGTGCATTGTTACTTAAACAAGTCAATAAAAGCTTTTCTCTTCTATTTCTATGATGTTAGTAAGGACTCAAATAGCTTCCATTACCCCCACGCAAACTTATGTCGCTTGCTCAACCAACTCTTTTTGCTTTTTTACTTTCCTCCTTCCAAAGTACGATGCAACTCCTTCGATGACTAGTTCTGCTTTAATCTCCAACGGTCAGTGTTGTTACTCTTTTTTATGAACCCATACAACTTTCGTTCTTCCATTTCTTGGTTCAAACTATTATGTTGAATTATTTCTTGACTTCACCTGTTTACTCCTTCAATTCACAGTCAAATACTATCCCCTGAAAAAACAAATCTGGCTACGGATTCATGGAACCTCATTTACTAGTTTGAAACTGAGGGGTCGAGGTTCTTTCAAATTGCTTCCCATTACTGAGAAAGGTAACAAAGACAAAATACGGGTTTGTTTTATAGCAAGAGTGGTTAATCGTTATTGGGGCACATCTTTTTTGATGAGGTAATATAAATTACATTAACCAAGTAGCAAGAAGGTACTGGAAGCAAACAACTTATAAAAAGTCTAAAACAATTACAATCTCAAAGCTTCTATAAAATCCATAAACTCTCCCAAACTTTCTATCATATTACCCCAACACCAGAAATAAAGATTTTGAAGGCACCTATCTTTAACAATAGCTAACTGACCCTTTTGATTTTCAAAACATCTCTTATTTCTTCCCAACCAAATGGTCCATATGATGCAAAGAGGTATGGTCTTCAAAATTTTCATCAAGCTTTTTCCAACTTCTTGATTCTGCCAGCAAACAAAAAGATCTTCCACGTTCCTTGGCATCACCAATTGCACACCACACATGTCAAGAAAGAGATCACATAGCTGCTTTGTGTAACTACAGTGCAAAAATAAGTGATCTGTAAATTCCTGAGAGTTTTAAGAAGCATCTACTGCACAAAGGAACTCCTCTTCTGTGCAACTTAATGTGTTAAACATGCATTTCCAGCTGCAAGCCAGCCAAAGCAAGCTACTTTAAGAGGTGCTTGTGATTTCCACAACAGCTTCCACGGCCAAGTCAAATCCCAATGACTTATTTGTTTCTGCAGAAGACTAACAGCTTTTGACAGAGAACTTGCCATCCTTTTCAGCTCTCCAAACCTGAGAGTCCACGCTACTAGCATCAAGGATCAGAGGTTCCGTAACTGTACACTGTTTGTTCCTGGTTAAACTATACAATTGTAGGAAATCTATTCATCAACTACTATCTCCCAGCTAAAAATCTGTGCAGAACCTGATTCTTCTCTCCCATCACCAACATTCAATGAAATGAATTTCTGGAATAACCTTCTTAGGAGGGATAATTTTAAATACGGAAAAGGGCCTAAAATTCCCTTGAACTATCAGATTTGGTACAAAAATACCCTCCGTTTACCTTTGAGCTCCAAAATAACCTCGCCGTCAACCTCATAGACTTATTTTGCCCTTATTTTTAACAGCCCCATACTAAAACACAATTAGGGATTTCATTTATTATGTGGCACGCTATCATTGGTCAGCCCTATCATTAACCTAAACTAATTAAATCCCTACCCATTACCCAGATCCACTTAATAAACCCCGCCCGCCCAACTTAAATCCCCATTCAACTAAAAGAAAAATCCTCGAACCCATCAGAAATGGCGACGACCCCAACGACTTCTGCTTGTCCTTTTCTCTTCTTACTTTTCGTTTGTTTATCTTCTCACAATTCTTCTTCTATTTTTGTTTTCCAGGTGATAATCCGGCAAGATTTCGAACACCGACGGTCTTCCCCTTTTCTTTATTACTGTCCAGATCTTTCCGGGTTTGGGATTGTGGGTTTTAGTGGTGCTACTTGAGACGCTGCTCAGGTGCTCGTTGCCGTTGAAGTAGTGTCTCCCGATCTCAAGAACCACTGACCATGGCGAACCCCATTGTTTCTATATTTTTGGGGCTGTTGTTACTGCTTTTGTACTAATTTTTCTGCCCGGAAAGCTTGCTCCGGCATAACCATATCTAACTGTTGGTTGTTAGTTCTGTGTTGGTCTGATTTTGTGATCGTTTTGAGTTTCCCGTTGACTGCTTTGTGATGGCCGCCGGAGTTGTATTTTCCGAGCACAAAACCATATTATTAGTAAAAAAAATAACGTGAAGCAGTCCAATAGCGCAAATAGTAGTGAACAGCCCAAGAACATCACAAACATGGAAATAACAGTTAACAAAGACAGAACCAACACTGAAGGTCATGAGCAGTCACCGGATATAGTCATCCGCAGCCAAAAATGGCGCATAACAGTCAAAATAAACAGAAACAAACAAAGTGGCAGCAGCTTCGCCGGAAAAGCAACATTGGGGATTTAAGTTCGGTGGGTCGGGGTTTATTAAGTGGATCTGGGTAATGGGTAGGGATTTAATGAGTTTAGGTTAATTATAGGGCTGACCAATGATAGCATGCCACGTAATAAATGAAATCCCTAATTGTGTTTTAGTATGGGGGCCGTTAAAAATAAGGGCAAAATAGGTCCAATAGGTTGACGGCAAGGGCTATTTTGGAGCGCTAAGGTAAACGGATGGTACTTTGTACCAAATCTGATAGTTCAAGGGCATTTTATGCCCTTTTCCGTTTTAAATATTTCTGCTAAGCCTTCTATTATTAAGTACAACTGGTACCATTTCCACGTGTTCGACTATTGCTCCAAACTATCGATTGACTCAAACTCAAAATCAATGTACCAATCAAAGGCATTTCCTTTGAATTAGCTCACACATTGCTTGACAATGATAGCATCACATGTACCAGCATTCGCTACAAGTTTTAGAGCCTAAACCTCCATTTCTCCAACCCATTTTCCTCCTTGTTTGGCCCTTGCCCTACGGGGTGGTTGTTACAACTTACAACCATTGAGATATTGCTCCTCTCAGGTGACCCGTTCAGGTGTAGCTTCGCTCCTCTATTTAGAGAACATTCAGATATCGCTCTTCTCTCCGGTGATCATCAGCACCACTCCCAACGACCATTTTGGCGCTGCTCATCTCCGAAGTGACTAGCATACTCTACGCCGACATCCCCCCCCCCCCTCTCTCCTTTAGACCCTGATTGTATTGTCATTGTTCTGCTTCAAGTTACATTGATAATTTACCGGAAATTGACAAGATACCTCTTTTGGTAATTAACAATAGATTATTTTTCGTGTGTAGTACAAGAAACACCTTCTCCGCTGTGCAGAAACATGCAACTTTCCTGAGGAAAGAGATCCAGCAGTAAGTGCAAAAGCAGAGCACTGTGCCATAGATCTAGCCACACATGACCTTATATCATTATAGCAACTTCATCAACTGTTCTCTACGCAATTCTTCCAAAAACACATTTTTTCGAAAAAATGAAAACAAAAACCAAAACAAACTCAACTTGTTCTTCAATTCAAATGCCACCTTATTGATATAGGCCCAGCAAGTGGCTATTACTCCTTCAAAATTTCAAACACGACTTGAGTTCTATCCAGTGACTCGACAATCATGGTGAGCACAGATCTTAGAAACTAAGAGCAAGCTGCATCTCCCCCGGAATGGGGAGCAGGAAAACAAGCAAAGAGGTTACAATGTCCCCCTGCAGACATTTTACCATGATCAACTATACAGCTTAAAATGACAAAACGGAATGAAGATTCACATTCTATATTATTGGTGCAAGTGTAGTTCTCCAGTGAATGTGCATCAGTTTTTGGATTTTCTTGATTTGTTAAGAGGGATGTAAGCCTTGTTTTTAGTCCCGGGATGTTTTCTGTAACGGTCGGTACCATCTCGGTACCTTATTAATAACTTTTACCTTATAAAAAAAAAGAGATTGCCAGAGACTGAAAACATCAACTAAGTTGAAGATTTTGGTCTTGACTTCACATGGACTAGTTTCCCGCAAAGATTATCATTTTTTGAGTCATCACAAAGCATTACTGCTCGAGAAAAGTGGGAAAAGAGCTTGTGATGGCCATTTACCTGGAGCATTAAAGATGGGAAGGGAAATATGACTGAAAGAAAATAGAGATGCAAATTTTGTTGTACCTAATTGACATGATTGCCACTGTTCTAAAAGTTCTGGATATCATCAACAGTCATGAGGTAAAGGATAAAAGAGTAACCAGAAATAAAGCAAACCCAAATCTAAGAAATATTCTGAAGATTCAATTCCAGGATAGAAAATTACCATGATACGCTTCAAAATGAATATGCTGCCTTCAGAAGGGCCATCATCACAGACATCAGCAGATGATGGATTCTTCCTTGTTTCATTATTGGCCCTCTCATCTGTAGTATTAGCTGAAAAATTGCTACTTTTTGGAGACTTGATGACATGAGAACAATTCCAATAAAAAGCTAGCCAAACTTCACCATAAGATCCACGATCATATTTTTTCTTTAGAATGTACCTTGTAATATAAAATAAATTCGACCAGAAAAAGAAAGATACATATTAAGTATTTATCATAAGGGAAAAAAAGATACAGATAATTTATAACCTCCATACACAGGCTTCGGAAGAAATAATAGGATGAAGCTAAGTTGCTCGGACTCGGGTGTGGGTGTCTGATACGGGTGCGGATCTAGAGGTCGGATTCTTCATAATTTAAATTTTATGATTCGGGGATACGGATCCAGGTATGGATACGGGTGCGGGGAATCAGCTAAAAATAATTCAAATGTCTAAAAATAGAGTTATAAAACCTAAATTATGAGATATTATGTGAAAAACTTGAGAAAATATTGATCAAGAGGAGAATTCCGGAAGGAGATAAAAAGAAAAGATTTCTATATACAAGGTATTCCATTTTCTTCAATTTCACCTTAACTTCTGTTTTGATTGAAGAAATTATTGGATTTGTCCGGAATTTCTTCGTCGATTTTGGTCAAAGTACCCAAAATCGGTTGACCATATCGGGTACAGATCCCACCCCCTTGTCGTGTCGACACGGGTGCGGCACCGAAAGTGGAGTGCGAGCAACATAGGGATGAAGACACACACTGACAACAAGCCATACTGATCAGTGATCAAGCATAAAGATCAAAGCAGATGAAAAAGAAACCATATTTGCTAGGGGTGCAAACAGAAGTATAATAATACAGGGGAACTCATGACAACTATTTTAGCAAGTGAGAGAGTAAAAATATTTCCAATCAATCCAAATAAAAATCTGTCAAATCACGCATAATAACATTTGATGGTTCTGAGAGCAAGTGCTGATCAAACAAAACAATAGTAGAATCATTCAGATATAATATTCTAGGCATTCCAGGGTCCACTTTGTGTCATAAGGAGAAATTGACTTAGTATATTCTTAAACGCACTGCAGTTCATACAGAGACTAATATATATGCAGATCATTTTACAAGGATTATTACAAAGTGAATGCAATATTTACGAACCAAACAATTCGTCGAGAAGTACCTTGAATCTGCCCTGGTATGATCACTTGTGCTGCTATCATTGAATGGAATAGATTCAAGCAAACCAAGGAACCTAGCAAAGCCTTCAGGATTAATGCACTGATCTTTATTATCACTAAAGTTCATACCAAAGTGCACACACATGTGCTGATCATTATATAGATCCAAAGCTCCACCTACATTAAACAAGGCAAGTGACAATTTAATTCTTGTGGTGCATAGCAGCTTGGCTGATAATGGACTTCAAACATAGTCTACCCATTTCGGAAAAGTCAACAGCAAAGTTGCAGCAGAGGGGCTAAATGATGCATAAATATCGAAAGAATAAGCAGACATTTTAGAACAGATTACAAAGAATGAACAATGACATCAGCAAAGCTCACAAGTTTCAATGCTTACCAGAACTCTGAGCAATGCTATCAGGTAAAGCATGGAGAAGCTCATGTTCATATTCATCAATGTCCTTCTGAACCCAGAAGGTATACTCATCATTAACATCAAGGTTCTCAGATAGATAGAAACATCCAAAACCACTGTGCTTTCCTTCAACCTGAGACAAGTAGAAGAATTCTTGTAACCATTAGCATACCTGTAGGTAAGCCCAGAAATGCTTGCAGATGACACCGCGTAACAATTCCATAAATTTATCCACTTCTCACCAAATATTGATGCCCACAGTTAATGCAGATATCACATCAAAATAGAGTGCTGATACAGTCAAATAGACTGAATGCAGATAGCAGGGACTATAGAAGTAATCATTCATTCGCTTTGTAGGTAAAGAAACTAAAGACTAATTACCTATCCCAAGTAATGAGCTCAAGAATGGTCGATGCTCAAATGAACGGATGAAAACATTATTCTTCATTTTGAATATTTTTTGAAAGAACATTGTAATCCAAGACAGAAAGAAAATCACAACAGAAACTTCGGGTAATGACAATTATAAAGGATGTATTTATGAAAATTGTGGTCCTTCTGGATAAGACAGAGCAATCAAGATCTTTGCAAATCTAGTTTTTCCATGATCGGAATTGGTATGGAACAGAATAGTCTCTCATTTGTCGTGGGCTTCACGTTCTTTCCATTTAACTATAATATCAATGTATCATCAAAAAACACTAGGTGATCTCTTCTCATTTGCCTAGGGCTTGGGGGGAGGAATTATCAGTACCAGTGCTGGGGCAGGTAACAGGTATCCGGTGGAATAGATGAGGTGCGCACAAGTTGGCCGGACACCAACCGTCATACTAAAAATCTCAATGCTGACACTACTTAATCCTCAGAATGTTTGTTTCGGGTGAGTTACACAGTTGTATGAGGATAGAAACACTCAAATATTATTGAATACTCCGACGTGGACTGGATAAGATCTCCTTCAGATAGACAATCCACTTCTGGGTATTGTATTCTAATTGGAGGTGAAATTTAATACCTTGGACTTGGAAAGGCAAAAAGCAAGATGAAGTAGCTCAGTCAAGTTGACAGGCAAAATACCGGGCAACGATATTGGCTACATATAGCAAGAACGCAGTAAAGAATTAAGGTGCTGAGAAGATGCCAATTTCATTGATCCATGACAATTAGATTGCAATACACATTGATTTGAACCCAGTGTTTCATGAGAGAACGTAATCATATTGAAATAGATTGTCATTTCATTTGATAGCAGATTGAATCAGGGTACACTACGATAGGTTTTGTACTCGAATGATCAGTTAGTAGATATTCCTACAAAGTCATTCTGTAGGCCCAGAATTGAGTATATTTCTAGAAAGTTAGGGGCATACAATATGCCTGCTCCAACTTGAAGGGGTGTTAAAGAATTAGGAAATTAAATATAGAAATGTTTAGAATCCTCATAGTTGAGTAATTAGGAACTTGTTGATTTTTTAAAAGATGGTGCAGCAAAAAGGTTAAAAGTATGATTGAAATTGTCTCTCAATGGTTTTATTAAGCATAGAGGGGCCTTGAATAGCCAACTTAACTGCAGAAAATCTGCCGAATAATTTCAAAAACCTAAAAAACTCAACAACCTAATCTTTGTTTAAAATTCAAATTCAAATAAAGTAGACTCATCCTACAACTAATCTACTTATTATTCTAGTGTATCAGCAGTAACAAAAGCAATTTTCAACAGAACTACTTATCTTTTTCCTTTTCTAAGATTACCTATAAACACTATTTAAACCCTGACATGTTTGAGGAAATAAAACAATTCATTACCAATAACTTCTTTTCTTTTTTTAGTACTTTAAATGGGTAAAACTAAGGTAGCATTACCACACTAACAAAATCTTCTTTATTTTCAATTTTGTGTGCAGTAACAGGGATGGTGGCAGGACAGATCATGCAGCACTGTAGATGAGTGCATGTGTATGTATGAGCTGTCTACCAAATCTTCTTTTGACCCATGGATTTGATTAATTCACGATAGTTAACTTATAATGAAAGAATGTCAATATGTTCGCAGAAGATCCCCCCAATACCATGCCCTTCCCCTGCTCTTTTCACCAATCACCAGACACTGCACTCTGCCTCTCAGGGACACCATTAAGGTGGACCATTGATAGCTGAACTAGCAGACTGTTGCTAGATCCGAGATACCCACCCAGCCACCCAACAAGCAAATTGTAATACCATATCGTAAAGGATAAGCGAATGCAGCAAATTACAGACAAGTACCTCAGCTCCCAGCCCCAAAATCAAGAGGACTCATTAGTAAATAGGCAACATCAACCCAGCTGTTATCAGTCTTACCAATAATCGGCCAAAATTGGCAGCAAGTAGATGATCATCATCCTCCTCGCTAAACACTGCAATAGTCTTAAATAAAATGAGCTAAGTCCAAGAGAACCACACCGTGAAATAAGGATCTGAAGGATCATAATCTTGAGTAAACGGCTGACTTGAGATAAATGCATAAAAAGATAGAGATTTAAAATACTAATTGATTTGTAAGAACTATACACCAAGGAAATCTACAATCAAGTCAAGAATATGCTAATGGATGATTCACCAAATACAAAATGAAATTAAATCAATTCAGTTAACTAAAATTTGTCCTCAGGCCCCACTTTGTGGGATTGCACTGGGTATGTTGTTGTTGTTGTTGTTGTTGTTGTTGTTGTAGTTAACTAAAATTTGCAGCTCAACCTACAATATTGAGAGGAATATACCAAAAAATAATGTTTGGAGAAGTAATTTCATTATTCCTATTTACTCCAGAAGATAAAGTTAACACTCAAAGCTAAATCAATGGTGGGGTTTCTGCATTAAATGAAGGGCAGATTTACGAGTATGATCCTTCAGAAACTGACATAACGAATATGCAGGAAGAAGAAGCTAAAAATTCAGGAAATGATCAACTGCACTATTAAATTTTGAAAATATAACCCAATGCATGAGTCCCCCTAACAATAACAACCCAGTGTAAATCCCACAATTGGGGTTTGGGGAGGGTAGGATGTACGCAGACCTTACCCCTACCCAGTGAACGCGATTTTTTTACTACTACTCTATCCATTACCAGTTTACCACACCATTAACCTCCATTGTATAGTCACCGCCAACCACCATCGCCAACCACCCGCCACCTCCACAACTGGCCACCACCAGCAACTACCTCTGCCATGGCCTCTAACACACAACCACCACCACTAACACCTCCGCCACCAACCACCACCACCTCAGCCACTGACCACCACCATCACCACCATCGCTGCCAACTAATCCACCGTACAACCACCCGTATGAACCACCTCCACTGCCAACCACCACCATCAGCCATCATCCCACAGTTGTCACCTTTGGCCACCATCACAACCGCCACCAGCTACCGCGACACAACTACTACTGCCATCCACCACAAACCACATTTATCATCACCGACAGCTGCCGCCGACTACTACCATCGTCACTAGCTTTTGGAGTGTGCTTAATCACATAAGCAGTTTTTAAACAACAACATACCCAGTGAAAATCCCACAATGTGAACAATGTGAGGTCTGGGGAGGGTTTTTAAATATGATGTAAATTATTATTTTTACGTATACTTTTTTGGAATATGAGATTTAATTCTTAATTAATTTGAATTCAGATTTATTAGATTTAACATAAAAATTACATAGATTCAGATGTTGAGAAAACAAACAGTTTTAATTATTCCTTGTTCAAATTCAGAAACAATATATTATAATCAAATATGTAGATATGATTCAAATGCCTTAATCTTAATAAAAACAAATGGGGCCTTAGACTCCCTTGTCAATTCCTGAATTTCTTGTTTCCCTCTCATAGTCATTTGTGGTTTCACGAGTAAAAAGATGGAGATAGCTCAATTTTACCTGAATGTTGAGAAATATAATTACTATCTCCTGAAGATGAGCAATCGAATTTTCTAATTCCTGCATGTGTTTTCTTCACTACTGTCTGCGTTGAGCCATTCCATCTAACTGGAAGGATAACAGCTGCCATGTTATCCATACTACCCTTTTCAAAAGCAGCATTCACTATGCAATCAGCTAAGGAGTATGAACATGAATAAGTGAGTTCTGATTGTACAGAGAAATCAGCATGTAAATTCCACAATATGTCGCAAATATCCTGTGAGCTAAGCTTTTCAAAAACGCCATCAGATGCAGCCACCAAATAGCAGTCGTTGGCTGTCAAAGGTTGCCAATCAGTGACTTCAGGAGCAGATATAACGCCATAACTGATAACACATCAAGAAATTGATGAGTCATATCTCAAGTTAAAATAAGTCTTTTGAAATTTCCTAGTTTACTAGAACTATACAGGAAAAATAAAGCAGATGATTGGATGCATGTCTTCTAGTTCAGCAGTTTAACATACAAATATTCAAAGCATGCATCCAAGTTCACCAATTGAGATGCACAAAAATTTATGCATGTGTCCAAGTCCACCAATTAAATCTGCAGACGGAGCAATGGTGGGAATATATTTACAAAGATCTTGCTGCAAAATGTGAACCTTACCTTTTAAAATACACATCACCTATTGCTCTAGAAACAGCCAATTGACCATTAACCCTAGCTACGCCACCCCATTTAGAAACATGTCCTCCTGCAGTCTCCACTCGAGACCTCTCGTCATCCCTATCTGGGTGGTGATCTCTAGTCAGTTCCTTAGCAATCAAGAAAGGCCACTGGTCAGGAGCTGCCAACTTGAAGCTTCGGAAGTTCTTCACAGATTCGAAAATTCCAAACCCTCTTGTTTGCTTATATAACCTCAATAAATTAGCTGCAACCAAAAGAGGATTAAAATAACTATCTCCGCTACCAGTCCACACACTGAAAGACCACCACAATGGCCATAATCAAATCTTAGAGGCATTCCATTGCTCACTAAGCAACTCATACATTATCTAAATTACGAGTTTTGTTATGAAGACATTATATAACATATGAGTATAGAGTACAAAAGGAGGACTTTTCTAACCTTTAGCCTCTTCTTGAGATTTAAATTCTTCAGAGCATAAAAACGCCTTTGAATCTCCAATATTGGCAACTAAAATTTGATTTTCTGTCATAAGTGCAACTGTGGCAGTAGAGCCAGAATCAAAATTGTGTCTAAACGCATCCTTCAAAAGCAACAAGTTAAAATTAAGACAAATCATAACCAAGATTTAAGTCTGATCGGCCTAACAAAAAAGATACAACATAAGAGGTTACCCTTGAAAATGCAGAATCAATATCATCAATTGCCCTTAGCAATGCTTCCCTCAATATTTCCAGGCGAAAAGATTGATCAATGATTGATGAAACAGTCAGCTTGAGCCTACATAGAAAAAATTACAGCTTTTCTTGGATAATTACATCATGAAATTAGTTTGGACAATATGAGATGCTATCGGATAAGTAAATACAGATAAATGAGACCCTATAATAGTAAAGAAGATAAAAAGGTAGACTGTAGCTTAAAATATCATTTTACAGGATCATTCTATATATATATATATATATATGTGTGTGTGTGTGCGCGCGTGTGTGTGTGTGTAAGATTATTCCCTTTTGACATTATACTATTGAGGATCTAAGCAAGGATCATCTACTCTCCCTGCAATGTTCCTTTATACAGGATTAAACTAGCAATGATGCAGCACCCTTCAAAAGACTCCATAAAAGGAATCAGGAACTTCTGCTCGTCTTCGTTCAAGTCTTGGATATAATCAACAAAAGAGGTGCCGTACTTTTTTCTACGTTTCTGTTTAGTGGGTTTCTTTTGCAATAGTGGAAAAGAGGGGAGTCTTTAGCATTCTAAAAAGTATGCTTGATGGTTTTCATGTAATACCATGGAAAAGGGACTGAACGGCATGTCGCCATACAAACAACATTTACAATGTTTCAATTTCTCATAAATGATAAGAGTTAATTTAGTAAAAAACACATTTGCTTTTAAGAGGACGATGAAAAATAACAGAGTGTAGGTCTGTAGGAGATACCTCCCAAAGTTCAACTCATCCAGCTTCCAGTTCAGGTCTCGAAGAGTACTCTGTCCTCTTTCAGTTGGAAAGAGCCCAATCATTTTCCTTGAAAGAGCTGAAAATGTTGCATCAAGAAGAAAAAATGTATGCAATGTGAAATACTGTAGCAATAGCTTTGATGCCATTTCACTTGCTTCAGCACCATTATGACCATCAAAAACTGCGACAACACCAACAGTAACCTCAGTAATACCATTACCACCTGCATTATATAAGTAAAGTTTAGAGAAAATAGCGCAACATAAGGAGAAAAAGAACGTAAGTTTAACCAGCATAGTGAGTAAGATGGGGTCTTACAATAGGTTAGAGTCTACTAGAGCTATTTGAAACTGGTACTGCAGGGTAGGGTTTAGAAGTTGCAGACAATTTACTGACCTTTTAAACTGTCATTACCTGGGTTAAGCTCCAGAACATACATATCTAGTATGCTTAAATTAGAAAAGTAATAGTTCTTAAAAAATATGATACTATCCAGTTCATCAAAAAGAAAATCCACTTTTCGTTTTTAGACAGTACCAAAGTAGTTTCATTTTTTGTTATATAAGGTTTCGAAACTTATCAACTCTATAAAATTTGCCTGGCATCCACTTTAGTCTTCTAAAAAGAACTTCTCTACTCCGTTCTTCAAAGCTAAAGAAACACCACATGGCTCCACATGTTCCCATATGAAATATGCCCTCCACTTTCATAAGATGTCTTAATTTGACTTAATACCGAGTAATGAAACTTCACATTGTTAGGGGAACATATGGTTCAACATGTACTTTAGTTTTCTTAAAGTAGAGTAGAGAAAAGGTTGTACTAGAAAAGGTAAAAGTAGGTCTGATGTGAGTTATGTGTGAAAAGATCTTTTCCTAAGAAAATAGACATTGTGATAGCACAACGATGGACATTCAATTTGAGGTAGAAGGAACACTAAATAATTTACATTTTCTACTACTATTCTTTAAATAACAGGGCAAAGTCAAATTCAGACAATCAAAAGAAAAAGAAGAGCCTATGAGGAGAAGTCACTGATAAGGGATTAGAATCCGAATTTGCACTCAGTTGCATGTTTAATTTGAACACCGCGTTTTTTACCTCTAATATGTAATCTAGTAAAGACTCAGTAACAAGGAAATGCTAGTTCTACTCCACCAAGCTGCAACCAACCCACAATAGCCATTTGAAGTTTGATAAAACACAAAAGAGGCTTTCGTTTTCTTGATAATTAACACAAACTTTTCCAGACATTTTTTTCTTAACTTTACCAATTTTTCTGTCATTTAATATTTTGCTTTATATACACAATTGGAACAATCTAAAACAGAAATAAGTAGTAAGATTTTCAAATATGAGTTTATATGCCATTAAACTAAGAATTGGATTCATTAAACAATAAAAGTCTTGGTGCTTGCTAAAATATCAAAAAATAACAATAAAAATTCAAATACTCCTTCCGTCCCAATTTATGCGGCACCTTCGCATTTCGAGATTCAAACAAGTTTTTCTTTGTCAACAATTTTTCATATGCCTTATAAATAATTTGGAATCGACACTTATTATGAATTATAGTACTTTATACAAAAATTAAAGATTCTAATTCCGAATTCATGGTCAAAATTGAAAAGTTTGACCCTCGAAATCGGAACATAAATTGGGACAGAGGCAATAATAGGTTCACAGTGCCCACCACGATCCAAACATATATTTCATATAGAAGCAGAAAATTTACCAAAGGTAAAAGTAGAAACATCAATTTTTACCGGGGAAAGGGATGCGAATATCGAGAGAGCATAGAATCCGATCTTCTTGTGATTTACGGCGACCTTGATGCAAGGCAGTTTGACACCTAGCATTCGGCAATTTCGACCATTGTTCGGAACCATAATCCGGAAGCTTCCAGCGAGGGCATTTTGGAGATTGAAACACCGCAGGTGCACCGCCTTCTTTGTATACCGTCAAACATGTTGATGATTCTCCGTAAGTACTCACGCAAAAAACAAACCCTAACACGAACGCCAGAAATTCGTATGGCTTCATCCTCTTTTCTGGTCTCTGAATTGAAATTGCACAAGAGGTATTGAGAGTAACCCAGCAAGATTTGCGCGTTCAATTTGAACATATGATGCTTTATAGAGGTGTGGGTCTTGCGGTTAATTATTTTTTTTCCACCTATGAATAGGCCCAAAAAGCTATTACGGAGATATGATGAGATTGAATTATTAATTTCATAATTTCAAAGATTGAAATTAGTCTCACCGTGGAATAACTCTTTTGCTATATCCATTTCATCGGGATAAAAGGTAAGATTAGTTATCCGGAATAACCCTTTTGCTATCTCGATTTCATCTATATGGGATAAAAGGTAAGATTAGTTATTCCACGTAGAAGACCGAACTTATTTCACCCAATGTCATTTATATGGATAACTTATTCATTCTATCAAATTACCCCTAATAGTAAAATTATCGATTTAGCAGAATAATATGTTTTTTAAAAGTAATACAGTAAAAAAAATATAGAATATATAAAATAATCTGGTAAAAATACTAAATTAGCATACAAAAATATATATAATTTTGTTGAGTATGTATTTTGTAGGTTGAATGGTTGATTGTATGCAGTATGCTAGTGTATGTCCACTTATATATTTGACATATTAATAACATTCAAAATTCATATAATTTATTGTTCTTCTTTTTCTTTGAGTTTTAATTTGAAAATTCAAATAAATCAACTTTGATCTTCACCAAACTACCTTAAAATTGACATCTAAATTATAAAGAATATTCCCAACCGTTTAAAACAACACTCAATTCAAACAATAACAATTCCGCAACATCTATAATTAAGTGTAAGTACCCAAGGATATAATTATAATTAGGACTTAAAATAGTTTATCAAGTAAAATTTTCATTGGGTATTTATTGGTCAATGAAGTGAGTTGAGAACCATGAAGTATCAAGTTCAATTTTGAGTCTCAAGTTCAATTCCTTGCCGAAGTAAAAAAAAACACTAGGTAATTAAGTCGTGGTGAACAAAGTTACCTAATATGTGCTGAGAAGAGATGACAGGTCACCCTATGAAATTATTGAGGTATACCTAAACTAATTTGGACATCATGATTATAAAAAAAAAAAGGTAAGTATATATATAATTATTTATATATAAGTTAAAATTACTTTTGACACATATATTAGAGGAAAAGTGAGAGGAGAGCAAGAGTGAAAGAGGTCTTAAACAATAAAACTTGATGGATATTCAAATTTTGCTTTAAACCAATTGAAGACTTTGTAGTTCTGTGGATGGGAAGTTATTGGGTCATTCGGTGTCAAATCCAATTCTGTAGCTACTTAATGATTGTACTATTACTAATATTCAACAAAATGATAATATCCCTTTTGCCAAATCCCTTAATTATTTGTCTAATTTCAATAATCCAAGGCTCCACCAATTGCAACATTCCACAATCTTTAATGCTCTCACTTGATTCCACTGTTAGACTTTTATTAATTATACTTGTGGCCCAAATTATTGTAAAGTCCATAACTAATATTTAATGAAGAATAAAACTTTTTCATTAGATTGGTTACTTGATGGACATACCTATTAAGTCACAACTATAAATTTGTCATCTCTCAACTCATTAGGGTTACCACATATTCTCTACACTTTTTTCATGGCTGATGGCTTCGATAACGTAAGATTGGGGCAAGGAGGTATAAACCAATTTCAACTAACGCTTCCGCTCTTTTCTATGGTAATGTTTTCCGCATCAGGTATATTTTATGTAATATCTCTCTGTAAGATTATCATGTTCAAGATCTTATCGTGCATTAAGTTAATCTTACATCCGCACCCCTTAGTTCATCCTTTTATTCTTTATTTATTTTTGAAAGAATTAATCTCTTGATTATTCTTATTAATGAAAGGCATATATATACCAGTTACAATAGAAAAATTATTTTCTTATTCTACATCTAAATCCCTATTCTATATGGAGACTAACTATACAATTATGGTAATATTACAATACTAATTAAGGTACAAGACTAAGTCAATATACACTAAATATACCATAGAAATATATATACCAAATCGGTAACACTGTCCGTGATGCTGAATTGGGTTGGGCTGGCCGTGACACTTGCTGGCCCAATGCTTCACGATAATGAATATTTTTGTATATTATGTGTATATTTAACACACACCCACAGTCATAGCGGGCGGTCTTCGTACACTGAGATTGTTCCTTAAATCTTCAAAAAGGACCGAGAGAAGACCCTTTTGTAAAGATGTCTGCAATTTGATATCTGGAAGGGACATGAAAGACGCGTACTTGTCCTCGAGCTACCTTTTCTCGAACAAATTGAATATCCATCTCTATGTGTTTAGTGCGCTGGTGCTGAACTGGATTACCAGAAAGGTAGATGTCAATTATATTATCACAATACACCAAGGTAACCTTCTGAATAGAACGATGGAGCTCTAAAAGTATATTACGTAACTAACATGACTCAGAAACCACATTGGCTACCCCCCTCCCCCCCCCCCCCCCGATACTCGACCTCTACACTTGAACGTGATAGTGTGGATTGACGTTTGGCAGACCATGAGACCAAGTTATTACCTAAAAACATACAAGAGTCAGACGTAGACCGTGCGGTGTCGAACAACCACCCAATCGGCATGCAGTATGGGAGGCAGTGTAGACGTCGACGAAGGATACAAATGCAAGTCATAATCAATTGTTCTCTGAATGTACCTAAGAATGTGTGTGAGCGTATTCATATGTTCAATCCTGGAATCATGCATAAACAAACACACATGTTGTACGGCATATGTAATTTCAGGTCGCGTGAACGTAAGATACTGAAGGGCGCCTGCAAGACTACAATAGCGGGTCAGATCCGCCAGCTGCAGCACCCAACTTGGGTTTAGTATCAATTGGAGTAGAAGTGGACTTACATGATGGCATCCCATCCCTCTCAATGATCTCTGTTGCATACTTCCTCTGAGATAAGAACAAACCCCCTGTATGACGAGTGACATCAATCCCCAAAAAATAACTCAATGACCTCAAGTCTTTCATGGAAAACTTAGAACTGAGCATTGTCATAATAGACTGGCGTAATGTATTAGAAGAAGTAGTCAAAATAATATCATCTACATATAACAGTATATAAGCCATCGAAGAACCCCGACGATATATGAACAATGAATTATCAGACCTACTGTGAGAGAACCCAATAGTTGAAACATAGTCAGCAAATCTCTTATACCAAGCCCGTGGAGACTGCTTAAGTCCATACAAGGATTTCTCCAACAAACAGACATGATGAGGATATCGAGTATCCCTTGTTATACCCCGTAGTTTCAGGGTATATATGTGAGGATGTACGTACGAGTATACGACATAAATTTTGGAAAGAAAGATAGATGTGATTTTTCGACGGAAAAGTTTCCGGTTTTTGTGAAGAAAAAGGTTCGTTAAAGGGGAATTGGATTCCCAGATTTGGTATTTGAACTTCTTGGATTATATTAGAATTATTGGATTTTATTTTCGGAAATGGTCACGTGGGGCCCACGGGAGAAATTCTGATTTTGTGAGGCGCTTTGTTTTGAGATTTTGGTATTTTGGATATTTCGGAAGACAAAATATTTTGGGCGAATCGGGGCGACACGTGTCACCCCATGTGGCACCTTGGCGAAAGTGGAGGACAGTGGCTGGCTTGTCCTCGACCAAATGCATTGACACTGGTGAGCATTTCGTTGGCCATGTGGTGTGGTGGGACCCACACCCACATGGCCCAATCTTGACCATACACTTACCTTGATCCTAACCTGAATCCTCTATATAAACCCCCAGCTTGATGAATAATTTCATTCTCAGCCAAGAGCTTTGAGGCAAAATAATACTCCTCCTTTGAAGAGTTTTCGTCCCCCTCCCCAGAGTAGAAATACTTTGTGTATTGTAGTATAATCCCAAATACCTTGGCCTAGTATCCTAGTAGTATTCCAAAGTTGTTTTAATACTAGGAGCAGGAAATACTACTTTATTTCAATAGTCATGGCGAAACCCTAGAAAAACCTTCATAGCTTGGTTGAAGTGTTTAGAGAAGTTGTTTAGAAACTTCATGGGTCGCTTGGAGCGGGTTGGGCGTAAGGAATTGGAGCTAAACGTTGCCCGGGATCGACTTTAATCTTGGATAATTTTGGGCTTATCGAGGTAAATAATCTTGTCCCTATTGTAATTGGAAATTACATGTTGTAGTAATATATAGTTGAGTATACTATATATAGAATGAGTATTGAAAAGAATTGAATTGTATTTACATAGAAATTTGTATTCTGATGGTATTTGTATTATTGTGGAGTAGAATTGTACACGTCAGGTTAGGCGTGTAATCCACTGAGGAGTTGTTGGCACAGTAGCGGGCCCGGATAGGAGGAGATTTATGTGATAGCGGGGAGGTCTTTGCGAATTTTACGTAGAATATTCTACGAGGTGATCTAGGAGTTGATAGGCGTTTTGTGGCCTTTATAGGTTGCAGTACTTCGAGTAGCGTATTCTACTTGAAGAGTGGAAAAGGCTAGCGATTCTGATCTTGTGGGCGTTTTGCTAATTGTCGATAATCGTCGCGAGGTATGTGAACCTCTTCCATCTTTTCTAGCATGATTGTTGTGAACTATGTAGTACGGTGAGCGTCACGTGTGCTAAGTGATTTGGTTGGTTTAAAACATAGGGTGTTATAATAGCTTTATGGGAAGTTAGTTATAACGACTTTATGTAGGTAAAAGAATGGTTTATTGATTGTAGAAGTTAAGAGACTTGATCTTGGAAGATAAGAGACTTGACTTATAACGACTTGTTTTCGGAAAAAGAGAAGTAACTTGATTTTATGTATAAGTTACTTGTTTTGAAAAGAGTAAGTTATTTGGGTTTTAAAAGAATACTTGTTGTTGTTTTAAAAGAAAAGAAACTTGTGGAATTAAAGAGTTTTTGGCTTAGAACATAAAGTGTTATAACAGCTTTATGGGAAGTTAGTTATAACGACTTTATGAAAACAAATGAATGGTTTTTATCATTGGTTTTAAAATGGTAACTTGACTTTAAAAGGAAAAGGGTTTTGGTCTAAAAAGAAGGCATGGTATTGTCTTAATTTGGTTTAAAAAGGAAAGTCTGGAAGTTGTTTTGGTTTACTTAAAAGATGTTAGCCACTCTATACTGCGGGTATCGGGTGACCTTTGTAAAAGAAATGGATCCTTTAAAAAGAGTTTAACATACGTAGTACTTTGGGGATAAAACCTGGACCTTGGCATAAAATAAAAAGTACCTTGAGTTGTGTGTAACTTGCCTATGTTTGCGTGTGATAGCCTTGTTGTGCAAGTGTTGTATTCTTATGTTACCGCGTCTCTCGAATGGAGGGCCGGTCGTATTATTCTTGATCATTTTGGACATACTGACACGATGGGTGGCCCACGGGTATGCTTCCACTATGATAGTCCATGGGCATACTAACTCGATGGATGGTCCACGGGTATGCGGCCATGATGAGGGTTCGTTTCCCTGTTGATAGTGTTATTCCATGGACTAGCTCTCCGGCGAGGTTTCTTGATCGGCATTGGTATCGGTGGTGGCTTTCGTACTTGCCGTCTGCGTGGTGATTCGGCCTTGGTACTGGTAGTTAGCCCTCGCGCTTGCCGTTCGGTTTAGTGACGAATCTCGTGATCTGACGCGGTACACAGTAGTTAGCCCTCGTACTTGCCCCGTCGTCACTCGTGACATGCTTGGTATCTGGTAGTCGGCTTCGTACTTGCCGTATCAACTTCGTGGTTTGGTTATATAGTATTGTTAGTACAGACTTGGTGTTCATGTGTACTCCGTGGTGTTATTATATCATAGACTGCCGGCAGTGAGGAAGGTATTCCACGGGCATGATTGATGTTGTGGGCGTGAGACCCATTGTTATACTTGAGTAATGACTTTGAGGCGTGAGTCACGACTTGACATATTTGTTTATATATTGGGTATAGTTTGGTTATCATACATGTCTCGCACTTTATATAGACTATTATGATTTCACTTACGGTATTTCTGATTTCACATACTTGGTACTGTCTTGACCTCGCCCGAAGTGCGTTCATGCCGTAGGTAGAGGTACATTGGTTGTGGATCCGTGCTCTTAGGGTCACAGTCCAGCATTTTGGGAAGCTCCGTTTCTCCGGAGGCTTATCTTTGGTATAGTCCCCTGTCAGTGTAGTTACTTGTACATTCAGGGGTATGGCGGGGCCCTGTCCCGTCATAGTTATGGTTACATTCTTAGAAGTGCATGAAATCTTGTTGTGGCGGGGTTTTGTAAAAGGATTTAAGCGTTCGATTCGATATATGTATATATTCGGAAGGTGACCGTTTTGGTTAGTCCGGTTCATCTTTTATGACTTGTCTCATGTTTTAGTTTTTATTTCATTGATTTTCTCGATGTTGTATCACTAGGGTGCGAGGTAAGGCACGATCCAGGGCCGGATCGGTCGTGACATCCTAAACGAAGGTGATCGTATCATTGTCTCGCGAGATCACGTGTAGGAAAAACATTCTTTACGTCTAGCTAATGAATGGGCCATGATTTCGAAAGAGTCAAGCTGAGCACGGTACGAATGGTAGCTTTCTTGACCACTGGACTAAATGGTTTACCACAATCCACTCCAACCTGCTGAGTCTTACCATCACCTACAAGTCGAGTCTTATGTCTTGCAAAAGAACCGTCAGAATTATCCTTATGAGCAAAAATTCACATAGACTGAATAATATTAACGTCAGATGGACGGGGTACCAACTGCCACATCTTATTATCAATAAGAGCATTATATTCATCAGTCATGACAATTTTCCAATTAGGATCATTTAAAGCAGACGCATGATTACGGGGTAAGAGTGATTTAAAAACATTAGAATTTAAATTAAAATATCTTTTTGATTTAAAAATACCCCGTTGGGCTCGGGTGATTGAACCATGACTCGGGGCTGGATTGGGTGAATTTTGAGAATTTTCGAGGCGGGGCGGGTGGCGTCTGATGGGCCTCTGGCCCAGGCTGGCGAGGGCAGCGTCGAAATTGGGCCAGAAAAGTCACTGGTCGTAGAGGTGTGATCTGGGCCAGAACTGGGCTGGAGTGAAGGTCCATTTGTTGGACCCAGATCGGGAGCTGGGGCATCGGTCTGAGGACCAGCGGGCAGTGGGCCCGCTGGCGGATTTGGGGTGCGTGATATATCCGAAAAATGGTAAATTAAATACGGGGATATACCATCATCCAAAAAACTATACGAACTAGGAACGGGTTTATTATCCTTAGCACATGGGATTTGGGACTCATCAAATATTATATGGCGACTAATGATGATTTTATTATATGACAAATCAAATCATTTCTAACCACGATGATTAGACAGATAACCCAAAAATACACAAGGGGTAGACCGGACCTGAAGTTTGTTAATTGTGGTAGAAGGAAACAACGGATAACATAAGCACCCAAAAACCCTGAGATGTGAATATGAAGGAGTTTTATTATATAGAATTTGAAGAGGGGACGAGTAAGTCAATCCTTTGGAGGGAAGAATATTAAGTAGATATGTAGTCATTTGTAGAGTATGATGCCAAAACAACGGGATACAGAAGAATGAACCAATAATATGAGGATATTGTTATTTATGGTACAAATTTTACGTTCGGCTTTCCCATTTTGTGAAGACGTATGAAGGACAAGAAAAACAAAAAATTATCCCATTTTTAGCACAAAACTCCCGAAACTCTCCATTGTCATATTCTTTGTCATTATCTTATTGAATATTTTTTATTTTTCGTTCGAATTGGGTTCTAATGAAAGCTCTAAATTTTAAGAAGATAGAAAAAATTTGGTTTTTTTTTACTATTGAAAACGTCCATAAAATTTAGAGTAATCATCCAAGAATAAATCATAATAACGATGACCCATAGAACTGAGAACGGGATATGTCCATAAATCGCTATGAATAATATCAAATGGCAATGAAGTATGAGAATTCGAATCTACAAATGGCAATTTAATAATTTTCCCAAGAGAACAAGATTGACAATGTGGAGTACTACGCGTACCCTTACATGAAATAAATTTAATTTTATCTAAAACAGATAAAATAGACAACCTCGGATGACCTAGACGAGCATGTCACAAGGAAGGAACAAGAGCTGCAAAAGTGGATGACATGGCTTGACGCGAGGAACCAAGACTTGGTGTGATTGGATAAAGATCTCCCATACTGTCACACATCATGAGAGAATTCCCCGTCTTGAAATCCTTCACAGAAAACCCAAAAGGATCAAAATCAATAGAAACTCAATTATCAGTGGTGAATTTACGGACAAACACCAAATTTTTAATTAACTTTGGGGCATGAAGGGTATTGTTCAAGACAAGTGGTGGATGAGGAGAAGACAATGTTTTATGACCATAACCCTGAATTGGAATTGAATTACCATTATCAACAATTATACCACGATTACTGCTCAAATTAGAATAAGACGATAGAGTACCTTGGTCGGATGTCATGTGGGTAGTGACGCATGTGTCCATGTACCAATTTGGGTCTGGTTGAGTCAATCCAAGCGTGTGCATCGCTGCTTCAACATCTGTCAGAGACGGGACGCAAGTGGGCCACTCAGTTGAAAAAGCCTAATGTGGACGAGGCCCAGCGGGCACAGGGCACGCGAGCCCAGGAAGAATTGTTCTTTGGCCCGTCTTTGGGCCGTAATATTCTTTGGGTGGAGCATGGCGTTGTTGGGCTGGACTGGCTGTGGCCCGATTTACATTCGAGAAGATCTACGGGGCTGACTTGTTGTTGGGCCACTGGTAATTGGCCCAGATCTATAGGGTTGACTGGTTGTTGGGCCACTGGTAATTGGCGAGGCGATTCACCGTGGTCGGTGGCGCGACCAGTGGCTTGTCACGCATTCTTATTGTCGCCACGTCCACCACCTTTATTTTTATTCTTGCGATTTTGACTATTCTTTGTGCCATTGTTGTTACGATTTTGGTTTGAATTGTCATAAAATGTTGAAGAACCATTCGTTGTGGCCATCATGGAGGTATTAACGTTAAGATCTGATTTTTTAGCTAAACCGGTTTCTTCCAACGTAAGCATGGAGCGGGCTTGATAGAATTCCGGGAGCGGATTACTCTGACGAATATTGAAGCAACGCTGTTATACGCCTCGGACATGCCTGCAACCATCTGTAGAACGAGACGACTATTACTAACCGGAGCACCCACGTTGTGAAGTTGATCCGCCAAGTCCTTGAATCGTTTACAATAAGATGAAACGTTAGGAAAATTCGTCATAGCAACTTGAGAAAATTTCTGTTCAAGGGTAACAATGCGAGAATGAATGTTATTTGGGAAGATATCACGCAATCGATTCCAAGCCTCCATAGTTGTGGAGTTGGGTTCCATAATCGTCTGTAAAATATCCATGGATATTGTGGCATAAATCCATTGGAGAACCTTTGCGTCAAGCGTGACCCGTAATTTTGGATCGTCTGCTTTGGTGGGCACAACCTCGGTAGTCTCCGTATCACCCTCCTTAGAAGTAGGCGGATGAATGATGTGGTGAAGAACTTGATGTGTCATAGCGTGGATCTTGAATAATTCTGCCCACGTCTTGTATTGGACATTTTCTAGGTCAAGAACAATAGGGAGAACACTCTTGATGTTAAAAACTGTAAGGGCAGGATGAAATGTGTTCTTATCAGTCATGGTGAATAGAACACGAAGATTCAAAGAAGGAAATTTGTGAGGGAGGTTTTGGAAGACATAATTTGTCTCGGGTTTGGTACAAAACCAAGGCGGTTTCACAGTTTTTAGAGAAAAAAAAAGAAGCGGAAGCAAGGTAAAAATAACCTAGACTCTTGATACCACAAAAGAATTAATCCCTTCATTATTCTTATTAATGAAAGACATATATATACAAGTTACAATAGGAAAATCCTTTTCCTATTCTATATCTAAATCTATGTTCTATATGGAGACTAACTATACAATTATGGTATTATTACAATACTAATTAAGGTACAAGACTAAGTCTAATATACACTAAATATACCATAGAAATATATATACCAAATCTGTAACAGCATGCGTGATCTTTGGAATTGAAATTTGAAATTTGTTGTGACAACTCATTGCCCAATGCTTCACGGTAATGAATATACACAGGGTATACTTTTGTATATTATGTGTATATTTAACAGTAATAAACAATGATGCCTCGTTGAAATGTCTTGAGCCGAGGGTCTCTCGGAAATAACCGCTCTATCTATCAAGGTAAAGGTAAGATCTGCGTACACTTTACCCTCCCCAGACCATATGTTGTGGGATTTCACCGGGTATGTTGTTGTTATTGTTGATACCTCGTTGAAATTAAAGAAATGTCCACAATTGTAAATAACTCTATAAACAAATATTGGCATTATGAGAATCGATAACGATGGTAAGGACTTGAATAACCAATTAAAAGTTCCACAAGATGACCAGTACAACTTGCAATTTGCATTTCCTCTAAGAGAATTGTTTTCTGCATTTTTTTCACCTTGAATGAGTAAATTTTATGGAAAACAAGTCGTTGTTCTCTTAGTTGAATCATGTAAACCATCTTAAGAGAATTTAAAATTTTGAGTTTATAATTTTGGATTATAAAAAAAGGTAATTTATTGAATTCATAAATTATTTATATGTATTTAGTGCATTTCTTAACACAAACACAAAATTTTAGTCAAAGTTACTAAGATTTGTCGAACCCATAGTTAGAACTTTAGCTCCGTCTATGTAAACCATATAAACCAATAAAGGAATAGGATAAAAAATCTCACATAAGACACGTAAATGATAAATATACCTGTGATATACACGGTATATACACTGCCTTGTTATATCGTATATGACAGATCACGGAAACACAAGTTGTTGTGGATATGTGTATATTTAGGTAGTTTTGGTAATATATTGTTGTATTTAATTAGCATTTCTATAATTATTATAAGTGTATAATGCTAATTAAATATAATAATATATGACCAAAACTACCTAAATATACACATATGCATGCGCGGCTTGTGTTTTCGTGATCCATGATATACACGGTATACACAAGGCAGTGTATACCGTGTATATCATGAATATATTTATCAGTAAACATTGCTTAAATATAAACAAAACACATACACACCTCAAATTATAACCAATTCATGTGATACTAATATATAAAGATGAATGACTTTATTATTACAAAAAATAGTTTAATGAATTTTGTGTAATAAAGTATAAGACTGGTAACCATCCATAAAACAGAGGATTAGTTTCAGAGAAGGTCATTCAACTTGTAGTATACTTGCAGTAAATCATCAAACTTATTTTTCTAATCACAAAGTCAATCAATTTTCACTTTATTTTATACAATATCATTCTTGATATTATCTGATCAACTTTACAAGAAATCACAACCATTAAAAGACCTCCATGACCTTATGCTCATTCATCGGTCGATTTGGATCGAATTTAGCATATTTCATATTATAATTTTGATTTTCGAATTTCACAATATATAATCCGAATCCGATCCAAATATATTCGGATTGGATCGAATTTTTAAGTTTGGTTTCGCATAAATCATTTTGGATAATTCAAATTGTTGGTTCGGCTTATAAGTTGAATTGCTTCTTCTTCTCTTTCTTACAAAATGAACAATCAAATAAAATATTTATATCAAATTATCTTAATATATAATTCCTCGTTACTATCACAATCATATAAATAAAATATTCATACCCGTAATATAATCACTGTCAAGGATGCAGCAAAATCACTAGTCCTATGAATTAACAAGTCCAATTTAGTAAACATCTCATACATAGAATATATACTGATAATGAAAATAAAAAGAAAATCTGAAAAGTAGTATCTTTAAAAGTAACAAATCCAAACATATTGAACTTAGTAATTTTTTTAATATAGGGGTTGATATGTAACGGGTATGATATATTTGATTTATTATATTGGACATATAGGTAATGCACTAATATATTAATGGATAGTGGGGTAGTCTAAACATAATGTATAAGAAATTCAGTTTTCGGATATCCAAAAATCTGAAGTTCCAAATTTGAATCAAGATCTCAACTGTATACTTTCGTTGTGATAAGAATAACCCACATGTATGATGAAGGACAACAATCCCCAAAAAGTAACTCAAGGGCCCCAAGTCTTTCATAGCAAACTCAGAATCGAGCATTGTCATGATAGACTTGTGCAGAGAAACAGAAGAAACAATCAAGATAATATCATCCACATATAATAGTATATAAGCTAAGGAAGTACCACGATGATATATGAATTATGAATTATGAATTATGAATTATCAGATCTGTTGTGTGAAAACCCAATAGATGAAACATAGCCTGCAAATCGCTTATACCAAGCCCGTGGGGCCTGCTTAAGCAAATACAATGACTTATTCAATAAACAGACATGATGAGGATATTTGGGGTCTCGAAAACCCAAGGATTGATGCATGTAAACGGTCTCCTTAAGATCACCATGTAAGAAAATATTCTTCACATCTAACTGATGAATGATCCAAGCTTTTGAAACAGCCAGATCGAGAACAATGTGAATGGTAGCCGGTTTAACCACCGAACTAAACGTCTCACTACAATTCACGCCAACCTGCTAAGTCTTACCATCACCTACAAAACGTGTCTTATGCCTCGCAAAAAAACTATCAGAATTATCCTTATGAGTAAAAATCCACATAGACCGAATAATATTAACACCAGAAAGATGGGGTACCAACTCCCACATCTTATTCTTAATAAGAGCATTATATTCGTCGTTCATAGCCAATTTCCAATTTGGATCATTTAAGGCGGACATTGGGTTACGAGGTAGGGGGATTTAAGAACATTAGAATGTAGATTAAAATGTATTTTTGGTTTAAAAATACTCAGTTGACTATGAGTGACTGATCTATGACTCGAGGGAGAATTTGGTGGATTTTGGGAGAAATTTGAATGGGAGACGGGTTGCCAACACTAATATTAGAAACAGTAACCGGGGCAGAAACAAGAACTGTAGTAGGAATGATGTCGGTATTAGGCTGGGCAACTGGCCCAACCACCGAAACTGGGTAGAAACAACACTACAAATAGTGGGAAGTGGCGAAACAGTGGGTCCAGCGGGCAGTGGGCCCGCTGGCGGATTTTTGGTGTGGGACAAGTCCGATAAATGGTGGATAATATACGGGGAGACATCATCATCTAAAAAATTATACGAACTAGGCCGGGACTACTTATTTTTGCAAACGGAAATTGGGTTTCATCGAAAATAACATGGCGACTAATGATGATTTTATTAGACGTTAAATAAAAAGAATTTATAACCACGATGATTAGATGGATAACCCAAAAACACACAATAAGTAGAACGGGCTTGAAGTTTATTAATTATAGTTAACGGAAAGAGTTGATAACATAAACATCTAAAGACCCTAAGATGTGAATACGAAAGAGTCTTATTATATAAGAGATGAAGAGGGGAGGAATATGTCAAACCTAAGGTAGGAAGTATGTTAAGAATATAAATAGCCATTTGTAGAGCATGATGCCAAAAGGAGGGGGTACAGAAGCATGTACCAATAAAGTTCGGACAATATTATTAATGGTACAAATTTTTCGTTTGACTTTCCCATTTTGTGAGGAAGTATGAAGATAAGAGAAACGAAAAACTATGCCATTAGTGTCACAAAAATTTCAAAACAACCCATTATCATATTATTTGCCATTATCACATTGTATATTTTTTATTTTCCGTTCGAATTGGGTGCAGACGAATGCTCTAAATTTTAAGATGGAAAAAACGTGTAATTTTTTCGCTAACGGAAGGGTCCATAAAAAAATAGAATAATCATCCAAAAATAGAATATAATAACGATGGCCCACAGAACTTAAAACGGGAGATGTCCATAAATCGCTATGAATAATATCAAACGACATTAAAGTACGAGAAGTAGAGGCTACAAATGATAATCTAACATATTTTTCTAAAGGACAAGAATGAGACATTGGAGTACTCACCCTTACAATAAATAAAATTGTTTTTATGTAAAGAAGAAATAATGGATGATCCAGGGTGACCCAAACGTGCATGCCATAAGGAAGGAGCAAGAGCTGCAAAAGTAGATGTCAAGGCTTGACTCGGGAGACTGGATGTTGGCATGATAGGATAAAGATCTCCCCTATTATCATATCTCATGAGAGGAATTCCCGTCTGGAAATCCTACACAGAAAATCCAAAAGGATCAAAATCAACAGAAACCTAATTATCAGTGGTGAATTTGTAATAGACACCAAATTTTTAATTAAGTTAGGGGCATGAAGGGTATTGTTCAAGAAGAGGTGGATGGGGAGGAGACAAAGTTTTATGACCGTAACCACGAATTGAAATTGAGTTTCCATTACCAACATATGCCACGATTGTTGCTCAAATTGGAATAAGATGAGAGAGTAACTTGGCCGGACGTCATGTGAGTAGTGACTCCAGTGTCCATGTACCAATTTGCATCAGGGGGATTTAATCCAAGTGTGTACATTGCGGCTGTCGCGCCCGTTTTTTACCTTGGGGTCGGAACAGTGCTGCAACGTTGCTCTTTGGCGCGGTTCCCTGGATGTACAAAAAATGCTTGTTTTGAGGAGTCGTCACCTAATTAGTTAAGTGAATTAGGACACTTGAACTATTGCAATAAAAATACTGCAATTGATCTCCATTTAATAGTTTGCAAAATTAATGAAATTCTGGATCAGGGTTCTTTATTATCCTAAAGGGAAGGGGTTAGACATCCTTTAAGATTCGTTAACTTGTGGTTATCCGATCAAACCTAGGTTCATTATCTATAATTCTTTAGAAATATATGTATTTGAAAGATATATACTTTAAGGAAAAAGAATGTATGAAAATATTGAGACGAACCTAGAAAATAAATAAACTAGCGATTTTTGATTTTTATCTATTCTTTTTAATTATTAATTCTAAGTGTGCCTATTCTAAATGTTTCAATAATTATACAAGTACAATAAATTACAATACAGAATGAAATAAAATTAAAATTAAATACACAACAAAAATAGAACTCCAAAGGACATCTTCTTGAAATGTATCTCCGGGTACCTGTATAAACACTTAATAAAGTGTTAGTAAGAGAGTAATTAATTTTCAAATAATGACAAGAATTAATTAATAAAGTAAAAGTAAAAACCCATCTTTTGTACAGGGGAGACCTTGAAAATCAGACGAAAATTCCTTCATCGGCCAATGCGTAGTATCAATTCAAATCAGTAAAATACCCAATATTCAAATGTAGCAATATGTTTTTTTTAAAATAGCAATTTGTTCCAAGCAGTGTAATAAAAATAAATAATGGGACAGAATTATCAAAAATCAATATGGACCAACGGAACAATAACAAGGCAACATGAGATTGTCAGATCTGATAACCCGACCCGAATCAGAAAACCCGACCTGGATCAGAAAACTAGACCAAAAATCAAAACAGTACAAACACGAAAACAAAACAGCGAGTCAAACAAATGCCATCCGAAACAGTGGCGGGTCCGAGAAAATTCACCGAAAATCCAGAATGTCGCCAGGGTTTTCAAAACTCCGGCCAGACTCAAAAGTTCGTTCCAAATCAAAATCAGTAACAAAAGGCAGCCGACAAAACCCCCAACGGAAAACCACAACAAGGTTCACCGGAGTTTTAAGAACTCCGACCAAATACCCATAACAAACATCAGAAAAATCAACTATGTTCCAAAACCGAGAATAGACAATAAATATCAAAGACAACGTCGATCCGAGGTTGCCAGAGTTTTGTACTCCGATCAGTTACAAAAAAAGGCAACTAGTCCTCCAACAACGATAAAGCAACGAAGCAGAAGAATAAACAAATAGCGTCGCCGGTGTTTCAAACTCCGGCGAGATTCAAAATAATAAAAAAAAAGATACAAACAAATAAAATATGTCACAGATCCGAAAGTAGAACCGAACCAAGGCCGTCGGAGTTTCAAACTCCGGCTAGTTTCAATGGTGCCAGAGGAGGGTGGCGGAACAGTGAGGTTCGCCGGAACTCAGAGCTCCGGCGATAGGTGGGCAGCGACGATTTTGGGAGAGGAGAGGGAGAGAGTGTAAGAAAATCTGCAAGAGGGGGGGGGGGTGAGTTTTAGGGGTGTGCGTGACTGCTGAGGTTGTTTTATCTTTTTAGTGGAGAGGGGAAAAGTTTTATTTATAGGTATTATTAGGTTTAGATTTTGGTTTTTGGGGGGAAATGGTGGAATGGGCGAAATGGGCTAAGGGACAAGAGGGAAGTCGCCTGGGCCAATCTATTGGGCCTGGTTGGTCTGAAATTTTAAATGGGGAGATGATTTTTGAGCTTTTATTTTATTGTGTTGGGTAGAAATATTTTGGGTTGTGATTTAAAAAGTAAAGAGAGTTTATTATTTAAAACAAAATTATTTAAAGATATGCAAAATTATTAAAATAAATTGACGATATGATAAAAATAAAATATTATATTAAGAAAGATTTAATGCTTAATTTAAAAAATAAACATGCGATTTCACTTTGCGAAAATAAGATAACATGGAATATTTATGATTATGATAGAAAAATGCAAAAATAATGATAAAAATGCGATGTTTAAAAAATACTTAAAATTGCAACAAATAAACAAAAGATGAGTCAAAATTGAGTGTCAACAGTTTGTCCCTCTTTGGCTGAAGATGATGAAAGAGTTTTCGGACAAAGACGTTGGGTTGTTGCCAATTTTGTCTCCATCATCAGAATTAGAACAAAGATCAAGAAATGAATGTGCAAAAGGAAATTTTAAGAAGAATTGAAAGCAAAGCTGATGCAGATTCAAAATTTATCCCAGTGTCGAATTATGATGACATTGGCTGCTGTGATGCTGGAAAATTAAAGACAATGCCGACGCATATTCAAAAAAATTTTCCAGTGTCGAATTATGATGACATTGGATTGCTGCGATGCTAGAAAATTAAAGACGGACTGACGCCGATTCAAAATTTATCCCAGTGTAGAATCTTGATGACACTGGGTTACAGTTGCGGTGCTGAAAGAGACTGGGTGTTTGTTTCCTGAAATACCTCTAGGATGTTTGTTCCCGAGGTCAAGATGAAAAAGGTGTTTGCAGATGCTGAGAAATATAGGGTGTTGGTGATGTCATTGCGTTGATGTGGTGATGTCATTGTGTTGATGTGGTGATGTCGTCATTGTGTTGACGAGACAAATGACGTTATTGTGTTGACGCGATGATGTTGACTGTATTTAATATACCCGCATTAGAATGTGGGCGTCTGACTGATATAAAACATGATGCAGATGATGTCGTTTTCGGACGTGATACATATATTCGTCGTTTCCGGACGTAATGCAGATGCTCATCATTTTTTAACAAAGATGGCGCCGTTTCTGGATGCAATACCGATGTTCGTCATTTTTGGACGAAGATGATGTCGTTTCTGGATGCAATGCAGATGTTCGTCGTTTCTGGACGAAGATGGCGTCGTTTCTGGACGTAATGCAGATGTTTGTCGTTCTGGACGAAGATGGCGTCCTTTCTGGACGCAATGCAGATGTTCGTCGTTTCTGGACGAAGACGACGAAGATGTCGTTTCTGGACGCAATGCAGATGTTCATCATTTCTGAATGAAGGTGACGTCGTTTTTAGACGCAATGCAGATGTTCGTCATTTTTGGATGAAGGATCACTTCATTTCTGGACGCAATGCAGATGTTCGTCGTTTCTGAACGCAATGCAGATGTTCATCGTTTTTTGATGAAGATGATGTCATTGTATTGACGTGATGATGATGTCGTCATTGTGTTGACGATGCTGATGACGTCATTGTGTTGACACGATGATGATGACGTCATTGTGTTGACGACGTTGATGGAGTCATTGTTTTTACGCGATGATGATGTCGTCATTGTGTTGACGATGCTAATAGCGTCATTGTGTTGACGCGATGATGATGTCGAATTTAAAACTTTGATTGTTGCTATCTTTTCTGCTTCTGCTGATATGAGGAACCTGCGCTCAAAGAAAACTTGTGAAACATGAACGCAAAGCTAATGTGGGAACATAAGTTATGTATAATGAGTAGATGAGAATGCGATATTCAAAATATGTTCCAGTTTCTGGTAGATGAAGATGTTGAACTTTCAACTAGACAAAGATGAGTCTTGATGTGTGACACTCTTTTTATTATTATTATTTATTTATTTATTTATATCAAACATGGATGGAAAGCTAATGCGGGGACATAGACAGTGTACAATGAATAGATTAGAATGCAACCCTAAAAAAATGCCCCAATTTTCGAATGATTTGACCGAAGCAGATATAAGCCGCCTACGTATCCCGCCGAGGGAATCAGGTCAAGACGTAGTTAGTGATGCAAAAAATAGGATTGTAAGGTTTTCAAAAGTTGGATCGAAGCCGATGTGGCCGCCTACGTATCCCGTGAAGGGAATCAGGTCAAGACGTAGTTCGTGATGCAAAAATAAGGATGTTTATGATTTTTAAATGATGTGGGACCGAAGCCAATGTGGCCGCCTACGTATCCCGCAGAGGGAATCAGGTCAAGACGTAGTTCGTGATGCAAAAGAGGATTGTACAATTTTCAAAAATGGGACTGAAGCCAATGTGGTCGCCTACGTATCCCACAGAGGGAATCAGGTCAAGACGTAGTTCGTGATGTAAAAAAATAAGGATTTTTATGGTTTTCAAAAGTTGGACCGAAGCCGATGTGGCCGCCTACGTATCCGTTCGAGGGAATCAGGTCAAGACGTAGTTCGTGATGCAAAAAAAATAAGAATTTTTATGGTTTTCAAAATTTGGACCGAAGCCGATGTGGCCGCCTACGTATCCGATCGAGGGAATCAGGTCAAGACGTAGTTCGTGATGCAAAAGAGGATTGTACAATTTTCAAAAATGGGATCGAAGCCAATGTGGCCGCCTACGTATCCCGCAGAGGGAATCAGGTCAAGACGTAGTTCTTGATGCAAAAAAAAAGATTTTTATGGTTTTCAAAAGTTGGACCGAAGCCGATGTGGCTGCCTACGTATCCGGTCGAGGGAATCATGTCAAGACGTAGTTCGTGATGTAAAAATAAGGATTTTTATGGTTTTCAAAAAATATGGGACCGAAGCCAATGTGGCTGCCTACGTATCCTCTGAGGAAATCAGGTCAAAACGTAGTTTGTGATGCAAAAAATAAGATTTTAAAGTTTGTATTTTTTGTTGTTTTTCTGAAAAAACGGAATGAGAGCATCACGTTCTGACTTCAGTTGATACCAACAATTAGTATAGTTCTGACTCTAGGGTAACTCACACAGCTTCATATGGTACCTCAGACATACCTAAGTATCAACACACTTGCTTGCAGCCAAGGTTTCGAACTACACGTATCCTCATTTTTCAGATGCTCTCACTGAAAGAAAGTCTCATCCTCACATATAATTGCAGTATTTTGAATTTTGGGACGTTTAGAGAAACACACTCACACTTAGAAAGATGTTCAATGCGTGCAATTGCGATACCATAGGCTTGGCCGTCATGTAAGTATCCACTAATGTGAGAACCTTCAGTATATGATCATGTAGGGCTTGTCACGGGCTTGTAATGTAGGTTTGGGGGAAGGGATAAATATCATTGGGTAAAAAGTGACTAATCCTTCCTCGAGCGTTGGACTACGTCCGTGCTTAATATTTGTGCACTTTAATACTGACCTGCTTCCTTTTTTGTCCCAGTTCTTTTGTATTGACTTCTTTTGAATCATTCGTTTGGAGTCTTTTCCCCCCTTTTCAGAATTGTACTTTTTTTTATATTGTCGGGGCTTTTGATTTCCTCTTTGTGTGAAGTCGTCTTTTGTGTTTTTTTTCTTTTGTTTTTTTTCTTTCTTTTGGGACTTTGACAACTTTTGTCTTTGAAAAACTTCAACTAGAATTTTTGCCAGCCGCTTGCACATTTCTAAAGCGCTCAAGGAGGTAGGGCCAAGAGAGGGATAGTGTGTATGCACTCAGAAAGGGTATATGCTTAATATGTGGTTGTCAAAAGAATAGGTTTTAGGCTCAAAGGGGAATTTCTACGGATAATGCTACTTGATAGACGGAAAAGGCTCAAACGGGTCAAAGAAAGCCTACGATCATTTCCTATACCAAATGTTACTCAGGATTTCGCCTAAAAAAACATTCAAGTCAAGTTCTAGATCACAATGCAATGCAATTGAAATTATTCTAAAACTCACCACACAATGCATATGAAACGATGAGGTTGATTTCATTCTTATCTTGGAAGAATGCAAGACAATGTCATTTATGGGTATGAATAAGAGGCACTAAAAGAATCTATGGATTACCACGAAGTCAGCCCATACTAATTATTATTTATTATTTCGTACGCACACTTCTAAATGTGTTGGTATCAACCAAGTCAAATAATGATACTTAAAATATATTTTTGTAATTTTTGAATAAAGGGCTTTCTTTTTGTATATTTTTTCTTTGAATATTTTGTGCTTTTTGAATAAAATATTTTTGAATAAATGGTATCGAACCCAAGTAGGGCTGCCTACGTATCTCATCTTTGACGAGAATCAGGTGCGTGTAGTTCGTTCAGATATGTTATAAAATGTATGCTTGAAAAAAAATTATCAATGAAAGGATAGCAAGAGTAAAAGTTGTGCAAAACAAATGATTGCCACTATGCGACGAATGCAAAGTAAAATAAATGTAATAAAAAAATGAATGTCCGTGATAAGATGAATGCAATGCATAGGTGAGCCAAATATGCTTTCATTTTTGTGGTGTCAAACACGAGAATGATTTTTTTACGTGGTGCCGAACCTAAAATGGGTTACCTACGTATCACACCGTATGGTGAGAATCAGACACGCGTAGTTCGGAAGATTGGTTATAAAAATGTATGCTTAAAAGAATTCATATATGATAGGATGATAAGAGTAAAAAGTTGTGTAAAATAAATGATTGTCCACTATAGAAAGAATGCAAAGTAAAATGACTGTCCATGATATGATGAATGTAATGAAAAAATGAATGTATGTGATGGGATGAATGGAATGTATGGGTGAACTAAATATGTCATCCTTTTTATTATTATCATTATTTTTTTATGTGGTGTCGAACCCAAGATGAGTTGCCTACGTATCACACCGTGTGGTGAGAATCAGACACGCGTAGTTCGAGAGATTTTGTGCAACGTAAAGGGATTATGTAACGAAAATTTTAAGCATATCAATTAATTTACAAATATGTATAACATATTTACAAACAAGTATAAACATACAAAAGTATATAAAAGTATTAAACGACCGCTCTCGGCTGTTTGCGAGAAAGATCTTCCTGCAAGAATAAGAGCAAAGGATGAGAGTAGGAAAGTGATAAAAATAATGAAAAGCATGGTTAAAAGCCTCCCCTGGTGGGTTCATTCCTGCAAAAGTCATTTGTTATTTCCTAGAGTATCTCCAGGGATAATATTTTTGAACGACCGTCCCCGACTGTTTGAGAGGACGTTCTTGCTGCAAAAAATACGAGAAATGGGTGAAAGTAGGAAAGTCGCTAAAATAATAAGATGTAGGGGTGTGATAATATAGTCAGAAACTCCCCTGATTGATTTGACTGGACTGTAGATTGACGCTTCACAAGGTCCGAGTCCGATCGTTCAAGAGCGATTTACCCTACTCCGTTGGTAGCACAACTTATGTCCCATGAACCAAAATATATGGTGTTGTCCCAGTAGAAGTGCAAAGGGAAAATGCTCAGGACCGGAGTTGCAAGCACATGGTATGATATGTACAGAGTTTGAAATGAGTAATTATTGCTTTAAATAATATGTACAGAGTTGCAAGCGACAAACAATAGTAAGCAAAAAACATGCAAATCAAGCGCGTGCCCTAATATGTCTGGGACCTCTCTTATGCCAGAGGTGGGCCTAAACGCCAAATATGCGAGATTGTGATAGATTAATCCAAGTTGCTAAACATTAATGCTTTTGTCGAAAATGATGAATGTACATTTTCCAATTTTGGCATGTCCTGATTAGGCTTGAATTTAGCTATCATTATCACGCTACACACATATGCTGATTGGTCGTTGGGTTGTGAGACCCGTCAACAATTTGGTGGATTTCCTAATTGTGGAGACGATACCAAGGTCCGACCCACCTAAGATGTATGCATGCATGACTACTCGAGTGAGAAGGCTACGCGACCGTCCAGACGAACCGGATAATGTGTGATAGTGTCAAATTCCGAAAATTTGGATTTATTGAAAGTAATTTGTTGGTGCGCTAAACACACACCTCGCGTGTAATGTGTGATAGTGTCAAATTCCGAAAGGGAGAAAATCTGAGCGGAATATCAATTTTAGAAAAGCAGTAAAAGAAAGTAGCAATTACAATAAAATTAAAAGCAAACAATTTAAGCATTTACAACAAAAAATAAAAGTAAAACAAAGCACAATATTTAATTAACCTGAGTTTGCTATGGTCAAGAACCTGATATCCCCAGCGGAGTCGCCATGCTGTCGCGCCCGTTTTTTATCTCGGGGTCGGAACGGTGCAACGTTGCTCTTTGGCGCGGTTCCGTGGATGGAGCAAAAATGCTTGTTTTGAGGAGTCGTCACCTAATTAGTTAAGTGAATTATGACACTTAAACTATTGCAATAAAAATACTGCAATTGATCTCCATTTAATAGTCTTCAAATTAATGAGATTCTAGATCAGAGTTCTTTATTATCCTAAAGGAAAAAGGTTAGACATCCTTTAAGATCCGCTAACTTGCGGTTATCCGATCAAACCTAGGTTAATTATCTATCATGCTTTAGAAATATATGTATTTGAAAGATATATACTTTAAGGAAAAAGAATGTATGAAAATATTGAGACGAGCCTAGAAAATAAATAAACTAGCGGTTTTCAATTTTTATCTATTCTTTTTAATTTTTAATTCTAAGTGTGCCTATTCTAAATATTTCAATAATTATACAAGTACAATAAATTACAATACAGAATGAAATAAAATTAAAATTAAATACACAACAAAAATAGAACTCCAAAGGACATCTTCTTAAAATGTCTCCGGGTACCTGTATAAACACATAGTTAAAGTGTTAGTAAGAGAGTAATTAATTTTCAAATAATGACAAGAATTAATTAATAAACTAAAAGTAAAAACCCGTCTTTTGTACAGAGGAGGCCTTGAAAATCAGACGAAAATTCCTTCATCGGCCAATGCGTAGTATCAATTCAAATCAGTAAAATACCCAATATTCAAATGTAGCAATATGTTCTTTTTAAAATAGCAATTTGTTCCAAGCAGTTTAATAAAAATAAATAATGGGACAAAATTATCAAAAAATTAATCTGGACCAACGGAACAGTAGCAAGGCAACATGAGATTGTCAGAATCTGATGACCCTACCCGGATTAAAAAACTCGACCAAAATTCAAAACAGTACAAACACGAAAACAAAACAGCGAGTCAAATAAATGTCAGCCGAAACAGTGGCGGGTCCGAGAAAAGTTACCGGAAATCCAGAATGTCGCCGAGGTTTTTAAAACTTCGGCCAGACACAAAAGATCGTGCCAAATAAAAATCAGTAACAAAAAGCAGCCGACAAAAACCCCAACGGAAAACAACAACAAGGGTCACCGGAGTTTTAAAAACTCCGACCAAATACCCATAACAAAAATCAGAAAAATCAACTCTGTCCCACAACCGAAAATAGACAACGGATATCAAAGACAACGTCGATCCGAGGTTACCAGAGTTTTGAACTCCGATCAGTTATAAAAAAAGGGCAACCAGTCCGCCAACAACCAACAACAATAAAGCAACAAAGCCGAAGAATAAACAAATAGCGTCGCTGGAGTTTCAAACTCCGGCGAGATTCAAAATAATTAAAAAAAAAAAGGTACAAACAAACAAAATATGCCACAGATCCAATAGTAGAACCGAACCAAGGCCGTCGGAGTTTCAAACTCCGACTAGTATCAATGGTGCCAGAGGAGGGTGGAGGAACAGTGGGGTTCGCCGGAACTCAGAGCTCCGGCGATAGGTGGGCAGCGATGGTTTTGGGAGAGGAGAGGGAGAGAGTGTAAGAAAATATACAAGGGGAGTGAGTTTTAGAGGTGTGCGCGGCTGCTGAGGTTGTTTTTTCTTTTTAGTGGAGAGGGGAAAAGGTTTTATTTATAGGTATTGCTAGGTTTAGGTTTTGGTTTTTCGGGGAAATGGTGGAATGGGCGAAATGGGCTAAGGGACAAGGGGGAAGTCGGCTGGGCCAATGTATTTGTCACGACCGATCCGACGGGCCTCGACTAAACGTCCTAATTGGACGTCATTACTGACTTGTCACTTTAAATCCATCTAATACAGAGATCTACAGAAATTTCGGCAGCATAACGCTGCTTTTACAACATCTCCCTAAAATGGGCGAGCCGACAAGGCTGCCAAATCAACAACAAAACAATAATCATAATAGGCTAGCCGACTAGGCTACCACCAACCAACATTATGTACACAAAGGGATAATCAAGATAAGCAAGCCGGCAAGGCTGCCACTAGATAACAACAAGTATAATCGGGAACGCCCCAACACAGGGTATAACAACATCAAGAATCAAAACAAGGTACAAACGTCCAACCCACAAATGTCTACAGGCCTCTAAGATTGTAATACTGACATATGACGGGACAAGACCCCGTCGTTCCCAAAATATGCATAAGTCTGAAAGATAAAGGTCTGTACCAAAATAGCTGACTTCGGAACAAAGGAGCTCTCCAACTGCTGTACAGAAATCCTAGACTGGAGGGTCACCTATCTAAACACCTGAACCTGCGGGCATGAACGCAACCCCCCGAGGAAAGGGGGTCAGTACGAAATAATGTACTGAGTATGTAAAACATGAACTACTGTAAGGAGGATTGTAACTGGCCAGAAGATACATGAAACATATATGAAAAATCAGAGATACCAATGCAACTGTACCATATGAAAAGAAAGACGTGCATGTCTAACAATCATCATAATCAAGATCATCTCCGTACATATAACTACCCGGCCCATCCTGGAACTCGGTCCTCATGCTTTATACATATAACTATCCGGCCCATTCCGGGACTCGGTCCTCATGTTGCGTACATATAACTACCCGACCCATTCTGGAACTCGGTCCTCATTTTCCATGAATATAGCTACACGGCCCATTCTGGGACTCGGTCCTCATAACATACAATCACAACTTACACAAGTAGAATATAATGAGAAACCATATGCAATACAATTCATCATCTGAGACTCCATGTAATAATCATGTGCATTTCAAATCATCATATAAGCCTGAATGAAATAATCATATGTCTTTTTGAATCATCATATAAAACTCAATGGGATAAGTAAAATAAACCATCCTTTAGAAAATCAAGACACGATGTCCTGAATCATTTTAAAACATCTTTTGGGAAGTCAAAGCACTTATCATATCATATATCATTTTATTAAAACTAGACTTTGAAAGAATCACGTACGTCCGCCGTACTTTCATTAAAATCATGCCAGAAGAAAGAAGAAGATTTTCACAACATCATGCCAAAGAAGGAAATGATAGTCTTACATACCTTATAAGCGAATTAATCAACTTAATGCTAAGATATGTCTCGTCTAGTACATCAACCTATAATAATGATAATACGTTCGTCAATTCTATGATCTCTAACGTAAGTTATATCGAATAGCGACTTCTTATTTCCATAGAAATTTGGGCAGCATTTTCTCTGTTTATGTGCGTATCCACAGTTAACAAATCAAGCAAATTAACCCAACAATCGACTATCATTCAAGGATTTAATCAAAATTATCTCAATACCTCATTTACGCCGTTAGTGCGCACACCTTCTCTTTATAATTATTCAATTTAACAATTTCAATAACAAAGGCAACTACTACACTTATTTCTCATATTAGTCAATCATTTAGTTACGTTAGAAATATTCATGGAGCAATCTAATCCTCTAACAACATCGCCAATTTAAGAATGTGAATTTAACACTTTTCCCACTTTAATCCTTTCAAGGCATGTATAGACAACTACCTTAATACCTATGCATGTTTGTAGCTTATTTTTAAACACCAAATTCATCCCGTAATACGTCACTATAACGTTCAACCCTTTTCATCAACTTTTCGGCCAACACCTATTTCAATTTCAAAGCTTTTCCAAAATTCCTTATCTTTCAATTAAGCCTCCAACACTTCTTATAACTACTATAATTTTAATCATCAAGGTTCCATCCAAATTTTCACATGCAATTAGTCATAACATACAATCAATCAATTTCAATGTATGCCAAGAATGAGTTCTAATTCGGTTTCGACCTCTAATAATCGCATGCATTGTCCTCTTTCTATTTCTTCTTTAACCTAAATAATTCTCCTAACTATAATATCAATTAATCTATCAAATATCAAATGAAAGGGGTAAATGTTTACCAATTTTCGAGCTCAAAACAGCCCTTTGACGGCATTTGCTCAGATTTTGCCCTGTTTTCTCAATTTTTCATCACAATTTTCACGCCTCTTCAACTCCAAATTAACATGCAAACATCTATAATGTTTCCCCCATCATTCCCTATGTTTTTCTTCCAAACAAATGTCTCCAAAAACTTGAATCTCTTGCCCTTATTTTCGCCAAGAGTGGGTGAAATTTGTCAACTGTTTTGGGTCTAATTAGATTCTAAATTTGTAGAGTGATAAGCTTGGAATGGAGATTGATTAAAATTCTTAAATTCTTCTAAGGAGTTTGGGATGTGCTTTTGTTTGCTTTTGAGAGGAGAAGGAGAGATGAAAGGAGTTTTAAAAATGAAAATGAAAATGAAAGAGATGAGAGGTTTTTGGATATAAAATCTGAAAATCACTCTTTACACTTTGGTCCCATGGTTTATAATATATGAATCTTGTTATTTACACTTTGTCCTTCAATTAATAAATCTTAAACCCACTTCTTTTAAATGTTAACTCCCGCTCCCTTAAATTCACGCTTCCTTTAATTCCCGCTTCCTTTAATTTCCGAGAATTTCATAAGGTCTCGTATTCTCCATGTTGTAATTCTTATAATATGTTACAAATTCATAACAAGAATATACAACAATCATTTACAATTCCCTTGTCACGCTCGTTGTAACAAAAAAAAATCTGGAATCACATCCTTAAGTATTTTAATTTCTTAATGACGTTTTTAATTATTGCCTTAAACTTACGAGGTGTAACATTCTTCCCCCCTTAGAAACATTCGTCCTCGAATGTTTATAATAGGCCTGCTGCTATAAAAATTTTGGTAGAATCTCCTTTATAACACATATCGAATCATACTTCCGTTGAGATCATCTACACTACCCACTATTCGAAGGTACACTCATTATCAGCTCTACCATTCCATTATGTGAAAGGCTACCCTTGTAACTGATCTCAGATAATCTACAACAATTGATGCACATGGCAAAATCTTCATATCCCTGCGGAGAAATAGGCAGTCCTCCAATCTTTTCCTCTTCATTCAAAATAGCATCAAGGTCAGGCATGTCTAGTTCTATCAAAATTTGCTATGGTATGACGACTATATATCACCACCAAGCAATTCTTATACACACGCGTATCTATAACCGAATCTCCTACCGGTGTAGCTACCTCGAATGGTTCTACCGGCTCAGGTTCTATCCCTATTCTACTAGCAACAAGAGGGGATATATAGGACAAGGTGGAACTTATGTCAATCAAAGCATACATATCATAGAAAAAGACTGATAATGTACCTGCCACATCTGGTGACGCCTCCTGATCGCGTATACTGTCCAAGGCATAAATGCGGTTCGAAGGATCGCCGGAATTAGAAACTCCGCCACGACCTCTACCACGGCCTGCCGGAGCCTGAATACCTTGCCCTGTGGGGTGCATAGCTATAGATGGTGAAGAACCGGTAATCGATCCCGTAGGCTGTGTCATACCACCCGGACCGTCTCTATAGGGACACTCCCGCATCATGTGGCCTGAACGTCCGCAAGAAAAACAATTAGCCGAAGTAGCTCGGCATCTCCAAAAGTGATGCCTACCACATTGGGAACACTGAGGTAAAAACGGCCCTGACTGAGTAGAACTTCTGTTCATTTGTAAATCTGAAGCCCTGGAGCTCTGACCAGCTCCTGGATACCCCGTGCTATCAAACCTCCTAAATGTAGACTGTGTAGGTGCACTCTGTGCTGGCTGGGAGGAATACCCTACATGCTGCTGAGGCTGTCCGCCTCGGGTCTCACCCGAATATCCAGCCAATCTAGCCCTCTTATGCTGGCCCCCGTCATGGTCTCTATCCAGCCGTCTCCCTCTGTGTCGCTCCTCGTTACCCTGCGCAAATGCCTGAATACGAGTAATATCCATGCTCGGCTGAAGTGCTGCTGTCATGCACCCATCAACAAGATAGTGGTCTAATCTCATCACGTAACGGTGTACCCTATCCGCCATGTCTGCTACCATAGTAGGTGCGTACCGAGCCAAGGAGTCAAACTCCAGGCTATATTCTCTAACCGTCCTCCCATTCTGCCAGAATCAGAAACACACGACCCTGGCCCGTCTCATCTCTGGATGCAGAAAGTGGCCAAGAAATGCCTCTGAAAACTCATCCCATACTGCAGGAGGAGCACCCTCGCCCCTGGATAACTCCCATGACTCAAACCAGTTAACTGCTATATCGCGTAACCGGTATGAAGCCAATATAATCGACTCACCGAGGACTGATCACCTCAACGTCCTTCGTGCGGTGGATGAACTCATAAGGATCATCCTCGGGCCTTGACCCATAAAACTCCGTGATCGCAACTCGGAAAGTCTCTAACCTCAAACTGCTCGCCTAGGGTTAATCGCTTGCCTCGCCTGTAAGTCTGCCCCGCTACTATCCTTGCCAATAGTTGGACTGTCTCTCTCAAATCTCCATCCTGTGCCTCGGCCGTGAATGAAGGCTCAGTGCGGAGTCTCGGATACGGTGATGTTGCCCGCGAGAGAGTTCTAGAACTGGTGACGAGGCAGAACTCGTCGTCGGGGGCACACTCTCAGGAGTAGACCGCGTGCGAGACCTGGTAGCTCCCAGTACCCGACTAGTGTCCCCTACTATAAATTTGCCCTTCTGGGCCACTGACGCCTTCCTCGGAGGCATAGCTGTAAATATAGTAAACTATCAGAAAACGGATCATCCTAATAACACAACTCTATAGCACGATCTAAGAGATGGAAGAATAGAAACAATCCTAAATGTCCGGCAGCCTCCTGTGTATAAGTATGGTGCATAACATACCCATACACAACTCTACTAGACACGGTCTGTAGACATTCCGAGGACTAACCGCTCTGATACCACTTTTGTCACGATCCGACCCGACGGGCCTCGACTAAACATCTTAATTGGACGTCATTACTGACTTGTCACTTTAAATCCATCTAATACAGAGATCTACAGAAATTTCGGCAGCACAACGCTGCTTTTACAACATCTTCCTAAAATGGGCGAGCCGACAAGGCTGCCAAATCAACAACAATCATAATAGGCTAGCCGACTAGGCTGCCACCAACCAACATTATGTACACTAAGGGATAATCAAGATAAGCAAGCCGGCAAGGGTTCCACTAGATAACAACAAGTATAACCGAGAACGCCCCAACACAAGGTATAACAACATCAAGAACCAAAACAAGGTACAAACGTCCAACCCACAACTGTTTACAGACCTCTAAGAGTGTAATACTGACATATGACGGGACAGGACCCCGTCGTGCCCAAAATATGCATAAGTCTGAAAGATAAAGGTCTGTACCAAAATAGCCGCTTTAACAAAAGAGTTTTCAATCGCATGTGAAATCCTAGGTCAAGGGTCACCTATCTGAACACCTGAACCTGCGGGCATGAACGCAGCCCTCCCGAGAAAAGGGGGGTCAGTACGAAATAATGTACTGAGTATATAAAACATGAACTACTGTAAGAAGGATTATAACTGGCCAGAAGATACATGAAACATATATGAAAAATCAGAGATACCAATGCAACTGTACCATATGAAAAGAAAGGCGTCCTGTCTAACAATCATCATAATCAAGATCATCTCCGTACATATAACTACCCGGCCCATCCTGGGACTCGGTCCTCATGCTGCGTACATATAACTACCCGACCCATTCTGGGACTCGGTCCTCATAACATACAATCACAACTTACACAAGTAGAATATCATGAGAAACCATATGCAATACAATTCATCATCTGAGACTCCATGTAATAATCATGTGCATTTCAAATCATCATATAAGACTGAATGGAATAATCATATGTATTTTTGAATCATCATATAAGACTCAATGGAATAAGTAAAATAAACTATCCTTTAGAAAATCAAGGCACGATCTCCTGAATCATTTTAAAACATCTTTTGGGAAGTCAAAGCACTTATCATATCATATATCATTTTATTAAAACTAGACTTTGAAGGAATCACGTACGTCCGCCGTACTTTCATTAAAATCATGCCAGAAGAAAGAAAGAAGATTTTCACAACATCATGTCAAATAAGGAAAGGATAGTCTTACATACCTTATAAGCGAATTAATCAACTTAATGCTAAGATATGTCTCGTCTAGTACGTCAACCTATAATAATGATAACACGTTCGTCAATTCTATGATCTCTAACGTAAGTTATATCGAATAACGACTTCTTATTTTCATAGAAATTTGGGCAGCATTTCCTCTGTTTATGTGCGTATCCACAGTTAACAAATCAAGCCAATTAATCCAACAATCGACTATCATTTAAGGATTTAATCAAAATTATCTCAATACCCTATTTACGCCGTTAGTGCATACACCTTCTCTTTATAATTATTCCATTTAACAATTTCAATAACAAAGGCAACTACTACACTTATTTCTCATATTAGTCAATCATTTAGTTACGTTAGAATTATTCATGGAACAATCTAATCCTCTAACAACATCGTCAATTTAAGAATGTGAATTTAACAATTTTCACACTTTAATCCTTTCAAGGCATGTATAGACTACTACCTTAATACTTATGCATGTTTGTAGATTATTTTTAAACATCAAATTCAGCCCGTAATACGTCACTATAACGTTCAACCCTTTTCATCAACTTTTCGGCCAACACCTATTTCAATTTCAAAGCTTTTCCAAAACTTCGTATCTTTCAATTAAGCCTCCAACACTTCTTATAACAACTATAATTTTAATCATCAAGTTTCCATCCAAATTTTCACATGCAATTAGTCATAACATACAATCAATCAATTTCAATGTATGCCAAGAATGAGTTCTAATTCGGTTTCGACCTCTAATAATCGCATGCATTGTCCTCTTTCTATTTCTTCTTTAACCTAGATAATTCTCCTAACTATAGTATCAATTAATCTATCAAATATCAAATGAAAGGGGTAAAGTTTTACCAATTTTCGAGCTCAAAATTTCTTCGAGCAACCATTGCTCCCAATGATTTTGCCCTGTTTTCTCAATTTTTTCACAATTTTCACGCCTCTTCAACTCCAAATTAACATGCAAACATCTATAATGTTTCCATCATTCCTATGTTTTTCTTCCAAACAAATGTCTCCAAAACTTGAATCTCTTGCCCTTATTTTCTCATTGATGGGTGAAATTTGTCGATTTAGGTCTAATTAGATTCTAAATTTGTAGAGTGATAAGCTTGGAATGGAGATTGATTAAAATTCTTAAATTCTTCTAAGGAGTTTGGGATGTGCTTTTGTTTGGTTTTGAGAGGAGAAGGAGAGATGAAAGGAGTTTTAAAAATGAAAATGAAAGAGATGAGAGGTTTTTGGATATAAAATCTAAAAACCCCTCTTTACACTTTGGTCCCATGGTTTATAATATATGAATCTTGTTATTTACACTTTGTCCTTCAATTAATAAATCTTAAACCCACTTCTTTTAAATCTTAACTCTCACTCCCTTAAATTCCCGCTTCCTTTAATTCCCGCTTCCTTTAATTCCCGGGAATTTCATAAGGTCTCGTATTCTCCATGTTGTAATTCTTATAATATGTTACAAATCCATAACAAGAATATACAACAATCATTTACAATTCCCTTGTCACGCTCGTTGTAACAAAAAAAAATTCCGGAATCACATCCTTAAGTATTTTAATTTTCTTAATGACGTTCTTAATTATTGCCTTAAACTTACGAGGTGTAACAGTATTGGGGCTGGCTGGTCCGAAATTTTAAATGGGAAGATGATTTTTGGGCTTTTATTTTATTGTGTTGGGTAGAAATGTTTTGGGTTGTGATTTAAAAAGTAAAAAGGGTTTATTATTTAAAATAAAATTATTTAAAGAGATGCAAAATTATTAAAATAAATTGACGATATGATAAAAATAAAATATTATATTAAGAAATATTTAATGCTTAATTTAAAAAATAAACTTGCGATGCCACTTTGCGAAAATAAGATAACATGAAATATTTATGATTATGATAGAAAAATGCAAAAAATAATGATAAAAACGCGATGTTTTAAAAATACTTAAAATTGCAACAAATAAACAAAAGATGGGTCAAAATTGAGTGTCAATAGCGGCTTTAATGTCGGTAGGGGTGGAGCCCGCTGCATGGTGGGCATGGGGAGGCCGAGGCCCAAGCATACCCGCTTGCTGCCCCGGCCCAGAATTTCCTTTCGGGTACCACTGCTGACCCAAAAAACTAGACATGTTGTTGGGAATTTGGGCCCAATTTCCCGGGAAAACAGTCGCTGGGTAATAGGGATTGTTGGGCCCAGGGCCACTGTCCCAGTTCCACGACCATGGATCCCAGGGTTGTGGCCAGTTGTCCTACGACCCACTGCCCCGAGGCCCATTTTCTTTGTTCTGGTTGACACCCCCGTTATTGCCACATTGGTTTCCACCACGGGTTTTACCATTATTTTTGCGATTTTGACCCTTTTGCCGCCACCGTTGTTGTGATTTTTTTGGCTGGAATTGTCGGAGATGGATGTAGAATAGTCGGACACGGTCATCATGACGACAGAAGGAGCCCCAGTGGCCTCCTTCTTAGCCAAGCCTGCTTCTTCGAGTGTGAGCATGGAACGAGCCTGATAGAACTGCGGAAGAGGATTGCTTTGACAAAGAAGCGTAACGACGCCAGGCCTCAAATAGTCCTGCAACCATTTGAAGGACAAGATGATCATTGGTTATGGGCGTACCAATGTTGCGGAGTTGGTCCGCCAATTCTTTCAACCTTTTGCAGTAAGCTGAAATGTTAGGGAAGTCTTCCATATTTACGTGAGAGAATTCCTACTCAAGTGTAACAACCCAAAAATTCTGATTATCTTGAAATATATCACGTACTTTATTCCAAGTATCCATCGTCGTAGCGTCTGGTTCGATAATCGTTAGCAACAGGTCGGTAGAGAGTGGAGTAAATCCACTGAAGAACAGTAACATCAAGGGGGGCACCTCCATATCAGTAGGAGCCGAGAGAATTATATGATGGAGGACTTGCGTGAACTTTGAACAGATTGGCCCACGCCGCGTATTGGGTGTTTTCTATCTCAAGAACGATAGGGATGTAGTTCTTGAGGTTAGAAACAGTAAGGGCAGTGTGAAACGTGTTCTTAGCCATAACAACAACGCAAGACATGAAGTAGGAATTTGGAAGAAAATTTGGGAAGACAAAAGGGAAGAAAGTGCACGGAAACCGAGAGTAATGTCTCGGAAATCGATGCACGAGAATAGAGTTTGGGAGGGGAAATATTTAACATAGACTTCTGATACCATGAAAGAAATAATTTCTTGATTATTTTCTTTAATGAAAGAATATATATACAATTTACAATTTTTCCATAATATGGAAAATTCTATTCCTATTATACTCCTAAAACCTATTCTACTTGTACAATAATTCTACAATTATGAAAAGTATACAATGCTAAGTAAATACAATTAATAACAATTATGGTAACTTAAAATTCTGCTCCAAAACCGTGATATACACAACTGTATATGCCGTGTATATCACGGTCCAAAGTTGCTGGAATACAGGTGATATATCGTGATATACACTGGTGTATAAGCCGTGTATATCACGGTATATTCTATCATTCATGTTCCGTAAAAAAATCTGATTCTTTTAGTTGGCTCTGTATTAGCTTAGTCTATTAGATTTTTTCCTTGTGTCCAACCTGCCGTACAACAAAATGCAGAGACAAAAGAATAGATGTGGTCTACAATTGATTCTTCAAATGGCTGAATGAGACAGCCAAAGCCAAGGTGAATTTAGGATTTGGAACCTAACGGGTTGCATGATCTTATATATCTGTTTGATTTTCCTTTTACATATATGTTAATATATAATGTGCATGATCTTATGTATCTATTTTGATTTACCTTTTACATATATTAGCAGTATCTATATACATTCTGGTTCGAAAGCAATGAATGTAGTTGAATTTATTGAACTTGTAGTTAAAAGTATCCCTTCTAAGCACCATCCTGGAGTGACATTTTTTAACAGATCCATGGGCGTGTCGTTAAAAGTTAATGGTTAGTTTTTTTTTTTTGACAAGCGAACCCGCAGCCGCTACTGTTTCGAGTGTGCACAGGATTGTCTCATACTTGACGTGTCGCCTCTTGATTATTAAATTTCAGGCTCCCTATATTCTTCTCCACCTAGGAAATTTAAGGCGTGTCTTGTTTTTGTACAAATTCCTTAAACGATGATAAAAATTGCCGCCCACGAAGTGTCATATTTGTGCAAATTTTCGCCGTACGCGAAGTGTCATATGGGTCATTTGCACTTTTGGCTCTATTTAATACCTGGTCTGTAATTTTTGTCTTTAAATGAAAATCTGTAATTTCTTGCAAATTTTCGGCATCATATTGCATACCACTGTCATCTACACTGTTAATGAGCTTCAACGGCCCAAAATATATGGGCCCTCTTATATGCTTAATATATCTGGGCTTATTTCAGAAGAATATGTTAGATTTGGATTGTCTTTTATAGCAGATGTACTCAAAAATTGAAATGTGAGGAAATATTCTCGGACAATTCGCACGATTGACTCTATTTTAGTATGGTCTTTAATTTTTGTCCCTCAAATTGTTTGTCTTTAATTTTTGCTCTCTGTCTGATTTGTAGCTGATTTTATAGCTGATTTGTAGGTTCGAATCTCACCAGAGTCAAAAAGAAAAAAAACCGCAAGACAAGATTTCATTAGAAATTATGCTTACTCGGCCAAATTTGTATAGAAATTATACCTGACGGCGCATAGTTTCTATGTAACTATGTCTGAAGGCAATGTTTCGTTGAAAAATTAAGATTATGTCTTTTCCGGCTAGTTACATAGAAACTATGCAAGGGGCATAATCTCTATATAACTTTGACCGAAAAGACATGAATATTTTTTCATTTTTTGCTTCTGCTGGGGTTCGAACTCAGAATCTCTGATTTAGTAGAACCGCGAATAAAGGATACTTTGGCCCATAAATTTTCATTAAATGAGAAGTATGAGCGAAAACTAAAGACCAGGGGCAAAAATTAAAGACATCCCGTATGAAGGAAATCCATGCAATTTTTTTGAATATTCTCCTCATTAGAAAGGGGGAATAACCCATATATACAACCCACACATCTAGTTATAACCATGTAGCCCAATATATACCGAAGGACAAAGGAAGGAGTAGTATTCCATCCGGCCTCCCCGATCGGAGCGCCTCCAGGACAAGGAGGCGGCATATAGATAATGTATAGCTATATATAAATTGCTTTAACTTATTTTTGAAACTTTACAGATACATTCTTATACATATTTACACTATACATAAATAATGTATATGGTTTGTAGAAGAATATATAAACATTGTAATTTGTTAATGTTCCCTCTTTTAAAAAAGATCTACTTGTCGGTGTCGTTGATCTCCAGTTTGCTCTGTCATCCTCCAGGATCTTCCCTTGTTATCTCCGTCATGACTCTGATGTCCCTCAAGAAATGAAACAGAAATAGCAAAAGGGAAAATTTCAGAAAGATGATTCATTTAACTATATGTGATCGAATGTAGAGTATGCCTTTTAAAGAGACAAAGGATAAAAGGAGAATTAATCTTACTTACTTCACTTTTGTTCGTGTGCTAAGGAAGAGATAGACCAAGGATTTAAGTGCCCGTTTGCCCATGTATTTTTTTAATTTGAAAAACTCTAAACATTATTTGCAAATAATTTATCATGAACCTAGTAAGTTAATGTAATGTCTAACTAAAATTCAAAACTTATATATAGGGGCAGACTCAGGATTCAAAAACAGGAGATTCATTCAACCATTCAATATTAATACTATTATATTAAAAAAATGTTCAATACTAACAATAATGATAAACGTCTATTAAAAGATGTGTATTACATAATCAAAATATAATTAAGTCACTCAAATAACTTTAAATCTATTTGCATTCTTCTGGTAACCGACTGATAATATCTCGATCAACAATTATACTAAATATATCTTTCTCAACAAAAGTAACCAAGCAATCATTAAGCCAGTGGTTCGCCATTTTGTTTCTTAGTTCATCCTTCACATATTTCATCCCTGAAAAAGCCCTCTCAGCGATACTCTTGGTAAAGTCAAAGCCAACTTCACAAGCTTGTACACAAATCTGAAAGTCTTGTGCTTCTTTGTTCGCACAAGAGTCTTGCAAAGATCCGATAGTCTTTCAAATTGGAAAAGTTATCATCTATCCGTACACAATTAATATAGAATTCTAGTTGGGCAGACAACTCTTCATCTTCAACATCTAAAAAATCTTTTGGATACAATTTCGACATCCTCACAAGTGTTTTAGTGTCAAAAGATTCAAATGATGAACAAGGACTCAAACATGCAAGACAATTCAACAACTTCATGTTTTCAGGAGTAAACCTTTCATTCAACCCTTTCAATATCAAATCAATGATATGAAAGATGCAATCATGTTTAAAATAATGCAAAGTGGTCACAAAAAGAGTCTTACGTTTGGACTTGTTATTTTTTACATATCGCGATTCCATGTCAGACATATAAATCTCGAGATTACCGCAAGATGATACAACCTTGTCATAAAATTCTTCCCATCCACATTGTCTGGAACATATTCTTGTTGGCTTGGACAAGGTTCATGACATTTGAAATGTCTTGGTCATTTTTTTGCAATGCTTCTGACAATTCATTTATCACCGCCAAAATATCAATCATCAAATGCAACATGAACACAAAATTAAATTGTTGCATCATCAATAACAAACCTTTTGCGCTTCACCATTTGAAGTTCTGTCACATTTCAGTTCTTCCAACACTTTAACAATGAGAGTAAACAATTTTTTTAACCTAACAAGAACTCTAAAGTGGGAACCCCAACGTGTATCACCAGCTCTTGCAAAAGATAACTCCTGATTCAACTCCTTACCAGTTTCCACCATATCATTTTCAATTAAATCCTCAAAATGAGCCACTTGTTTTCTACGAAGCAAAGCTTGGCGCTTATTAGATGACTGAATCAAATTAACAATGCGAGTAAGTTCAGTAAACAATAAATGAACATCATCATGACATCTCATAGTTGAAATAAGAGCTAACTGAAGTTGGTGTGCAAAGCAATGGACATAGTACGCTTGTGGATTTTTCTTTTGAATTAGTGTTTTTAAACCACCAAAGTAACCATTCATGTTACTTGCCCCATTATACCCCTGTCCTTGAATATTAGAAATGCACAATCTAAATCCACACAACAAAGTCTCAATAGCCCCTTTAAGTGTTATTGAACTTGTCTCTTCAATATGAACAATTCCTATTAATCTCTCAACGACATATCCTCTACCATCAACAAAATGCACAACAACAACCATTTGTTCTTTTCCTGAACAATCACCAGACTCATCAACAAGTACACTAAATATTCCATCCCAATTTCTTTTACAATTTTCTTAACAGTTTCAACTGCACATGCATTAGTGAGATCTTTTTGAATCTTAGGTGAAGTCATCTTAAGATTGCCTCCAGCATTTTTTATTGCTTCACCTATTTTATCACAATTTCTTTCCAATACAGATACAAACTCAAGAAAGTAACCCTTGTATACAGAATTCACTCCTTCATCATGTGCTCTAAAGGCCAACACGCCCCTAACACGGTATTTAACAGCTTCAAAAGATGCTTTCAAGCGAATAACATAATCAATTTTTTTTCCAGTATTCTTTACATAAACTGCTTGAATACTTTGAGCCTGATTCATAAGAGCATCACACTTTTTCACACAATTGTTATAATGACTAGTAGGGCTTTTACCAACATGCTTCTTTAATTTTTTTTCATGTGCCAAGATTTATAACCATCCTTCACAAATGTTGTTTGACTACTACTAGAACCATTGTAGAACAAATAGCAAGGCAAGCAAAAAACAACATCATTTTTTACACTATATTCCAACCAATCATATTTACACCAACTTACGGCAAAACTACGCTTTACCCCTGAAGCATAGTCAGGAGGATATTCCTTGAACCTAATTTGAGTTGGACCTTTCAAAAGGTAAGCTCTTCTTACCTCATCTTGCTGATTTGGATGAAATTCCAAAATTTGTTTTCTTTTTGCGGGATCAGACTCCAAATATGCCCATTTCACATAAGTTTCGTTTGAAATTAGAGCTTCAATTGAAATTGGTGCTTCAATTGGAATTGAAGCTTCATTTGGGGGGTTCGGTTACTTGACTCAATGTGCTTGATTTTTAGTTAGAAACTTAAGCATCCTAAAATAATAATAAAAATTATTAGATTAAAATAACAAATATCAATAAATAGAATAATTAATCTATACTAACAATAAATACAAAAATAAACAAACAGTAAATACAAACGGGTACTTCTCATACAAAAACTAAACTAACAACATAGAAGAAGCATAATCACTTTAAAATATCCAAAACAACAATAATTAAAGCATCAAAATCCCTCTTTCGATTCATACATAAATAAATAAAAGTATACAAATAAAAGAAAAACCCTAATTAATTATTATTTAAAAAAAGCAAAGAGAAAGTACTTTTGGAGATATTTTTACCTGAAGGGCTCGTCGTAGTGGCCTAACTGACCCTTTTGCGGTATGTGCACCAAGCCAAAGGTGTTTTCTTCTTTTTTGTTTTTTGGCTTTTTCTTATTAATTTATAGATCTATTTATTTGGGACTTGGGAGTCTGCGTTGGATTTAATGGACTCAGTCAATTATTTTTAAACTTTGGATTAAATTTTTTCGGTATGGGCTTGTACATCCATCTTTCATGGCCCAATAGTAATTTTTTTTTAAAAGTAAAAAGATGATAAATGAAGAAAAGAATGTATTTGCTGAGAATCGAACCGGACTTTATTGGGGTAAAAATTCAGATTTCTACCGTCTCAACTATATATTTATTATGTTGTGGGGGCTTCACATGAATACCTTGAAGCCCCCTGGGTTCGCCCCTGCCTATATATAAATTTAATATTCTGGATTCGTTTCTAATAATAAAGTTATCCGATAGAATTGTTAAGTAACAACAAATTGACCTCTACACTATATATATTGTTTTAAAGAAGAAGAAAAGGGACCCGCATGAATGTAGCTCAGTTGGTTCCAGGATGACAGATTGCTCCGAAGAAGGCAGGTTCAAGCCACAGCGTATGATGTGGGAGTTCATTTCTTCTGTGAGGATGACTCACTTGTGGGCAAGAGCGCTGCCTCCGCTAGTGGCGTGAAATCTGTGATTTACCTTCCTCCATCAATTTCTGTCGGATCAGAGGAATGGGGGCCCCGTGGGCGAGAGATTTCGCCTTTTGCTCCCAAAAGAAGAAGAAAAGGGTTGGTGTTGTGCTTATTATAGGTCATGCAAAAAGATGAAGTGCATATGCATGGAGCAATAATGCTTTTTGCATGAGAGCATAAGGAAGAAAGAAGACTAAATGAGAGAATCTTGTAATAGAAGAAGAACCCGTGAACAAACTCTGGGCCCTCCTCTCCACTTATTATTCTTTCTAGCCCATCAATATGATAATATGATACTACCCCCCCCCCCCCCAACAAAACATACACACCTTTTGTGCATACTCGATTGGAAATAATATCTTCAATATTTATCAAAATTGTGCATACTGAAACATCGCAATCATAACCTCACAAGAGTGCTTTTAACTCTTTCAAAAATCTCCTTACTCCAATCCCCTTACAAAAATGATGAAAAAAAAGAAGAACAAGAAGATAAAAGTTAATTTAGTATAGGATGATGCGTTTTGGTAAGCTTTACAAGTGAATCACTATTTCAAATGGACTACTGGACAAAACACAAGGACATAGGGTGTACTGGGTGCGAAGGAAAATGTTTTTTTTAAAAAAAAAGCTTTTTAGAAAAATAAGCGATTCTTTTACTCGGTAAGTAAGAGAGAAAAATATTATCCGAAAAATATTTGTATGTAGCTATTCAAATATTATGGTGGTGGTGGCAGGGGTTGGGGTGGGGTGTGTTGGCGAGTCATGAGAAGAAGACAATTAGTGTGGAATGCTAACTCATGGAACTTATTTTCCGTATTTTCACTAGAAAGTCACTTGCGTCATTTTTAAGGAACTTATTTTCTTAGAAAAAATATTTTTCAAAAAATTTGACTAATCAAATATGAGAAAATTAAAAACATTTTCTTCATACCACACACACATAAAGTCATTTTTCTCCTCTTAACAAAAAATATTTTCTGATGTTTGGTGGCCAGAAAATAACTTAGTTTTTAAGAAAAATATTTTTCTTCCATACCAAGCACCAAGGCTAAAATGACAGTTCAATGCACTAAGTTTTCGCTATGCGTGGGGTCTGAGGAAGGGTCGGACCACAAAGATCTATTTTACGCAGTCTTACCCTGCATTTCTGCAAGAGGTTGTTTTCACGGCTTGAACCCATAACCTCCTGGTCACATGACAACAACTTTACTAGTTACTCCAAGACTTTCCTTCAAACCAAGGCTAAAATAGGATTCCTCCCACTATCGTAGTCTTGCAGTGGCTTTTTAATAACTCACATTTACGAGGCCCGATATTACTTATACAGTGCATCAGGTGTGCTAGAAGTATGCTTCAGTTTAGTATCAACCGGAGTAGGAGATGACTTAAAAGTTGACATGTCAGCCTGTTCGATCTCTTCTGCATACTTCCTCAGAAATAGAAATAGACCACATGCATGACGAGTGACAGCTATACCCAGAAAATAACTCAATGGTCCCAAGGTTTTCGTAGAAAATTCTGAGCTGAGAAGAGATTTGATGGACTTGCGAAGTGCATCAAAGGAAGCAGTCAATATAATATCATCCACATATAACAGAATGTAAGCTATATAAGTACCGTGACAATATATGAATAGAGAATGGTCAGACTTGTTATGAGAAAACCCAATAGTAGACACATAATATGCAAATCTTTTGTACCAAGTCCGAGGAGCCTGCTTTAGCCCATACAAAGATTTCTTCAGCAAGCACACATGATTATGATGAACGGGGTCCCTGAAACCCAAGGGCTAATGCATGTATACTTTTTTCTTAAATTCTCCGTAAGAACATATTTTTCACGTCCAGTTGATGAACGGACCATGCTTTGGAGAGAGCTAGACTGAAAACAGTACAAATAGTAGCTGGTTTGACCACCAGACTAAATGTCTCTCCATAATTCACGCCAACCTATTGGGTTTTGCCATCACCTACAAAATTGGCCTTATGCATCTCAAAACAATTATCAGATTTTTCCGAATGAGTAAAAATCCACATAGAACGAATCTCATTAACACCAGGTGGATGAGGCACCAACTCCGACGTCTTATTTTCAATAAGAGCATTATATTCATCATCCATATCTATTTTTCAATTCGTGTCACAAAGGGCAGACACGAGGTTATGGGGTAGAAGAGATTTAGTACCATTAGTGTTGAGGTTAAATTGTCGCTTTAGTCTAAAAATACAATGTCGGCTGCGAGTAACGGGTCCTGGTCCCGGAATCGAAGTGTGCTGGATCGTATTGGTTTCATGTTGTAAAGGCAGTATGGGCCGAGAGTCTAGGTAGGTGTTGGGCGTGACGGTCGAGCACGGTAGAAGGCGTGGGCGGGACACATTTGGGCGTCTGATGGGCTGTTGGCGGAAGGCGAGCAAGAAGAATTTGGGCGTGGCGGTGGACATCTTTGGCGAAGCTACGAGGCGAAGCGTTTGGGCGTAGACTCTTTGGCGGCAATGGGGATTTTGGTCGATGGGTAGAACTGGGTGTGCCAAATGGTGGATCACATATGGTGGGAGCCCATCATTCAAAATATTATATGAATGGAATGTGGAACTATGCAACTTGGCAAATGAAAATTAAGTTTCATCGAAAATGACAAGGCGACTAATGATGATCTTATTAGAGGATAAATCATAACGTTTGTAACTACAATGATTAGACGGGTAATCCAAAAAAATATAAGCGGTAGAACGGGCTTAAAGTTGGTTTATGATAGTGGAGGGGAATAGAAGATAACATAAACACCCAAATACCTTAAGATGAGAATACACATAGTCTTTTTTATAAAGAATTTTGAGTGGAGATTGGTAGGCTAATCCTTTGATAGGGAGTATGTTGAAAAGATAAGTTGTCATTTATAATGAATGATGCCAAAATGAAGATGGTAATGATGCATGGACTAGTGATGTACAAATAATATTATTAATAGTGCAGATTTTTCTCTCGGCTTTTCCATTTTGTGAAACGTACGTGGATATGAAAATCGAAAAAATATACCATTAACCTTACAAAATTCTTTAAATGACTCATTATCAAATTCTCTTCTGTTATCACATTCAATGTTCTTAACCTTCCGTTCAAATTGAGTACGGATGAAATACTCTAAATGATAGGAATGTAGAATAAACCTGAGACTTTTTAGATAATGAAAATATCCATAAAAAATTAGAGTAATCATCCAATAATAAAATATAATAACGGTGGCCCAAAGAGCTCAAAACGGGAGACGTCCAAAGATCACTATGAATAATATCAAAAGGAAATATAATAACAGAATTAGAGGCAACAAAAGGTAATAAACACGTTTCTCAAGCGGACAAGAAGGAAAAACACTAGCACTACGAGTGTTATTACACTCAATAAATTTATTGTTTTCAAGGGAGTAAAAAACAGACGCTCCCGGATGACTCAAACGTGCATGCCATAAGGAAGGTGCTAAAGTGGTTGTTAGGCGTATTTTATATACACTTTTTGAGTCATTTTTAGTTAGTATTTTTCCTATTTTTGTTGAATTTAGTATCGTGTTAGGGTCGTTTTTCTTTCTTTTGAGTCACAGCGGTCTTAAATGGAGAAATGATAAAAAGAAGATGAAATGAGCATAATTGAGATGAAATTGCACAATAAAAGGCCAAAAAATGAAGCCTAAGAAGTCTCGGGAAGTATAGAAGAAATTAGACGAATGTCCAAACGAGAAAATGACACAAAATCAGAAAATCGGGCAGAGGGACGTCGCCGGCACCGTGGTGCCATTCTGCAGGACCGCGGTGCCATATTTACTGGGAAGCCGCAGAACTTTCGGCACCGCGGCGCCATTATGCAGTATCGCGGTGCCGAGGAGGAGAAATCACATTCTGGGCCGATTTTGACACGATTTTTAGGGTCCGAAATCCATATTTTCTCAACTATAAAATCCCTAAACCCTAGCCACATTATTCATATCTGGGATCTTACATCTCACATCATACTTTGGAGAGGAAAATAAGGCTACAACACAAGATTGGAGACAACTTTGGTTCAAGTTTCTTTTCTTTTCTTTGTTTTTATTTCAGTTTATGTTGGTTTGTATTAGTTCTTGACATGACAATTTTTAGGAGCTAATTACTTTATTAGGGCTTTCCTATTGAATCGCTTGAACCTCTATTTCATGAATTAATGCATTAGTTTGATTTCTTCTTCACTTGATTAAGATTTATTCAATATTAGTATGAATGTTTGATAGTTAACTGGACATTAATTATCATAATCTATATGATTTCGAATCAAGAACCGAGAGGAGAGATTTGGATATGCTGTAATTGAATAGACATAGGTTAAAATCGCGGACGAAAGTACTCTGATACTTGTGTAGCATTATAGGTTATTGTTCTTAATCCTCCTATGTGGTAAATCCTATCATAGAAATATAGAAGAGTTCTGCACTGGGGTTGAGCGATTATATATCCTAATCGGAATTTAAGACAGCGTAGTTAACCACTATCTTAACGTAGAAGAAGAAGTCATTCCAGTTGCATTAAGAATTGAAAAAAATAGATAGTTGAGGATATTGGAAGCCCTAATTCCTTCATAACTGATTTAAATCAAAGTGTTATCATAATTAGTTTATTTTCTGCAATTACTTAGCCTTAGTTATTAGATAAAATTACAAACAAATTAACGTTCACCAAATAGAAATCATAGAATAGATAATCGGAACTTTATAACCAATCTCTGTGGACGATATTCGGTCTTACAGACAATATTACTTGTGACGATACGTACACTTGCATGAGCACGTAGAAATGTCCGCCTAACAGCGGCAAACGTTGATGGTGTGGCTTATTTTGTGGTGATGGGATAGAGCTCGTCTCGACTATCATATCTCATTAGTTGTATCCCCGTCTAAAAATCATTTACGAAAAATCCAAATGGATCAAATTCAACAGAAACCGAGTTATCGGTTGTAAATTTTCGAACAAACACCAAGTTTTTAATTAATTGAGGAGCATGAAGGACATTTTTCAAAGAAAAATGCGGGTTTGGAGGAGATAAATATGTGTGACCATAACCGTGAATTGGAATTGAATGACCATTACCAATAATTATACCATGATTTTTGCTCAAATTGAAATTAGACGAGAGATTACCTTGCGCGGATGTCATATGAGAAGTAGCACAATTATCCATGTACAAATTTGTATCCGGAGGATTTAGCCCAAGTGTATGCATCGCTTCCTCGATATCTGTGTGGGTCAGGAAGGCATTTGGGCCCGCAGTAGTAAAAGTCTGATGTGGCTGAGGCCCAAACAGGTCAGCATCGCTGTGCCGAATGTTGTCGAGCCCAACAGGGTTGTCTTTATTCTTTGCCGATGGGCACGCCTAGTTTTGTGTAGGTGGCGGTGGCATACGGCATCGCCACCGCCTGCGGCGCCCTTGTACATCGCCACCGCCCAAGCTCACATTACGGTGTTGTGGCCTGGACCCCTTTATTTACTAAAATAAAATATGCTAAAAAAACTTTCTTTCATTAGACCAGTCAATAAAGGAATGGCAGAGTAGTTGATCCCGACTGGCCTCCACCGCGGCCAACACCCTTGCCACCGTCGCGGCCGCCAAAGTTTTTGCCACCGTTGTTGCGGTTTTGACCCTTTTTGCCACCACCGTTATACGATTTTGACTATAATTTTTGGAGAATGATGGAGAGTCATCGGTGTCTCGGGACGTGGCCACTATCATGACAGAATGTGCTCCGGTTGTGGCCTTTTTAGCCAATGCCGTTTTTTCTAGGGTGAGTATGGAACATGCTTAGTAGAATGGTGGGTAGAATTGCTTTGGCGAAGAAGAGTTCTAACCCCATTATACGCTTCGGAGAGGTCCGCAACCATTTGAAGAACGAGACGATCATTTGTGATCGGCGCTCCGACGTTTTTGAGTTGATCCGACAATTCTTTGAGCCTCTGACAATATGCAGAGGCATTCGAAAAATTCTCCATAGTTTTGTGAGAGAATTCTTGCTCAAGGATTACGACACGAGAATTTTTGTTATCTTAGAATATATCACGCAACATGTTCCAAGCTTCCGTTGTTGTAGTGTCAGGTTCGATAATTGTATGCAAGAGGTCCGTAGAGATGGTGGAATAAATCCATTGGAGGACTGTAGCATCAAGAGTTTCTCATAACTCCATTTCATTATGGTGGAAGGCACGTTTTTTTTTGCCTTTTTCCGTTTTGACGATGTGATGGAGTACTCTATGCGACTTTGCGTGAATTTTAAAAATTCCGCCCACGTCGCATATTGGACGTTCTCCATTTCAAGGACGATAGAGATGTTGTTCTTGATGTTGGAGACTGCAAGAGTATGATGAAAGATGTTCTTTGTGTTAGACATGATTGAGGAAGAAAAGAAAATTTTGGGCGGCGGAAGGGATTGCCGAGGAGGTCGGCGGCGGAAAAGATATGGTTGTCGAAGAGGTCCGCGACAGAAGAGGTATGGTTTAGAAAAAGTTTGCCCTGGACTTCTGATACCATGAAAGAGAATAATTTTTGATGATTTCATTAATATAATTAGCTTATATACATGATATACAATAGTTATCCTATGCTATAACTACGGAAATCAAATATTCACCTAACTAATACAAAATATTGCTATAATAATTATAGATATACAAAATTACTAATTATATGAAAAGATTAAGGATCTTATCATAAAACAAAAGAAGGAAGATGAACCTGAATAAAAAGCTCATCTTATTCAGAGAATTAGATAGCGAGTTGGTCATGGGATTAATTCGATCGAGGATTTGGACGAGCCAATAAAAATGAAAACAATAATTAGTAATTGTAATGCACCAATAAGAAGTATACAATACATATAAGTAAAGCTTAAACAGTTAGAGATAGATTTGTTGATTTGTCGGATAACTATTTCGCAGCCGTTTTAAATTAAGAAACCAATCTCTCTAAACATTAATTATGTCATTTTCAGCTTTGCTATTTCTGGGGAATGCTAATTTCAAGACTTAATATTGCTGATTCGATAATTGGATGGATAAGATGGTTCATTTCCCGCTTTGATTCGAAATGTATATATAGTTGAATATTTTAAAATATAAATATATATTTATTTCTCCTTTAGATGCGATCATATCATCCCTAATGCATTAGATTGCATCAACATTCTGAGGTTAAGTGTGCTTTGTGAGAGCAGTACTAGAATGAGTGACCTCATGAGAAGTTCTCATGTTGCATGCCCCTTTCCCCAAATTTCACTTTGTGGATTTCACTAGATATGTCGTTGTATTATTATATATTTATAACATAAAAGCAACGGCGGATCTTACAAGGGGCTGGAGGGGAACACGACCCCCTCATTTTTTTTTTTTTATATATATCTCAAAATACACTATTTTATATAACTCAATTTTGTTTGCCCTCAATCACAAACCCTAACATCATTCTTCACTCTTTATGTGGTTCATACTTCGACTCCAAATCTTCTTCTTTATATCAATGTAAGTTGATACATAACTGTTTTTTTGTGTAGAGATTGATTAAGCTCATTTTTCATTGTACTCTTCTTGGGATTTTTTTTGTTGTTTTTAGTTCAAATTTTATAGTTTTCATGACCAATGGCGGATCTTACAAGTGGTGGAGGGCTACAATCACACCCGAACCTCAACTGTGGATCGTGCCCTACACAGGCACCCTTTTACCTAACTGACACAAGTAAACTGCGGAACTAAACAACACCTCATTTTTTTTCTTTTAAAACCAACGTACGTGCAAGGGCAAAGCCGACAAGGCTGCAATATAATATACATAATCAACAGACACTATACTGTACACGAGTCCAATCCCACATATGAATACAGACCTCTAAGAGTTTTACTGACATATGACGGGACAAGGCCCCGCCGTACCCATAATCGCATAAACGCGCAGATCGGGGAACTATACCAAAATGATAAACTCACGAAAAGATGGAGCTATCCAAAACTCGGCAGGTCCTACACTGCAGATCACCAAATCGCGTACCTAAACTCGCAACATTTAACGCACCGGGCGAGGTCAAGACGGAAGAATGTACCAAGTATGTGAAACTGAAAATACTGTAATGAAATCATAATAGTCTAAACAAAACAGGAGACATGTATGATAGCCAAACTACAGTACACAATACATAAGCAGTCATATCAAGTCAGGGACGCATGCCCTCAAAGTCACTACTCAAATATAACTATGGGTCTCACGCCCATAATATCAACCATGCCCGTGGAATCCTTCCTCACTGCCGGCAGTCCATGATATAATATAACACCAATAAGCATACATGAACACCAAGTCCCACATGTGTCCTAAAATCAGACGCCAAGTAGGAAGCGAACCACGGATCGGCTGCGCATCATAAAACTGACCGGGGCAAGTACGAAAGCCAACTACCAGATCCAGCCTGCGTCAACAACTGACCGGGGCAAGTACGAAAGCTAACTACCAGATCCAGCCTGTCGTCACGAGATATGACCGGGGCAAGTGCGAAAGCTATCTACCGGAGCCTACCGTACCAAACTGTGTAATAGAACTGACGGGGGCAAGTACGAAAGCTATCTACCAGTCCATCCTACGACAACCACTGACCGGGGCAAGTACGAAAGCTCTCTACCAGACCATCCTGCGTCACTAAATCTCATGGAGGGCTAATCCATGGAATAACAATATCCCACGTGGTCGCATGCCCCGGAATCCCACATCGTATAAGCATGACCATGGGGTAATACAAACAAATCCGGGAATCTAACCCGCCTCCTGGTCACATGCCCCGGAATCCCACATCGTGTAAGCATGTCCAAGGAGTAATACAAATAATCCGGAAATCTAACCCGCATCCTGGTCGCATGCCCCAGAATCCCACATCGTATAAGCATGTCCAACGATCAATCATAATGGAAGCATACCCGTGGAATCCCACATCACCATCGGTACGTCCAAGTAAACTTACAACAAGACAGCTGACCCTCCAACCGAGAGTCGCGATAGCATAAAAATATAATACTTGCACTCAAAGGCTATCACCAGCACACGTAGGCAAGTTCATAAAATCTTTAGACTTTCATTTTATAAACTCAAGGCACTTACGTTTTATATAAAAATCCGGGATTTTAACCCTAAGTACTACGTACTTCCATTCTTTTCAAAAGACTCATTTTTATAAAAAACCCCAAGATACTAACACCCGTAGTATCAAGACATGTCTATTTTTCAAACTAAGTTACTACATCTTTAGAAATTCATTTCAAGACTTGAAATGAAGTAACTTCTAATTTCACAACGTAGGCAACTCGTACCTATCAATCAAAATAGACAACTTTCTTAACCTTCCATAAAACCGTTATAACCAACTTCCCATAAAGTCGTTATAACCCTTTATGGTTTTTAGACAAATTCATTTTTTTTATAACCAAGAGACTTATACTTTTAAAACCAAGTATCACATACTTTCAAATCAAGTTTCTTAACTTTCAAAATACTTCAAGTCTCTTAATCTTTAGAAATCAAGTTTCTTAACTTTCAAAATACTTCAAGTCTCATAATCTTTAGAAATCAAGTAGCTTACACTTTTAAATCTCAAGTAACTCACACCTTTAAAACAAGTCACTTCTCTTAAATCATGTCATTTCTCCTCTTTTAAATCAATAAAGTAAACCACTCCTTTGACTCCCCTAAAGCCGTTATAACAACCTTTAGGTTTTGAAACTAAGGCACTATCCAAAAGATTTGGAAACTACATTCCTTTTCAAGACTCTATGTACTTCAAGTAAAATACTTTCACTTTTGAAAATCCAAACTTCATCAAGGTAATGGATTATAACAACTTTCAATTTAAACATCCAAAGTACATCAAGGAAGTATATAGAACAACTTCTATATTAGGCAATCCAAGTACAAACAAGGAAGTATATAGAACAACTTTTATATTAGGCAATCCAAGTACAATCAAGGAGTGGATCATTTAAGGAGTAGGATTTACTTACTTTACCATAAGGAATCATGCTAGAAGAAGAGGAGATGGTTCACATACCTTTTCGGCTTAATCCACAAGCTAAGTCGAACACGCCGCACGTAGAATTGTCAACCTATAAAGGCCACAACACGACTATAAATTTGTTATACCCCGTATTTCCAGAGTATGTACGCAGGGACGTACGTAGGAAATTTTGAAGCTTAAGTAGGCTTGGCCGATTTTCACTTTGTGCACAACACCCGATTAGAGTCGTTTTTCGACGAAACGTTTCCACAGCTTTCGTAGGGAAAATTCCGGCTATGTCATTTATATTTTTTGCGGATTTTTCCGAGAGGCCCAATATTTTTGGTTAACGGGAGGGTGACACTTGTCACCCTCATTGGACGGTTTAGAGGGGCGGTCAAGGGTTGGTTGGCCTTGGCCGATTGGTCCCTTATTTTGGGCCTTGTTTTGTGGCTTGTTTTGTGCCATGTTTGGTGGAGTAGGGTTAGGGTGCACTTGGCTTGATCTAGGCCTTACACTTGCCTTGCACATGGCTTGATCTTGGCCATTGGTTGGCCTTGGGTTTTGCTATAAATACCCCCTTAGGCTTGAAGACTTCATTCATCCATAATTTGCCTAAGTCTTGAAAGCTCTCCTTCCCTCCTTGTGTTGAGTTCGGTAGGGCCTCCTCATGTGGAGAGCACCCCCTTTAGGGTGCTAGCCGAGTGTACCCACTAGCCTAGTTGCTTTCGTATAATACCCCCCTTTATGGTGTAGAAATACTCTCCAAAGTATTGTTATAATGCCCAAATTACCTTAGCCGCATACCTTGTTGTATTCTAAGGTTATACCTATACGAAAAACCCAGAAATACTATGATACTTCCCGTCAGTCACAACACCGAAACCCTAAGGCAAATCTCCATGGGTAGTTGGAGTAATAAGTAGAAGTTGGTTAGAACTTCTAAGGGTTGATTGGAGCGGCCTGAGCCAGTGAGTAGAGCTAAACCTTGCTCGGGATCGACATTTAAACTCGGATAATTATGGGCTTATCGAGGTAAATATCTTGTCCTCTATTGTAATTGGAAATTACATGTTGTATGATTATATAGTTGAAGTATACTATATATAGAATCGAACGTAGTTATCGGCAATGTCTTTTGACTTAAGCCCGAATAATAAGAAACCTTTTGAAAGAAGATCCGAATTGTAATTACATAGGGTGTATTACGATAGACTTGTGTAGTTTCTTTGTGTAGTAGAATCGCACACGCCCGGTTAGGCGTGCAAACCCCTGGTTGGCTTGGTAGCAGCCTCGATAAAGGAGGAGATTTCTGTTGCGGGGAGGAGAGTCTTCCGAATTTTACGTAGAATGTTCTACGAAGGGATCTAAATGTTAATAAGCTCCTTATGGCCTTATAGGTTGAAGTACTACGTATGGCGCGATCTACTGGCTTAAGGAGTAGCCAGCGGTTGGAGGTACTTGAAGCGTTTGCTATTAGTCGATACTCGTCGCGAGGTATGTGAACCTCTTCCTATCTCTTCTAGCATGATATGTGTGAACTATGTAGTACGGTGACGATACGTGTGCTAAATGTATTTGATTGGTTTAAAACATAAAGTGTTATAACGGCTTTATGAGAAGTTGGTTATAATGACTTTATGTTGGTAAGAAATACTTGTGGTTTTAAAAGGTAATCGATTTGAACTATAAGCGGCTTGTTATGTGTTAATAAAGAACTTGAAGTATTTCAAAAGATTTTTGAATCATTTGAAAGAAGAAGTACTTGGTTTTGAAAACTTAAGAGTTATACTAGCTTTATGGAAGTTAGTAATAACGCTTAAGAATGTTTCTTGATTTGAAATCGAATGTGTATCGACAAACCACCGCGGCGTAATAAAAGGAAATGTTTTGACAGATTATGTATTATTAAAACCAGTAGAAACTTCCATCCGCATGAAGCTAAGATGAGACAAAATGATATTTCCTAGATCATGGCTGCTGTAATAAGAATGTTATAAACAAGAATATCCTACTCACATATAAGGCTTATGTTGCTCAGATAGTTTAAAAGAGAATTATATTCTTAAATGAATAAGACTATGAAATACGAAACCTTTCTAAAATAAGAACCGTGAACATTTGAAATTAGGCAAACTTGGACGTTTGGAAAATAATGTTGTTACTTGATTTTACAAAGGTAAGTGTTTTGATTTACTTCAAAAGATAATCACTCTATTTTCATATACTACGGGTATTGTGTGGTTTTTGTGAAGTAACATATCTTTAAAGAGTTATTGTATAAAGTACTTTGGGGATAAAAACCCGATCTCGTTAATCATATAGTAGAAAGTACCTTATGTGTGAATAACTTGATTGTATTGGTTTGTGATAGCCTTGTAATACCTTCGTGTTGATTTGATAAGTAATCATATTAGGATGCTACGTGTGTTAGTATTTTGTGATGTTTGTGTAAAGGGATTTTCCTCGATTGTGCTTATCGTCTAAACGATAAACCGTTATGTTGGTATTTATACCACTCACCGTGTTCCGGGTTAAGGCGCCTCCGACGCGAGGTAGACTCAGGCGATGCAGGACCATGATTCGAGAATACCTCACGCGGTCCCGGGGCCTATGCGCGAGCTACGAGAGTTCCGTGTTAGTGTGCGGCCTTTATGGTCACGCGATGCATGTGGTACGCGATCGCGAGTCGGGGCGACGCCGGAGTAGCTACCGACGCGGTTATACCTCACGCGGGCCTATGAGATTGGCCTACGCGAGTGCAGGAGTTCCAGGCTAGACGCGCACATTTGATATCATGCGGCGGCGACCGCCTTTGATCATGTGACGATGCAGACAGATATCATGATACGCTTTATGACCTTGTTAGTATTGTGGTGTTAGTAGTCGGCTATGCCTTCAGACTTACCCTGCATCGTTTTATTTGGACACAGTGGGACTGCTGTTCACGTGTATTTCTTGGTGCTTTTCATCATCGATCGCTGGTGAGGAAGGTATTCCACCGCATGATTGATGTTGTGGGCGTGAGACCCATTGTTATATCGAGTGATGACTTTGAGGCGTGAGTCACGACTAGACATGATCGCTTATTTATCATGAATCGTAGTTTGGTTATCATACATGTCTCCCGCTTATAGACTACTATGATTTCATTTACAATATCTTCATGTTTCATACTTGGTACTGTTAGATCGACTTCCTCTTCGGGGCCGCGTTCATGCCGCAGTAAAGGTACACCGCCGTTGATCCTCGCTCTTGGTCACGATTCGTTTGGGAAGCTCGTTTCCTCCGAGGCTTATTCGTATAGTCCCCGTTGTTGTAGGTGCTACATTCGTGGTATGACGGGCCCCGTCCCGTCGTTGTTGTCATATCATTCGTAGAGGTGCAGCATCTGTTGTGGCGGGGTTTGTAGAGAAAGGATTAAACTGTTCATTTGAAAGAGTTGTTATTATTAATTATGCCGAAAGGCAACTTTCTTCGAGATATCGTGTCTCAATTTATACTGTTTCATATCTTGGTTATTTTATATTAGATGATTACTACGATGTATGACTCTTTGGGGCCCGGTAAGGCACGATCACGCCCGAACGGTCGTGACAAAAGTGGTATCGAGCGATTAATCCTCGGAAAGTGTCTACAGACCGTATCCAGTAGAGTCTTGATTATCGGTGTGTTGTGCACCACATCAATAATCAGGAGGCTATAGGATATTTAGGGTTGGTTTCCATTCTTCTCATTCTGAGATCGTGCCTTAGAGTTGTGTGATAAGTTGGACCCTCTAACGTATTTCTTTCCACTGCGTTATGCCTCCGCTAAGTGGCAACTCGAGCCCGGAGGACCAGCTTGGCGGAGCTGCGAGTAGAGTTCAGAGGGTTACGTGGGCACAGGCCAAATCATCACCTGGGGTGGTGCTTCATTCGGGGAGTTTTGCGACGTCACTAGCCCCAGCAGAGTTTAGCACGGCGACGGCAGTTCCTACTGCGGCCATGACATTTGAACCTTCAGTTCCACGACCGAGAATAGTGAATATAGATTGCAAAGAGGCAACCCTGTTACTAGCTATGGATTTGGCTACCAGAGAGTATACCGATGTACCGCGAGTCTTGATGACTATCTAAGAGAGGGTTGTGCAAGAGTAATTCTTGAGTTAGGCTTGAGCATGGCCTGTGTACGGGCTTATGCGCAGCAGGCCGAGAAACGTAGAGATCGACGGGTTAACCAAGGACAGCAGAAGAGGCGAGCAAAGAAGGTCCTTTGGTAGCTTCGAGGCGAGTCACCTCACCAGATTAGATTATGCACGCCCACCAAGATGCAGAGGTCCTCCGCAGGTTCGGACGTTCGGTATGCAGGAGTTGGTCAACTCCGTGGCTTCGGTTCACGCGATGCACGTCATCCCCGGAATGTCGTCTTTTGGTTGGTACTTGTTGTACCGACCGCCGTGGTCGATGTCGAAAGAGTGTCTCGCGGGAGGACTTAGCCTTCAGATCGGTGGGTAGTTTGTCATCTTCCTTAGCTACGCCTGCACGGGCGGTTTGATTAGAACGACTAAAGGGAGTGAAAGGTAGATATAGATATATCTTTAACCTCTAAAGTTTTGTTTATGTGATAAGGTGAGTATACCTTAAGTGCTATGTGTTCGATAAAGGTGTGTGCGGTTGTGATTAGAGATCTTGGTTAGTTAGCCGAGTAAGATTTGGGGATAGAGAAAGTGTGAGCCTTAGAGTTTTATACGTAGAGACCTTAGAGGTAAGGCCATCTCGAGTATAGGTGTAGTGTTATGTTTGATCCTTATCGGAGTGCATAGTGCACGTGGGCTATGTTTGTGTGATAAGTCCCGAGTAGTGGAATGAAAGAGGTAGTTGAGCTAAGAACCGCCAGGTTTTCGTAACGCGTGATTAGTGAGAATGTTCCTTCTGAGCTAGCGTTTTGCGGCGTTCGGGTCGGGTTGAGGCCACGTTGCGGGTCAACCCGCGGCATGTTTGGTGGTGGGTCGGTTTGTGGTGGTCCCGCCAGGTAGTGGTCACGAGGGTGTTAGGCCCAGTTTAGTTAACCAACTGAATTCGTGGACGATCCGACCGATGAGTCGGGCCGAGAGGTCACCGTCTTGTCTTCTAGCAAAGACCGAGTGCTCGGCGATGTTGTTTATATCGAGAAAGGTTGTAAGGCTGCACGGGGTGCCTACGCCACCTTATGGCGAGCAGTGAAGCCAGTGGTGGCTATTTTCGTTTTCTAAAAGTTTTACCAAGCGTGTGTTAAGAACTGGTGAGTCTCGAATCGCATTCGCCCTCGGGCCAGTGTTTGGATTTCAGGGATAGTTGTGGGGATTGTTGTCTCCTGTGGAGGTAGTGTTTAAGCTACCATTTCAGTGTTCGGATGTCGCCTTATGAAGCCTTGTAGGGGCGGAAGTGTAAGTCGCCGGTCGATTGGTTCGATGTTGGCAAGATTGGATAGTCGGTTGAGCTTGTTCCGGTGATCGTGGATAGGGTAAAGCTTGTCTAGAAGAGGTTACGGCGGCTCGGAGAAATCGTGCGGATAATCGGCGACGCTTAGAGTTCGAGTTGAAGGTCGGTCTTCTTGAAGTACCACCCGGTTTGGGTATGACGAGTTTTGGAAAACAGAGGAACTTAGCGAGTTACTTTGGGCCTTTTGAGTTCATGTGAAGAATAGGCCAGATTGCCTATATGTTAGCATTTGCCGTCCGACTTAGGAGGCAGTACGTCCGGTCTCTCGTATTGTTATGTTCGGGAAGTATCGAAGATCCATCCAGAGTGCTCCCAGTTAATAATGACCACGTTAGAGATAGTGACCCCGAGTTTTGGAAACTGAAGCAGTTTCAGAAATTGTGGTAAGAGTTAGTGTCACGACCACGAGGATCGCATGCGGCCGGTACCAATTGTTGGGTCGCCGGAGTGACACTAGAACCTCGCGGCAAAGTGACAAAAGTGGTATCACAACGAGTAAAGGGAGAAGCGAGCATGTATGGCGGGCATAGATGTGATCATTCCTTTTATAAGTAGAAGGTGCGAAGGAAGTATATTTTAGACCCCGGAGAGGGGTGTTTGTGGTAATGTTAGAGGTGTTTCCTCGTGGACTCGGATGGAGGTATTTTGCACGGGTGTTTCTGTAGCCATGCGTGGCAGGATTATTTTCGTAAGTATAGCGGTGAGGACTATCTACAAGACGCGTTTGTTTGAGACTTAGAAGGAACATTCGGGACAAATGTTTCTAAGGAGGAGAATGTTATACCGTATTTCCAGTATGTACGCGAGGACGTCGTAGGAAATTTTGAAGCTTAAGTAGGCTTGGCGATTTTCACTTTGTGCACAACACCGATTAGAGTCGTTTTTCGAAAGCGTTTCCTGACTTTCGTAGGGAAAATTCGGCTATGTCATTTATATTTTTGCGGATTTTTAGAGAGACGAAACATTTTTGGGCCAGCGGGAGGGTGACACTTGTCACCCTCGTTGACGATTTAGAGGCGGTCGAGGTTGGTTGGCCTTGGCGATTGGTCCTTATTTTGGGCCTTGTTTGTGGCTTGTTTTGTGCCATGTTTGGTGGAGTAGGGTTAGGGTGCACTTGGCTTGATCTAGGCCTTACACTTGCCTTGCACATGGCTTGATCTTGGCCATTGGTTGGCCTTGGGTTTCTTATAAATACCCCAGGCTTGAAGACTTCATTCATCCATAATTTGCCTAAGTCTTGAAAGCTCTCCTTCTCCCTCCTTTGTGTTGAGTTCGTGAGGCCTCCCTCATGTGGCGAGAGCACCCCTCTAGGGGTGCTAGCCAGAGTGTACCCACAGCCTAGTTGCTTTAGTATAATACCCCTTTGTGGTGTAGAAATACACTCCAAAGTATTGTTATAATGCCCAAATTACCTTAGCAGTATACCTTGTTGTATTCTAAGGTTATACCTATCTGAAAAACCCGAAATACTATTATACTTCCGTCAGTCCAAAACCGAAAACCAAGGAAAATCTCCATGGTTAGTTGGAGTAATAAGTAGAAGTTGGTTAGAACTTCTAAGGGTTGTTTGGAGGCGGGTCGGAGCGCGGAGTAGGAGCTAAACCTTGCTCGGGATCGACATTTAAACTCGGATAATTATGGGCTTATCGAGGTAAATATCTTGTCCTCTATTGTAATTGGAAATTACATGTTGTATGATTATATAGTTGAAGTATACTATATATAGAATCGAACGTAGTTATCGGCAATGTCTTTTGACTTAAGCTGAATAATAAGAAACCTTTCGAAGAAGAGTACCGAATCAGTAATTACATAGGGTGTATTACATGAGACTTGTGTAGCTTTGATGTGTAGTAGAATCGTACGTCCAGGTTAGACGATGCAAACCCCACATGGTTGGCTTGGTAGCGGCCTCGATAAAGGAGGAGATTTACGTTTCTGCGGGAAAGGAGTCTTCGAATTTTACGTAGAATGTTCTCGAAGGGATCTAAATGTTAATAAGCGCCTTGTGGCCTTATAGGTTGAAGTACTACGTATGGCGCGATCTACTTGGCAAGGAGTAGCCGAGCGGTTGGAGGTACTTGGGCGTTTTGCTATTAGTCGATACTGCGTCGCGGTATGTGAACCTCTTCCTATCTCTTCTAGCATGATATGTGTGAACTATGTAGTGCGGTGAGCGTCATGTGCTAAATGTATTTGATTGGTTTAAAACATAAAGTGTTATAACGGCTTTATGAGAAGTTGGTTATAATGACTTTATGTTGGTAAGAAATACTTGTGGTTTTTAAAAGGTAACTGATTTGAACTATACTGGCTTGTTATGTGTTAATAAAGAACTTGAAGTATTTCAAATGATTTTTGAATCATTTCGAAAGAAGAAGTAATACTTGGTTTTTGAAAACTTAAGAGTTATACTAGCTTTATGGGAAGTTAGGTAATAACGACTACGAATGTTTTTGATTTGAATCGAATGTGTATCGACAAACCCTGCGGCGTAATAAAAGGAAATGTTTTGACAGATTATGTATTATTAAAACCAGTAGAAACTTCCATCTGCATAGAAGCTAAGATGAGACAAAATGATATTTCATAGATCATGGCTGCTGTAATAAGAATGTTATAAACAAGAATATCCTACTCACATAAGGCTTATGTTGCTCGGATAGTTTAAAAGAGAATTATATTCTTAAATGAATAAGACTATGAAATACGAAACCTTTCTAAAATAAGAACCGTGAACATTTGAAATTAGGCAAACTTGGACGTTTGGAAAATAATGTTGTTACTTGATTTTACAAAGGTAAGTGTTTTGATTTACTTCAAAAGATAATCACTCTATTTTCATATACTACGGGTATTGTGTGGTTTTTGTGAAGTAACATATCTTTAAAGAGTTATTGTATAAAGTACTTTGGGGATAAAAAAAACCCGATCTCGTTAATCATATAGTAGAAAGTACCTTATGTGTGAATAACTTGATTGTATTGGTTTGTGATAGCCTTGTAATACCTTCGTGTTGATTTGATAAGTAATCATATTAGGATGCTACGTGTGTTAGTATTTTGTGATGTTTGTGTAAAGGGATTTTCCCTTGATTGTGCTTATGCTGTCTAAACGATAAACTGTTATGTTGGTATTTATACCACTCACCGTGTTCCGGGGTTAAGCGCCTCCGTCGCGGGGTAGACTCGGTGATGCAGGACCATGATTCGAGAATACCTCACGCGGGTCCGGGGCCTATGCGGAGCTACGAGTTCGTGTTAGTGTGCGGCCTTTATGGTCATGCGGTGCATGTGGCGTGCGGTGCGAGTCGGGGCGACGCGGGAGTAGCTACCGATGCGGGTTATACCTCATGCGGGCCTATGAGATTGGCCTATCGCGAGTGCGGGAGTTCCAGGCTAGACGCGCACATTTGATATATGCGAGCGGCGACCAACTTTGATCATGTGATGCACAGGCAGATATCATGATCTGATTTATGACCTTGTTAATCTTGTAGGTGTTAGTAGTCGGCTATGCCTTCGTACTTACCCTGTACTGTTTTATTGGGACACAGTGGGACTGCTGTTCATGTGTATTTCTTGGTGCTTTTCTATCATTGGCTGCGGTGAGGAGGTATTCCACGGGCATGATTGATGTTGTGGGCGTGAGACCCGTTGTTATATTGGAGTGATGACTTTGAGGCGTGAGTCACGACTAGACATATCGCTTATTTATATGAATCGTAGTTTGGTTATCATACATGTCTCCCGCTTTCTATAGACTACTATGATTTCATTTGATATCTTCATGTTTCACATACTTGGTACTGTTATCGACCTCGCCGGGCTGCGTTCATCTGCAGTAAAGGTACGCGATCGTTGATCCTCGCTCTTAGGGTCACGCGATTCAGCGTTTGGGAAGCTCCGTTCCTCCGGAGGCTTATCTTGGTATAGTCCCCTGTTGTTGTAGGTGCTTACATTCAGAGGTATGACGGGGCCCTGTCCCGTCGTTGTTGTCATATCATTCGTAGAGGTCTGTAGTACTGTTGTGGGCAGGGTTTGTAGAGAAAGGATTAAACTGTTCATTTTGAAAGAGTTGTTATTATTAATTATGCCGAAAGGCAACTTTCTTCAGATATCTGTGTCTCAATTTATACTGTTTCATATCTTGGTTATTTTATATTATTGATTACTCGATGTATGACTCTGGGGTGCGGGTAAGGCACGATCCACGGGCCGGGCGAATTCGTGACAAAATTTCTAGTTTCTAACGTAGAATAATACCAAGTATACGGTCTCTTATTCTACGGAAAATCGGGCAGCACCTCCTTTGTTTCTACATACTTTTCACCTTTTTCAAGGCCCGATAATCAATAACCAACATGCCATATTTGTTACACCCCGTATTTGCAGGACATGTTTTAAGAACGTACGTGAGAATCCCAAATGTTAAGATTAGAGACTTGTAAAAATTTATCGGAATTATGGAATTGTCGGAAAACGTAATAGTGTGACGAATGGGGGGGCAACACGTGTCACCCCCCCTTATGTTGTCTTGGACGAATTAAGCATGGACAAAAGGGTCATTTGACCATTGTTAGGAAGACAAGTCTTGCAAGTTGAAGAGCTTGACAATGTTGACTTAGTCAATGGGACCACAAGTCTTGATATTTAAAGGAACTTCATCCAAGCCACACATTTGTGCACATCTTGACCCTCCATTGAACTATATAGTAGTACTATTAGCAAGACAAGCTCAACACTTAGCTAAATTTCAAGAAAAATCTGAAGAACACTAAGGGGTGCTCTCGGGTTCCATACCTCCAAAAAGGAAAAAAAAATTGTTTGTTGTCCATTAAGCTCCACACTTTAAACCAAGGTTCATGAGGGTATTGTAAGGGTATCTCAATAGAAAAATCCCGGAAAAAGATAGTTTTCGTGTTAGTCGCAAGATGAAAACCTAGTTGCTTTTCTAGGTTTTGTTTGGAGGATTGAAGGAAAGTTGTTTGTGTTATTCTAAGGGTCTCAAGTGGCGGATTGAAGTGTCTAGAAGATGCTCTAAGTTGCTAGGGTGCGACTTCAGATTTGAAGTTGGACTAAGACTCGTTGAGGTAATAAATCTTGTCTCTTAAAGTATTACAAGATTATATATTGTTGTTGGCCTTACATGTTTGCTAGCATGAAGTATATGTGTTGAAGTTTCATAAGTGTTATGGATTGTTGTAGCCTAAAAACCGAAATGTCATATGAGCCATTTGAAGTTGGATTACAATTTGGTAGTTATTTAGAATCGTCGCATGTTACTTACTTGAAGATTGTAGTAGTTGTAATCGATTGCGACTTGATATCATGTTATGCTAACAATTTGGATTGAAAAGGAAATTGGATTAGAATTGGTGTTATTGTATCTCAAGTTGCCGAATTGGCCTAGTAGTTTGTATAAGTTTTGATATCATTTGTGGGGCGGAATTTTACACGTCTAGTAGGCGTGTAATCCCCTATTGTTAATTGCATTGTTGGGCCTTAAATGTGGCGTGTTTGGTTATTGAATTCGGCCTTGAAAAAGGTGGCAAAGTATGTAGAAACAAAGAAGGTGCTGTCCGATTTTCCGTAGAATTTAGTGACTTTGCACTTATAATATTCTACGTTTGAAGTAAGACGTTGATAGACGTATTGTGGACATTATAGGTTGACATACTACGGGCGGGATATTGTACTTAGCAAGTGGATTGACCCGAAGAGGTATGTAGAACTTTCTTATCTTTTGAGCATGAATAGTTGCACGTATATAGTACGGTAGACGTACAAGATCTTGATATCTTTTACTTGTTTTAAGAATAGCCAAGTTGGGTGAGTTAAGAGATCAACTCACTTCTTTAAAAGTATCAAGAATGTCTTAAGTTTTTTAAGTTAAGGGACTTGAAGTGTTTTAAAGTATATGATACTTGTGCCGTTTTAAACGTATAAGTCCCTTGGATAGGAAATTGTAATTGGCTAAGGTATAAAGTTAATATAACGACTTTATGGGAAGTTGGTTATATTAGCTTTATGGAAAGATACATAAGGATAAAATGACTTGATTTAATGAAAGGCAAATTGATTTTAAGGCATCAATTGCCTAAGGTTTTAAAAGAAAAGAAGTCACTTGATTTAGAAGCCTAATTTTATTTTTAAAGGTATTGTGACTTGTCTTGAAAAGTAATTGTGACTTGATACTACGGTGATTAGTATCTTGGAAGTTTATATGAAAAAGAGTCATTTTAAAAGAATAGAAGTATGTAGTACTTTGGGTTAAATTCCCGGATTTTTATAAAGACATGTTAGTGCCTTAAGTAAACTAAAATGAGAATGTATATGAACAAGACTAATAAGAAGTTAGGGGATTTCTTAACTTGCTTATATATTGTATGATAAGCCGGTAGTGCTTGTGTTATGTATGATAAGCCGGTAGGGCTTATGTTATGTATGATGGCCGGTTGAGCTAGGGTAAGAGTATAAATGAGGGGTACACCCCCAAGACGTTATACCACCTTCTCCAGGGTAAGAGTATAAATGAGGGGTACACCCCCAAGACGTTATACCACCTTCTCCAGGGTAAGAGTATAAATGAGGGGTAAACCCCCAAGACGTTATACCACCTTTTGAGTATGATTGAGGGGTAAACCCCCAAGACATTATACCACTCTATGGATTTGCTACCCATGATGCGAGGAATACCTCATGCGGGTCCAAAAGGGCTTATGCGGGTGAAATAGTCCCAGGAGTAGGACTGCTTAATGATACTGTGGGCGGGTTGTCCTGCTTTGATCGAGAGCCTCCTATTTTTATGCAGTAAGTATACTCTTATTTTACTCTCATTGTTAGTAAGACACAATGTACTGTAATTTGATTATCACACATGTCTCCGGCTTTGTTTTAAACTTATGATGTAATTACAGTATTTTCCAGTTTTACATACTTAGTACATATTGTACCGACTTCTTCTCGGGGCTGCTCACGCCGCAGATAGGGGTAAACAGGTGGTGGATCCTCATTCCTAGGATCACTGATCAGGTGTCGGAAGCTCCATTTCTCCTGAGGCTTGTCTTTTTGGTACAGTTTTTCCCTGATATTGTAGATTTTATGTACATTCAGGGGTATGGCGGGGCCCTGTCCCGCCACAGTTGTTATTCCTAGAGGTTTGTAGTCACATGTTGTGGTTTGGGCTGTAAGAACAGAGTTATACTGTTTTACTGTTGAGTATGTATATATTATGAAAGACGGCCTTATCGGTTAGCCTGTGTTGTTTATTGTCTAAACATGTTATATGTTGTGTATGTTCCACTGCTATTCTCTGATGTAGACCTGAACGGGGTGCCCAGGTAGGGCACCAGTCGCGGCCCCGGGGTCGGGTCGTGACAATATTTAAGGCTCAATACAACAACCAACCAAAAAGGATTACACGCCTTACAATACGTGTAAACTTCTGCCCCACAATTCATACGAAGTAGTTTAATATCCAAAGCCATTCTCGGCCAACATATACAACACAAGTCCTTTCCAATTCTTTTCCAATCCAAGTTCTTAGGTCAAATATGTTATATAGTCATAAACAACTTTAACAACTATAATTTCCTTCTTTATATAACATGTGACGACTTATACTAATAATCAAATTGAATTGTAATCTTAAGGCTAAACATGCTAGTTTTCGGATTAGGGTTCCAATAGCCAATACACTTATCAAACTTCATACTAAATACCTCATGCTTGCTAATATCCATAACTACAATGATAAGTAATCTTTAATTGCTAAAACGACAAGAATTTTACCTTTACAAGCCCTTATAGTTTCCAAGATTCAAAGTCGCTCCTTAGCAATTCTTAGCTCCTTTCCTTTACGCTCCAATCCGCTATTTGAAGCCTTTAGAAGTTCACAACCAACTTCTCTTTCATTTCCAATCCAAACTTGTGAAAACGACTTAGGTTTTCGCCTTGCGACTAACGTGAAAACGTCGTTTTTCCGAAATATTTCTATTGAGATATCCTTACAATACCCTTAGGGACCTTGGGTTAAAGTATTGTGAATAATGGACCAAAATTACAAAATTTTTTTGTGAGAAATATGGTGTACCCGAGAGCAAGTCTTGAAGAACAAGAATGTTGTGATTTTTTCTAAGTGTTGGAAACTTAGTATTGCACTAGTGTAGTATTTATAACCCAATGGAGGGTCAAGATATCAACATATGTGTGGCTAGGATGAAGGAAATTAATTAATTAGCCAAGTGGACAAGTTGACTTGGTCAATAGTCTCAAGCTTGAAGACTTATCATCCACAATGGTCAAATGACCATTCTAAACTTGCTAATTTTCGTCCAAGACCATGTGGGGGGGGGGGGGGTGCCACATGTCGCCCTCCCATTCGTCCATAAAATTTCGTAACCCTTGTGGGCCCCACAAAACGTAAAATTTCTCGGGTGGGCCCCACGTGACCAAATCCGTAAAAATAAATTTCCACAATGATAATACATTCCATATTCCTCAAATAATGCATTTTGAGAATCCAATTCTCATCAACGAACATTTTTCCTTTCCGACGTTCGGAAGATTTTCGTCGGAAAAATAATTCTTCCTTTCGTACCAATTCTCTAGTCTTGATTCCTTACGTACATTCTCTTATACATGTCCTGGACTTACGGGGTGTAACATTTTCCCCCCCTTAGAAACATTCGTCCCCGAATGTTCTTAGTCGGTTGTCAAGCTATACAAACTCCGGTGTAGTCTCTTTACTATGTCTATCAATCAATACTCCACAAGACCAACGATGCCACACATGACCACCACATAACATACGTAAACATAACAATGGACATTCCATCCATGGTCCCTTCTAACAAAACTCGAAGGTTACAGTCTTAAAAAAAACGGAATCCTTAGAGGTTACTTTCTTTTTCCCGTACTAGGGATGGCCCTGTCGTATTCTAAGTCATGAGACTAACACTACCTGAATCTTCCAGTCGGACTCCTACTCAGCTAACTGAAGTGTTCCCCCGTGTTACTTCCCTTCACTGTCTCACTTAGTCACCAAACTAGTTGGGACATGAACCTATAGTCTGCCTAGCTTAGTTTACCAACCGGTGTAACTATAATACTAGTAGTATCTCAATCACGAGCACCTATGGACAGCGTTACGGAACCTAAGGTGTGTGTATCATCACAATTAACCTCCACTCATGGCCTAAAAAGGAATTTTCTCTACGCACCTTCATTATTTATAACTATAATCACTAAAGTTATCTTAACCCTTGTTCCTTCCTTTTCTTACTTGTCATACTTTATCGTACTTCCAAACTTATTTAGTACACATACAAAATCTCAAATATTGTTTCTGTTCTCCAATCCTTGGAGTTACTATCCAAACTTGGCCATTATGCTACTTGCATTCCCGTTAAGGCTCTTCTCGGCGCTCGTGACCTGGTTCCGGTGGAACGCGTCCACGAACTCGTACAACGATTAACTAGACTTGGGCCTTGCATCCTCGTGACCTATCACATAGCGGGACCATTACCAACTGACATCACCCCATTTCCATACTACCGACTGACTCGAAATGAGTCCATAACCCGACCCATCGTCACACTTAACTTCTCATTCTTAGTCTGAAATAAATCTCTCTCTTATCCCAAGGTAATCTCACCCTATCCCCCTACTCACTAGAGGTTCGTCACATAGGCCAAAGTATTTCTACTGTACATTCTTCCCTATCGGTCTTACACTTATTATGGGGTAATTACAACTTGTGAACTCTACACAACTATAGTCTCAGTTCACTTACCATTCTTGTCAACATTCTTCACTTTTCACTTTACTAATCAAAGTATCCCTACTACTGGTGGTACTATCACTTACAACTACTAGCAACAAGGGAAAACATATACGCTAGGGCGAAATCTGAATCTATCAATGCACGTATGATTCAAAAGAATCAAAATATACCTGTAACCCCATGCGATGTTGCCTCCTGATCCTGCCCAGTAGCCACGTCATCTATGCGGTTCGAAGGACCGCCAGAACTATAAACTCCACCCTGACCTCTACCACGGTGGTGGCATCCGAACACCGCCTCGGGGACGCGATTGTGGAGGAAAGGGAACCAACCACCGGCCTCATAGGCTGAGCCACCTCACTAGTGCTCCTTCTAAAAGTACATACCCTCAGTATATGGCCCGGACGGCCAGAATAAAAACAAACACCTGTGCCATAACGACATTTCCCCATATGACGCTTACTACATCGGAAACACTGAGGAATAAGAGGCCTCGACTGAGAAAATCCTCTGCTCCTCTGAGAACTTCGAACCCTGGATCTCGGACCGGCACCTAAATACCTTGTGGGGTCCAATCTCCCACCTGTGAGCTGCGGGGGTATGTACTGGGTAGGCTGGAACGAATATCTCACTCGCTGCTGAGACTGCGCGTCCAAGAACTCACCGGGATAACTAACCGGTCTAGCCCTCTTACGTTGATCTCCGCGTTGGCCATCTACCCTCTGTACACCTGTCTGTACTGGCAGAATAACTTCCTGCTGGTGAAACTGTAGCACCGCTATCTTGGTCAATAACATAACTGCTTCCCTCATGACCCTATAGTCTTCTCCTAACTGAGAAACTGGAGGCTCTGGTGCCGGGTCCTCAAAACCTGGCGCAAAAGAACTCGCCGACTGTGGTACAATATTCGGTATACCCTGGGCATAAGCCCTATCAACTCTCTGAGTCCGACTGGTAGCTCCGCTACTGATTTGCCCTTCTGGGCGACTGTTGCCCTCCTTGGTGGCATAGCTGTAACACAAAAATACGTCAGAGATGAATTATCTTACTAACACAGCTCTATGGCACGATCTCAGAGTGAGAAGAATAGAAACCAACTCCTAAATGTCCTGTAGCCTCATGTTTATGGGTGTGGCGCGCAACACACCGATAATCAAGACTCTACTAGACACGGTCTGTAGACATTCCAAGGATCGATCGCTCACGATACCACTCTATCACACCCGAACCGGGCGTGGTGGTGCCCTAACTGGGCACCCTTTTACCTAGCTGACACAAGTAAACTGCGGAACTAAACAACACCTCATTTTTTTTTCTTTTAAAACTAACGTACGTGCAAGGGCAAAGCCGACAAGGCTGCCATATAATATACATAATCAACAAACACTATACTGTACACGAGTCCAATCCCACATATGAATACAGACCTCTAAGAGTTTTACTGACATATGAAGGGACAAGGCCCCGCCGTACCCATAATCGCATAAAAGTGCATCGAAGGAACTATACCAAAATGATAAACTCACGAGCAGATGGAGCTATCCAAAAACTACGGCGGTCCTACACCTGCAGATCACCAAACTGCGTACCTAAACCCGCGGCATGAACGCAGCCCCCCGAAAGAGGTCAGTACGAAGAATGTACCAAGTATGTGAAACTGAAAATACTGTAATGAAATCATAACAGTCTAAACAAAACAGGAGACATGTATGATAGCCAACCTACAGTACACAATACATAAACAGTCATATCAAGTCAGGGACGCATGCCCTCAAAGTCACTACTCAAATATAACTATGGGTCTCACGCCCATAATATCAACCATGCCCGTGGAATCCTTCCTCACTGTCGGCTGTCCATGATATAATATAACACTAATAAGCATACATGAACACCAAGTCCCACCTGTGTCCTAAAAACTATACGGGCAAGTATGGCGAACCACGAGATCCACTGCGTCATAAAGCGGCGGCAAGTACGAAAGCCAACTACGGATCCACTGCGTCAATACCGGTGGCAAGCCGTACGATAGGTAACTACGATCTATCCGCTGCCACGAAATATGGCCGGGCAAGCGAAAGCTATCTACGAGCCTACGTACCAAAGCGTAATAATCGACGGGGGCAAGTACGAAAGCTATCTACCAGTCCATCCTACGACAGCCACTGACCGGGGCAAGTACGAAAGCTCTCTACCAGACCATCCTGCGTCACTAAATCTCATGGAGGGCTAATCCATGGAATAACAATATCCCACGTGGTCGCATGCCCCGGAATCCCACATCGTATAAGCATGACCATGGGGTAATACAAACAAATCCGGGAATCTAACCCGCCTCCTGGTCACAAGCCCCGGAATCCCACATCGTGTAAGCATGTCCAAGGAGTAATACAAATAATCCGGGAATCTAACCCGCATCCTGGTCGCATGCCCCGGAATCCCACATCGTATAAGCATGTCCAAGGATCAATCATAATGGAAGCATACCCGTGGAATCCCACATCACCGTCGGTACGTCCAAGTAAACTTACAACAAGACAGCCGGCCCTCCAACCGAGAGTCGCGGCAGCGTAAAAATATAATACTTACACTCAAAGGCTATCACCAGCACACATAGGCAAGTTCATAAAATCTTTAGACTTTCATTTTATAAACTCAAGGCACTTACGTTTTATATAAAAATCCGGGATTTTAACCCTAAGTACTACGTACTTTCATTCTTTTCAAAAGACTCATTTTTATATAAAACCCCAAGATACTAACACCTGTAGTATCAAGGCATGTCTATTTTTCAAACTAAGTTACTACATCTTTAGAAATTCATTTCAAGACTTGAAATGAAGTAACTTCTAATTTCACAACCTAGGCAACTCGTACCTATCAATCAAAATAGACAACTTTCTTAACCTTCCATAAAGACGTTATAACCAACTTCCCATAAAGTCGTTATAACCCTTTATGGTTTTTAGACAAATTCATTCTTTTTATAACCAAGAGACTTATATTTTTAAAACCAAGTATCACATACTTTCAAATCAAGTTTTATTAACTTTCAAAATACTTCAAGTCTCTTAATCTTTAGAAATCAAGTTTCTTAACTTTCAAAATACTTCAAGTCTCCTAATCTTTAGAAATCAAGTAGCTTACACTTTTAAATCTCAAGTAACTCACACCTTTAAAACAAGTCACTTCTCTTAAATCATGTCATTTCTCCTCTTTTAAATCAATAAAGTAAACCACTCATTTGACTCCCCTAAAGCCGTTATAACAACCTTTAGGTTTTGAAACTAAGGCACTATCTAAAAGATTTGAAAACTACATTCCTTTTCAAGACTCTATGTACTTCAAGTAAAATACTTTCACTTTTGAAAATCCAAACTTCATCAAGGTAATGGATTATAACAACTTTCAATTTAAACATCCAAAGTACATCAAGGAAGTATATAGAACAACTTCTATATTAGGCAATCCAAGTAAAAACAAGGAAGTATATAGAACAACTTCTATATTAGGCAATCCAAGTACAATCAAGGAGTGGATCATTTAAGGAGTTGGATTTACTTACTTTACCATAAGGAATCATGCTAGAAGAAGAGGAGATGGTTCACATACCTTTTCGGCTTAATCCACAAGCTAAGTCGAACACGCCGCACGTAGAATTGTCAACCTATAAAGGCCACAACACGACTATAAATTTCTAGTTTCTAACGTAGAATAATACTAAGTATACGGTCTCTTATTCTACGGAAAATCGGGCAGCACCTCCTTTGTTTCTACATACTTTTCCACCTTTTTAAAGGCCCGATAATCAATAACCAACATGCCATATTTAAGGCTCAATACAACAACCAACCAAAGGGGATTACACGCCTTACAATACGTGTAAAATTCTGCCCCACAATTCATACGAAGTAGTTTAATATCCAAAGCCATTCTCGGCCAACATATACAACAACACAAGTCCTTTTCAATTCTTTTCCAATCCAAGTTCTTAGGTCAAATATGTTATATAGTCATAAACAACTTTAACAACTATAATTTCCTTCTTTATATAACATGTGACGACTTATACTAATAATCAAATTGAATTGTAATCTTAAGGCTAAACATGCTAGTTTTTGGATTAGGGTTCCAATAGCCAATACACTTATCAAACTTCATACTAAATACCTCATGCTTGCTAATATCCATAACTACAATGATAAGTAATCTTTAATTGCTAAAACGACAAGAATTTTACCTTTACAAGCCCTTATAATTTCCAAGATTCAAAGTCGCTCCTTAGCAATTCTTAGCTCCTTTCCTTTATGCTCCAATCCTCTATTTGAATCCTTTAGAAGTTCACAACCAACTTCTCTTTCATTTCCAATCCAAACTTGTGAAAACGACTTAGGTTTTCGCCTTGCGACTAACGTGAAAACGTCGTTTTTCCGAAATCTTTCTATTGAGATATCCTTACAATACCCTTAGGGACCTTGGGTTAAAGTCTTGTGAATAATGGACCAAAATTACAAAATTTTCTTGTGAGAAATATGGTGAACCCGAGAGCAAGTCTTGAAGAACAAGAATGTTGTGATTTTTTTCTAAGTGTTGGAGACTTAGTCTTGCACTAGTGTAGTATTTATAACACAATGGAGGGTCAAGATATCAACATATATGTGGCTAGGATGAAGGAAATTAATTAATTAGCCAAGTGGACAAGTTGACTTGGTCAATATTCTCAAGCTTGAAGACTTATCATCCACAATGGTCAAATGACCATTCTAACCTTGCTTATTTTCGTCCAAGACCATGGGGGGGGGGGGGGGGTGCCACGTGTCTCCCTCCCATTCACCCATAAAATATCGTAACCCTCGTGGGCCCCACAAAACGTAAAATTTCTCCGGTGGGCCCCACGTGAACAAATCCGTAAAAATAAATTTCCACAATGATAATACATTCCATATTCCTCAAATAATGCATTTTGAGAATCCAATTCTCATCAACGAACATTTTTCCTTTCCGACGTTAGGAAGATTTTCCGTCGGAAAAACAATTCTTCCTTTCGTACCAATTTTCTAGTCTTTATTCCTTACGTAAATTCTCTTATACATGTCCTGGACTTATGGGGTGTAACGTTCTTCCCCCCTTAGAAACATTCGTCCCCGAATGTTCTTAGTCGGTTGTCAAGCTATACAAACTCCGGCGTAGTCTTTTTACTATGCCTATCAATCAATACTCCACAAGACCAACGATGCCATACATGGCCACCACATAACATACGTAAACATAACAATGGACATTCCATCCGTGGTCCCTTCTCACAAAACTCGAAGGTTACAGTCTTAAAAAAAACGGAATCCTTAGAGGTTACTTTCTTTTTCCCGTACTAGGGATGGCTCTGTCGTATTCTAAGTCATGAGACTAACACTACCTGAATCTTTCAGTCGGACTCCTACTCAGCTAACTGAAGTGTTCCCCCATGTTACTTCCCTTCTATGTCTCACTTAGTCACCAAACTAGTTGGGACATGAACCTATAGTCTGCCTAGCTTAGTTTACCAACCGGTGTAAACTCTATTACTAGTAGTATCTTAATAACGAGCACCTATGGACAACGTTACTGAACCTAAGGTGTGTGTATCATCACAATTAACCTCCACTCATGGCCTAAAAAGGAATTTTCTCTACGCACCTTCATTACTTATAACTATAATCACTATAGTTCTCTTAACCCTTGTTCCTTCTTTTTCTTACTTGTCATACTTTCTCGTACTTCCAAACTTATTTAGTACACATACAAAATCTCAAATATTGTTTCTGTTCTCCAATCCTTGGAGTTACTATCCAAACTTGGACATTATGCTACTTGCATTCCCGTTAAGGCTCTTCTCGGCCCTCGCGACCTGGTTCCGGTGGAACGCGTCCACGAACTCGTACAACGATTAACTAGACTTGGGCCTTGCATCCTCGTGACCTATCACATAGCGGGACCATTACCAACTGACATCACCCCATTTCCATACTACCGACTGACCCGAAATGAGTCCATAACCCGACCCATCGTCACACTTAACTTCTCATTCTTAGTCTGAAATAAATCTCTCTCTTATCTCAAGGTACTCTCACCCTATCCCCCTACTCACTAGAGGTTCGTCACATAGGCCAAAGTATTTCTATTGTACATTCTTCCCTATCGGTCTTACACTTATTATGGGGTAATTACAACTTGTGAACTCTACACAACTATAGTCTCAGTTCACTTACCATTCTTGTCAACATTCTTCACTTTTCACTTTACTAATCAAAGTATCCCTACTACTGGTGGTACTATCACTTACAACTACTAGCAACAAGGGAAAACATATACGCTAGGGCGAAATCTGAATCTATCAATGCACGTATGATTCAAAAGAATCGAAATATACCTGTAACCCCATGCGATGTTGCCTTCTGATCCTTCCTAGTAGCCACGTCATCTATGCGGTTCAAAGGACCGCCAGAACTATAAATTCCACCCTGACCTCTACCACGGCTGGCTGACATCCAACACCTTGCAGGGGCCTTGTTGTGAAGGAAAGGGAACCAACCACCGGCCTCATAGGCTGAGCCACTTCACTAGTGCTCCTTCTAAAAGGACATACCCTCAGTATATGGCCCGGACGGCCACAATAGAAACAAACACCTGTGCCATAACGACATTTCCCCATATGGCACTTACTACATCGGAAACATTGAGGAATAATTGGCCTCGACTGAGAAAATCCTCTGCTCCTCGGAGAACTTCGAACCCTGGAGCTCGGACCGGCACCTAAATACCTTGTGGGGTCCAATCTCCCACCTGTGAGCTGCGGGGGTATGTACTGGGTAGGCTGTGACGAATATCTCACTCGCTGCTGAGGCTGCTCGTCCAAGAACTCACCGGGATAACCAACCGGTCTAGCCCTCTTACGCTGATCTCCGCGTTGGCCCTCTACCCTCTGTACACCTGTCTATACTGGCCGAATAACTTCCTGCTGGTGAAACTTTAGCACCGCTATTGTCACGACCCGACCCCGGGCCGCGACTGGTGCCCTTCCTGGGCACCCCTCTTAGGAAAACATCAGAGAATAGCAGCGGAACATACACAACACATAAACATGCTTTAGACGATAACATCACAGGCTAGCCGATAAGGCCGCCTTCCATAAAATATACATATCCAAAAGTAAGACAGTGCAACTTGTTCTTACAACCCAAACCACAAATGTTACTACAGACCTCTAGGATAAACAACAGTGGCGGGACAGGGCCCCGCCATACCCCTGAATGTACATAATATCTACAACATCAGGAAAAACCATACCAAAAGTAATAAGCCTCCGGAGAAATGGAGCCTCTGACACCTGATCAGTGATCCTAAGAATGAGGATCCACCACACCTTACCACCACTGCGGCATGACGCGGCCAGGAAGGGGTCGAACCTGATATGTACCAAGTATGTAAAACTGGAAAAATACTGTAATTTAATCATAAGTCTAAATAAAGTTGGGGTCATAGGTGGCAATCAAATTACAGTTCCCTGTGCCTTACTAACAATGAGAGTAAAATAAGAGCATACTTACAACATAAAATAGAAGGCTCACGATCAAAGCAGGACCATCCGCCCGCAGTATCATTAAGCAATCCTACTCCTGGGACTATTTCACCCGCATGGGTCGTGTGAACCCGCATGAGGTATTCCTCACATCATGGGTAGCAAATCCATGGAATGGTATAATGTCTTGGGGGTTTACCCCACAATCATACTCAAAAGGTGGTATAACGTCTTGGGGATTTACCCCTCATTTATACTCTTACCCTAAAGAAGGTGGTATAACGTCTTGGGGATTTACCCCTCATTTATACTCTTACCCTGGAGAAGGTGGTATAACGTCTTGGGGCTTTACCCCTCATTTATACTCTTACCCTAAAGAAGATGGTATAACGTCTTGGGGATTTACCCCTCATTTATACTCTTACACTGGAGAAGGTGGTATAACGTCTTGGGGGTTTACCCCTCATTTATACTCTTACCCTAGCTCAACCGGCCATCATACATAACATAAATAAGTTAAGAAAGCCCCTAACTTCTTATTAATCTTGTTCATATACCCTCTCATTTTAGTTTACTTACGGCACTAACATGTCTTACTAAAAGAAATCCGGGAATTTAAACCAAAGTACTACATACTTCTACTCCAAAACTTTAGGCAATTGATGCCTTAAAATCAATTTGCCTTTCATAAATCAAGTCATTTTCCTTACTTATCTTACTTTGAGTAAATCTCTCCTTTTAATTTTCCATAAAGCTAATATAACCAACTTCCCATAAAGTTGTTATATTAACCTTATACCATAGTCAAATACATTTTCCTATATCCAAGGGACTTATGCTTTTAAAATGAAACAAGTATCATATACTTTAAGACAAGTAAAGGATATCAAATTTGTACGTCTACCGTACTATATAGGTACAACTACTCATGCTTAAGAGGTAGAAAAGTTCCACATACCTCTTCGGGTCAATCCACTCGCAAGTCCAATATACCGCACGTAGTATGTTAACCTATAATGACCATAATACGTTTATTAACCTCTAGCTTCAACGTAGAATATTCCAAGTGCAAAGTCACTAAATTCTACGGAAAATTGGACAGCACTTCCTTTGTTTATACACACTCTTCCACATTTTCAAGGTCCGAATTCAACATCCAAACGCCACTTTTAAGGCCCAACAATCCAACCAACACAAAGGGGATTACACGCCCAAACTTGGACGTGTAAAATTCTGCCCCACAATACATAACAACAAATTTAATAAGTTTAAGGTAGTATCTTGGCTATAACATGTTCACATACTAACCTTATTCAATCCTTTCAAATCCAAATCATATTTCTTACATGCAATATATCTAAGAGCAATATTGACAACTACAAGTCCTTTCTTCTTCACATGCAACATAATTTACTAGCAAAAAAAGAAAGGATTGTTACCTTAGAGCTTACCCAAATTAATCCAACAAATTTCACTTGTCTTCTTTCCACAATCATCTCCACAAAAACTCCTACAAGCTTGCCAACAAGTTTCCTTCTTGCCACCTTTTCAATTTTTTCTCTAAGCTTTGTTTTCTCCTTGAATTTCTAGAGAGAAAGGATAGCTTTTAATTTTAGAGAGAAGGGAGAGCTTGAAGAATGACCAAGTCTTCAAGACTTGGTCAATAAATAGGACATGCAAAAATCAGATGGGGGGGGGGGGGGGACCCTTGTCACCCTCCCATGACCTTTTTAAAAGAAAATATCTGATTTTTCCCTCAGTTTTCCGCAAAAACTCCGCCTCGGCGCCGCGGCGCTGAAACCTCTGCCAATTATCAGTACTTAGGCGCGCGGCGCGCGCCATCCGCGCGGCAGCGCCGCGCTGCGACCGAAAATTCATTCGCCCGGTATGCCGCGAACTTGTAATTTCCATAACTTTCTACCCCGATATCCTATCGATGAACGGTTTGTTGCGTTGGGAACTAGACTCAATGAATTACATACTAGGCCTTTGAAACACCTAGGAACTCTTAATGCAACTGGACATAAACCGCCTCAAAGTTGACTAACAACCCGTCCGAAACATTCCGTCAACCCATCATTCTAAAATTTAAGTCTTAACTCCTTTAAATGCGTCCCATAAGCGGGACCGAACTACGGGTGTAACATTCTCCCCTTAGAAACATTCGTCCGAATGTTCCTTCTAAACTTACTCAAATCACAATATCGACATAGACTCTCTTAACTATTCTTCTTGCAAATAAAGACGCTCGCGGCCACAATACTTAAGCATAATTGCTAAATTTAAAAACTAACAATCGTGGAAAGTGGGTTACACGGAGGTGTAGGGAACAAGTGAGGATACTTCTTCATTATGTCCTCCTCTGCTTCCCATGTCATTTCCTCCACGATCTCGTTCGCCATAAGACCTTGTGGAAGCCACATCCTTTGTCGCGATCGCTAACTTTGGCGATCGAGTATCGTATGGGCCTCTCTCATATGATAACCCTGTCACACTGGACATCATGAATCGAATGCACTCTAGATGGATCTACGATACACTTCCAACATAGACACGTGAAAAGCGGATGTCGCCTCCAGATCGGACGACAGATCCAACTCATGGGCAACCTTGCCTACCCTACGGACAATCTGATAAGGCCCAATGTACCTTGGGCTAAGTTTCCTTTTCCCAAATCTCATCACGCCGCCATGGGTGATACCTTGAGAAGACCCGATTATCCACCTCAAACTCCAAGGGTCGACGCCGATGATCTGCATCGACTTACGCCGACTCGGTGATAATAACCGCTCCTGGATAAGCTTCACCTTATCCACTGCCTGCTGAATCAAGTCTGGCCCGACTAACTGAACTTCTCCTACCTCAAACCAGCCTATCGGTGACCTGCACTTCCTCCCGTATAAGGCCTCATAAGGCGCCATCTGGATACTAGAATGGTAGCTGTTATTATATGCAAACTCCACAAGAGGTAAATGATCCTCCCACCTACCCCTGAAATCAATCACACAGGCCCGCGTATCCTCGAGTGTGCGGATAGTGCGCTCGGCTTTGTCGTCTCACGAGGATGAAATGCGATCACGAGACTCACTTGGGTCCTAACCCTTACGGAAAGACCTCAGAGTTAGCCGAGAAGCGAGATTCACATGCGAAATGATCGATATAGGCACTCCGTGCGATCTCACAATCTCTACGATATCTGATCTAGCATAATCCTCGTAGAAAAAGTCGTCCCGATCGAAGAAAGTGGGCTGATTTCGTCAGCCTGTCGACAATAACCCAGATGGAATCATGCTTCCTCTGAGTGTGAGGTAATCCTGTAATAAAGTTCATATTGATCACCTCCCACTTCCAAGTCGGAATATCAATAGCCTGCAATAGCCCACCGGGATTCTGGTGCTCAACCTTGACCTGCTGACAATTCGGACACTGCGCAACAAACTCGCAGCGTCCTCTTGAGCCATCCCACCAATAGATACACCTGAGGTCATGATACATCTTAGTCGACCCCGGGTGAATAGATTAACGAGCACTGTGTGCCTCCCCCAGAATCTGCTGACGAAGTCCTGCTACATCGGGTACACATAACCTGCCCTCAAATCTTAGCACCCCATCAGGTGCTACCTCAAATAGACTCTTCTCTTCCCGAAGAGCCGTATCTCGATACCGTACCATAATCGGATCCTCATACTGTCGCCTCTTCACCTCCTCGACGATGGATGACTCGGCAACCTCTCGAACCCGAACTCCATTACTATCAGAATCAACCAAACGAACCCCAAGGTTTGCTAGCTGATGTAACTCGCGGACCATGCCCCTTTTCTCTGGCTGCACATCTGACAGACTACCCATCGATCTGCGACTAAGGGCATCAACAACTACATTGGCCTTCCCTGGGTGGTATAGGATATCGATATCATAATCCTTAAGTAGCCTAACCATCGTCTCTGCCGCAAGTTCAGCTCCCTCTGGCTGAAGATATACTGGAGACTCTTGTGGTCTGTGTAAATATCCACATGAACTCCATATAAATAATGTCTCCAGATCTTCAAGGCATGAATCACTGCTTGCTGACTCTAAGTCATGTGTGGGATAGTTCTTCTCATGCTTTACAGTTTGTCGAGATCGTAGCTATAACTTTGTCGTCTTTGACAGCGCGCTTTTGAAGATCTCTTAGATGCATATCCATGATTAGTGGAGAATAGCAAGTAAAAATGCTATAGGATTTTTGAAATTAACATGCATAATTCAGTATTTTGACTTCCATTAAGCATGATAAAAATGAGTTTGCGAAATATCTAGCTTAATGTGTTTAGAGTGCTAAAATTTCATGCGATATGTTCCTGCATATTATTCTGCTAATCTTCATGTTTTTCTAAATGACACCAATGCAGCAAAGTGATCAATGTCATTAAGTCTTTCTATTTTCTTTTTCCTTGAGTCTTTACTTCTTTCTTTTGATCTTTGCTCGAGGGCGAGCAAAGGTTAAGTGTGGGGGTATTTGATCACTGTATTTTATATACACTTTTTGAGTCGTTTTTAGTAAGTCTTTTGTCCCTTTTTGTACAAATACGTGTCGTCTTAGGATATATTTTCTTTCTTTTGAGTCAACTTGGTTAAAATGGCTCTTTGGCGGAAAAGGAACGAAAAGAGGGCAAAAGTGGAGGTTCCAGAGCCTAAAATACGAGAAAGTGGCGAACGGCGGAGGTGCCGTTGCGGCGCCCATGCCTCGGCCAGGGCGAGCGCCCGGCGCCCAATATCGAGGCCTTTAGAAGTTTGGCGCATGGCTCTCGAAACAATGAATAAGCGAGCGCGGCGCCTCATTATTAGAGAGTTTCAGAACTTAGTGTATGGCTTCACTAGCGAACATGGCGCGGCGGAAAAATCAGTCTTTAGCGATTTTATGGGCGAACTGAAGGAAAACCTTAAGGGCGGTTTTGAAGCTATAAAAAGAGAACCCTAGGCAGTTTTTAAGGGTTCCCTTTCTTGCACAAACACAAGACTTCTTGGAGTTGAAGATTGGAGACCATTACTTAGTAATTTCTTTTCTTTCCTTTACTTTACTTTTAGTTTATGTTGGATATTGAATTAGTTCTTGTCATGTCTATGGCTAGGAACTAATTCTAATATAGGGCTTTCCATGTCAATTCACTTGAACCTTATTTTATGAGTTAATGCATGTTTATGGTTGTTCTTCTTATTGTTGAGATTTATTCCAATAATGTTTTGAATGCTTGGTAATTACTTGATCATTAATTATCATTATTTATATGATTTCTAATCAAACTTCGAAAGGAGGAGGTTGTGACTATGATGTAGTTGGGTAATCATAAGTCGGATTGGGGATGAAAATACCTCAATTACTTGTGTAGCGTTAATGGGGGTTTAAATACCTAGCTTACTTGCGTAAACGTTGACAGAGTTTTTGTTCTTAATCCTCCTATAGAGTCATCCTTATCACCGAAAGGTAGAAATGAACGCTACTGGGGTTGAGTGTTTATATAGCCTTAACGGGAGTATAAAACGAATTAGTAAACCTGCTATCTCCAAAAGAAGAAGAACCATAGTTAGTTGCATTAATAAGTAATATAAGTGGATAGTTGATGAGACTTGGAAGCCCTATTTCCATCATCACTGAAGTAAACAACATAGTTAATTAATCGTTATAATTATTAGTTATAATCAACAACTCAAATATCGGTCACCAAATAGATAACAAAGAATAGAAGTTGGTACTTGAACACTAATCCCTGAGGACGATAACTCGGTCTTCAAAGACTATATTACTTGACTCGACAACGTGCACTTGCGTTAAAGTGTGTGCATTAAATCGCGCATCAGTTATCAAATATACCTGAAGCCTCACACAAATGTGAGAAAATATGGTTTTGCAGGTGATAATGAAGCAGATGTATCATCACTATCAGAATTGCGGAAGAAAATTCAAGAGTGTCATGAGATAATAAAGGATATCTTAGTTAAAAGTTTTTCTAGCATTGTAAAGGTACTAATTGCTTGAAAATTGTGTTTACACTTCTCTATTTCTTAACTCTCCCCAGCCACCAAGAAAAAGAAAGGAAAATAATTGCAAATGGACTTTTTCAGGCCCTGTCCTGCTTATGCGTGCTTACTTATTTTTTTGGTGTGTGCCTTAGATTGACGAAGATGACATATTCAAGCAGCTGTCGGAGGATTTCACGATACTTTTATCTTTTGTCTAAAATAAATGGTTGACATGGATCATGTACAAATAGGATCACACTCCAGAGATTCACCTTCGTTTGATAAGATAGTTTATTAATAATATTTTAGTGTTTAATTAAATATTTTAATAACGCTTTGAATGATTATCTATTTTGGAAAGACTTTGTACAATATATTCTAGTTATTCAATGTATATTTTTTGTGTTATTTAAATTTTTAGTCCATTTCATCGGTGTACTCAATTTGCAATATTGAAATTAAATTGCAAAAAAAAAATTCCGCCAAATTTAATTTTCTCGCCATATTAAAATAAATTATTAATTTAATAGAAATTTTAAAAAAATTGAATCAAAAATTTATGTGACGGGTTTAAACCATCATCTGTTTGTGATATTTGTGTGACGGGTAAAAATCGTCACATGTCGTGTGACGGTTCCAGAACCGTCATCCTTTTATGACAGTGACAAAGATGACACTTACATGAACCGTCATCTTAGGGGTTAGATGACGGTTTTTACCTGTCAACGTAGAGTGTTTTTGTTGTAGTGCATGATGAATCACTGGGATAAAAAAAATAGAGGTAAATTTCTTGAAATTATCAAACTCTTATTATTTTGGACAAGATCCGTCATCGCCCCCTTTAATATTTTGGACAAGATCCTCCACTGCATAGAAGGAAGTTGATTTATTAATTTAAGAAACTATATATGTATGCCTTTTATTAGGAGGATAAAATGAATAAAAATGCATGAAAATACAGAACCTAAAAGGGAAAAAGAAAGGCTTCATCAGTATTTATCATTGGAAACAAGAAATTAAAAACAAGGGGTGGGGTGGGGTGGAGGTAGGGGGGAGGGGGCTATAGTAAAGATTCTACAAATACCTTAATTTTCTCTCAAGAAATAATGATTCAAGAATGTGCAAGTCTTTTAGAAGGAATATTAATTACTGTTTCTTGATAGCTAAACTTCTTGCGAGGGTCATGACATTAGAGACTGCTGCATTTTAACTTATACATCAATAGAATAGTACTTTTAAATATGAAAATAGAAAATATCATTTGCGACACTTAAAAACAAATAAAAGGACAGCTTGCAAAATGAAAAAAAGACCTTCCTAACTTCGTTTATTTTGGCCTTTTAAATATTGAAACTCAACATATATATATATATATATATATATATATATATATATATTCCAATCACTTGAAAATGGAATAGCTCTAAATGTGATATTTTCTTTATGCGTTTTTCTCCTTTTGCAACATCTATATATTCATTCAAATATATAGAGGACTAGAGGGGCGAGGATAATAACAAAGAAGAATTAACCTAAAATAAAGAATCACTCACTCAACTGCTTAATTAAAAATAATTGGCGGATATATAACAACAACGACAATATATCTTATGAAATCTCACAACGTGGGGTCTGATGAAGGTAGAGTGTACGCAAACATTATCCCACCTTGGGAGGTAGAGAAGTTGCTTTCGATAATCATAGACCCTCGACACAAGGACAAACAATTTAAAGTCATATAAACTCATGGGTGAGGATTGTTCAAGTCCATATAAGGAGTTCATGTTCTTATTCCATATCCGATGTGAGACTCTTAACACTCCCTCGCATGCCCAGACCTTGTTAACTGGAGCGTAGATAATATAATTTGGGGGCCCAACATCGGTAAACGAATGAATTGGAATGAGTCTGATTCTGATACCATGTAAAGAATGGATCTTGGACGGTAAAGAATGGATCTTGGGCCTAACTCAACCCCAAAATCTAGCTTTTAGGGTGAGAATTGTTCAAGTTCATATAAGGAGCTCATGTACATAGGGTTGTTCACCGGTCCAAACCCGGACCGGACCGACAATTATAGGTCCTGGACCAGACCGGACCGGTTCTAAAGAAAGTTCAATTTGCTTTGCATTAACTTTGTTATAAATCTGGTACGTTGAAGTAATTTGACTAATTTAATTTGTTTAAATTTGATCAAAATTTATGTATTGAAGCTTAAAGTACTTGAATATTTATCACTACGGGCCATACAGATAAGGTTCATGGGCAGTAGAGATTCAAAAAAATATGCAATTAAAGTATAAGAAAATAAGAAGAACTAAGTCACATATTACAACTCCATGTCCAAAAATAATCCCAAAACTAAATTACTAGAAATATTGAATCCAAGGCTATTAAAAATTTAAAAAAATCATCAAATCTTCAACAATAATGATACTAATGAAATCCTTAGACCATCAACATCAATTTGCAATAAAAAGTTTCAATAAAAAACTAATAAGTTTAAATTTAATATAAATAAAAATCACGAGGAGTTCATATTTACATTATATAGTATTAGATGATTGGTCGTTTACCTTTTTCATTACTTTGCATGAAGCTAATACAACTTCTAATTCACCAATCACCATCATTCAAAGTAGAATTTTTCAATTCTGTATAATAATAATAATAATAATAATAATAATAATAATTATTATTATTATTATAATTATAATAATAGTAATAATAATAATAATAATAATAATAACAATAAAATAATAAAAGTGAAGGTATAATAAATTAATTTAAAATTATTAAGTATAATATAAATTTAGAAAATACATTTCTCAAGTAGCTCCAATTCCTCCAACTTTTCCTCTACATCAATCTCCTTCTCTTTATCTTTTCGAGGGCGAAGCCAATCTTGTGCACAAATAAGAGTTTGCACCATCTTTTATTGGTATACAAAGTGTAAATAATAAAATTTGCTATAGAATCTCTATCATCATTCATCACTAATCACCCAAATATTTATCAAATTTTTGTTTCATGTCTACGACCATAAGATTAAAATCTCTATCATCACTAATCATCCACCTATTTAACTGATCAAGTACACGAGCAATGTAGAAGAAAGTGTGATTACTAGTTACATATAATGAACCAGAAACAATATCGGTCAAAACTTAAACTCTTTTAAAAACCCGCTAACGAGCAATGTAGAATAAAGTGTGATTACTAGTTACATATATATTTACCTTACTCTGTTGTTGATGGAGAAACGCCTACAATGCGCCAATGTTGGCTGATTAAGGGAATTAGAGTTGGAAAATTGGAAGGAAAAATTTTAAGTAAAGAATTAGAGGTTGGCAGAGACATGGAGTGGCTAGTGCTGGTATTCAAGGGTTTTTTAATTGTGATTTGCTTCGTAGTCATCATATCTCATATAAATGATATAATTTCTTTGAGAATATAATAATAAATTAATAATTTAACTAAACTGGGAACTTAACGTAAATGATTTCTTTATTTTTATAACCGGGTCCGATCCCGGGTTATTTCGAATTTAGATCGGACCGGACCGGAACCCGGAAAAAAATTCCCAACCCGAAGACCAGACCGATTGTCTTGGGTCTAGCCTTTTCCGGTTCGGTCCATTTTGCCGGTCCGGACCGATTTTTGAACACCCATAAATGTACACATTTCATATCCGATATGGGACTCTTAACACTCATCTGCACGCCCAGACCTTGTTAACTGAAGCGTGAATAATATAATTTGGGGGTCCAACATCGGTAAACAAAAAATTGAAATAGATCTGGCTCTGATACTATTTAAAGAATGGATCTCGGGTATAAATCAATCCCAAAAGCTAACTTTTAGGGTGGAGATTGTTCAAGTCCATATAAGGAGTTCATGTTCTCATTCCATATCCGATGTGGACTCTTAACCGACGGATATATAGTATATGTTTTATGTATATTCAATCAAATTAATATATAATCTATAGATATTGGTTGGAAAAATTATTGGTGAATTTGGTCGGTTATTTGCGTAGAGATTCCTAATAAAAAGGTGATTACTAATTACACCTCGAGCAAAGTTTAGTTGAGCTTTTTGTTTTTGGTAATATTCAATCATGATAATTTAGGCCTAGTGGCCCGTGGGGTTATAGAGAAAAGACATGTGGAGAATATTTATTTAATTCGTTGTGTGAGATAATATTCAGGCTTACTTTATTAGCTACTATATCACCTTTAATTTGCCTTTAGGCTTTTTAGTAGCACCATGCATATCCCAATATTATTCTGTTCAAAATCAAGACTCTTTCAAGGATTTGGGTGTTTTATAACAGGCATAAAAAAAAAAAGACATAAAGTGAAAATGTCAGACTCAAAGTTAACAGGAAAATAATTAAAAGGGAAAATGATTAGTTTGATAATTAGGGGAAAAAGAAAAAGTCAATTTCTTAATGATGTGTTTGGGATTCTCTATGGCCTCATCCCCCCTCTCTCTCCCTGCAGAATCCTTTTACTTTTTATAGCTTCCTTACCTTTTTTCAATCATTTTTATATCTTAGAATTTTATATTCTTATACAATATATATATATATATTGCTAAACATAAAAATTCATCGCTAATTTTATTTAATAATAAATTAGTGATATGTTATGAAAAAATAATATTGTTAATTACAAAGTATTAATTAGCAACAAATTATCAATAAATTTTATAGCTAATTTCTTTTGTTTTTGTAGTACCACCTAAAAGATAACAGCAGTTAGTTCAGAATAAACAAAACCTAAAAAATAAGATGAGTTATGTGCTGAAATGTGTTAAAATACATATAAAAAAGTTTATATAAATCAAATCTAATTTTAATTATTTCTAAATCTTTTTCTACCTTCAGAATTTTCCAACCCTTCAAACTTAGTCTGCCATAGTAATCATCACGTTCTGTAAACTGTACAAATTCTCTACCTACTGATGATAAATTTCCTTCTATACGATATATATGATGGTTCCCTTTCTTTACGTATATAGATAGATTGATAGCTATACAAAGAGGAATATTGCGTAACTTGTGAGGTCGCAAGGGTAATAACCAAAGTGGGGTCGTTGTATATGAAAGAAGTAATCTCTTTCATTATTTTCATTAATAAATTAGTATATATACAATTTACAACAATGGAAAATTTTATTCTTATTCTACTCTTAAAATCATTTTTTATTTGAACAAAAATTCTACAATTATAGCGAGTGTACAATGCTAATTAAATATAAATAACATATTACCAAAAATAGATATATACGGCTGTGTATATCACTGTCTCCCAATTGTCTTGGGTTTCCGTGATATACACAAGTCAGTGTATACGCCATAGTATATCGTGTATATTATGGTATATTTTCACACACCCACAGTCATATCAGGCGGTTGTCGTACGCTGAGACTGTCCCTAAAATCTTCAAATAGAACCGAGGGAAGACACTTAGTAAAAATGTCTGCAATTTGGTACCTAGAAGGGACATGTAAGACGCGTACTTGTCCACGAGCTACCTTTTCGCGAACAAAGTGGATATCTATCTCGATGTGTTTAGTGTGCTGATGTTGAACTGGATTATCAGAAAGATAGACTGCATTAATATTATCACAATATACCAAGGTAGCTTTCTGAATGGGACAATGAAGTTCTAAGAGAAGATTACATAACCAACATGATTCAGATACCACATTAGTTACTCCTCGATACTCGGCCTCTACACTGGAGTGTGATAATGTAGATTGCCGCTTTGAAGACCATGAGATCAAGTTATCACCAAGAAACATACAATCACTAGACGTGGAGCGTCCGATATCTGGACAGCCACTCCCAATCAACATCTGTATATGAGACAAGTGTAGAGATCGACGATGGATATAGATGCAAGTCATAGTCAAGTGTTCTCTGGATGTAACATATAATGTGTTTCAGCGCATTCATGTGTTCAACCTTAGGATCATGCATAAACAAACACACTTATTGTACGACATATGTAATATTCGGTCTCGTAAAAGTAAGATATTGAAGAGCCCCTGCAAGACTTCAATAGTGGGTGGGATCCTCGTAAGGTGAGACAGTCGTAGCACCCTGCTTGGGTTTAGTATCAACAGGAGTGGAAGTAGACTTACACGAGGACATACCGGCTCCCTCAATTATCTCAGTGGCATACTTCTTTTATGATAAAAATAACCCACATGTATGAAGAGAGATAGCAATTCCCATGAAATAACTTAAGGGCCCCAAGTCTTTCATAGCAAACTCAGAACTGAGTAGTGTCATGATAGACTTGCATAAATTATCAGAAGAAACAGTCAATATAATATCATCCACATATAATAGAATATATGTCAGGAAAGTACCACGACGATATATGAATGGAAAATTATCAGACCTGTTGTGAGAAAATCGAATAGTAGATAACATAGTCTGCAAATCTCTTATACCAAGCCCGTGGGACCTGCTTAAGTCCATACAAAGACTTCTTCAATAAAAAAACGTGATTAGGATATTTGGGGTCTCTAAAACCCAAGGGTTGATGCATGTCAATTGTCTCCTTAAGATCACTATGTAAGAAAGCATTCTTGACATCTAGCTGATGAATGGACCATTCTTTTGAAAGAGCCAGACTGAGAACGATACGAATGGTAGCCGATTTGACCACCAGACTAAATATCTCACCATAATCCACGTCAACCTGTTGAGTTTTATCATCACCTACAAAACGAGTCTTATGTCTCGCAAAAGAACCATCAAAATTATCTTTATAATATTAACACCAGAAGGATGAGGTACTAATTCTCACGTCTTATTTTCAATAAGAGCATTATATTCGTCATTCATAGCCAATTTCAAATTCGGGTCATTTAATGCAGAAACTGAGTTACGGGGTATTGGGAATTTAAGAACATTAGAATTTAGATTAAAATGTCTTTTTGGTTTAAAAATTCTCCATTGACTACGAGTAACAGGTCTGTGACTAGGGGAGAATTTGGCGAATTTTAGGGAAAATATGGATGGGTGATGGACTGACCAGCAGGCAGTGGGCCTGCTGGCCTAACACTGGAAACTGGACTCGGTGCTGTAATAGAAACCGGGGCTGAAGAACTCTCGGTATTTGGTTGGACAATCGGCCCAACAGTTGGACTTGGGACGGGGAAGGGATGAGCAGTGGGTATTTGTAGGCCAGCAGGCAGTGGGCTTACTGGCATGTCATGGTAATCGAATTGGCCCATTAAGTGGTGTATAATGTATGGTGAGACTTCGTCATCTAAAAAATTATACGAACCAGGCACGGGACTACTAACATTTGCAAACGGAAATTGGGTTTTGATGCGCGTTAAGATGCACACACTTAAACGCAAGTGCACGTTATCGTATCAAGTAGTATAGTCTTAGATAAGACTGAATATCGTTCTCTAGGATTAGGGTTCAAGTACCAATTATCTATTTTCTAGTATCTATTTGGTGGATTAATGATTGATTGGTTGTTTATGACTAAGAATTATAAAAGCTATTTAGAGTATAAAGATTTACTTCAGGAGTGATGAGAATAGGGCTTCTATGTATCCTCACTATCCGCTTATGCTACTTACTAATGCATTACTTATGGTATTCTTCTTTTGGAGAAAGCAGGTTTACGAAATCGTTTTATACTCCCGTTAGGGTTATATAAACACTCAACCCCAGTATCGTTCCTTACCTACCTTTCGGTGATAAGGGTAACTTTATAGGAGGATTAAGAACAAAAACCTAGTTGACCGTCACGCACAATGCGCAAAATTAGGGTTGTTAAGCCTCTCATCAACGCTACATAAATAATTGAGGTATTTTCATCCCCAATCCAAGAATGTCTACCAAACTTACAGCATATTCACAATCCCCTCTTTTCGGAATCTGATTAGAAATCATATAGTGATAATTAGTTGTCAATTAATTACCAAGAATTCAACTCAATTATTGGATAGATCTCACAATAAGAACAATAACCATAAGCATGCATTAATTTATAACATAAGTTTCTAGTAATTCAACATGGAAAGCCCTATAGAGGAATTAGTTCCTAGCCATTGACATGACAAGAACTAATCTCATGTTCATCATACAAAAACTGAAATAAAGTACAGAAAAGGACCAGAAAATTCCTGAAGAATGAGTCTCCAAGCCAAGCATCCAATGGTTGTGTTGTGGAATATTTACAAGATGGATTGGTGGAAGGATGGATGTAGAATGGTGAATGGTGGAATGGAGAATGAATAATTCTTCTAATGATGTAGAGTATTTATAGCCAAAGAATCCTTTTGGTGAAGGGTTAGGGATTTGTAGGAAAGGAAAAATTATTAGAATCCTTTTAGGTAAGGGTTTTAAGGTAGGAAAAGTTATCCCTTTAGGTAGGAAAAGTTATCCCTTTAGGTAGGAAAAATAATCCCTTTAGGATTCTGAAAACATGTCAAATTCGGCCCAACACTTCATAATTCCCGCGTCGGCGCCAGCACCTGTATGGCAGCCATGCGCCTGAAATTCAGCAACTCTCGGGACTTTCAGCACTATGGGCGCCGCGGCGCTGCTGCCAGGCGCCGCGGCTCCGGTGACGTTTTTCTGGCAGATTTCGTCTCGTTGCCCTTTTTTCGTCCGGACTTCGTCTGAACTCCTCTATAATTCCCGGAACTTCTTAGACTTTATTTCTTGGCCCTTTTTGTGTGCAATTCCATCTCAATTAAGCTCATTTTCTCTTCTTTTCGTCATTTCTCCATTTTTGACCGCTGTGACACAAAAGAAAGGAAAACGACCCTAATACTATACTAAACATAAATAAAATGAGTAAAATACTAACTAAAAATGACTCAAAAAGTGTATATAAAATACACCGATCAAATACCCCCAAACTTAACCTTTGCTCGCCCTCGAGCAAAGATAGAAAGAAAGAAATAAAAGACTCAAGAAACGAAAAATAAAAGACTCACTGACATTGATCACTTTTGCTGCATTTAGTGTTATCTAGAAAAACATGAAGGTTAGCAGAATAATATGCAGGAACATGTAGCATGAAATTTTTCAGCACACTAAACACATTGAGCTAGATATTTCGCAAACTCATATTTATCATGCTTTAATGGAAGTCAATATACTAAATCATGCATATAAATTCAAAAATCCTATGGCATGCTTACTTGCTATTCTCCATTAATACTGGATATGCATAAAAGAGATCTTCAGGACTTTAAGGGTTGTAATGTAGGCTTAGGTGGGGGTTGGTAAAAATAGGCATTTAGGCTCATTTTTGTGTACCATAAGCTCTTTAGCTTTTCAGTATTTCCCTTTTCTTTTTGTTTTTTTCTTCACTTCAATTCTATCTTTTTCCCTCTTTTGTTTTGGGAGAATGAGGAGTATTATAATAACAAGCACCCCCAAACTTAGGCTTTTACCTCTTTCTTATTACTTTTTTATTGGGGTGCAACAAACTCATTCACTCTTTTTTTTGTCTCTTTTTAACACAATTGATTCCACTACTTCACATTTTTACTTATGGCACAATCTGTGGGAATATAGGGTGTCAAAGAAGAAGTTTCAATTTTTAGGCTTAATGGGGCTGACTAGGGATACTTTTAAAGTTCGGGGTAGAAAAGAGTGGTAAGAATAGGCTATCAAAGAAATGCCTGAGTCATCTCCCTGACATGTATATCCTAACTATTTTGCCTCAAATAGCAAGCAATCATAACACATAGGTTTTCATAATTTAGCATGCACAATTTAAGCAAGAAACTCCAAATAGACAGATTTTTGTGAGTTTTTGGCATCTCTAACCTAGGTGTTTAGATAGTTGCTTCTAATTCCATTACATTATTCCACCTTCCTTCACTAGGTGTTTCTAGCAACTACAGCATACATGATCTTTGACAGGCAATTATGAAAAAAAGAAAGAAAAAAAAGAAAAAAATTTTGTGACTCAAAAATAAACACAAAACAATTAAAAAAAGACTTAATTGAAACATAACAAGACACAAATAAAACACCCCCAAACTTAAATCACACATTGTCCCCAATGTGTGCAAGACTCAAAGAAAATAAAAGAAAAAGGACAACTTCGACCTGACATAGCGGTGCATAACGGAGGTCAGGAGGAAAAATTCTGGAATTTGCACGGAAATATGGCTCTCTGAAGTTAGGCGCCGCTGAGATTCAGCGCGTGGCACTGCTAATCTTGTGGCCCTCTGAGTTCGGCCTTGTGCCCGATCGCTTCCTTTTTTTCAGCGTTTGTTGCTCTTTTTTCCTCGGTTTCAGCTTTCAGTCCACCTGTTATCCAACAACACAAAACAAGAACCCAAGACCGTGAGACTGTTCAAGACAAAATAAAATAAAATAAAGACAGAAATTAAAATAACATAATTAAAAATATTGGGTTGCCTCCCAACAAGCGCTGTCTTTAACGTCTTTTAGCCGGACGCCTTTAACCTTTACAAGTGCCCATTGGATCATCCTTACGAACCTTGCAATCCATAGAAATTTATTGTAGGCCTCAATTTCCCTACAACTATTTGTTCAAACAAGAGCCTTAAAAACACAATTATCCCCCAAGTAGGCTTGTCTTTTATGCTTTCTATAATGTAGGAATCCGTGAACTTCTCTACATCTCTCAACTCTAGGGGGGTACCCTTGATGGTATGAGCTTCCTAATTGGGAATCAACCGTGATAGCTAGTGGTGTTTCTTCTGTAATAGGTGTAAGAAAAAGAATTTTCACAGAATCCAAGAAGGTAAATAATTGAATCTCTGCTATCCTTTCCTTTTCTACACCAACTATCTCACCAGATTCCTCAATAGTTGGGTTTGGTTCGGGCTCCTCAATTTGTTGTTCGCTGTTGAATATGATTGCGAGTTCTGCTATTTGCGTTTCCAACTTCTTCATGGCCATTCTCGTTTCGTCCATCCCGAGCTTGGTACCTCGTGAGACCGAGTATAACTTCTCGCAATTCCTCCTCTTCTTCTATGGTTGGAGCTCGATCATATCGATGAGAAATCCATGTCTTAAGGATCCCTGAGATGAATCAAAACCAACAGCGAATCACGGCACACTTGTTTTTTTTTTTTTTCAAAAGAAAATAAAATAAATAATTTAAAGAAACAAAAATAAAAACCAAATTAGAAATTAAAAATAGATAAATTTGATATTGAACTATGCCTAATCCCCGGCAACGGCGCCAAAAACTTGATGCGCGTTAAGATGCACACACTTAAACGCAAGTGCACGTTATCGTATCAAGTAGTATAGTCTTAGATAAGACCGAATATCGTCCTCTAGGATTAGGGTTCAAGTACCAATTATCTATTTTCTAGTATCTATTTGGTGGATTAATGATTGATTGGTTGTTTATGACTAAGAATTATAAAAGCTATTTAGAGTATAAAGATTTACTTCAGGAGTGATGAGAATAGGGCTTCTATGTATCCTCACTATCCGCTTATGCTACTTACTAATGCATTACTTATGGTATTCTTCTTTTGGAGAAAGCGGGTTTTGAAATCGTTTTATACTCCCGTTAGAGTTATATAAACACTCAACCCCAGTATCGTTCCTTACCTACCTTTCGGTGATAAGGGTAACTTTATAGGAGGATTAAGAACAAAAACCTAGTTGACCGTCACGCACAATGTTGTTAAGCCTCTCATCAACGCTACATAAATAATTGAGGTATTTTCATCCCCAATCCAAGAATGTCTACCCAACTTACAACATATTCACAATCCCCCATTTTCAGAATCTGATTAGAAATCATATAGTGATAATTAGTTGTCAATTAATTACCAAGAATTCAACTCAATTATTGGATAGATCTCACAATAAGAACAATAACCATAAGCATGCATTAATTTATAACATAAGTTTCTAGTAATTCAACATGGAAAGCCCTATAGAGGAATTAGTTCCTAGCCATTGACATGACAAGAACTAATCTCATGTTCATCATACAAAAACTGAAATAAAGTAAAGAAAAGAAAAGAAAATTACTTAAGAATGAGTCTCCAAGCCAAGCATCCAATGGTTGTGTTGTGGAATATTTACAAGATGGATTGGTGGAAGGATGGATGTAGAATGGTGAATGGTGGAATGGAGAATGAATAATTCTTCTAATGATGTAGAGTATTTATAGCCAAAGAATCCTTTTGGTGAAGGGTTAGGGATTTGTAGGAAAGGAAAAGTTATTAGAATCCTTTTAGGTAAGGGTTTTAAGGTAGGAAAAGTTATCCCTTTAGGTAGGAAAAGTTATCCCTTTAGGTAGGAAAAATAATCCCTTTAGGATTCTGAAAACATGTCAAATTCGGCCAGCACTTCATAATTCCCGCGTCGGCGCCGCGACCTATGAGGCGCGCTGGCTGAAATTCAGCAACTCTCGGGACTTTCAGCACTATGGGCGCCGCGGCGCTGCTGCCAGGCGCCGCGGCTCCGGTGACGTTTTTCTGGCAGATTTCGTCTCGTTGCCCTTTTTTCGTCCGGACTTCGTCTGAACTCCTCTATAATTCCCGGAACTTCTTAGACTTTATTTCTTGGCCCTTTTTGTGTGCAATTCCATCTCAATTAAGCTCATTTTCTCTTCTTTTCGTCATTTCTCCATTTTTGACCGCTGTGACACAAAAGAAAGGAAAACGACCCTAATACTATACTAAACATAAATAAAATGAGTAAAATACTAACTAAAAATGACTCAAAAAGTGTATATAAAATACACCGATCAGGTTTCATAAAAAATTACATGACGACTAATGATGATTTTATTAGACGATAAATCAAAATATTTGTAACCACGATGAGTAGAGGGATAACCCAAAAACACACAAGCGGTAGAACGAACTTGAAGTTTGTTAATTGTAGGGGACGGAAAAAGTGGAAAACACAAACACCCAAAGTTTTTAAGATTTGAATACGAAGGATTCGTATTATAGAGAATTTTAAGGGGAGAATCATATGATAACCCTTTGGTAGAAAGTATGTTAAAGAGGTAAGTATACATTTGTAGAGCATGATGCCAAAAAGAATGAGGGACAGAAGCATGGGCCAATAAAGTTCGAACAATATTATTAATGATATGAATTTTCCGTTCGATTTTTCCATTTTGTGAGGACGTATGAGGACACGAGAAACAAAAAACTATGTCATTAACATCACAAAATTCCCGAAACAACCCATTATCATATTCTTTGTCATTATCACATTGAATATTTTTTATTTCTCGTTCGAATTGGGTACGGATGAAAGTTTTAAATTTTAAGAATGTGGAAAAACTTGAGATTTTTTCACTAACGGAAAAGTTCATAAAAAATTAGAATAATCATCCAAAAACATAACATAATAACGATGGTCCAAAGAACTTAGAACTGGAGATGTCCATAAATCGCTATGAATAATGTCAAAAGGCATCAAAGTACGAGAAGTAGAGGCTATAAATGATAATCTAATATATTTCCCTAACGGATAGGAATGACAAATTGGAGTACTACGCGTACCCTTACAAGAAATAAAATTATTTTTATGCAAAAAAGAAATAATTGACGACCCATGATGACCCAAACGTGCATGCCACAAGGAAGGAGCTAGAACAACAAATGTCGATGGCATGGCTTGACTCGAGGAAGTGGTGGATGTGATTGGATAAAGATCTCCCCTACTGGTGCATCTTATGAGAGGTATCCCCGTTTTGAAATCCTTCACGAAAAATCCAAATGAATCAAAATTAACCTAATCCAATTATCAGTGGTGAATTTGCGAACAAACACCAAATATTTAATTAAGTTAGAGGCATGAAGAGTATTTTTCAAGACTAGATATGGATGTGGGGGAGACAAAGTTGTATTACCGTAATCATGAATTGGAATTGAGTTTCCATTACCAACAATAATGCCACGATTTTTGCTCAAATTGAAATAAGATGAAAGAGTACCTTGGTCGGACGTCATGTGAGAAGTGGCACCGGTGTCCATGTACCAATTCAAGTTTGGAGGATTTAATCCAAGTGTATGCATGGAGGCCTCAATATCGGTGAGTGTCGGGATCGAATTTGAGCCTACAGCAGTGACGGCATGCGGGGGTCAATGCCCAAGAAAAACCGACCCAAATCATTGCGAGTTATTGCCATAAGAACTGATGCGCGATATATGCACACACTTTTAAACGCAAGTGCACGTTATCGTATCAAGTAGTATAGTCTTAGATAAGACCGAATATCGTCCTCTGGGATTAGGGTTCAAGTACCAATTGTCTATTTTCTAGTATCTATTTGGTGAATTAATGAGTGATTGGTTGTTTATGACTAAGAATTATAAAAGCTAATTAATTATAAAGATTTAATTCAGATGTGATGAGAATAGGGCTTCTATGTATCCTTACTATCCGCTTATGTTACTTACTAATGCATTACTTATGGTGTTCTTCTTTTGGAGAAAGCAGGTTTACGAAATCGTTTTATACTCCCGTTAGGGTTATATAAACACTCAACTCCAGTATTGTTCCTTACCTAACTTTCGCTGATAAGGGTAACTCTATAGGAGGATTAAGCACAAAAACCTAGTTGACCGTCACGCACAATGCGCAAAATTAGGGTTGTTAAGCCTCTCATCAACGCTACAAATCTAATTGAGGTATTTTCATCCCCAATTCAAGACCGTCCACCCAACTTACAGCATATTCACAATCCCTCCTTTTCAGAATCTGATTAGAAATCATATAGTGATAACTAGTTGTCAATTAGCTACCAAGAATTCAACTCAATTATTGGATAGATCTCTCAATAAGAATAATAACCATAAGCATGCATTACTTTATAACATAAGGTTCAAGAATTCAACATAGAAAGTCACATAAGAGAATTAGTTCTAGCCATGAATATGACAAGAACTAATTCAAAGTTCATCATGCAAAACTGAATTAAAGAAAAGAAAAGAAAAGAAATTACTAATGTTTGGGTCTCCAATCTCCTAGGCAAGAAAACCTTGTGTTTGGCAAGAAAGGAACCCTTGAAAAGCGCCTAGGGTTCTCCTTTTATAGGTTTAAAACGTCTCCTTCTTTTCCTTCGGGCTGGCCCAAAAATCCGTCAAAGACCTAATTTTTCCGCGTCGGCGCGCGCCTGCTGTCGGCGCGCGGCTAAAGTTCTGCAATACCGGGTGTTTTGGCGCGCGCCGATATCTGTCATGCGAGGCGCGCGGCCTGCAACTCTGTGGCTTCTCGGATGTTTAGGCGCCGGCTATTTCAGTCTGAGAGCGCGGCCACTGGATCTTCTGACTTCTACGAATAATAGCGCGCCTGCTTCGATTGCGAGGCGCGCAGTCTGAATTTCAGCCTCGTTTGCCACTTTCTCCGTTTCGGCTCTAGTACCTCTCTTTTCCCCTTTTCGCTCCTTTTCGCCATTTGGCCACTTTAGCCACTTTGACTCAAAGAAAGAAAATCTATCCTAATACGACACTTTGTATGTACAAAAGCGGGACAAAAGACTAACTAGATCGACTCAAAGGTGTATATAAAATACAGATCAAATACCCTAAACTTAACCTTTGCTCGCCTCGAGCAAAGATAGAAAGAAATACAATAAAATGACAGACTCAATAAATAAGAAAATCAACAAAGAAAATAAACAGACTCCCTGCCATTGATCACTTTTGCTGCATGAATGTTAACTAGAAAAACATGAAGGTTAGCAGAATAATATGCAGGAACATATAGCATGAAATTTCAACACATTGAGCTAGATATTTCGCAAACTCATACTTATCATGCTTAAATGGAAGTCAGTGTACTCAAGTATGCATATAAATTCAAAAATTCCTATGGCATGCTTACTTGCTATTCTCCACTAATTCTGGATATACATAGAAGAGATCTTCAGGACTTTGGGGGTTGTAATGTAGGCTTAGGTAGGGGTTGGTAAAGATAGGCATTTAGGCTCATTTTTCTGTACCAGAAGCTCTTTGGCTTTTCAATTTTTCCCTTTTTCTTTTGATTCTTTCCTTCACTTCAATTCTATCATTCCCCTCTTTTGTTTTGGGATAGTGAAGTGTATTATACAAATAGGCACCCCCAAACTTAGGCTTTTGCCTCTTTCTTATTACTTTTCCATTAGGGTGCCTCAAACTTGTTCACTCTTTTTGTTTCTTCTTTTAACACAATGTACTCCACTATTTCATATTTTCACTTATGGCACAATTTTGTGGGAATATGGGGTGTCAAAGAAGAAGTTTCAAATTTAGGCTCAATGGGGCTAACTAGTGATATTTTTAAAGTACGGGATAGAAAAGAATGGTAAGAATTGGCTATCAAAGAAATGCCTGAGTCATCTCCCTAACATGCATATCCTAACTATTTCGCCTCAAATAGCAAGCAGTCATAACACATAAGCATTTATCATTTAGCATACATAACTCAAGCAAGAGACTCCAAATAGACAGATTACGTGAGTTTTGGCATCTCTAACCTAAGTGTTTAGATAGTCGCTTCCATTCCTTTACATTATTCCACCTTACTTCACTAGGTGTTTCTAGCAACTACAAGATACATGATCTTTGTGGCAATTATGACTCAAGAAAGAAAAATTTTGGTGACTCAAAATAAACATAAAACAAATAAAAAAAAAATTAAATAAAACATAACATGACACACAAATAAAAACTAAAACACAAAAACACAAAAACACACCCCCAAACTTAAATCACACATTGTCCCCAATGTGTGTAGACTCAAAGACAAAAAGAAAATAAGACACTTACAAACTTTGGTTAAAATGGTGGTGGTGGCGGTGGATAATGATCGACTATTGGTTGAACAAGGCACTCGGCCGTCGATTTGTTGCCTTGTTTCTTGCTGTCCTTGTATTCTTGTTTGCAAGTGCATCATCTCCTTCGGTGTTGGTACAATTGCCCATCAGTGGGCTCAAGGTTCTGCTCTTGTGGTTGGCGGTGGCCGGGTCTCCTCATATGAGCCCCTATTTCGTGCTCATCTTCATCCATGGCGGCCTCTGCTGCTTGGTGCTCTCCGTCTGCTTTGGGGGTAGTGCAGTTTTTGGGCGTTTTAAATTTTTGATTCCCGCCAGCGCCACCGCTTTAGGCGCGCGGCTAATCATCTGCGCTCCCCGGGATTTTCTGCGCCCCGCTCACCCGGAGCCGCGGCGCTAAACTCGCCAACTTTCGAATTCCACCGCGCGCTGCTCGCAGGAGCCGCGCTCTTAAACTTCCGAACTCGTTCAGATCTTTTGGCGCCGCCCTCGCTCTGGCGCATGGCTTACCCGCTTCTCGAAATCGACTTTCTTTCGCTTTTTCGCCTTGATTCATTCCTGTACCTATCAATCACGGCTCAAACACAAGACCCATGACCGTGAGATTGTTCTAGACAAAATAAAATAAACTAAAGATCAAATTAAAATAACATAATTGAAATCGTTGGGTTGCCTCACAACAAGCGCTGTTTTTTACGTCTTTTAGCGGGAAGCTATTAACCTTTCTGAGTGCCCATTGGATACTTATGCGAACTGCTTGCAATCCACAGATTTATTGCTATAGGTCTCAATTTCCTATAACTATTTGTTCAAACAGGGCCTTAAACATACAAGTATCCCCAAGCACACAAGATGAGTTTGTCTTTAGGCTTCTTATTTTGTAGAAACCGTGAAATTCTCTACATCTCTTGACTGGGGGTTGCCTCGATGGTATGCAATTCCTAATTGGGAGTCATTCGTGATAGCTAGTGGTGTTTCTTCCGTGATAGGTGCATGAAAAGAATTTCCACGTAATCCAAGAAGGTGAATAATTGATTTCGCAATCTTTTCCTTCTCTACACCGCCTATCTTACCAAATTCCTCAATAGTTGGGTGTGATTCGTGCTCTCAATTTGCTGTTCGTTGAATATGATCGCGAAGTTACGCTATTTGCTTTCCAACTTCTTTATACCCAACCTCATTTCGTCCCATGAACCGAGTTTGGGACCTCGTGAGACCGAGTAGAGTTTCTCGTAATTCCTCCTCTCTTCCTCTATGGTTGAGCTCGATCATATTGACAGAGAAATCCATATCTTCGTGATCCCCGAGATGCATCAAAACCAACAAAGAATCACGGCACTTTGTTTTCACACAATAAATACATAAAATAAACAAAATTAAAAACTATACATAAAACCAATTAGAAATTAAAAATAGATAAATTTGATATTGAACTATTTCCTAATCCCCTAACGGCGCCAAAAACTTGATGCGCGATATATGCACACACTTTTAAACGCAAGTGCACGTTATCGTATCGCGAGTATAGTCTTAGATAAGACCGAATATCGCCCTCCGGGATTAGGGTTCAAGTACCAATTGTCTATTTTCTAGTATCTATTTGGTGAATTAACGAGTGATTGGTTGTTTATGACTAAGAATTATAAAAGCTAATTAATTATAAAGATTTAATTCAGATGTGATGAGAATAGGGCTTCATGTATCCTTACTATCCGCTTATGTTACTTACTAATGCATTACTTATGGTGTTCTTCTTTGGAGAAAGCAGTTTACTTAAATCGCTTTATACTCCCGTTAGGTTATATAAACACTCAACCCCAGATTGTTCCTTACCTAACTTTCACGATAAGGGTAACTCTATAGGAGGATTAAGCACAAAACCTAGTTGACCGTCACGCACAATGCGCAAAATTAGGGTTGTTAAGCCTCTCATCAACGCTTACAAATCTAATTGAGGTATTTTCATCCCCAATTCAAGACCGCTCTACCCAACTTACAAAGATATTCACAATCCTCCTTTCGTAACTGATTAGAAATCATATAGTGATAACTAGTTGTCAATTAGCTACCAAGAATTCAACTCAATTATTGGATAGATCTCTCAATAAGAATAATAACCATAAGCATGCATTACTTTATAACATAAGGTTCAAGAATTCAACATAGAAAGTCTTATAAGAGAATTAGTTCCTAGCCATGAATATGACAAGAACTAATTCAAAGTTCATCATGCAAAACCGAATTAAAGAAAAGAAAAAGAAAAGAAATTACTAATGTTTGGGTCTCCAATCTCCTAGGCAAGAAAACCTTGTGTTTGGCAAGAAAGGGAACCCTTGAAAACCGCTAGGGTTCTCCTTTTATAGGTTTAAAACGTCTCCTTCTTTTCCTTCCGTGCCCGCCCAAAAATCCGTCAAAAGACCTAATTTTTCCGCGCCGCCGCCTTCGGGCCAAGGGCGCTAAAGTTCTGCAATACTGGTGTTTTGCGCCGCCCCGATATCGCTGTCGGAGCCGCGCTACGCAACTCGTGGCTTCTGGATGTTTAGCGCCGCGCCCTATTTCAGTCTTCAGGAGCCGGCGCTGAATCTTCTGCAGCTTTCTGAATAATAGCGCCGCGCCCGCTTCGATCGCAGGAGGCCGCGCAGTCCGATTTCAGCCTCGCTTGCCACTTTCTCCGTTTTGCCTAAGACCTCCTCTTTTCCCCTTTTCGCCTCTTTTCCGCCATTTGGCCACTTTAGCCACTTTGACTCAAAAGAAAGAAAATCTATCCTAATACGACACTTTGTATGTACAAAACGGGACAAAAGACTAACTAGACTGACTCAAAAGGTGTATATAAAATACACCGATCAAGAACCTGAAAAATTAGGCTGGACCGGGGCCTACTTTCCCGAAATAATCGGCGGGTAGGGTCGGACTAGCCTAATGGCCACCGTTCAGTCCATCGCCAGCGGCCTGTGGTCGAGACCAGTGGTCGGGCCCGCACTCGAGGCCCACTATCGAGGTTTCTACTGTTTCATCCGCCGCTGTTGTTGCCGCTGCGATTTTTCCATTGTTTTTACAGTTTTAACCCTTCTTGTCGTCACCGTTATTGCAGTTTTGGCCGAAATTATCAATAAAATCGTGTGAGTTATCGGACGTAGTCATCATCGCCACAGAACTTATGCCGGTAGCCGCTTTCTTGGCTAAGTCGGCTTCTTCTAACGTGAGCATCGAACAGGCTTGATGAAAAAAGGAAAGTGGATTACTTTGACGGAGTAGAGTCCCAACGCCATTATAGGCCTCGGATAGGCCTGCAACCATTTGTAGAACAAGACGATTATTGGTAACAGGCGCTCCAACATTACGGAGTTGGTCCGCCAATTCCTTGAGTCATTTACAATAAGCTGAAACATTCGGAAAATCTTTCATGCTGACTTGTGAAAATGCTTGCTCAAGAGTGACAACTCGGGAATGTTGGTTATCCTGGAATATATCACGCAATCTATTCCAGGTAGCCATAGTCATAGTGTTTGGTTCAATGATCGTTTGTAAAAGGTCGATAGAAATAGTGGAGTAAATCCACTAAAGGACTGTAGCATCAAGGGTTATCCATAACTGAAGATTTTCCTCGGGGGTAGGTACATTAGTTGTGCCAGGTGCCGGAGGAATTATGTGATGGAGGACTTGATTGGAGAGTACGTGAATTTTGAACAATTCTTCCCACGTCATATATTGGACGTTTTTTATCTCAAGAACAATAGGGATGTGGTTTTTGATGTTGGAAATAGCAAGGGCATGATGAAACACGTTCTTCGATGTAGACATAACGAAAGAGCAAGAATTTATGAGGGATTATAGAAGGAAATTTAGGAATAGGGGAGGTAGGGTGGCACAGATTCCGAGAATGGACACGGAAATCGAGGCAGCAGAAGAGAGAAAAATCGATAAGTTTAGACCTAGACTTCTGATACCATGAAAGAAATAATCCCCTTGATTATTTTCATTAATGAATGAGTATATATACAATTTACAATATCTATAATATGAAAAATCACATTCATATTCTACTCCCAAAACCCAATTCTATTTGTACAAGAATTCTATAATTATGGTAAGTGTACAATGCTAATTAAATACAACTAACATATTACCAAAAATAGATATACACGGCTGTGTATATCACGGTCTCCCAATTGTCTTGAGTTTCCGTGATATACACGGCATACACAAGGCAGTGTATACGCCATAGTATACCGTGTATATTATGATATATTTTCAGTATAATATGTACTCCATTCTTTACAATTTATGCGACACTCTCCTGAATAATAATTTAGCTTTAAAATATTCATTTTACTCTTAATAAGATGATTTACCGCTACACAGATGTTTATGATTCATTTTAGACTATAAATTTCAAAAGTATTTTCTTGAATTTCGTAAACCTATCAAATATCATCACATAAATCGAGACGGAAGAGTATATAGCAAGCAGTACTACATATAAACCCAACCTATTGTCCATTCTCCTCTCTTTCTTTACATTTTTTGCTACTGCAAAATTTGCTCTGAACAAGCTATATATCCATTGTTAGATAGTGACTTTGAGAATCACCCATCACCTTCATACTTCACGAGAGATAATTCTTTTGTTATTTCTTTCTTCTTCTCTTTATTTTTATTTTATTGGTCTCTCTTTATTGGCGTTATTTTTACTCTAACAAACTTTACTAGCTAATTTATCAGTGCCACCTGTTTTACTCCCAAACAAAATCCATGCTTAGTTGTGCTGTAATCCATAATTTGGATTTTGTGTATCTGAATTAGCTTTTGTTACACTTGTTGGTTCATAAAACCAAAGTTTGTTACAAGAAGTAGGTGTTAGATTTGTATTTATTGTTATATATAAGTGAGATGAATCAACAACAAGAGAGGAACAAACAAATATATCATCAGAGCACTACTAATAGCGGTTGCTTTTCTTTATTGGAGTCTTCATCAGTACTCTCTCATCAAGGTGTTAATATGTTCTCTGAAGAAGCTAGTATTTCTTCCATTACTCAAAACATCTCAAATCAACAGCAGCAACCACAAAAGATCAAGAAGAAGAGAAGCCTCCCTGGAAATCCTGGTACTCAAAAGATAATATCTACATTTTCACCGCTACGTGCAAATAAAAAAGAAAAGAATTAAATACAAAACCTAGATTGATTTTTTTAAATCTTTTTTTGTCACAATTGTGATTTAAATCTTGATATCCCATGATTTTTCACCACTAGGTGCAAAAAAGAAAAGAGTACATAAAAGAAAGATTGAATTTTTTTAAACTTTATTGTTCTCAGTTGCAATTTAATTCTTGATATCTCATGACTTTCGCCGCTAAGTGCAAAATAAAAAGAAGTTTATGTTAAGAGTCTCACATCGGATATGGAATAAGAACATGAATTTTTTATATTGACTTGGATAATCCTCACCTAACTTTTGGGGTGAGAATTGTCCAAGTCCATATAAGGAGTTCATGTTCTCATTTCATATCCGATGTGAGACTCTTAACAGTTTATATACATAATATAGATTGATTTTTTTTAATTTGTCTCGACTGGAATTTAAATCTTGATATCCCTATTTTCACTGCTAGGCGTGGAAAAAAAAAAGGTTTACATAACCCAAATTGATTTCTTTTAATCATTTAAATCTTGATATCTCATCATTTTTGTTACGAGTTGCAAAAAATAAATAGTTTACATACATAACCTAAATTGTTTTTTTTTTTTGTTACAAAATTTCAATGTTGATTGTTTGTTATGTACAGATCCAGATGCTGAAGTGATTGTTTTATCACCAAAGACACTTTTGGCAACTAATCGATTTGTGTGTGAGATTTGTAACAAGGGATTTCAAAGGGATCAAAATCTTCAGCTTCATAGGAGAGGTCATAACCTTCCATGGAAATTGAAGCAAAGGAGCAACAAAGAGAACAGAAAAAAAGCATATGTTTGCCCTGAGCCTACATGTGTTCATCACCATCCTTCTAGGGCACTTGGTGACCTCACTGGAATTAAGAAACATTATTATAGAAAACATGGTGAGAAAAAATGGAAATGTGACAAGTGTTCCAAGATTTATGCTGTTCAATCTGATTGGAAAGCTCACTCTAAAACCTGTGGTACAAGAGAGTATAAATGTGACTGTGGAACCGTCTTCTCTAGGTAATTTTCAAACAATCTTAATTTATACACTGTTGCTAAGACTTTACAAAAATATTAACAGGTGACCATATTTTAGAAATGTCAAAAAAATACATACATTTTTTAGTGTGTATTTTTGTCTTTAGGCTAAATCTTTTTGGTTTTTACGAAATTTGTGATGTCACATGCTGAGTTTGTCATTGTGTTAGTGTTATTAGCAGTACTTAGTTTTTGTTTTGTGGCTGTAACTTACACGAGAAGTGTGAACACTGCAAGGAATGTGTTTTTTTTAAATTGTTGTGGCAGGTAGAAACGGATACTATTAAATACAGAGGATATCTAACAAGGAAAATTAATTGAATATGCATTTGGCACCCAAAAGATTAATTTTTAATTTAAAATGCCAATAAATTTGGATTATATGTATAATTTTTTCTCTTTTAAATGCCTTGAAGATAATTAATTTTGAAATGTGGATTGGAGAGAGACATACTAAAATACAATCAAAGAAAGAGGTTGAATGCTTTCTTGTGACTCATGGTCGAGAATCTTGAAACTCTCAAAATTTTCAATGGAGGGTATCATTATTCACTTGCAGATACCCTATGTACTTCTGAAGTCATCATAGTTACCAATATAAAAAATTGAAGAAATAAACAGATAGAGTTTAACTTCTGTATAGTATATGCATTACTTAAAAAATATAAATATATATAATTGTCGATAAAATATGAAAAATAAGACAATATGTTAATATATACTGAATCTGTATAAAACATTATATTGCTAACATAGATAAACTAAATCCAATTAAAAATGTGTGTATTAGTGCATGTGTGATTTATAGTTGGGTTCGTGCATGAGAGCTCAGATTCCAAAGAGGGCTTTTAGGTGAGGCAGTATATATATATCCTTAGCATTTGCATGCAATTGTTAAAACATCAGTCAACTGTCTTGTCTCCATCCCCCTTTCTTTCTCACTCACAACAATCTTTTTATATGGTGAATATATTTCAGGGATAATTGTTTGCCAAATTTTGCAGCTAATTAGTTCCCTCTAAGAATATTAAGATTTTTAAATATCATTATTCTTTGGTCATTACAGAATTGTCTTATCCATACTGTGATTAATTTTAAAGAAAATAGTTATATTGTGATATAGCTTAAGTTTTTTACCTGTCCATAGAGATTTTACTTCAGATGAAAAAATGGAGCTAAAATGTTTTTTTTTTAACTCTATGCATAGAAGTTAAACACATCTTTTAATCTTATGACTATGATTCTTGATCAATTCCCTTTCTCAAGTACTATCTTACAGAGATTTGATTTATACCCATACTTATTGTTACTAGTATTTGTTTTAATGTTACCAATGAAGAGTGAGGAATACTAATGGATCAAATCTTTACTTCTACCTTACAATAGTTCTATCTCTTGTCAACATTGTTGTCATAGGTGACAAATTCACAATTTAAATTTAATGAGTTGTGCTCTTTATAAATGTGCCAATACTGCCATTTTACTCAGATATATAGTTCGAGCTAAATGTAATGAATTTAAGTGAATCACTAAATGTAGTGTGTTATTCCATTAATGCATTTGGCAGGAAGGATAGCTTCGTCACACACAGAGCATTTTGCGATGCTTTGGCTGAAGAAAGTGCTAGGCTCTCAGCAAACTCAGCCCTAATGCATAGAGCTGCCATTTCCTCCACAGTCGTTAACTCTGATGGCACAGACGAACCAAATTTCCATCTCAACGAATCATCGCTCTTCCCTTACCCCACCAACCAACGCCATTTCGCTAACCCTCAACCGGTTGTCACCGCGGTGACAACTCATAACTCTCACAACCCATGGGACCCACAAATTCCCTTAAACCCTAACCCTAATCCTGCCCATGAAGAAAATGATCACAACCACATTGTCCACCCTGTTCCTATCAAGACTGAATCAATTCACATCCTGATTTCATCTCCCCTCCAATTTTACCAAGATCATGATCATCAACCATTTTTTCACAAGAGTTCTTTTTCCATCCCTTCACCTCAACTCTCCGCCACAGCGTTGCTCCAGAAAGCATCCACTATAGGTATTGTTAGGATTTTCTCTGAATTTTCTATCTTATTTAAATTTTAATCATAATTATGTTTTACATGAAAAAAAATCTTAGTAGAAAAAGACTCTTCCATATCTATAAGTTTTGAACTTCTATAAATAGCGATTCTCATACACAATCTAGTTATACTAGAACATTATTTTTATTTGGTTTGTTAGCTTTTGGATGAAACTCTGTTATTTCAATCCTAACAGGTATACACTCCACTGTGAGTCACGTGAATTCAACAATGGCCCACTTAAGCGGAGCCACTCTCAGTCACGTGACTCCCAAGATGGATTTTCTAAGTTTTGGGTCGGAAAACATGTCGACCAATTGGCAGAAAAGCGAAAATCTTACGAGGGATTTTCTAGGGTTAACCGGAGATATTCATGATCATGACGATTCATCAGCGGGTACAGGTGCAGGTAGCGGTGGTAGTGGTGGAAGCCTAATGGCTAATGCGAATGGGCGGAATGAGGTGATGTATGGAATGCAGGACTTTCATCAAACCCTTTACGAGCGTGACAATTCGGTGTTGAAACATCATCAATTGGGGTTTGGATTTGCTGCAACAGGAACATGGGGGAATTGAAAGAGAGGGACTAGCAAAGGAGAAGGAATGAAAAAGAGTGACAGAAAAAATTAAGAAAAGGACAATGAAAATAGATCTTTTCATTTCTCGTATTTGCATGAACCATTTTTATTTTATTTTTGTTTTAGTTTTAGTTTTTACCCTTTTTTCGTGTTGGTAATGAATGTTCTTTCGTTAAAATTTGAAGTCCTTTTTATTTATATTACTTGTGCACTTTTTTTATTTATAACGGTGGTATTCAAATTATAGGTTACTTCGTGTAGGAAATAATAGTGTCAGAAAGGTTAAACAGAACAAAAATTGTGTTGAGAGGTGACTCTCTGTCTTTAAGATAAAATTGTCTCGTATATATGTTTTTACGGTAATGGACAACAGTCTCCCAAGATAAAACAACAACAATCAACAATACAAAGCAAGTAAGGTTGATTCTAGCGAATAAAATAAATATAGAATAGACTGGTGAAGAGATGAGAGGATTTCTATTTTGTGTGTTTTTCTATATTAAACTCTTTTAAATCTGGTATATCAGAACTGAATCAAAATTAAAGGGTTTAATTTATAGGAAAGAGGAGGGCGTTTATGACTGTTGAAGTCAGATTAGTTGCAACGTTTGGTTATCTCTGAAACTTTCAGGTCCAAAATGTAAATAAAAAACATTTCAAGGACCAAAAAAAAAATTCTGGAAGACTATCCACTACCCACAGCCCGTGGCCCGTGACCCGAGAGCCGAGCAACACCGGACCGGGCGGGCGGCGGGCATGTGGGGCTTAGCCCAGAACCTAAGCTCACCTAGGTCCTCCCTCTTCTTAACACATGGGTTACCCCTTGGGGTCCCAAATCCTTATTCAAAACTAGAGTTTATATAGTGCTCAATTCTTCTATCTTCTACCTAGCTATGTGGGAGATTTGTTTATTTGACCAAAACAACCCATGTCTCAAACACCTTACTTTGTGTACCAATATCTCTTTCATTTCTTAACAAAATTTGACGATACTTGGCACTAATATCATCTACTCATTTAATAGATTAGGCATGTGTGAAGAAATGATGATTTCGACATCTGAGTCCCATGTGTTTAAGTCACTAAAGACTGGAGAAACTCAATCTCACATAATTAAATTTCTAACAATCCCCTCTTGAGAGAGAATTGGTGCACACAGGGTGCCAAAGTTCAGCAATCTTTCAGCGGAAAGATAGTGCATCAGGAAAGGTAGCTTTCTGCTTTGAACCTTCCTTAGTCGATTACCATCGGTTTACTTACTGCGCGGTGACTGTGATGTCCTGAACCGTCAGTGTTTAGTGTAAACCAAGACAATGATATCAACACAATAACTCTTCTTATTCATTTTTTCTTATAGTTTTGTGCGTTGTGGCCATGGACAACTCTTGGATTCTTAAGTGCATACATTTGAAGCGGCCTATCTTCGCACTTAAATAGGTGATCTCCTATAAGGTATCCCGTTATACCCCCGATTTTAGTTGGGAAAGAACGAAGAAGTTCATCCGAACCGTCCAATGAAGAATAAGAGGAGAGCAAAGCGCGCCATTACTCGCAAGTGTTAGGAATCATTAAAAGCTTTAAAAACTTATCATACACCATTTATGCAGGTAGCACTTAATGTTTATCGCGTGAACATCCTTGGAATTATATTTCTTTAAAGAATAACAATATGAAGTGCTCTTACTTCAAGTGAAGCGCTAAAACTGAACCTCCACAGTTTAGTTTTCTTATTGAACTAATTTTTTGGGATCTCTAGTCAGTAAGGTTGGGTTACCACCATAAGATTCTTATTGTTTGGGTTTTAAGCTCATTCCTCTAGACATGCAGAATATTTGATCTTTGGGTAGGCCTTTAGTTAATGGATCTGCTATGTTATCCTTTAATTTGACATAATCAATAGAAATGACACCCGTACTGATCAACTGTATAATGGTCTTAGGCCTCCAATGAATATGTCTAGACTTGCCGGTGTACATATTATTATGTGCCCTTCCTAAAGCTGATTGGATGTCACAGTGAATCATCACCGAAGATATGGGTTTATCCTAACAAGGGATATCCTCTAAGAAGTCGTGAAGTCATTCTGCTTCTTCTCCTACTTTATCCAAAACAATAAACTATGATTCCATCATGGATCGAATGATGCATGTTTGCTTAAAGGACTTCCAAGAAACAACCCCACCACCAATTGTAAAAACATACCCACTGGTGGATTTTGTGTTCTTTATGTCTGATATCTAGTTTGCATCACTGTATCCTTCTAATACGGCTGGATATCTAGAATAATGTAATCCGAATATTTCAGATATTATAGTGTCTGAGTTAACGCCTTCCAGTGATCAATTCCAGAATTACGAGTAAACCTAGCCAATTTATTGACTGAATAAGCGATATTGGGTCGAGTACAGTTTGTAATATATATTAAAATGCGCATATCGCTTTTGGGATATGGGTGCATTATGATTATTATCAATTCTATGATTAATATCCATTAGTGACTTCATATGGGGACTGTCAAATACATCAAATTTCCTCAAAACATTTTCAATGTAATGAGATTGAGATAAGACCAGCCTGCCAGATGTCTTAGAAATCTTAATTCCTAAGATTACATCTGCAATACCCATATCTTTCATGTCGAATCATTATTTCAACATACTCTTGGTTTCTAGGATCAAGTTTAGACTACTTGGTGATGAACATGACATTTACGTAAAGGCATATCATGACAAATGAGTCAGAGTTACCTTTGATATAGATACATTTATCACATTCATTTATGGAGAATTTTTTTGATAATAATGTATTATCAAACTTTTCATGCCATTATTTCGAGGCTTGTTTGTGTTCGTACAGAGACTTAACAAGTCAACATACTTTCTTTTCTTGTCCTGGAACCACATACCCCTCAGGTTGTTCCATGTATATTTCCTTTTCCAACTCTCTGTTAATTTATTAAGGTTGTCTTAACATCCATTTGATGTATCTCAAGGTCACACAAATCTGCAATGTCTATGAATACCCTTATGGAAAGGTTTATAAAAAATTAGAATAATTGTCACGACCCGACCCCGGGCCCGCGACTGGTGCCCTACCTGGGCACCCTTACAGGTATACATCAGAGAAAATCAGCGGAACATACATGAAACTTAAAAAAATAAATCATCAAAGGTAAAATCAACAGGTTAGCCGATAGGGCTACCTTCCTGGACATACATATATATAACCGAAGCAGTTGCCTCATTTCCTTTACAAAAAGACCCACAATATGTGACTACAGACCTCTAAGAGTTTCAACATAACCACTGTGGCGGGACAGGGCCCCGCCATACCCCTGGATATTCATGAAACTACTACCTCAGGGAAAACCGTACCAAGAGTTAAGCCTCCGGAGCAAATGGAGCTTTCTCTCAAAAACTGAACCGAGATCCTAAGAGCGAGGATCACCAACCTGGGTACCTAAAACCTGCGGGCATTTAACGCAGCCCAGAAGGGTCGATAACAAAAGTGCGAATATGGAACAAAATATAACGTACAGTAAACAAATCATAACTGTACAATAGAATGACCGGGACAAGTATAAAAAGTACATACCAGATCCTGCCGTGTCATTACCACTTATGAACTTAATCGTAGCTAATTATCTATTCCCATTTTCAATAAAAGTTATAGTCACACTCTTGTGCACATGATTAGGAAAATCATTAAGTTCATTACCATATAACTTACTTATCTTTCATAACACAATCCGGCCCTTTTATGGAGGGACGATATACTACCCGATCCAGACGCGATCAAGTCACACAAAATAGCAAAGTGTGGCGTGGAATCCCAATCGCTGCCGATACTATAAGTGTCAAATCTAACCATGTGACGCACTCGTGGCATCCCACCTCGGCGTACACATACACAATACATATATATATCTCGCGTGGAATCCCACATCACCGGATACTATAAGTGTAGAATATAACCATGGGTCTCACGCCCATAATATCAATCAAAGCGGTGGTATAACGTCTTGGGGTTACCGCCATTTATACTCTTACCTCGGAGAAATTGGTAAGCGGGGTATAACGTCTTGGGGCTTGCCGCCATTTATACTCTTACCGGAGAAGGTGGTATAACGTCTTGGGGCTTGCCCGCCATTTATACTCTTACCCTATCTCGTGGGTCGTCAAACAACACATAAAGCGGGTGGTGCAGTCTTGGGGTTTACCCTCACTTATGATCTTACTCGGAGAAGGTGGTATAACGTCTTGGGGCTTGCCGCCGTTTATACTCTTACCTATCTCGTGACCATCAAACAAGACATAAGCACTACCATATCTTTTATAAAAATCAGGAATTTAACGAGTACTACAAATAACGGAAGCATACGTGCAATCCCACATCATCGTCGACGCGTCAAGTAACTTATAACAAGACAGTCGGCCCTCCAACCGAGAGTCGCGGCAACGTAATAAAACATAGTACTTGCACTCAAAGGCTATCACCAGCACATATAGGCTAATTCTCAATTAACCAAGCCAAAGTACTTATCAGGGCACAAATAGAATAATTCTCATTTAACAAGCCAAAGTACTTATCAGGGCACAATTAGAATAATTCTCATTTAACAAGCCAAAGTACTTATCAGGGCACAAATAGAATAATGCTCATTTAACAAGCCAAAGTACGTATCAGGCACAAATAGAATAATTCTCATTTAACAAGCCAAAGTACTTATCGAGGGCCTGAATAGAATAATTCTCATTTAACAAGTCAAAGTACTTATCAGGGCACAAATAGAATAATTCTCATTTAACAAGCCAAAGTACTTATCAGGGCACAAATAGAATAATTCTCATTTAACAAGCCAAAGTACTTATCAGGGCACAAATAGAATAATTCTCATTTAACAAGCCAAAATACTACGTACGTACATTCTTTTCAAAAGACTCCTTTCCAAATAAAACTTCCCCGATACTAACAACCGTAGTATCAAGTCCTATCCACCTTTCAAGACAAGTCACAATACCTTTTTAGAAATACAATTACCGGCTTCTAAATCAAGTGACTTCTTTGTTAAAAACCTTAAGCAATTGGTACCTTTAAACCAATTTGCCCTTCCTTAATACAAGTTATTCCTTTGATTACTTTATTAGAGAAAACCATTCTCTTAACCTTCCATAAAGCCATTATAACCAACTTCCCATAAAGCTGTTATAACCCTTTATGGTTTAGACCAATACGTTCCTTTTATAACCAAGAGACTTCTACTTTTTGAAACTAAGTATTTTATACTTTCAAATCAATTCTCTTAACTTTCAAAAAATACAATTAGTCTCTTAACCTTTAGAAAACAAGTGACTCCTTTTATTATAAAACCTTAGGCAATTGATGCCTTAAAATCAAGTCATTTATCTTTCCATAAAGCAAATATAACTAACTTCCCATAAAGCCGTTATATTCACTTTATACCTTAGCCAAAAACAATTTCCTATCCAAGGGACTTATACGTTTAAAACGGAACAAGTATCACATACTTTAAAACTCTTTAAGTCCCTAACCTTAATAAAACTTAAGACATCCTTCATACTTTCAAAGAAGTGAGTTAATCTCCTAACTCACCCGACTTGGCTATTCATAAAACTAGTAAAGGATATCAAGGTGTTGTACGTCTACCGTACTACATACGTGCCACTAGTCATGCTCAAAGATAGGAAAAGTTCTACATGGAGTAAATCACACAACTACCTCTTAACTTCTAAGAGTAGAAGGAAACATGAAATGATACCACAGGTATATTCCATACATAGAATCATGCCAAAGGAAGGAAGAGGTTCACATACCTCGCGACGATTGTCGACAAGTAGCAAAATGCTCCAAAGTACTTCAACCTTGAGCTATTCCATTCTTCAAGTAGGATACGCTATACTTAGTACTTCAACCTATAATGGTCACCATACGTCCATTAACCTCTAATTCAAACGTAGAATATTCTAAGTGCTAAGTCACTAAATTCTACGGAAAATCGGACAACACCTCCTTTGTTTCTACTTACTTTGCCACCTTTTTCAAGGCCGAATACAATAACCAAACACGCCACATTTAAGGCCCAATCAATGTAATCAACAATAGGGGATTACACGCCTACCAGACGTGTAAAATTCCGCCCCATAAACGATATCAAAAAATAATACAACTTACTAGGCCAATTCGGCTAACTTGAAGTACTACAACATCAATTCTTATCCAATTTCCATTCCAATCCACGTTATTAGCCTAACATGATATCAAGTCGCAAATGATTATAACTACTATAATCTTCAGTCAATAACATGACGATTCTAATAAACGACCAAAATGTAATCCAACTTAACATGGCCTACATTACATTTCGGATTTTCAAGGCTACAATCAATCCATAATCCTTATAAACTTCAACACAAATACTTCATGCTAGCAACAAGTAAAGCTAACAACAATATAAATAATCTTGTAACACTATCAAAGAACAAGATTATACCTCAACGAATCTTAATACAATCTTCAAATCCGAAGTAGCTCCTTAGCAACTTAGAGCCTCTTCAAGACACTTCAATCCGCTCCTTGAGACCCTTAGAACCATACCAACAACTTTCCTTCAAACTTCCAATTCAAAACCTAGAAAGCCACTAGGTTTTCACTTTGCGACTAATACGAAAACTCTCTTTTTCCGGGATTTTCCTATTGAGATACACTTACTATACCCTTAGGTACCTTGGTTTAAAGTGGGGAGGTTATTGGTCAACAATAGAAAATTTTCTCTTGACCCTTAGCAAAACCGTGAGCCTCACTTAGCACAAGAACAAGATTTCAAAATATTTTCTAAGTGTGGAGAAAGGCAAAGTCTTGCACTACTAGTAAGCTTATATTACACAAGGAAGGGTTAAGATTAAGACACTTGTGTGGTTTGGATGAGATTCATTTAAATATCAAGCTAAGTGGGGTCATTGACTTGGTCAATGTTGTCAAGCTACTACTTGCAAGACTTGTCTTGCTAACCAAGGTCCAATGACCCTCTTGCCCTTGCAAGATTTCGTCCAAGGCATCATTTAAGGGGGGTGACACGTGTCGCCCTCCCATTCGTCACAATAGTACATTTTCCGACAATTTCAAATTCCGATAACTTTTTACAAGTCTCAAATTTTAACACTTGCGAGTTCTTACGTACGTTCTTAAAACATGTCCTGTAAATACGGGGTGTAACAATAATCATCCAAAAACATAACATAATAACGATGGTCCAAAGAACTTAGAACTGGAGATGTCCATAAATCGCTATGAATAATGTCAAAATGCATCAAAGTACGAGAAGTAGAAGCTATAAATGGTAATCTAATATATTTCCCTAACGGACAGGAATGACAAATTGGAGTACTACGTGTACCCTTACAAGAAATAAAATTGTTTTTATGCAAGAAAGAAATAATTGACGACCCATGATGACCCAAACGTGAATGCCACAAGGAAGGAGTTAGAGCAGCAAATGTCGATGGCATGTCTTGACTCGAGGAAATGGTGGATGTGATTGGATAAAGATCTCCCCTACTGGTGCATCTCATGAGAGGTATCCCCGTTTTGAAATCCTTCACGAAAAACTAAAATGGATCAAAATTAACATAAATCCAATTATCAGTGGTGAATTTGCGAACAAACACCAAATATTTAATTAAGTTAGAGGCATGGAGGGTATTTTTCAAGACAAGATATGGATGTGGGGGAGACAAAGTTGTATTACCGTAATCATGAATTGGAATTGAGTTTCCATTACTAATGCCACAATTTTTGCTCAAATTGAAATAAGATGAGAGAGTACCTTGGTCGGACGTCATGTGAGAAGTGGCACAGATGTCCATGTACCAATTCAAGTTTGGAGGATTTAATCCAAGTGTATGCATGGCAGCTTCAATATTGGTGAGTGTCGGGATCGAATTTGAGCCTACAGCAGTGAAGGCATGCGGGGGTCGATGCCCAAGCAAACCCGACCCAGATCATTGCAAGTTATTGCCGTAAGAACCTGAAAAATTGGGCTGGACCGGGGCCTAATTTCCTGAGAAATAACTGGGCGGGCAGTAGGCTGGACTAGCCCAATGGCCACTGGTTCAGGTCCACTGCCAAGGGGCCCAGGGCTGAGACCAGGTGGGCTGGGGCCCAGTACCCCAAGGCCCACTATCGAGGTTTCTATTGTTTCATCAGCCGCTGTTGTTGCCGCTGCAATTTTTTCCATTGTTTTATAGTTTTAACCATTCTTGCAGTTTTGGCCGAAATTATCAATAAAATCGTGTGAGTTATCGGACGTAGTCATCATCTCCACAGAACTTATGTCGGTAGTCGCCTTCTTGGCCAAGTCGGCTTCTTCTAACGTGAGCATCGAACAAGCTTGATGAAAAGGGGAAAGTGGATTACTTTGACGTAGTGTGAATCCCAACGCCATTATAGGCCTCATATAGGCCTACAACCATTTGTAGAACAAGACGATTATTGGTAACAGGCGCTCCAATATTACGGAGTTGGTCCGCCAATTCCTTGAGTCATTTACAATAAGCTGAAACATTCGGGAAATCTTTCATGCTGACTTGTGAAAATGCTTGCTCAAGAGTGACAACTCGGGAATGTAGTCAAATTTTTAAGTATGTTCAAATTTCCTCAAAACATCTTCAATGTAATGAGATTGAGATAAGATCAGCCTGTCAGATGTCTTAGAAATCTTAATTCCTAAGATTACATCTGCAATACCCATATCTTTCATGTCGAAACATTATTTCAACATACTCTTGGTTTCTAGGATCAAGTTTAGACTACTTGGTGATGAGCATGACATTTACGTAAAGGCATATCATGACAAATGAGTCAGAGTTACCTTTGATATAGATACATTTATCACATTCATTTATGGAGAAACTTTTTTATAATAATGTATTATCAAACTTTTTTATAATAATGTATTATCAAACTTTTCATGCCATTGTTTCGAGGCTTATTTGTGTTCGTACAGAGACTTAACAAGTCGACATACTTTCTTTTCTTGTCCTGGAACCACATACCCCTCGGGTTGTTCCATGTATATCCTCTTCCAACTCTCTGTTAATTTATTAAGGTTGTCTTAAGATCCATTGGTCACACAAATCTGCAATGTCTATGAATACCCTTATGGACGTTAATCTAGACACAAGGGAGTATGTGTCGAAGTAATCGAGACCTTCCTTTTGTCTGTAGCCTTTGACTACTAATTTGGCCTTATACTTGTCAATAGTTCCATCTGCTTTGTACTTTCTTTTGAGTATCCACTTACAACCCAAAGGTTTGCTTTCCTGAGGAAGATCAACTATTTTCCAAGTATGGTTTTGCATGATGAAATTTATTTCTCTTTCTATAGCTTCTTTCTAAATCGGTGCTTGTAGAGTTGATAATGCTTCCTTAATTGTCCTCGGTTCATTTTCAACCATATAAGTTAGAAAATCTAGACCAAAGATTTTGTCCTTTTTGGCCCTTTTGCTCCGTCTTGGTTCAACCTCTGGAACATCTAAGTGTTGTAGATCTGTAACATTAAGTTCTGGATAGTCAATAACTTCTGATTTCTGTAGATTTGGAACGTCTAGTTTCGGATAATCATAAACTCTCGGGTCTTGTTGATTTTGAGTATTTTGTTCATAACTTATTTCTTTTTTCCTTTTGAGGAAAGATTTGTTTAAAGAATTTAACATTCCTTGATTCCATGATCGTACCCTCGTGGATATCATGTATCTCTGACTTATACACTAAGAAGTGATAAGCACTGCTGTTATTTTCATATCCAATGAATATGCAATCTACAGTCTTAGGTCCAATTTTGACATGTTTTGGTTTAGGTACTTCGACCTTTGCCAAACAGCCTCACACTTTCAAATATTTGTAAGTGAGTTTATTTCTTTTCCATGATTCATATGGAGTTTTATCCTTACGCTTATGCGGAATTCTATTGAGAATTAGCGGTAAGAATCGTTTCGCCCCACATGTTTTAGGCTAAACCAGAATTGATAAGTAAAACATTCATCATTTCCTTTAACGTACGATTTTTACGCTCGGCAATATCGTTAGACTGAGGTAAGTAAGGAGAGGTTGTTTGATGAACAATGCCGAATTGAGCACAGTATTCTTCAAACGGAGATACTCAAAGGAAAGTCTTGTAAAGGAAAGTCTTTCATTATGAGAATAATTGGAAGTGCAACTGGTGGAAGACTCAGAGAAATCAAAGTTTTGATTAATGCACAGGACAAGACAAGTTTCTATCTTCATACTCAAATTTCATGGAAGAACGTATGATGATAGTTGTTATTAACTTTATTTTCTTTGCAGGTACCACATGGAGATACAGGCAAAACACATGATACACACATTGTCACATTTATCCAGTCATAGGAACTGTTATGCAGATATTTTTTTACAGAAAAAGACATGATCTCAAAGGCATATGCAGAATTGGAAGCAACTTACAGTTGCATTCAATATGCAGGAAAAGATATGGAACCTATATGGACTGATATAATACATGGTATCACACAGATCATACATACTGTTAAACAGTGGGTCCCGCCGTGTGGCCCATGTACCGTGTGGGGCCCTTCCCCTTTCCTTGTGTATTTGGTAAATATTAGACTTAGCTTTGTACCTTAATTAGGAGTGTAATATTACCATAATTGTAAAGTTAGTCTTCAAATAGAATAGGAATTTCTAATTAGAATAGGAAGAGGATCTTCCTTGTAACTTGTATATATATGTCTTTCATTAATAAGAATAATCAAGAGATTATTTTTTACATTCTTTCATGGTATCAAGAGTCTAGGTTCTCTTTACCCTGCTTCCGCTCCTCAAAATTTCTTCTTCTTTCTCGAAATTTTGTCCTGAAATTCTCGATTTTTTTGTGTGTTTCTTCTTTAACAAAAACTGAGTTTCTTCTCTTCCAAAAACATTTCTCACAAATTCCTTTCTCTGAATCTTGTTGTTCTATTCCCTATGGCTGATAAGAACACTTTTCACCCTGCCATCACAGTTTCTAATATCAAGAGCGTTCTTCCTATCGTTCTTGACCTAGAAAACGTTCAATATGAGACATGGGCGAATTATTCAAGATTCATGCTAAAGCACATAAAGTTCTTCACCACATCATCTCTCCTCCTCCTTCAAAGGAGGATGATAAGGCGTCTACATCTAATGTTCCCACTCAAGAAGCAGACCCAGAATTATGGGACATGCTTGATTCCAAGGTTCTTCAGTGGATTTATGCCACTATCTCCTTGGATCTCTTACATACGATTATGGAACCCAACTCTACAGCTTGACGGCGTGGAACCGTTTGCGTGACATATTTCAAGATAACTGTCATTCTAGAATTGTTATTCTTGAGCAGGAATTTTCGCAAGTGGCTATGGCAAATTTTCCCAACGTCTCTTCTTATTGCCAATGCCTTAAGGACTTGGCAGATCAACTTCGCAACGTGGGTTCTCCTGTTTCTAACAGTCGTCTGGTTCTTCAGATGGTTGCAGGCCCGTCAAAGGCCTATAATGGTGTTGCTTCAGTTATTCGACAGAGTAACACCTTGCCAGAGTTCTATCAGTCCCGCTCCATGCTTACATTGGAAGAAGTTGGCTTGGCTAAGAAAGCATCGATTGAGAGTAGTCATGTCGGTATGGTGACTACTTCTAATTTTTCTCCTTCCAATCCAGCCACCGTAACCCAAAGTCACAACAACGGAGGTGGTAAGAAAGGCCAGAATAAGAAGAATAAAGACAATAATCGTGGCGGCAACAACCAACAACATCAACAACAGTCGTGGAGCCCACAAGGGCCCCCTGGACAGTGGAAGTGGGTCCCAGCACCTCACAGCACCGCAGCTCAACCTTACAGCGCCGCGGCTCCACCTTACAGCGCTGTGGCGCCTCAGTATCCGCCAGGATACTCGCCTCGGCCCAGCTTCTCCCCAGTACAGACTCCTGGGTTAAGACCTGGGCAGTCTCAACAGTCTAGTATACTTGGGCCTCGCCCCCACCAGGCTCACTACGCAGTGGGACATACACAGACCGACATTGAAGCAGCGATGCACACACTTGGCTTGACTCAACCGGACCCTAATTGGTACATGGACACCAGTGCCACTACCCACAAGACATCCGATCAAGGTACTCTCTCGTCTTATTCCAATTTGAGTACTAATCGTGGTATAACTGTTGGTAATGTCAATTCTATTCTAATTAAGGGTTATGGTCATAAAACCTTGTCTCCTCCTCATCCACCACTTGTCCTGAAAAATATCCTTCAAGCCCCAAAATTAATTAAAAAATTAGTATTTGTCCGTAAATTCACAACTGATAACTGGGTTTCTATTAATTTTGATCCATTTGAATTTTCTGTAAAGGATTTCAAGACGGGGAGTCATCTCATGAGGTGTAACAGGGGGGCCTATATCCAATCACACCAAGTCCAAGCTTCTCGCAACAAGCTATGCCATCCACATTTGCAGCTCTTGCTCCTTCCTTGTGGCATGCTCGTCTAGGTCATTCGGGGTCGTCTATTTTATCTTCTTTAGATAGACATAAGTTTATTTCTTGTAAGGGTACGCGTAGTACTCCAATTTGTCAATCATGTGCTTTGGGAAAGATTATTAAATTACCATTTGTAGCTTCAAATTCGAATACATCTATGTCATTTGAAATTATTCATAGTGATTTATGGACATCTCTGGTTCTCAGTTCTATGGGTCATCATTATTATGTTCTATTCTTAGATGACTATACTAAATATATATGGACGTTTCCAATTGCGAAAAAATCTCACGTTTTTTCCATCTTCATAAAATTTAGAGCCTTCATAAGAACGCAATTCGAACGGAAAATAAAAAATATTCAATATGATAATGGCAAAGAATATGATAATGGAGAATTTAGGGAGTTTTGTGCTCAAAATGGGATAAATTTTCATTTTTCTTGTCCTCATACGTCTTCACAAAATGGAAAAGCTGAGCGAAAAATTTGTACCATTAATAATATTGTCCGCACTTTATTGGTTCATTCTTCCGTTCCTCCATTCTTTTGGTATCATGCACTACAAATGGATACTGATCTCCTAAATATTCTTCCCCCTAAAGGCTTGACATATTCATCCCCTCTAAAAGTGTTATACAATAAGACTCTGTCATACACTCATCTTAGGGTCTTCGGATGCTTATGTTATCCACTGTTTTCATCCACTACAATCAACAAACTTCAGGCACGTTCTACTCCTAGTGTATTTTTGGGTTTTCCGTCAAATCACCGTGGTTATAAATGTTTTGATTTGTACTCTAAACGAATCATCATTAGTCGTCATATTCTCTTTAATGAATCCCAATTTCCCTTCTCTAAAGTAAAAAATCCCGTGTCTAGTTCCTATGATTTTTTGGATGATGATATCTCCCCCTATGTTCTCCGACATTTTTCAGGTTTGCCAGAAAATACGCAGGTTCCCCAAAACCCGCCCTCAGCGTCGTGACCCTGCATATAGGCGCCGCAGCGCCAAAACTCCTGCGAGCCCTGCAGTACTTCTGGGACCGCGGCGCCTTCGACGGTACTTTCAGATATTTCAGAAAATTCCCAAAATTCACCCAATCCAGCCCAGAGTCATGGTCCAATCACTCGTAGTCAAATGGGTATTTTCAAACCAAAAAGACATTTCAATTTAAATTCAAATGTTCTTAAATCTCCATTACCTCGTAATCATGTGTATGCTTTAAATGACCCTAATTGGAAAATTGTCATGACCGAGGAATATAATGCTCTTATTGATAATAAGACGTGGGAGTTGGTACCCGTCCATCTGATGTTAATATTATTCGATCTATGTGAATTTTTGTTCATAAGGAAAATTCTGATGGTTCATTTGCAAGGCATAAGGCTAGACTTGTAGGTGATGGTAGACTCAGCAGGTTGGTGTAGATTGTTGTGAGACATTTAGCCCAGTGGTCAAGCCGACTACCATTCGTACTGTGCTCAGCTTGGCTCTTTCGAAATCATGGCCCATTCATCAGCTAGATGTGAAAAATGTTTTCCTACATGATGATCTTCAGGAGACAGTGTATATGCATCAGTGTCATGACCCGACCCCGGGCCCGCGACTGGTGTCCTACCTGGGTACCCTTACAGGTACACATCAGAGATAATCAGCGGAACATACATAACTTAACAAGAAATAAATAATAGGTTAGCTGATAAGTCTACCTTCCTTGATACATATAACTATGTAAAACCGAAAGCAGTTACCTCTTTTTTTTTTCTTTACACGACCCAATCCACAAGATATGACTAAAGATCTCTAAGAGTTTTGACATAACAACTGTGACGGGACAGGGCTCCGCCATACCCCTGAATGTACATAAACCTACAACCTCAGGAAACCGTACCAAAATGCAAAGCCTCCGAAATAATGGAGCTTTCCAACCAGCTGAACAGCGATCCTAAGAATGAGGATCAACAAGCTATGTACCTCAACTCGCAGATTTAACGCAGCCTCAAGGAGGTCGATTTAAATATGTACCAAGTATGTGAAATTGAAAATAATGTAATGAAATCATAACAGTCTATAATAAAGCTAGAGACATGTATGATAACCAAAAAAACAGTACCCTATGCCTTGCCGAAGTGAAAATAATGAAAGTCAGTTTTACCTTGTACAGACTATTTCAACACATGAACAATAGTCACACCAGGGCTATGGACACAAGCCCTCAAATATCATCACACAGTCCAGTAAGGGTCTCAAGCCCACAAATATCAAAGCGTGCCCGTGGAATCCCCCATCACTGCCGACAGCTATAAGTGAAGAATATAACCATGTGACGCGCCCGTGGCATCCTACCTCACTGTCGGCGTACACACCTATAATACATATATATATATATATATCTATATCCACCGTGGAATCCCCATCAGCGACAGTAGTAAGTGTAAAATATAACCGTGTGTGCGCGTGGCATCCTACCTCACTGTCGGCGTACACACATATACAATATATATATATATATATATATATCATGCCCGTGGAATCCCTCATCTCGGGTACATGACTTCATGGAGAGCTAATCCATGGAGTAATATTCGTATATAACATGCCCGTGAAATCCCTCATCCCGGGTACATGTCTTCATGGGGAGCTAGTCCATGGAGTAATAATCGTATATAACATGGTCGCATGCCCCGGAATCCCTCATCGTATAAGCATGGCCATGGGGTAATAAAACAAATCCGGGAATCTAACCCGTCTCCTGGTCGCATGCCCCGGAATCCCTCATCGTATAAGCATGTCCAATGGAGTAATAAAAACAATCCGGGAATCTAACCCGCATCCTGGTCGCATGCCCCGGATTCCCACATCGTATAAGCATGTCCAAGGATCAATCACAATGGAAGCATACCCGTGGAAGCCTCCGTCATTGTCGGTACGTCCAAGTAAATTCACAACAAGACAGACGGCCCTCCAACTGAGAGTCACGACAGCGTAAACATATAATACTTGCATTCAAGGCTATCACAAGCAAGCATAGGCAAGTTCATAAAATCTTTAGACTTTCATTTTATATACTCAAGGCACTTTTCGTTTCACATAAAAACCCGAGAATTTAACCCAAAGTACTACGTACTCCCATTCTTTTCAAAAGACTCATTTTCTTATAAAACCCCAAGATACTAACACCCGTAGTATCAAGGCATGTCTATTTTTCAAATTAAGTTACTAGACCTTTAGAAATTCATTTCAAGACTTTGAAACCAAGTAACTTCCAATTTTCCAACCTAGGCAACTCATGCCTATTAATCAAAATAGACAACTCTCTTAACCTTCCATAAAGTTGTTATAACTAACTTCTCATAAAGTTGTTATAACTCTTTATGGTTTAGACAAATTCATTCTTTTTTTTATAACCAGGAGACTTATATTTTCAAATCAAGTTGCATAACTTTCAAAATACTTCAAGTCTCTTATCTTTTAGGAATCAAGTTTCTTACTTTAGAAATCAAGTCTTCTTATCTTTAGAATGTCAAGAAATCAATACTTTCCAAATCAAGTATTCTATACTTTTAAACCAAGCCATTTCTTCCTTTAAGAATCAAGTCCCATAACTTGAAAAATAAAGTCTCTTAACCTTTTAAGAATTTAAGGTTCATAGTCTTAAAACTTCATAACATAAAGACTTTAAATTAAGTAACATATACTTTTGTGCGTTGTGAATAGGTTATATTTATTTATAACGATCTTATTAAAGCAGTCATGATCTAGAAAATGTAATACAATTTTGTCTTATCTTAGCTTCTATGCAGATGGAGGATTCTACTCATTTTAATTTAATTTATTGTCGATACCTTTTCTTTTATTAACGTTGCAATGGCTTGTTCGATACTTATTCTCATTCGTGCAGTAAATTAGCAAAGTCAACTCGACTCCAAATACTTCCTAACGACTCTTACCAACATCCCCCATAAGACTTGGTAAGAACTTAGGATAACTTAGACATAACCTTTACATAGAGTAAATCAACATACATACCTCTTAACTTCTAAGAGTAGAAGGAAACATGAAATAATACCACATGTATATTCCATACATAGAATCATGCCAAAAGAAGGAAGAGGTTCACATACCTCGCGACGATTATCGACAAGTAGCAAAATGCTCCAAAGTACTTCAACCTTGATAGCTACTCCATCCTTAAGTAGAATACGCTATACGTAGTACTTCAATCCTATAATGGCCATAATACGTCTATTAACTTCTAGCTTCAAACGTAGAATATTCTAAGTGTAAAGTCACCAAATTCTACGAAAAATCGGACAGCACTTCCTTTGTTTCTACGTATTTTTCCACCTTTTTCGAGGCCCGAATTTAACAACCAGACACGCCACATTTAAGGCCCAACAATTCATCTATCCAAAGGGGATTACACACCTTAACAGGACGTGTAAAATTCTGCCCCACAATAATACAAAACAATCCAATAATTTCATGCCATTCTCGGCTATAATGTATCATACTACAAAGTCTTATCCAATTCCTTATTCAAACCAAGTTGTTTAGTCTAACATGTTATATAGCCGCAATTGATTATAACAACTATAATCTTCAATTAGATAACATGCGACGATTCTAACTATCGACCAAATTGTATTTCAATTTCAAATGGCTAACAATGTTATTTCGGATCTTAGGCTTCCAGTATCCATAGCACTTATAAATCTCTAATACATATCTCATGCTTGTTTAAAAACATCACTACCACAATATGAAATCTTATAACACTAAAGAGAATAAGATTATTACCTAGACAAGCCTTAATCCGTCTTCAAGATCCGAAGTCGCTCCTTAGCAACTTAGCGCCTCTCCTTGACACTCCAATCCGCCACTTGAAGCCCTTAGAAGTTCACAACCAACTTTCCTTCAATATCCAATCCAAACCTAAGAAAGCGACTTAGGTTTTCACCTTGCGACTAATACAAAAACGACACTTTTCCGGGATCTTTCTATTGAGATACCCTTACAATACCCTTAGGAACCTTGGTTTAAAGTGTGGAGATTATTGAACAACAAACGAAATTTTTTCTCCTTCCTTGGAACACTAACCCGAGAGCAACATAGAAGACATTCAAAGTTTCTTGAAATTTTTCTAAGTATGGGAACTAGTCTTGCTAGTAGTAAGCTTATATAACCATATGGAGGGTCAAGATTAGAACAATTGGGTGGCATGGATACATTCCACTAAAAGATCAAGCCAAGTGGCTCTTTGACTTAGTCAATTTTATCAAGCTCAAGCCTAGCAAGACTTACTCATCTTTATTATGGTCAAATGACCATTGAACCCATGGTCCAATCGACCATGACCAACCAAGGGGGTGACACGTGTCGCCCTCCCATTCGTCGCAATATTTCGTTTTCCGACAATTCTATAATTCCGCTAAATTTTAACTAGTCTCAAATCTTAACATTTTTTAGTTCTTACGTACGTTCATTATAAACATGTCCGGGAGTTACGGGGTGTAACATTCTTTCCCCTTAGAAACATTCGTCCCCGAATGTTCTTTCGGAGTCAATCTAATATTTCTCGGTATAGTCTCACAAAACTACACTTAATGGAACTTAATTATGCCACCTATGCCCCTAATACCTAGCACACACATATCCATCCATCATATGCCAAATGAGAAGACAAATCCAAAGTGTGCACCATCACTATTTACTCTCATTCATGGCCTAAAAGGATTATCTTTTCGTACTTCCAAGTTACTCTAGCATACATACATAGTCTCAATATTATCCGTTCATGACACTTAAACTTACAACAACCTTGTCATGCATACAAGTCTCTAAAGGGGTCAAAGATATACCTGAAATCATATAGGCGGTTCAAAGGACCGCTAAAACTGGGAACTTCCACCACGACCTCTGTCACGGCCTGCCGGTGTAAGAATATCCTGCCTAGCTATTGAAGGCTAAGAACCCGCGATCGATCCAAAGATCGCTATCCCACCGCACCTCTGGTGGACGATCTCACCAAATGGCCGCAAGCATAACAAGCTGTTGAAGTAGTACGACACTCCCCAAAATGGAATCTACCACAGCGACCACACCGAGGCAAAGGTGGCTTTCCCTAGCTACTACCCTCGGACATCTGTGAACCTGCCGCCCTCGAGCCCTGACCTGCTCCCGAATATCCCCAGCGATCAAACCTCCTGCCAGAAGACCGAGAAGGAGCACTCTGTGTCGGCTGAAATGTAAACCTAGCCTGCTGCTGAGGCTGTCCGTCTCGAAAGTGTTACACCCCGTAAGTTCAGGACATGTGTAAGTGAAGGTACGTAAGGAACACAAGACTTGGAAATTTGTACTAAAGGAAGAATTGTTTTTCCGACGGAAAATCTTCCGGACGTCGGAAAGGAAAAATGTTCGTTATTGAGAATTGGATTCTCAAAATGCATTATTTGAAGAGTAAGGAACTTATTAATATTATGGAAATTTATTTTTACGGATTTGGTCACGTGGGGCCCACCCGAGGAATTTTATGTTTTGTGGGGCCCACGAGAGTTACGGAATTTTTATGGACGAATGAGAGGGCGACACATGGCACCCCCACATGGTCTTGGTCGAATTATTCCAAGGGTAAAATGGTCATTTACCATGGTGGAAGATAAGTCTTGCTAAGCTTGACATTGTTGACTTGTCAACTTGCCACATAAGCTTGATCCATGTGATTTTCATCTTAGCCTCACAAGTGTTTTATCTAAGCCATCCATAGTGTTATAAGTGCTAAGATAGTGCAAGACAAGCTCATTTCTACACTTAGAAAAAATCACACACCTTGTTCTTCACATGGGAGCTCTCGGCTTTGTGCCCTCCCTCACAAGAAAATTTTGTAATTTTCCTCCATTAGCCACAAGACTTTAACCCAATGTCCCCAAGGGTATTGTAAGGTTACCTCAATAGAAAGATTTCAGAAAAAACGTATTTTTACGTTAGTCGCATGAAAGCGGAAGGAGTTCTTCAACTTTGAAGTTGGAACTTGAAGATGAGTTCTTCATAGGCTTCTAAGGAATGCTTGGAGCGGATTGGAACTTAAGGAAAGGAGCTAAGAATTTCTAAGGCGCGACTTTGGATCTTGGAAATTTTAAGGGCTTGGAAAGGTATAAATTTTGTCGTTTTAGTAGTTAAGACTTACTTATTGTTGTAGCTATGGATTTTAGCAAGCATGTGTTATATAGTATGAAGTTTGATATGTTTATGGGCTATTGGAACCCTAATCCGAAAACTAGCATGTTTAGCTTTAAGATTGGAATTCAAGTTGATTATTAGTTTAAGTCGTCGCATGTTGAATAAAGAAGGAAATTTTAGTTGTTGAAGTTGTTTATGACTAAGTAACATGTCGACCTAAGAACTTGAAATTGGAAAAGGATTGGAAAAGACGTAGTGTTATTGGTTATATGTTGGCCGAGAATGGCTAGTGTAGTATTATACTATTTGGTATGAATTGTGGGGCGGAATATTACACGTATTGTAAGGCGTGTAATCCCCTTTGTTTGGTTGTTGTTTGGAGCCTTAAATGTGGCGTGTTGGTTATTGTATTCGACCTTGAAAAAGGTGGCAAAGTGAGTAGAAACAAAGGAAGTCTTTCGATTTTCCGTAGAATTAGAGACCACATACTTAGTATTATTCTACGTTGAGACTAGAAGTTGATAGTCTTGTTGTGACCATTATAGGTTGACACTTCGTGCACGGGCGTATTCGGCTTAGCTTGTGGATATTAGCGAAAGGTATGTGAACTATCTCCTCTTCTAGCATGATTCCTTAGAATAAAGAAAGTAAGTCCTACTCTCGAATGATCCATTCCTTGCTTGTATTTGGATTGCCTAAAATAGAATTTGTTCTATGTACTTCCTTGAGTGTACTTTGATGTTTAAATTGTAAGTAGTATAATCCATTTCCTTAGGGAAGTTTGGATTCTTAAAAGTGAAGGTATTTTTCTTAAAGTGCATAGAGACTTGAAAAGGAAGTGGTTTCCAAATCTTTTGGCTAGTGCCTTAGTTCTAAAACCTAAAGGTCATTATAATGACTTTAGGGGAGTCAAAGAGTGATTTACTTATTTGATTTAAAGAGGAGAAATGACATGATTTAAGAGAAGTAACTTGTGCTAAGGGTGAAGTTACTTGAGGTTTAAAAGTAGAAGAAAACTTGTTTTCTAACTATTAAGAGACTTGAAGTATTTTTGAAAGTTAAGAACTTGATTTGTAAGTATGTGATACTTGGTTTTAATAGTATAAGTCTCTTGGTTATTGAAGGAATGGATATGTCTAAAACCATAAAGGGTTATAACGGCTTTATGGGAAGTTGGTTATAACGGCTTTATGGAAGGTTAGAAAGTTGTCTATTTTGATTAAAGTTGCCTAGATTGTGAAAATTTGGAGTTACTTGATTTCAAGCTTTGAAATGAGTTTTCTAAAAGTGTAGTAACTTACTTTGAAAAATAGACACGCCTTGATACTACGGGTGTTAGTATCTTGGAGCTTTACATAGAAAGGAGTCTTTTATAAAAGAATGTACGTATGTAGTACTTTGGCTTGATAAATTGAGAATTTGTCTAAAGTGTGCCTTGATAAGTACTTTGACTTGTTAAAAGAGAATTATTCTATGTATGCCTTGATTAGTACTTTGGCTTGATAAATTGAGAATTTGTCTAAAGTGTGCCTTGATAAGTACTTTGACTTGTTAAAAGAGAATTATTCTATGTATGCCTTGATTAGTACTTTGGCTTGATAAATTGAGGATTTGTCTAAGTGTGTCTTGATAAGTACTTTGGCTTGTTAAAAGAGAATTATTCTATGTATGCCTTGATTAGTACTTTGGCTTGATAAATTGAGAATTTGTCTAAAGTGTGCCTTGATAAGTACTTTGACTTGTTAAAAGAGAATTATTCTATGTATGCCTTGATTAGTACTTTGGCTTGATAAATTGAGAATTTGTCTAAAGTGTGCCTTGATAAGTACTTTGACTTGTTAAAGAGAATTATTCTATGTATGCCTTGATTAGTACTTTGGCTTGATAAATTGAGAATTTGTCTAAAGTGTGCCTTGATAAGTACTTTGACTTGTTAAAGAGAATTATTCTATGTATGCCTTGATTAGTACTTTGGCTTGATAAATTGAGAATTTGTCTAAGTGTGCCTTGATAAGTACTTTGGCTTGTTAAAGAGAATTATTCTAAGTGTGCCTTGGTAAGGACTTTGGCTTGTAATTAAGGATTTGCCTATGTGTCCGAAATAGCGGTTGTGTGCTATTGTTATATCGGTCGTTTGGTCGTTCCGGGTTTGTGGCATTTGCATAATTCGTGGATTTGCTACCCACGATCGGAGGAATACCTCACGCGAGTCCGTAGGGCTTATGCGGGTGAAATAGTCCCACGCGGGCGGGTCCACCTATCACGAGAATACCTCATGCGAGTCCGTAAGGGCTTATGCGGGTGAAATAGTCCTATGCGAGGAATACCTCATGCGGGTCCGAAAGGGCTTATGCGGGTGAAATAGTCCCATGCGGGCGGGTCCAGCCTATGCGAGGAATACCTCACGCGGGTCCACGCGACCTATGCGGGTGAAATAGTCCCAGGGATAGGATTGCTAAATGATACTGCGGGCGGATGGTCCTGCTTGATCATAAGCTTCCTAGTTTATATTGTAAGGATACTACTGTTTACTCTCATTGTTAGTAAGGCACAATGTGTTGTATTTTGATTATAATATATGTCCCCGGATTTGTTTGTGTTACCCTATGGTCATGCTTTTACGAGGTGGGATTCCGGAGCATGGGACCACGTGGTATTTAGGACACAGGTGGGACTGGGTGTTCATGTATCCTTATTGGTGTGATTACATCATGGACTGCCGGCAGTGAGGAAGGATTCCACGGGCATGATTGATATTATGGGCGTGAGACCCATAGTTATATCTGAGTAGTGACCTTGAGGGCTTGCGTCCCTGACTTGATATGACTGCTTATGTGTTATGTACTGTAGGTTGGCTATCATACATGTCTCCTGTTTTGTTTAGACTGTTATGATTTCATTACAGTACTTATTGTTCACATACTTGGTACATTCTTCGCATCGACCTCGCCCGAAGTGCGTTATCTGCGCGAGTTTAGGTACGCTGTTTGGTGATCGGCAGGTGTAGGATCCTGCTCAGGGTTTTGGATAGCTCCCTCTATTCCGGAGTTTATCTTTGGTATATGTCCTTCAGTACAGGCTTTGTACAGTGTTGGGTACGGCGGGGCCTTGTCCCGTCATATTTCAGTTTAACTCCTAGAGGTCTGTATTCATATGTGGGATTGGACTCATGTACGGTGTAGTGTCTTTTGTTTATGTATGTATGGCAGCCTTGTCGGCTTTGCCCTTGCACGTACGGTTGTTTTAAAAAAAAATGAGGTGTTATTTAATTTCCGCAGTTTACTTGTATTGTTAAGGTAGAAGGGTGCCCAGGTAGGGCACGATCCGCAGGCTTGGGTTGGGGTGTGCCAGTGGTATCAAAGCGATCGATCCTCGGAATGTCTCTGACCGTGTCTAGTAGAGTCTTGATTATCGGTGTGTTGCGCGCCCATAAGCGAGAGGCTACAGGACATTTAGGAGTTGGTTTCTATTCTTCTCACTCTAAGATCGTGCCATAGAAATGTGTTAGTAAGAAAATTCCTCTCGACGTATTGTTGTGTTACGATTATGCCTCGAGGAGGCAACGGCCGCCTGAGAAGGGCAAAGGAGTAGCATGAGCTACTAGTCAGACTCAGAGAGATGATAGGGCTTATGCCCAGGTTATACCGGATGTTGTTCCGCAGTCGGCGAGTCCTTCTGCGCCAGGTTTTGAGGCCCCAGCACCAGCCTCGGTTTCTCAGTTAGGAGAAGACTATAGGGTCATGAGGGAAGCAGTTATGCTTTTGACCAAGATAGCAGTGCTAGCAGTTGTAAGTGATAGTACCCCAGAGTTAGGGATACTTTGATTAATAAAGTGAGAAGTAAGAATGTTGACAAGAATGATAGGTGAACTGAGACTATAGTTGTATAGAGTTCACAACTTGTAATTACCCCGTATAAGTGTAAGACCGATAGGGAAGATTGTGCGATAGAAATACTTTGGCTTATGTGACGAACCTCTAGTGAATAGGGGTAGGGTAAGAAGTACCTTGAGATAAGAGAGATTTATTTCGGACTAAGAATGAGAAGTTACAGTGACGATGAGTCGGGTTATGGACTCATTTCGGTCACCGATAGTTTGGAATGGGGTAATGTCGATTAGAAATGGTCAGTTATGTGATAGGGTCCCGAGGATGCCATGCCCAAGTTTAGTTAATCGTTATGCGAGTTTGTGGACGCGTTCCACCGAACTAGGTCGTAAGGACCAGAAGGGCCTTAGCGGAAATTCAAGTAGCATAATGGCCAAGTTGGTTAGTAACTCGAGTTGGGAGCGAAGCAGAATTTGAGATTTTGTACGTGTACTAGATGAGTTTGAAAGTACGAGAAAGTATGACAAGTAAGGAAAGAAAGGAACCTCTAAGGATCCCGTGTTTGGGAAGACTGTAACCTTCGAGTTTTGTGAGAAGGGACCACGGACGGAAGTTCCATTATTATGTTTACGTATTTTATGTGGTGGTCATGTGTGACATCGTTGGTCTTGTGCAGTTTTGATTGAGAGGCATAGTATAGAGTTTATGCCGGAGTTTGTATGGCTTGAAAACCGACTAAGAACATTCGAGGACGAATGTTTCTAAGGGGGGAAGAATATTACACCCCGTAAGTTCAGGACATGTGTAAGTGAAGGTACGTAAGGAACACAAGACTTGGAAATTTGTACTAAAGGAAGAATTATTTTTCCGACGGAAAATCTTCCGGACGTCGGAAAGGAAAAATGTTCGTTCTTGAGAATTGGATTCTCAAAATGCATTATTTGAAGAGTAAGGAACTTATTAATATTATGGAAATTTATTTTTACGGATTTGGTCACGTGGGGCCCACCCGAGGAATTTTATGTTTTGTGGGGCCCACGAGAATTACGGAATTTTTATGGACGAATGAGAGGGCGACACGTGGCACCCCCACATGGTCTTGGTCGAATTATTCCAAGGGTAAAATGGTCATTTACCATGGTGGAAGATAAGTCTTGCTAAGCTTGACATTGTTGACTTGTCAACTTGCCACATAAGCTTGATCCATGTGATTTTCATCTTAGCCTCACAAGTGTTTTTATCTAAGCCATCCATAGTGTTATAAGTGCTAAGCTAGTGCAAGACAAGCTCATTTCTACACTTAGAAAAAATCACACACCTTGTTCTTCACATGGGAGCTCTCGGCTTTGTGCCCTCCCTCACAAGAAAATTTTGTAATTTTCCTCCATTAGCCACAAGACTTTAACCCAATGTCCCCAAGGGTATTGTAAGGTTACCTCAATAGAAAGATTTCAGAAAAAACGTATTTTTACGTTAGTCGCAAGGCGGAAACCGAAGGAGTTCTTCAACTTTGAAGTTGGAACTTGAAGATGAGTTCTTCATAGGCTTCTAAGGAATGCTTGGAGCGGATTGGAACTTAAGGAAAGGAGCTAAGAATTTCTAAGGCGCGACTTTGGATCTTGGAAATTTTAAGGGCTTGGAAAGGTATAAATTTTGTCGTTTTAGTAGTTAAGACTTACTTATTGTTGTAGCTATGGATTTTAACAAGCATGTGTTATATAGTATGAAGTTTGATATGTTTATGGGCTATTGGAACCCTAATCCGAAAACTAGCATGTTTAGCTTTAAGATTGGAATTCAAGTTGATTATTAGTTTAAGTCGTCGCATGTTGAATAAAGAAGGAAATTTTAGTTGTTGAAGTTGTTTATGACTAAGTAACATGTCGACCTAAGAACTTGAAATTGGAAAAGGATTGGAAAAGACGTAGTGTTATTGGTTATATGTTGGCCGAGAATGGCTAGTGTAGTATTATACTATTTGGTATGAATTGTGGGGCGGAATATTACACGTATTGTAAGGCGTGTAATCCCCTTTGTTTGGTTGTTGTTTGGAGCCTTAAATGTGGCGTGTTGGTTATTGTATTCGACCTTTAAAAAGGTGGCAAAGTGAGTAGAAACAAAGGAAGTCTTTGCCCGATTTTCCGTAGAATTAGAGACCACATACTTAGTATTATTCTACGTTGAGACTAGAAGTTGATAGTCTTGTTGTGACCATTATAGGTTGACACTTCTACGTGCAGCGTATTCGGCTTAGCTTGTGGATATTAGCGAAAGGTATGTGAACTATCTCCTCTTCTAGCATGATTCCTTAGAATAAAGAAAGTAAGTCCTACTCTCGAATGATCCATTCCTTGCTTGTATTTGGATTGCCTAAAATAGAATTTGTTCTATGTACTTCCTTGAGTGTACTTTGATGTTTAAATTGTAAGTAGTATAATCCATTTCCTTAGGGAAGTTTGGATTCTTAAAAGTGAAGGTATTTTTCTTAAAGTGCATAGAGACTTGAAAAGGAAGTGGTTTCCAAATCTTTTGGCTAGTGCCTTAGTTCTAAAACCTAAAGGTCATTATAATGAATTTAGGGGAGTCAAAGGAGTGATTTACTTATTTGATTTAAAAGAGGAGAAATGACATGATTTAAGAGAAGTAACTTGTGCTAAGGGTGAAGTTACTTGAGGTTTAAAAAGTAGAAGAAAACTTGTTTTCTAACTATTAAGAGACTTGAAGTATTTTGAAAGTTAAGAACTTGATTTGTAAGTATGTGATACTTGGTTTTAATAGTATAAGTCTCTTGGTTATTGAAGGAATGGATATGTCTAAAACCATAAAGGGTTATAACGGCTTTATGGGAAGTTGGTTATAACGGCTTTATGGAAGGTTAGAAAGTTGTCTATTTTGATTAAAGTTGCCTAGATTGTGAAAATTTGGAGTTACTTGATTTCAAGCTTTGAAATGAGTTTTCTAAAAGTGTAGTAACTTACTTTGAAAAATAGACACGCCTTGATACTACAGGTGTTAGTATCTTGGAGCTTTACATAGAAAGGAGTCTTTTATAAAAGAATGTACGTATGTAGTACTTTGGCTTGATAAATTGAGAATTTGTCTAAAGTGTGCCTTGATAAGTACTTTGACTTGTTAAAAGAGAATTATTCTATGTATGCCTTGATTAGTACTTTGGCTTGATAAATTGAGCATTTGTCTAAAGTGTGCCTTGATAAGTACTTTGACTTGTTAAAAGAGAATTATTCTATGTATGCCTTGATTAGTACTTTGGCTTGATAAATTGAGAATTTGTCTAAAGTGTGCCTTGATAAGTACTTTGACTTGTTAAAAGAGAAGTATTATATGTATGCCTTGATTAGTACTTTGGCTTGATAAATTGAGAATTTGTCTAAGTGTGCCTTGATAAGTACTTTGGCTTGTTAAAGAGAATTATTCTAAGTGTGCCTTGGTAAGGACTTTGGCTTGTAATTAAGGATTTGCCTATGTGTGCTGGAAATAGCCGGTTGTGTGCTATTGTTATATCAGTCGTTTCGGGGTCGTTCCCCGGGTTTGTGGCATTTGCATAATTCTGTGGATTTGCTACCCACGATGCGAGGAATACCTCATGCGAGTCCGTAGGGCTTATGCGGGTGAAATAGTCCCATGCGGGCGGGTCCAGCCTATGCGAGGAATACCTCATGCGAGTCCGTAAGGGCTTATGCGGGTGAAATAGTCCTATGCGAGGAATACCTCATGCGGGTCCGAAAGGGCTTATGCTGGTGAAATAGTCACATGCGGGCTGGTCCGACCTATCACGAGGAATACCTCACGCGGGTCCACGCGACCTATCACGGGTGAAATAGTCCCGGGGATAGGATTGCTAAATGATCTGCGGGCGGATGGTCTGTGATCATAAGCTTCCTAGTTTATATTGTAAGGATACTCATTTACTCTAATTGTTAGTAAGGCACAATGTTTTGTTTTTTGATTATAATATATGTCCCGGATTTGTTTGTGTTACCACTATGGTCATGCTTTACGAGGTGGGATTAGGAGCATGGGACCACGTGGTATTTAGGACACAGTGGGGTGGGTGTTCATGTATCCTTATTGGTGTGATTACATCATGGATTGGCGGTGAGGAAGGATTCCACGGGCATGATTGATATTACGGGCGTGAGACCCATAGTTATATCGAGTAGTGACCTTGAGGGCTTGCGTCACGACTTGATATGGCTGCGTCGTGTTATATCGTAGGTTGGCTATCATACATGTCTCCTGTTTTGTTTAGATGTTATGATTTCATTCTGATGCTTATTGTTCACATACTTGGTACATTCTTGTCTTGACCTCGCCCGGGCTGCGTTCATCCGCGAGTTTAGGTACGATGTTTAGTGATCGGCAGGTGTAGGATCCTGCTCAGGGTTTTGGATAGCTCCCTCTATTCCGGAGTTTATCTTTGGTATATGTCCTTGATCTGAGCTTTATGCTGATGTTAGAGTGCAGCGGGGCCTTGTCGTCATATTTTAGTTTAACTCACAAGTGCAGTATTCATATGTGGGATTGGACTCGTATGCGGTGTAGTGTCTTTTGTTTATGTATGTATGGCGACCTTGTCGGCTTTGCCCTCGCACGCACTGGTTGTTTTAAAAAAATGAGGTGTTATTTAATTTCCGCATTTACTTGTATTGTTAAGGTAGAAGGTGCCTGGGTAGGGCACGATCCAGCTTGAGGTTCGGGGTGTGAGAAAGTTACCACAAACCACCGCCACAGCCTCTTGGTGGGCTGCGTCTGGCTGGTCCTCTCTCTCTCTGTCCTCGATCCCTTGGGCATAAGCCTGCATCCTGGCAATATCCATACCTGGCTGAAGGGTCACTCCTAGGCATGCAATAATCATATAACGGTCTAGCCCCATCACATAGCGGTGAACTCGGTCCGCCATGTCAGCTATAATAGTGATTGCATATCTGGCCAACGAGTCAAACTCCAGGTTGTACTCTCTGATAGTCCTCCCATTCTGTCTCAATGTCAAGAATCTATCCACGCGGGCTCTCCTCATCTCAGGAGGCAAAAAGTGATCAAGGAAGGCCTCTGTGAACTCATCCCAAACAGCTGGAAGAGCACTCACACCTCTAGACAGCTCCAATGACTCAAACCAGTTCAATGCAATATCACGTAACCGGTAAGAAACTAACACAACTGACTCTGTCTCCGAGGCTCTAAGCATCTGCATAGTCTGTTGTATCTGCCGAATAAACTCCTGAGGATCCTCCTCAGGTCTCGAACCATAGAACTCAAGTGGATTACAACCCAGAAAATCCCGAATCCTCAAACTGTCGGCTCTAGGATTAGCTACCTGCTCCTGTCGGCGTTGCCCTACCAATATGCTAGTCAATAACCTGATTTGCTCTCCGTAATCTTTATACTCTTCCCCTGGCTGCGGAACTGGAGGCTCAGGTATCGGAACCTCTGGAGCTGCGGCTGTTCTCGGCTCTCTCTTGTGAGATGGCGAACTTGCCGGCTGAGCCTGAACCTCGGGCATGTCTGGGCACGAGTGCGGTAACTCTCTGCGTGCAGCTCCTGCTTTGCCTTGCCGCTCTGGGCCACAGTGCGCCAGTGGAGGCATAACTGATACATAAGAATAGGTCAGAGAGGGTTCAACCTATTGTGACAGCTCTACTGCACGATCTCAGAGAGAGAAGAATGGAAACCAATCATAAATGTCCTGCAACCTCCTGATTATAGATGTGGTGCACAACACACCGATAATCAAGACTCTACTAGACACGGTCTGTAGACACTTTCAGAGGACTAACTGCTCTGATACCACTTTTGTCACGACCCGACCCCGGGCCCGCGACTAGTGTCCTACCTGGGCACCCTTACAGGTACACATCAGAGATAATCAGCGGAACATACATAACTTAACAAGAAATAAATAATAGGTTAGCCGATAAGGCTACCTTCCTGGATACATATAACTATGTAAAACCGAAAACAGTTACCTCCTTTTTTTTCTTTACAGGACCCAATCCACAAGATATGACTACAGACCTCTAAGAGTTTTGACTTAACAACTGTGACGGGACAGGGCCCCGGCATACCCCTGAATGTACATAAACCTACAACCTCAGGAAACTGTACCAAAATGCAAAGCCTCCGAAATAATGGAGCTTTCCAACCAGCTGAACAGCGATCCTAAGAATGAGGATCAGCAAGCTATAAACCTCAACCTGCGGCATGAACGCAGCCCCCCGAAGGAGGTCAATACGAAATATGTACCAAGTATGTGAAACTGAAAATACGGTAATGAAATCATAACAGTCTATAATAAAGCTGGAGACATGTATGATAGCCAAAATAACAGTACCCTATGCCTTGCCGAAGTGAAAATAATGAAAGTCAGTTTTACCTTGTACAGACTATTTCAACACATGAACAATAGTCACACCAGGGCTATGGACACAAGCCCTCAAATATCATCACACACTCCAGTAAGGGTCTCAAGCCCACAAATATCAAAGCGTGTCCGTGGAATCCCCCATCTTGAAGCGGTATAAGTGAATAATATAACCGTGTGGCGCGTGGCATCCTACCATCGGCGCATAACCATACAATATATATATATATATATATATATATATATATATATATATATATCCACCATGAAATCCCCATCACTGCGACGGTAGTAAGTGTAAAATATAACCACGTGGCCATTCGTGGCATCCTACCTCATTTGTCGGCATACACATATACAATATATATATATATTTATATATATATCTCTATGCGTGGAATCCTCATCTCGGTACATGTCTTCATGGGAGCTAGTCCATGGAGTAATAATCGTATATAACATGGTCGCACGCCGGAATCCTCATCGTATAAGCATGACCATGGGGTAATAAAACAAATTCGGAATCTAACCCACTCGCAGTCGCGTGCCCGAATCTCTCGTATAAGCATGTCGATGGAGTAATAAAACAATCAGGAATCTAACTCGCATCACGGTCGCATGCCGAAATCCCACATCGTATAAGCATGTCCAAGGATCAATCACAATGGAAGCATACGTGGAAGCCTGCATCGCTTCAGTGCGTCAAGTAAATTCACAACAAGCAGACGACCTCCAGAGAGTCACGACAGCGTAAACATATGATACTTGCACTCAAGGCTATCACAAGCAAGCATAGGCAAGTTCATAAAATCTTTAGACTTTCATTTTATATACTCAAGGCACTTTTCGTTTCACATAAAAACCCGGGAATTTAACCCAAAGTACTACGTACTTCCATTCTTTTCAAAAGACTCCTTTTCTTATAAAACCCCAAGATACTAACACCCGTAGTATCAAGGCATGTCTATTTTTCAAATTAAGTTACTAGACCTTTAGAAATTCATTTCAAGACTTTGAAACCAAGTAACTTCCAATTTTCCAACCTAGGCAACTCATGCCTATTAATCAAAATAGACAACTCTCTTAACCTTCCATAAAGCTGTTATAACTAACTTCCCATAAAGTTGTTATAACTCTTTATGGTTTAGACATATTCATTATTTTTTTTATAACCAAGAGACTTATATTTTAAAATCAAGTTGCATAACTTTCAAAATACTTCAAGTCTTATCTTTCAGAAATCAAGTTTCTTACTTTAGAAATCAAGTCTTCTTATCTTTAGAATGTCAAGAAATCAATACTTTTCAAATCAAGTATTCTATACTTTTAAACCAAGTCATTTCTTCCTTTAAGAATCAAGTCCCATAACTTGAAAAATAAAGTCTCTTAACCTTTTAAGAATTTAAGGTTCATAGTCTTAAAACTTCATAACATAAAGACTTTAAATTAAGTAACATATACTTTTGTGCGTTGTGAATAGGTTATACTTGTTTATAACGATCTTATTAAAGCAGTCATGATCTAGAAAATGTAATACAATTTTGTCTTATCTTAGCTTCTATGCAGATGGAGGATTCTACTCATTTTAATTTAATTGATTGTCGATACCTTTTCTTTTATTAACGCTGCAATGGCTTGTTCGATACTTAATCTCATTCGTGCGGTAAATTAGCAAAGTCAACTCGACTCCAAATACTTCCTAACGACTCTTACCAACATCCCCCATAAGACTTGGTAAGAACTTAGGATAACTTAGACATAACCTTTACATAGAGTAAATCAACATACATACCTCTTAACTTCTAAGAGTAGAAGGAAACATGAAATAATACCACATGTATATTCCATACATAGAATCATGCCAAAAGAAGGAAGAGGTTCACATACCTCGCGACGATTATCGACAAGTAGCAAAATGCTCCAAAGTACTTCAACCTTGATAGCTACTCCATCCTTAAGTAGAATACGCTATACATAGTACTTCAATCCTATAATGGTCATAATACGTCTATTAACTTCTAGCTTCAAACGTAGAATATTCTAAGTGTAAAGTCACCAAATTCTACGAAAAATCGGACAACACTTCCTTTGTTTCTACGTACTTTTCCACCTTTTTCAAGGCCCGAATTAACAACCAGACACGCCACATTTAAGGCCCAACAATTCAGATATCCAAAGGGGATTACACGCCTTAACAGGACGTGTAAAATTCCGCCCCACAATAATACAAAACAATCCAATAATTCCATGCCATTCTCGAGTATAATGTATCATACTACAAAGTCTTATCCAATTCCTTATTCAAACCAAGTTGTTTAGTCTAACATGTTATATAGCCGCAATTGATTATAACAACTACAATCTTCAATTAGATAACATGCGACGATTTTAACTATCGACCAAATTGTATTTCAATTTCAAATGGCTATCAAGGTTATTTCGGATCTTAGGCTTCCAGTATCCATAGCACTTATAAATCTCTAATACATATCTCATGTTTGTTTAAAAACATCACTACCACAATATGAAATCTTATAACACTAAAGAGAATAAGATTATTACCTAGACAAGCCTTAATCCGTCTTCAAGATCCGAAGTCGCTGCTTAGCAACGTAGCGCCTCTCCTTGACACTCCAATCCTCCACTTGAAGCCCTTAGAAGTTCACAACCAACTTTCCTTCAATATCCAATCCAAACCTAAGAAAGCGACTTTAGGTTTTCACCTTGCGACTAATACAAAAACGACACTTTTTCGGGATCTTTCTATTGAGATACCCTTACAATACCCTTAGGAACCTTGGTTTAAAGTGTGAAGATTATTTAACAACAAACGAAATTTTTTCTCCTTCCTTGGAACCCTAACTCGAGAGCAACATAGAAGACATTCAAAGTTTTTTGAAATTTTTCTAAGTATGGGAACTAGTCTTGCTAGTAGTAAGCTTATATAACCATATGGAGGGTCAAGATTAGAACAATTGGGTGGCTTGGATACATTCCACTAAAAGATCAAGCCAAGTGGCTCTTTGACTTAGTCAATTTTATCAAGTTCAAGCCTAGCAAGACTTACTCATCTTTATTATGGTCAAATGACCATTTAACCCATGGTCCAATCGACCATGACCAACCAAGGGGTGACACATGTCTCCCTCTCATTCGTCACAATATTTCGTTTTCCGACAATTCCATAATTTCGCTAAATTTTAACTAGTCTAAAATCTTAACATTTTTTAATTCTTACGTACGTTCTTATAAACATGTCCGGGAGTTACGGGGTATAACAATCAGCCTTTAGGATTTAGGGATACTAGATATCCTAATCATGCCTGTCTATTGAAGAAGTCCTTGTATGGGCTTAAGAAGTCTCCACGAGCTTGGTATAAGAGGTTTGTTGATTTTGTTTCGACTATGGGCTTTTCTCACAGCAGGTCTGATAATTCATTATTCGTATATCGTCGAGGATTTTCCATTGCTTATATTCTGGTATATGTTGATGATATTATCTTGACTGCCTCTTCTGATACTTTGCGCAAGTCTATTATGACAATGCTCAGTTCTGAGTTTGTCATGAAGGCCTTGGGCAATTTGAGTTACTTTTTAGGGATTGATGTAACTCGTCATGCAGGTGGATTGTTCTTATCACAGAGAAAGTATGCAACAGAGATCATTGAGAGGACTGGGATGTCATCCTGTAAGTCTACTTTTACTCCAGTTAATACTAAACCCAAGTTGGGTGCTGCAGTTGGCTCTCAGTATGAGGATCCCACCAGCTATCGTAGTCTTGCAGCGCCGCCCGATTCGGCGTTCACGCGATCAGACATTACATATGTCGTACAGCAGGTGTGTTTGTTTATGCATGATCCCAGAGTTGAGCATATGAATGCACTCAAACGCATTCTTAGGTACATTCAGGGAACACTTGAGTATGGTTTACATTTGTATCGCCGTCGGCGTCTACATTGGTCTCTATCTGAGATGTTGATTGGGGTGGTTGTCCTGACACCAGAAGATCAACGTCTGGATATTGTATGTTTTTGGGTAACAACTTGGTCTCATGATCTGCCAAGCGTCAATCTACGCTTTCAAGGCCGAGTATCGAGGGGTAGCTAATGTGGTCTCTGAATCATGTTGGTTACGAAATCTTCTTTTAGAGCTTCATTGTCCCATTGAGAAAGCTACCTTGGTGTATTGTGATAATATAAGTGTCATCTACCTACGGTAATCGATTCGGCGCGACGTACTAAACACATAGAGATGGATATTCACTTTGTTCGAGAAAAGGTAGCAAAAGGACAAGTACGCGTCTTTCATGTTCCTTCGAGATATCAAATTACAGACATCTTTACAAAGGGTCTTCCCTCAGTCCTTTTTGAAGATTTTAGAGACGATCTCGTCTGAAGATCGCGCTATGATGAGGGTGTGTTAAGCGATGGGTCGGTAGTGTGGCCCGTATGCAGTGAGGGCTCTTCCCCTTTCCTTGTGTATTTGGTAAATATTAGACTTAGGTTTGTACCTTAATTAGGAGTGTAATATTACCATAATTTTAAAGTTAGTCTTCAAATAGAATAGGAATTTCTAGGTAGAATAGGAAGAGGATCTTCCTTATAACTTGTATATATATGTCTTTCATTAATAAGAATAATCAATGGATTATTTCTTACATTCTTTCACATACATATGTGATAAATGTTTGGATGTTCATATTACAGATACATATACAGATTAAAGTTAGCATAGATATCAGTGCAGACTTATAAAAAAATGGCAGTTTGTAACCTGGAATTTGTGGTTGTCACGACCCGACCCCGGGGCCGCGACTAGTACCCTACTGGGGTACCCTGTCAGGTATATGTCAGAGAATAGCAGCGGAACATAGCACAACACATAACTTCATAAAAAGGGTAAAACATATCGGCGGTAGATAAAGTGCCTTCCATAAACATACTTAAACAAAGTATTTATAATACAATCGTTCTTATAGCCCAAAATACATATGTGACCACGGACTTAAAGATAACAAGTGGCGGGATAGGGCCGCCATACCACGAATGTATAAAATACCTATAGCGTGGGGAAAATCCGTACCAAAACAACAAGCGTCAGGAGGAATGGAGCTTCGACAGGAATAGTGATCCTAGAGCGAGGATCCTCAATGCCTTACCACTTACTGCGGCATGAGCGGCCCCAGGAAGGGTCGATTACAATATGTACCAAGTATGTAAAGTCGGAAAATCGTAATAATGATATCAAGTCTAAAAGTAGTGAGTCATGGAAGACAATTAAAATACCTTTTCTGTGCCTTACTAACAATGAGAGTGACAAGTATATATATATATACATATAATCTGCATAAAATAGGGGCCTTAGGATCAAGGCAGGTACCTCGCTGCAGTATCCATAAGCACCTACTCGGGACTATTTCACCGCGTAGGTCCTGTGGACCGCGTGAGTACTCACCGCATCGGTGTACCGCCGGCATGGGACTATTTCACCCGCGTAAGCTCCTAAGGACTCGCGTGAGGTATTCTCCGCGTCATGGGTAGCAAATCCACGGAACGGTGGTATAACGATCTTGGGGACTTACCGCCGGATATACTCTTACCACAGGCGGTGGTATAACGATCTTGGTGGCCGCCGGATATACTCTTACACCGGCGAGATGGTATGACGATCTTGGGGTGGCCCGCCGGACATACTCTTTGCTGAAGGAGGTGGTATGGCGATCTTGGGGCTTGCCGCGGACATACTCTTACCTATCTCAAATTGTCATCATATCATAATAATAAATAAGTTAAGAAAACTTATAACTTCTTACTAATCTTGCTCATATACCCTCTCATTTTAGTTTACTTAAGGCACTTAACCATATCTTTAATAAAAAGCAAACCGGAATTTAACCCAGTACTACATGCTTGACTCTTTTAAAAGTGACTCTTCTTTATACATAAAGTCTTTGGGCAATCGATGCCTTTAAATCAATTTGCCTCTTCATATACTTATCTTACTTAGAGTAAAATCTCTTCTCATTAACCTTTTATGAAGCTAATAAACCAACTTCCCATAAAGTTGTTATATTAACTCTATACTTTAGTAAAATCATACTTTTCCCTTAATCAAGGGACTTATACATTTTAAAGCAGACAAGTCATTTTATAATCAAAACAAGTAAGAACACCAAATCTTGTCGTCTGGTACTACATAGTTTCATCTATTCATGCTCAAGAGATAGGAAAGCTTCACATACCTCTTTGGTCAATCCACTTGCTAAGCTCAACTACATGAGTAATATCTCAACCTATAATAATCATGATACGCTTGTTAACCTCTAATCTCAAAGTAGAACAATCCAAGTTCTAAGTCACTAAATTCTATGGAAAATTGGGCAGCATTTCCTTTGTTTCTACTCACTTTGCCACCTTTCTCAAGGTCGAATTTATCATCCAAACGCCACATTTAAGGCTCAATCAAACCAACAATTCAAAGGGGATTACATACCCAAAATTCTGTCCCATAAGTCTACAACAATTTACTTAACAATTCTAAGGTAGTTTTTAGGCTACAATATGCTCATAATCTCTTTAACCCATTCTTCATATCCAAACCACATTTCTAGCATGCAATGATTCTAAGAGCATTATCTACTATCACAAGTTCCTTCTTCTAAACATGCAACACTAGAACTAATTCTAAAGGAAGAAATGTTACCTTAAAGTTTTAGCCAAACTTATTCCAAATATTGCTAGCTTCCTTGCCAAGAACACCACCACAACAATGCCAACAAGCTAGCCACAAGCTTCCTTTTCTTGCTCTTATCTTTCAGATTTTTCTTAGGCTTAGAATTTCTCTTGGGGTTCTAGAGAGAAGGAAGTTTAGAGAGAAGGGGAGCAATTTGAGAGAGAGAGTGAAGATGAAAGATAGAAAATGACCAAGTCTTGGTCAATATATTGCATCTGTGAGAAAATCAGATGGGGGACACTTGTCACCTTCCATAGCCTCTTTTCAAAACAAAAATCAGATTTCCTAAGTTTTTCCGCCTAAAAACCGCCTCGGCGCCCGCCCGCGCGGCGCCAGCGGCCAAACCTCCGCGATCCTCTCGATCTTTCGCGCGCCACGCTGCCTGGCGCCGCGGCTCAGAATCGCTGCGACCTGCGATACTTTAGGCGCGGCCACGCACCGGGCGCGGCCTGCCGCTTTAGTCCGAAAACGCGTTTCGTCATTGCGCCGAACTTGTAATTCTCATAACTTCCTACTCCGACGCCTATCGGCGAGCGGTTGGTTGCGTTGGAATCCGACTCAACGAACTACGCCTAGGCCTTTGAAACACTTAGGAACTCTCTCAATATACCGGGTCATAACCCGCCTCAAAGTTGACTAAAACCGCCGGAACAATCAGTCAACCTATCCTTAAAAAATTTAAGTCTTACATACTTTAAATGCGCTCTCGTGCGTAGGGTCGAACTACGGGTATAACATTCTCCCTTAGAAACATTCGTCGAATGTTCCTTCTAGACTTACTCAAATCACAACGTCGACATAGACCCTCTTAACTATTCTTTTGCAAAAGAAACTCCGAAACCACAACATCAAGCGTAAATGCTAAATCAAAACTAACAAGCAGGAAAGTAGGTTACGGAGGTATAGGGAATAAGTGAGGATACTTCTTCATCATGTCATCCTCTGCTTCCACGCCATTTCCTCCCTGTTTTCGTTCCGCCACAGGACCTTGACGGAAGCCACGTCTTTCGTCCGAAGCCGTCTAACCTGTCGATCGAGTATCGCTATGGGACTCTCCTCATACGATAACTCCTCTGTCACCTGGACATCATGAATCGGGTGCACTCTAGCTGGATCTCCAATACATTTCCGCAACATAGACACATGAAAAACGGATGCACCGCCTCCAAATCGGACGGAAGATCTAACTCATAGGCAACCTTGCCTACCTTACGGACAATCTGATACGGCCCAATGTACCTTGGGCTAAGCTTCCCTTTCTTTCCAAATCTCATCACGCCGCCGTGGGCGATACCTAGAAAAACCCAATCATCTATCTCAAATTCCAAGTGTTGACGCCGATGATGCGCATCGACCTGCGACTACGCCGCGAATAACCGCTCTGGATAAGCTTCACTTATCCACGGCTGTGAACTAAGTCCGCCCGACTAATCGAACTTCTCCCACCTCGAACCAGCTATCGGTGACTGCACTTCCTCCCGTATAAGGCCTCATAAGGCGCCATCGAATCCGGAATGGTAGTTGTTGTTATAAGCAAACTCCACAAGAGGCAAGTGATCCTCCAAGTACCACGAATCAATAACACAAGCCCGCAAGATATCCTCGAGTGTCTGGATAGTGCGCTCGGCTTTATCCGTCTGTCACGAGGATGAAGCCCGTCGAGACTCACTGTGTCCCTAATCCTTCGAAAAGACCTCGAAGTTAGCGAACCGGGCTCCTCTATCTCGATATAATCGACACCGGGACTCGTGCGGTCTCACAACCTCTCTAATATATAATCGGCATAGTCCTCGGTGAACGTCGTTCGGCCGGAAGAAAATGGGCTGATTTCGTCAACTGTCGACAATCACCCAAATGGAATCACGCTTCCTCCGGAGTGGTGGGTAGTCGTGATAAAATCCATATTTATCACCTCCCACTTCAGTTGGAATATCAATGGCTCGCAATGACCACCGGGCCTCTGGTGCTCAATCTTAACTCGCTGACAATTGGCGCGTGCCCGCGAATTCCGCAACGTCCTCTTTAGGCCATCCCACCAATACACGCATCGAGGTCATGGTACATCTTAGTCGACCCGGATGAATAGAATAACGAGCACCGTGTGCCTCCCGAAATCTGGCGACGAAGTCTGTCCACATCGGGAACACACAACCGCCTCGAATCTTAGCACCGTGAGCGCCACCTCAAATAGACTCTTCTCCTTCGGAGAGCTGCATCTGATGCAGTGCCAAAATCGGATCCTCATATCGCCTCTTCACCTCCTCGACGATGGAAGACTCGTGACCTCTCGAACCCGAATTCGGGTTACTAACGAATCAACCAAAGCGGACTGAGGCTTGCTAGGCGATGTAACTCTCGGACCATATCCTCTTCTCGGCTGAACATCGCGGACTACCCATCGACCGCGACTAAGGGCATCCGCCACTACATTGGCCTTCCCGGGTGGTACGAATATCAACGTCATAATCCTTAGCTCCAACCACCGCTCTGCGCAAGTTCGGCTCCTGCGGTGAAGATGTCGGAGACTCTTGTGGTGCGTGTAAATGTCCACATGAACTCCATATAAATAATGCCTCCGGATCTTTAAGGCATGAATCATCGCCGCCAACTCAAGTCATGCGTGGGATAGTTCTTCTCATGCTTCCTAAGCCGAGATGCATAAGTTATAACCTTGCCGTCTTTGCATCGACGCACACCAAGCCCGACACCGGCGTCACAAAAACCACATAACCATCTAAGCCCTCTGGAAGAGTAAGAACTGGGGCGGTCGTCAACTTCTCCTTTAGCAACTGGAAACTTTCCTCACAAGTATCCGTCCATCGGAACATAGCTGCCTTCTGAGTCAGCTTAGTCAACGGTGCTGAAATAGAAGCAAACTTCTCTACAAACCTCCGATAATAACCCGCAAGGCCCAAAAAGCTGCGCACCTCTGTCGGTGTAGTGGGTCTGGGCCAAGTCTTGACTGCCTCAATCTTAGTTGTATCAACCCGAATACCGTCGGCCCCGATAATATGCCCTAGGAAAGCCACTGAAGCTAACCAGAACTCGCACTTTGAGAACTTGGCATACAACTGCCGGTCTCGGAGGACTCCCAATACCGCCCTCAAATGATCTGTATGCTCCTGCTCTGTGCGCGAATATACCAAGATATCATCGATGAAAACTATAACGAACATGTCCAAGAATGGCCTGAACACCCTATTCATCAAATCCATGAATACTGCTGGGGCGTTGGTCAAACCGAAGGACATCACCCTGAACTCATAGTGCCCATGCAATCGAATGCAGTCTTTGGGATATCTATCTCTCTAACTCGCACTTGATGATAACCAGACCGCAAGTCTATCTTGGAAAAACACTTTGCACCCTGCAACTGGTCAAACAAATCGTCAATCCTGGGGAGGGGATATCTATTCTTGATAGTTACCTTGTTCACCGTCAGAATCAATACACATCTGGCGTCCCATCCTCCTTCTTTACACATAACACGGGGGCGCCCAGGGAGACACACATGGCCTAAGAAAGCCTTTCTCCAGCAAGTCTTTCAGCTGGTCCTTCAATTCCTTCAACTCGGCAGGTGCCATCCTATATGGCGGAATAGATATCGGTCGAGTATCCGCGCCAATTCAATACAAAACTCAATCTCCTCTCGGGAGGACACTGAAGCTTCGTGGGAATACGTGGAAACTCTCTAACGGCCAGATCGGTGAAGGTCGGTACCTCACCTCGGTGTCGAATACGAACCATATGGTAGATATACCCTTTCGCACCATCTTCCTAGCCTTGAGGTAAGAAATAAACTTACCCCTCGGCGACGCAGTATTCCTCTTCCACTCGATAACCGGCTCGTAGAACCTGAACCGAACTAGTCTCTCCTACGGTCCACATTGGCGTAGCAAGACGCTAGCCAATCCATACCCATAATCACGCCAAAGTCCATCATATCCAACTCTATCAAGTCGGCCAGGTATGACGACTATCTATAATCACGGGCAAGCCTTATACACTCGCTCGGCTACCATCGAATCGCCATCGGCGTAGCCACTCAAAAGGTCTTATGGACTCGGGCTCTATCCCTATTCTCGGCAATATGAGGAGATATGTAGGACAAGGTAGAACTCGGATCTATCAAAGCATATACATCACAAAGAAGAAACCAATAATGTACTGCGACATCCGGGACGCCTCACGGTCTGTCATTTGGACATAGCATAAATGCGATTCGAGGACCGCTAGAATCGGAACCCGCCACGACCTGCCGCGGCCGCCGCCCATAAGTACCACCGCCTCGGGCGTCAGCCATAGAAGATGAAGACCCAAGAATGGACCCGTCGGCTGAACCGTAATGCTCCATTGCCGCCGGGCGATCGCATCCTTTAGATGGCCTGCCGCCACAAGAGTAACACGCCTAGAACCCATACGGCACTCGCCGGATGAGATCTACCACATCGAACGCACCGGAGGTAGGTGGTCTCGATTGGTGTTGGTCTCGCCTCGCGAAAGCTCGAAGTCCCGGAGCCACGACCGCTCTCGAATAACCTCGCGATCGGATCTCCTGGGAAAAGCGAGAAGGAGCACTCTGGCCGGTGGAATGTGGACCTATTCTGCTGCGAGGCCGCCTCGAGATCCGCCCCGAGTCCTCGCTGCCCCGGCCTCTTGGGTGACCCATATCTAGCCGATCTCGCTTTCTCTATCCTCAATCCCGCTGCGTATGCTGCGTCTGGAAATATCCATCCCGGTGAAGAGCCACCCCAAGCACGCAGATAGTCATGTGACGGCCTAACCCCATCACATATCGATGAACCACATGCGCCGTATGGCTACTATGGTGTCGCATATCCGGCCGAGTCAAACTCGGTGTACTCCCTGATAGTCCTCCCGTCTTGTCTCAAGGTCAAGAACCTATCTACACGGGCCCTCCTCACCTCAGGGGGCAAGAAGTGGTCTAGGAACGCCTCTGTGAACTCCTCCCAATCAGCTGGAAGAGCATCCTCACCCCTCGACAATACCCATGACTCAAACCAGTTCAACGCAATATCGCGTGCGTAGGTAAGCTAGTATAACAGACTCAGTCTCTGAGGCCCTAAGAACCTGCATGGTCCGCTGTAACTGCCGGACAAACTCTTGCGGATCCTCATCAAATCTTGAACCATAGAACTCGGGTGGGTGACAACCCAAGAAATCCTGAATCCGTGGCTATCGGCTCTGGGTTAGCCGCCGCTCTGTCGTGGCCGCCGCCACTATCTTGTCGATGGCGAATCTGCTCTCCCGTAATCTCGTACTCGGGCCACGGTGTGGGGATCGAGGCTCGTCTGCGGTCTCGATGAGCGCGTCCGCTCGAACTCTGCTTTGGCGACGACGTGGAACTTCGCCGCTCTAAACATCATCTCGTAAGGATGGGCACGTGCCTCGTGACTCTCCGCGTCCCACTAGCGGCACTCTACGCCTTGCCCTTCGGCGCGGTTGCCTTGCGTGAGGCATAATCGATACAAAAAGGGAAACATCGAGAGGCTCAACCTATAACTCGGCTCATTGCACGATCTTAGAGTGAAAGAATGGAAACCAATCCTAAATATCCTGCGACCTCACGATTATAGATGTGGTGCGCGACACCGATAATCAAGACTACTACTAGACCGCTGCATGGACACTTTCCGAGGACTAACTGCTCTGATACCACTTTTGTCACGACCCGACCCCGGGGCCGCGACTAGTACCCTACTGGGGTACCCTGTCAGGTATATGTCAGAGAATAGCCGCGGAACATAGCACAACACATAACTTCATAAAAAGGGTAAACATATCCGCCACCGATAAGTGTCGTTTTCCATAAACATACTTAAACAAAGTATTTATAATACAATGGTTCTTATAGCCCAAAATACATATGTGACCACGCACTTAAAGATAACAACTGTGGCGGGCGGGGCCGCCATACCCCGAATGTATAAAATACCTATAGCATCGTGGAAAATCCGCACCAAAACAAGCGTCGGAGGAATGGAGCTTCGACAGGAATAGTGATCCTAAGAACGAGGATCCTCAATGCTTACCCTTACTGCGGCATGAGCAGCCCCAGGAAGTCGATTACCTGATATGTACCAAGTATGTAAAGTGGAAAATCTTGTAATAATGATATCAAGTCTAAAAGTAAGCTGGAGTCATGAAAGACAATTAAAATACCTTTTTACTGTGCCTTACTAACAATGAGAGTGACAAGTATATATATATATATATATAATACTGCATAAAATAGGGGCCTTAGGATCAAGACAGGTACCTGCTGCGGTATCCATAAGCACCCCTACTCCCGGGACTATTTCACCCGTAGGTCCTGTGGACCGCGTGAGTACTCTCGCATCGTTTGTACCGCAGGCATGGGACTATTTCACCCGCATAAGCCCCTAAGGACTCGCGTGAGGTATTCCTCGCATCATGGGTAGCAAATCCACGGAACTGGTGGTATAACGATCTTGGGACTTACCGCCGGATATACTCTTACCACAGGCGGTGGTATAACGATCTTGGTGGCCCTCGGATATACTCTTACTGAAAGCGGATGGTATGGCGATCTTGGGGTGGCCGCCGGACATACTCTTACATCGAAGGAGGTGGTATGACGATCTTGGGGCTTGCCTCGGACATACTCTTACCCTATCTCAAATCATCATATCATAATAATAAATAAGTTAAGAAAACTTATAACTTCTTACTAATCTTGCTCATATACCCTCTCATTTTAGTTTACTTAAGGCACTTAACCATATCTTTAATAAAAAGCAAAACCGGGAATTTAACCCAAGTACTACATGCTTCAACTCTTTTAAAAGTGACTCTTCTTTATACATAAAAGTCTTTGGGCAATCGATGCCTTTAAATCAATTTGCCTCTTCATATACTTATCTTACTTAGAGTAAAATCTCTTCTCATTAACCTTTTATGAAGCTAATAAACCAACTTCCCATAAAGTTGTTATATTAACTCTATACTTTAGTAAAATCATACTTTTCCCTTAATCAAGGACTTATACATTTTAAACGAACAAGTCATTTTATAATCAAAACAAGTAAGAACACCAAATCTTGACGTCACCGTACTACATAGTTTCATCTATTCATGCTCAAGAGATAGGAAAGCTTCACATACCTCTTTGGTCAATCCACTTGCTAAGCTCAACTACCGCAAGTAATATCTCAACCTATAATAATCATGATACGCTTGTTAACCTCTAATCTCAAAGTAGAACAATCCAAGTTCTAAGTCACTAAATTCTATGGAAAATTGGGCCGCATTTCCTTTGTTTCTACTCACTTTGCCACCTTTCTCAAGGTCGAATTTATCATCCAAACGCCACATTTAAGGCTCAATCAAACCAACAATTCAAAGGGGATTACATACCCAAAATTCTGTCCCATAAGTCTACAACAATTTACTTAACAATTCTAAGGTAGTTTTTAGGCTACAATATGCTCATAATCTCTTCTTAACCCATTCTTCATATCCAAACCACATTTCTAGCATGCAATGATTCTAAGAGCATTATCTACTATCACAAGTTCCTTCTTCTAAACATGCAACACTAGAACTAATTCTAAAGGAAGAAATGTTACCTTAAAGTTTTAGCCAAACTTATTCCAAATATTGCTAGCTTACTTGCAAAGAACACCACCACAACAATGCCAACAAGCTAGCCACAAGCTTCCTTTTATTGCTCTTATCTTTCAGATTTTTCTTAGGCTTAGAATTTCTCTTGGGGTTCTAGAGAGAGTTTGAAGTTTAGAGAGAAGGGGAGCAATTTGAGAGAGAGAGAGTGAAGATGAAAGATAGAAAATGACCAAGTCTTGGTCAATATATTGCATGCAAAGAAAATCAGATGGGGACACTTGTCACCTTCCCATGGCCTCTTTTCAAAACAAAAATCAGATTTCCTAAGTTTTTCGCCTAAAAACCGCCTCGCGCCATGGCCGCCAGCTGGGCTGAAACCTCCGCAGCCCTTCGATCTTTGGGCGCCGCTGCTCGCGGCGGCCGCTGCTCAGAATCGACCTGCGCGCAGTACTTTAGGCGCCGCGACCCGCACCGAGCCGCGGCCTCGCACCGAGCCGCGCCGCGCGCGCTAGTCCAAAACACGCGTTTCCGATTGCGCATCGAACTTGTAATTCTCATAACTCCTACCCGACGCCTATCGACGAACGGTTGGTTGCGTTGGAATCCAGACTCAACGAACTACGCCCTAGGCCTTTGAAACACTTAGGAACTCTCAATATACCGGGTCATAACCCGCCTCAAAGTTGACTAAAACCCGCCCGGAACAATCCGTCAACCTATCCTTAAAAAAATTTAAGTCTTACATACTTTCGTACGCTCTCGTATGTAGGGTCAGAACTACGGGGTATAACAGTGGCCCACTTCAGTCATTGTGTTAGATTTAGTGTACATAGCATCCCCACCAGACGGAGGATCCTCTGTCAGAAAGTGTGACAGGTTCAACATAGTAAGATAGAACAACATATTTTGCTGCCACCTCTTGAAATTGGTACCCAAAAACTTTTCTGGACGTTCACTTTGAAAATTGGCAAGAGCAGGGAGAACAGCATTCCCTTGAGCAGCAGTAGCAGAACAAGAAGCAATGTTTGAAACAAACATCTTTCGAACACTTAGAACTTAAATTGTAGGTAATAATAATGTCAGAAAGATTAAACAGAATAAAAGTTGAGTCGAGAAGTGGCTTTCTGTCTTTAAGAAAAAATTGTCTCGTATATATATTTTTACGGTAATGGACAATAGTTTTAACAATCAACAATACAAAGCAAGTAAGGTAGCGAAGAAAATAAATATAGAATAGACTGATTAAGAGAGAAGAGGATTTCTGTTTTTTGTGTGTTTTTATCTTCTAAACACTTTTAAATCTGGTATATCAGAACTAAATAAGAAAGGTTTAATTTATAGGAAATAAGAGGGTGTTTCAGATTAGTTGCAATGTTTGATTATCTCTGAAACTTTCAGGTCCAAAATGTAAATAAGAAACATTTCAGAGACAAAAAAATCCAAAAGACGGCCCACTGCCCGAGCCATACGGGCGGCGATGGCGCGCGTGGGGGCTTAGCCCGAACCCGCTGGTACCACTAGTCGTACATTTAATATCTATTCATAATTAAATACGGACTAAGCCGAAAAAGGACTATGTAAAATTAGATAACCAACTATATATATATATATATATATATATATATATATATATATATATATATATATATGCATACTCATACCAAGGCCGACTAGGCCGTACATGACTACTACATACATGACACATGTCTACAAGTCTCTAAAGAGTATACGATATCAAAAGGTCGGGACACAGCCCCGCCATACTCATATAGACACGTAAAAATTATCGTATCAAGTTAGACCGACACTCTGAAATAAGGGGAGTGCTCCAAAATCCGCTGAATCCGCAACCTACTACAATGGATCGTCGTCTTGCCTACGTGAACCTGCGAACATGAAACGCATACGACTGATGTACTGAGTATGTCAGGCATGAATAATAGCATAACATAGATATAACAACAACTGAAATAGAAACAGTTGACAACCAGTAAATGCCTCTGAGGGCCCTAATACATATGTCTAAATGTTATGCATAATGCAAATGCGATATACATATAAATATTGGCCACACAAGGACATCTTCTTGTCCATAACCGCCTCTGTGAGCATCAGATTATATTGGCCACGCAAGGGGATCGTATCATATTAGCCACACAAGGGCATCAATATTGACCTCTTCGGGCTCTTTTGTGATAGTTTGTACCAGTTGCAGGTGGTATGCGTATATAACTCCTTCTCTTTTCCCATATCCTCTACATATATATAATATTTACCATAGAGTAGTGTGCATAACACATGGGTTTCAAGGTAATACATGAATGTAATGCAAATAAAATGCATGAATGACAATGAAATATTCTGAACTTATCGGATGACATAATATCCTTATACCTTCGGCTAACACTGTGAGCATTAACATGTATTTTTGGCTAACATTGGAAATATCAACATCTTTCTCATATACCTCAATAAGGATTTACGAACATATTTAAATATTTTTTAACATAGGAATCAATAACATGAATATCCTTAACTACTAAGTATAATAATTTATGGAATAATATTACGGTTACGTTTCCTACTTAGAACATTCCAAAAAAGAAAGAAATAATTTGTCTTAACGTACCTTCGTTTAGCTAAAGTAGAAACATGTGGATGCTATGTTAATAACGTTTCTGCTACAATTTTCCGTGCGCAACATAGAATTTAAAAAGGAATGAAAAGGTGAAAATTTGTTTTCTAAATAAATGAAATGAGGGGACTGTTTTATTACACAACAAGTACAATTCTCAAATAGAGATTTTGCTCTTCAAGCATGCGTTAAGCACTTGGATGTTGTTAATCTAAAAAATAATTTCAGGAGAGTCATGTAATGGTCCACGACCCCTCTCCCACATAATGTTATTAACCCCAAACCCCTACTTATGCTCGCGAAATGCCACCACTTAATCCCTTAGGCTTAGTTACTTTAGGTAATCCCCTAGTAGATTACACGTGTTTATCCCACTAATATTGTCTCCCACCAAAATTAATTAATCCCACAATTAATCAATCACACACATAGTTAATATCGTGATCTCAATTCACTTAAATCTTAATAACTTATAAGACATTCATATACTCAATGTCAGATTTTGTGATATGACACTAGTCCATAACCTCTTTAGAGATATACAACTATTATTAATAATCTTCATCGTCACACTTGTTACGTCCAAAATTATTTCAGGACTGCAACTTTTTGTATACTAATCTCTTTATTAGCCTACGTAAATACAACGTATATTCCCCGAGGTTCGGGTCTACTTGCATACGTCCAAATGCTCAAACCATCGCCCAAAATTACAGGATGTTACATCATTCACCCCTTAAAAACATTCGTCCTCAAATGTTGGGGTGACATATCTAATCCTTATCGTGTAACCAGCGAATACAACTACTTTTTTTATGGCCGCATTACCCTATTCAAGAACTGGCTTATATGGGAACTGAAATTTAACAATCTTTGTTCGGCAATCAATATTAACGTAGCATGATGCTAGTCAATCGATACCCATAATAACATCATAATCAACCATCTCTAATTCTGCCAAATCTGGTAAGGTTTGATGGCTACAAATTAATACTGCATATTTCGATAGATCAGCCTAGCAACTACCGACTCACCAACTGGTGTAGATACCACAAATGGATCTCTTATCAACTCATGATTCATATTAAATTTACAGGCAATGAAAGGAGTGATATATGATAGATTGGAGCCTGAATCTAATAACGCACACTCATTGTGTGAAAAGACTGATAAGATACATGTAATAACATCAGGTGAGGACTTTTGATCCTGTCATCCCATCAATGCGTAAATGCGGTTCTGGACCCTAACTTTACCTCGACCGGATAATGTATGTTGACTCTGCTCTGATGGGCATACTAATTGTGATGGCGCTGCTGCAGATCCGATCAGTTGTGCCCTAACATATCCGCATCCTATCAGGAATTCTCGCATAACATGAACAGGTTCACCACAGGAATACCACACATTTGATCTTCATTGGCACTAGGGGTGAGCACAGGTACAGGGTACCCAGATACCCTACCGGAATCGACATCAACGGGTAGGTTCCGAGTAGATATATTAAAATAACGGATAGGTTCCGGGTAGTAAAATTAGGAACCGATAAATATCAGGTCCGATTCCGATTCTGAAAAATAGAGACTGGATAGCCGAACTCGAAACTGATACCCGGACCCGATAAATATTGCAACAATGAATGTAGAGTGCTCTGTCATATATCTCCACACAAAAGAAGCTATCTTCTGTACATTCCAATTATCATTTTTGAACAGTAAAGAGGCTACATACTCCAAATATGTACAATAATATATATATACAATATCTTCTCAAGGTTCATTTACTTTCAAACCTTAACAGCTTCATCTCTGCTGCCTGATATCAGAAGTCTCTGATTTAATTTAATTTATTAGGGTGAGCACGGGTACCCGGGAACCTACCTGGAATCGCAGGGTCCGGGTAATGATTGCTACTGGTAGGTTCCGGGTAATGATTACTACGGGTAGGTTCCGAATAATAAATTTAGGAACCGATATTTTACAGGATAGGGTCCGGATAGTTCAAAAATAGTAGGGTACCCGGACCCGCTCACCCCTAATTGGAACGACCATGTATGGGTCTTACCACACTACCCGCATCGAGCTAACATCGGCCTCATCTGAATAGAATCCCCTCCATAATAAGACCCTGACGTTTGTGAACCCTGACATGGTCCTGATTGAACAAATCGATAAATCCTCAACCCTAAAAATGGTAATGATACGCTAGTTGTCGGGTAAGATAGGCGTCCATAAGGCTGTAGCCTGGGGTCACCTCTGAAATCCCTCGTGTCACCGACGGATCGAGCGACCTCTTATGCTGGCCCTTATCACATTCTCGATCTACCCGTTGTTGTCTCTTACGATCCTCCAGATTCTGTGCATAAGCCTGAATGCGTGAAATATCCATATTCGGATTTAAAGAAGTCGTAGTACACTCGTTGACCAAGTGCGGCCCTAAGCCGATAACAAACCTATGTACCCGGTCGCTCATTTCAGCTACATATCGTAGGAACATAGCTGGCCAATGAATTAAACTACAAGCTATATTCTCGAACACTCATGTTGCCCTGCTCAAGACGTAGGAATTTTTTCTGCCTGGCCCGTCAAAGTTCGACTGGCAGAAAATGATATAAGAAGACCTCTGAAAATTCTCTCCATCCTACTGGTGAAGCATGGGGTCCCATAGATTGTTTCCATGTCTCATACCAAGTCACTGTGACATCTCGCAGTCTATAAGAAGCAAACTTTACCAACTCAGTATCGGTAGCATCCATCACCTGCAAGGTACGATGTACCTAATCCAGAAAATTATGTGGGTCTGTGTTTAGCTCTGATCCTATGAATACTAAAGGGTCTAGATTAATGAAGTCACAAGCTCTCACGCTAGCAGCTCTATCAGAAGGACTGGGAACCTGGCGTTGGGCCTGAGCAGCCACTAATCATATCAATAATTGTACCGCACTTCGCATCTCAAGATCCACATCTATAGTATCAAGTGGAGGAACTAGGGGTACTGCTGCTCCACTAATCTCCTCCGATAGTGGTGAACTGTGGAAATCATACGAAAAAGTCACACCAAGGGGTCTCACTCTGGCCCTCGCTCGCAGGTGGCAATCGGCTAGTACCTTCGCCTGCAGCAGTATCCAACGCCCTCACACTCTTAAAATTCTTCCTTACCATAGGCATTTTGCTGGAATCATAAACACGAGATGGATTAGGAGTGGAATACTTATAACTCAGCTCTACTACACGATTTATGATATGAAAGAATGGAAATCATCCTAAATGTCAGGTAGCCTCCTACTTATAAGTATGGTACACAACATATTCATAAACAAGACTATATTAGACACGGCTTGTAGACTCCGTAGGATATACATGTTCTGATACCAAGTTTGTCACGAGTCAAATCGGAGGGCCGTGATGGGAACCCGGACCCTACATGTTAGTTACCACTAATCATATCGTTAATATCTAGTCATAATTAAATACGGACTAAGCAGAAAAAGGACTATGTAAAATTACATAACCAACTTATATATATACATACTCATACTAAGGTCAACGAGGTCGTACATGACTACTACACACATGACACATGTCTACAAGCCTCTAAAAAGTATATGACATCAAAAAGGTCAGGACAGGGACCCGTCATACCCATATAGACACGCAAAAATTACCGTACCATGTAAACCGACATTAAAACAAGGAGAGTGCTCCAAAATTCGCTGAAACCACAACCTACTATCGTGGATCGTCGCCTTGTCTACGTGAACCTGCGGGTATGAAACACAGTATCCCCTGACAAAAGAGATGTCAGTACGACTAATGTACTGAGTATGTCAGGCATGAATAATAGCATAACATAGATATAACAACAACTGAAACAGAAATAGATGACCAGCAGTAAATGCCTCTGAGGGCCCTATTACATATACCTAGATGTTATGCACAATGCAAATGCGGTATACATATAAATATTGTCCCTACAAGGGCATTTTCCTATCCATAACCGCCTCTGTGGTCATCAGGTTATATTGGCCATGCAAGGGCATCATATCATTTTGACCACACAAGGGCATCAATATTAGCCTCTCAGGCTTTTTTGTGATAGTTTGTATCAGCTGCAGGCGGTGTGCGTATATAATGTCTTTCCTTTCCCCATATCCCCTATATATATATAATATTTATCATATAGTAGTGTGCATAACACATGAGGGTCCAGAGTAATACATGAATATAATGCAAATGAAAATGCATGAATGATAATGAAACATTCTGAACTTATCGGATGACATAATATCCTTGTACCTTCGGCTAATACTGTGAGCATTAACATATACCTTTGGGAATATCAACATCTTTCACATATACCTTAATAAGGATTTAAGAACATATTTAAACATGCTTTTAACATATGAAATAATAACATGAATATTCTTAACTACTGTTAGCGATTTATCCACACGCTTAACGCAAGTGCACGTATCGTGACAAGTAATATAGTCTGGGTAAGACCGAATATCGTCCTCAGAGACTGTTTTTCAAGTACCGGTTATCTATTATATGGTGTCTATTTGGTCAACGTAAATTGGATTGGGTTTTTAGACTAATAATCAAAACTAATACATGAAATAAACTAATTATAAAAATACTTTAATTTAAATCAGTTATGATGGAAATAGGGCTTCCAATCTCCTCAACTATCCGCTCGCTTTAATCTTTGATGCAATAATAAAGTTCTTCTTTTATATTAATATAGCAGGTTAACTAAGCCGTTTTATATTCCGGTTAGGATATATAAACACTCAACCCCGATGCAGAACTCTTCTATCTTTCGATGATAGGATTTACCACAAAGGATGATTAAGAACAATAACCTATTAAACTACACAAGTATCGGGGTACTTTCGTCCACGATTTTAACCTATGTTTATTCAACTATAGCATATTCATAATCTCCCCTTTCGGATCTCGATTAGAAATCATATATGTGATGATAATTAGTGATCAATTAATTACCAAGCAATCAAAATAATTATTGAATAAATCTCAACTATATAAAGAAGAAAACAAAACCATACATTAAATCATAAAAACGAGGTTCAAGTGATTCGAATGGAAATCCCTAATTAAAGTTTAGATCCTAGCCATAGACATGCTTAAGAACTAATACAAACCAACATAAACTGAATTAAAACAAAGGAAAGAAGAAAATAAAATAATACTGAAAAGCCTCCAAAGTTGTCTTGTCTCCTTGAATGGTGTTATGAAATATTTACAAGATGGTGGAATGATGGATTGTAGAATAAGGTCTAAGGAGGTATATATAATGAGCAGGGTTTTAGGAATTTTATAGGTAGAAAAAATTATCCCTTTTGGACTCTGAAAAGGTGCAATTCGGCCCAGAACTCAAAAATCCAGTGGCCGCGCTGTGGCATAGATCGCCACGCTACTGAAAAATCAGAGAAAATCAGACTTCACAGAACATTGGGCGCCGCGGCGCTGCTGGCAGGCGCCACGGCGCCGAAGGCGTTAATTGGACAATTTTCTGATTCTTCGTCATTTTTTCATCCGGACTTCGTCTGATCTCTTCTATACCTCCCGAGACTTCTTAGACTTTATTTATTGGCCCTTTTAGTGTGCAATTTCATCTCAATTATGCTCATTTCCTCTCCTTTTCGCCATTTCTCCATTTTTTACCGCTGTGACACAAAAGAAAGAAAAACACACCTAATACTATACTAAACATAAACGAAATGAATAAAATACTAACTAAAAATGACTCAAAAAATGTATATAAAATACACCTAACAACTACTAAGAGTAGAATAATTTATAAAACAATATTACGGTTACGTTTTGTACTTAGAACATGCCAAAAGAAAGAAATAATTTTCCTTAACATACCTTCGTTTAGCTAAAGTAGAAACATGTGGATGTTATGTTAACAACATTTCTGCTACAATTTCCAGAGCGCAACATAGGATTTGAAAACGAATGAAAAGGAGTAAATTTATTTTCTAAATAAACGAAATGAGGGGACGGTTTTAGTACACAACAAATACAATTCTCAAATAGAGATTTTGCTCTTCAAGCATGCCTTAGGCACTTGGATGTTGTTAATCTAATAAAATTATTTCAGGAGAGTCATGTAATGGTCCACGACCCCTCTCTCACATAATGTTATTAACCCCAAACCCCTACCTATGCTTGTGAACTGCCACCACTTAATCCCTTAGGCTTAGTCACTTTAGGTAATCCCTTAGTAGATTACACGTGTTTATCTCACTAATATTGTCTTCCATCAAAATTAATTAATCTCACAATTAATCAATCGCACACATAGTTAATATTGTGATTCCAATTCACTTAAATCTTAATAACTTATAAGAACTTCATATACTCAATGTCATAATTTTATGATATGACACTAATCCATAACCTCTTTAGAAATATATAACTATTATTATTAATTCTCATCGTCACACTTGTTACGTCCAAAATTATTTTATGATAGCATCATTTTGTATACTAATCTCTTTATTAGCATACATAAATACAACGTATATTCTCCGAGACTCGGGTCTACTTGCATGCGTCCAAATGCTCAAACATCGCCCGAAATTACGGGATGTTACAACTCACCTAGGTCATCCCTCTTCTTAACACATGGGTTACCCCTTGAGGTCCCAACCCCTTATTCAAAACTAGAGTTTATATAGTGTTCAATCCTTACATCTTCTACCTATGTCGGAGATTTGTTTATTTGGCCAAAACAATCCATCTATTCATGTCTCAAACACCTTACTTTGTGTATCAATATCTCTTTCATTTCTTAATGAAATTTGACGATACTTGACACTAATAGCATCTACTCATTTAGTAGATTAGGCATGTGCGAAGAAACGATGTTTCTCACATGCAGAGCTCACGTGTTTAAGTCACTAAAGACGGAAGAAACTCAATCCCACATTTATTTCACTACCTCTTATTAGAATAGATATCGAATAGCTTTAGCTTACAAGAGTTACTCACTTAAAAAAGAAATTATCAAGTATTTCTTTTATCTCGATTAAAATTTGAATTTGTTCTCCCATAAATTTCATCCTCCTCATTTGCGTCTGCTAGAACAATTCTTGTTGAGAAGAATGCTCATATTATAGCAATTCTACCCGGAAGGTAATAGATTATTCCTGTAGCATATTCTTATATTATGTTCTTATCTTAATTCTAAATCTATTTTTTGGATGAAAATATGTATTTTGAATTTTTTCATCTTGAACTGTATTCCCATTTCCATAGACAGAAATTTAAATTTTCATTAGATTCATTCCTAAGCTTGCTTCGTTCAGAAAAAAAAGCGATAAAAACTTCTTTTATTTAATTTCAATTTAATCAATCTACCGTTGACAGTCAAGATCGTATATTTGAATTGATATTTTTATTGGAATGAGAATGAAATGCAAGAGTCAATAAATTGAGAATAGGGTCAATAAATTCCACATATGACCAAGTATCAATTACTGCTCCTGGCCTATGTATCCCATATTTTTGGGATATATATAAAAGAATAGTTATAATGATAAATATCTCTCTTCATCATTGCAGTTTTTTCCTGGTTCACTAAAAAACGATGACCTTTTCAATAATAAAAAAAGACCTGACTTTTAAATTCATAAAATAAAAGCGAAATTAAAATGAGTTAGAATCACCTAAATCATAATAAGAAAGATGAAATCACACACTAGTGTGCGCTTGATAATGCTAAGTTTTTATCAATTACTACGATTTATTTTTATTTGTGTTGTAAGTATCTTCTATCACTTGACTGGAAAAAGGATTGATAAGATTTTTGAGAGTATGGTATTGTCCTAGAAAAAAAGCTTACACCTGATATTTGTACCAATTCAATAAACACATATATAACATGTGTAGCTTTGTGTACATTGTTGCTTTTAACCCAATTTATTTCACTTATTATAAACGTGTATAGGTATAACATAAAAATCTTCACCTATAATTAGAATATTTGTGTAAATATAATTATGATAAGACTACGATTCCTCTTGTATATGGACTATGATTCCTATTGTAATTGGGATGAACATTGTACACCTATATATATTTGATATTAATGAGAAGACTCCCCAAAGGAGATTAACATCATCTTACATGGTATCAAGAGCCTAAACCAAAAACCTAGAATTTTTCTCTACAGCAGCCCTCCTCCTCTCGGGCTTCTCGTCGCGACACCTCCCTCCTCCTCCCTAAATTCTTGGTTTTTTTCTCCATTCCTCCGCAAAGATCGATCTGCTGTCAGCGGTGCGATCTGGCGCGCCCGGCCGCTTTCGATCTGACCTTTCAACCCGTATTCTCAACACAGGTTGTTAGGCCCGACTCGACCTCAGCCGGCAAGCCCCGCAAATGTGCCCACTTCACGTAGGAAAATTCCAAAGACCGCTTGGCGTGGTCATCCCGAGTTGGATCGGGCTTTGTGACCAATCTGCAATCGGCGACGACAACAATTGGTACATGGACTCCGGAGCCATATCTCACCTCACTCAGTCTGCAGGTAATATTCTCAAACTGTTCAATTTAAAGCATCCTCAATTTGTTACAGTTGGTAGTGGTCACTGCATTCCAGTAAAGGTCTATGGTATATCCTACACACCACCTCATCATCTATTCCCCCTTAAAAATACCCTATATGCACCACATATAGTTAAGAACCTCATCTCTATCCGCAAATTTATTCGTAATAATTCTGTCTCTGTTGATTTTGACCCTTTTGATTTCACTGTGAAGGATCTTCATACGGGGACACCTCTTACGAGATGCAATAGCACGGGGGATCTATATCCATTCACTCTCACCTCCGCTGTCAGATCTTGCTTAAGTCTGAATTTGCAATGACTGATTTGGGAAGCTGAGTTATTTTTTGGAGATATCAGTGACCAGGTCTGCCAACCACATGTTCTTGTGTCAGCGTAAGTATGTAGAGGAGATCGTGTATAGGGCTAAGATGGAAAATTGCAAAGCTTCACCTACTCCAGTTGATTCAAAATCTAAGCTCAGTGTTATGGATGGTGCTCGGTCTTGATCTACTCAGTATAGAGTGCTGCAGGTGCACTTCAGTATCTCACATTTACAAGGCCAGAAATTGCTTATGTTGTTCAACAGGTATGCCTATTCATGCATGCCCCCAGGAAGTCTCGTTTCACTGCTCTTAAGCGTATCATCTGATACATTAAGGGCATACTTGATTATGGTTGGCATCTATACCCCTCTGCACCAAACAGGTTGCTCTCTTATACGGATGCGGAATGGGCAGGGTATTCGGACACGTGACGCTCCACCTCTGGCTTTTGTGTATTTTTAGGGGATAATCTGGTTTCTTGGTCTGCCAAGCGACAGGCTACCCTATCTCATTCCAGTGTCGAGGCTAAGTATAGAGGCGTTGCAAAAGTGGTAACTGAGATTTTTTGGCTCAAAAATTTACTGTTAGAACTTCAGTGTCCTTTGCGTCAGGCATCTATTGTGTACTGTTATAATATTTCTGCCATCTATCTTTCTCATAATCCGGTTCAACATCAGCGAACCAAGCACATTGAGATAGACCTACACTTCGTTCGTGAGAAAGTTGCGCTAGGCTATGTCAGAGTGTTACATGTTCCATCATCCTATCAGTATGCATATATATTTACCAAAGGACTTCCCAGACAGTTATTTCTTGACTTCAGATCCAGTCTCAGCGTCCGACTTTCTCCCGCTCCGACTGAGGGGGTGTGTAAACGTGTATAGGTATAACATAAAGATCCCCACCCATAATTAGAATATTTGTGTAAATATAGTTATGGTAAGACTAGGATTCCTCTTACATAGTCGCATTCCAATTAGGGTCTTGTTTGGCCAATTTAGGGTTCTTGGGAATTGAAGAAATGATTTGGGCAGACAAGTTAAATTAGACTTTGGGTTTGAAGATTTCATGCTAGGCACGATTTTCCATTTGGTGAGTGGGGAAATTTAGTGGCTGTGGAGTCTGATTTGCGGGAGCACATTGTCAGGTAAGGGGATGGAGGCGGACAGTCCGTCGAAGGCGCTGCGGCGCCACTACTGAGGTGTCGCGGCTCTAAATGTGTTTCGAGAACTGGGTGCTCACTGGAAGAGAGGCACTGCAGCGCTTCCTCGATGAGCCGCGGCGCTGACGTCTGGGATGAGTTAGTGAGATGATTAAGGATAATGGGAGAGATGGCAGGCTCGTCATGAAAGGAGTAGTCCGGTTATTGGAATTTCTGAAGATTCGAAAACGGGAATAATGTGACGTAACGGGATATGTGGTGTCACGACCCGACCCCGGGCCCGCGACTGGTGCCCTACCTGGGCACCCTTACAGGTAAACATCAGAGATAATCAGCGGAACATACATGAAACTTATAAAATAAATCAACAAGAAATAAACGACAGATTAGCCGATAAGGCTACCTCCCTAGACACATATTCATAAACTTAACCAAACGCAGTTATATCCTTCTTCTTTACAAACCGACCCAAAAGATATGACTACAGACCTCTAAGAATTACAACTGTGGCGGGACAGGGCCCCGCCATACCCCCTGAATGTACATAAATCTACAACATCAGGGAAACCGTACCCAAAAGAAAAGCCTCCAGAGTGAATGGAGCTTCTTCCCAAAAACTGAACAGAGATCCTAAGAGCAAGGATCACCAACATGTGTACCTAACACCTGCGGGCATGAACGCACCCGGAAGTCGATAACAGTGCCGAGTATGGAACAGAAATAAGGTACAGTAACAAATCATAACTGTACAAAAGAATGACATGGGCAAGTATAAAAAGTAAATACCAGATCCTACCGTGTCATTACCACTCATGAACTTAATTGCACATTATTATCTTTTCCCTTCTTCAATAAGAGTTATATCAAATTCTTACATACATACTTAAGAAAAATCATCAAGTTCATAAACACATAACTTACGTCTCTTGCACAACATAATCCGGCCCTTTATGGAGGGACGTCTCATTTTGGAGTTCACTCTAATTATCCATACGTGATAACGTAACCCTGCCCATTTACGGGACACGGTGAAGTCATAAAAAGTCTTTCCACGAAGGTATACTGCCTGGCCCATTCTGGGACGCGGTAAAGTCACATAAGTCTGCCCATAAAGGTATACTGTCCGGCCCAATCTGGGACGCGGTAAAGTCACAAAGTCTGCCCATAAAGGTGTACTGCATAAAAATAGGAAGCTTATGATCAAATTAGGGCCACCCGCCCATAGTATCATTTGGCAATCCTACTCCTGGGATTATTTCACCCGCATAGGTCCTGTGGACCCGGAATGAGGTCATCCGCCTCGCATGGGACTATTTCACCCGTATATGACTATTTCACCCGCATGGGCCCGGTGGGCCCGCAATGAGTACAAACGCCGCACTCGCATCATGGGTAGCAAATCTATGGAATAAGTAGTAACCCGGGGGTTTACCCCGCAAGAATAATATAACCTAGCGCAACCGGCTATCATACATAACATAAGCACCACCGGCTTATCATACATAACATAAGCACCACCGACTTATCATACATAACATAAGCACCACCGGTTTATCATACATAACATAAGCACCACCGGCTTATCATACATAACATAAACAAGTTAAGAAATCCCCTAACTTCTTATTAGCCTTATTTATATACACTCTCATTTTAGTTTACTTAAGGCACTACCATGTCATTATAAAATCCGGAAATTCAATCCAAAGTACTATGTACTTCCATTCTTTTCAAAAGACTCTTTTTCATATAAAACCTCAAGATACTAACACCTGTAGTATCAAGGCATGTCTACATTTTGAACAAGTCACTACATTTTTAGAAATACATTTTTAGGCTTCTAAATTAAGTGACCCTTACTTTAAAACTTAAAGCAATTGGTACCTTTAAATCAAATTGCCCTTCTTTATTTCAAGTCATTTCTTTGTTTACATTACTAGAGAAAACCATTCTTTTAACCTTCCATAAAGTTGTTATAACCAACTTCCCATAAAGCCGTTATAACTCTTTATGTCTTAGACAAATTCATTCTTTTTATAACCAAGAGACTTATACTTTCAAATCAAGTTACATAGCTTTCAAAATACTTCAAGTCTCTTAACTTTTAAGAAATCAAGTTTCTTAACTTAGAATATCAAGTTATCAATGCTTTTTCCAAATCAAGTATTTTATACTTTTAAATCAAGTCATTCCTTCCTTTAAGAATTAAGTCTCATAACTTGAAAAATAAAGTCTCTTAGCCTTTCAAGAATTCAAGGTTCATAGTCTTAAAACTTCATAACGTAAACTCTTTAAATTAAGTAACATATATTTTTATGCGTTGTGAATAAGTTATACTTGTTTATAACGATCTTATTAAAGCAGTCATGATCTAGAAAATGTAATAAAATTTTGTCTTATCTTAGTTTCTATGCAGATGGAGAATTCTACTCATTTTAATATAATTGATTGTCGATACATTTTCTTTTATTAACGCTGCAATGCCTTGTTCGATACTTATTCTCATTCGTGCAGTAAATTAGCAAAGTCAACTCGACTCCAAATACTTCCTAACGACTCTTACCAACATCCCCCATAAGACTTGGTAAGAACTTAGGATAACTTAGACCTACCTTTTACATAGAGTAAATCAACATACGTACCTCTTAACTTCTAAGAGTAGAAGGAATCATGAAATAACACCACATGTATATTTCATACATAGAACATGCCAAAAGAAGGAAGAGGTTCACATACCTCGCGAGGATTATCGACAAGTAGCAAAATGCTCCAAAGTACTTCAACCTTGATAGCTATTTCATCATTTAAGTAGAATACGCTACTCGCAGTACTTCAACCTATATTAATCATAACATGTCTATCAACTCCTCCCTCTTAAACGTAGAATCATACTAAGTATAAGGACTCTTATTCTACGGAAAATCAGGCAGCACCTCTTTTGTTTCTACGTACTTTTCCACCTTTTTCAAGGCCCGAAAATCAATAACCAAACGCCACATTTAAGGCCCAACAATTCAGCAAATACAAAGGGGATTACACGCCTAATAGGACGTGTAAAATTCTGCCCACAATCAATATAAAATTGTCCATTCCTTAAGGCACATTCTCGGCAATAACACTATCCATAACAATATCAATTTCCTTTCAATTCCTTTTTCAATCCAAGTTGTTATTCCAACATGTTATATACATAATAACAATTACAACAACTATAAATCCTTTCTTCCTTAACATGCGACGATTGTAACTATCGGCCAAATTAATTACAACATTAATGGCTAACTTGTCCATTTTCGGTTTTAACATGTCGACATGATCCAAATCTTTTCAAACTTCATTATATATACCACATGCTCATTTCTTAACTACTATAACATGTAATCTTCAATTACATTAAGAAGATGAAGATTTTACCTCAATAAGCCCTAATAATGTCCAAGCGTAAAAGTCGATCCTTAGCAACTTTAGCTCCTCTTCTTATGTTACAATCCGCTCCAAGCACTCCTTAGAAGCTCATAAAGAACTCCTCTTCAAGTTCCATCTTCAAAGTTGAAGAACACCTTAGGTTTTCGCCTTGCGACTAACGTAAAAACGTCGTTTTTCCGGGATCTTTCTATTGAGATATCCTTACAATACCCCTAGGAACCTTGGGTTAAATTCTTGCGAATTATGGACAACAATTGAATTTTTTTCTTGTGGAAAATGCCTCATAGCCGAGAGCTTCAAAGAGCAAGACACAAGTCTTGAAATTTTCTAAGTGTAGAATGTCTTTCTACTAGTGTGATGATATACTACTTTCAATGGTCAAGATTAGAACACTTGTGTGGCCTAGATTCATTGGGGTTAAAAGATCTAATGTCAAGTTCGCTAGTTGACTTAGTCAACAATGTCAAGCCTTGGCTTGTTCAAGACTTGACCAATTTCTTTGTGACCATTTCGTCCAAGCCTATGTAGGGGGTGACACGTGTCGCCCTCCCATTCGTCCATATACTTCATTTCCCGACATTTCCATAATTCCGATAAATTTTATGAGTCTCAATTTACAACATTATTCTTTCCCGAGGTTCGAAATCATTTTCCGTAGGAAAAAGAAATCCTTCTTTCGTATCAAACTTAAAGTCGTATCTTCTCACGTACATTCTATTAAACACATGTCCTGGAATTACGGGGTGTAACATGTGGATTTGACGAGTTTACAAGTCGTAGCATAGATAACCCTTATGGTTAGGCGGGAAGCCAAGGTAGACACAAGGAGTGGATCGGGGAGCTAGTTTGTGAGGGGCAGTAGAGGGCAGTAGAGGTAAGGTTAGGATAGTATAGACAGTCGAATATCCGTAGATGGTCATAAGAGGGGACTCTATGATATAGGATTTCGGTAGGGGTCATATTTTGAAGGGTGCTAGTAGGGAGAATATTGAGAACGTATTCTGACATTTTAGCAGCATAGACCCAGAAGGACGGAGGTAGAAAGGCATGAATCAATAGTGTGTGAATCATATTGTTAATGGTGCGTATGATTCTTTCTGCTTTATCATTTTGAGGGGAGGTGTGGGGCAGGAGAAGCGAAAGACCATGTCATTATTAGTACAAAAATGGTAAAATATAGAGTTGTTGAATTCACGACTATTATCGCACTGAAAAGATTTTATACCTTTTTCAAACTGTGTTTGAATGAATGTTCGAAACTCAAGAAATTATGATTTAAAAAAATTGATGTAGATATTGAGTGTAGATGAGTTTTATCCTACCTCTGCCTCTGCTAAAAGGAAGTATGCGATGAGTCAAATTAAGGATATACTTTTAGTGATTAATCATGTTCGGAGACGGGTGGATCTACCGTTGAAGTTACAAGTCCGACAGACTCAATAGCTTTAACTTAAAATTTTATATTTGTGTTAACAAATTACTTTATAAATAGATAATTTAAAACTATTGTGTATCCAGAACTTATAAACTTAAAATTCTTAATCTCGCTCGCTTCTGCTCGGAGTTTGAATAATCTTCACAGGCCTTTTGGCAAGAGATGACTCGTTGAGGAAAAGCAATTGTACTCCGCATGATGTGTATATTTTTGGTTTATCCTCAACTTTACACTTTTTTTGATGTCCTCTCCCTACGGTCGAGCGACTTTCAGTTCCTTTCCTGTAAGTCAAGTTGAGGTAAGATTTACCACAATAAAATTATAAAAAGTTGAAGTTCCATTTTTAGAAGGGACAAAATATTTAGGAGGAATGTTTATCTTGTCCTGCCATATATAGTTTGGTACATGAATGATCGATCAGCTCATGAATTTTATCTCCAACGAAAAACAATACATAGGTTTACTTTAAACATCATTAAATTAGGGAGAAATATTTTAGGATATATATATATATATATCTTCAGTAAGATATTTTAGTGTCAAGAGAACCGGCCATAATACCTAACGGAACCGGCTCCCCCTTCAGTTCACCTTTTGATTTGTGACACGTGTCACTTAATAAAATCAATGGCCCCGATTCCTTCTTCCAAATATAACACCTCTATAGAGAAGCAAACACAAATCCTTTCTTCCTTGACTCAAACAGAACTACATCCCTGCGTGCCCATGCTTTTTTATCCTTCTACGCTGTGATAATTCCAATCTCCTTAACTTTGTTCATAATCAGTAATATATATTCAATCATAAACTACTGTAATGATTTAGGAATATAAATGTAAGATTGTATTAATCTCTCTTGTGAAGTCTTTTCATTAATACAAAATATATATGTACAAAGGTGAAATTCTAATATAGTAAGGATCATAATCTACCATAAATATACAACAATCATAATTACAGAATATATGGAGAATATCCGCTAATACACCCCCTCAGTCGGAGCGGAAGGAGGCCGAACGCTAAGACTAGATCTGAAGTCAAGAAATAACTGTCTGGAAAGCCCTTTTGTGAAGATATCTGCATTCTGACCGAGAGCAACCTTCTCACGAACAAAATGTATATACATCTCAATGTGTTTGGTTCACTGATGTTGAATCGGATTGTGAGATAGATATATGGCAGATATGTTATCACAATAGACTATAGACGTCTTACGCAAGAGACACTGGAGCTCCAAAAGGAGATTTCGGAGCCAACAGATCTCAGCGAAAACATTGGCAACGCCTCTGTACTATGCTTCGGCACTCGAACGGGATAGTGTGGCTTGTCTCTTGGCAGACCAGGAAATGATATTATCCCCTAAGAATACACAATAGCCGGAGGTGGAACGTTGCGTGTTCAGACACCATGCCCAATCTGCATCCGTATATAATAGTAACCTGGTCGGTGCAGATAGATATAGATGCAACTTATAATCAAGTGTGTCTTTAATGTATCGGATGATACACTTAAAAGCAGTGAAGTGAGACTCCCTATGGGCATGCATAAACAGACACACTTGTTGAACAACATAAGTAATATCAGGCCTGGTGAAGGTAAGATACTGCCTTGCACCTGCAAGGCTCCTATAAAGAGTATGATCAGAGACTGGATCACCCTCAGTAGTACTGAGCTTTGATTTAGAATCTACCGGAGTGGGCATGACCTTGCAATTTGTCATTTTAGCCCTGTACACGATCTCCCCTACATACTTACGCTGACTCAAGAACATAGTATCTGCATATCTGATCACGGATATCCCCAAGAAGTAACTCAATTTTCCCAAATCAGTCATAGTAAATTTGGACTTAAGTAATGCAATAATCTCATTTTTCAACGCATCAGAGGAGGCAGTGAGAACAATATAATTTGCATATAGTAATAAGTAAGCAGTACTACTACCTCGATGTAAAATAAACAGAGAATTATCGCACTTGATGCATACAAACTTAATCTGCATAATTTACTTAGCAAAGCGTTCATACCAGACTCTAGGGCCTATTTCAAACCATAAAGTGACTTACGAAGATGACATACATATTGATGGGCTGCTGGATGGACAAAGTCAAGTGGTTGGTGCATGTAAACCGTTTCTTTCAAGTCTCCATATAGAAATGTATTTTTCACATCAAGTTGATGAATCGGTCAATGTTTGTCCATGGCTATATTCAGAATTGTGCGAATGGTAGCCGGTTTAACAACCGGATTGAACATCTCACCATAATCAATACCCTCCTTCTGATTAGTGTCATTAGTCACAAGTCTCGCTTTATACCTTTCTAAGTCACGAATGTCTCTGTATTTGTGATGAAAAAGCCACATACATCGGATTACATTCACCCCCCTTCGATGGAGGTCAAATCTCAAGTGTGTTATTTTGTTAAATTATTAACATCCTCACACATGGACGCATTCCAATTAGGGTCTAGTTTGGCTAATTTTGAATTTTTGGGAATGAGGGATATGATTTGTGTAGATAGGTTAAATTGGACTTTGGATTTGAAAATCCTGTATTGAGCACGGGTTTGCATACGATGTGACAGGGCAGGCTGGGTATGTTTACTGAGTGTTGGGATTGGGTCACTGTGTGGGGTTGTATTTGAGTTCTGGTAATGGATCGGAACAATCTATTGATTGGGTACAGTGGTGGGGTGGTTGATTTATGGGTTTGACGATGGGTTCGGTGTCATCACCGATCTGGGTATACCGAGACTGGTTGATGTCGATAAAGTGGGGTATGGTGTCGGTGGTGAGTTGAGACTGGATGGTTGGTTTTGTGGTGTGATTATTATGAGATGATATGGATTATCGGTAGATGGATCGTTATCGGGGTTGTGTTGAGGTTATGGGGGCGACACATTGGTTGGGATGATGACCGGTGGTGATATCGAGATATTGGGTTGATTGTCGGCAGTGGTGGCAATTGGCGTTTGTGGTGACGGAGACCATGAAGGTGGCAGAGACGCATGGATGTTGCTGGTGGTTGCGGCAGTATGTGGCAGGGATGGCTTTGTTGTGGTGGTCTGACTCAGTTCGCTGAGGATGACAAGGGAGATGTCGGACTCGTCAAGGAAGGTATAGTCTATTTTTTTTAGAATTTTTGGATATCCGAAATGGAGAATGTGGTCTCGTCAAACGTGACGTGATGAGAGACGTGAATTTGACGAGTGGAAAAGTTATAACACAAATAGTCCCTATGAACACAAGGAGTGGTTCGGAGTGCTAATATATGAGGGGCGGTGGAGGCCGGATTGGGAAAGCAAAGACAGCCAAAAATTTGAATGTGATCATAGGAGGGAACTCGACAGTGTAATATTTCGATTGAGTTCATGTTGTGAAGGGTGTTAGTTGGTAAATATTAAGGACGATTCTACCATTTTGACTGCAAAAACCCAGAACGATGGAGGGAGAGAGGCATGAAACATGAAGGTACGAACCATGTTATTTATAGTACGAATGATTCATTCTGTTTTGTCATTCTGCGGAGAAGTGTGAGGACACAAAAAGCGAAAAACCATGCCATTTTTTGCAAATTTTATTGAAATGTGGAATTATTAAATTCACAGCCATTGTCACATTGAAATTTTTTTATGACTTTTTTAAATTGTGTTTTGATAAAAATACAAAATTCAAGAAATTTGGAAGACTTCCGATTTGAATTTTAGTGGGTAAATCCAAATAAAGTGAGAGTAATCATCTAATAAGACTATATAATATTTATGACCCATAGAGCTAGTAATGGGGATGTCCATAAATTAGCATGAACAATATCAAAAGGATTAAACGTAACACTAAGAGACGATTTAAATGGAAGGCGAACATGTTTGCCACAAGAAACGCAGTTTTGGGCAAATTTCTCATTATTATAACGAATAAAATTATTGCTTCTAAGAAAATGAAAAACATGAGCTCCTGTGTGTCCAGGTCTATTGTGCCAAGTTGAGGGAGAGATAGCAGCGAGGGAAGTGTTGATCGGTGTATTTCATACACACTTTTTGAGTCATTTTTAGTTAGTATTTTACTCATTTTGTTTATGTTTAGTATAGTATTAGGGTCGTTTTCCTTTCTTTTGTGTTCTGATCGAAATGGAGAAATGACAAAAAGGAGATGAAATAAGCATAAATGAGATGGAATTGCACACAAAAGGGCCAAGAAATGAAGTCTAAGAAGTTCCGGGAAGTATAGAGGAGATCAGACGAAGTCCGTACGAAAAAAAAGGACGTCGAAGCAAAAAAATCAAGAAAACAACGCCTCAGCGCCTTGGCGGCAGCGGCCGACCAGCTGAAATTTCCGAAAACTCTACGATTTTTGAGCGCCACGGCGCCGACCACAGCGTTTTGGGCCGAATTTGACACGTTTTCAGAGTCCAAAAGGGATAATTTTTCCTACCTACAAAACCTATATAATCCCTAAAACCCTGCTCATTATAGATTCCATCCATTGTACATACAACACAACTCTAGGAGGCGAAGATTTGAGACCTAGTTCAAGTATTTTCTTTTCTTTCTCTTTTCTTTGTTTATTTCAGTTCATGTATGGAGATTGTATTAGTTCTTAGCGTGACTATGGCTAGGAGCTAATTACTTTATTAGGGATTTTCTTGTGATTCGCTTGAAACTCTTATTCATGAATTAATGCATTAGTTTGTTTTCTTTTTCACTTGATTAAGATTTATTCAATAATTGTTTTGATTTCTTGATAATTAACTGATCACTAGTTATCATCACTTATATGACTTCGAATCGAAATCCGAAAGGGGAGATTCTGAATATGCTATAGTTGAATAAACATAGGTTAAAATCGTGGACGAAAGTACTCCGATACTTGTGTAGTTTAATAGGTTATTGTTCTTAGTCCTCTTTTGTGGTAAATCCTATCATCGAAAGATAGAAGGGTTCTGCATCGGGGTTGATTGTTTATATATCCTAACCAGAATATAAAACGGTCTAGTTAACCTGTTATCTTAACGTAGAAGAAGAAGTTAGTCTAATTGTATTAAGGATTGAATAGAGTGGATAGTTGATGATCTTGGAAGCCCTAATTCTCCATCATAACTGATTTAAATCAAAGTATTTTCATAATTAGTTTATTTCCTGCATTATTAGTTTAGAATTCCAACCCAATTAACGTTAACCAAATAGAAACTAAAGCATAGATAATCGGTACTTGAAAACCAGTCCCTGAGGACGATATTCGGTCTTACCTAGATTATATTATTTGTAACGATACGTGCACTTGCGTTTAGCGTGTGTATAAATCGTACATCAAGTGTTTGAGCGAAAGCTGACAGCAGAAGATGATAGTAAAGGATAGAGGTCCCCTGTGCTATTGCATCTCGGAAGAGGTGTCCCCGGACGCAAATCCTTTACAGTAAAACCAAATAGATCAAAGTCGACAGACACAGAATTGTTATGAGTAAATTTACTAACAGAGATTAAATTCTTAATTATGTTAGGAGTATATAGGACGTTATTTAGGGAGAAGGGTGGGTGAGGTGGTTGAGTATATGTATTACCATTGCCCTGAATTGGAATGCGATGACCATTTCCAACAATAATAAATTGAGGAGACTTTAAGCGAAATAGTTGTGATTGATTACCTGCAGCCCGAGTGAGATGAGATGTGGCCCTCGAATCTATGTATCAATTTTCATCGGGCTACTGCATATTCAAAGAGTTGAAGGCCTGGCCCAAATCAGTAGATGACAGGCCTTGGACTTGCAGTTGTTGGGCCTGGATAAAGTCGGTTTGACTATGCATGTTGTTGGTCTGACCCGAACCTGGGCCCAAGAGGTTGGTCTGCTGGAACCCGTGTTGGGCATGCTGAAAATTGTAGGGGGCCCTCGACTGCTGCTGGAAATAAATCGAGGTAGAGGCCCAGGGTGCAGTATTGGGCAACTATCCTGGGCCAGCCCAAGTTGTTGAAGTCGTCGACTTCCCTGTGTTATTTTTGCCTCCACGGTCACCTCTTCCATTCCCGCAGTCTTACCTCATTTGCCACCCCGCTGTTGGTGGTTGTACGATGGTGGTTGGCCGGTGGGAGGGGTGGCATTGATTGTGGACGTATCAACGGATAATGCTTTTTGGTTGTGTTTGTCCTGTTTAGCACAACGTGTTTTCTCCAATAATAATTGTGACCAAGCCTTATTGAAACTTAGTAAGGGATCGGCATGTTGGATCAGCGTGGCTAGGGTATCATACTCCCCTTTTGGAAGACATGCGACTAGTTGGAGAACCATCTTTGTTTCGGAAACGGACGTTCCCACGTTTGATAATTGGTTCGCCACTAGTTTCAATTTCTTGCAGTATTCGGACATGTTAGAGAAATTTTCAAGGCGTGTATTATTAAACTGTTCTTCCAAATACACAGCACGAGTGTGCTTATTATCTTGACAAAAAAATAATACAACGTTTGGTGGGCGTTTTCAGTCGGACTGTACCGTACTATTTCTAAAAATAGTACACTCCAACTGCCATTTTTTAGACTCATCACCTGGAATGTACTAAAAATATAAAAATGTGATTCATTATATATTAATATATTTCATTACAATACAGTACAATTCATATAAAAATATATAGTCCAGTACGACGTATCAAACGAGCCCTTAACTTTTATTTGACTGTACCAAAAATACTAAACTATTTTTTTTAATGAAAAAGTTATTTAACTTTTATTTAAGTATCAAAAAATCAATAGACTATTCTTTGTATTAAAAAGTCGCTCAATTTTGTCGAAGTATCATAGAAAATGACTATTATTTCCTCCTAGCTAGTTACTTTCTTTGATTTTTCATTTTAAAAGTTAGTTTAGTGACTTTAGATATACCTAGGTAAAGTTGAGTAAATCTTTTATTACAAAGATAGTTTAGTAACTTGGGTACAATAAAGTATCATTCATAAATTGACTGCATTAGCAAGTTGAGTTAGCCGCCAGGAAAATGTCTTTAGCTGTAAGCCTTAATTATTTTATAGAGTAGACTAGATAAACGTAAACTATAGTTAAATAAACTTGCAAAAGAACCTCATCAATAATCTTTATTCTCATTGAGAGCAACAATCTTTGGACAAGATATTCCAAGCCATCACTTTTATCTTCTTCCATATGTTAAATCTTTCTTTAATATAGTCTCACCATATTTCTCTTAACCTAATAATCAGCCTGAGGTAGATACACTCGGAAAAGAACCAAGAAATGCCTAAAATACTGCTTATTGTCTTGATTAAACCATGTCTTTCTTTCAAAGCCTTGTTACTCTTGAATCGGAAATCCCACATACAATGTTGAGCCATCTTTGTAGGAAGTCAATTGACACGAGAAATTATACCGTCAAAAAATTATATTATATACTTCTCTATATTTTGAATTCTCTTGGTAAATATTCTGATTCCGTGCCCACTTACCCTAAAAGAAAAGCAAAAATCTACCCCAAGCTATTGCCTAAGAGGGGAGAGCTAAAGAAGATGGAATTGCGGACCCCTCTCTTTTGAGTTCAGAGAATGATTGTAAATTTTCCCATTTCCCATGCTCAATCTTTTTGTTTAAATTAAAACTCCCATGCATCTGTTACTACTAAGCAATTACACAACTTCAACCCAAAAATAAAAGATAGTGTTAAAATCGAAGCAAGATGTAGGCCTTTTCTAAAGGGTGTAAAAACCTGCGTATAAGCGTGAGTATAAAAGGCCACTTAGTTGATTCTGTGTGTGGTGGTCCTTAAATTAGTGCTACAAACAAAGAACAAAAGATAGAGAGGGAATTGTTTTGTTGAATTAAAAAAAGAAGAGAACAATGTCAACGGTTTGAGGCTCTTTGTGGGCACACACTAATTCCATTAGGATTCTTTCTTTTTTTTCCATTCATACACTCTTTTTCTTTATTTTTGTGCAGCACACTCTACACTACACCCCTTTCTATTTTACCTTACTTACATTTTCTATGACAACTAAACAATAACTTCGAAATCATGCGAGAGAAAGATCTCTGGCCTCTTTTCCCTTTTTTTTCTTTTTCAATTGTAGCTTTGTTTTCTTGTAGCAATCAATATCAAGAACAAAATAACTATAGATTATAGTTTAAGCTTAAACTGATTTGATTACAATCATTAATAGACATAGGAGTATTATATTTTTTTTCCAATTTTGTGGATAGTTGAGCATATAGTGGGAGAAGATTCTGTTCTACCAATAAAGGAGAAGGAAAACAGTGTAATGCAAGTTGAAGCAAAATTAGTCATTTTTTGAGCAGACATTGTGACAAATATCAATTGAATCTAGTTTTGCAGCAAGTGCCTCTTCCTATTTTCGACTCCAAACTCCAGGAATATTCTCTATTTTTCGCTAAGTGCATCATCTCTGTTTAAAGACAGTCAACTGAAACATAGCAGGAATTTGATGCTTTAATGATAAGCTACGATGATTAACATAAAATTCTGAATCTCAACACTTGATAATAAGACACAACCGGTAAAGAGGAAACATGAACGTCATAAAAGAAAAGAAGAAAGAATCACATTCCATTTGGGCAAAAAAAAACAAAAGTATATTCAGCATCCAAAGTTACATGGAGCTGGAGATATATCAGTGGGCCTAAAGGAATTAATAAAAGTTGTGACAGGATTATTATGGTATATCCAAGCTTTTAGAAAGTTATATAAGTTGCAGGTCTAAGCTACATTATTAATATACGATTTGCCTACTAAAAAAGATACTCTTTTTTCATCTTTTGCACTGGGTCACAGCCAGATATAAAAGCTTCAACTTACTCCCTGTAATGGTTCACTTTTCTTTTTAGTCTGTCCCAAAAAAATGACATTTCTTTATTTGACAACTTTAAATTTCACCTTTTTACGCAAAACGAGATGATCTGTAACCACAAAAATATCTTTAGCTTGATCATAAGATTCAAAAAAAATTCTTTATTTCTTTAAGTGTGTGTCAAATTAAAGTACATCATATGAATTGGGACTGAGGGAGTAATAATTACCAAACCTTCTTTACCATGCTTTAGTTTCTTTTCCATTGAACTACGAATTCCCATGCAATGCAAGTGCTTTTCTTGAGAACCCTTAAGTACCATGCAAAAGGTAAAGGTCTATGACACATGTTTCCAAAGAGAAAAATCTCGGCACATATACATGGCTAATTCCAACTTGGTCTTTAGTTGTGCAGAATCTGCATGATCCATAACTTTCTTTTGCCTTACTGCTAAAGAGAACAAAATAACATTGGGAGAAAAGAACTGTATATCATTAGTTGCCTGGCTTTGGAGTCGACAAGATACTAGCATTAGATAATCATAGTGAGCCCTATCTCAACTCTCATATGAACTGGACAAAAATGTCAAGAATGATTCCTAATAAAGTATTGCCCTTACCTATAATGAAAAAGAATATTCATGGTCGTTATTATCTTTAAACTCTTTTAAGTTGACTCTTTTAAAAGAATATTCATGGTTTTAAGAATATTCCTAATAAACTCTTTTAAAATGAATATGTTTATTTATGTTGCCTCTATTCTTGATCTTCACTCTAAGATGTTAGTTTTTGAATTGACTCTAACCACGCTAAAAAGATACTAAAACAATCTTACAATCAACTAGAGCGGAAAGAAAAAGCAGAAACTGACATACCAAGAATCTCCCTTAATAAAAAACGCTTCTAAACAACGCAACTCCCAAATCCAAAATAATGTCGGTATTATACAATATAAACAGAGAACTCTGAACATCAATATGAAATTATGTCACAGAATCTACAAAAGCACGCATTAAAATGGCAGCTAAATTTAGTAGGGACCTCAGTGAAATAGGGTTGCAGCATCATATGTGCAGTACGAAATGAAGAGAAAAAGGGTGGAGAGGGAGAAGTCGGCCATCCAATTCAAAGAGAACATAGTATTACTGAAGTGCCAGTTGGTATCTATTTGATTTGTGTCTTTGGCCCATCAAGACTAATTCCCACGTATCGAGCACATTTTCAAATGCCTGTAATGTCATGATAAGCAAGGCTAAGTCATAGTAGTCTTCCTCATGCTACATTGACTAAAGACGAGAACTCGATTAAAGTAAATCCAGACTTAACAGTTGGCATTGACATCACACACAAATACACAAGAGAAAAATGAAGTTGATGCTAGAAAAAAAAAGACATTTTGCTTCATGCAGTTTGTACAAGTGCATAAATAAATATCACACTAACCCAATGGGGTTTGGTCTAGTGGATAAAGCTGGCTAGAACCACAGGGAGGTCAAGGGTTCGACCCCCTCCACTGTAAAGAATCCCTTGGGGAGAGCTTTCCGTAAACAGCGACCCGGCTCGGAGTGGTAGCCCACTCACTACCATTGTTGTAACCAAAAAAATAAATAAATATCACACACATGCATAGAACCAAATCAAATAAAACAACTTGGGAGCCTGCAGTTTAACTGATCTAAACCAGAGAATGCTATCTGTTGAAAGAGTAAATAACTCGAGACCCTAGTACAATCCTCCTTGAGCACTTACTAAAAACATCTAATCTAAAAAGTTGTACAGATGTCCCAATGCTCATTTTGGCCTAGAGATTAAGTAGACTGGTCATCTATCAAATGTTTCTACCACCAGTTCAACAATGATTTTATATAATCGTAGAGAAAAAACAACAAAACCCCGTATACAAGCTAAGTAGACTGGTCATCTATCAAATGTTTCTACCACCAGTTCAACAATGATTTTATATAATCGTAGAGAAAAAACAACAAAACCCCGTATACAAGCCAAATACCAAAAGAAGAGAACCAAGGATACAAGCTTAATAATCAAAGCGACAGTCTGCATGTAAAGTTGAATATCTTCTAAAAAAATATGTAAGAGTTGAATAGCAGATAAGTAGCACATAACCATAAGGACTTAAGAGTCGCACCTGACGAGCAAATAACTCCTTCCCATTCAGAAGTGCATCCATAGCCGCAGACTGGTCATCAAACACGCCATAAAAGATCTGGTAGAATTGGTTCCTGTACACATCATAGTTAACTGGGATATTAAAGCAATAGAAATTTTACTAGCTCACAGAAATACATGTGTATGAAACGTACTGGTCTTCTGAAATTAGCTGATCCATCTCTTCAAATTTTCGAGTGAGGATCTCTGATCCAACAGGAGTGAGTGCATGCAATACTAAGGCCTCTAATATTCTTGGAAAATTGTCCTGGAAATAAGAAGTTAGCTTCATTAAAGCAATGAAAGGGTAAAAGGAACTACCACGGAGAGCTGAATGGATAGGGATGAATAACGCATTGAGAAACCCTTAATAAACAACAGAGACTAGAAAAAAAACAAAGTGGTCTCAGGGAAAAAGGAGCAAGATAAAAACAAACCATCAGAAAACAAATCGCATACTCCAAAAGTTTGTCCAACCTCCCAGATGCTAAAGTATTTGAGGGATAAGGTCTCACTCACTCAAGTTTTGGCAGGATAGCTAAAGACAGATTCCACCAATTTTGATTTTAATACACTGGGGACTCCACCCTACAAATCTGGGAGCTTTAAGACCAACCCCATAGAAAGGTTATGTACTGGATGCAAAAACATTTAAACTTGCAAAAATGTCAACAGTATTACTCAAATTATAGAACTGGATACTATTGCATGCTAGTGAAATAGATTGAATCACAATTTATCAGGAAAAGTAGTATACATCAAATAACAAATAATCATACATCTGCCAATCAGATGGTTCTACTTACACACCTCCCCCCACCCTACCCCACCCATACTTTTCACCCCTAAATAAAAAGAACAGCATCTCAACCTTTTTGTCTCACCCAGTTGGACTATACTGTATGCATCACCTTTGGTGATTAAAAGATGCAGAGAAAACATAAATATGGTCACGCCGAAAGGAAAGAGAAGAAGTTAAGAATAATAATATTGAACCCAAGATTCATCAAAACTATTGTTAAGAATGAACTCACCGCCATGGCAAGAAAGACATTGCGGATTGTAAGTGGATGAAGAGTCAAACTAAGATTAGCAACTGGATCATCGTTGATGCTACTTGAGTCCTCTTTTCTTTTATTTGTCTCATCATTCTCCCCAGCAGATGAATTATATGTTGATCCCGTCAGCTTGCTTGGATTGAGAAGGTCATGAACCAATGAAATAAGTTCATTCAGAGACTGTGATGCACATGGCTCCAAATCTTGCAGCATCACTTTCGACCTAAGCTCATCATTTGAACTTTTGTTGCCACAATTCCTGTTGATTCCCTGGTGTCCATGATCTAGTGAATGGAAGAACAGTACTCAGAGCACAGGACTGATATATATACATCAATAAAAATTCCCCTATATAGGTATCAAAAGAAGACCCAAAAGTGAAAACTGTGTATCAGTGAATACTCAAAACTGGAAAATAGAGAAAATGATTTACCTCTATATGCATCATTAGCCTGGGAAGTAGTACAAGTCATAGTTTTATCCATACCACTTGAAGGAAAATGCAACATCTTATTCTGCCCTGGTCACCAAAGAGGGAGAGATGAAAATAATATACTTATTATCCAACAACATGGTAAATCCATCTTTTGCATTAATGTTTAACAATTAGGGCAGCCCGGTGCACTAAGCTCCCGCAATGTGCGGGGTCCGGGGAAGGGTCGGACCACAAGGGTCTATTGTACGCAGCCTTAACTCACATTTTTGCAGCAAGAGGTTGTTTCCACAGCTTGAACTCATGACCTCCTGGTCACATGGCAGCAACTTTACCCGTTACTCCAAGGGTCCCCTTCTTTTAATGTTTAACAATTCAGACCAATTAAGAGTACAGCCAAGATTTTTCCTAAGAAAGTAGCCTTTTCTCAGAAGAAATGATAATACTACATCAATTGTTTTGAATCTGAAACAACTGCTTTCTTTAATCCATCTTATTTGCCGTCTTTATCAGACTCTATTATCACTACCTACATTCAAATGTTACGAAACAGTTCTTCCTCACTTGAAAATTTCTTGGTGTTTGTTAGATTCCCACATTACCTGAAGATATCGGTTGTAATCTCTTTATATGATTTGAGAAGTTCTCATCTCATGAACTAACTTTTGCGGTTGTTTTATGAATGAGGTAATTAACACGGTCTCAGAGGCAAAGTCATCCCACATGTTTGGTTAGCGAATGTTGAGCTCCCGTGTTATGTCATACATGCTCCAGATGTTCGATCCTGCGCGTGCAATATGGTATTACGCCCCACATTGTTCAGGGTATCGGTTGTAATATCCTAATATGATCTTGACCTTGTCTCATCATATGTAGCTTTTTGGATTGAATTAGACCCAATTTGAATTTTCTTAGCAACACCAACACTAATATACACGCCTAAAGACTATTGTCTGCCATGTCATCTCAAGTTACCCATCTACTGTCTTATAACAATTCATCAAAGCTTTCTTTTGCTTATCCTATCCTCCTTGCATTATGCATTTCATATTTATCCAGATGGATCTTTAATGCTTGAATATTTCTTTGAAGTCTTAACCACCAAAATACCAATCAAAGTTCTGGTTTTGTTTATTCCTTTGTTTGACCAACATCTGCTACGATCAAACAATTCCCAATCATGGTCCTTGAGGATCGGATCATCCATACAACATACAAAAAGAAACTCCATATATTTGAGATCTTTCTCTTTGAATAAGATCTTAATTCCAGCGACGGTTCATTAGATATCTTACAACTAGAATCCCTCTTTTTTTCGATCCAGTTCCTCCACTAACGCGAACCCCAGTTAGATTCAGGCATACTACACTTTTTAGTTATTGGGAGAACCAGGTCATTGGAATTAAAATCAACGAAAGGCTTTAATTTATAATTACTTCTCGATTTCAACTGGTTTAATCTACAAATATATGGTACTCTCCATCTCTTTTCATTGGCAATCCAATCGTTGAACATGAACATCTGTCAAACATAAAGATATATGGTTCATCTAGTTCTGAAATGACATAATCTACTCTCCGCCATGGACATGAAGTACAGAAACATCTTAACACCATTGCTTTCAAAATGATGGTCCAAATTTGCCCTTCAACTATTGACTTCAGCTTAACTATTCCCTCTGTAAGATGACGTCAATAAAAACACTATCAACGTTATAAAAGAAACTATTTATACCATTCGACTCCAACTAATCAAACGAGATCCTTGTAGACATTAACTATCCTCCACGTATCTTGGCACATTGTCAGAACACATGAAGGCCACGTACCCAACCCCACTCACAGTAGAAAATCCAGCCCAGGCAGCCTAAAATGACCCCCCCCCCCCCCCCCCACCTACAGCAACACCCAGCCATTTTTTACCAATTCAAACCATTCCACCAGCTCGAAACATCTCCAGACCAACAGATCCAGCTCCAATCAACAAAATTCACCAGAACAAAACAACTCACCTCACCTACCACAAATTCAACCGTCACCCAAAAACAAGAATAGAATACTCTACCAGACCTGCTCACACTATGATGAAGCCCCCTAGCCCTCGTTTGCTGCAATTGTCAAGGCAAATCTGCTTGAAAGCTCAGACTCAGTGAAGTCCCACAACGTGGGGTCTGGGGAGGGTAGAGTGTACGCATACCTTACCTCTACCTTGGTAAGTAGAGAGGTTGTTTCCGAAAGACCCTCGGCTCAAGACAAAGCATAAACACAAGCAAAGCAAGAGAAACGGTCAAACCCGGACAAGAAATTTAAAGCGGAATGAAAATGAGAGTAATAAAAGCGAATAAGTCATGATAAAACATACTGAAAAAAGAAGCAGTAACTATAAGATAGACAAATCTCAAGTTCAAATCTCAAGTAGATTGAAATTTAAAAGAAAAAGGAACACATGGGTAAACCCGCCATGTTCTTTCCGGTTCAGGATTACTTCGTCAGGATTATTGAAGATTGTAACCACACCCTCATCGACAAGTTCTCGGGGGAGAGCCAAAGATGGAGAAAATTAGGCAGAATTTCTCAAGTCAAATCCCACTGAAGAGGGCAATAAAAATAGCATGTCATCTTTGAGGCCCTAATGAGAACATACATAAAAACAAGCAAAGGGATAACGAAAAAGAGGAAGAAAAGAAGCATATGTCCGGGAAAAATGCCAGTGAGACAAATTGTACAAAACGAGGATAAATCTCCGGGCAATAGAATCGAGTCAAAGCAATGTCCAATGATATGTGCCAGTTTACGTGGAGGATGGTGAATACCAACAAGGATTCCGTTTGGTGAGTTAGGTGAAAGGCCAAATGGTTTAATTTTGTAACGTCGAGGGTGTTTTGTTGGCAACTTGAACTTCTACAGGAGGGCATAGTTAAGTAAAAGTCAATAGTTGAGGGGCAAATTTGGATTTTTCCCTTATTATAAATAAATAAAAATACTTCATGTTAACAGCTCAAACTTTTAGATGTGTACTTTTCGCAATTTAATATAGTATATATGCAAGTAAAGGTCCCAGATTTGAGTCGCATCATCATCATTATTAAAGAATTCCCATGTACTTCGGCTAAAGCAAAATAATCTGTGTCGCACATGAAGGGACGTGATAAAGACTAATATAAGTGTTCTGTCACTAAAATAATAAACTTTTGTTTTCACATAATTCAAAAACAATGAATAGAAATCCAGATGTAACTGTTGGAATAATTTACAGAACACGCTGAAAAGCAATGAGGAACATAAAGTGCAACTTACGCTTCTGTAGGAAAGCACTCCAATAGAATTACTACTCCAGTACTTTCAGGGTTCAACCAAATAGTACTATTGATATATCCAGTTCTTAATTGACAGAATAAGTAGGTACTGACTACAAATTGGAACCTTAGAACATGCAGACACACACAAATCCAAGGAAGCATTACAGGACACGTGTAGCTGATGCAACAGAAAAATTATCGAAAATGAGTAATCTAGAACTGGAACATACATACAGAAGTTATTATCTTGTGGATTGTGTCAAAATTGTACATTTTCTGTACTAGAAATCCAAAGTCCCAATTTTGGCCTCAGAACTTATGATATGAACTTGCCTAGACGAAAATTTCCTCCCCTAGACCTGTTAAGACCATACAGCATGAAAAAAAAATTAATTATATAATAATCCATATCCAGAGAAATGCAGGCTTACAATATTCAAAAGGGAAAAGACAATACAAACATTTCATGCATATTTAAGCAAGAAACAAAACAGGGTAATATCTTACCATCCTTCAGGAATGAACAAGGCATCACCACCATGAAGAACAACTTTTTGCGAAAAGCCATTTAGGCATGCCGACCTTGGGTAAACTGAAAGATCTGGTTCTTCTAAAGTAACAGAGCTGCAAGGACACAGAATAAAAGTTGCAAATTGGCATGTACCTAAATTATCCATGTTATGGCTAATCCATAAACGAAAAGAGCACAAAAGGTACTTACAGATTACATGTAGGAAATGAAATACCTGTGGTTTGAAGCCTCCCCATACAGAGGCCGTATATATAAGTAAGGAGTTGCAGAAGGTGGCCTTAAAGTAACTGCCAAACAAAAAAAAAAACTTTTGAGCAGGTTTGAATAATCCAACGAAGTCTTAGGAAGGAGAATATTATGGTGTAGTTGGTAAACAAAACAGACAAAAAAGATAGTTCATTGCTAATGGATCATAAACAGAAAGAATGGAAATTGATAGTTCATTTCTAATTGTAAGAGAAAGAGAGAGCTTGAGAGAAGTTCAAAGTTATTTGAGAAGGTTACATTGTATATCGTCTAACGACATTAGGAACAAGGCAGATGATTTTCTTTTTGCATTCATCTGTTTTCTAGCTTTTCAATTTTTAATTATTGGTTTTGTACAACAAAGGCCAGATGTTAAAAGCTAGTAGCTGATTTCACTTGCATATACAGTTGATGTTTTCTCAATTCACATTAAGACTTCGAAACTTCATTGGAGGCAAACAATTTCAGTTTCAATGATTTGCAATTATACCAATTTCGGGACAATCAACCCCTGGCTTCATTAAGTTGTCCAATAGTCCTCCTCGTTTTCTTTTTTTGTTTCTAATTATCCTTTTTTCTAGGTAGCTTAATCTTAACTAAATACTCCTTTTGTTCCAAATTATGTGGCAATTTTGGTATGAATCCAGACATGGAATCACACCGTTTTTCTTAAATAAAATTTACATATTTAAAAACTACGTAAAAATACTATTATAAGTCACAATAATTGATAATTTAAAAAGCATATAAAAAGATGGTGGTTTGACTCTGAAAATTATACATAAATTGGAGAAGCATAATTGTAAAGAAACGAAATGGAGAAAAAAGAACCTGCAAGTAAATTAGGCCACCGTGCGACGGGTTCCATTTTGAGAAAGCCTTCCAATTCATTATACATTCCTTGAAGAATGTTGAGCAAATGATGCATATACTTACTACGATATGAGTGTTTAGATAAGTTACCGCTGGAACGTTTTTGGGTTCAATTTGAGAAGAGAATATCTCCGCCGAACGTGTGAATTCAGAGATTTTCTTCCACCATTGTTTGGGCCAGAAGGGAAAATTATGAAGCCCAACACCGATGAACTTTGAGAAAATTACGGCCCGTAACCTCTCGACCATCTAATTTGAAGAAATTGGCCCAAATCTTTAATCCAATTTATATATATTTTGAAATTATTTTAGGAATTTTGGCATGGGTCATTTGCACCCTTGCCCTCGGTCTTTAATTTTTGTCCTGGTCTTTAATTTTCGTCCAACAAAATCGAAATTTATATCTATTGGGACATAAGTTATACATAATAATATTCACAAATTATGTTAGCTCCTTAAAGAATTTATGCCCTTATAGCATAAACTAAAGACCAGATCATTTGAAGGGAAAAAATTACACATCAGTTCATTTGAAGGGAGCTGTGCAATTACTTGTTTTGGCATGGCAATACAACTTGGGCTAAATTTTGGCATAAAACAGCCCACTTTTTATGTTATGGTATCTGACAGCCCAAATACATATTTCCTTCTAAATATTTAGCATTATAGGTAAAAGTTTAATGGGTGTTTTATTTTGGCCGCGCTATGTAAGTAATATCTGTTTTGTATTTATTTATTTTTTGCACTAGCAACCCACAGCTTATTCTTCCTTCTTCTTGTTCATGCGCACATGTTTGAAATTTCAGCCTATGTTTACATATAGTTCATACAGTATGCATGACTGAAGTACAGGCAAATTTAAAAAAAAAAATGTGTTAAATTTATTGTGTTTTTTTGACAAATTGATGGTTGACGTTTGTTTTTTATGATATATGAAATATGTGTTTCAAATTTGAGCATATTTAGAGTAGATTTGGATGTTGAATCGTGTGTTGGATTGTTGAAATTCGAAGAACAAATTATTATTTTTTGTTCAGACGCACATGTCTGAAATTTCAGTCCACTTTTATATGTATTTCAGTCATGTATTACTGAGGTGTAAACGTACATGAAAAATTATTTTTGACATAAAAGATTCAGACACGCAAGACTGATTTTTAGCCTATTTTCAGTCATGTACAACTGAAGGTCAGACACACATCACTGAAATTTTAATCAATTTTTACACGCATCTCAGTAAAAATTGCCTAAATTTGCCTTGACAAGACATACTAATATCATGCGAAAACGTTTAATGTTTGGCCTTCACAAGGCCACACTTTCAGACGTGAATGTCTAAAGTTGTCAACCTTCAGGCGCGAAGTAGGTGCCCATGCAAAAAAAATGGGTATTACTTAAATAGCACGACTAAAATAAGGTGTTTGTGCACTTTCTCCATTTATAGCCAACATTTAAAATAAGTAAATTAATAGTTTTTCTCATATTAAAAAGATTTTGTCCGTTATAGACTAACATTATCCCATTTACTCACATTTTCATTACAAATTTCTCTCCACGCCATCTTTCATTTTTGTGTCACACCCCAACCTATGAGGTGTGGCCGGCACCCGGTGTCTGGACGTCTCGAGCGTACCACCTGAACATCCTCACGCTAGCGTATATGGCTGACAAGGTCTTAGAATGATAATTATAAAATAACCGGACATAATATCTTGCAAACAAAAGAACCAAACCTAGGCATATATATACATACTAGGACCGACAAGGCCAACGTAACCTCTAATCAACATCCAGGCCTACCAGGGCGTACTGAACAGACTACACAACACATAATATGTCTACAAATCCTCTAAAAAGGAACGTCAACATAATACATAAGTCAGGACAAGCCCCTAAACATATCCAAAGAACTAAAAGAATATAAACATGACCCTGACTCGACAATGCTCAATGATGAGATAGAACTCACCAACAATAGCTGATATCTGAAGGTGGTCTACGATGGAGAGTCCTCTCCTCGCCTCTAAGCCTGTGTGGCATGAAATACAATGTTTCCTGACAAAAGGGGCGTCAATACGAATAATGTACTGAATATGTAAGGCAAAAATAAAACACAATAGTAAGTAATCATAAAAGAGAGGGATACGAATTAACTTGAACTCCTGAAATACCATTGAGGCAACAATATACATAATGATAAGTATTATCTTATAACCTTAATTTATACCACTATGTAAACATCGTAAATCTAACTGCCCAACTGATCAGTGATAATTGTCCCATTGGTAGTAAATAACTACGCACAACTGCCCAAACAGTGATAACTGCCCAACCGGTCGTAGCCCGGTGGTAAATACGCGTCTGCCCAATCGGTGGTAAATAATGATACACAACTACCCAACAAATCATAGCCCGATGGTAAATGCATAACTGCCCGACCGAACATAGCTCTATGGTACATACATGAACATCATCATCATACGTTTACATATATGTCTACAATGCATGAAGAGCCTCTTCAAATCATTAAAACATTTTTCGGAGTGACCTATAGTCGTTCATCCTCCAATTACGCTGTGAACGTTAACATCTTTATCATATGCCTCAATAGGAACTCAGTCACATGAACGAATAATATGGACATCCTTAGCTATTAGGATTAGAACCATTTATAAGATAACAATACGTTTACGTTTACATTTCGTTACTTGGATCATCCCAAAAGATGGAAAGATTAGCACTAACAGACCTTTGAACCGACCCTCCAACACTAACGGCAAAATCAACCTCCTTTTCAAGTTAATCTTAGATATCAAAAACTATGCCTTCTTTAGAGCTTTCCATCACCTTACTTCATTATCAAGAAATATTTGATCCGCTTAAAATAGAATAAAACGTTGTCGCTCTTCCAAAAATAAATCATATTGTTGCTCTTATAAGATGGATGATGTTGAAACTTGAAATCATTATTTTTGTTAATTTCACTGCTCTTGTCTCATAAACACTACATCCACCAATATTTTGTGACCTTTTAATAACTAGAATAACTTCACTCTTAATCTCCAATATCAAATGATACTCCATCCGTCAGTAATATATATAAGAGGTGTGGCTATAATTTTTTTTTACCTTAGATAATAGGGTCATCTTTCATTACTTTATAATGATCAATTCTGTAAGACTTTGAGATTATTTTCCTCCCATGACTTTGTTCCATTAGATAAGAATATATTACATATTTTACACTAACTAAGAAGAGTAAGTCTTGCCTAGAATAATCTAAAATAATCCTAAAAATATTTGTATACATTAATCTACCTACCATATAGAAAGGGATACTACATTAATACAAGATACTACATAATATTACCATATTAATGGTAGTAATTCAGGAATATTCTAACACTCCCCCGCAGTCGAAGCTGAAGGACAACGAATGTTGAGACTGTCCCGAAATTCTTCAAATAATATCAGCGGAAGTCCTTTTGTGATGATATCAACAATCTGATGTCGCGTCAGAACATGTAACACTCGCACTTGTCCGCGAGTCACCTTTCCACGGACAAAATGAATATATAACTCAATATGTTTAGTGTGTTGATGATGGATTGAATTCCCTGATAGATATATTGCACTAATGTTATCACAATATAACATAGTAGCTGTCGGAATGGGGCAATGAAGCTCAAGTAAAAGATTCTGAATCTAGTATGAATCAGATACAACATTGGCAACCGCATGGCACTCAGCTTCAGCACTCGAGCGTGATATTAGAAGACCATGAGATCAAATTATCACCAAGAAAGACGCAATAATCGGAGGTGGAGCGTCTGGTGTCCGGACAGCCTGCCCAGTCTGCATATGTGTAAGTGACAAGTTTGGTGATGGAATATGGGTAAAGATGTAATCCATACTCCAGAGTGCCCTGAATATACCGCACAATGCGTTTGAGGGCATGCATATGTTCTTCCATCGGATTATGCATGAATAGACACACTTGTCAGATCGCAGGTAATATTCGGCTGGTGAATGAGGTAGTCGCAAAGCTCGGTCGGTGGCATAATGTAGGATCAACAAAGGGTTTGCTAGAGATAGCACTTAACTTCGACTTTGTGTCCACCAGAGTTGCCGAAGGTTTTCATGAGGACATACCAGCTAGTTCTACTATTTCAGATGCATACTTCTTTTGGGAGAGAAATAACCCATCTGCATGTCGTGTCACAGCAATGCCTAGAAAATAGTGCAGTAGTCCAAGATCTTTCATAGCAAATTCGGAACCAAGCTGAGACATGATACTCTTGCGGAGGAGTGCGAAGATCTTTGTAAGAATGATATCATCCACATATAAAAGAAGATAAGCAGTATTATTACCCTGACGATAAATAAACAGAGAATTGTTAGAACGGCTGTGAGTAAAACCCATTTATGACACAAAATCTACAAACCGCTTATACCAATCCCTGGGAGCCTATTTGAGGTCATACAATGATTTGTTTAGCAAACACACATGATTGGGATATCTAGGATCTCTGTATCCCAAAGGTTGGTGCATGTAAACTGTCTCATTCAGATTACCATGAAGAAATGCATTTTTGACATCCAGTTGATGAAGTGACCATCCTTTTGAGAGTGACAGACTTAGAACTGTTCGGATGGTAGCTGCCTAGCTGGTTTGACCACTGGACTGAATGTCTCCCCACAATCGATGTCAACCTGCTGGGTCTTCCCATCATCTACAAGACGGGTTTTATGTCTCTCAAAAGATCCATCAGATTTTTCTTTATGGCTAAAAATCCACATATATCGAATAATATTAGCATTAGATGGATAAGGTACTAAATCTCATGTCCTATTTTTAATTAGAGCATGATATTCATCATCCATGGCCATTTTCCAATTCGGGTCTTTGAGATCAGACACTGGGTTACGAGGCAAAGGTGATTTGGAAACCTTTGTGTGAAGGTTGTATTTGGTATTGGGTTTAACAATACCATGTTGACTACGGGTGACCGGATGAGAGGCATGTCCAGTGGACTGGACGCCACTGGCCGAGAGTGAAGCAGTGGGATAAACGCCACTGTTCTGTCCGTGAGTAGGGGTGTTATCGGTCTGATTCTCGGTCCGGACTGGTAAGAAATTTCCGAGTCGGGTTACGGGGCCCGAATTGTTTTTAATTTTTTAAAAAAAATTGAATTTCCAATACTGAAATTGATATTCTCTGACATATTACCACGAAATTTGAATGTTGAAATCTATTGTATATCACTAGATATTTAGCATTGAAAAAGGAAAAAATGTAACGATTTGGGAGAAAAGTGAAATTGATTGGCAAGACGGCCGTTTTTTGAGAAATCGACTGCTCCAACTAGTTTAGCTGTTTGTGCGGCCCTATCTCGAAAAAATACGCGAAATCAAAAAACAATTATGTGAAAAGGCCGTCCGAGCGCAGAGTTATGACCATTTAAAGTTTCACCAATTAACAACTAATTAGGGTAAGTCGTGGCCAGGAGGGGATCGGCCGTGGCTCATAGAAATGGGCCTGGGCTGGGGTTGAGGGGTGCAGGGTTACCGGTCCGGCTCCTTATCGGTCTGGGTAATTTTTTGGTACTCGTATTCGGACCGTTAACGTTTCGGTCCGAGTATCGATCCGGGTTTACCGGTCCAATTTTTGGGTAATTACCGGGAGTATTCGGACCGTTAATAGCCCTATCCGTGAGTGTGACTGGGCCGAGACAGTATTTGACTGGGTATTGGGCCAGGAGAAGCATTGTGGCCCAACGGCTGGAGCAGTGTCCCACTATAGGGGGAACTGTGTTCACTGGGCCGAGAATTAGCAGGCCCAATTCGCTGGACATTTTGATCCAGTAGCTAGACTGCTGGTCCGCGGTCTAGTGGGGCCACTGTTTGTGCACCTGCGGGTCCCGGGCTGTGAAGAAAATGTGTTAAATACGAGAGCTTATCATCATCTAAAATCCATAAGTATGAGTCCCGATTTCATGAATCTTAGCAAAGGGGAAAATTACTTCATCAAAAATCACGTGACGACTGACAATTATTCTATTTGAAGAAATATCATAGCATTTGTAACCATGTTGATTGGCAGGTAACCCAAGAAAACACAAGGAGTGGACCGGGGTTGGAGTTTGGTGATTGTGGTGGATGGAAATAGGGGGTAGCAGAGGCAACCACACCCTTAAATGAAGATATGATGGCTCTCGTAAATAAAACATTTTTAGTGGAGCTTGGTAGGGCATGTTCTAATGAGGAAGAATGTTCAACATGTATGTGGCCATTTGAAGTGCATGATGCCAAAATATGAGAGATAGGGATGCATGAGCAAGGGATGTCCTAACAATGTTGTTTATAGTTCTAATTTTGCGTTCCGCCTTCTCATTTTGTAATGAAGTGTAAGGACAAGACAGACGAAAATTCAAACCATTTGTTTTGAAAAAATCCCAAAATTGATTATTGTCAATGTTACACCCCGTAATTTCAAGGCAATGAGATGAGAACGTACGTGAGGAAATTGAGATTTGAATTTTGAAAAGAAAGAAATATTACTTTTTCTTAAGGAAAAATATTGGGAATTTGTGAAGGAAAAAGTTTATTAATTGAAATTTGGTTCTCAAATTTGGTATTTGGGACTTATAGATTATATTGGAATTTTGGATTTTAAGTTCCGGATTTGGTCATGTGGGGCCCACGGGAAAATTTTACAATTTTATGGGGCCCACAATATTTTGAGATATTTTGGGGAAGAAATAATTTTGGACCAATCGGAGGGCGACACGTGTCACCCCTACATGTCTTGAAAGTTGACTACACTTTATAAATATTTTGATAGGAGGACAAGTGGGTCCCACTCCACTTGTCCATACACTTGGCTATATTATCCAAGTCTTGGAAGACTTGGATTCATTATACACTTAGAGCTCTCATCTCTTCTCCCTTAGCTCCATATTTTCGAAAATACTTAGGCCAAGAACAACAAGATTAGTTAGTTTCTTTCATCCAAGATTAAGCTCTTAAACCAAGTGCTAAGCCAAGATCATTATTCCACAAGTTTTGTTGGTTTTGGCCGAGAATGAGGTGGAGAAAATCCTAAGTTTTATCGACTTTTTGGAAGCGAAACGTGAAGTGAAGTTGGTTATAAGATTGTGGTAGATTCATATATGTGATTGGAACTTGAGGAAGTGGAGCGAAACGAAAACTGCGGACCAATAAAAACCGGACTGTTTTGGGGCATTTTTGGGCACAAAATGAGGTAAAAGTACTTCTTCTTTTAAAGTAATTGGATATTACTTATTGTTATAATGTATGGATGAACTTGTACTAAAAAGAATGAGGATTAAAAAGTGTTTGGACAATTTTTTAAGGCTTGGACGAGAGCTAGACTAATTTTGAGGTTTTCGGATTTCGTTGGTTATTGTCGTTATTTACACTTGGTACATGTTATATAATGAAGGAAATATTGTAGTTGATAGATTATATAACTTGTATAACATGTTGGAACTTGAATTGGAATAAAAGGAATTAAGGAAAAGGACTTTGGATTGTTGTAGTTATTGTTGGACGAAAACTTCCCAAAACTGTTAGACGTTGTGATGTCATTTTATGGACTGTTTTGGGGTGCATATATTCTGAAAAATCATCCCCTAACATGCATGTTTAATGTGGTAAAATGACTAGTGAAAGTCCTAAGGAATAAGGGTGTTAAAGGCTTCACATTGTACCCTTAATGTTGGTTTATTATGGACTATTTAGTGGACTGTTTTGCGGACTGTGTTGTATAAATTGTGGGGCATAATTTTACACGTCAAGTTAGGCGTGTAATCCCCTTTGGTTAACTGTTGGTTGTGCCTTAAATGTGGCTTATTGTCACGACCCGTTCCGGGGCCCGTGACTGGTGCCTTACCGGGGCACCCAAGTAGCCATACATCAGAGAAATCAGCGGAAATATAAAACAAGACATGAAACAGTTTATAAAATAAGACACAGTTTATGTGAGAAAACACCGCCTTTCGGCATATATATATAATCATAGTTCAGCAGTTACATCCGACAATGCATAACATGACTACTGCACTCTAAGGAAATATACAACTATGGCGACGGGGCCCCGCCATACCTCGATCATACAAAACTATCTACAGCGGAGATCATACCAAAAGTAGAGCCTCGGAAGAGATGGAGCTCGACACCAACGTAGAGATCCTAAGAATGCGGATCTAGCACTGCCGCCTTACCGGCATGAACGCAGGCCCAAGGAGGTCGACAACAGTACTAAGTATGCGAAATCAGTAAAGTACTTAAATGAAACATATCATTTTTAAAACCGGTTTACAAATATGTATGAAACAACCAAGGAAACCGCATAGTGCCACATCACAAACAAGAGCAACAATAGGTAATCAGAATGAGTCTTGTCTAGGCCGCGAATGATCGAAACAGGCCACTCGCCCATCATCATTCTGCAGCCTAATCACGACTCGAGTCCGCATAGCCACTCACGTGGGCCCGCATGAGGTATAACCCCGCATCGAGGTAGCTACTCCTCGCATCGCCCCGACTCATTGTCGCACGGCCACACGCACCGCATGAGGTATAACCCGCATACTAACACGAACTCGTAGCTCGCATAGGCCCTGGACCCGCATGAGGTATTCTCGAATCATGGTCCTGCATCACCTGAGTCTACCCCGCGTCGGAGGCGCTTTAACCGTGATCATCTCAAGAGGTGAGTGATAGTATACTAACATAACAACTTATCTTTAAACAACATAAGCACAACAAGGATACTCACCTATACAAACGTTACAAGATACTAACACACATAGCATCATATCATGTCTATTTATCAAACCATCTTTATTATTCTTTTCACAATACAAGTCTGTTATAAACACATAGGCAAACTTGTTTCTTTTATAAATCTTAAGTGGTTATACTTACTTCCCATAAAGCTTAGTATAATTCTTAAGCTTCTGTTTTTAAAAACCAATTAGTTCTCTTCTGTTAATATGATTCAGTAGTCTTTTGAAATGTTTTCAGTTCTTTATTATTCGGGCTTAAGCCGTGAGGCATTGCCGTGAGTATTATTCAGGCTTAAGCCGTGAGGCATTGCCGTAAGTATTATTCAGGCTTAAGCCGTGAGGCATTGCCGTAAGTATTATTCAGGCTTAAGTCAAAGGCATTGCCGTAGTTATATTGTAAAATATCATGCTTTAGGAAGAATCACATACCTTCTCAGCGAAAACCACTTGCCAAGTTGAATATGTCGCGCAGAGTCACCTATAATAGTCACGGATATCTATTAAAGACTACTCAAGGTCACTCTAAACATTGGGTTCATAATTCTTGGGTAAGTCGGGCAAGACTTCCTACCGTGAGCTATATAAGTCTCATCGTGAAAACAGTCTATGTAAGTGCTTTGATTATTCTTCTTTTAAACCCTTCTAAGTGATTAACACTTCAATTCTATTCTGTGATATACTTCTAAGTATTTATACTTATTCTTATACTATAACAGTAAGTATTCTCTAATTCAAAAGAGGGTTAGGATTATTACCTCGGTAAGCCCAATAATATCCTAGAAAAAGTCGCGCCTGAGCAAGGTTTTGCTCCTAAGTTGTATGCTCCAAGAACCTTAGAAGTTCTCCACAACTTCTACTAAGTACTAAGGTATTTGGGCTAGGGTATTTTGGGCATTATGACAATACTAGAAGACAACTTTTCTACCAAGGGAGGGGGGTAGATTTTTGGCTAGGCTAGGGGGTATTCGTAGAGGCCACCTTCACATGAGGAGGAGGTGTTTGGACGAAATGGCTACAAAGGGAGAGGAGAGGATTTTTAGACTTGGAAGATAACTTTGTGGATGAAGAACTCTTCATCAAAGGGGGTATTTATAGCTCAAGCCTTGGCCAACCAATGGCCAAGATGAAGACAAGTGCAAGGCAAGTGTAGGGTGAGGATTAACTAAACACAAATATCCTACCAACTCCTTGATTGTGCCGTGGCACAAAAGCGTGCCAATGTTCTCCATTTTCGTCCAATGGACGATTCAAGTCCATCAATGGAGGGTGACAAGTGTTGCCCTCCCGTTGGTCCAAAATGTTTCGTCTCTCGGAAAAATCCGCAAAAATACTTAATGACATAGCCGGAATTTTCTACGAAAGCTGTGGAAACGTTTCGTCGGAAAACGATTCTTTTAGCGAGTTGTGTACAAATTTCGAACTTGGCCTATCTTTAAGGCTAAACTTTTGTACGTACGTCCTCACGTACATACTCCGGAAATACGGGGTATAACATTCTCCCCTCCTTAGAAACATTCGTCCCGAATGTTCCTTCCCAAGCAGATAATGATCGTGTTCTTCAAAACTTAAACGATTGCAAAAGCCACACACGGCCACAAAACAACACTTAGGTAAGCGATAACGAAAATTTACAAGTAGGAAAGTGAATTACGGAGGTGGGAATAGGTGAGGTACCGCCTCATGTCCTCCTCGACTTCCCACGTCATCTCCTCTATAAGCTCGTTCCGCCACATGACTTTGTGGAAGCCACGCCCTCGTCCGCAGACGCCTAACTCCGACGATCGACTATCGCCATGGGAATCTCCTCATACGATAACCTCGGTCACTGGACATCGCCAATCGGTGTACCACAGATGGATCCGATACATCTCTCAAAGATAGATACGTGAAAAACCGGATGCATCGCCTCCGGATCGGACGGCAGATTCAACTCATAGTAACCTTGCCTACCTGCGACAACTGAAATGGCCCGATGTACCTTGGTGAGTTTCCTTCTTCCGAATCTCATCACACCCTTCATGGGTGGCACCTTTAGAAAACCCAATCATGAACCTCGAACTCAAGATGCCGACGACGATGATCTGCATACGACTTACCGACTCGATTGTCGATAGCCGCTCTCGGATAAGCTTCACCTTATCCATCGCTGTACCAAATCTGGTCCCACTAGCCGCACTCGCCCACATCGAACCAACCTATAGGCGACCGCACTTCCTCCCATACAAGGCCTCATAAGGCGCCATCCGAATCTTGAGTGGTAGCTATTATTATATGCAAACTCAACTAGGGCAAATGATCCTCCCAACTACCATCTGAAGTCAATAACACGGCTCGCAGCATATCCTCGAGTGCGGATAGTGCGCTCGCTCGTCCGTCTGCTGTGGATGAAATGCGATCGTGCTCACTGCGTCCTAAACCCCTCGAAGGACCTCAGAAGTTAGCGTAAATCGGGCTCCTCTGCGATATGATCGAACTAGGGACTCCATGCGATCGACGATCTCTGATGTAAAGTTCGGCATAATCCTCACCAAAAGGTCGTCCGAGCGGGAAGAAAGTGGGCTGATTTCGTCACCGTCGACGATAACCCATATCTAATCATTTCTCCTCTGAGTGCTAGGCAATCCTGTGATGAAGTCCAGGTTGATCACCTCCCACTTCCAGGTCGTGATCTCTATCGTCAGAATAAAACCACCGGCCTGCGGTGCTCTACTTTCACTGCCGACAACACGCACCGAGCTACGAACTCGCAACGTCCTCTTCAAACCATCCCACCAATACACGATCTAAGGTCGTGGTACATCTTGGTCGACCGACGGATGGAGTAACGCGCTGTGTGCTTCCCAAGAACTCGCTGCCAAGTCTGAAACATCCGGAACACACAACACGCCCTCAAACCTTAGCACCCCATCAAGTGCTACCTCAAAGGACCCTTGCCTCACGAAGAGTCAGTATCGCGATATCGAATCAAAGCCGGATCTCGAATCGTTGCCTCTTCACCTCGACGATGGAAGACTCGGCAACCTCACGAACTCTAACCCCATCGCTATCGAATCAATCAAGCGGACACCAAGGCTCGCTAAGCGATGCAAATCACGAACCATGTCCTCCTCTCTAGCCGCACATCGATAGGCTCCCATCGACCTACGACTCGGGCATACGCCACAACATTGGCCTTCCGGTGGTATAGGATATCAACATCGTAATCCTTAAGCAACTCTAACCACCGTCTCGCCGTAAGTTCGGCTCCTCTGGTGAAGATATCGGAGGCTCTTGTGGTGCGTATAAATATCCACGTGAACCCCATACAAATAGTGCCTCGGATCTTGGCGTGAATCACCGCGCGACTCTAAATCATGGGTGGGGTAGTTCCTCCGTGTTTCTTGGTGTCGGGATCGTATGCTATAACCCCGCCATGCTGCATCAATACATCCCAACCCGATGCACGACGCATCACAATACACGACATAACCATCCGACCCTGCGGAAGAGTAAGAACGCGGCGGTCGATCTCTTTTCAAAGAATCGAAACCCCGCCACAAGCATCACCATCGAAACTTGGCGCTTCGAGTCGACCCTAGTCAATGGTGCAGAGATAGAAGCAAACTTCTCCACGAACCGCCGATAATAACTGCAAGGCCCGAAATGCGAACCTCAGCCGGAGTAGTAGGTCTCGCCAAGTCACGATCGCCTCGATCTTGGCCGATCAACTCGAATGCCATCACCGACAATATGCCCAAGAAACGCCATGAAGTCAACCAAAACTCACATTTGGAAAACTTGGCGTAATGGCTGGTCTGAAGCGTCGACAAGATCGCCTCAATGCTCGCGTGCTCCCGCTCTGGCGAGAATAAACGAAGATATCATCAATGAACACTATCACAAACGTGTCCAAAATGGTTTGAACACTCGGTTCATCAAATCCATGAATACCGCAGGAGCATTGGTCAACCCAAAAGACATGACCCAGAACTCATAATTCCCGTACCGCGTCCGGAATGCGATCTGGGACATCCACCTCTCTCGACTCGCACTGATGATAGCGATCGCAGATCAATCTTGAGAAACATCTCGCACTCGCAAATCGGTCGAACAAATCATCAATCACGGGGAGGGTATCTGTTCTTAATGGTCACCTTGTTGGCTGTAATCAACACACGCGCGCGGCCCCGCCCTTCTTCTTCACGAACAATCTGGCGCCTGGGAGAAACATCGGGCCTAATGAAGCCGCTTCTCTAGCAAATCCCTAAGCCGATCCTTGACTCTCTCAACTCGGCGGTGCCGTTCTGTATGGCGGAATGGAAATAGGCCGAGTATCCGCAATATGTCAATACAAAACTCAATCTCCTCTCGGGAGGATACCGGAGGTCATGCGGGAACACGTCGGGAACTCGTGACTACGGAATCGATGAAAATCTGGTACCGCGGCCTCGATCAAACACCGAACTAGATGGTAGATATACCCTTACGCACCATCTTCCTAGCCTTGAGGTAGGAAATAAACCTACCCTCGGCGATACCGTGCTCCCACTCAACAACCGGCCTCAGAAAGCGAACTGCATTACTCTCTCTCTGCGGTCTACATTGGCATAGCAAGCTAGCCAATCCATCCCGTGATCACGTCAAGTCAATCATCTCCAACTCTATCAAGTCGGCTGGGTCCGACGATTGTAAATAGTCACGGACAAGCTCTATATACCCGACGAGCTACCACCGAATCACCCATGGCGTAGCTACCTCGAAAGGGTCTATGGACTCGGGCTACATCCCTATCCTACTAGCAACAAGGGAGATATATAGACAGTAGAACCGGATCTATCAAAGCATACACATCAAACCCGAAGCGATAAGGTACCGTGGCGACATCGGTGAGGCCTCACGATCTGTCGGTGGACAAAGCATATATGCGGTTACGAGGACCGCTAGAAGCGGGACTGCGCCACGACCTGCGCGACCTGGCGACCCATGAGCACCACGCCCGGGCGAGTAATCAGAGGAGATGATGAAGCCGCCACGTAACACCGGCGTCGGGCCCTACCACTGTGCCCCGGTCGGACGATCCCGCAAAGTGACCTGCCGCCACAATCGTAACAAGATCCATAAGTAGTACCACACTTCCGTAATGGGATCTACCGTCGGCCACACCGGGTGGTCCCGTCGCCGCACTCGCTACTCGACGCCCGAAGCCACGGGCCACAGTGCGCCTCGAAAACTCGCCGTGGCTTGAGACGGTGCAGGAGTGCTCGAGCCGGGCCGTGGTGCGAATCAGATCGCTGCTGAGGCCGCCACCACGATAACCACGAAGACCCTCCCGCCCCGGCCTTCTTCTCGCCGTCGTCCACTGCCGACCGCGCCTCGCATCCAGGCGTGAGATCGCACGCGGTAATGTCCATACCCTACCGAGAGAAACCCCGCACATGACTTCGCCATATAGTCGTCAGCCCGTGACATAGCGGTGTACCCTATCCTCCATATTCGCTACCATCTTTGGGACATATCGAGCCAATGAATCAAACTCGACATTGTACTCCGACGGCGTCCTCTGCCTCGCCAGTAAAAATCTATCGGCCCGCGCCTCCTCATCCGCGAGGCAAGAAGTGAGTGAGGAAAGCCTCCGAGAACTCATCCCAGTAGGCTGGGACGCGGTTTCCACGGGATAACTCCCATGAATCAAACCAATCGATCGCGGTATCACGCGGCCTATGTGAACCAAAGATCACGGACTCGGTCTCCGACGCCCGATCACTCAAAATCCTCTCGACCGACGGATGAACTCTCGCGATCATCCTCGGCCTCGACCCATAAAACTCGTGGGCTACAACTCAAGAAATCTCGTAGCCTCAAACTCTGCGCCTCGGTGAACAACGGTACGATCGAGCTGAGCCGAACCGCGATCCGGCCTTCTCTCGACGGGCCACAACTTTAGCCAAAAGTCGGGCCATCTCTCTTGCCCTAACTCCTCCGCCCAGCCGTGGGGCGAGGTGTGGTACTGTGGTCTCGCTGGGTGGCGGCGTCATAGAACTCGCCGTCTCGTATAGACGGGCACGAGCCCTCGTGACTGGGTGTCTGCTAGCGCCTCCTCGCTTTGCCCTTCGGGCGGGTTGCCTTACGTGGAGGCATAATCGCATACGGAAAGGAATACGTTAGAGGGTCCAACCTATAACACACTTCTACAAAGACGATCTCGAATGAGAAGAATGGAAACCAATCCTAAATATCCTATAGCCTCACGATTATTGGTGTGGTGCACAACACACCGATAATCAAGACTTACTAGATACGGTCAGACACTTTCAGAGATTAATCGCTCGATACCACTTTTGTCACGACGTTCGGGGCGTGGATCGTGCCTTACCGGCACCCAGTAGCCATACATCGAGAAATCAGCGGAAATATAAAACAAGACATAAACGATTTATAAAATAAGACACGCTTTATGTGAGAAAACACCGCTTTCGCATATATATATAATCATAGTTCGTGATACATCCGACAATCGCATAACATGACTACGCACCTCTAAGGAAATATACAACTATGGCGACGGGGCCGTCATACCATGGCATAAAACTATCTACAACGGGAGATCATACCAAAAGTAGAGCCTCGGAAGAGATGGAGCTCAGACACCAACGTAGAGATCCTAAGAATGCGGATCTAGCACTGCTGCCCTTACTGCGGCATGAACGCAGCCCCAAGGAGGTCGATGACAACAGTACTAAGTATGCGAAATCAGAAGTACTTAAATGAAACATATCATTTTAAAACCAGTTTACAAATATGTATGAAACAACGAGAAACCGCGCATAGTGCCACATCACAAACAAGAGCAACAATAGTAATCAGAATGAGTCTTGTCTAGGCTGCGAATGATCAAAGCAGGCCACTCGCCTCATCATCATTCTGCAGCCTAATCCTCGACTCGAGTCCGCATAGGCCACTCGCGGGCCCGCGTGAGGTATAACCCGCGTCGAGGGTAGCTACTCGTAAATCGCCCCGACTCATTGTCGCATGGCCACACGCACCGCGTGAGGTATAACCCGCATACTAACACGGAACTCGTAGCTCGCATAGGCCCCCGACCCGCGTGAGGTATTCTCGAATCATGGTCCTGCATCGCTCGAGTCTACCCCGCGTCGGAGGGCTTAACCCGTATCATCTCGAGAGTGGTGATAGTATACTAACATAACAACTTATCTTTAAACAACATAAGCACAACAAGGATACTCACCTATACAAGCGTTACAAGATACTAACACACATAGCATCATATCATGTCTATTTATCAAACCATCTTTATTATTCTTTTCACAATACAAGTGCATTATAAACACGTAGGCAAACTTGTTTCTTTTATAAATCTTAAGTGGTTATACTTACTTCCCATAAAGCTTAGTATAATTCTTAAGCTTCGTTTTTAAAACCAATTAGTTCTCTTACATTAATATGATTGGTAGTCTTTTGAAATGTTTTGATTCTTTATTATTCGGGCTTAAGTGAGGCATTCAGTGAGTATTATTCGAGCTTAAGCCGTGAGGCATTCTGTAAGTATTATTCAGGCTTAAGCCGTGAGGCATTGCCGTAAGTATTATTCAGGCTTAAGTCAAAGGCATTGCCGTAGTTATATTGTAAAATATCATGCTTTAGGAAGAATCACATACCTTCTCAGCGAAAACCACTTGCCAAGTTGAATATGTCGCGCGCAGAGAGTCAGCCTATAATAGTCACAGATATCTATTAAAGACTACTCTGAAGGTCACTCTAAACAGGGGGTTCATAATTCTACGGTAAGTCGGGCAAAGACTTCCCTACCGGTGAGCTATATAAGTTCATCGTGAAAACAGTCCATGTAAATCTGATTTGATTATTCTTCTTTAAACCCTTCTAAGTGATTAACACTTCAATTCTATTCGTGATATACTTCTAAGTATTTATACTTATTCTTATACTATAACAAGAAGTATTCTCTAATTCAAAAGAGGGTTAGGATTATTAACTCGGTAAGCCCAATAATATCCTAGAAAAATTAGCCTGAGCAAGGTTTTGCTCCTAAGTTGTATGCTCCAAGAACCTTAGAAGTTCTCCACAACTTCTACTAAGTACTAAGGTATTTGGGCTAGGGTATTTTGGGCATTATGACAATATTAGAAGACAACTTTTCTACCAAGGGAGGGGGGTAGATTTTTGGCTAGGCTAGGGGGGTATTCGGCCGAGGCCACCTTCACAAGGGGAGGGGGAGGTGTTTGGACGAAATGGCTACAAAGGGAGAGGAGAGGGTTTTTAGACTTGGAAGATAACTTTGTGGATGAAGAACTCTTCATCAAAGGGGGTATTTATAGCTCAAGCCTTGGCCAACCAATGGCCAAGATGAAGACAAGTGCAAGGCAAGTGTAGGGTGAGGATTAACTAAACACAAATATCCTACCAACTCCTTGACTTGTGTCATGGCACAAAAAACGTGCCAATGTTCTCCATTTTCGTCCAATGGACGATTCAAGTCCATCAATGGGAGGGTGCCAAGTGTTGCCCTCCCGTTGGTCCAAAATGTTTCGTCTCTCGGAAAAATCCGCAAAAATACTTAATGACATAGCGGAATTTTCTACGAAAGCTGTGGAAACGTTTCGTCGGAAAACGATTCTTTTAGCGAGTTGTGTACAAATTTCGAACTTGGCCTATCTTTAAGGCTAAACTTTTGTACGTACGTCCTCACGTACATACTCCGGAAATACGGGGTATAACACTTATTGATTGATGAATTCGGGCCTTGGAAAATGTGGAAAAGTACGTAGAAACAAAGGAAGTGTTGCCCAAATTTTCGTAGAATTAGAGGGTCATTATTTGGTATAAGTCTTACACTAGTAAGCTTGATGTTGATAGAAATGTTATTGTCATTTTAGGTTGAAGCACTACGTGTAGCATAGTCTACGTGGCTTGAGGAATAGCCGATAAAGGTTGAAGTACATTGGGGCGTATGCTACTTGTCGTGTTGGTTAGTCGTCAACGAGGTATGTGAACTATTTCCTTCTATCGACATGATTGATTATTGAAGTGTACTTGTCTTGATTCTTGAAGTACACGCCCCTTGTTTCTTGAAGTATACTTGTCTTGTTATTGGAGTATACATGACTTGTTTCATGAAGTATACTTGTCTTGCTATTTGGAGTATACATGACTTGTTTCTTGAAGTATACTTGCCTTGTTATTGGAGTATACATGACCTGTTCTTGAAGTATACTTGCCTTGATTTTAGAAGTATACTTGACTTGAGCTTTATAGAGTTCTATCGGAACATAATCCTTAGTGATATACTTCTTTGATAGTACTTTGGATTTCCTAAACTAGAAGTTGATCTATATACTTCTTTGATAGTACTTTGGATTTCAAAAAGGAAAGTTCTTTTTTATGATTTGAAAAGTATAGATTACTTGATTTGAAAAGTATAGATTACTTGATTTGAAAAGTATAGATTACTTGATTTAAAGAGAACAAATGACTTGATTTGAAAAAAAGAAGTAACTTGATTTAAAGGTATAGGTTACTTGATTTTGAAAGAAGAAGTACTTGATTTTAAAGGTATAAGTTACGTAAGTTTAAAAGTGTAAGTAACTTGATTTTGATAGTAAAAGTATTTTTGGGGGTTCAACTCCCTAATATTGCATGAAATTATTCTTTTTATAAAGAATAGATGTACATAGTACTTTTGGGTTTATTTCTCTAACATTACATGATTTGTGTATTCTTGTAAAAAATGGATGTACATAGTACTTTGGGTTCATTTCCCTAATGTTACATCACACGATAATGCGTTGGTTTTATTAAAAGGAAAGAGGTGATAGTGCCTTGGTTTGTTTAAAAAGAAAGATGTGTTAGTGCTTTAATTTTCTAAAATGAAAGTTTGTTATAATGACTTTATGGGAAGTTGTTATAACAGTTTTATGGAAAGTCAAAAGATAATTTAAATTGTACATAGTTGCTTGCGATAACTATATGTGCGCAGTCCTTTATATTTACACCGAGTCCCAGAATGGACCGGGGCATGTTGTACCTTGTTTGATATATATCACATTACACCGAGTCCCAGAATGGGCCGGGACATGTCGTACCTCGCATGACAGTATTGTTTGATTTATTTTAGAAAGGAAGGCATGGTATTGCCTTGGTAATTCTAAAAAGTAAGGCATGATATTGTCTTGGTAATTCTAAAAAGGAAGACATGGTATTATCTTGGTAATTCTAAAAAGGAAGGCGTGGTCTTGGTATTTCTAACAAGGAAGGCATAATATTGCCTTGGTTTTTCTAAAGAGGAGAGTACATCCTATTTGTTCTAATGAGAGTCAAAGATTATTTTAACTTGCATATGTTTGCTCATATAGCCATTCGTTGCAAGTGTTATACTCCCACATCACCGCGTCCCTCAATAAAGGGCCGACAACATTGGTATTATTTACATGGACATGCTTACCTGATGGAGGAATTCCATGGGCATGCTTCCTTTATATATCTCATGGAGTAGCTCCCATGACGTGAGATGGTACACACTCACTACGGGTATCCATATATACGCATGCGGGTTCAAATCCCATGACACATTCCATGGACTAGCTATCCGTGATGCGGGTATCGTGTATCGATTTCCTATGCGATTCCACAGGACCCATGCAGGTGAAATAGTCTCATGCGGGTGAAATAGTCTCATGTGGGTGAAATAGTCCCATGAGTAGGATTACATAATGATTCTGAGGGTGGATGACCCTGATTTTGACATAGCTTTCATATATTGAAATGGTATTGATTTCATATTTGAAAGGGGTACGGTTGATTCATATATTTGAAATGGTATTTGGAAATAATACGGAGGATCTCACTTTTTAAAAGGCATATTTTAAAAGGTTCAGTTGACTCTCATTACTCTACTTTTAAAAAAAAAACAGTGTGCTGGTAGTTGATTATTATACTTGTCTCTTGTTATATGTTTGGCCTGTTATAATCTCATATACAGTAGTACAGTGGTACAGTGATACGAGGTACAATTGGCTCTGATTTTATATGGCACGGTAGGATTTGGTATTTGATTTTCATACTTGCCCCTGTCATTCCTTTGTATAGTTATGATCTTGTTTACTGTACTTTATTTTCGTTCCATACTTAGTACATGTTGTACTGACCCCTTTCGGGGGAATGCGCATGCCCGCATGTATTAGGTACTCAGTTGGGTGATCCGCGAGCTTAGGATCTCCACTCAGCTTTCAGTGAGACAACTCCACTACTCCGGAGTCTTGTCACGTTGGTACGAAGTTTGTATTAGAGTCTTGTACAGGTATGTACGGCGGGCCCTTGTCCCGTCATAGTATTTGTCCAAACTATTAGAGGTCTGTATTCATATGTGGGCTGGACTGGTGAGAGTTGTATTTACATTGTTGTACGGTTGTAGATCCATTCGGGTGTTATATATATTATGGTAAGCCTTTTCGGCTTTGTCTTTGTTAAAAAAAATGTTATTTATCTTCCGCGGGATTACTTGTGTTGTATGAATAGAAGGGTGCCCAGGTAGGGCACCAGTCGCGGGCCCGGGGTTCGGATCGTTATAGTCAAATTCCATCCCATTATCACACTGTAGACACTTAATCTCCCGTTTAAATTGAGTTTTGATGAATGCTCTAAAAGTGAGAAAAATGGAAAACACTTGTGATTTCTTTGACAAAGGAAATGTCCCCAAATAATTAGAGTAATAATCAAGGATAAACAAATAATATATATGACCAGAAGAACTTATGTCCAAATGTCACAATGCAAAATATCAAATGGCATAAGACTGCATGAAGTAGAAGCAATAAATGGCAGTTTAACATGTTTACCAAGTACACAAGAATGACACTTATTTAACGTCCGAGTTTGGGTACAAGAAATAAATTTATTTTGTTTAAGGGAGGCCAAAACAGCCTCCCCCGGATGCCCCAAACGTTAGTGCCACAAAGATGGTGCTAAAGCTGTAAAAGTAGACTGAAACTTGGACTGATGATTAGGTAAACTTACTGGGTAGAGTTCCCCCTTGCTATCACATCTCATGAGAAGCTTCCCCGTCTGAAAATCATGCACGAAAAAATCAAATGGGTCAAAACGAACAGATACCCAATTATCCGTTGTAAACTTTCTAACAAATACCAAGTTTCTGATTAACTTTGGAGGATGTAGGACATTATTTAAAGACAGTGGTGGGTTTGGTGGTGACAATTTAGTTGAACCATACCCTTTAATTGGAATTGAATGGTCATTTTCGATAATTATACCAATATTACTCAAATTAAAATAGGAGTTGAGATTACCTTTGGAGGACGTCATGTGAGACGTTGCCCCGGAGTCCATATACCAATTTGAATCTGGTGGGTTGAGTCCAAGAGTGTGCATGACGGACTCAATATTCGTTGGGTGGACCATGGTTGAGTGGGCCTCATGCCACTGGGTCGGCTGAGGCCCAAAGCCACTGCTTGGCGTGACTGGAGCAGCAACAAAGGCATGTTGGGCCTGTCTGAATTGAGGCCCATGTTGCTGAGTCTGCTGCCACTGCTGGGTCTGGCCAGTGGGCCGCTGCATCTGCCTGGCCCAATTTCCTGCTGGGCTGGGTGGTGCGATTGTGAACACCGCTCGCCGCTTTTTCGCCACCTCCACCTCGCCACCTCGCCGCTTGCCCACCACCGGAGTTGGTGGTGCCGCCATTTCCGTCGCCACCGGAATTCTGATGCCCTCCACCTTTGTTATTTCCACAATTTCCACCCTTATTTTTATTATTATTACGTCCTTTTTGTCCTTTATTTTGGTGAGAGGGATCAAAAGAATTACCATCATTTGAATGAGTGGCAATGAAGGCCGAATTTGAAGTAGTTGAGGCTTTTTTTATCAAGCCCGACTCTTCAAGTACAAGCATGTATCTTGCCTGATAGAATTGTGGTAAATGATTACTTTGACGGATTAGAATTGTCACTCTGCTATATGCATCAGTGAGACCAACAACCAATTGCATGACTAACCGGTTATTAGTAACCGGTGAACCGACGTTTCTTAACTGATATGCCAACACTTTGAGGCGTTGACAATATGCCGAAACATTGAGAAAATTTGTCATGTCAATGGTGGAGAATTCCTGTTCCAGTGTAGCAGCGCGAGAGTTTTGATTATCTTGAAAGATATCTCTCAATCGTTCCCACGCCGCCATGACTGTTGAATCCGGCTCCATTATGGTGTGCAACAAGTCCGTGAAAGTTGTTGCATAAATCCAACCGAGGACTGTGGCATCAAACGTATCCCACAAGTCCTTTTCTGCATCCGTGTGTAATTCCTTCCCCTTCCCATCTTTTGTTGGAATGATATGATGAAGGACTTTGTGAGCCCTACAACATATTTTAAACAATTCCGCTTATGTAGCATAATGCACGATTTCCATCTCCAGTTTAACAGAAACATGTGTTTTAATATTTAAGATGGGCGGGATGAAAAGATGATTTAGATTCAGATATATTTGGTTGAGATGAAGGTTGTTCAATAATGGAGGGATAAAGCACAAAATTAAAAAAAAATGAAGAACAATTCGTCCAAGAGGGAGACTTGGTCGAAAATGGGAGAAAAAATGGACCTTTCCTTAAACTCTTGATACCATGTAAGACTTTGAGATTATTTTCCTCCCATGACTTTGTTTCATTAGGTAAGAATATATACATATTTTACATTAACTAGGAAGAATAAGTCTTGCTTAAAATAATCTTAAAATAATCTTAAAATATTCCTATACCATATTAACGGTAGTAATTCTGAAATATTCTAACAAATTCTACTAAAAGATGTCACCAGTTTATCCTTACAAGTTACAATACATAGTCATACTAGCTATTTTTTTCACGGAAGCCACATGGAAAGGCGATAAGTATCACCTATCTACTAATCAGTTTAATATATTTATCTAAACAACACTTAGATCGTCATTTTCTTTAACACTTTATTTACTCGTTATCATAATTACGTGATATAATATTATTCCATAGCATTTTTTGTCACACACAAAAATATTATTTTCCATCACCGTCATAAGTCATAAATTATTCGGAACTTCATCCTTTTATATACTGAAATTCTGATATGTATATATGAGTATGAGTCAAATTCCATACGATCTGTATAACTTGTTCAACATTCTAAACTTCAATGAAATTTATTTTTTCCGATTCATTTAACATTTAATCTCACATAATTTCTTTAACACCATCATAAATTTTTTATGACCTCACAATTTATCTTAATCTTTTCAAGCTCATATGTATTTACTACGACACATCCTATTGTCAAGGTACGTGATGTTACGCTCTTTAAGATAATCTTGATCTTAAGCTTACGTCGACTAACTTACGACATGACTTAACGTAAAAAAACACATAATGTAACCGTGATTTAAATATTGATTCATATCTATCTCATATACCATCCTTATATTTAAAGAACATTTAAAGAAACATAATAATTAGTGGTAGTGGAACAAGACATCTAATATTTTAAAGATATTACTTTAAATAGATAAACATCCATGTATAGTAAAATAATAACAAATAATGCATATCTTATAATATATACACAAATAGAAAAGTATAAAGAGTACAAATTTATACTGTTAATTCTTTAAATGGAGAAAGATAATCTTTCTTTATAAGAAAATAATTTCTATTCTTATAATAAAATAAATTATCAATTTTGCAATCTTAAAATTATTGTTGATAGTTGGGTGTTGTTAAATGATTAGAGGAATTACTAAGTGTTTACAACTTTAGATAACACTATTGATTTTCTCTTCTACGTCTATTATTATTAATCATGATTGAAAAAAAAACAAGAAAAGAGAAAAAAAAAATTAAAAAAAAAAAACACGCCAGAAAGTATTTTGTTATGAATGAATTCATTTGCTCCGTGACTTTCGCTCCCTCCACGCGTTTTGGTTATTCGAATCCATGTCCCAACTAATATGGTCGTGGAGAATATTTTGTATAAATCCTGTGAAATAAGAAGAAAATTGATAACGATATTTGCCACCATATTCAACATTTTCTTTATTAGAAAAAAACCATAAAGAAGAAGATGGGACCAGCCACATCAAAAAAAAATATTCTCTTACCAAATATTCATGATTCTTGAGAACGTAATTATTGTTGGAAATTTATTAACGTTAATTAAAGTTAATTCTATTATTTATGACTCGAACAATTAGGATCCCGCACGTTGGAAACGTTATTTCCACACACGTGCACATGTTGTACCAATGATCGTAAATTTCCTTAGTGAAAGAGATATTGATACGTAAACAAAATGTTTAAGACATGAAATGATAAACGGTTGTTGGCCAAACGACAAGTGTTTCACGTTGGTAAATGAAGGAAGAAGTATACGACGTGTAAAAGATGAAACGAGTCGGAAATCGCCGCAAAGGGACGCGACACAGAACCGTCGGAGCCGCGGCGCTAATGTTGGTTTTGGTCACTGGAGCCGAGGCGCCTCCCAAACAGAGTCGCGGCGCTTCGGGGGCAGAATGGTCAACGGAAGACGAAAAATTTCTGACTTTTTGGCTGATTTTAGAGCATTGGTCTTCCATTACTTGACACTTGAATTCAGCCATTATTTGGCTGAATTATAACCTCTCAATAAGTGTCATTACATGGTCATTGATTGTCATTAGTTGGCTAGATGAGAGGTCGTCTTACACACACTATAAATTGAGGCCTTATGCTCAATTGAAGAACATATACTTTACTCTTGTTTAGTTCAGATTTTCTGAAACTCTTCCCCTCTAAGCATTCTTTCATACACTCAAAGGGTCTTCTTGAGAAACACTTGAGTTTCCTTTGCTAATTTGTTTGATGTTGTTTTATCTTGGGAGACAGTTGCCTATAAACGTAAAAATATATATACGGGATAATAATGTCTTAATGACGAGTGAATATCACTCGACTCAGCAGCGCCCCTGTAACACTACCAGATTTAGTGTCTCTTGATTTCAGGCTATCAAGATCAAGGAGATTGCTGCAACTGGAACGAAGAATCAAGATGGACTCAAGAACGCATATTCAAAGACTCAAGAACTCACAAGTGTATTGTAGCCACAACTCTTGTTGACTACAAGATTGTTAACTATTGTAATCATTATAGTTTATCCTTTCGAAGCACTAGTAATAGTTGTATACTATTCTCGTACATCAATTGTGTAACCCACAATCTTAAGACATTATTTGTACTAGTGCTAGAAAGATATATGCCAGCAGATATAATTCCAAATCTGGCTGTAGTTTTCTTCTTGAAAATAGTTTTGTTGACAGTTCTGTTAACAGTTCTAAGATTGTCTCTGTCAACAACAAAGATTTCAAATCTGGTTCTAGTTTTGGATCTCTCTTTGATGACAATTACATTTTTTTTTACAAGGGAACCTGCAGCCGCTACTTGAGAGTACGCTCTGGATAAACCCCGGACTGACGCAATAGCATACAAACCACGTCAGACAATTAACCACACTTGGAAAGCCATGTGTGACAAGCTCAACCAAAAAAATTTATGCATGGGATCGAACTCGTGACCTTGCGGTCCCGCGCTCTACTACTACACCAATTTGGCTACCCTTGCGGGTACAATTACATATATGTCTCAGTGAAAAGTGGGATCTCTAGATCTGATGCTGAACTTCAAGATAATGCTGATAGTCATGCTAGCAAAGCTAAGGGTCAAGAAAGAGTTGTTGTCACCGCTCCCGAGAGTGATGGAAACAAGCGCCCACGAGAGGTAGAGAATATCAACTGGATAAGAGGAGAAGGCTGAAGATGATGTTCCATTATGCAGTAGAAAGCCTATATCTTATGGTAAGGAGGAGTTGGACACGCAGTCCAATAACATGACTGGCGTGGGCCAAAATCCAAAAGGTCTAAGGTAATAATTTTTTCTTGTCCATAATATGTTTAGAGAATTTCTGAATAAAAGGGAATAAAGCATGGCAATGAATATGAAGTGTTTTAATTAAAAACATATATTCCCTACACCCTAAAATTAGAAATTGGATAACTCACCTTCCCACTTAAATATTGGACTGTTATAAACAACGACCTAAAATATATGGACTTAGGTTGTAATAAATTGGATTTATGGACAATCCTAAGTAAGGGAAGAGGACTAAAGGTCTAGAGACAAACCTGTCACCGTTTCCGACAGAAGATCCATATTTTGACAGGATGGTATTGGACACTTAGTCATACAAAGCCTATGGTGACTGGAGTGAGCCAGAGTTTTCCAGATCTTAAATGATCTGAAGGCAAAATAAAGGCAGTAAAGAAGTTGGACACTCAGTCTATCAAGACAACTGAAGTGGGCCAGAGTATCTAGATCTCATACGATCCAGTTATGCCCTAACCACGGGCAAGCGGTTGTTCATGTGAAGCAACACCACTTCTAAACTATAAGGAATTGGAGAGGTTGTCCTTAAAGTACTTCAGGGAATGGGATCACTCTAACAAGAGGTGATACATGTCTTAAACCTGGTTTCAAAGACGTTGTTGGTCAAGCTGGTTTGAGACTAGTCCAACAGGTCTGTAATAACTAAGAATGGTACAGTATGTCTGTAGCCAAGTGAATGATATATTTGTAATTTGTGCATCTATGCCTTCATAGATTAAGACTCGTTAAATAGAAAGTCATTCAAAACTAATTAAGTTGAGATTGTTTCCATCTGTCGACATAAAGCCTCTAATGAATGTGAGGTAGGCTAAGAGGCAAAATCATCTTTCCATTTCGTCAGAAGGAATAGCGAAAGAAACATCGCTCCTCTAGAACTTAGTCACACCTACATGGGTGATTTGAAGCGTGTACGAAATTGTTACACCCCGTAATTCAAGGACATGTTTAAGAGAATGTAAGTAAGGAACACAAGACTTGAAAAGGGTACGAAAGGAAGAATTGTTTTTCCGACGGAAAATCTTCCGAACGTCGGAAAGGAAAAATGTTTGTTGAGGAGAATTGGATTCTCAAAATGCATTAATTGAGGATTATGGAATGTATTATCATTATGAAAATTTATTTTTACGGAATTGGTCACGTGGGGCCCACCCGAGGAATTTTACGTTTTGTGGGACCCACGAGGGTTACAGAAATTTATGGACGAATGGGAGGGCGACACGTGCCCCCCCCCCCCCACATGGTGTTGGACGAAATTTGCAAGGTTAAAATGGTCATTGACCATTGAAGATGATAAGTCTTGCTAGCTTGATAATATTGACCAAGTCAACTTGTCCACTTGGCTATTTAATTAATGTTCTTCATCCTAGCCACACATTTGTTATAATCTTGACCCTTCATTGTGTTTTATATACACACTAGTGCAAGACCAAGTCTTCAACTCTTAGAAATTTTTAGAGAACTAGAGCTTGAGACTTGAGAGCTCTCGGCTTTGTGCTTCACCTCACAAGAAATTTTTGTAATTTTGATCCATTATTCACAAGACTTAAACCCAAGGTCCCTAAGGGTATTGTAAGGGTATCTCAATAGAAAGATTTCGGAAAAACGGCGTTTTCACGTTAGTCGCAAGGCGAAAACCTAAGTAGTTTCACTAGTTTTGGATTGGAAATGGAAGAGAAGTTGGTTGTGAACTTCTAAGGGCTTCAAATAGCGGATTGGAGCGTAAAGGAAAGGAGCTAAGAATTGCTAAGGAGCGACTTTGAATCTTGGAAATTTTAAGGGCTTGTAAAGGTATAATTCTTGTCGTTTTAGTAATTAAGATTACTTATTGTTGTAGCTATGAATATTAGCAAGCATGAAGTATTTAGTATGAAGTTTGATAAGTGTATTGTCTATTGGAACCCTAATCCGAAACTAGCATGTTTAGGCTTAAGATTACAATTCAAGTTGATTATAAGTATAAGTCGTCACATGTTATATAATGAAGGAAATTGTAGTTGTTGAAGTTGTTTATGACTATATAACATGTTTGACCTAAGAACTTGGATTGAAAAAGAATTGGGAAAAGGACTTTGTGTTGTTGTATATGTTTAGCCAAGAATGGCTTTAAATATGGAACTAGTTTCGTATTAATTTGTGGGGCGGAATTTTACACGTCCTGTTAAGGCGTGTAATCCCCTTTGGTTAGCTGAATTGTTGGGCCTTAAATGTGGCGTGTTTGGTTATTGAATTCGGCCTTGAAAAAGGTGGAAAAGTATGTAGAAACAAAGGAAGTGCTGTCCGATTTTCCGTAGAATTTAGTGACTTTGCACTTAGAATATTCTACGTTTGAAGCTAGAGGTTTAATGGACGTATTATGGTAATTATAGGTTGAAGTACTAAGTATAGCGTATTCTACTTGAAGGATGGAATAGCTATCAAGGTTGAAGTACTTTGGAGCATTTTGCTATTTGTCGATAATCGTCGCGAGGTATGTGAACCTCTTCCTTCTTTTGACATGATTCTATGTATGGAATATACATGTAGTACTATTTCATGATTCCTTCTACTCTTAGAAGTTAAGAGGTATGTATGTCGATTTACTCTACGTAAAGGTTATGTCTAAGTTATCCTAAGTTCTTACCAAGTCTTATGGGGGATGTTGGTAAGAGTCGTTAGGAGGTATTTGGAGCCAAGTTGACTTGGCTAAGTTACGGCACAAATGAGAATAAGAATCGAACAAGCCACTGCAGCGTTAATAAAGGAAAATGTAATGACAATCAATTAAGTTAAAATGAGTAGAATTCTCCATCTGCATAGAAGCTAAGATAAGACAAAATTGTATTACATTTTCTAGATCATGGCTACTCGATTAAGATCGTTATAAATAAGTATAACTTATTCACAACGCACCAAAGTATATGTTACTTAATTTATAAGAATTTACGTATGAAGTTTTAAGACTATGAGCCTCAAATTTTTAAAAGGTTAAGGGACTTTATTTTTCAAGTTATGGGACTTGATTCTTAAAGGAAGAAATGAATTGATTTAAAAGTATAGAATACTTGATTTGGAAAGTATTGATTTCTTGCCATTCTAAAGTTAAGAAACTTGTTTTCTTAAAAGTTAAGAGACTTGAAGTATTTTGAAAGCTATGTGATTTGAATTGAAAGTATAAGTTTCTTGGTCATAAAAGGAATGAATTTGTCTAAGACATAAAGAGTTATAACGGCTTTATGGGAAGTTGGTTATAACAACTTTATGGAAGATTAAAAGAATGGTTTTCTTCAGTAATGTAAGCAAAGAAATGATTTGAAATAAAGAAGGGCAAATTGTTTTAAAGGTACCAATTGCTTAAGGTTTTAAAGAAAGAAGTCACTTGATTTAGAAGCCTATAAATGTATTTCTAAAAAGTATTGTGACTTATCGTGAAAAGTAGATATGACTTGATACTACGGTTATTAGTATCTTGAAAGTTTTATTTGAAAGAGAATCATTTTAAAGGAGTAGAGGCACGTAGTACGTTGGGTTAAATTCCCGGATTTTATAATGACATGTTAGTGCCTTAAGTAAACAAAAATGAGAGTGTATATGAACAAGCTAATAAGAAGTTAGGGGATTTCTTAACTTGATTATGTAATGTATGATATGCCGGTGGTGCTTATGTTATGTATGGTAAGCCGGTGGTGCTTATGTTATGTATGATAAGTCGGTAGTGCTTATGTTATGTATGATAAGCCGGTAGGGCTTATGTTATGTATGATAAGCCGGTTGAGTTAGGGTAAGAGTATAAATGAGGGGTAAACCCCCAAGACGTTATACCACCTTCTCCAGGGTAAGAGTATAAATGAGGGGTAAACCCCCAAGACGTTATACCACCTGCTTCAGAGTAAGAGTATAAATGAGGGGTAAACCCCCAAGACGTTATACCACATGTTCCGTGGATTTGCGGTATGATGCGAGGAATACCTCATGCGAGTCCTTATGGGCTTATGCGGGTGAAATAGTCTCATGCGGTAGTACAAATTATGCGAGAATACCTCATGCGGTCCACAGACCTACGCGGTGAAATGATCCCACGAGTAGGATTGCTTATCGATACTGCAGGCGAGGACCTGTTTTGATCATGAGCCTCCTATTTTTATGCGATAAGCGTATGGGCAGACTTATGTGATTTTATCGCGTCCCAGATTGGGCCGGGCAATATACCTTTATGGGCAGACTTATGTGACTCTATCGCGTCCCAGATTGGGCCGACAGTATAGGCGTTCCTCCATAAAGGGACGGATTAGGTTATGCAAGATACGTAAGTTATATGTTTATGAACTTGATGAGTTTTCTTAAGTATGTACATAAGAATTTGACTATACTCTTATGGAAAAATGGGAAAAGATAATAAGGTACGATTAAGTTCACGAGATGGAAATGATACGGTAGGATCTGGTATTTACCCTTTCTTTATACTTGCCCCTGTCATTCTTTTGTACATTTATGATTTGTTACTGTACCTTATTTTCTGTTCCATATTCGTACTGTTATGCGACCCTTCGGGCTGCGTTAAATGTCTGCAGGTTTAGGTACACAGTTGTGGATCCGCGAGCTTAGGATCCTGGTTCAGCATTTTGAGATGGCTCCAATGTTCCGGAGTTGTCATGGCTATGTATATTCATGGGTACGGCGGGGCCTTGTCCCGTCATAGTATTTGTTCAAATCTTAGAGGTCTGTATTCATCTGTGGGCTGGACTGGCTAGAGTTGTTTTTACATTGTTAAACAGTGTAGACCCTTTCGGGTAATTTTTATGTTATGGCAGCCTTATCGGCTTGGCCTTAGTTTTTTTTTTTAAAAAGAGTGTTATTTATCTTCCGCAGTTTGTTATGTTGTATGATTAGAAGGGTGCCCAGGTAGAGCACCAGTCGCGGCCCGGGGTCGGGTCGTGACAGAAATAGAGGGGGGAGACACGTACTTTGTGACCTTCATTGATGATGGTACAACATATTGCATCCTTTGTTTGTTGAAAAGAAAAGATGAAGCGGATGAGCGCTACAAAGCAGAAGATGCAAAACTACTAAGTCTACGGATTGAGGAATTCGGAGTGATAGAGGGGGAGAATGTGAAGCATCGTTCATCAAACGGCTGCTCCTTACTCACCTCAGTCTAACGGTGTTAGTCAAGCAAAAATACATATGTCCAAGGTATGTGGGCAAGGCGATCCTTACCGCTAATGCAAGTCTTAATGAGAACTCCGCATAAGGATAAGGATAACCCTCCATGTGAAACATGGAAAGGATCACATCTACAAATATTGTGAAATAGGGTAGTGTGGCAAGTGTTGAAATACCAAAGCCAAAGCGAGTCAAGTTGGACCTAAGATTGTAGATTGCATATTTACTGTATCTGTGTGATGGTTGATCTTCCTCCGGGTTATGTATAGATTTTGTGTTAGTTCTTAGCGTGACTATGACTAGGAGCTAAACACTTTATTAGGGCTTTCCTTATGAATCGCTTGAAACTTCTATTCATGAATTAATGCAGTAGTTTGATTTCTTCTTCACTTGATTAAGATTTAGTCAATAATTGGTATGAATGTTTGATAATTAATTGATCATTAATTATCATAATATATATGATTTCGAATCAAGAACCGAGAGGAGAGATTTGGATATACTGTAATTGACTAGACATAGGTTAAAATCGCGGATCTAATTACCTCGATACTTGTATAGCATTATAGGTTACTGTTCTTAATCCTCTTATGTGGTAAATCATATCATAGAAATATAGAAGGGTTATGCACTAGGGTTGAGTGATTATATGTCCTAACCGGAATATAAGACAGTTTAGTTAACCACTATCTTAACGTAGAAGAAGAAGTCATTCTAGTTGCATTAAGGATTGAATATAGTGGATAGTCGAGGATTTTGGAAGCCCTAATTCATTCATAACTGATTACAACTTAGATAGTTCAGTAATTCTTGCAATTATTCTAGTAGTTAAACAAAAACTCAACTCAAATATCGATTGCCAAATAGATAACATAAAATAGATGAACGGTAATTAGAAACCAGTCTCTGAGGACGATATTCGGTCTTATCAGACTATATTACTTGTCAACGATGCGTACGCTTGCGTGAGCATTCGAAATATCGCTAACAAGTTTTTGGCACCGTTGACGTACTTCTAATATCGAACCATCTATTTTTATTTCTAATTTGGCCTTATTTTTATTTTTATTTTTACTATTAGAACCATGTTACCTTGATTTTGGTCTATTTCAGGAATCTAGTGTATGCGAAGAAGGAGAGGAGCAGATACACTTGTTCTCTTCAACCCTGAAATCGAAAAATTGTGCAAGCAAAACAGACGTGAGAAAAGAATTGTTGATTTACTAGCCATGGAAAATCAGCAGAACAACAACGGGGTACCTGACGAGGGGTTGAATAATGAGGTACCGGCTGACATGTGACAAGTCCCACCACCTCCAGAAAGAAGCTTCAGAGATTATGTTATGCCCACTGTTACTGGTGCACAGACATGCATCAGGCTCTCCGAAATAGGGGCGAACAACTTTGAGATCAATCCAGCCATCCTGAGCATGATCCCGAACACAATACAGTTTGGGGGATTGCCATCTGAAGACCCCCACATGCACATTGTCAACTTTCTGGAGCTGTGTGCCACTTTTAAATACAATGACGTTACTGACGATGTCATTAGACTGAGGCTCTTCCCGTTCTCACTTAGGGATAGATCCAAGAGGTGGTTGAACTCACTACCTTCCAACTCCGTCACCACTTGGCAGGATTTAGCCCAAAAGTTTCACGCAAAGTTCTTCCCTCCTTCAAAGGCAACAAAGTTAAGGGGAGAGTTGAACAATTTCTACTATGTGGATGGTGAGTCACTCTATGATGCATGGGAGCGATTTAAGGACCTGCAAAGGAAATGCCTCCATCATGGCATAGAGAAGTGGATGTTAGTGCACATTTTTTATAATGGGTTGAGTGGTACTACTCGTACCATCATTGATGCTGCAGCAGGGGGAGCCTTCATGAGAAAGAGTGTCAATGAGGCACATGAGTTACTGGAAGACATGGTTGTCAACAATCACCAAGGGGCAGATGACAAGTCAGTGAATAGCAGGAAGACTATGGGTATACATGAATTAGATGTCATCATCGCTCGAATGACAGTAGCCCTTCCGACGGCTAAGCAGCTGGTAATACCATGTCTCGTGAATGCATTCGGATGCTCAGAAATTATGAGATTTGTGGACCGCATTCCTTTGATGCAGGCGGTGGACCCTAATAATGTGTCAATGGAGCAGGTTCAGGCAGTTGGGAACTTTCAGCGGCCTTATAATTCCAACACATACAATCCAGAGTGCAGGAATCACCCTAACTTTTCGTGGAGGAACGATCAGACCCAGCAGCAACCATATCAAGGTAGTTATCAGAACCAGCAAGAACAGAATCAGGCTACCTTATCCCAGCAGTTTAGACCACCTACACAGTAGGAGAAGCCTGATGAGCTGAGGGCAGCATTGCTTACACTCACTAATTCCCAGAATCAGTTCATGTCTGAAACCAGGTCCTCTCTCAGGAACCTGGAAACGCAGGTTGGGCAAATGGCAAAGATGGTAACCAACAGACCGCATGGTACTTTTCCAAGAAACACAGAGGTCAATCCAAGAGAGCAGTGTCAGGCAGTGTTATTAAGGAATGGAAAGTCTTTAGACCATGTTGCTCCCCAACCCGCAGTGGTTCATGAGAAAGAAGGCGAGAAAGCAGTTTTAGTAAGAATAAGAGGGGGTCACTGAGGACCACCCTACAGTTGAGAAAGCTCCACCAACACATTTGAGGGAATACACTGATAGAATCCCTTACCCGCAGAGGCTTCAAAAGAAGGCCATAGACAAGAAGTTCTCCAAGTTCTTGGAGGTGTTTAAGATGTTTCACATCAATATCCCCTTTATTGAGGCGTTAGAACAAATGTCTGCATACTTCAAATTCATGAAGGAGATACTTGGAAAGAAGAGAATGTTGGCAGATTATAAGACAGTAACACTGACAGAGGAGTGCAGCGTCATTCTACAAAAAAAACTGCCTCCTAAGTTGAAAGATTCAGAAAGCTTCACCCTGCCCTGCACTATTGGCAATATAACATGCAACAGGGCACTTTGTGACTTAGGGGCTAGTACCAATCTCATGCCTCTGTCTGTGTTCAAGATATTGGGTTTGGGGGAAGCCAAACCAACTACAGTTAATCTGCAGCTGGCTGACCGAATCGTGGTGCACCCAGAGGCATAGTGGAAGATGTGCTTGTCAAGGTGGAAAGTTCTTCTTCCCAGCACATTTTCTCATTCTTGACATGGAAGAGGATGATGAAATAGCTATCATTTTGGGGAGACCATTCCTTGCAACTGGTACAGCCTAATCGATGTGGAGAAGGGAGAATTGAGGCTAAGGGTTCAGGAAGAAGAAATGGTATTCAATGTGTTTAAATCCACCATTGAGTCACAGGCCAGCAACAAGTTCTTCGCAGTAAGCACAACTGACACAGCAGTTCGGCAGGCTCAGACCAAAACTAGGGAGATCATCCCTACAACTGTGAACCCACATGCTAGTTTGAAAGCTGCAACAAAAGTAGATGACATGAAAGCTGACAAACAGGTAAATCCCACTGAACCTACTACTGTGAAGAAGAAAAATAGAATGAGGAAGAGGAGAATGATTTTTAAGTGGATAGGTTGTGGGGTTAATTTACCCAAATGATTTGATAAAGAACCTGCGTCCGGCTACAAGACGTTAAAGACAGCGCTACTTGGGAGGCAACCCAATGTTTAAATTATGCAATTTAGTATAATTAGAACAGTCTCACTTTTGGCATTTTTTGTGGTGTTGTGATGCCAGGTGAAGAAGTCGAAGACTAAGCACGAAGAAGAGGATAGAAAACACGGAATCGGGGAAGCACCGCAGTGCCATTGTGCAGGACCGCGGTGCCTAATATTCAGAGAGGTCGCAGGAGTTTATGCACCGCGGTGCCATTATGCAATACCGCAGTGCCAAATGATCAGAGGGGCCACAACACTTTTGGCACCGCGGTGCCGGGATGAGATTTCTGAATTAAAAGCCCTAAATCCCCAAATCCTTTCCCACACAAACACAAACCCTTTATCTCTCTACAAATTCCGAAATTCCTCTCCTTCTATTCACAAAATATTCCCACAAACTCCACCAAATTCTTCAAAAATCCCTACACACCACCTCATTAAAAACCCTCATATCTTACACTATCATCATTCCTTCCATTTGTGTCAAGAAATTTGTGAAGAACAACTCTTCAAAAAGGTAATCTTCATCATTGTTCTTGCAAATTCAAAGGTAGTAGGGAAAGTAGCTTGCAAGTTTGGGGGTGGTACATATTGTGGTGGTATGGTGTTGTGTAATTGTGGGTGTTTGATGCGGTGGTTGTTCGTTGTATAGTTGTGTGGATTTAGGCGTATTGTAGTGTAGTTGTGCGTATTGCTGCTGTAGACCGATTTTTGATTGGTTATTGTTGATTGTGTGAAGTGTTAGTTGTTGGGACACCTCGAGGAAACAAAGGAAACACTGCCGAAAATTTTTCAACAACCTTCACAATGACTTTTAGGAAAAGAACCGCCTGAAGCACCTCATCTCCATCAGCCACAGACTATGATGTTACTCGATTTACCAACAAACAGGCGAAATATCGATATAACAAGATTAGTACTAGGGCATTGATACCAGAAAGAGGCATGGACTACCAGGCCATGGCATTTGATGATGATGATGACTACGAGCCTATTAGGGCCATGATTGAGGCAAATGGGTGGAAAGGGTTCACCAATCCAGAGGGGATCCCACTTCAGAATTCTAGCCTTGTGAGGGAATTCAATGTGAATTATCTCGAGCAAAGGGATGTGAGATGCTTTGTTAGAGGGAAATATGTGCCAGTGAATTCTGAAGTTGTGAATGAGCTACTGAGGACCTATGACGTTGAGGACCAAGACAATAATCCATACCACTTCAGTTGTTGGTCAAGAAACATAAACCACATCATGTGGAATGTAGTTGCGGAGACATTGTGCTACCCAGGAGCTGAGTTTACTTTTGCCCGCAACGGATCCAGGAGACTTTCCAGTGCCAATTTAACAGAACAACCAGATGATGGCTATATTTCGTAGGTGCTCGCTTGATTCCGTCAACTTATTTCACCAATGTGCCCACAGACAGAATCAAGCTCATCTATGGTATCATGACGGGCATGACAATTGACGTTGGGAGAGAAATAGTGTAAAGCATAAGAGATATTAGCAGGCTGACTACTACTAGCGGGTTGGGACATGGGTCACTCATTTCTGCCTTATGTGATAGGCATGGAGTCCCAACATTCGCCACGGATATTCTTGAGAAGAGTCAGTCTCATGTGACCTACAATTTAGTGCATCTTTCCTTGACCCAAATCCAGGACCAACAGCAAGAAGGGGGCCATCAGCAGCAGATGCAGCAGCCATGGATGATGAAGAGTCTGAGGCAGAGGCACACAATAAAGCAGGTGAAAGCAGCCATCAACCTCCCATGTCCTTGGAGCCTCCAATGCTAATGATGGAGCAGATACTCTTGAACCAACAAAGGATGATGAAAAATCAAGAGCAAATGATGCAAGACCATCAACACCTGACCCAACGTGTTGATAATTTGAGTTTCATGTTCACTCAATGGTCAATGCAGTATCCGCCGCCGCCACCACCATTTTGAGTCGTTGTATGTCTGTAAGTCGTCCCTCTTTAATTTTTGAGTCTTTTACACATTTGGGACAATGTGTAGTTTAAGTTTGGGGGGAGGGGAGTTTTTATTTTAATTTTGAGTCTTTTGTTTATTTTGTGTTTTATGTAAGTCAATTGTTTTTAATGATCATGCATGTTGTGCTTATTTGGAACGCCTAGTGAACTAAGTGAGATGATATAATGGAATGAGAAGCTAAAATATGTGTGCTTAAGTTAGATATGCCAAAAATTCATGAAAATTTGATTATTTAAAATATTTGGTGCTTAGCCTATGTGTTGTCAATTGAAAAATGTCTGTGAAGTCTGCTTGCTTGCTATTTGAGGCGAAATAGTTAAGATGCACATGTTTAGGGAGATGATTCAGGCATTTCTTTGTTAGCCATTCTTACCATTCATTACCTACCTTGCAATAAATTGTATCCCTAGTCAGCCCATTTGAGCCTAAAATAAGTTATTTTCTTTTACACCCCATGATTCTCTCGTGTGCCATAAGCGGTAATTGAAAAAATTGGGATGAAAAAAAGTGAAAAAGGAATACAAAAAGAGAGTGAAAAAGTGATGCACCTCAATAATAAAATGCAAAAGCTTAAGTTTGGGGATGCCTATGTGAATTGTTGCATGCTCTCAAAAATAGAAAGGGGGATATATGTATGAACTAAAAAGAATACCAAAAAGAAGGACAAAATGGTTGAGTAAGAAAAATGCTTATGGTACGTAAATTGAGCCTAAATACCTAATTTTTTCTACCTCTGCCTAAGCCTACATTACAACCCTGAAAAGTCCTGATGATCTCTAAAATGTATGTCTATCATTAGTAGAGAATAACAAGTAAACATGCACATAGAACTAAATGAAATTGACATGCATAAGTTAGATATTCATGCTTACATTACTTATGATTGAAATGAATTTGCGAAATATCTGACTTGAAATTCTAGATTGCTAAATTCTTGCTATATATGTTCCTACATATTATCCCAACTGACGTTCATGTGTTTCTAAGTACTTGTGCAGCTGCTTGATTTGTGTCTTTGAGTCTTTTGTTTTTGTGTCTTTGTTTTGTTTTGATCTTTGCTCGAGGGCGAGCAAAGGTTAAGTTTGGGGGTGTTTGTTAGACGTATTTTGTATACGCCTTTTGAGTCATTTTTAGTTAGTATTTTACTCATTTTTATTGTGTTTTGTATATTATTAGGTTTATTTTTCTTTCTTTTGAGTCACAGCGGTTCCAAAAGGCAAAATGGCGAAAAAGAGCTAGAATTGGGCAGAAAAGGTGTTCCCGAGGCAAAAAGGATGAAAGTTGGCAAATCAGGACGAAGGATTTTCAGCATCGCGGTGCCAATACGCAGAACCGCGGTGCCATATTTACTGAGAAGCCACAGGACTTTCAGCACCGCGGTGCCACTATGCAGAACCGCGGTGCCATATTTGCTGAGAAGGTTGCAGGAGTTTCGGCACCGCGGTGCCGTTATGCAGAATCGCGGTGCTGGTGCGGAAAATCTCAGTTCCGCAGAAGAATTGGCTAAGGGCAGATTGGTCCATAAGGCACGAAATTTGGAACATATTTAAGCCCTACGGATTGATGCTATGGGAGGTTGGTCATTCTACAACATAACACAATACAAGGGACGGATTGATGGCTACAATTGGAGAATAGTTCGCAATAATTTCTTTTCTTTCGTTTTTAATTCAGTTTATGTATGAATTTTGTGTTAGTTTTTAGCGTGACTATGACTAGGAGCTAAACAGTTTATTAGGGCTTTCCTTATGAATCGCTTGAAACTTCTATTCATGAATTAATGCAGTAGTTTGATTTCTTCTTCACTTGATTAAGATTTAGTCAATAATTGGTATGAATGTTTGATAATTAATTGATCACTAATTATCATAATATATATGATTTCGAATCAAGAACCGAGAGGAGAGATTTGGATATTCTAATTACCCCGATACTTGTGTAGCATTATAGGTTACTGTTCTTAATCCTCCTATGTGGTAAATCCTATCATAGAAATATTGTTTGATAATTAATTGATCACTAATTATCATAATATATATGATTTCGAATCAAGAACCGAGAGGAGAGATTTGGATATTCTAATTACCCCGATCCTACCGTGTCATATAAAATCAGAGCCAACTGTACTATTGTATCACTGTAACACTGCACGATATACTACCCGGCTTTTAGTAAAGGGCGCAATAAAGTCATGTAAAACTATAAGTACTGTAAAAGAGATCGTACAGTCCAAATATAAAGCAAGATATAAGTATGATAACCAAATTAACAGTACACTGTGTCTTATTAACAATGAGAGTAATAAGAGTAAATTTCACCGTTTAAAAATAGGAAGCTTATGATCAAATTAGGGCCACCCGCCCGTAGTATCAATATGCAATCCTACTCCTGGGACTATTTCACCCGCATAGGTCGTGTGGACCCGCATGAGGTAATTTCCTCGCATAGGACTATTTCACCCGCATAGGCCCTACGGACCCGCAATGAGCATATACGCAATACTCGCATCGTGGAGAGCAAATCCACGGAATATGTATAATGTCTTGGGGGTTTACCCCGCAATTATACTCATAACATTAGCACTAATGGCTATCATGAACAACATGTGCAAGTTAAGTAATCTTTAACTCTCATTAGACAAAATGAATGCACCATCTTTTTAAACAACCAAGGCAATACCATGCCTTCCTTTTAAAACAAACAAGACAATACCATGCCTTATTTTCTAAAATAACTAAGACAATACCATGCCTTCTTTTCTAAAACAAACAAGACACTAACACGTCTTTCATTTTATAACACCAAGACACTATCACACCTTGCATCTCTAAGGATTAAAGTCCATTACAACAATTGTACGTCCGCCGTACATTCACTTTATAAACTAAATTTCCATTTAGAAAAGCCAAGTACTACATGTATCACTAGGAAGTAGGATCCAATACATGTATCATTTTGAAACCATCGTTTAGAAAATCAAGACACTTATCATACCAAGTATCTTTCTAAAACATGGTTTTGGTAAATGAAGGCACTAGACATCCCGTGTTACTTTAGAATATCTTTGAAAATCAAAGTGTCACGTATCATGTACTATATTAAGGAATTAATCATGGACATTCTCACATAATTTCCTTTAAACATTTTAAACCCTCTCTTGACTTTCCACAAACCGTGTTATAACAAACTTTCCATAAAGCCGTTATAACAACTTCATTTGTAGAGAACCAAAGCACTACCACCTCTTTCCTCTTAGACAAATCAAGACATTATCATGTCATGTAATATTAGGGAAAATGAACCCAAAGTACTATGTACATTCACTTCTTTCCAAGAAGACTCAAATCATGTAACGTTAGAGAAATAAACCCAAAAGTATTATGTACATTTATTCTTTATAAAAAGAATCTTTTCATGCAATGTTAGGGAAAATGAACCCCAAAATACTTTTGCTATCAAAATCAAGTTACTTACACTTTTAAACTTAAGTAACTTATACTTTTAAAACCAAGAACTTCTTTTTTCAACCTCAAGTCATTTATTCTCTTTAAATCGAGTAATCCATACTTTTCAAATCGAGTTACTTATTCTTTCCGAATCAAGTAATCCATACCTTTTCAAATCAAGTAATCTATATTTTTCAAATCAAGTAATCTATACTTTCCAAATCAAGTTACTACACCTTTAGAAATTCAATTCAAGGTTTTGAAATCAAGTAACTTCTCTTTAAATCAAGTCACTTACCCTTTCCAAACCAAATCATTTATTCTCTTTATATCAATCAAGTAACTTATAACTTTAAATCAAGTTACTTCTCTTCTTTAAAATCAAGTAAGTTTATACTTTCCCATTCAAGTATTATAACTTTCAAAAATCAAGTGACTTTATACTATCAAAACCAAGTATCATGCTTATACTTCATATAATCAAATCACACGACTTTCAAAATCAAGTCTCATAACTTGAAAATAAAGTCTCACAATCTTTTAATTAAAAACAAGTCTCATAACCTTTAAAATCAAGTCTCATAACTTTAAAGTAATTCAAGTAACTTATTCATTTCAAACCAAGTCACTCATACATTTAAAATTAATACTCATTTGAACTGTGAATAGGTTATACCCGTTTCTAATACTTCCTAACGTCTATTACCAACATCCCCCATAAGACATGGAAAGAACTTAGGAATATTTTAGACATATATTTAGCATAAAATCAATAACATGAATACTTCTGAATGGCAAGGCAAGTACTTCAAGAAAACAAGTCACGTATACTCCAAATAACAAGGCAAGTATACGTCAAGAATAAGTCATGTATACTCCAAAACAAGGCAAGTATACTTCAAGGAAAATCATGTCGATAGAAGGAAGAAGTTCACATACCCCGTGATGACTAACCCAAACGACAAGTAGCAATACGCCCCAATGTACTTCAACCTTATTAGCTATTCCACCCTCCAAGTAGAATATGCTACACGTAGTACTTCAACCTATAATGACGATAACACTTCTATCAATATCATACTTTCTAGTATAAGACTTATACCAAATAATGCCCTCTAATTCTACGGAAATTTGGGCAGCACTTCCTTTGTTTCTACGTACGTTTCCACCTTTTTCCAAGGCCCGTATTCATCAACCAACAAGCCACATTTAAGGCGCAACCAACAATTAACCAAAGGGGATTACACGCCTAACTGGACGTGTAAAATTCTGCCCTACAATGTATATATTAAAACAGTCCATTATTTACCAACATTAAGGGTACAATGTGAGGCGTTTCAACACCTTTCCACACCTCTATTCCCTTAGGACTTTCATTAGCCACTACTACACTTAAACATGCATATTAAGGGCTGAATTTCCAGCATTTTACACGCCCAAAACAGTCCATAAAACGACACGACAACGTCTAACAGTTTTGGGTATTTTTTCGACTAAAACAACTACAATCCGATAACTCTTTCCTTAATCCATTTTATTCCAATTCGAGTTCCAACACTTCCATATATGACATACTAACTTATAAACAACCATATTAACTTATTTTAACATGCGACAAGTGTGGATAACAACAACCATATAACAAACGAAACCAAGGGCACAAAATTGTCTCAAATCGGCCAACAACATATCTACCTCATACACATATTATTTTCCATTTCTTCCTTAACATGAATTCATCTATACATTATAACAATAAGTAATATCCAATTACTTTAATTTAAGAAGAACTATTACCTTATTTTTGTGCCAAAAATCATCCCGGGCAGAATGCTCAACAATGGCCCGTAGTTTTCGTTTCGCTCCATTTCTTGAAGTTCCAATCACATATATGTTACCCCTATGAGCTTATACACAACTTCTCTTCACGTTACATCACCAAAAAGTCGACGAAAAACCCTCAAACCTATCTCTCGGCCCCTATGAAATTTTAAGGGTAAATGGTGTATTATCTTGGATAATCACTTGGTTAGGGACCTTAATCTAGTATATATGAACAACACTTGGAAGATTTAACAATCTTGCTCTTGCTTTCTTGAGTGGTTCGAAAATATAGAGCAAAGGAGCTAAGGAAATTGTTCTTGCAATTTCTCTAAGTGTTTGGATGAAGTCTTGCCCTTCACTATGTATATCTAACAAGTCCAATGGCTTTGATGAGGACAAGTGTAAGGATGAGATGAGGGACAAATGGAATGGGACCCACTTGTCCACTTATCTTGATGAAAATATCTCATCCAAGACTAGGTCAAAGTCAACGGGGTGACACATGTCGCCCTCTAATTGGTCCACAAATTATTTCATCTCTCAAAAATCCATAATTGGCCAAAATATCTCAAAATATTGTGGGCCCCACAAAATCATAAAATTCTCGTGTGGGCCCCACATGACCAATTCCGAACTTAAAAATTCATAAATCCAATAAATTCCAAAAGTCTCAAATACCAAATTTGAGAACCAAATTCCAATTAATAAACTTTTTTCTTCACAAATTTCTGAGAATTTTCCTTAAGAAAAGTAATTTTTCTTTCTTTCCAAAATTCAAACCTCAATTTCTTACGCACGTTCTCATCTCATTGCCTTGGAATTACGGGGTGTAACATCCTTCCCCCTTAGAAACATTCGTTCTGAATGTTCATACTAGGTTTATGCTAAATGAATCTTGGTATAGTCCCTTTAAACTACACTCAATGAAACCAATTGTGCCACATATGGCCACAATATATCACACATGCATATACATCTCAAATCTAGAGTGTACATCACCACTATTAACTCTCATTCATGGCCTAAAAGGATTCTCTTTTCGTACCTTCCAAACTTTATTCTAGTATACGTACATAATCTCACATATTGCTTCTGTTTTCAAATCTGTTACACCCCGTAGTTCCAGAACATGTGTTTACGAGAATATACGTGAGAGCACAAGACTTATAAATTTGAACGAAGAAATGATTTGTTATTCTTAAGGAAAAGTTTTCCGAACCTCGGGAAGGAAAATGTTCGTTAATGAGAATTTAGTTCCCGAATTTGATATTTGAGACTTATAGAATTTATCGGAATTTCGGGAGATGAAATATTTTAGACCAACCGGAGGGAGACACGTGTCACCCTCCATGGGCCATGTGGGGCGGAAATGGACAAGTCAAGAAAGCCATGTGGCTTGACATTGTTGACCACATCTCATCCACACAAGTGTTTTAATCCTAGCCTTTGATTCTCTTATATATCCATTACTAGTGCAAGACTAGTGAACACTTAGAAAAAATTTCAAGAACTTGTTGTTCTTAGAGGGAGCTCTCGGCAATGGTGAAGAAAAGAGAAGGAAATTTTGCAATCTTGCTCCATAATTCCCAATATTCAAACCCAAGGTTCCTAGAGGTATTGTAAGGTTATCTCATTAGAAAGATCCCGGAAAAACTACGTTTTCACGTTAGTCGCAAGATGAAAACTTAAGGTGTTCTTCAACTTTGAAGTTGAAAATTGAAGAGAAGTTGGTTATGAGCTTCTAAGGAGTGCTTGGAGCGGATTGGAACGTAAGAAGAGGAGCTAAAAGTTGTTAAGGATCGACTTTTACGCTTGGACATTATTAGGGCTTATTGAGGTAAAATCTTTGTCTTCTTAATGTGATTAAAGATTACATGTTATAGTAGTTGATAAATGAGCATGTGATATATAGATTGAAGTTTGAAAAGATTTGGATCATGTCGACATGTTAAAAACCGAAAATGAGCAAGTTAGCCATTTATGTTGTAATCAATTTGGTCGATAGTTACAATCGTCGCATGATAAGAAGGAAATGATTTATAGTTGTTATAATTGTCCTAAGGTATATAACATATTAGAATAACAAATTGGATTGAAAGGAAATTGATATCGTTGTGGCATTGCTTATAGCCGAGAATGGCTTTGGATTGTGGACAGTTTTATATTAATTGTGGGGCAGAATTTTACACGTCCCGTTAGGCGTGTAATCCCCTTTGATTAGCTGAATTGTTGAGCCTTAAATGTGGCATTTGGTTATTGATTTTCGGGCCTTGAAAAAGGTGGAAAAGTACGTAGAAACAAAGGAAGTGCTGCCCGATTTTCCGTAGAATAAGAGTCTTTATACTTAGAAATACTCTACGTTGAAAGCTAGAAGTTGATAGACGTATTGTGGTCATTATAGGTTGACATTCTACGCACGACGTATTCAACTCGGCAAGTGTATTGAGTCAAAGAGGTATGTAGAACTTTCTCTATCTCTTGAGCATGAGTTTTATAAATGTATAGTACGGTAGACGTACGTAAATTAAGAGAACTCGGTTCCATTTTAGTATCCTTGCCTTGATTCTTGAAAGTGTAGTAACTTGACTTTTAAAAGGTATAGGTTACTTGATCTTATGTATAAAGACATCTTGACGTGTAAAGTATTGATTACTTGATATTCTAAAGATTGACAAACTTGATATTCTAAAGATTGAGAAACTTGATATTCTAAAGATAAGAGACTTGATTTCTAAAGTTAAGAGACTTGAAGTAAATTGAAAGTATAACTCTCTTGGTTATAAAAAGAATGAATTTGTCTAAGACATAAAGAGTTATAACGGCTTTATGGGAAGTTAGTTATAACAACTTTATGAAAGGTTAAAGATGTCTTAGTTTCTAAAGCATAAAGTTGGTATAACGGCTTTATGGAAAATTGGTTATAACAACTTTATGGAAAGTTAAAGGAATGGTTTTCTCTAGTAATGTAAACAAAGATAAATGACTTGAAATAAATAAGGGCAATTTGATTTAAAGGCATCAATTTCTTAAAGTTTTAAAGTAAGGGTCACTTGATTTAGAAGCCTAAAAATATATTTCTAAAAGTGTAGTAACTTGTTTGAAATGTAGACAAGCCTTGATACTACAGGTGTTAGTATCTTGGGGTTTTATATGAAAAAGAGTCTTTTGAAAAGAATGGAAGTACGTAGTACTTTGGGTTAAATTCCCGGATTTTTATATGACACGGAAGTGCCTTGAGTTTATAAAATGAAATTCATTTTTGTATGATAATGAAAGTCTAAAGATTTTATGAACTTGCGTATGCTTGCTTGTGCTTGCTTGTGATAGCCTTTGAGTGCAAGTATTATATTTTTACGCTGCCGTGACTCTCAGTTGGAGGGTCGGCTGTCTTGTTGTGAATTTACTTGGACGTACCGACAATGATGGAGGATTCCACGGGTATGCTTCCATTATGATTGATCCTTGAACATGCTTATACGATGAGGGATTCCGGGGCATGCGACCAGGATGCGGGTTAAATTCCCGGGTGCTATTATTACCCCATGGCCATGCTTATACGATAAGGGATTCCGGGGCATGCGACCATGTTATATACTATTACTCCATGGACTAGCTTCCCATGAAGATATGTACCCGAGATGAGGGATTCCACGAGCATGTGATATACGATTATTACCCCATGTATTAGCTCTCCATGAAGTCATGTATCCGAGATTAGGGATTCCACGGGCATGAGATATATATATATATATTGCATATGTGCACGCCGACAGTGAGGTGGGATTCCACGGGCATGTTACATGGATATAATTTACACTTACGGCTGTCGGCAGTGATGGAGGATTCCACGGACACACTTTGATGTTTTGCGGGCTTGAGACCCTTGCTGGACTGTGTGATGGTTTTGAGGGCTTGTGTCCCTAGCCATGGTGTGACTATTGTTCATGTGTTGAAATAGTCTTTTAAAAGGTAAAACTGACTTTCATTACTTTCATTTCAAGTGACGGTTAGATCACAATTTGATTATCATACTTGTCTCCATCTTTTTATATCTAGACTTTATGATTTAAATTGCAGTACTTTTAGTGTTACATACTTGGTACATATTTTGTACTGACCTCCTTCGGGGGGCTGCGTTCATGCCGCAGGTTGAGGTACATAGCTTGTTGATCCTCATTCTTAGGATCACTGTTCAGTTCTTGAAAAGCTCCCTTTCTCCGGAGGCTTTGTCGTTTGGTACAATTTCCTGAGGTTGTAGATTTATGTACATTCAGGGGTATGGCGGGGCCCTGTCCCGTCACTGTTGTTATGTAAAAATTCTTAGATGTCTGTAGTCATATCTTGTGGATTGGGTTGTAAAGAAAAAAGAGGTAACTGTTTTTTGTATTATGTGTATACTTTTGGAAGGTTGCCTTATCGGCTAGCCTGTTATTTATTTCTTTTGAGATGTATGTATGTTCCGCTACTATTCTCTGATGTATACATGTAAAGGGTGCCCAGGTAGGGGATCAGTAGCGGGCTCGGGGTCGTGTCGTGACAAAAATGGTATCAGAGCAGTTAGTCCTCGGAAAGTGTCTACAGACCGTGTCTAGTAGAGTCTTGGTTATCGATGTGTTGTGCACCACATCTATAACCAGGAGGCTGCAGGACATTTAGGATTGGTTTCCATTCTTCTCACTCTGAGATCGTGCGATAGAGCTGTGTGGTTAGGGTCGTCTCTCCCTAACGAGTTATGTTGATTGCAACTATGAGAAAGGCAGCAGTGACTCAGGAAGGATTATGTGGATTACGTATCCAGGTTGGTAGTAATTGTTGTATTGTTGGTATTATGACATACAGCTATACGGATTTGTGTATGAGGGTCAGACGCGTGTTGCCTAGAATGATTTTAGATTACCAAGAGTTGGTAAGGACTAACTAGATACCGGGAAAGTATGAAACAGTTTAATGAATTCTCATCAAAGTTTTACGTGCTAATTTGAGAAATTATGAGATGATGAGCTGTCTGAAAAGGTAATGAACCCTTAAGAAGTCATGTTTAAAGGACTTAATGGAATGCCATGATTATAGATTAAGCTACGTGGTATGCTTAAGAGAATGGTACGGATGCGATCCGTATGGAGTAATTATGGTTATTGTGATCTAGACAACACGATTATGGTATTATGAGAAGTTATTGTACCCGTTTACGGGGGGACTGATAAGTTAGGCTTGGAGCATGGAAATTGCGAGCCTAAGAATATTGATAACCGCCGATACCTTAGGTATATAAGGCCTTCTCGGGCAATAAGATTTAATTCAGACTAAGGGTAAGAGTTAAGTACGACGGTGGGTTAGGTTGAAGACCTATTACGGGTCGCCCCATAGCCTGAAATGGAGTAGGATCAGTTGGTAGTAGTCCCGCTACGTGACAGGGTCACGAGGGTGCAAGGCCCAAGTCTAGTTAATTGTTTTACGGGTTCGTGGACGCGTTCCACCGGAACCGGGTCGTGAGAGCCGAAAATAGCCTTATATTGTTCGAGTTAGTAACTCCAAAGATTGGAGGCCAGAATCAGTATGGAGGTTATGTATGTATGCTAGAATAAGTTTGGAAGTACGGATAGAGTATGACCAGTAAGAAAGAGAGTAACCAAATGTAGAGGAATAGAGCCTGAATCCATAAGGACCTTTCGAGGTGGCTACACCAGTGGGTGATTGGGTGGTAGCTGAGCGGGTATATGAGATTTGCCCGGTGATGATACAGTCGTCAGACCCTAGCAGACCTAGTAGAGCTGGATACGACAGACTTTAAGGTCATTATGAGTATGGACTAGTTGACTTCGTGTATGCCAAGGTTGACTGTAGAGAGAGGTTGGTTCGATTCCAGTTTTCCCGGTGAGCCGGTTATCGATGGGGAAGGAATGAAAGTGTTAGTAATATGTAAGTTATTCCTTCCTTCTTTGCCATCATTAATTGAAAATTCTATGTGACTTGATTTTAGTAAGTCTGTGTGACTTGTTCATTAAGATAAATTGATGTAGAAAGTATGGAATAGTTGAATTTGAAGAAGTTAGAGGTGGAAATGAAAACGTACGGTCATTGAAAAAGTTCATGTTAAGTGCCCTTGGTGGTACTTGGAATTGGTTTAGTGTGGTGGTCAGGGCCACGACTTTCCAAATAATTTCAGGAAAATGCGCAAAGCAAGAATAAGATAAATACAGTCTTTGCCACGGAAAGCGAAGACGTTTTGGTAGGTTTTGAAAATCTATACGATTATAAGGTGGCGCTTGATGATCAAGGTATTGAAATGGAGATAAGCTCTCTCCCCCACGTAAAAGGATAGTTTTACGTACTATGGGGTTATGTGTACCCAGGTTATTAGGCGATGGTTGTGAGACAGGTAAGATCTTCAGCGTCGTCATGCCATAGGTAGGGCTGCACAAAGGGTCAAAACCGGACCGGACCGGACCGAACCGGACGGACCAGGGACCGAAATTGATTCTCGGACCAAGACCGGACCGAATTTCTGGTCGGTCGGTCCGAGTCATTCGGTCGGTCGGTCTCTTGGACCGAATGGATCGATCCTCTCCCGAGCGATCCGGGACCAGCCCCGGCCCGGCTCAGCCCCGGCCAGCTCGGCCCCGGCCCCGGCCACCACGCCCGGCCCGGCCCGGCCGTGCGTATTGACATATCAAATATAAGTCGTAAATTAGTGAAACTTTAAATGGTCATAACTTTGCGCTCGGACGTCCGTTTGATCTAATTTTTTTTTTTGATTTCGCGTATTTTTTCGAGACGAATAATCCCAAACCGACAAAAGTCTGTTTGCTTCACCGAATTTCTCCAAAAATGTCCATCTTGCCCCTCAATTTCTCTTTTCCCCCAAATCGTTACGTTTTTCCCATTTTCAAATCTAAATATCTCGCGATGTACAATAGATTTCAACGTAAAAATTTCGTGGCACCGCTTCCGAGAATGTCAATTTCAGTATTGGTAATTCAATTTTAAAAAAAGCGGGGGAACCCAATTCTAATTATATATATATTATATATTAGGAATTTAGAAAATTAGGAATTATATATATTATATACATTAGGAATTATATATATTATATATATTAAAAAAAATAAAAAAAAAATAAAAAAATTGGTCGGACCAGGACCGACCATAACCGGACCAGGACCCGGCAAATTTATGAAAATACAGGGACCGAAGACTGGACCGAATTTCTCGGTCCAGTTCGTTCCGGTCCGAACATGTTCGGTCCGGATCGAATTTTGTGCAGCCCTAGCCATAGGTTACAGTTTTAGATAACCGTGGGAAAAGTATTGTGTTGAGGCAATTGAGGATTATGCGAGAGTATATATTAGGATGCTTATGAGACTGCACGGGATTCCTACATTTATTTATGACAGACAGATGAGCCCAGTTTACGGCTAGCTTCTGGAGGTTTTTTTCAGAAGGGACTTGGGACACAGGTGAGTCTCAGTGTTGCATTTCACCCTCAGACCTACGGAAAGGCGGGACATGTTATCCAGACACTTGAGGATAGGTTTCGGGCCTGTGTTATTGATTTCAGGGGTAGATGGGAGGATCTTTTGCCTCTCGTTGAGTTGCGTATAATACTCGTTACCATTCAAGTATTCAGATGGCCCTGTATGAGGCCTTGTATGAAGGAGAGTGTAGAATCGTCGATTGGTTGGTTCAACGTAGGTGGGGTTCAGATAATTAGCCCAGACTTGATTCAGCGGGCTGTGGATAAGGCGAAGCTTATCCAGGAAAGATTATTAGTAAGCGCAGAGTCAGCAGAAGCTTTATGCATATAACCGACGTCGACACTTGGAGTTCAAGTTGACGTTTTAGTATAAGTATTGTTATGTGGTCATGGGTGACATATTTTGTATGAAGGGTGTAGTAAAAGGATACTATGTCGCTATCTAATTAGATTGGACTCCGAAGAACATTCGGGGATGAATGTTTCTAAGGGGGGTAGAATGTTACACCCCGTAGTTCCAGGACATGTGTTTACGAGAATAGACGTGAGAGCACAACACTTATAAATTTGAACGAAGAAAAGATTTGTTATTCTTAAGGAAAAGTTTTCCGAACCTCGGGAAGGAAAATGTTCGTTAATGAGAATTTAGTTCCCGAATTTGATATTTGAGACTTATAGAATTTATCGGAATTTCGGGAGATGAAATATTTTAGACCAACCGGAGGGCGACACGTGTCACCCTCCATGGGCCCATGTGGGGCGAAAATGGACAAGTCAAGATAGCCATGTGGCTTGACATTGTTGACCACATCTCATCCACACAAGTGTTTTAATCCTACCATTTGATTCTCTTATATATCCATTACTAGTGCAAGACTAGTGAACACTTAGAATTTTTTTCAAGAACGTGTTGTTCTTAGAGGGAGCTCTCGGCAATGGTGAAGAAAAGATAAGTAAATTTTGCAATCTTGCTCCATAATTCCCAATATTCAAACCCAAGGTTCCTAGAGGTATTGTAAGGTTATCTCAATAGAAAGATCCTGGAAAAACTACGTTTTCACGTTAGTCGCAAGATGAAAACCTAAGGTGTTCTTCAACTTTGAAGTTGGAAATTGAAGAGAAGTTGGTTATGAGCTTCTAAGGAGTGCTTGGAGCGGATTGAAACGTAAGAAGATGAGCTAAAAGTTGCTAAGGATCGACTTTTACGCTTGGACATTATTAGAGCTTATTAAGGTAAAATCTTTGTCTTCTTAATGTGATTAAAGATTATATGTTATAGTAGTTGATAAATGAGCATGTGGTATATAGATTGAAGTTTGAAAAGATTTGGATCATGTCGACATGTTAAAAACCGAAAATGAGCAAGTTAGCCATTTATGTTGTAATCAATTTGGTCGATAGTTACAATCGTCGCATGATAAGAAGGAAATGATTTATAGTTGTTATAATTGTCCTAAGGTATATAACATATTAGAATAACAACTTGGATTGAAAGGAAATTGATATCGTTGTGGCATTGCTTATAACCGAGAATGGCTTTGGATTGTGGACAGTTTTATATTAATTGTGGGGCAGAATTATACACGTCCCGTTAGGCGTGTAATCCCCTTTGGTTAGCTGAATTGTTGAGCCTTAAATGTGGCATTTGGTTATTGATTTTCGGGCCTTGAAAAGGTGGAAAAGTACGTAGAAACAAAGGAAGTGCTGCCCGATTTTCCGTAGAATAAGAGTCTTTATACTTAGAAATATTCTACGTTGAAAGCTAGAAGTTGATAGGCGTATTGTGGTCATTATAGGTTGACATTCTACGCACAACGTATTCAACTCGGCAAGTGGATTGAGTCGAAGAGGTATGTAGACCTTTCTCTATCTCTTGAGCATGAGTTTTATAAATGTATAGTACGGTAGACGTACGTAAATTAAGAGAACTCGGTTCCATTTTAGTATCCTTGCCTTGATTCTTGAAAGTGTAGTAACTTGACTTTTAAAAGGTTTAGGTTACTTGATCTTATGTATAAAGACATCTTGACGTGTAAAGTATTGATTACTTGATATTCTAAAGATTGTGAAACTTGATATTCTAAAGATTGAGAAACTTGATATTCTAAAGATAAGAGACTTGATTTCTAAAGTTAAGAGACTTGAAGTAAATTGAAAGTATATGATACTTGATTTTGAAAGTATAACTCTCTTGGTTATAAAAAGAATGAATTTGTCTAAGACATAAAGAGTTATAACGGCTTTATGGGAAGTTAGTTATAACAGCTTTATGAAAGGTTAAAGATGTCTTAGTTTCTAAAGCATAAAGTTAGTATAACGGCTTTATGAGAAGTTGGTTATAACAACTTTATGGAAAGTTAAAGGAATGGTTTTCTCTAGTAATGTAAACAAAGATAAATGACTTGAAATAAATAAGGGCAATTTGATTTAAAGGCATCAATTGCTTAAAGTTTTAAAGTAAGGGTCACTTGATTTAGAAGCCTAAAAATGTATTTCTAAAAGTGTAGTGACTTGTTTGAAATGTAGACAAGTCTTGATACTACTGGTGTTAGTATCTTGGGGTTTTATATGAAAATGAGTCTTTTGAAAAGAATGGAAGTACGTAGTTGATGCGCGTTAAGATGCACACACTTTTAAACGCAAGTGCACGTTATCGTATCAAGTAGTATAGTCTTAGATAAGACCGAATATCGTCCTCTAGGATTAGGGTTCAAGTACCAACTATCTATTTTCTAGTATCTATTTGGTGAATTAATGATTGATTGTTTGGTTTATAACTAAGAATTATTAAAGATAAGTAAATATAAAGAATTACTTCAGATGTGATGAGAATAGGGCTTCTATGTATCCTCACTATCCGCTTATGCTACTTACTAATGCATTACTTATGGTATTCTTCTTTTGGAGAAAGCGGGTTCTGAAATCGTTTTATACTCCGTTAGGGTTATATAAACACTCAACCCAGTATTGTTCCTTACCTACCTTTCGGTGATAAGGGTAACTCTATAGGAGGATTAAGAACAAAACCTAGTTGGCCGTCACGCACAATGCGCAAAATTAGGGTTGTTAAGCCTCTCATCAACGCTACATAACTAATTGAGGTATTCTCATCCCCAATTCAAGACTGTCTACCCAACTTACAACATATTCACAATCCCCCCTTTTCAGAATCTGATTAGAAATCATATAGTGATAACTAGTTGTCAATTAGTTACCAAGAATTCAACTCAATTATTGGATAGATCTCTCAATAAGAAAAATAACCATAAGCGTGCATTAATTTATAACATAAGTTTCAAGAAATTCAACATAGAAATCCTATAAGAGAATTAGTTCCTAGCCATGAATATGACAAGAACTAATTCAAAGTTCATCATGCAAAACTGAATTAAAGAAAAGAAAAAGGAAAGAAATTACTAAGTTTAGGTCTCGATCTCCTAGCAAGAAAATCTTGTCTTGTCGAAAGGAACCCTTGAAAGCGCCTAGGGTTCTCCTTTTATAGGTTTAAAACGCCTCCTTCTTTTCCTGCAGGCTGGCCCAAAAATCCGTCAAAAGACCTAATTTTTCGCGTCGGCGCGCGGCCCAGAATAAGCGCCGCGGCCGGAAGTTGCGATCCGTCGGGTGTTTTGGCGCCGCGGCCGATATCTGGCATGCGAGGCGCCGCGGCGCTGTATCTTCTGCAGCTCCTCGGATGTTTAGGCGCCGCGGCCCTGCATCTGCATGCGAGGCGCCGCGTGCCGAAGTCTTCGCCTCTACGAATAGTGGCGCGCTGCCACGCTTTTAGGCTGCGAGGCGCGCGGCTGTCCGATTTTACCCTCGTTCGCCACTTTCTCTGTTTTCGGCTCTGGCATCTCCTCTTTTGCCCTCTTTTTGCTCCTTTTCCGCCATTTGGCCATTTTAACCACTTTGACTCAAAAGAAAGAAAAACTATCCTAATACGACACTTATATGTGCAAAACGGGACAAAAGACTAACTAAAACTGACTCAAAAGGTGTATATAAAATACACCGATCAGTAGTACTTTGGGTTAAATTCCCGGATTTTTATATGACACGGAAGTGCCTTGAGTTTATAAAATGAAATTCATTTTTGTATGATAATGAAAGTCTAAAGATATTATGAATTTGCCTATGCTTGCTTGTGATAGCCTTTGAGTGCAAGTATTATATTTTTACACTGCCGTGACTCTCAGTTGGAGGGTCGGCTGTCTTGTTGTGAATTTACCTGTACGTACCGACAGTGATGGAGGATTCCACGGGTATGCTTCCATTGTGATTGATCCTTGGACATGCTTATACGATGAGGGATTCCGGGGCATGCGACCAGGATGTGGGTTAAATTCCCGGGTGCTATTATTACCCCATGGTCATGCTTATACGATGAGGGATTCCGGGGCATGCGACCATGTTATATACTATTACTCCATGGACTAGCTCCCCATGAAGACATGTACCCGAGATGAGGGATTCCACGGGCATGTGATATACGATTATTACCCCATGGATTAGCTCTCCATGAAGTCATGTACCCGAGATGAGGGATTCCACGGGCAAGAGATATATATATATATATATATATTGCATATGTGCACGCCGACAGTGAGGTGAGATTCCACAAGCATGTTACATGGATATAATTTACACTTACGGCTGTCGGCAGTGATGGAGGATTCCACGGACACGCTTTGATGTTTTGCGGGCTTGAGACCCTTGCTGGACTGTGTGATGGTGTTGAGGGCTTGTGTCCCTAGCCATGGTGTGACTATTATTCATGTGTTGAAATAGTCTTTTAAAAGGTAAAACTGACTTTCATTACTTTCATTTCGGCAACGCGGTTATGCTTGTCAATTTGATTATCATACTTGTCTCCAGCTTTTTATATCTAGACTTTATGATTTAAATTGCAGTACTTTCAGTTTTACATACTTGGTATATATTTTGTCTTGACCTCGCCGGAAGTGCGTTAAATCTTTGCGAGGTTGAGGTACATAGCTTGTTGATCCTCATTCTTAGGATCATTGTTCAGTTCTTGGAAAGCTCCCTTTCTCCGGAGGCTTTGTCGTTTGGTACAGTTCCCTGATGTTGTAGATTTATGTACATTCAGGGGTATGGCGGGGCCCTGTCCCGTCATTGTTGTTATGTAAAAATTCTTAGAGGTATGTAGTCATATCTTGTGGATTGGGTTGTAAAGAAAAAAGAGGTAACTGCTTTTTGGGTTATGTGTATACTTTTGGAAGGTGGACTTATCGGCTAGCCTGTTATTTATTTATTTTGAGATGTATGTATGTTTTACTACTATTCTCTGATGTATACCTGTAAAGGGTGCCCATGTAGGGCACCAGTCGCGGGCCCGGGGTCGGGTCGTGACAAAATCCTTGGAGTTACTACATCCAACAAATTAAGGCCATTTTCGGCTCTCGCGACCCGGTTCTGGTGGAATGCGTCCACGAACTCGTACAACGATCAACTTGACTTGAGCCATGCACCTTCGTGACCCTATCACATAGCGGCACCACCTCCAACTGACCCCGCTCCATTTCATGCTACGAGTTGACCTGAAATTGGCCCACAACCCGACCCATCGTCGCACTTAAATTTCATTCTTGGTCTGAATTAAATCTCGCTACCAAAGAAGGCCTTATACATCTAAGGTCTCAGCGGGTATCAATATTCTAAGGTTCACAATTATTCAAAATCTTAGGTTTACCTTATCAGTCCCCACATACGGGTAATGTAGCTTCTAAAAATCTCAAAATCTTGTTGTCTTAATCACAACAACTCAATATTATCCTTACACAACAGTTAAGCATTCCACATGACTTAACCAACTCATGGTAAACCATAGTCATTCTAGGCAACACACATATGGACCTAATAAACATGTCTGTATAGATGTACACCATTATACCAACTATACAACAATTTTACCAACCTGGATATGCAATCCATATAATCCTTTCTGGGCTACTGTTATCTTTCTCATAGTTGCAATCACAATAACACGTTAGGGAGAGACTACCCTAACAATACATCTCTATCGCACGATCTTAGAGTGAGAAGAAGGGAAACCAATTCTAAATGTACTATAACCTCATGTTTATAGATGTGGTGCACAAGACACCGATAAACAAGACTCTAATATATACGGTCTGTAGACATTCCGAGGACTAACTGCTCTGATACCACTCTGTCACGCCCCGAACCCCGGGCTCGCGACTGGTGCCCTACCGGGAACCCTTCTATTCATACAACACAATAAACCGCGGAAGATAAATAACACTCATTTTTTTTCTTAAACAAAGGCAAAGCCGATAAGGCTGCCATAATATAAGTCACCCGAAAGGGTCTACACTGTTCAATAATGTAAATACAACTCTAGCCAGTCCAACCCACATATGAATAAAAACCTCTAAGATTTTGGACAAATACTATGACGGGACAAGGCCCCGCCGTACCTCTGAATGTACCTATCCATAATGACAAGCTCCGGAACATTGGAGCTATCCCAAAATGCTGAACAATGATCCTAAGCTCGCGGATCCACAACTGAGTACCTAGACCTGCGGACATGACGCGGCCAGAAAGTCGATCTAACATGTACTAAGTATGAAACGGAAATAAAGTACAGTAAACAAATCATAAATGTACCAAAGAATGACATGAGCAAGTATGAAAATCAAATACCAGATCGTGCCGTGTCATATAAAATCAGAGCCAATGCGTACGGTCTCACTGTACTCTTGTATCAACTGTAACATCAGACGATATCTTGCGGACTTTTAGTAAAGGGCGCAATAAAGTCATGTAAAACTGTAAGTACTGTAAAGGAGATTGTACAGTCCAAATATAAAGCAGGAGGCAAGTATGATAACCAAATTAACACTACACTTTGTCTTATTAACAATGAGAGTAATAAGAGCAAACTTCACCGTTTAAAAATAGGAAGCTTATGATCAAATTAGGGCCACCCGCCCGTAGTATCATTATGCAATCCTACTCCTGGGACTATTTCACCCACATAGGTCGTGTGGACCCGCATGAGGTAATTTCCTCGCATAGGACTAGGGTGGCGATGGCGGCGACCCGACCCGTCCGGTCGACCAGCTAAAAAAAAAAGGGAGCTCGAACGGCGGGGCGAGTATGGTCCCGCGGACCCGACCTTGAGCCCCGATCCGCCGATCCCGACCCCGCCCGATCCCTGATCCGTCGCTGCGAGAAAATGGCGGGTTGTCCAACGGCCATTTTACATTTTGGTCGTTAGACAACGACCATTTTGGCTTCCCCCCGACCCCTACCCCTTTATATTTATTTTTAACCCCTAAGTTATTATATTTACACTTTAACCCAATTTCTCAACTATAAATACCTCATTTCCTCCTCTTATTATTTTCACAAATCTTTCTACTCTCTAATCTCTCAATCAATCAATCTCTATTCTCTATACAACATTGTCTACTACATATTCAATCTATTTATTAATTTGAGAATTGGGAGTAAAGTTGGCAACTAGCTTGAGGATTATCTATCGAGCAAAGTTTCAATTTTCAACCTCTCGATTACACGTCGGCGTTTGGTACATTCGTTCTCTCATTAAATTATTATTTTGTCTTTATTTCATTTAGCACATTTAATTTCATTATCTTTAAGTCTTTAACTATTTATTACCATAATTAAAATGAAAGGATTAAGAAGTATGTTGGGTAAGGGTAAGGCTTCTTCTAGTAGTAGTAGGGGTAACAAGGTGTCACGACCGATTCGCCGTGGATCGGTGCCTACCCGGCACCCAGTAGGTATACATCAGGTAACGGGAATATAAAAACAAAGACATGAAACAATAAAGAGTAAGAACAGTCTAACCGAGAAAAATGTCGCCTTTCGGCATGTATAAATAAACCCAAACTTGAACAGTTACATCCTTTACAAACCACACTTGTGATCTTCTGGACTCTAAGAGTTTTTATATCACTATGACGGACGGGGCCGCCATACCCCAGAATGTACAAAGTATATGACCTCGGGAACCGTGCCAAAATACAAAGCCTCGGAGGAATGGAGCTTTCGGGCTGAGCATTGACCACAATAGCGCGGATCGGCAAGCTCATTACCTCAACTGCGGCATGAACGCAACCAGAAGGTCAAGACAAGTACGAGTGTGTGGCGAAAATCGTAAATGAAATCATAATAGTCTATATAAAGCGGGAGACATGTATGATAACCAAACTACGATTACACAATATATAGCGATTATGTCAAGTCGGGACTCACGCCTCAAAGTCATCACTCAAATATAAGCGGGGTCTCACGCCACAACATCAATCGTGCGTGGAATACCTTCCCACCGGCGATACATGATGTAACATATAATCCGTGTGGCGCGTGGCATCCTACCTGTTGTCGGCGTACATATACATATATATATATATATATAGCAGCGACGCGTGCCGGAATCCTAAATCGTATAAGCATGGCCATAACGTGCCCTCGGAATCCCTCATCGTAGGCGCATGTCTTCATGGGGAGCTAGCCCATGGAAATAAGAATATAACATACCCTCGGAATCCCTCATCGTGGGTACATGTCTTCACGGGGATCTAGCCCATGGAGTAAAAATATAACATGGTCGCATGCCCCGGAATCCCTCATCGTATAAGCATGGCCATGGAGTAATGAAACGTGCGGGCATCTAACCCGCATCCTGGCCGCATGACCTGGCATCCCTCATCGTATAAGCATGGCCAATGGAAGCATACCCGTGGTGTTATACCCCGTAGTTCAGGTCATGCGTATGAGAGCGTACGAAAGGGAGTAAGACTTAAAATTTTCGGAAGATAGGTTGATGGATTGTCTCGGACGGGTATTGGTCAACTTTGGGGCGGGTTATGACCCGGTACATTGAGAACTCCTAGGTGTTTCAAAGGCCTAGTCCGTAGTTCGTTGAGTCTATTTTCCAATGCAACCGACCGTTCGTCGATAGGACATCGGAGTAGAAATTTATGGGAATTGCAAGTTCAATGCGCGTCGGACAGAAATGTGTTTCGGACAGGAGTCATAGGGCCGCGGCGCCGAATATGCTGAGAGGTCGCTGGAGTTGCAGCGCCGCGGCGCCGTAGGGCAGGGCCGCGACGCCTAAAGATCTGTAGAGTTGCAGAAGATTATTGGCATGCACAGTGCTGAGCGGCGCGGCGGCGGGAATCTGGCGGAAAAAGCGAGAAATCTGAATTTCTTCTTTTAAAAAGGCCATGGGCGGGTGCCAAGTGTCCCCCCCCCCCCCCATCTGATTTTTGCATGTCCCTTCTATTGACCAAGTCTTGAAGACTTGGTCATCTTTCAAGACTTTCCCTCTCTCTAAGTTAGAGCTCCCACTTCTCTCTAGAATTCCAAGAGGAATTCAAAGCCTAAGAAAAATCTGAAAAGTTAAGGACAAGAAGGAAGCTTGTGGCTAGCTTGTAGGAGTTATTGTGGTGGTGTTCTTGGAAAGGAGGCTAGCAAAGTTGTTGGAATAGTTTTGGCTAAAGCTCTAAAGGTAACATTTCTTCTCTTATAGCTAGTATTGATGTTGCATGTGAAGAAGAAGGAACTTGTAGTAGTAAATAATGCTCTTAGATTCATTGCATGTAAGAAATATGGTTTGGATGTGAAAGAATTGGTTAAGAAGATATTATGAGCATGTTGTAACCTAAGAACTACCTTAAAATTGATTAAGTTAATTGTGTACCTTTTGGGGCAGAATTTTACACACCCAAGTTTAGGTGTGTAATCCCCTTGAGATGTTTGGATTGTTGGGCCTAAGAAGTGGCGTTTGGATGTTAAATTCGGACCTTAAAAAGGTGGCAAAGTATGTAGAAACAAAGGAAATGCTGCCCAATTTTCCATAGAATTTAGTGGCTTGAACTTGGAAAATTTTTATGTTGAGACTAGAAGTTAATGAATGTATTATGGCCATTATAGGTTGACATATTACGTGCGATATTTTGGACTTAGCAAGTGGATTGACCGAAGAGGTATGTGGAAACTTTCTTATCTCTTGAGCATGAGTAGTTATAGCTATATAGTACGGTAGACCATGTTCAATTAACCCACGTACGTCTACCGTACTATATATATATTTTAAAATATCATGCTCAAGAGGATAGGAAGAATCACATACCTCCTCGGCGAAATCCACCTGCCATGTCGAATATGTCGCGCGCAGAGTATCAACCTATAATAGTCAAATACGTCTATCAACGTCTAGACTACTCTGTAGAATATTCTAAGCAGAGGGTTCTCTATTCTACGGAAAATTGGGCAGCACTTCCCTACCCGCCAAACTATACAAGTCTCAGTAAATACGATCTATGTAAATCTGATTCAATTCTCTTCTTTAATATCCTTCTGATGTGATTATAGTTCAATTCTCTTATATGTAATCTCCAATTACAATAGAAGGACAAGAGTATTTACCTCGATAAGCCCAAAATTATCCAAGATATAAGTCGATCCTGAGCAAGGTTTAGCTCTTATTCTGCACGCTCCAATTCGCTCCAAGAAACCCTTAGAAGTTCTACGCAACTTCTACTTAATACTTCAACCAACTATGAAGATTTTCCCTAGGGTTTCGTTTTGTGACTAAAATAAATATAGTAGTATTTTTGGGCTCTAAGTATAGAGGTAACTTTGGAAATACTACAAGGGATTTGGGCTAAGGTATTTGGGAATAATAACAATACTTTGGAGAGATTTTTCTACCAAGGGGGGGGGGGTGCTTCGGACGAGACAACAAGGAAGAGGGGGGGGGGGAGAGCTTGGACGAAAGCTCACAAAGGGAGAAGAGAGTTTTTGAGACTTGGAAAATATTTTGTGGATGAAGAATTCTTGCAACTTAGGGGGGGTATTTATAGGACCTTCAAAGGCCAAGATTAAAGCAAGTGTGTGGTGGAGATTTGGACAAGTGCAACCTTGTCTATCTACTCCACAAATATCTAGCAAACATTGACCAAAGGTTTATGGTCTTTTAAACACAAAAAACGTGCCAACAATTCCCCACCTAAACCGTCCACTTGAGGGTGACACATGTCGCCCTCTCGTTGGTCCAAAATATTTCATCTCTCGGAAAAATCCAAAATAAATAAATTCTTGAAAACGTAAAATTCCCTTACAAGGTTCGGAAAATTTTTCGTCGGAAAAACAATTCTTTTCGTTGGGTGTGCACAATTTCGTCCTTAATCATAATTCGGGCTTACACAATTGTACGTACGTCCTCACATACATACTCTGGAAATACGGGGTATAACATTCTCCCCTCCTTAGAAACATTCGTCCCGAATGTTCCTTCCCAAGACAGATAACGATAAAGTTCCTCATAACTTAAACAGTTTGCAAATGCCACACATGGCCACAATACAACACTTAAGTACATATGCCAAAGAAAATTTACAAGTAGGAAAGTGAGTTACCTGGAGGTGTGGGGAATAAGTGAGGATACCTCTGCCTCATGTCCTCCTCCGCTTCCCACGTCATCTCCTCTCTGTGCTCGTTCCGTCATAAGACCTTGACGGAAGCCACATCCTTCGTCGCGATCGCCTAACTCGACGATCGAGTATCGTATGGGACTCTCCTCATACGATAACCCTCGGTCACTGGACATCGTCAATCGGGTGTACTACAGATAGATCCCCGATACATCTCTCCGGCATAGAAACATGAAAAACCGGATGCCGCCTCCAGATTAGGCAGATCCAACTCATAGCAACCTTGCCTACCTGCGGACAATCGATAAGGCCCAATGTACCTTGGTGAGCTTCCTTTCTTCCCAAATCTCATCACACCGCCTTCATGGGTGACACGCTAGGAAAACCCAATCATCAACCTCAAACTCCGGATCACGACGGCGATGATCTGCATCGACTTACCATCGACTACGAGCTATCGATGGCCGCTCTGGATAAGCTTCACCTTATCCACTGCTTGAACCAGTGCGGTCCACTAATCGCACCTCGCCCATCAAACCGACTATCGGCGATCTGCACTTCCTCCGTACAAGGCCTCATAAGGCGCCATCGAATCTTTGGGTGGTAGCTATTATTATACGCAAACTCTACTAGAGGCAAATGATCCTCCACTCTGGCGAAGTCAATAACAGGCTCGCGACATATCCTCAAGAGTGCGGATAGTGCGCTCTGCTGTCCGATGCATGCGAGGATGGAATGCGATCGAGGCTCACATGCGTCCTAATCCCTTATGGAAAGACCTCCGAAGTTAGCGTAAGCGGGCTCCTGCATGCGATATGATAGAAATAGGGACCCGTGCGGTCTCACGATCTCTCGGATGTAAAGTCGGCATAATCCTCGGTAGAAAAAGTCGCCCCGCGGGAAGAAAGTGGGCTGATTTCGACTGTCGACGATAACCGGATAGAATCATGCTTCCTCGAGTGCGAGGTAATCCTGTGATAAAGTCCATGTTGATCACCTCCCACTTCCAGGTCGGGATCTCTATCGTCTGCAATAATCCACCAGGCCTCTGGTGCTCTACCTTCACCTGCTGACAACACGGGCACTGAGCAACAAACTCTGCGACGTCCCTCTTTAGGCCATCCCACCAATACACAGATCTAAGGTCGTGGTACATCTTTGTCGACCGGATGGATGAAACGCGTACCGTGTGCTTCCTAGAACTGCCGCGAAGTCTGCAATATCCGGAACACACAACGCCCTCAAACCGTAGCACCCCATGGTGCTACCTCAGGACCCTTCCTCACGAAGAGGCGTATCACGTCTGGGTCAAAATCGGATCCTCAAACTGTTGCCTCTTCACCTCCTCGACGATGGAAGACTCGGCAACCTCTCGAACTCGAATCCCACTACTATCAGAATCAATCAATCGGACTACAAGGCTCGCTAGCTGATGTATCTCGCGAACCATGCCCCTCCTCTCGGTACATCGATAGACTCCATCGACCACGACTAGGGCATCGCCTGACATTGGCCTTCCGGGTGGTACAGGATATCGACATCATAATCATTGATTAACTCTAACCACCGTCTCTGTCGTAAGTTCAGCTCCCTCTGACTGAAGATATACTGAAGGCTCTTGTGGTCTGTGTAAATATCCACATTAACTCCATACAAATAGTGCCTTCAGATCTTCAAGGCGTGAATCACCGCTGCCAACTCCAAATCATGGGTGGGGTAGTTCCTCTCATGCTTCTTAAGCTGTCGGGATGCGTATGCTATAACTTTGCCTGATCGTCAACACACATCCAAGCCCGATGCTGACGATCACAATACACCACATAGCCGTCTAGACCTGCGGAAGAGTAAGAAGCTGGCGGTCGTCGGCCTCTCCAAGAATCGGAAACCGCTCCACAAGCATCAGTCCGAAACTTAGCTCCTTCCGAGTCGGCTTGGTCAAAGGTGCGAAATAGAAGCAAACTTCTCCACGAACCTCCGATAGTAACTGCGCAGGCCCGAAAGCTGCGCTGCGCCGGAGTAGTAGGTCTAGGCCAACTCATCGCCTCGATCTTGGCCGTATCCACCCGAATACCATCAGCCCCTACAATGTGCCCAATAAAAGCCACCGAAGCCAACCAAAACTCACATTTGGAAAACTTGGCGTACAATTGCTGGTCCTGGAGAACTCTCAGCACAGTCCTCAAATGCTCTGCATGCTCCTGCTCTGAGCGGAAATAAACCAAGATGTCATCAATGAATACTATCACAAATGTATCCAAAAATGGCTTGAACACTCGGTTCATCAAATCCATAAATACCGCCGGAGCATTGGTCAAACCGAAAGACATAACCCTGAACTCATAGTGCCTGTACCGGGTCCGGAATGCAGTCCTAGGGACATCCGCCTCTCTAACTCGCACCTGATGATAGCCCGATCGTAGATCAATCTTAGAGAAACATCTCGCACCCTGCAACTGGTCGAACAAATCATCAATCACGGGAAGGGTATTCATTCTTAATAGTCACCTTGTTCATGCTGTAATCAACACATGCGCGGCGTCGAGTCCTTCTTCTTCACGAACAATCTGGTGCTCCCGGGGATAAATATTAGGCCTGATGAAGCCCTTCTCCAACAAATCTCTCAGCTGGTCCTTCAACTCTCTCAACTCGGCAGGTGCCATTCTGTATGGCGGAATGGAAATAGGCCGAGTGTCTGGCAGCACATCGATACAAAACTCTATCTCCCTCTCAGGAGGGATACCCGGGAGGTCATCTGGAAACACATCTGGGAACTCTCGACTCTGGAATCGATGAAAATCTGGTACGCGACCTCGATTATCAAACACCCGAATGAGATGGTAGATATACCCCTTCTGCACCATCTTCCTGGCCTTAAGGTAAGAAATAAACCTACCCCTTGGCGACAAAGTGTTCCCCTCCCACTCAATAACCGGCTCCCCAGGAAACTGGAACCGTACCACTCTCTCCCTGCAGTCTACATTGGCGTAGCAAGAAGCTAACCAATCCATACCCATGATCACATCAAAATCGGTCATATCCAACTCTATCAAGTCGGCTAGGGTCTGACGACTGCATAAAGACACCGGGCAAGCCCTATATACCCGCCGAGCTACCACCGAATCACCCACTGGCGTAGCTACCTCGAAAGGGTCTATGGACTCAGGCTCTATCCCTATCCTACTAGCAATAAGGGGAGATATATAGGACAGAGTAGAACCCGGATCTATCAAGGCATACACGTCACAACAAGAAACTGATAAAGTACCTGTGACGACATCCGGCGATGCCTCCTGGTCCTGGCGGCTGGACAAGGCATAAATGCGGTTCTGAGGACCGCTAGAACTGGGACCCGCGCCACGACCTCTGCCGCGACCTGCTGGTCCATGAGTACCCTGCCCTCCGGGGCGAGTAACTGTAGGGGATGAAGACCCGGCAAAAGACCCTGTAGGCTGACCCCTACCATCTGCGCTGCCCTTGGTCGGACAGTCCCTCGCAAAGTGACCCTTCTGACCGCAAGCAAAACAAACTCCTGAAGTAGGGCCACAACTCCCAGAATGGAATCCACCACATCGGACACACTGAGAGGACCTCGATCGGTTAGCACCCCTGCTACCCTGGAAGTCCGAAGTCCTGGGGCCCTGATCTGCCCCCGAATACCCTGGTTGTCCTGAAGACGGTGTAGGAGTGCTCTGAGCTGGCTGTGGTGCAAATCTAGACTGCTGCTGAGGCCATCCACCCCGAGAGCTACCGAAAGACTCTGCCGTCCTGGCCTTCTGCTGCTGATATCTATCGACCCGTCGACCTCTACGCTCCTCACACCCAAGTGCATGAGCCTGCATGCGGGCAATGTCCATGCCCGGCTGAAGAGCCACGCCTGAGCAAGACTCTGCCAAATAATCATCTAACCCGGTGACGTAGCGGTGCACTCGGTCCTCCATGTCTGCTACTAGCGCAGGGACATATCGAGCCAACGAATCGAACTCAACGTTGTACTCCCGAACTGTGCGCCCTCTCTGCCTCAGCATCAAAAATTTGTCGGCCCGTGCCCTCCTCATCTGCGGAGGCAAGAAATGAGTGAGAAATGCCTCAGAGAACTCGTCCCATACTGCTGGAGGTGCATGCTCTCCCCGGGATAACTCTCATGAATCAAACGATCATGCGGTATCACGCGTGCCGTCTGAACCGAGATCACGGACTCGGTCTCGAAGCCTTGATCACTCTCACGATCATTGTAGGCGTCGGATGAACTCCTGCGGATCATCCTCGTGCCTCGACCGTAGAACTGCGGCGGGCTCTGACTCGAAAAATCCCGTAGCCTCAAACTATCCGACCTCGGGTGAACCACGAATGCATCGGGCCAGGCTCGAACTGCTGCGTCCGGCTATCTCGTATGCGCCACGATCACGGTCGATGGCGGGCCATCTCTCAGAACCCATCTCTCCTGCTCCAGTGGGGCTGGGCGCGCAGTCTTGTGGTCTCATCGACCATCGCTGCGGTTCTAAACCCTGTTGGGGCTGGCGGCGTCGTGGAACTCGCCGTCTGAGGTATCGCCTCGGGTATAGGCCCGGGCACAGGCCTCGTAACCCCTCGTGTCCTACTAGCAGCTCCGCCTTGCCTTGCCGCCCGGGCGGTCGCTTACGTGAGGCATAAGCGTCTGAGAAAGGAATACGTTAGAGGGTCCAACTTATAACACGACTCTAAGGCACGATCTCGAGTGAGAAGAATGGAAACCAATCCTAAATATCCTATAGCCTCACGATTATTGGTGTGGTGCACAACACACGATAATCAAGACTTACTAGATACGGTGCGTAGACACTTTCCAGGATTAATCGCTCGATACCACTTTTGTCACGACCGATCCGGGGCGTGGTCGTGCTTTACCCGGGCACCCAAGTAGTCATACATCAGAGTAATCAGCGGAATATAAAATAAGACATGAAACCAATGTAAAAGAGACACAGTTTATCCAAGAAAAGATTGCCTTGCGGCATGTATATACATATCAAAAGTGAACAGTTACATCCCAACTTTACAACAGGACTACAGACCTCTAAGGAAGTAAACAACTATGGCGGGGCGGGGCCCACATACCTGAATGTACAAAAATATCTACATCACGGGGAGAGTCGTGCAAATGTCGAGCCTCGGAGAAATGGAGCTCACGACACTGCAGTAAGGATCCTAGGAATGCGGATCTACCACCGCTTTCCCTTACTGCGGCGTGAACGGCCGAAGGAGGTCGATAACTGGTACCAAGTATGTGAAGCGTAAAAATCGAAATGAAATCAAAGTATTTTAAAACCATTTACAAATACAACCAGTTCAACCGCATAGTGTCACGGATAAACAAGAGCAAAATAGATATAATGTAATCGTCTTTTCTAGGCGCTAATGATCGAAGCAAGGCCAATCGCTCATAGTATCATTATGCGAGCCTATTCTCGACTCCGCGATCGCGTAGACCACCTAGGTCCGCATGAGGTATTCCTCGCATCGGGGGCAGCTAACCCGCGGCATCAACCTGGAATCCCGCATTCCGCATAGTCACACAGACCGCATAGGCCATATAGACCCGCATCGGGATAACACACCCGGAGTGATCATCCTGGAACTCCCGCAGCTCCGCATAGGTCACACAGACCCGCATAAGGTATTCCTCGCATCGGGGGCGGCTAACCCTCGGAATTTCAAGTCAGGGGTGTAAGTGATATAATATCAGCAGAACTGTTTATCGTTAAACAACATAAGCACAACAAGGGAACCCCCTTTACACAAACGTTACAAGACATTAACACACGTAGCATCATAATATGTCTACTTATCAAACCATCTTACTACACTTTCCAGAAATCAATACAAGGCTTTTATAAACACATAAGTAAACCGTTCCTTTTATCTTTCTTAAGTCGTTATACCTAACTTCCCATAAAGCTAGTATAACTCTTAAGCTTTTTGTTTAAAAACCAAGTATTACTCTTCTTTCAAAAATGATTCATAATTCTTTTGAAATACTACAAGATTCTTATTATTTAGACTCAAGTCAAAGACATCAAGTAAAACCATGTTCAGTTAACTCACGTACGTCTACCGTACTATATATATATTTTAAAATATCATGCTCAAGAGGATAGGAAGAATCACATACCTCCTCGGCGAAATCCACCTGCCAAGTCGAATATGTCGCGCGCAGAGTATCAACCTATAATAGTCAAATACGTCTATCAACGTCTAGACTACTATGTAGAATATTCTAAGCAGAGGGTTCTCTATTCTACGGAAAATTGGGCAGCACTTCCCTACCCGCCAAACTATACAAGTCTACTGTAAATACAGTCCTATGTAAGTACAGTTCAATTCTCTTCTTTAATATCCTTCTGATGTGATTATAGTTCAATTCTCTTATATTTAATCTCCAATTACAATAGAAGGACAAGAGTATTTACCTCGATAAGCCCAAAATTATCCAAGATATAAGTCGATCCTGAGCAAGGTTTAGCTCCTATTCTGCACGCTCCAATTCGCTCCAAGAAACCCTTAGAAGTTCTACGCAACTTCTACTTAATACTTCAACCAACTATGAAGATTTTCCCTAGGGTTTCGTTTTGTGACTAAAATAAATATAGTAGTATTTTTGGGCTCTAAGTATAGAGGTAACTTTGGAAATACTACAAGGGATTTGGGCTAAGGTATTTGGGAATAATAACAATACTTTGGAGAGATTTTTCTACCAAGGGGGTGCTTCGGACGAGACAACAAGGAAGAGGGGGGGGGGGAGAGCTTGGACGAAAGCTCACAAAGGGAGAAGAGAGTTTTTTAGACTTGGAAAATATTTTGTGGATGAAGAATTCTTGCAACTTAGGGGGGGTATTTATAGGACCTTCAAAGGCCAAGATTAAAGCAAGTGTGTGGTGGAGATTTGGACAAGTGCAACCTTATCTATCTACTCCACAAATATCTAGCAAACATTGACCGAAGGTTTATGGTCTTTTAAACACAAAAAACGTGCCAACAATTCCCACCTAAACTGGCCCACTGAGGTGACACATGTCGCCCTCTCGTTGGTCCAAAATATTTCATCTCTCGGAAAAATCCAAAATAAATAAATTCTTGAAAACGTAAAATTCCCTTACAAGGTTCGGAAAATTTTTCGTCGGAAAAATAATTCTTTTCGTTGGGTGTGCACAATTTCGTCCTTAATCATAATTCGGGCTTACACAATTGTACGTACGTCCTCACATACATACTCTGGAAATACGGGGTATAACACATACTTTTCAAATCGAGTTACTTATTCTTTCCGAATCAAGTAATCCATACCTTTTCAAATCAAGTAATATATACTTTTCAAATCAAGTAATCTATACTTTCCAAATCAAGTTACTACACCTTTAGAAATTCAATTCAAGGTTTTGAAATCAAGTAACTTCTCTTTAAATCAAGTCACTTACTCTTTCCAAACCAAATCATTTATTCTCTTTATATCAATCAAGTAACTTATAACTTTAAATTAAGTTACTTCTCTTCTTTAAAATCAAGTAAGCTTATACTTTCCAATTCAAGTATTATAACTTTCAAAAATCAAGTGACTTTATACTTTCAAAACCAAGTATCATGCTTATACTTCATATAATCAAATCACACGATTTTCAAAATCAAGTCTCGTAACTTGAAAATAAAGTCTCACAATCTTTTAATTAAAAACAAGTCTCATAACTTTAAAGTAATTCAAGTAACTTGTTCATTTCAAACCAAGTCACTCATACATTTAAAATTAATACGCATTTGAACCGTGAATAGGTTATATCCGTTTCTAATACTTCCTAACGTCTCTTACCAACATCCCCCATAAGACATGGTAAGAACTTAGGAATATTTTAGACATACCTTTAGCATAAAATCAATAACATGAATACTTCCTAATGACAAGGCAAGTACTTCAAGAAAACAAGTCACGTATACTCCAAATAACAAGGCAAGTATACTTCAAGAATAAGTAATGTATACTCCAAAACAAGGCAAGTATACTTCAAGGATAATCATGTCGATAGAAGGAAGAAGTTCACATACCTCGTGACGACTAACCCAAACGACAAGTAACAATACGCTCCAATGTACTTCAACCTTATTAGCTATTCCACCCTCCAAGTAGAATATGCTACACGTAGTACTTCAACCTATAATGATGATAGCACTTATATCAATATCATACTTTCTAGTATAAGACTTATACCAAATAATGCCCTCTAATTCTACGGAAATTTGGGCAACACTTCCTTTGTTTCTACATACTTTTCCACCTTTTTTCAAGGCCCGCATTCATCAACCAACAAGCCACATTTAAGACGCAACCAACAGTTAACCAAAGGGGATTACACGCCTAATTGGACGTGTAAAATTCTAACCCACAATGTATATATTAAAACAGTCCATTATTTACCAACATTAAGGGTACAATGTGAGGCGTTTCAACACATTTCCACACCCCTATTCCCTTAGGACTTTCATAAGCCACTACTACACTTAAACATGCATATTAGGGGCTGAATTTCCAGCATTTTACATGCCCAAAACAGTCCATAAAACGACACGACAACGTCTAACAGTTTTGGGCAGTTTTTTTGGCTAAAACAACTACAATCCGATAACTCTTTTCTTAATCCATTTTATTCCAATTCGAGTTCCAACACTTCCATATATGACATACCAACTTATCAACAACCATATTAACTTATTTTAATATGCGACAAGTATGGATAACAACAACCATATAACAAACGAAACCAAGGGCACAAAATTGCCTCAAATCGGCCAACAACATATCTACCTCATACACGTCTTATTTTCCATTTCTTCCTTAACATGAATTCATCTATACATTATAACAATAAGTAATATCCAATTACTTTAATTTAAGAAGAACTATTACCTCATTGTTGTGCCAAAAATCATCCCGGGCAGAATGCTCAACAATGGCCCGTAGTTTTCGTTTCGCTCCACTTCTTGAAGTTCCAATCACATATATGTGACCCCTATGAGCTTATACACAACTTCTCTTCACGTTCCATCACCAAAAAGTCGACGAAAAACCCTCAAATCTCAAACCTATCTCTCGGCCCCTATGAAATTTTAAGAGTAAATGGTGTATTATCTTGGCTAATCACTTGGTTAGGGACCTTAATCTAGTATATATGAACAACACTTGGAATATTTAACAATCTTGCTCTTGCTTTCTCGAGTGGTTCAAAAATATAGAGCAAAGGAGCTAAGAGAATTGTTCTTGCAATTTCTCTAAGTGTTTGGATGAAGTCTTGCCCTTCACTATGTATATCTAACAAGTCCAATGACTTGGATGAGGACAAGTGTAAGGTTGAGATGAGGTACAAGTGGAATGAGACCCACTTGTCCACTTATCTTGATAAAAATATCTCATCCAAGACTAGGTCAAAGTCAAAGTCAACGGGGTGACACATGTCGCCCTCTCATTGGTCCAAAAATTATTTCATCTCCCAAAAATCCATAATTGGCCAAAATATCTCAAAATATTATGGGCCCCACAAAATCGTAAAATTCTCGAGTGGCCCACATGACCAAATCTGAACTTAAAAATTCATAAATCCAATAAATTCCAAAAGTCTCAAATACCAAATTTGAGAACCAAATTCCAATTAATAAACCTTTTTCCTTACAAATTCCTGAGATTTTTCCTTAAGAAAAAGTAATTTTTCTTTCTTTCTAAAATTTAAACCTCAATTTCTTACGCACGTTCTCATCTCATTGCCTTGAAATTACAGGGTGTAACAATGTGGTTCTAGGGAAGAGAAGAAAGTCTATCGACTTGTCAAATATCTGTGCGGGCTAAAACAAGTCCCGAAGAAATGGTGCGAAAACTTTGATAGTACTCAACTACCGAAGGGTTTATCCCTTAATGAGTATGACAAATATGTCTGCTTGAAAGGTAATTCTAACTCGTTGATGATATGCCTTTACGTAGACTACATGTTGATCACATGTAGTAATCCTAGTTTGATCCTAGAGACTAAAAGTATGTTGAAATGATGTTTCAATATGAATGATATGAGTATTGCAGATGACATCTTAGGAATTGGAATTTCTAAGACATCAAACGGACTAGTCTAGATCCAAACTCATTTGTGAGGTGTTTGGACAGTCTTGTTGAAGTCACCAATGGATATGAATCATAGAATTGATTGGAATCACGGTGCACCCATATATCAGGAGCGATAGACGCATGTCACATGTAGTTAAATGTATTTTATACACTACAACTGATCTGGTATCAGCTTATAAAGAAGAACGGCTGAACTAAAGTTCACTGGTAATGATCAATAGAAGGTGTTAAATCGGATGTGACAACATCTGAACTATTCTCCTATCTATGGACTATGGTTTTCTGGATGTGCAACAGTTCTGGAAGAACTCAGTGATGCAAACTGGATATCAGACTTGAAGAACATCAAAGCCATAAGTGGACGTGCATGGTTTGTCTTTGCAAAATCCTCTAAGCAAACATGCATCGGTCGATTCGTGAATCAGAGTTTATCGCTTTGTACAAAGCATGATGAGAATTTGAGTAACTTCACGACCTCTTAGAGGATGTCTCTTATTGGGAGTAACTCGTGCCTTTGTCAGTTATACACTATAAGGGCACGGATGATGGCGTCTGGACATATCTATCGGAGACATAACACTGTAGGGCAGTAGATCATCACGGGTGACACTTCCTTGATTACTAATCAAAGAATATAGAGGACCCTTTAACCAAAGGTCTACCCAAAGATCAAGAGTTCTGCCGGTTTAGGAGAATTGGCTTAAAACCCAAACTATAAGAATTGACACGGTGGAAACCCAACCATAATGATTGGAGATCCCAAGAATTTAGTTAAATGAGAAAACTAAATCGTAAAGGTTCAGTTGAGCGCTTCGGTGGAAAAGAGCACTTCGGATGATAATTTCTATAAAGAAACATCAATCCAAAGCCATTTCCGCGATAGACCTTAGAGTGATACATGCATGGTGGGTAGAGGTTAAGTTTCCAAAGCCTTTAATGGCCCTCACAGGTTGAGGTTAGGTTTGAGAATTTTTTTAATGGTGCCTAACACTTGTGAAGTGGGGTATAGCAGGATACCTTGTAGGAGATAACCTATTTAAATGCAAGGACTGGCCGCCTCAAATGAACGCACTTAAGAATCCAAGTATATCCACGACCATAACAGACAAAACATTAACAAGAATAGAGTAAGGAAAGTTGTTGTGTTGGTACCATTGTCTTGACACACTAAACACAGACGGTTCAAGACATCACGTTCACCGTGCAGTAAGTAATTCCGATGGTATTCTATTATGGAAGGTTCAAAGCCACAACTACCATCCAGATGCAACATCGATCCATCGAAAGATTGCTAGAAAGACACCTTGTGAGTGCGCCAAAATCTCTTTCAAGAGGGGATTATTGGAAATTTATTAACGTGAATTAAATTTAATCCTATTATTTATGACTTGAACAATTGGGGCCCCGCACGTCAGAAACGTCATTTCCACACACGTGCACACGTTGTACCAAAGATCGTAAATTTCCTTAGAGAAAGAGATATTGGTACGTAAACAAAATGTTTGAGACATAAAATGATAGACGGTTGTTGGCCAAACAATAAGTGTTTCACGTTGGTAAATGAAGGAAGAAGTATACGACGTGTAAAAGATGAAATGAGTCGGAAATCGTCGCGGAGCCGCGAAGGGTCGCGACGCAGAACCGTCGGAGACGTAGTGCCTTCAGCCAAGCATCGCAGCGCTAATGTTTGTTTTGGTCACTGGAGCTGAGGCGTCGCGGTGCCTCCCAGGAAGAGTCGTGATGTTTCAGAGGCAGAATGGTCGACAGAAGACAGAAAGTTTTTTATTTTTGGGCTGGTTTTGGAGCATTGATCCTCCATTACTTGGCACTTGAATTCAACTATTATTTGACTGAATTATAACCTCTCAATAAGTGACATTACATGGCCATTGATTGTCATTAATTGGATAAATGAGAGGTCATCTATTATACCCCGTAGTTCTGGCCATGCGTATGAGAACATACGAGAGGGATTAAGACTTAAAATTTTAGAAAGATAGGTTGACGGATTGTTTCGGACGGGTTTTTAGTCAACTTTGAGGCGGTTTATGTCCAGTTGCATTATGAGTTCCTAGGTGTTTCAAAGGCCTGGTACGTAGTTCGTTGAGTCTAGTTCCCAACGCAACCAACCGTTCGTCGATAAGACATCGGAGTAGAAAGTTATGGAAGTTACAAGTTCGGTCGTGATCGGACGTAAAAATATTTCGGTCGAGCCACGGCATGGCCGGAAGCGAGCGCGCGGCGGAAGTTCTGAGAGGGTGCGGAGGTTTCAGCCGCGCGCCGAGCGGGTTCTGCGGTGGGGAAAAATCTTAACTGTTTTTTTTTTAACAATGCCATGGGTGGGTGACAAGTGTCCCTCCCCCCCCCCCCCCATCTAATTTTTGCATGTCCTATTTATTGACCAAGTCTTCAAGACTTGGTCATTCTTCAAGCTCTCTTCTCTCTCTAAAATTAAAAGATCTCCCTTCTCTCTAGAAAATCAAGAGAAAATCAAGGCTTGAGAAAAATCTAAAAAAGGTGGCAAGAAGGAAACTTGTTGGCAAGCTTGTAGGAGTTTTGTGGTGGTGATTGTGGAAAGGAGGCTACTGAATTTGTTGGATTAATTTGGGTAAGCTCTAAGGTAACAATCTTTTCTCTTTTGCTAGTTTATTGTGTTGCTTGTGAAGAAGAAAGGACTTGTAGTTGTCAATATTGCTCTTAGATACATTGCATGTAGGAAATATGGTTTGGATATGAAAGGATTGGATAAGAATGATATGTAAGCATGTTATAGCCAAAATACTGCCTTTAGCTTATTGATTTTGTTAAATATGCATTGTGGGGCAGAATTTTACACATCCAAGATTTGGTGTGTAATCCCCTTTGTATTGATTGGATTGTTGGGCCTTAAAAGTGGCGTTGGATGTTGAATTCGGACCTTGAAAAGGTGGAAAAGTATATAGAAACAAAGGAAATGCTGTCCGATTTTCCGTAGAATTTAGTGACTTTGCACTTGGAATATTCTACGTTGAAGCTAGAGGTTAATAAACGTATTATGGTCATTATAGGTTGACGTACTATGTGCGGTATATTGGACTTAGCAAGTGGATTGACCCGAAGAGGTATGTGGAACTTTCCTATCTCTTGAGCATGACTAGTTGCACTTATGTAGTACGGTAGACGTACAAGGTTTTGATATCCCTTACTTGTTTTAAGGATGGCCAAATTTGGTGAGTAAGGGGGATTAACTCATTTCTTTAAAGGTATTACAGATGTCTTGAGTTTTCAAAGTTAAGGGACTTGATGTGTTTAATTATATGATTCTTGTTTCTTTTTAAAAAGTGTAAGTCCCTTGGGTTTAGGGAAATGTATTTGACTAATGTATAACGTTAATATAATGACTTTATGGGAAGTTGGTTATATTAGCTTTATGGAAGGTTAACAAAGGAAGATTTACTCTAGGTAAAATGAGTACGGATAAATGATTTGAAGTTGTGAAAGGCAAATTGATTTTTAAGGCATTAATTGCCTAAGGTTTTAAAAGAGTAGAAGTACATAGTACTTTGGGTTAAATTCCCGGATTTCATAAAGACATATTAGTGCCTTAAGTAAACTAAAATGAGAATGTATGTGAACAAGACTAATAAGAAGTTAGGGGATTTCTTAACTTGCTTATATTATGTATGATAGCGGTTTGTGCTAGTGATATATTATTATTCATTACGGTCATTCCGGGTTGTGGCATTTGCATATTCCGTGGATTTGCTACCCATGATGCGAGGAATACCTCATGCGAGTCCGTAGGGCTCGTGCGGTGAAATAGTCCCACGCGGTAGTGCGACCTATGCGAGGAATACCTCATGCGGGTCCACACGACCCATGCGGGTGAAATAGTCCCAGGAGTAGGATTGCTTAATGATACTGCGGATGGGTGACCTTGCTTTGATCATGAGCTTCCTATTTTCATGCAGTATAGTATATGCTTGATATTCTCATTATTAGTAAGGCACAGTGTTCTGTAAATTGATTATCATACATGTCTCCAGTTATTTTAGACTTATGAGGTATTTTCAGTATTTTCCAGTTTCGCATACTTAGTACATATTGTGTACTGACCCCTTTCCTCGGGGGCTGCGTTCATGCCGCAGGTAGGGGTAAGCAAGTGGTGGATCCTCATTCTTAGGATCACTGGTCTGGTGTCAGAAGCTCCATTCCTCCGGAGGCTTGTTTTGTTGGTACGGTTTTTCCCTGATGCTATAGGTATTATGTACATTCAGGGGTATGGCGGAGCCCTGTCCCGCCACGATTGTTATTCCTAGAGGTGCGTAGTCACGTTTGTGGTTTGGGTGTAAGAACAAGTTATCTTGTTTACTTTTGATTAAGTATATTCTATGGAAGCGGCCTTGTTGGCTAGCGGTGGTGTTACTATCTACGAGTTTATGTGTTATGTATGTTCATTGCTATTCTCACGATGTATACTGAGCAGGGTGCCTGCAGGTGCACGATCGCGAGCCGAGGTCGGGTCGTGACAAAAGTGGTATCGAGCGATTAGTCCTCGGAAAGTGTCTACAGTGTCGTATCTAGTAGAGTCTTGATTATCGGTGTGTTGTGCACCACATCTATAATCGTGGAGGCTGCGGGATATTTAGGATTGGTTTCATTCTTTCACTCTAGATCGTGCAATAGAGTTGTGTTATAGGTTGAACTCCTCCGATATTTTCTTTTATGTATCGATTATGCCTCCATAAGGCAACCGCGGCCCGAAGGGCAAGCGGTGAGAGATGCTAGTAGGACGCGGAGGTCACGAGGCACGATCCGTCTTTCTGGGAGATGATGTTTGGGCGGCAAGTTCCACGACGTCGCCCGGCCTCAGCGAGTTCGGGCGGCGGCGGCTGCGAGACGCGGTACACGAGCCTCGATCCAGCGGCCGGTGAGTATAGAGATTACGGAGCGATCGGTTATTGACCAAAGATAGTAGAAAGCGGCCCGTGGAAGCGGCGACCAACCCTGAGCCGACATTTTACTGGTTGGGATTTCCGGGTTGTCATCCACCCGAGTTCTATGGTTCGAGATCAGGAGGATCCTCGGGAGTTTGTTCGGCGATTCTGGACTATGCAGTGCTTAGGGCCTCGGAGGTGAGTCAGTCATGCTAGCCTCTTCCGGGTTTGCGCGATATTGCGTTGAACTGGTTTGAGTCATGGGAGTTGTCTAGAGGTGAGGTGCTCTTCCGGTGTTTGGGAGGAGTTCACAGAGGCCTTCCTGGATCACTTCTTGCCTCCTGAGATGAGGAGAGCCCGCGTGGATAGATTCTTGACCTTGAGGCAGAATGGGAGGACTATCAGAGAGTACATCCTGGAGTTTGATTCATTGGCCAGGTATGCGCACACCATTGTAGCTGACATGACAGACAGGGTTCATCGCTATGTGATGGGGATAGACCGTCATATGATTACTGCATGCTTGGGGGTGGCTCTTCAGCCAGGTATGGATATTGCCAGGATGCAGGAGTATGCGCAGGGGATAGAGGACAGAGAGAGGGAGGATCAGCTAGACTCAGGCCAACCCAAGAGGCGAGACAACAGTCTCGGGCGATTTGGTGAAACGACCTCAGCAGACTAGGTCCACATTTCGGCAAAGACAAAGTGCTCCTTCTCGGTTTTCGGCGGGAGGTCGATCACCGGTCATTCGGGAGCAGTCGGGGCTCGGGACTTGAGGTTTCGGGGAGGCGGCCGTCACGATCGAGACCACCCCATCTCGGTGTGCTCGATGCGGTAGGTCTCACCCAGGCGAGTGTCGTGTTCCTCCCGGAGCTTGTTACTCTTGTGGCCAGCAGGGCCATTTGAAGAGAGATTGTACTACCAGAGGTTGCGGGAGTGTTATGGTTCGGTAAGCGGTCGATTCTTTGGATCTTCGTCTTCGACGGTTATGCGCCCCGGAGGGCAGGGTGTTCACGGGCCAGCAGGCCGCGACAGGGGTCGTGGTGGGGGTCCCAGTTCCAGCGGTCCTCAGAACCGCATTTATGCTATGTCCAGCCGTCAGGACCAGGAGGCGTCACCAGATGTCGTCACAGGTACATTATTGGTTTCTTGCTGTGATGTATATGCTTTGATAGATCCAGGTTCTACCTTGTCCTATATATCTCCTCATATTGCCGGTAGAATAGGGATAGAGCCCGAGTCCATAAAACCTTTTGAGGTGGCTACGCCAGTAGGTGATTCGGTGATAGCCGAGCGGGTATATAAGGCTTGCCCAGTGACTATATATGGTCGTCAGACTCTAGCCGACTTTATAGAGCTGGATATGACGGACTTTGATGTGATTATGGGTATGGATTGGCTAGCGTCTTGCTATGCCAATGTGGACTGTAGAGGGAGATTGGTACGGTTCCAATTTCCTGGTGAGCCGGTTATCGAGTGGAAGGGGAATACTGCGTCGCCGAGGGGTAGGTTTATTTCTTACCTCAAGGCTAGGAAGATGGTGCGGAAGGGGTATATCTACCATATTGTTCGGGTATTCGATCGAGGCGAGATACCGACCTTGATCGATTCCGGTCGTTAGAGAGTTTTGGGCGTATTCCCGCGAGCCGGATATCCCTCCTGAGAGGGAGATTGAGTTTTGCATTGATACATCGCCAGACACTCGACCGATATCTATTCCACCATACAGGATGGCACCTGCTGAGTTGAGGGAATTGAAAGACCAGCTGAAAGATTTGCTGGAAAAAGGCTTTATCAGGCCTAGTGTTTCTCCCTGGGGAGCGCTGGTTTTATTTGTAAAGAAGAAGGATGGGACGCTGTGTATGTGTGTTGATTACAGGCAGCTGAATAAGGTAACTATCAAGAACAGATATCCCCTTCCCAGGATTGATGATTTGTTTGACGATTGCGAGTGCAAGGTGTTTCTCCAAGATAGACTGCGATGCAGTTATCATCAAAGTGCGAGTTAGAGGCGAGATATCCCAAAGATGCATTCGGGACCGTATGGGCACTATGAGTTCAGGGTGATGTCTTTCGGGTTGACCAACGCCCCAGCAGTATTCATGGATTTGATGAACAGGGTGTTCAAGCAATTCTTGGATATGTTCGTTATAGTATTCATTGATGATATCCTAGTGTATTCGCGCACAAAACATGATCATGCGAATCATTTGAGGACGGTACTGGGAGTCCTCCGGGATCGGCAGTTGTATGCCAAGTTCTCGAAATGTGAGTTTTGGTTGGCTTCAGTGGCTTTCTTAGGGCATGTTATCGGGGCCGATGGTATTCGGGTTGATCTGACAAGATCGAAGCGATCAGACTTGGCCTAGACCCACTACACCGACGAGTCTACGCACTTTTGGGCCTGCGGGTTATTATCGGAGATTTGTGGAAGTTTGCTTCCATCTCAACACCTTTGACTAGGTGACTCGTAGCGGTATGTTCCGGTGGACGGATGCTTGTGAGGAGAGCTTCCAGTTGCTGAAAGAGAAATTGACGACCGCCCCAGTCCTTACTCTTCCAGAGGGTTTAGACGGATATGTGGTTTATTGTGATGCGTCAGGTGTCGGGCTTGGGTGCGTCTTGCGATCGGCACGGCAAAGTTATAGCTTACGCATCTCGACAGCTCAGGAAGCATGAGAAGAACTATCCCACACATGACTTAGAGTTGGCAGCAGTGATTCATGCCTTGAAGATCTTGAGACATTATTTGTATGGAGTTCATGTGGATATTGACACAGACCACAAGAGCCTCCAGTATATCTTCAGCCAGAGGGAGCTGAACTTACGGCAGAGACGGTGGTTGGAGCTACTTAAGGATTACGATGTCGATATCCTATACCACCCAGGGAAGGCCAATGTAGTTGCAGATGTCCTTAGTCGCAGATTGATGGGTAGTCTGTCAGGTGTGCAGCCAGAGAAAAGGGACATGGTCCGCGAGTTACATCAGCTAGCGAGCCTTGGGGTTCGTTTGATTGGTTCTGATAGTAATGGAGTTCGGGTTCGAGAGGTTGTCGAGTCTTCCATCGTCGAGGAAGTGAAGAGGCGACAGTATGAGGATCCGATTATGGTACGGTATCGAGATGCAGCTCTTCAGGAAGAGAAGAGTCTATTTGAGGTAGCGTCTGATGGGGTGCTAAGATTTGAGGGCCGGTTGTGTTCCCGATTGTGAACCGTCGGCGGTGCAGGGAGGCATACAGTGCTCGTTATTCTATTCATCCGGGGTCGACCAAGATGTACTATGACCTCAGATGTGTGTATTGGTGGGATGGCCTGAAGAGGGACGTTGCGGAGTTTGTGGCGCAGTGTCGGTGTCGGCCAGTCAGGTGGAGCACCAGAAGACTGGTGGGTTGTTGCAGATGATAGAGGTTCCGACATGGAAGTTGGAGGTGATCGATATGGACTTTATTACAGGGTTACCTCACACTCAGAGGAAGCATGATTCCATCTGGGTTATTGTCGACAGTCGAAATCAGCCACTTTCGCGATCGGGGCGACCTTTCACCGAGGATTATGCTAGATTGTATATCAGAGAGATTGTGAGACTGCACGGAGTGCCTACATCGATCATTTCAGACAGGGGAGCCCAGTTCTCGGCTAACTTCTGGAGGTCTTTCCAGAAGGGGTTAGGGACACATGTGAGTCTCAAGATCGCATTTCATCCTCGGGCCAAGCGGGCGGCGTACTATCCAGACACTTGAGGATATGTTGCGGGCCTGTGTTATCGATTTCAGTGGTAGCTGGGAGGATCATTTACCTCTTGTGGAGTTTGCGTATAACAACAGCTACCATTCTAGTATCCAGATGGCGCCTTATGAGGCCTTATACGGGAGGAAGTGCAGGTCACCGATAGGCTGGTTTGAGGTGGAAGAAGTTCAGTTAGTCGGGCCAGACTTGATTCAGCAGGCAGTGGATAAGGTGAAGCTTATCCAGGAGCGATTATTGTCAGCTCAGAGTCGACAGAAGTCGTATGCAGATCATCGGCGTCGACACTTAGAGTTTGAGGTAGATGATTGGGTCTTCCTGAAGGTATCACAGATAAAGGGCGTGATGAGATTTGGGAAGAAGGGGAAACTTAGCCCAAGGTACATTGGGCCTTATCAGATTGTCCGTAGAGTAGGCAATGTTGCCTATGAGTTGGATCTGCCGTCCGATATGGAGGCAGTACATCCAGTTTTTCATGTGTCTATGTTGCGGAAGTGTATCGGAGATCCATCTAGAGTGCACCCAATTCGTGATGTACAGGTGACAAAGGGGTTATCATATGAGGAGAGACCCATAGCGATACTCGATCGCCAGGTTAGACGACTGCGGACAAAGGATGTGGCTTCCGTCAAAGTCCTATGGAGGAACGAGAACAGGGAAGAAATGACATGGGAAGCAGAGGAGGACATGATGAAGAAGTATCCTCACTTGTTCCCTACACCTCCAGGTAACCCACTTTCCAACTTGTTAGTTTTAATTTGGCATTTATGCTTAAGTATTGTTGTACATAGAAGGAACATTCGGGATGAATGTTTCTAAGGGGGGAGAATGTTATACCCCGTAGTTCTGGCCATGCGTATGAACGCATCTGAGAGGATTAAGACTTAAAATTTTAGAAAGATAGGTTGACGGATTGTTTCGGACGGGTTTTTAGTCAACTTTGAGGCGGTTTATGTCCAGTTGCATTATGAGTTCCTAGGTGTTTCAAAGTCCTAGTACGTAGTTCATTGAGTCTAGTTCCCAACGCAACCAACCGTTCGTCGATAGGACATCGGAGTAGAAAGTTATGGAAGTTACAAGTTCAGTGTACAGTCGGACAGAAACATATTTAGGTCAGGAGCCACAGGGCATGTAAGTTCCGAGAGGTTGCAGAGGTTTTATTGCATGGCCCAGCTGGCCATGGCGCCAAAGTGGTTCTCAGTGAGGTTGGGAAAATCTGAACTGTTTTATTTTAAAAAAGGCCATGGGAGGGTGACAAGTGTCCCCCATCTGATTTTTGCATGTCCTATTTATTGACCAAGTCTTGAAGACTTGGTCATTCTTCAAGCTCTCCTCTCTCTCTAAAATTAAAAGCTCTCCCTTCTCTCTAGAAAATCAAGAGAAAATCAAGGCTTGAGAAAAATCTGAAAAAGGTGGCAAGAAGGAAACTTGTTGGCAAGCTTGTAGGAGTTTTGTGGTGGTGATTGTGGAAAGGAGGCTAGTGAATTTGTTGGATTAATTTGGGTAAGCTCTAAGGTAACAATCCTTTCTCTTTTGCTAGTTTATTGTGTTGCTTGTGAAGAAGAAAGGACTTGTAGTTGTCAATATTGCTCTTAGATACATTGCATGTAGGAAATATGGTTTGGATATGAAAGGATTGGATAAGAATGATATGTAAGCATGTTATAGCCAAAATACTGCCTTTAGCTTATTGATTTTGTTAAATATGCATTGTGGGGCAGAATTTTACACATCCAAGATTTGGTGTGTAATCCCCTTTGTATTGATTGGATTGTTGGGCCTTAAAAGTGGCGTTGGATGTTGAATTCGGACCTTGAAAAGGTGGAAAAGTATATAGAAACAAAGGAAATGCTATCCGATTTTCCGTAGAATTTAGTGACTTTGCACTTGGAATATTCTACGTTGAAGCTAGAGGTTAATAAACGTATTATAGTCATTATAGGTTGACGTACTACGTGCGGTATATTGGACTTAGCAAGTGGATTGACCCGAAGAGGTATGTGGAACTTTCCTATCTCTTGAGCATGACTAGTTGCACTTATGTAGTACGGTAGACGTACAAGGTTTTGATATCCCTTACTTGTTTTAAGGATGGCCAAATTTGGTGAGTAAGGGGGATTAACTCATTTCTTTAAAGGTATTACAGATGTCTTGAGTTTTCAAAGTTAAGGGACTTGATGTGTTTAATTATATGATTCTTGTTTCTTTTTAAAAAGTGTAAGTCCCTTGGGTTTAGGGAAATGTATTTGACTAATGTATAACGTTAATATAATGACTTTATGGGAAGTTGGTTATATTAGCTTTATGGAAGGTTAACAAAGGAAGATTTACTCTAGGTAAAATGAGTACGGATAAATGATTTGAAGTTGTGAAAGGCAAATTGATTTTTAAGGCATTAATTGCCTAAGGTTTTAAAAGAGTAGAAGTACATAGTACTTTGGGTTAAATTCCCGGATTTCATAAAGACATATTAGTGCCTTAAGTAAACTAAAATGAGAATGTATGTGAACAAGACTAATAAGAAGTTAGGGGATTTCTTAACTTGCTTATATTATGTATGATAGCCGGTTTGTGCTAGTGATATATTATTATTTATTACGGGGTCATTCCCCGGGTTGTGGCATTTGCATATTCCGTGGATTTGCTACCCATGATGCGAGGAATACCTCATGCGAGTCCGTAGGGCTCATGCGGGTGAAATAGTCTCATGCGGTGCAGCCTTACGCGAGGAATACCTCATGCGGGTCCATGCGACCCGTGCGGGTGAAATAGTCCTGCGAGTAGGATTGCTTAATGATACTGCGGGTGGGTGACCTTGCTTTGATCATGAGCTTCCTATTTTCATGCAGTATAGTATATGCTTGATATTCTCATTATTAGTAAGGCACAGTGTTCTGTAAATTGATTATCATACATGTCTCCAGTTATTTTAGACTTATGAGGTATTTTCAGTATTTTCCAGTTTCGCATACTTAGTACATATCAGGTATCGACCTTCTTCCTGGGCTGCGTTAAATGCCGCAGTAGGGTAGCGGTGGTGGATCCTCATTCTTAGGATCACCGGTCCGCATCGAAGCTCCATTCCTCGGAGGCTTGTTTTGTTGGTACGGTTTTTCCACGATCTTATAGGTATTATGTACATTCAGGGTATGGCGGGCCTGTCCCGCCATTGTTATTCCTGCAGTGCAGTAGTCACGTTTGTGGTTTGGGCTGTAAGAACAAGTTGTACTGTTTTACTTTTGATTAAGTATATTCTATGGAAGGCGGCCTTGTCGGCTAGCCAGTGGTGTTACTATCTACAGGTTTATGTGTTATGTATGTTCCGCTGCTATTCTCTGATGTATACCTGAACGGGGTGCCCCGGTAGGGCACCAGTCGCGGCCCCGGGGTCGGGTCATGACATCATCATACACACACTATAAATTGAGTCATTAGGTGTTATACCCCGTATTTCCAGAGTATGTACGTGGGGGACTTACGTAGAAATTTTCGAACTTCTTTAGGCTTGGCCGAATTCTTTTTGTGCACAACACCCGGTTAGAGTCGTTTTTGGACGAAAACTTTTAAAAGCATTAGTAGGGGAAATTACGGCTATGTCATTTATAATTTTTTCGGATTTTTACGAGAGACGAAAAATTTTTGACCAACAAGAGGGCGACACATGTCAACCTCTAATTGAAGGTGGACGGACGAAAGTGGGAGGGTTGCACGTTTTGTTGCATTATTTTTGGTCAAGGAGTTGGTAGGATATTTTGGGTAGATGGATAAGGTTGCACATGGCTTAATCTTGACCTTACACTTGCCTAACACTTGGATGGATCTTGGCCATTGGTTGGCCTTCACTTGACCTATAAATACCCCCCTTAGTTGATGAACTTCTTCATCCAAAAATTGTCTAAGTCTTGAAAATCCCTCCCTCTCCCTCAACCTTGTTCTCGTCCAAACACCACCTCTCCCCTCTCAAGGCCTCACGAGCCCCCTTGCCTAGTGTCTCTAGCCTAGAGCAACCCCCCCCCTAGCCTAGTTGTGCTAGTCAAAATACTACCCCCCTTGGGAGAAATGTATTCTACAAGTATCGTTATAATGCCCAAAATACTTTAGCCAAATACCTGGTAGTACTTTCCAAAGTACCACTTTATCTGGCTTAAAATACTATTATACTTTCCTTTAGCCACTAAACGAAACCCTAAGGAAAAATCTTCACCCGTAGTTGAAGTATTAAGTAGAAGTTGTGTAGACACTTCTAAGGGTTTCTTGGAGCGTTTTGGAGCGCACGGAGTAGGAGCTAAACCTTGTTCAGGAACGACATATTAACTCGGATAATTTTGGGCTTATCGAGGTAAACATTCTTGACCTTCTGTTGTAATTGGAAATTACATGTTGTAGGAATATATAGTTGAAGTATGCTATATATAGAACTGAACATTATAATTGTGCGGCAATGTCTTTTGACTTAAGCCTGAATAATAATACTTACGGCAATGTCTTGCGACTTAAGCCTGAATTTAAATAAGAGAACTGAACTGTAATTACATAGGGTGTATTCTGAGACTTGTGTAGCATTGCCGTGTAGTAGAATTGTACGTCCGGTCAGGCGTGTTAACCCCAGGTTGGCTTGGTAGCGGCCTCGATAGAGGAGGAGATTTCTGTTGTTGCGGGGAGAGTCTTTGCCAATTTTACGTAGAATATTCTACGCCGGGATCTAAAGGTATTAATAGGCGCTTTGTGGCCTCTATAGGTTGTAATCGCTTGTGGAGTGATCCGCTTGATAGAGTGTCGCCGACGGTTTGAGGTACTTGGAGCGTTTTGTTATTAGTCGATAATCGTCGCGAGGTATGTGGACCTCTTCCTATCTCTTCTAGCATGATATGTGTGAACTATGTAGTACGGTAGACGTACGTGTGCTAAATGTATTTGATTGATTTAAAACATAAAGTGTTATAACGGCTTTATGGGAAGTTGGTTATAATAGCTTTATGTGGATAAGCACATACTTTGTGGTTTTTAAAAGGTAATCGATTTGAATAATAAGCGGCTTGATATGTGTTAATAAAGAACTTGAAGCATTTCAAAAGATCTATGAATCGTTTTGAAAGAATGAGTATTACTTGGGTTTTGAAAGCTTAAGAGTTATACTAGCTTTATGGGAAGTTAGGTATAACGGCTTAAGAATGTTTTACTGATTTCGGAAATCAGAATGTGTATCGACAAACCACTGCAGCGTTAATAAAAGGAAAATGTATTGACTAAAGAAGTGTTATTAAAACCAGTAGAAACCTCCATCTGCATAGAAGCTAAGATGAGACAAAATGATATTACATTTCCTAGATCATGGCTGCTTAATAAGATTGATTATAAACAAGAATAACCTACTCACTTATAAGACATAGGTTTCTCAAAACGTTTAAAGGAGAATTATGTTTTAAAGGATTTAAAACTATGAACTACGAAACCTTTTTCTAAAATGAGAAACTTGAACATTCGAAATTAGGCAAACTTGAAGGTTTGGAAAATAAGGTTGTCACTTGATTTTACAAAGGAAAGCATTTTGGTTTACTTAACAATGTTAGTCACTCAAATTTTATACTACGGGTATCGGGTGACCTTTGTAAAAGAAATGGATCTTAAAAGGAATTTAACGGACGTAGTACTTTAAGGTTAAAATCGGACTTGATATAAAATGAAAGTACCTTGAGTCGTGTGTAACTTGCTTATACTTGTTGTTATGAGACTTGACCATGTTACGTGTGATAGCCTTGTTGTGTAAATCGTGTTCTACTCGACTCACGGTTCATCCGGAATGTATATCACTTGATTCGGCTCATCCGGAATGTGTTTCACGATTAGGCTCATCCGGAATGTATTTCACTTGATTACGGCTCATCCGGAATGTATTTCACTTGAGGCCAGGTTCATCCGGAATGTATTTCACTTGAGGACCGGTTCATCCGGAATGTATTTCACTTGACTCCGGCTCATCCGGAATGTATTCCACTCGACCACGGTTCACGGGATGAACCGGAATGTATTCCACCCTTTTCTATATTGGGTCCATGAGATGGGCGAGACACATTATACGTATCACATGATTTGTACCTAGACCGCTGGCGGTGAGGAAGGAGTTCCACGGGCATGAGGATGACTTTTAGGCGTGAGTCCTCGACTTGACATGATCGCTTCTATGTTGTGGCGTAGTTTGGTTATCATACATGTCTCTGCTTTATATAGACTATTATGATTTCATTTCTGATATTTCTGATTTCACATACTGTACTGTTATCGACCTCGCCCGAAGTGCGTTCATCCGCAGTAAAAGGTACATCGGTTGTCGATCCCCGCTTTAGGATCACCTTTGGCGTATTGAAAGCTCCGTTCCTTGGAGGCTTATCTTTGGTATGTTACCACAGTGCGTAGATGCTTATACATTCGTGGTATGGCGAGGCCACTGTCCCGCCATAGGCGTTGTAAAATCTTAGAAGTGCATGCTTGTTGTGGCGGGGTTTGTAAAAAGGATAAGCTCGGGTATTTATGTATATATGATGAAGGCAAATTTTTGGTTGCTTTGTTTATTTATCTTTTCTCTTAATTCATGTTCATGTTTTTATTTCCGTGATTTTCTCTCGATGTTGTATCACTAGGGTGCCCGGTAAGGCACGATCACGGCCCGGTTGGTCGTGACAAAAGTGGTATCGAGCGATTAGTCCTCGGAAAGTGTCTACGCATCGTGTCTAGTAGAGTCTTGATTATCGGTGTGTTGTGCGCACATCTATAATCGTGAGGTCGCAGGACATTTAGGATTGGTTTCCATCCTTCTCATTCGAGATCGTGCCTTAGAGTCGTGTGATAAATCGGACCCTCCGACGTATTCCTTTCCTTTACCGATTATGCCTCGCGTAAGGCAACCTGAGCCCAGATGGGCAAGCGATCGAGGCTGTTAGTGAGATACTGAGAGGAGTCTGGCGCGAGCCGGCCAAGACTGAGACAAGATGCCACGGCGGGTTTCGCACGCCGCCAAAGCAGAGTTTAGAGCGCAGCGATGGCTGCCGAGACTCTGATACTGAGCCTCGATCCGCGGCCGAGCCGATGAGACGGGTACAAGGAGATGGCGATTCGGCGAGTCGTGGCGATATGAGATAGGTGAATCGTGATTCCGGCCCAGCGGCACCGTAGTTCACCCCGGCGAGCGGTTTGAGGCTACGTGACTTCCGAGTTGTAGCCCTCCGGTGTTCTATGGATCGAGCCGAGGACGACCTCGGGAGTTTATCAAGCAGCTACAGGATCGTAGAGTGATCGAGCCTCGAGGCGCAGTCGGTGGTATTGGTTCGCATCACCGCGTGATCTGCAGCTTGATCGTTTGATTCGTGAGGCTGTCCGGGAAGAGCATGCACTTCCAGCGATTTGGGACGAAGTTCTCGAGGCATTTCTTGCACCTTTCTTGCCTCGCGAGATAAGGAGGGCTCGGCCGCAATTTTTGACGTTGAGGCGGGGCGGGCGGGCGGTTAGAGAGTACAATGTGAGTTCGACTCATTAGCTCGGTATGTTCCGCTATAGTAGCGGATATGGAGGGCAGTACACCGCCACGTCAGGGCTGGGCGATTACTTGGCGAGAGGCTTGACGGGTGTAGCTCTTCACGGGCATGGACATTGCCCGCATGCAATCTCACGCACTAGGATGTGAGGCACGGAGAGGTCGACGGAATGACCGAGATCGCAGAAGAGGCGTAACGGCGAGGTCCTTTGGTAACTTTCGAGGCGGACCGCCTCGTGGCGATCAGTTATGTACCTCCACCAAGACAGTGGTCCCCGATCTTGGGACGCTCAGGGTATTCGGAGCTGGTCGAGCTCCGTGGCTTCCGTTCTGCGGTATACGTGAGTGCTAGCGGCGGATTCATGTCCCGCCGGTGTACGCGATGTGGCAAACATCATCCCGGGAATGTCGTCTTTTTATCGGTGCTTGTTTCACTGCGGCCGTCGAGGGCCATGTGACGAGATCGCGGCTTATAGGAGAGGTACGGCGGCAGCGCGACTCGGATCGATGGCGGGTTCATCGCGCCTGCGATTATGCGCCTGCAGGCGGACTTATGATTAGAGTGGAGCGGTAGCTTCAGGTATATCCTTAACCATCTAGAGGCTTGTATGTTTTGATGTTATGTTAATGTGTTAAGTGTTATGTTCGGATAGCTTTGTGCTAAAATGTGATTTAGGAACCTGGTTGGGGAAAAAGGGTAAGCCTGGGGGGTGAGAAAATGATGAACCTTAGAATATTACAGTTGAGACCTTAGATGTAAGGCCGTCTTGAGTACAAGATTTTGCGAGTGATCCTTGTCATAGTGCATTTTATGCCTAGAAAATATTATGTGATAAGTCTCTGGGTTGGGTAAATGAAAGTGGTATCTTTCATGATGTGATTTAGCAAGGTTGTTCCGGATCGAGAAACAAGAGAGTTGGCGTGACGGAGGGTCGGGTTGAGGGCGTGTTGCGTGTCAACCCGTGGCAGAATGAGGTGGGGTCAGCTGGGTGGTCCCGCGGTGGTAGGGTCACCAGGGTGCTAGGCCCAAGTTTTGATGACCATCGTATGAGTTCGTGGATACGTTCGACCAGAAGTAGATCGTGAAGGCCGGGAATAGCCTTAAGGAAGATCGAGGCTAATAGGATGACCAAGTTGGGAGGTAGTGACTCCCAGTTTCGGAAACTAAAGTGTGGTACGTATGCTAAAAGAGTTCAAGAGTTCGAGAAGAGTACGACGAGTAAGGGTAGAGGTGAGCATGTATTGCGAGCATAGATATGATCATTTCTTGTAAAGGGAGAAGGTGCGAAGGATGTATATTTTAGACCTCAGGAATCGCATGCGATCGGCACCATTTGTTGGGTCGCGGACACTAGAACCTCTCGACAAAGTGACAAAAGTTGTGATGTTAGAGGTGTTTCCCTCGTGGACTTGGATATAAGTATTTGCGTGCATATGTTGTTTCGTGGCCAGTTGTGGCGTTGGCAACTTATTAGAAGAACTTTATCGTTATCCGTCTTGAGAAGGAACATTCGGGACGAATGTTTCTAAGGAAGGAGAATGTTATACCCGTATTTCCAGTATATGCGTGGGGGCGTGCGTAGAAATTTCGAACTTCTTTAGGCTTGGCGAATTCTTTTTGTGCACAACACCGGTTAGAGTCGTTTTTAAACGTTTTCCACGCCTTCGTAGGGAATTTCCGCTATGTCATTTATAATTTTTGCGGATTTTTAGAGAGGCGAAACATTTTGGACCAACAAGAGGCGACACTTGTCACCTACAATTGAGTGAAGGTGGGCGGACGAAAGTGGGAGGTTGGCACGTTTTGTTGCATTATTTTTGGTCAAGGAGTTGGTAGGATATTTTGGGTAGATGGATAAGGTTGCACATGGCTTAATCTTGACCTTACACTTGCCTAACACTTGGATGGATCTTGGCCATTGGTTGGCCTTCACTGACCTATAAATACCCCTTAGTTGATGAACTTCTTCATCCAAAAATTGTCTAAGTCTTGAAAATCCCTCCTCTCCCTCAACCTTGTTCTCGTCCAAACACCACCCTCTCCCCTCTTGAAGGCCTCACGAGCCCCCTTGCACAGTGGCTCTGGCGAGAGCAACCCCTAGCCTAGTTGTGCTAGTCAAAATACTACCCCTTGGTAGAAATGTATTCTACAAGTATCGTTATAATGCCCAAAATACTTTAGCCAAATACCTTGTAGTACTTTCCAAAGTACCCTTTATCTGGCTTGGAAAATACTATTATACTTTCCTTAGCCACTAAACGAAACCCTAAGGAAAAATCTTCACCCGTAGTTGAAGTATTAAGTAGAAGTTGTGTAGACACTTCTAAGGGTTTCTTGGAGCGTTTTGAGCGCATTGAGTAGGAGCTAAACCTTGTTCAGGAGCACATATTAACTCGGATAATTTTGGGCTTATCGAGGTAAACATTCTTGACCTTACATTTGTAATTGGAAATTACATGTTGTAGGAATATATAGTTGAAGTATGCTATATATAGAACTGAACATTATAATTGTGCGGCACTGTCTTTTGACTTAAGCCTGCAGAATAATACTTACGGCAATGTCTTTGCGACTTAAGCTGAATTTAAATAAGAGAATCGACGTAATTACATAGGGTGTATCAGATGAACTTGTGTAGCATTCTTTGTGTAGTAGAATTGTACGCCCGGTCAGACGTGTTAACCCCACGGTTGGCTTGGTAGCGGCCTCGATAGAGGAGGAGATTTCTGTTGTTGCGGGGAGAGTCTTCAATTTTACGTAGAATATTCTACGCCGGGATCTAAAGGTATTAATAGGCGCTTTGTGGCCTCTATAGGTTGTAATCGCTTGTGGGTGATCCGCTTGGTAGAGTGTCGCCGACGGTTTGAGGTACTTGGAGCGTTTTGTTATTAGTCGATAATCGTCGCGAGGTATGTGGACCTCTTCCTATCTCTTCTAGCATGATATGTGTGAACTATGTACGGTGAGCGACGTGTGCTAAATGTATTTGATTGATTTAAAACATAAAGTGTTATAACGGCTTTATGGGAAGTTGGTTATAATAGCTTTATGTGGATAAGCACATACTTTGTGGTTTTAAAAAGGTAATCGATTTGAATAATAAGCGGCTTGATATGTGTTAATAAAGAACTTGAAGCATTTCAAAAGATCTATGAATCGTTTTGAAAGAATGAGTATTACTTGGTTTTGAAAGCTTAAGAGTTATACTAGCTTTATGGGAAGTTAGGTATAACGGCTTAAGAATGTTTCTTGATTTGGAAATCAGAATGTGTATCGACAAACCACTGCAGCGTTAATAAAAGGAAAATGTATTGACTAAAGAAGTGTTATTAAAACCAGTAGAAACCTCCATCTGCATAGAAGCTAAGATGAGACAAAATGATATTACATTTCCTAGATCATGGCTGCTTAATAAGATTGATTATAAACAAGAATAACCTACTCACTTATAAGACATAGGTTTCTCAAAACGTTTAAAGGAGAATTATGTTTTAAAGGATTTAAAACTATGAACTACGAAACCTTTTTCTAAAATGAGAAACTTGAACATTCGAAATTAGGCAAACTTGAAGGTTTGGAAAATAAGGTTGTCACTTGATTTTACAAAGGAAAGCATTTTGGTTTACTTAACAATGTTAGTCACTCAAAGTTTATACTACGGGTATCGGGTGACCTTTGTAAAAGAAATGGATCTTAAAAGGAATTTAACGGACGTAGTACTTTAAGGTTAAAATCCGGACTTGATATAAAATGAAAGTACCTTGAGTCGTGTGTAACTTGCTTATACTTGTTGTTATGAGACTTGACCATGTTACGTGTGATAGCCTTGTTGTGTAAGTACTGTGTTCTACTCGACTACCGGTTCATCCGGGAATGTATATCACTTGACACGGCTCATCCGAATGTGTTTCACTTGATTCTGGGTTCATCCGAATGTATTTCACTTGATTCGGTTCATCCGGAATGTATTTCACTTGAGGACCAGGTTCATCCGGAATGTATTTCACTTGAGGACCGGTTCATCCGGAATGTATTTCACTTGACTACGGTTCATCCGAATGTATTCCACTCGACCACCGGTTCACGGGATGAACAGGAATGTATTCCACCTTTTCTATATTGGGTCCATGAGATGGGCGAGACACATTATACGTATCACATGATTTGTACCTAGGCTGGCGGTGAGGAAGGAGTTCCACGGCGTGAGGATGACTTTTAGGGCGTGAGTCACGACTTGACATGGCTTCTATGTTGTGAGCGTAGTTTGGTTATCATACATGTCTCCTACTTTATATAGACTATTATGATTTCATTCTGATATTTCTGATTTCACATACTTGGTACTGTTATCGACCTCCTTGAAGCTGCGTTCATCTGCATGAGTAAAAGGTACATAGGTTGTCGATCCCCTCTTTTAGGATCACCTTTAAGCGTATTGGAAAGCTCCGTTACTTCGGAGGATTATCTTTTGGTATGTTACCACAGTGTAGATGCTTATACATTGAGGGTATGGCGGAGCCCCTGTCCGTCATAGCGTTGTAAAATCTTAAGTGCATGCCTTGTTGTGGCGGGAGTTTGTAAAAAGGATAACTGTTCGGGTATTTATGTATATATGATGAAGGCAACTGTTTTGGTTGGCCTGTTTATTTATCTTTTCTCTTAATTCATGTTCATGTTTTTATTTCCGCTGATTTTCTCTGATGTTGTATCACTAGGGTGCCCGGGGTAAGGCACCAGTCACGGCCCCGGGTTCGGGTCGTGACATTAGGCTCAATTGAAGAACACACTTCACTCTTATTTAGTTCAGATTTTCTGAAACTCTTTCTCTCTAAGAATTCTTTCATACACTCAAAGGTTCTTCTTGAGAAACACTTGAGTTTCCTTTGTTCATTTGTTTGATGTTGTTTTATCTTGGGAGACAGTTGTACATAAACGTAAAAGGATATATACGGGACAATAATGTCTTAAGGACATAGTGAATATCACTCGATTCAGCAACATCCCTATAACACCACCATATTTAGTGTCTCTTGATTTAATATAATCTCATATAGTTAGATAATCAACTATAATACGTCAATATGATCAGATACAAACACCGAATGATAATAGAGAGACATTTTATTCTCACAAAAGTAAAGGAGAAAGCCCCGTAAAAAGTATTTTTTTTATCTTGGTATCGTAAAGTTTCATTATTCATTCCATCATGCATCTTTCTATTTCTTCCGATACGTCGCGCTACCAGTACCCAAGAGCGAAAGAACCAAAATATTTGTGGTGTGTATCTACGCCATATCACTATGAAAGATGACTATATGCCATATTTCCCTTTGAATCTCTGATCACATTATTCATGTTATCAACCGGAATTGCCAATAAAATTTTGGTCTCTAGATCATAGTGATACAGAATACGTAAATATTCTATGTAATTCTCCCTTGTTGGAGTCTTCTCATTAATACAATATATATATATATATATATATATATATATATATATATATATATATATATATATATATGTGTGTGTGTGTGTGTGTGTGTGTGTTTACAATTGTTATCCTAATTGTATGAGAATATCTACTTTACATAATTACACTAAATTAATAATTGCAGAATATATGAATAATATTTATTCTCTATCACACCACCGTATTCGGAGCGGAGGAGGCCGGACACTCAGACTGGATATGAAGTCCAGGAACAGCTGCCAAGGAAGTCCATTAGTAATTATATTTGCGTACTGATATGAAGAAGGAACATGTAACACTCGAACATGGCCTATGACAACCTTCTCACGAACAAAATGAATATTCATCTTAATATGTTTTGTTCGCTGATGTTGAACCGGGTTATGAGACAACTAGACAACATATATGTTATACAGTAGACAATAGATGCCCTACGTAAGGGATAATGAAGCTCTAAAGGATGTTTTTGAGCCAACAAATCTCGGTAACAACGTTCATAGCGCCTTTATATTATGCTTCTACACTCGAACGGAAAATGTGACTTGTCGTTTGGCAAACCACGAGATGAGTTTATCACCAAAAAATACACAATAGCCGGAAGTAGATCGACGTGTGTCTGGACATCCGCCCCAATCGACGTCTGTATATGATATCAGCCTGGTCGGTGCAGATGGATAAAGATGTAACCCATCAAGAGTACCTTTAACGTACCGAATGATATGTTTAAGAGATGTAAAGTGAGGCTCCTTGGGAGTATGCATGAACAACATAAGCAATATCGGGCCTAGTGAAGGTAAGATATTGAAGCGCACTAGCAAGACTCCTATAAAGAGAAAGATCAAGCACCAGATCTACGTCATCCGCACTAAGCTTCGATTTCGAGTCGACTGCAGTGGGCATGATCTTGCAGTTTTCCATTTTAGCCATATAAATAATCTCTTCGGCATACTTACACTGACACAGGAATATTGCATTCACGGATCTGGTCACGTAAATCCCCAAGAAATAACTCAACGTACCCAAGTCTATCATGACAAATTCATATTTAACCATGGTAATGATCTCATTTTTCATCACATCATAGGAGGCAGTCAGGACAATGGGATCCACATAGAGCAAAAAGTATGCAGTGTCATTACCTCGATGAAAACTAAAAAGTGAGTTATCACTTTTGCTGCATATGAACTTTATATGCAAGATATAAGTGGCTAAATGGTCATATCAAGCCTTGGGGGCTTGTTTCAAGCCATAGAGTGACTTTCGAAGTTGGTAGACATATTGAGGAGCCGAAGGACGCACAAAGCCACGTGGTTGACGTATATATACAGTTTATTTCAAATCCCCATGTAAGAACACATTTTTCATATCGAGTTAATCAATCAACCAGTTCTTTCCCATAGCAATGCTCACAATAGTGCGGATGGTGATTGGTTTAACTACTGGACTGAAGGTCTCACCATAATTAATTCCCTCTTGTTGCCATGTGCCATTTGCCACAAGTCTCTCCTTATGGCGTTCAAACTCACCATTATCCCTGAATTTGTAACGATATAGCCATATACAATGAATCACATTGACCCTCTCTGGTTTTGAGATAAGATCCTAAGTCTGATGTGTAGTGATCATATCAAATTCCTCACATATGGCCGCATTTCAATTTGGATCAAGCTTGGCTAATTATGAGTTTTGGGTATATGTGAGATGACTTGAGTGGATAGGTTAAAATGGACTTTTAGTTTGAAAATTTTGTGCTTCGCATGGGTTTCCATATGGTGCGTAGGAATGGGGACTATTTGGGTGGGTTATGGCTGACGTGGGGTCGGGCAGCGATGCAATGACGAAGTGATGGGAATATCAGGTAGGGGCTTGGTCGACGGGGGTTGGAGGAATGGTGATGGTAATGGGTGGCAGTGGGGCAGTGGGGTTATGGACGGGGAGTTCGGGCAGTGAGGATGTCATTGGATCAGTGAGCAGGGGGGAGGTGACGGGATCAGTGGGTAGGGGAGAGGTCGACGTTATTAGTAGGTTGGTCGATGGGTTGTGGGGCAGTGCCGGAGGAGATGACGGAGGCTGTGGGCGTTGAGTCGGACTACTAGCTCCATGGATTACAATTTTAAATAGAGTGGAAGTGTGTGAATCATCAAGGAAGTCATAGTCAGTGACTTAAAATTTTCGGACGTGTGTAAAAGGGAAGATGTTCTCCTCAAACGTGACATGGTGAGAGACTAATACTTTATTTGTGGATAAATCATAGAATGGGAAACCCAAGAAAATGCAAGGATAAGTCATAGGTGCTAATTTGTGAGGAGTCGTGGAGGCGAGATTAGGATAGTATAGACAACCAAAAATGTGATGGTGACTATATGAGGGGATCCGATGGAATAAAATTTTGGTAGGGGTTTTATTATAAAGGGTACATCGTAAATAATATATTAAGAATGTATGCTATCATGTGTAATGCGTAGATCCAAAAGGGAGGGGGGTAGAAAAGCATGAAAGAGTATGGTACGGATCATGTTGTTGATGGTGCGAATGATTCTTTTAGTTTTATCATTTTGAGGTGAGGTATGGGGGAACGAGAATCGAAGCATCATGTCATTGTCTACACAAAATTTATGATATGGGGAATTGTCAAACTCACGACCATTGTCACATTGAAATAATTTTATGTCCTTCTCAAAGTGTGTTTTAACGTATGTTCGAAATTCAAGAAAAGTAGACTTGAGACTTATATTTGACCAAATAGATCCAAAAGAAAATGAGAGAAATCATCTAATAATACCAAATAATATTAATGACCCAATTTACAAGTAACAGGGGATGTCCATAAATCTGCATGAATGATGTCAAATGGAGGAAAAGTAGCACTCAAAGATGACTTAAAAAGAAGTCTAACATGCTTCCCTAAATGACAAGATTAACAATTTTGAGGAAATCTTCTTTTATTACATTGAATCAAATTTTGACTTCTAAGAATATTAAATATTTGTCCTCCTGTATGCCCAAGTCTAATGTGTCAAGTTGGTAGAGAGATGTCAACTAGAAATATATGTGGATTGACACTTGCAGCGGAATTTGATGAGAAAAGATAGATGTCCCTCACACTATTGCATCTCGTAAGAGTTGTCCCCGTACGTAGGTCCTTCACAGAAAAACCAAAAGGTCATATTCAATAGATACATAATTGTCACTAGCAAATTTTCTAACCGAGATTATGTTTTACTGATGTTAGGAGCATATAAGATATTTTTTAGGGAAACGGAGAGTGGGGTGATGGTGTTTGAGTGGTTCCATAGCCTTGGATTGGACTACGATTACTATTTCTGACCAAAATAAATTGAGGATTGTTCAAGTTAAATAGTTGAGAAAAATTACCAGAGTTATGAGTGAGGTGGGAAGTGACGCATGTAGCCATGTACCAGGCATAATCAAGCTGCTGTAAATTCATAATATTATAGGCCTGGCTTAGTCCGGTAGGGTAAGGAGGTCGTATAGTTTTTGTTGTTGTTGGGACACCGATACATGGGCCTAATATATCGATCTCGCCTGGCGTGGGCCTGGATGCGGGCCTAATATATTGGTCTGCTGCCATTGGCCACTGCTTTGGACAGGTGTCGTTAGGTAAGGGCATGGGGGCGAGGCCCAACTTCCAAACATCGGCCATGGCATTAGGCCGACCCACTGAGATGGGTATAGGTCGACCCACTAGGATGCAATCGTCAAGAAATGGATATATGACACCATATCTAAGGGTATACTTCATACTATTATGAAGACACATGCTTCGGCTCACGAATTATAGGCAAGGTTAGAAGAAAATTTTCAAGACAATAAACATACACGTGTTGTGTATCTGGAGGAACAATTTAATAACACATGTCTTGAAAACTTTGTTAATATGTCAGACTATTGCAAACAATTGAAATTAGTTGCAGATTAACTATCTAAAGTGGGCACTCCGATTTCAGAAACAAAGATGGTTTTGCAATTAATTAATAGTTTGTCAAAAGGTGAGTATGATACGCTTGCAATGATGATCCAACAAGTCGATCCCCTTCCTAGTTTTAACAAGACCTGATCACAATTACTATTGGAGAAAACTAGGCGTGCCAAATATGACGAACATAATCAGAAGGTATTGGTGGTTGATGCATCGGTTACCGCAAAAGCACCCGCCGGACAATCACACCATGTATGGTGGCAGAGGCGGTGGCAAAGGCCGAGGGCGCAATGGCGTACGCATTGGTAAAGGTATAGGACGCGATGGTAAAGGTAGAGGTTGCGGCGTTACCTCCTCGCTGCCTCACTATCTCAGTGCCCGAACTCCCCGCTGACAACCCACTGCCACCCATTACCGTCACCAACCCTCCGACCCCCGTCGACTAGCCCCCTTCCCACTTTTCCCATCACCTCATCACTGCCTCTCTGCCAAATCCCAGGTCAGCCACAACATACCCAAACAGTCCTCATTCATACATACCACATGGAAACTCGTGCCCAACACAGAATTTTCAAACCAAAGGTCTACTTTAACCTATCCACTCAAGCCATCTCGCATATACCCAAGAACCCAAAATTAGCCAAGCTTTATCCAAATTGAAATGTGGCAATGCGTGAGGAATTTGATACACTCACTACACATCACACTTGGAATCTTGTCCTGAAACCAGACGGGGTCAATGTGATTCGTTGTGTGTGGCTATATTATCACAAATTCAGAGATAGTGGTGAGTTTGAACGCTATAAATCAAGACTTGTGGCAAATAGCATGGGTAACAAGATGGAATTAATTATGGTGAGACCTTCAGTACAGTGGTTAAACCAACCATACATATGCATTGTTTTGAATATTGATATGAGAAATAATTGGTCGATTTATCAACTCGATATGAAAAATGTGTTCTTACATGAGTATTTAAAAGAAACCGTATACATGTATCAACTACCTGACTTTGTGTATCCTTCGACTTCTCAGTATGTATGCCGCTTCGAAGTCACTATATGGCTTAAAACAAGCCCCCAGGGCTTGGTATGAACGCTTTGTCACTTACATCTTGTAGATGGGTTCGTGTACAACAAAAGTGATAACTCACTTTTTATTTTTCATCAAGGTAATGACACTGCATACCTTTTGCTCTATGTGGATGACATTGTCCTGACTGTCTCATCTGATGTGTTGTAAAATGAGATCATTACCATGTTCAAATCCACATTTGTCGTGACAGACTTGGGTAAGTTGAGTTATTTCTTGGGGATTTACGTAACCAGATTCACAAATGCAATGTTCCCGTGTCAGCATAAGTGTTATACCCCGTATTTCCAGAGTATGTACGTAAGGACGTACGTAGAAAATTTGAACTTTTACATAAGCTTGGCCGAATTAACTTTGTTCACAACACCCGATTAGAGTCGTTTTCGGCTAAACGTTTTCACGACTTTCGTAGGAAAATTCCGGCTATGACTTTTTATTTTTGCGGATTTTTCCGGCGGACGTAACATTTTGGACCAACGAGAGGGTGACAAGTGTCACCGCCGGGCGAAGTTAGTGGCGTTTTGCTAGCACGCTTTTAGCATTTTAGTTGCCAAAAATGTTTGGTCAATGTTGGCTCGATATTTTTGTGTGGATGATGACCAAGTGGGACCCACACAACACATGGCTAAATCTACACCTTACACTTGCCTTGCACTTGCATAATTCGCCATTGGTTGGTCTTCACTTGACCTATAAATACCCCTGTGATGAACTTCTTCATCCACTCTTCACTTGTTCTAAGTCTTGGAAACCCTCTCCTCCTCTTGTTGACTCGCCCAAGAGCCCATCTCCCTTGTGAAGGCCTTTGGCTAAACCCTCTCCCTTTGTGAGCTTTAGCCGAGAATACCCCCCCTCTCTTTGAGTGTTGTTCTCGTGTAATATACCCCCTCTTGGTAGAAATACTCTCAAAAGTATTGTTATAATGCCCAAATTACCTTAGCCATATACCTTGTAGTATTCTAAAGTTATACCTATACAAAAGCCCAGAAATACTATTATACTTCCCTTCAGTCACAAAACCGAAACCCTAAGGAAAAATCTCCATAGTTAGTTGGAGTAATAAGTAGAAGTTGGTTAGAACTTCTAAGGGTTGTTTGGAGCGGGTCGAAGCGCACAGAGTAGGAGCTAAACCTTGCTCAGGATCGACATTTAAACTCGGATAATTATGGGCTTATCGAGGTAATTATCTTGCCCCCCCTATTGTAATTGGAAATTACATGTTGATAGAATATATAGTTGAAGTATACTATATATAGAACTGAACGTAGTTATCGGCAATGTCTTTTGACTTAAGCCTGAATAATAAGAAACCTTTTCGAAAGAAGAGTCTTGAATTGTATGCATAAGGCGTATTCTGATAGACTTGTGTAACTTTTCTGTGAGGTAGAATTGTGCACGTCCGGTTTAGACGTATAACCCCTCGGTTGGCTTGGTGGCGGCACCGATAGAGGAGATTTCTGTGGCGGGGAGGTCTTCGAATTTTTTGTAGAATGTTCTACGATGAGATCTTAATGTTAATAAGCGCCTTGTGGCCTTATAGGTTGAAGTACTACGTGTGGCGCGATTTACTTGGCTTAAGGAGTAGCCAACGGTTGGAAGTACTTGGAGCGTTTTGCTATTAGTCGATACTCGTCGCGAGGTATGTGAACCTCTTCCTATCTCTTCTAGCATGATATGTGTGAACTATGTAGTACGGTAGACGTACATATGCTAAATGTATTTGATTGGTTTAAACATAAAGTGTTATAACGGCTTTATGGGAAGTTGGTTATAACAGCTTTATGTTGGTAAGAAAATACTTGTGGTTTTTAAAAGGTAACTGATTTGAACTATAACTGGCTTGTTATGTGTTAATAAAGAACTTGAAGTATTTCAAAAGATTTTTGAATCATTTGAAAGAAGAAGTAATACTTGGTTTTGAAAACTTAAGAGTTATACTAGCTTTATGGGAAGTTAGGTATAACGGCTTAAGAATGTTTCTTGATTTGGAAATCAGAATGTGTATCGACAAACCAACGCGGCGTTAATAAAAGGAAATGTTTTGACAGATTAAGTATTATTAAAACCGAGAAACTTCCATCTGCATAGAAGCTAAGATGAGACAAAATGATATTTCCTAGATCATGGCTGCTGTAATAAGATTGTTATAAACAAGAATATCCTACTCACATATAAGGCTTATGTTTCTCAGATAGTTTAAAAGAGAATTATATTCTTAAATGAATAAGACTATGAACTACGAAACCTTTCTAAAGTAAGAAACGTGAACATTTGAAATTAGGCAAACTTGGACGTTTGAGAAATAATGTTGTTACTTGATTTTACAAAGAGAAGTGTTTTGCTTTACTTCAAAAGATAATCACTCTATTTTTCATATATTACGGGTATTGTGTGACTTTTGTAAACGTAACGTACCTTTTAAAAAGATAATGTATGCAGTACTTTGGGAATAGATACTCGATCTTGTTAATCATATAATAGAATGTACCTTGTGTGTATAACTTGATTGTGTTGGTTTGTGATAGCCTTGTAATACCTTCGTGTTGATTTGATAAGTAATCATATTAGGATGCTACGTGTGTTAGTATTCTGTGATGTTTGTGTAAAGGGGTTTTCCCTTGATTGTGCTTAGGTTGTTTAAACGATAAACTGTTATGTTGGTATTATACCACTCACCGTGTTTCCGGAGGTTGTCGCCTCCGACGCGGGTAGACTCAGCGTGATGCAGGACCGTGATTCGAGAATACCTCATGCGGGTCCCGGCCTATGCGCGAACTACGAGAGTTCGGAGTTAGTGCGCGGCCTTTATGGTCACGCGATACATGTGGCGTACGCGGATGCGAGTCGGGGCGATCTTACGGGAGTAGCTACCCTCGATGCGGGTTATACCTCATGCGGGCCTATGAGATTGGCCTACGCGAGTGCGGGGAGTTCGGTGGCTAGACGCGCACATTTGATATTGCGGGCGGCGACGGCTTTGATCATGTGGCCTGCAGACAGATATCTTGTCTGATTTATGACCTTGTTAGTATGCTGGGTGTTAGTAGTCGGCTATGCCTTCGCATTTACCTGCACTATTTTATTTGGACACAGTGGGACTGCTGCTCGTGTGTATTCCTTGGTGCTTTTCTATCATCGATCACGGCGGTGGGAAGGTATTCCACGGGCGTGATTGATGTTGTGGGCGTGAGACCCATATTTATGTATTTGAGTGATGACTTGAGGCGTGAGTCACGACTTGATATATCGCTTATTTATTGTGAATCGTAGTTTGGTTATCATACATGTCTCCGCTTTATATAGACTACTATGATTTCATTTCTGATATATTGATTCGCATACCGGTACATGTTAGATCGACCTCCTGGCCGCGTTCACGCCGCAGGTAAGGTACACGATCGTTGATCCTCGCTCTTAGGTCACGATTCAGCGTTTGGAAGCTCCGTTCCTCGGAGGCTTATCTTGGTATAGTCCCTGTTGTTGTAGGTGCTACATTCGTGGTATGACGGCCCCGTCCGTCGTTGTTATCATATCATTCGTAGAGTGTGAAATCTTGTTGTGGCGGGGTTTGTAAAGAAAGGATTAAACTGTTCATTTTGAAAGAGTTGTTATTATTATTTATGCCGAAAGGCAACTTTCTTCAGATATCTGTGTCTCAATTTATACTGTTTCATATCTTGGTTATTTTATATATTCGTGATTACTCGATGTATGACTCGGGGTGCGGGTAAGGCACGATCCACGCCCCGGGTTCGGTCGTGACAAAAGTGGTATCGAGCGATTAATCCTCGGAAAGTGTCTCAGAGTATCGATGAGAGTCTTGATTATCGGTGTGTTGTGCACCACACCAATAATCAGGAGGCTATAGGATATTTAGGATTGGTTTCTATTTCTTCTCACTCTGAGATCGTGCCTTAGAGCTGTGTTGTGAGATGGACCCTCTAACGTATTTCTTTCCTTACTGCTATGCCTCGCGTAGGCAACCCGACCCAGAGGGCAAAGCGGCGGAGGCTGCGAGTAGAGTTCAGAGGTGGCGAGGGCACAAGCCCAATCATTACCTAGGTAGTGCTTCATTCGGGAGTTCTGCGACGTCACTAGCCCCAAGAGTTTTAGCGCGGCGGCGATTCCTCTGCGGCCACGATGTTCGACTTTGATTCGCGGCCAGGAACATAGAGTATAGAGTATACCGATGTACGCGAGTCTTGATGACTATCAAAGAGAGGTTGTGCAAGAGTAATTCTTGATTGGGCTTGAACATGGCACGTGGTCGGGCTTATGCGTGGCCGAGAAACGTGTAATCGACGGGTTAACCAAGGACAACGAGAAGAGGCGAGCGGCAGAGGTCCTTTGGTAACTTTCGAGCGTAGTCGCCTCGCGTGATTAGATTATGCGCATCCACCAATGCGAAAGGTCCTCCGGGGTTCGGGGCGTTCGGTACGCAGGAGTTGGTCGAGCTCGAGCTTAGGTTCGCGATCGCGCGAAGGTTCGGCCATCGGATTCAGTTTTTTTTCTCGGTGTTCCACGGTGTGCGGGCGCCATCTCGGGGAATGCCGTCTTTTAGTTGGTACTTTGTACTGCATGGCCGTCAGTGCGATGTCGAAAGAGTGTCCTTGCGGGAGGACTTAGCCTTCGAGATCGGTGGGTAGTTTGTCATCTTCCTTAGCTATGCGCCTACGGCGAGTTTGATTAGAACGACTAAGGAGTGAAGCGATGATATAGATATAGATATATCCTTAACCTACAGAGATCAGTATGTGTGATGAGGTGAGTATACCTTAAGTGTTATGTTCTGATAGCAGTGTGTTAGTTGTGATTAGAAACTATGGTGGGTTAACCGAGTAAGAGTTTGGGGGATAGAGAAGGTGTGAGCCTTAGAGTTTTATACGTAGAGACCTTAGAGGTAAGGCCATCTCGAGTAAAGGTGTAGTGTTATGTTTGATCCTTATCGGAGTGCTTAGTACACGTGAGATATATTGTGTGATAAGTCCCTGAGTAGTGTGGAATGAAAGAGGGTAGTTGAGCTAAGAAGACCGCTAGGTTTTCGTAACGTGATTAGTGAGATTGTTCCGGATCGGGGAGCTAGTATGGTGCGCGTTGCCGGGTCGGGTTGAGGCCACGATGCGGGTCAACCCGCGGCAGGTTTGGTGGTGGGGTCAGTTTGTGGTGGTCCCGCTTTGGGTTGGGGTTATGAGGGTGTTAGGCCCAAGTTTAGTTAACCAGCGTACAAATTCGTGGATGCATTCGACCAGTAGTCGGGCCGAGGAGGTCAGCCGTCTTGTTTTCTAGCAAAGACCGTTTACTCGGCAGTGTTGATTTATCAGAAAGGTTGTAAGGTCGCACGGGGTGCCTACCTTCACCTTATGAATGACAGTGGAGCAGTGCGGTATCTTTGCTTCCGGAAGTTTTACCAAGCATTTGTTAAGAACTTCAGGTGAGTCTCGAAATCGCGTTCGCCTCGGGCCGGTGTTTGGATTTGAGGTAGTTGTGGGATTGTTGTCTCCTGTGAAGAGTGTTTAAGCTACCATTTTAGTTTTGAATGTCGCCTTATGGGGCCTTGTGGGGCGAAAGTGTAAGTTCTTGGTCGATTGGTTCGATGTTGGCAAGGTGCAAATAGTTAGTTCAGCTTGTTCCATTTGTGGATAGGGGAAGTCATGCAGGAGAGGTTTTGGCACTCGGAGAAATCGTGCGGATAATCGGCGACGCCAGAGTTGAGTTGACGGTCCTCTTGAAAGTACCACCCGGTTTGGGTGCGACGAGTTTTGGAAAGAGAGGAACTTAGCCCAGTTACTTTGGGCCCTTTGAGTTCATGTGAAGAATAGGCGGGTTGCTATATGTTAGCTTTGCCGTCCGACTTAGGAGGCGACGTCCGATCTTCGTATTGTTATGATCGGAAAGTATCGGTGATCCATCAGTGTTCCCGATTAATGATGACCACACTAGAGATAGTAACCGAGTTTTGGAAAAGCGATGTCGAAATGTGGTAAGAGTTCGAGTGTCACGATGACCTCGGGGATCGCGTGCGGCCGGTACCATTTGTTGCGTCGCGAGTGGCACTAGAACCTCGCGGCAAAGTGACAAAAGTGGTATCACGACGAGTAAAGGGAGAAACGAGCATGTATGGCGGCGTTGATGTGATCATTTCTTTTGTAAGGAGAAGGTGCGAAGGAAGTATATTTTAGACCGGAGAGAGGTGTTTGTGGTAATGTTAGAGGTGTTTCCTCGTGGACTTGGATGGAGGTATTTTTGCGGGTGTTTACGTGGCCATGTGTGGCGGGATTGTTCTCGTAAGTATAGTAGTGAAGACTATCTTGGCGCGTTTGTTTTGAGACCTTGAAGGAACATTCGACGAATGTTTCTAAGAGAGGAGAATGTTATACCGTATTTCAGTATATGCGTGGGGCGTGCGTAGAAAATTTGAACTTTTACATAAGCTTGGCGAATTAACTTTGTTCACAACACCCGATTAGAGTCGTTTTCTAAAGCGTTTTCACTTTCGTAGGGAAAATTCGGCTATGACTTTTTATTTTTGCGGATTTTTCAGGGGCGTAACATTTTGGATCAGAGAGGGTGACAAGTGTCACCGCCGGGCGAAGCAGTTAGTGGCGTTTTTGGCTAGCGTTTTAGCATTTTAGTTGCCAAAAATGTTTGGTCAATTGGCTAGATATTTTTGTGTGGATGATGACCAAGTGGGACCCACACAACACACGTGGCTAAATCTACACCTTACACTTGCCTTGCACTTGGCATAATCTTGGCCATTGGTTGGTCTTCACTGACCTATAAATACCCCCTTTGTGATGAACTTCTTCATCCACTCTTCACTTGTTCTAAGTCTTGAAACCCTCTCCTCCCTCTTGACTCTCGCCCAAGAGCCCTCTCCCTTGTGAAGGCCTTTGGCGAAACCCTCTCCTTTGTGAGCTTTAGCCGAGAACACCCCTCTCTTTGAGTGTTGTTCTCGTGTAATATACCCCCTCGTGGTAGAAATACACTCAAAAGTATTGTTATAATGCCCAAATTACCTTAGCCATATACCTTGTAGTATTCTAAAGTTATACCTATACAAAAGCCCAGAAATACTATTATACTTCCCTTCAGTCACAAAACCGAAACCCTAAGGAAAAATCTCCATAGTTAGTTGGAGTAATAAGTAGAAGTTGGTTAGAACTTCTAAGGGTTGTTGGAGCGGGTCTGAGCGCACGGAGTAGGAGCTAAACCTTGCTCGGGATCGACATTTAAACTCGGATAATTATGGGCTTATCGAGGTAATTATCTTGCCACTCCGTAATTGGAAATTACATGTTGATAGAATATATAGTTGAAGTATACTATATATGTAATCAACGTAGTTATCGGCAATGTCTTTTGACTTAAGCCTGAATAATAAGAAACCTTTTCGAAAGAAGAGTGCTGAACTGTATGTACATAGGACTGTATTACAGTAGACTTGTGTAACTTTTCTGTGAGGTAGAATTGTGCACGTCCGGTTTAGACGTATAACCCCCCCCTGGTTGGCTTGGTAGTGGCCACCGATAGAGGAGATTTACTGTGTGGCGGGGAGGTGTCTTGAATTTTACGTAGAATGTTCTACGATGAGATCTTAATGTTAATAAGCGCCTTGTGGCCTTATAGGTTGAAGTACTACGTGTGGCGCGATTTACTTGGCTTAAGGAGTAGCCAACGGTTGGAAGTACTTGGAGCGTTTTGCTATTAGTCGATACTCGTCGCGAGGTATGTGAACCTCTTCCTATCTCTTCTAGCATGATATGTGTGAACTATGTAGTACGGTAGACGTACATATGCTAAATGTATTTGATTGGTTTAAAACATAAAGTGTTATAACGGCTTTATGGGAAGTTGGTTATATGACTTTATGTTGGTAAGAAAATACTTGTGGTTTTTAAAAGGTAGCGATTTGAACTATAAGCGGCTTGTTATGTGTTAATAAAGAACTTGAAGTATTTCAAAAGATTTTTGAATCATTTGAAGAAGTAATACTTGGTTTTGAAAACTTAAGAGTTATACTAGCTTTATGGGAAGTTAGGTATAACGGCTTAAGAATGTTTTCTTGATTTGGAAATCGAATGTGTATCGACAAACCATCGCAGCGTTAATAAAAGGAAATGTTTTGACAGATTAAGTATTATTAAAACCAGAGAAACTTCCATCCGCATAGAAGCTAAGATGAGACAAAATGATATTTCCTAGATCACGGTCTTTGTAATAAGATTGTTATAAACAAGAATATCCTACTCACATATAAGGCTTATGTTTCTCGGATAGTTTAAAAGAGAATTATATTCTTAAATGAATAAGACTATGAACTACTGAAACCTTTCTAAAGTAAGAAACGTGAACATTTGAAATTAGGCAAACTTGGGCGTTTGAGAAATAATGTTGTTACTTGATTTTACAAAGAGAAGTGTTTTGCTTTACTTCAAAAGATAATCACTCTATTTTTCATATACTACGTATTGTGTGACTTTTGTAAACGTAACGCACCTTTTAAAAAGATAATGTATGCGATACTTTGGGAATAGATACTCGATCTTGTTAATCATATAATAGAATGTACCTTGTGTATAACTTGATTGTGTTGGTTTGTGATAGCCTTGTAATACCTTCGTGTTGATTTGATAAGTAATCATATTAGGATGCTACGTGTGTTAGTGATACGTGATGTTTGTGTAAAGGGGTTTTCCTTGATTGCTTAGGTTGTTTAAACGATAAATTGTTATGTTGGTATTATACCACTCACCGTGTTTAGGAGGTTGCGCCTCCGTCGGGGTAGACTCAGCGGTGATGCAGGACCGTGATTCGAGAATACCTCATGCGGGTCCCGGGGCCTATGCGAACTACGAGAGTTCGGGTTAGTGTGCGGCCTTTATGGTCACGCGATCATGTGGCCATGCGGTGCGAGTCGGGGCGATGCCGGGAGTAGCTACACCGACGCGGGCTATACCATGCGGGCCTATGAGATTGGCCTACGCGAGTCGGGGAGTTCGAGGCTAGACGCGCACATTTGATATTGCGGCGGCGACCGGCTTTGATCATGTGCGATGCAGACAGATATCTTGATACGATTTATGACCTTGTTAGTCGTGGGTGTTAGTAGTCGGCTATGCCTTCCATTTACTATTTAATTTGGACACAGTGGGACTGCTCGCGTGTATTCCTTGGTGCTTTTCTATCATCGACGCGGTGGGAAGGTATTCCACCGCATGATTGATGTTGTGGCGTGAGACCCATATTTATGTATTTGAGTGATGACGAGGCGTGAGTCACGACTTGATATGATCGCTTATTTATTGTGGAATCGTAGTTTGGTTATCATACATGTCTCTGCTTTATATAGACTACTATGATTTCATTTACGATATATTCGCATGATACGTACATGTTGTCTTGACCTCGGCTGCGTTCATGCCGCAGTAAAGGTACACCGATCGTTGATCCTCGCTCTTGGGTCACGATTCAGCGTTTGGGAAGCTCCGTTCCTCGGAAGCTTATCTTGGTATAGTCCTGTTGTTGTAGGTGCTACATTCGTGGTATGGCGACGGCCCCGTCGTTGTTATCATATCATTCGTAGAGGTCTGTAGTAATCTTGTGGGCGTGGTTTGTAAAGAAAGGATTAAACTGCTCATTTTGAAAGAGTTGTTATTATTATTTACGCCGAGAAAGGCAACTTTCTTCGAGATATCGTGTCTCAATTTATCTTGTTTCATATCTTGGTTATTTTATATATTCCGATTACTGACGATGACTACCTTGGGGTGCGGGTAGCACGACCACGCCCCGTTCGGGTCGTGACAATAAGTATGCCGAAGAGATTGTTTACATGGCTAAAATGACAAATTGCAAGATCATGCCCATTCCAGTCGACTTGAAGTCGAAGCTTATTGCGGATAATGGAGATTCAATGCTTGATCATTCTCTTTATAGGAGGCTCGCTAGTGCACTTCAACATTTTACCTTTCCTATGCCCGATATTGCCTATGATGCTCAATATGTGTATTTGTTCATGCATATTCTCAGGGAGCCTCATTTTACAGCTCTTAAACATGTGATTCGGTACGTTAAAGGTACCCTTGACTATAAGTTACATATTTATCCATCTGCACCGACCAAGATGATATCATATACGGACGACGATTCAGGTAGCTATTTAGAAACACGTCGATCTACTTCCAGTTATTGTGTATATTAGGTGATAACCTCATCTTGTGGTCTGCCAAACGACAAGCTACACTTTTTGGTTTGAGTGTAGAAACGGAATATAGAGGCGTTGCGAACGTTGTTGCCGAGATTCGTTGACTCAGATACCTCCTTTTAGAGCTTCATTGTCCTTTATGTAGTGCATTTATTGTCTATATGATAACATATTTGCTATCTATTTGTCTCATAACCCGGTTCAGCATCAGCGAACCAAACATATTGAGATGGATATTCATTTTGTTTGTGAGAATATTGTCATATGCCATGTTCGGGTGTTACATGTTCCTTCCTCATATCAGTACACAATATATTTACCAAGAGACTTCCTCAGCATTGTTCCTTGACTTCAGATCGAGTCTGAGCGTCTGGCCTCCTCTCGCTCCGACTGTGGGGGTGTGGTAGAGAATACGTAAATATTCTTCATATATTCTGTATTTATTAATTTTAGTGTAATTATGTAAAGTAGATATTATCATACAATTATTATTACAATTGTAAACTGAAAGAAATAATTCCTTGATTATTTTTCATTAATGAAATAGTATATATACAATTTATAAATTTCCATAATAGAAAACATATTTCTATTCTAATCCCAAAACCCTATTCTAGTAGTACAAGAATCATATAATTATGGTAAATGTACAAGACTAATTAATGTAATATTTACACTACAATATTATAACAACAATACCAAAATTAACTGCCCACCCCGTGGGCTGAGCAACGACACACCCGCGACCATAAATACAAAAGATATACACGTGTATATCGTGTATACTAATGTATATTTAACACACACCCGCATTCATAGCGGGTGATGTTCGTACTCTGTGACTGCCTATAAAATCTTCAAAAGGACCGAGGGAAGATCATTTGTAAAGATATCTGCAATTTGATACCTGGAAGGGACATGACAGACGCGTACTTGTCCACGAGCTACCTTTTCGCGAATAAAGTGAATGTCCATCTCGATATGTTTATTGCGCTGATGCTGAACTGGATTACCAGAAAGGTAGATGGCACTAACATTATCACAACAAACCAAGGTAGCTTTTTGAATAGGACAATGAATCTCTAAAAGAAGATTACATAACCAACAGGATTCAGAGACCACATTGGCTACCCCTCGATACTCAGCCTCTGAACTAGAGCGGGACAACATCGATTGACGCTTTGCAGACAAGGAGACCAAGTTATTACCAAGAAACATACAATAGCCAGATGTAGAGCGTCTGATGTCTGGACAACCACCCCAATCAACATCTGTATACGAGATAAGTGTAGACGTCGATGAAGGATATAAATCTAAGCCAAAGTTAAGTGTCCCCTAGATGTATCAAATAATATGTTTGAGCACATTCATGTGCTCAACCCTGGATCATGCATAAACAAACAAACTTATTATATGGTATATGTAATATCTAGTCTCGTGAATATAAGATACTGAAAAGTCCTGCAAGACTGCGATAGCGAGTTGGATCCTCATAAGGGGAGCCATCCGCAATCCCTAGCTTGGGTTTAGTATCAACTGGAGTGGAAGTGGACTTACATGACGATATGCCAGCTCGCTCAATGATCTCAGCTGCATACTTCCGTTGTGATAAGAACAACCCACATGCATGACGAGTGACAGCAATCTCCAAAAAATAACTCAAGAGCCGCATGTCTTTCATAGCAAACTCAGAAATGAGCATTGTCATGATAGAATGGTGTACATATAATAATATATAAGCCAGTGAAGAACCACGACGATATATGAATAATGAATTATCAGACCTGCTGTGGGAGAACCCAATAGTTGAAACATAGTCTGCAAACCTCTTATACCAAGCCCGTGGAGACTACTTAAGCACATACATTAACTTCTTCAATAAACAGACATGATGAGGATATTTGGGAACCCTAAACCCCAAGGGCTGATGCATATAGATCGTCTCCTTGAGATCACCATGTAAGAAAACATTATTCACATCTAATTGATGAATGTGCCATGCTTTCGAAAGAGTCAAGCTGAGCACAGTGTGAATTGTAGCCGCCTTGAGCACCAGAATTAATGTCTCATCACAATCCACACCAACCTGTTGAGTCTTACGATCACCCACAATACGAGCCTTATGCCTCGTAAAAGAACCGTCAAAATTGTCTTTATGAGAAAAAATCTACATAGACCGAATAATATTAACACTAGTTGGACAGAGTACTAACTCTCATGTCTTATTATCAATAAGAGCATTATATTCGTCGGTCATAATAATTTTCCAATTTGGGTCATTTAAACCAGACACGTGATTACGGGTACATGTGATTTAAGATTATTAGAATTTAAATTAAAATATCTTTTTGGTTTAAAAATACCCCATTGACTACGACTGACTAGTCGATGACTCGGGGGAGAATTGAGCGAATTTTGGAAAACATCGGGACACGTGACAGGCAGGCCAACGGGCAGTGGGCCTGCTGGCCCAACTATGAACGATAACACTGTCTGAAGTCAAGACTTGTCCGGTTTCCGGATTGGACTGGGCAACTGGCCCAATTACGGATACTGGAACAGAGGATGGCCCAAGAATGCTACTAGAAATAGTGGTGGGAGACGGGACTGTAGGTCCAGCGAGCAGTGGGCCCGTTGGCGAATTTTAGGCGTGGGATATGTCTAAAAAATGACGGATAATATACGGAGAGACGGTGTCGTCCAAAAAATTATACGAACTTAGCATGAGACTACTCACTTTAGCAAAGAAAAATTGAGTTTCATAAAAAATAACATGGCGACTAATGATGATTTTATTATGAGGATAAACCAAAACATTTGTAACCACGATGATTAAACGGATAACCCAAAAATAAACAAGGGGTAAAACGGGTATGAAGTTTGTTAATTGTGGTAGACGAAAACAACTGATAATATAAGCACCCAAAGACCCTAAGATGTGAATATGAAGGAGTCTTATTATATAAGATTTGAAAATGGGACGAATATGCCAAACATTTGGTAGGAAGAATGTTAAGGAGATAAATAGTCATTTGTAGAGCATGGTACCAAAAGGAAGGAGGTGCGAAAGAATGGATCAATAAAATTCGGATAATATTATTAATGGTATAAATTTTGCGTTCGACTTTTCTATTTTGTGAGGACGTATGAGGACAAGAGAAACGAAAATTGATACCAATTTTACCACAAAAATCCCGAAACAACCCATTATAATATTCTTTTTCATTATCACATTGAATATTCATAATTTTCCATTCGAATTGGGTACAGATGAAATGTCTAAATTTTAAGAAGGTGGAAAAACGTGAGATTTTTCGGTAACGGAAAAGTCCATAAAAATTAGAATAATCATCCAAAAAAGAATATAATATCGATGACCCAAAGAACTGATTACGGGAGATGTCCATAAATCGCTATGAATAATATCAAATGACATTAAAGTACGGGAATGAGAGTCTACAAACGACAATCTAACAATTTTCCCTAAAGAACAAGATTGACAAATTGGAGTACTACGCATACCCTTACAAGAAATAAAATTATTTTTATCTAAGGAAGACAAAATGTATGACCCCGGATGACCTAGACGAGCATGCCACAAGGAATGAGGAAGGGTTGTAAATATAGATGGCAAGGCTGGACTCGAGAGACCAGAAGTTGGCGTGATAGGATAAAGATCTCCCCAAATATCACATCTCATGAGAGGAATCGCCATCTTGAAATCCTTCACAAAAAATCCAAAAGGATAAAAAACAACAAAAATAGAATTATCAGTGGTGAATTTACGGACAAGCATCAAGTTTTAATCAATTTAGGAGCATGAATTGTATTTTTCAAAGATAAGAGGTGGATGTGTGTGTCGGGGGGGGGGGGGGGGGGAGAGGGGAGACAACATTTTATGACCATAACCACGAATAGGAATTGAATTACCATTACCCGCCATTATGCCATGATTATTGCTCAAATTAGAATAAGACGAAAGAGTACATTGGTCCGTCGTCATGTGAGTATTGGCTCCGGTGACCATGTACCACTTTGGGTGCAAGGGATTTATCCCAAGTATGTGCATCGCGACTTCAATATCGATATGTGTGGGGCCCACTACATGATGGGCCTGCGGAGGTTGAGGCCCAAACACACTGGCCTGCTGCCTCGACCTAGAAAACTGCCTTGCTGCCGAGACTGGACTCGAGAAACTGGGCCTAGTTTCTCGGGACTGGAAAATAGCCATTGTATGGCGTGACTGGAGTGGCCCAGTTCCATGGCATAGGGGCCCACTGTTGGGCCCAATTTTGCTCATGTTGCTGCCCACTGCCCGAGGGCCACCACCGCCGCCGCCACCATTGTTGCTACCTCGATTCTTGCCATTATTTTTTCAATTCTGACCCTTTTTGTCACCATTGTTGTTGCGGTTTTGCCGGAATTATTGCAGACAGATGGAGAAAAAATTAACTCGGTCATCATTACGATAGGCAGGCCCCTAGTGGCCGCTTTCTTAGCCAATCCGGCTTCTTCGAGCATGAGCATGGAACGAGCCTAATAAAACTGAGAAAGATGACTGCTCTGACGTAGAAGCATACCGACTCCACTATAGGCCTCATATAGGCCTGCGATCATCTGAAGGACGAGATGATCGTTTGTAACGGGAGCACCACGTTGCGGAGTTGGTCCGTCAATTCCTTCAACCTTTTGCAATATGCTGAGACGTTAGAGAAATCTTCCACATTGACGTGGGAGAATTCATGCTCAAGGGTAACATCACGAGAATTTTGATTATCTTGGAATATATCACACATTCTATTCCAAGCCGCCATCACCGTAGCGTCTGGTTCGATAATCGTTTGCAACAGGTCGATAGAAATAATGGAATAAATCCACTGAAGAACAATAGCATCAAGGGTCGTCCATAATTTAGGATCATCTTGTTTAGGTACCTCCATATCAGCAGAAGCCGCGGGGATAATGTGATGGAGGACTTATCGAGGATAGGTTCTCGGTCCAAGACTGGTGGTCAACGAAAAAAGTTGGGAGAAAAAGAACCTAGACTTCTGATACCATAAAAGAAATAATCCCTTGATTATTTTAATTAATGAAAAAGTATATATACAATTTACAATTTTTCATAATAGAAAACCTATTCCTATTATAATCCCAAAACCCTATTCTAGTAGAACAAGAATCATATAATTATTGTATTAATGATAAGAATCCAACAAGAGAAAATTACACAATTCTACACTTAGACCTTAATAGTAAATTTCTATTAGGGTTAAATAGGGAGTGTAATTGGTAAAAACGATTCTAATTAACTCCGACAGGTTATAATAAAGTACTCTGCATGAGAAATGTTTTGAGATCAGTGTATACTTAATAACATAATTAATGGAAATGATTGTGATTAATTTTCAATTAAAATTTAAAATACACGTCGTTCATAAACTAGAAGCTGACGCAAGAAGGCCAAAAACAAGAATAATATTCTATTTTGGTTACTACGTGAATTGTTGTTGGAATCAACTTTTCTTTTAAGTTTAAAATAATGCAACTTGAGCAAATGATCGGTGGAAACTTGAAAAAAAAATGAAGTCAACTCCGCCATTGCCCATGGGCATATAGTCCAAGTTATATATATTGAGGCGGTGCTAAAATTTTGAATTTATGAATTTTGAATTGTTGAAAGAACACAATTTATTAGGTTTAAACTTGTTAGTAAATTTATTTAGACATTCAAACTATGACTTATTCCAATTGAGCATATGAACATTTGATAAAGTCTTCTTATTTGACCTTCACGATTATCAAATTTTGAAATTTTCTCCGCGTGTCCTGAAGTGTTATGTCACGCGAATAAGTTAACAACTTAAAATATGTTATATTCTTTAATTATATGCATTAGTTTCAATAAGCCATTAAATCTCAAGCAAGTTCCAATTTTGGATGATGTGTATAATTAAAGAAGATAACATATTTTATGTAGTTAATTTAACTACTTAATAGACGTTTCAGAAAACGCGTACAAGTTTTTTCAAAATTTAAATCGAAAGTGTTTAATAGAAACAATGTATCACGTGTTTAGATGCTTAATTAAAATAAATCATAATTTAAATGTCTAAATAAAATTTACTGTCAAATATAACATATTCATGATGTATTAAGCAAAGAAAAAAAAATGAAAGAGGATACTAACACTGTTCAAGATACTGTTTTATAACGATAGATGACAGTTAAATACTGATACATTAAAGGGTTTGCTTTCCAGCAACTCAATGTTGAGTTAATGACTTAATGTGAATAAAGTGTCGTTCACACCATAATATACCTAGTCTTCTAGTTGAAACATTCATGTTAATTCATAATCATTCACCAAACATTGTCATCATTTTAGCATAAAGAAAAAGAAGGAAACCACAACATGCACTGATGTTAATTGACCTGATCCACTTCAACTAGAGTAGTGCTTTATAAATACAAACGTACATTGACGGAGTCAGAATTAAAAGTTTATGAACTTTGAATATGTGATTAAATTTATAATTGTCATAATTATCATTATATTCAAAATTAAATATTTATATATATTTAATAAATTTTATAATATAAACCGACAATATTTAATTTAACTGAACGCGTAATTAATACTCTCCCTTAGACCCAAAAGGATAGGGTTTCGTGTTGTGGAAAACTTGGATTAGATCTCAATTCTTAGGTGAATCTCTCTACTAATTAATGGACTATGTCAAGTTATACGACGTCGGCTTTGATTTTGACTTCTACATTATGGCGGTTTGATTTTTTGAAATCTTAAAGGGGGCCAATGTACTTGTATTTAAAAAATAGCGATGACTAATTTGGAATAGACTTATAGGCTCGCTCGGTCTTTTCTTTTGGTCGGTCTTGTTTATTCCTAGTGGCTAGTGCTTAATATCTACCTGCGACGTTTTAAATTTAAATTGTACTTTCCAATATGCTTATTCGATTCAATATGCATATTCGAATTGAACGATTCTATTAGAACAAGACATGAAACGTCTATTATAACAAAACACGAAACACATGCTCAGCAGTCAATTCTTTTGGTGTCCCATTTTGATCTATATCATATCTAATAAAATATAATGAGATTTCTCATGGATCTATTCTAATTTTAGGGTTAACCAAAAGATTTTTTTTTTTAATTACATGAGTTTCAAATTGAAATTTGAATTTACTTAGTTACTAATGTACAAGTCTACATGATTTCTTTTCTCCTTTTTTAAGTCTAGACAATTACTTATTGCTATTATTAGTTCATCACTTGGGAGATTAATTATGGATCTAGAGACATATTTAAAATTTGAAGTTTATAAGTTTTAAATTTTTGATATTTTAAATTATTGAATTCTAAATTAATAGTTTATATATATTAAATAATTTTTTAAAGGCAAATACACAATTTGAACAAAAGAATACTGAATTTTACACACTAGTACTTTTTTTTTACTTATGTATCTGAATCCAATTTTCCAAGTCCAGTCATGTGTCAAATTGTCTTCAACTCACATGCAGTGTCTTCTGCATGCGACTTTTGAAAAATGAAAAATTTTAGGGCCAATTTTTTTATTTTTTATTAAGTAGTAGTAGCCAGAATTTACTGTAAATGCTCATAATTCACAGATCTTAATCCAATTAAGAATTAAAATATGACCCCAAAAATATTTGAGACCGCACTCTAAAATAACCTGTATGAATCACATAATAATCTATTGAACGTTAAAGCAAATCAACAGAAAATGTTATGTAATAAATAGGATATTTTTCTTTCCCTTTAATAGGCACTGTGTATAAATTTTCCTATTTCGTTCTTGACAGGTGACTAGACAAAATCATGTATTATTTACTATCTTATATAGCCTCTTAAAAAAACTCATTCATATGCACTCAATCATTTATATATTTACTCTTTATTTTACGAGTCAAACTTCTCCCTCAACTTTTAATAATAGTCATTTCCCCCCTCATATGTCAATTGATTTATTAAAATGACTATTTTACTTTTTCATTATCAACCTTTGTCTTATTTTTCCACTTCTTTCAAAATCATGATATTTTTTTTTAAATTTATGTAACAAATTTACTTATCAAAAAATTAAATACTGATTATTTTCGAGATAAGAAAACGAGAAATACTAATTGAGTTTATAAACTATTGCGTTCTATAATAAAATAAATAAGCAAATTTAATTTTATTAATGATAAACAAAACTCTAAAATCTACTTATATAAGTGAAAATAATAGGGAGTAATAACTTTATAAACACATTTCAATGAGTGTAATACACAACTAATTGATAAAAATAAAATAAATTCCTAAATATTATCTATTTATATTATGAATGAATTCTAAATTATAATTTAGAAAATATATCATCAATGGCAATCAAAACTCGTTTATTTATATAGACAATAGATAATAAGAAAGAAGTGAAACACTAATACACATATGCACACACAAACATCATAAAAAAATAGTGTTAGATTTTGTAACAAATTCATAAAAGAATAATTTTTCTTATAATGTTACTTAACTAAAATTGAAATCTATATTGAGATATAAAATTATTTAAATTATAGGTGCAATGCCTAAAACAAAGTTGAGGAATGTAACGGATTTTCACTCTTTTTTTTTTTTTTTTTTTGCTGACGAAGGAACCCGCAGCCGCTGCTCTTTTGAATGCGCACAGGATAAACCCCGGATTTTCACTCTTAAACAATTCATTTCCTTGATAAGTATGACTATATATTTTCACATTTATTTTATATCTTGCTATTTGTTGTCCCCATTTATATATTTTTGTAATAACTAGTTTTGTTCTGAGCCGAGTGTATACCGAAAAATAGCATTCTACCTCACAAAAATAAATATAAGGTTTGAGTATATTCTACCATACCTTGCGTGATTACTAGGTTTGTTGTTGTTGTAAACAATTCATTGAAGTAGGTCCTATGAAATATTGTTTCAAACACATAGATGAATATTGATAATTGCGCATTGAAATCTGTTATTGATACATTCGTGAGAATAATTAGGCAATCTTAGCAGTTAATTAGAGGTACAAGTAGATGGGCATCCCCCATAAAATTATTGAAATTAGAAGAGTCCATATAGACAATAATCAACCTGCCTGCTGGTTTCCTAGTTCCTTCTGCTTCAAGCATCAATGAAGACTGAAAAAAGTAAAACGCACGCAGGTGAATACCAAAAGACGGAAAGAAAAGAAAAGAAATCAGTTTTCGACGTAAAAAAGAACTAAATAAATGCTTTTTAAAACCTTTTTCAGAACTATTTAGTTACACAAATATGAACCATTTCATCAGATATTCAAATTCAGGTGGATTGTATTCCCTTTAACTATATTAAAATTATGATTTTAATCCCAAATATAACAATACGAACCATGTGAATTCTTTTCCAGTCATTTTAAGCCATTTCATCTAAATACTTTTATGACGTGACGTTATGTATATTCATTGAGTAAAGTTATTTTTATCTTCAATAATATTTTTTTCAATTCTACAACTACGACAATAACAAATTTAGTATAATCTTACAAGTGAAATTTGAGAAAGGTAGAATCTCCATAGACCTTACTCCTATCTCATTGAGGTAGAAATATTGTTGGCTCAAATATCGCATATTAAAATAGTTAGAAAAAAATATAGAATTAAAAAAGATACACAAATAATATGAAAAATATTACATAAGTAACAGGGATCAAAGACAAAAAGCTATGGAAATAATGCTATTATTAAATATAAAAAAATGATTAATAATTTATGGCGTAATTCTTAAGATGAAGAATTAGATGTCTTAATTAATACTCGTACCCCAATACTTTGAAATAATACTATTCAAGATTTAAAATTTAGGGTATGAGAGAGAGAGAGAGAGAGGCCGTCACGTTGGGGTTAATGATCTTAGGAGAGAGGGTTTAGATATAGAGCGAGAAACAAGGCGCGGAGAGCAGAGAGAGAGAAAAAACTCTTTGCCATTTTTGTTGGTAGTCTAGGGCACGAATATCAATATTCAAAGCTATAATTAAATTAAATAGATCCTGCTGTTTTGATCACATTTTGGTATCCGATAGGAATTGATTGAGCTAAGGAGATCTATCTTATTCCGGATCTGTAGGGGGGATATTAAATCGGCCGGAACGACGCCGTCTGATGATAGAGGTATTGAAGGTTTAAGGAAATAACGATGAAATGGGCAACATTGCTTAAAGACTTGAAAGAAAAAGTCGGTCTCGCTACTCAGTCTCCTTCTGCTACATCATCCCCTTCATCTTCTGCCTCCTCGCCTTTTCGTGATACCAATGCTTCTTTTCCCATCCAAGACTTCACCTACTCCCCTTCAAGGTATTCATTTTTTGCCTACTTCTCATTTGCCGTGCATTCCATGTGCTAAATTTCAAATGCACTCATCTTAACTTGTCAATGATTAGGACTATTTCCGATAGCTTTCAATTATAATGAGGATAGTAGTAACCGTTTGGATTGAGGCTTAGCTAGCGTTTGACCATAGATTTGGTTGAAACTTGAAAAATTGAGTTTTTCAACTTGTGTTGAAAAATTGTTCTTGTGTTTGGACATGCATTTTACTTGGGAAAAAAATGAAGTTTTGTGAGTTGAAGTGAAATTTCAAACTCTTTGAAGATAAATTTTTGAAAACTGATCAAATTTCATGAACAAACAATGTTTTCAAATTATTTTGAAAATCTATGGCCAAACGGGAGCTAGTTTTTGTTAAACAGTAAGCCTATTTTAGTTCGAGCGAAGGATTCTAAGTGCCAAATGAAGCTGCTGCTCGAAAGTTGGCTGCCTTGTTTGTGGGTCATGTTTTGATTATGTAATGTACTTTATCGTGTTGCCTATCCTTATGACACTAGTGCGATCTGGTGAAGGAGTTTTCACTTGAACTTATTGATTAGTGATAACTGAGAACATACTACATCTTTTACCCCCCATCAACCAAACTACATCAAGTGCATGCAATTGGTGTACTCTTTAGTTCAATGATTTTTGTTCCATCAAAATCGTTGAAAAAATTGTTCTAAGGTTACTGATAAATAGGCTTAATGACCAATCAGGAGTCTACTTTTTTAATGGTCCCTATACCTTCTATTATATTAGTAAAGGGCCTTTAGGCTTGACTTATAAGATATATAGGGATTTTTCCTTTACCAGTGTTTCTACCAACTTCTTAATTGGTAGTCTAGTAGATCTACATGCTCTAGTCTTCTCCTTGCTTTTGGAATCATTTAAATCTGCAGGAGTGCCAGAAAATATTAGAGAACTGCTTACCAAAGAGTGGAAATTAAGATGAAATTGGTGTATGCCTTTTTTCTTCATAAGTAAGGAAATGGTGTATTGATGATTTTACATGGAATTAGTTGTGCTGTGCTGTTGGATTTTTACATTTGTTAACTGGAATGGAAAAGATTTCCCTGGGAGCATTTTGTCACTGTCCCTTACCAACTAATGGAAAGAAGTTTTAATTTACTAATAGGAAAGCTATGTGGTAAAATACCGGAGCTCGATGTCAAAACTAAAGTGAAACTGAAAGTTATCGTCCTTACAACTTGAATCTATAAGAGTCATTGGATTTCTATTTCTTTTTTGTAGGTGTCTGTGAGTCATATGACAGTACGGAACCAAGTGGATCTGTAAAATTAAATTATTGACATTATGGTCTAAGGTACAACAAACATACCCAGTGTAATCCTACAAGTGGGGTTGGAAGGATAAGATGTACGCAAACCTTACCCCTACCATTACAAGTGGGGTTGGGGAGGATAAAATGTACGCATACCTTACCCTACCTTTGTGGGGTATAGAGGATAGACCCTCAATTCTAAAAAGTGCAATCAAAGCAAGATATAAAGGAAAATAACGACAACAAAATAGCATGATAAATAAAGCAATCTAGTAGTAAAATGAAGAATAAGATACTATACGAATACTAGGTAAAACTTGTTGAGCATAGAATTAAAATATTGAAATTGTGCTTTCTCTAACAACTTAAGCCTTAAGCTTTTAGATGAGATGGTCACACACTTCAATATGGTATAGACCAGGCAGAGGTCCTGAGATCTAATCTCACCACCACCCATTATCAAAAAGAATTTCCACGTGCTTGGCCCATGAAAAAATCAGTCCCTCACGTGAGGGGGCGTGTTGAGCATCCAATTAAAATATTAAAAGCGTGCTCTCACTAACCGCTTAAGCTTTTAGATGAGATGGTCATACAGTTCAACGAAACTACTAAATACGGAGATAATGAGAAGAGGAGACTAGCTCCTTGCTTCTCCCTCATAAAAGTACTACAACACACGGGTACCTACTATCCTCGTACTCTAATCCTCGACCTCCAAACATTCCTATCTAGGGTCATGTTCTCATTAAGCTAAAGATGTACTATGCCCGGTCAATCACCTCCCCCTAGTTCTTCTTTGGCCTACCTCTACATCTCCTAGAACTTGCTGATAGCGTAACTCTCGCACCTCCTTACTGGTGCCTCCACACCTCCTCTTCTCATGGACGAACCATCTCAGCCTTGCTTCTTGCTTCCCTCATCTTGTTCACCACTGAGGCCGCTCCCAATTTGTCCTGTATAATATTATGGCCTGAAGTATGGGTATGATTATATGGGCGTTTTTGAAGAACATTTGCCAAGTGTTAAGGGTTTGTAGTTGGATGGTTCCGCCGTCATGTCTGTCCTTGAATAATATTTGTATATGAAGTAGTAAGTTGGACATTTGTTTGTGTGTTTTACCTGTTCCTAGTTGCACTGTTGAGTGAAAAACTGGTATTATTACTATCACATAGTAAGTTTTGCAAATATGAAATAACAAAATACGTTAGTCCTATATTACTTCTACCTCCTTTGTGGTGGAATGATCTTTGCTGTAACTATCTTGTCACTACACCGATGACTTCTTTCAGCTAACGTGTTTAACCTGTTGTAAGTTACTCCAATCATGTGGACTTTTTCTTTCCCGAGATTGTACTATGTTTTTGCCGGTTAACTTTAAGCGAATTTTCATATGAAATAAGCTCCTGTTGAATAATGTTTAAGGAGTTTAAGATCTAACCTTCCATTACCTTTTTTCCCTGTTATTAAAAACAGTGACAAACATGAACTGGAGTTGGATTTTAAGAGATATTGGGAAGAGTTCCGCTCCTCAAGCTCGGAAAAGGTTATTTTCATATGTTGTGTGTGTGTGTGTGTATATATATATATATATATATATATGAAACAAAGTAATGCCTGCTTTGTCATCAAAGTTGTTAATGTGTCATTTCTTTTCTTTGTTTCAGGAGAAGGAAAAGGCCTTGAACTTGACTGTTGATGTTTTCTGTAGATTAGTGAAGCAACAGGCAAATGTAGCACAGTTGATTACTATGTAAGGAAGCTGTAGTTATAGCTGTTTGTTAAATTTGTTTTTTGACTTTCTTTTTCCACTCTATTTACCTTAATCTGCACTGCTGTCAACGCCTCTCTTTCTCCCACACTGAAAGAAATAAATGAAAATTAAAGCTGCCCATGGTTAAGTTATTATTTAGTCTAACCCTGTCAAATGCACTATGACATTGATGATATTTTTTTATGCTTTATTCTGTTGTCAGCATATGGTTGTTAACCAGTACTTTGTTCCTTTTTACAGGTTAGTAGAGACACACATATATTCCTTTGTTGTTGGAAGAGCTTTTGTAACAGATATTGAAAAGTTGAAACTTAGTAGCAAAATAAGATCCTTGGAAGTTGAAAGAGTGTTAAACTTTTTCTCTGAAGTTACCAAGGTTGATTACTTTTCTGTTTATATCTGAGATTCATGTTTCCTTCTAAGCCCATTCCTAGTTTGATTTTTTTTTATCTTTGATTATATTAAGCAGGATGGCATCCGGCCTGGTGCAAATCTGTTGTATGCGATAGAGGTCCTTGTCTCTGGTGTATGTCCTCTAGCCTCTTGAGTTCTTTATATTTTGATTACTTTCTTAGTTCATGCTATTGAACTTAGTAATAAACTTTAGGTAATTTGTTTCTTTAAATGTCTTTGGCATATGTTAAATATCTTCATCAATTTGGCATATCTTAAACCACCATTTGAAGAGGTGGGCCCACTTGCTGGGGTTTTAATTGGGGTTAAGGATAATATACGTACTTGTGATATGCCTTCAACTGCGGGTTCGAAGTTATTGGAGAATTATAAACCACCATTTGACGCTACTGTTGTTGGGAAAGTGAAGGAATTTGGTGGGATTGTTATCGGGTAGACTAATATGGATGAGTTTGGTAGGGGAAGTACTACTGAAGGCTCAGCTTATCAGGTGACAGCAAATCCGTGGGATTTGTCCCGAGTACCAGGTGGTTCATCAGGGGGCTCAGCTGCAGCTGTTTCTGTCAGACAATGTATGGTATCATTGGGAAGTGATACTGGTGGAAGTGTTAGGCAACCGGCATCTTTCTGTGGTGTTGTTGGTCTGAAGCCAACATATGGGTGTGTCTCCATTTACGGACTTGTTGCATATGCTTCATCTCTGGATGTTGTTGGTTGTTTTGGCTCATCAGTTACTGATGCAGGCATTCTCCTTCATGCAATTTCTGGTCACGACAAGTTTGACGCAACAAGTAGCAAGAGAGAAGTTCCCGACTTTGCTTCCCAATTTATTGCAAGTGATTATTTGGACTCCAGACCTCTGAAAGGACTGAGAGTTGGTCTGATCCGGGAAACCATTGAAGATGGAGTTGACCCGGAAGTAATTTCTTCAATCCGTAGTGCAGCTAGTCATCTTGAAGAACTTGGATGCACTGTCACTGAGGTCTCATTGCCATCCTTCTCTCTTGGATTGCCAGCTTACTATATCCTTGCTTCATCTGAATCTTCTTCAAATTTGTCCCGTTACGATGGTGTCAGGTATGGGAAACAAGTTGTTGCTGATGAGTTAAACTCCCTTTACGGGGAATCCCGTGCCGGAGGCTTAGGTTCTGAGGTGAAAATGAGAATCTTAACGTGGACATATGGTCTGTCTGCTGGTTATTATGATGCATACTGCAAGCGAGCCCAGCAGGTAAGGATTTTGGTAAGGGAAAGCTTCAGGGCAGCATTAGATGAGAACGATGTTTTGATTTCACCTGCTGCACCATCAGCGGCTTACAAAATTGGTGAAAAGAAGAACGATCCATTGTCAATGATGCTGGTGATATCATGACTGTCAATGTTAACTTGGCTGGTCTTCCAGCATTAGTTCTCCCGTGTGGATTTGTTGATAACAAGTCTGTGTCCCTTCCTGTTGGTATTCAGATGATTGGTGCTGCGTTTGAAGAGGAGAAATTGCTTAAAGTAGGCCATATCTTTGAGCAGACACTGCAAGGTTGCTCTTTCATTCCTCCTCTAGTTGCTGATGAATTGGTGTGCTAGTCGTGAATTCTTGCACAGTTTGGCCCCGTATTCTTCCATTTACAGAAGTTAATGAACCTAATGACTTCGTGATATACTCTGGAAAAATTTCTGGGTGGAAAGCTCTATGCTAATAAGGAAGACGGATGCGTCTATCGCGTATCAAATGTTCCACCAAGCCGTTGGGCTCGTGCAACTGTTGCCAAAAAGAATGTTATGTTCGGAAAACTTTCTTGTGCTGGATTTTTTAAGAGGATTGGCGTATAATAATATGCGCCAATCGAGAATTTATAAGAACTCTCAGTATCTTGGTTGCTTGTAGCTTGTTGGAAGCATTTTTGTTTGTAAATTAAATTAGCATGCATCAATTTTGACACTTCGATGTCACATTTATACATTTCATCAAAAATATAGATTTACTTTTATCAAGGTAGTAGATTTGTGACTCAGTATGGCAGTCTAAATTTCAGTCGTATATGAATTATGTTGCTCGGACACTTCAATATCCTTGCCGCACCCGTGTAGACACGACATGGGTGTAGGTGTGGGTGGGTAAGACCCACACCGGATTTGATCAACCTAAATTGAGTGCTTTGACTACATATATGACCGAGAAGTATAGATTGATTGAGTGTGTGGTTTGATTTTTGGGTGGGTATGTAGTTAGTTAGTTATATAAAGTATGAGAATGTTTTTGCTATTTCACGAGATATCTTATGAATAAAATATTAGGTGTTTATAAAGAATTAAATTTAATTAGTTTTAGTTCAATAGCTTTAATTAATCGAGATATATATTTTATATGTCGTAATATACATTTATTGGCCGTATCCTAGCACCTGTATCCGCACTTAGATCCATACCCCCTAATCCTAAAATTTATGTGATGAAGAATCTGACCTTTAGATCCGCATCTGATTCCGAGCAACTTAGGGATGGAGTGCTGCTTAAGGTTCGCGAGAGGATAGAGAAGAAACTTAGTTCTTTGATGTATATTAAACTTTCTCAATTGTGACAAGTATGTATGTATCTACAGCCCGTCGACAAACAATCTCTCCTTGATTCTGGAATCTTGTGCTGTCTCATTCATATTCTCAACTCTCTTCTTGGTCCTGATGAGGGATATCTGAGGCAAAAAGTTAGTAATGACGAGGAGCTGTTACTGACAGAGGAAAATCAGGATAACATGGAATCGAACCGCCGGCTTGAGGTACCTTCCTTGATTGTTCTTTCTTCGTTATAACTTTTTTGAATTTCCCCGTCGGTTCTGTCAACACAATCATTTTATAGGCTCAGAGCTGTTTTAAGGTACATCTGTATTATGTTGTCCAGACTTGTGATTTGTGTGAGGATAATCAAAGCTTCTTGAAGCCAAATTTCAATATTGTCACTTCATTGCTTAATTGTATGAATTTTCAGAGGTCAGATATTCTCACCATGCAGGTTGAGGGAAGTGTGGTACATATCATGAAGGCATTGGCCGCCCACCCTTCTGCTGCACAAATTCTGATAGAAGACAACTCCCTTATGTTACTTTTTCAAATGGTTGCCAATGGTTCTTTAATTGCTTTTTCTCAGTATGAGGAAGGCCTCGTGCCACTGCATACCATTCAGCTACACAGACATGCTATGCAGGTAAAGCTTATCTTTGCAGCTGTAAAAGAGATTCACAATGCCGAAGCAGTGGAGTAATTACGTTTCAATTATATGTTGAATTTCAGTTTTAACCCTCTGTCTGTTTTATATTGTTTTCTCTCCAGATACTTCGTCTTCTTCTGGGTAATGACAATGGTAGCACTGCCAAGTATATCCGGAAGCATCATTTGGTATGCCTTTCTAATATTTACTCTAGCTAATAATGTGTTAAATAGATTGTTGTTATCTTATAGTGTTATTTTTGTTACCTTTTGGTCCTTTCCAAAAGTGGACGTTTTCCCCCCTTTTTTTCTTTGAGGAGCTATGAATAAAGTTACATAACGCTTAAAGCAACTTCTTTATCCTGCTTTCCAGAGCATAAGCTCATCTGATTGATCTATACTGTCTTGAAGGTGGTACACAAATTTCATGAACATGTACAAGTTTTTGCCAGACTCTAGGATAGCTGTTTCATAATTGGTGAAATGCTGTTTAATTGATTTGTTGTTCAAAACTTGAGGCAGACATGAATATGGACAGACATATCCAAAGTGAACCTCAGGGTGTTTTTAAAAATCTCTTGTTGTGAATATTTAAACTAACAGTTCAATTGGATATCTCTTTTATTTTCTTTTAGATTTGGTACGTGTTCTCTGTTGAAAGTTTTCTCGGTATGTTGGATAAGAATTTGGTTCAACCATATTAGATCTTTACATTGATGAGTTCTGTTTCTCCGTATGGATTATTCCTCTCTTACGTGTGGATAAATTCTAGTCTCTCCGCTAGGAGTCCTGGGTCTCCTCCAACAAATTTTCATTTTGAGAAATCCTTTATAGGAATTCTTCACCCTTAGGTGCTTGGCTTAATCATCATATGTAACCATCACATTTGGGAATCTTTTTTCTACTTAGTTTTTCGAAGGAAAAATGCTTTTAGTGATAGGTTCTTGAGAAAATACCTTGGGCATTCTTTTCTGAAGTCCTTTCTTGAGTGCTTTTGAGATTCATGAAAAGCTATCCCAGCATTATACTGAAGGCTTAATAGCTGAGAACAAGTGGGTTAATATTAAATGTCCTTGTATTGTCTGCATTTTCTTCAGTAAGCTTTGAAATACTCGTGTGGACTTGTCAAGAGATCTAAAATCTTTGTACACTTAATCTTTCTGCGGGGTTTGTGTCAGAGAGTAGTATGTGCAATTTAGTTGTGCCACAGTTCACTTGGTTGATAATGCTTTTATTTGAAACATTGCTGCCCAGGGCTTGATCGTTAAGTTGGGGGCTTTAACTTGGATGTCATATTGCCACTATTCAGTCTCTTTTTCCTTTGTTATACCTTATAAAGAAAGTCTCTTTTTCTTTCTGAATTTAGTAATTAAAGAGTCACTTTGAGCTTGTTCAGAGCTCGAAATACTTTAAATAACTTACATGAGCAATGTGCCTCCTTTTCATTCTTTTTAGTAAGGAATTAGTTTATTTTTTTCTAGCGACTTGCTGAAGATATTTTACCATTTGTAAAATGGATGTTGGAATATTGGGGAGAAGTTATACATCATTATCTGTTTCATTGTTTACAGGGCTTTTAGCATTTAGCACTACACTGTTTGTACTTAGAAATTTGATATTCTCTGCACTTCTTTGCTGATGCTCATCATCTTTGGTGCCCCAGATAAAAGTTCTTCTCTTGGCTGTTAAGGATTTCAACCCTGATTGTGGAGATTCTGCCTATACGATGAGCATTGTTGACTTGCTTCTCGAGTGTGTTGAATTGTCGTATAGGCCAGGTAACTCTCTTGCTTTCTTCTTGTAGCCAATGTCCTCATGTGATTATTGAGGGCTTGAAACTTCCACTTAGACTGTCGGGCCACCGTTCTGCGATTCTGCAGACTGTTGCAGACCATACTTTTCAGAAACTAAACCCTTGTGTTCTTTATCCATTTATAGCCTTATTTTTTGCTGATTCTAGAAAACTTTGACTTGTAGAGGCTGGTGGTATCAGGCTTAGGGAGGATATCCACAATGCTCATGGTTATCAGTTCTTGGTTCAGTTTGCTTTAGTTCTCGCAAAGGGTCAAGATGGTCAGAATTCCCATTTTAAGATCCTTCCTGATGAAGGAGTTACTTCAGATTATCCGCATTTGGCCAATCATGTGGGTAAAAGCGATTTGAAGGAAAAAGGAGGGGAGGCTTCATCACAAGACGTGTCCCCTACACTCTCTAGGTTACTTGATGTAATTGTTAATCTTGCTCAAACTGGCCCTTCTGGAGCATCTGGCTTAAAAGCTTCAAAAGCTTCTCATGTTAAGCCTAGTGGGCATGGCAGAAGTCGTACATCATCATCTGACAGAATTGTTGACGATGTCTGGGATAAGGATAATGACAAAGTTAAAGACCTGGAAGCTGTTCAGATGTTGCAAGACATTTTTCTAAAGGCTGATAGCAGGACGCTGCAGGGTGAAGTACTCAACAGGATGTTTAAAATATTCTCAAGCCATCTTGACAATTACAAGCTTTGTCAGCAGTTACGGACTGTGCCTCTGTTGATCCTTAACATGGCGGGCTTCCCACCATCCTTGCAAGAGATAATTTTGAAGATACTTGAATATGCAGTGACTGTTGTAAATTGCATACCTGAGCAAGAGTTGCTTTCACTTTGTTGTTTGTTGCAGCAACCAATCACACCTGATTTGAAGCATACAATTTTGTCTTTCTTCGTAAAGCTCTTATCCTTTGATCAACAATACAAGAAAGTTCTAAGGGAAGTTGGTGTTTTGGAGGTTCTGCTGGAGGATCTGAAACAGCACAAGTTTCTTTGTGGTTCAGAGCAGCATGCCGATGACCCTAATCATTTAGAGAGGAAATCGAATTCAAGTTCAAGCAGCTTTACGAAACACTTAGACAGTAATAATGCTATACTTTCTTCACCCAAACTAGCTGAATCTAATTCAGGGAAGTTACGTCTTTTTGAAGTTGAAGGCACAGTAGGAGTTGCCTGGGACTGTATGGTCTCATTGTTGAAGAAAGCAGAAGTAAATCAAGCATCATTTCGATCAGCTAGTGGGGTGACTATTATACTCCCTCTCTTGGCATCTGACATTCATCGTCCAGGTGTCCTTAGGGTGTTGTCATGCTTAATTATTGAAGATGTTGCGCAGGTAAAATCTTAAACTTTTATTTTGTAAATTAATCACCAAAAGTGCTCTTATATCTTTTGTGCCTGTCATTTGATGAAATACTAATATAAAATCTTTAGAATTACTTTCTTAAAAAATCCTAGTTCTGTAAGTTTACTATTCTAAAAGAATAGTCAACAATCAGATTGGGTGTTGGCCTTGGAAGATGATATGGAAAGTCAAAATTCCCTATAAAGTATCTTGTTTTACTTGGCTACTAGCTAGAGGAAAGCACTCACACTGGACAATCTTAGTAAGAGAGGTCATCATCTATGTTCCAGTTCCCGTAGTTTTCTATGTGGTGAGAAACCTGAGACAATTAATCATCTGTTCTTGCACTGTAAACTGACTGAACAACTATGGAGGATGTTCCTCAATTATAGGGGGATTCTCTTGACCATGCCAAGTAAGATAGTTGATGTGCTAGCATGCTGGAACAGAGAAGGCAGTAACGCAATTAAGAAAATGAGATGAAAGAATTTTCCAGCTTGCATTTGGTGGACAATTTGGGAAGAGAGAAATCAAAGATGTTTTGAAGACAGCCAACCATTTCCAGAAGATTAAAATGAAGTGTTTAGGGTTGTTCTACTTTTGGTGTAAAGGAACAGGGTTAGAAGATAACGAGTCAATCTCTGATATTTTAGAATCCTTGTGAGATGACACATGATTAGACGCTTACACTTTTGTAATCTGTAATTAGGGGGACTACACAGTTTCGTGTAGTCTTTACACACACACACACACACACAAATATGTTACGTTCTCAAAAAAAAGTTACTATTCTAAAAGCTACCAAACTTCTAAGTGCCCCCTAAAAATTGATGGATCTTACTTGTCATAAAAAAATTGACTGATCTTACTTACTTTGATGCATAGTTTGTATTTTTTCTGAGTACTTGTTCTTCCCTAGTTGATGGAGCGAACCTTACCATTGGTGATATTTCAGATCACGTTCTTCCCTAGTTTTGGAATATATGATATAACCATGTTTTTTGATTGTCGATATGCTTTTGCAAGTGTGAAGAGGCTGCAGACAGAGCTGAATTTTACTTGGGAACATAAAGATTGTTGAACGGTTATATTAACCTACAAGTAGCTATGGTATATTTTGAAGAACATGGTGCCTTCTAAAATAGCTGCATCTCTTTAAGTTTTAGTTTCTGGCAATCTACCTCTTCAGCAGTTAGTTGCTAGAATAGTCCTCTTAGCTTATGAGTTCCTCCGTTATATGTAATATTAGATTACAATTCATACTGGTGTGTATATCTGATTCAGGGGCGGAGCTAGCTCTTCAGTTACTGGTTCGTCCAACTCCGAACCCAGTAGCTTTGGTCCAAACACTGTATTTGAATTTAAAAAAATCATTGAATATGTAGAAGTTATTAATTTTGAACGCAGTAACTTTGAAGAACTGGAATCCCAAACCCATAAATTTTAAATCCCGACTCCGCTTCTATATCTGATACGTCTTTTGTTAGTCATAAAAGTCGGATTGGTCCCCCTGCATATTTCTGATCCTAGATTATGTCTTTCTTTGTACATTTGCTGCAAAAAAAGTTGACAATATCTGTGTTTTTCAGGCTCATCCGGAGGAGTTAGGAGCACTGGTTGACATTTCAAAAAGTGGGATGATTACAAGTGCTTTGGGAACTCATTACACACTTCATAATGATGCTAAATGTGATACATTCGGAGCTTTATGGCGCATCCTAGGAGTTAATAGTTCAGCTCAGAGGGTCTTTGGTGAAGCCACTGGGTTCTCTCTTTTATTGACCACACTTCATGGTTTTCAAAGTGATGGAGAGCCCGCAAACCAGCCAAATTTGACAATTTACTTTAAAGTGTTCACATACTTGTTGCGTCTAATGACAGCAGCTGTTTGTGATAACACTATCAACAGGACAAAGCTGCACGCAGTCATATCTTCTCAGACATTCTATGATCTTCTGTCTGAATCTGGTTTGATAAGTGTTGATTGTGAACGGCAAGTTGTACAGCTATTATTGGAGCTTGCTCTTGAGATAGTGCTTCCTCCCTTCATGATGTCAGAGGGTGCCACGTTGCCTAATGCCTCTGATGAGGAAACAACTGGATTTATTCTAGTTACGCCATCTGGAACTTTTGTCCCTGACATGGAGCGTGTCTATAATGCTGGTGCTGTTAGGGTGCTCTTGCGTGCTTTGTTGCTGTTTACTCCAAAGCTGCAATTAGAGGCACTAAACCTTGTTGATAAGCTTGCTCGTGCTAGCGCCTATAACCAGGAAAACCTTACATCTGTAGGTAAGAAGAGATTTTACTTTTCGTCAATCTTTTTGTTCTAATCCCATATTAATAGTTGATGCTTGTCAGGTTGTGTGGAACTTCTCCTTCAAACAATTTACCCCTTCCTATCAGGGTCATCACCAATACTTACTCACGCTTTGAAAATTATCGAAGTTCTTGGGGCATACAGGTAATGACACTCGACTGCTATTGACCATGTTGTAAAGATGTAAACTATTCTTCTCTTGGAAACGTTATGGAGTTAGGGTCTTTTTCTGTCTAGTAGAAAGACGAGGGTGTTCCAAATGAGTGAGCTGAGGTTCTGACTTTAAAAGCATTTCAGGAAGAGACATGCCTATTTTGTTGTCTGACACATTGTTTGTCCTTGAATATGTAATATCTTTGCTACCTACAGTGTTGTCCGTGCTCCCTATATTGCTGGCAATTGTTGTTTGCTTTAGTGTGCAGATACATATTCTAACAATAGTCATGATGACAGGTTATCTGCATCTGAACTTCGAGTGCTTGTTAGATACATTCTGCAGATGCGAATGACCACTTCTGGTCGTTATCTAGTTGATATGATGGAAAGTTTGATTCTTACAGAGGATATGGCCTCAGAAGATGTGTCCCTAGCACCGTTTGTCGAGATGAACATGAGCAAGGTTGGGAGTGCTTCAATCCAAGTGCCCTTGGGAGAAAGATCTTGGCCACCTGCTGCTGGTTATTCTTTTGTTTGCTGGTTTCAGTTCCGAAATTTATTCAAATCACAGGCAAAGGAGAATGATGCTTCAAAAACTGGATACACTAAGGGGCAAGGCGTAGGTGGGCAGCATCATGGGCCTAATGTCCTGAGGATATTTTCTGTTGGAGCAGTAGACAGTTCAAGCACTTTCTATGCCGAACTTCGTCTTCAGGAGGATGGTGTTCTCACCCTTGCAACTAGCAATTCTTCCTCTTTGTCATTTTCAGGGTTAGAAATGGAGGAAGGGAGGTGGCATCACCTCGCTGTTGTGCATAGCAAACCAAATGCGCTGGCTGGCCTCTTTCAGTCTAGCTTTGCTTATGTCTACCTAAATGGAAAGTTAAGGCACACAGGTAGATTAGGATATTCTCCTTCTCCAGCTGGCAAATCTTTGCAGGTGATTGTTGGTACTCCGGTTTCTTGTGCACGGATTAGTGACTTGTCATGGAAGCTTAGATCTTGCTATCTTTTTGAAGAAGTTCTTTCCCCTGGCTCAATCTGCTTTATGTATATTCTTGGACGAGGGTATAGGGGTCTCTTCCAGGACACAGATTTGCTGCAATTTGTTCCTAATCAGGCCTGTGGTGGTGGCAGCATGGCAATTTTAGATTCTTTGGATGCTGACTTGCCTCTGGCTTCCAACCCACAAAAGCTAGATAATGCAGGAAAACTAGGGAGCGTTCAGTGTGACCGGAGTGGATTTGTTTGGGATTTGGACAAATTAGGGAACCTCTCCCTTCAACTTTCTGGTAAGAAGCTCATTTTTGCATTTGATGGGACAAGTACAGAGTTACTTCGAGCGTCTGGAACATTCTCTGTGCTCAATCTGGTTGATCCAATGTCAGCTGCTGCTTCTCCTATTGGAGGTGAGTAGATTAATTTAATCTTTATTTTCTTGTTGCTGGTAAGTTTCACAAATCTTAGTGAGAATTACAATTTATTTCATCAGTTTTCTCTCTTTGGTTTCCTAAATCCTGATTATCGACAGGTATACCGCGCTTTGGACGACTTATTGGGGATATCTATATTTGCAAGCATTGTGTTATCGGTGAGACAATCCGTCCCATTGGTGGCATGGCTGTTATTCTAGCTCTTGTAGAAGCAGCTGAAACGAGGGACATGCTGCACATGGCTTTGACATTACTTGCTTGTGCTCTTCATCAAAATCCACAGAATGTTAGAGACATGCAGAACTACAGGGGATACCATTTGCTTGCTCTGTTTTTGCACCGGCGAATGCCATTATTTGACATGCAATCGCTTGAAATCTTTTTCCAGATTGCCGCATGTGAGGCCTCTTTCTCTGAACCAAAGAGGTTCTATAGTTCCCAGAAGACACTGCCACCTACCACGCCCGTCAATGAGGGAAGCATTGAAGACCTTAGTTTGTCCAAATTCCGGGAAGAATTTTCTTCAGTTGGATCTCATGGAGACATGGATGATTTTTCTGCACCTAAAGATTCCCTGAGTCATATTTCTGAGCTTGAAAATACTGAAATGCCAACGGAAACATCTAATTGCATTGTTCTTTCAAACGCTGATATGGTTGAGCATGTTTTGTTGGACTGGACTGTTTGGGTAACAGCTCCAATTCCAATACAGATTGCTTTACTGGGCTTCCTTGAGCATCTGGTTTCAATGCATTGGTATAGGAATCATAATCTGACAATTCTGCGCAGAATTAACCTTGTTCAACATTTACTTGTAACTTTACAAAGAGGTGATGTGGAAGTACCGGTGCTAGAAAAATTAGTTGTATTGTTAGGTGTTATATTGGAAGATGGATTCTTACCTTCTGAACTGGAGCAAGTGGTTAGATTTGTGATCATGACATTTGATCCACCAGAGTTAACATCACGGCATCAAATTATGAGAGAGTCTATGGGGAAGCATGTTATTGTAAGGAACATGTTGCTTGAGATGCTGATTGATCTGCAAGTGACAATAAAATCAGAGGATTTGCTTGAGCAGTGGCACAAAATTGTTTCTTCAAAATTAATAACTTATTTTCTTGACGAAGCTGTACATCCTACAAGTATGAGGTGGGTCATGACTCTTCTTGGCGTGTGCCTTGTGTCTTCTCCAACATTTGCACTTAAATTTCGCTCGAGTGGAGGCTATCAAGGTTTGGCAAGAGTGCTTCCAAGTTTCTATGACTCCCCTGATATATACTATATCCTGTTTTGTCTTATTTTTGGCAAGCCTGTGTACCCAAGACTGCCTGAAGTTCGGATGCTAGACTTTCATGCCCTAATGCCAAGTGATGGCATTTACGGAGATTTGAAATTTACTGAGCTGTTGGAATCTGTGATTGCTATGGCAAAGGCAACTTTTGATAGGTTGTCTATGCAGTCAATGCTTGCCCATCAAACGGGCAACCTTTCCCAGATTAGTGCTGGAATTGTAGCAGAGCTGGCAGAAAATACTGACATAGCCGGAGAGCTGCAGGGTGAAGCTCTTATGCACAAAACTTATGCGGCACGGCTGATGGGTGGAGAGGCTTCAGCACCTGCTGCTGCTACCTCTGTCCTGAGGTTCATGGTTGATCTTGCGAAAATGTGTCTTTCTTTCTCAGCTGTTTGCCGAAGAGCAGAATTTCTTGAAAGTTGCATCGACCTTTATTTTTCTTGTGTCAGGTTCATCCAAAATTTCCTTCCTGTATGCTTATAGTTATTTTATATTTGACTATATTGAAGGAATTCTTTGCTTGCTTTTCATTTTTTCTGTTTTCTAACATTTAGGGCAGCACAAGCTGTGAAAATGGCTAAAAAACTATCTGTAACAGTGGAAGAGAAAAGCTTAAATGATGGTGATGAAACTAGCAGCTCCCAAAATACTTTCTCTAGTTTGCCTCATGAACAGGAACAGTCAGCCAAGACCTCTATAAGCACGGGAAGCTTCCCTCAGGGACAGACTAGTACAAGTTCTGAAGATATGCCGGTGATGTCGAACAATGTAGGTACAACAGATATTGATGTTACTTCATCCCAGCCAGGTTTTAACATAGCAGTACAGGAAGAAGCACAAGCTGTTGCAACATTAGACAAGGATGTCGTTGACCATGTGTCTGCTAGAACATCCGGCAGCAATAATTTTAGCTTCCCTGATATGAAAAGCACAGTAGATCCTGTCCAGAAAACTGATTCACTGAGTTCAGCGTCCTTTAATATGTTTGAATCTCCTATACTGTCGGAGAGATCCTACTCCCGAACTCCTCATACCTCTTCCACATCCCCAGTGGTATCAACCCCCCTGATGGAGTCTGCTGCATCTATCAGTGAATTAGATTCCTCTCCTGAGATGGAATCCGCTTCTCAAGGACAATCTTCTGCAAACACAATGTTTGTGATTGGTTCAAATTTGCTTCTTGAGGTAGACGACTGTGGGTATGGTGGAGGGCCATGTTCCGCTGGAGCTACAGCTGTTCTTGATTTTATGGCGGAAGTTCTGTCTGGTTTGGTAACGGAACAAGTGAAGGCGGTACCTCTCATCGAGGGTATTTTGGAGAGTGTTCCTTTGTATGTTGATGCTGAATCTGTTTTGGTATTTCAGGGACTGTGCCTCAGTAGACTACTGAACTTCCTCGAAAGGCGTCTTTTGCGGGATGATGAGGAGGATGAGAAAAAGTTGGATAAGGGCCGTTGGTCCCTTAACTTGGAAGCATTATGCTGGCTGATAGTGGATAGAGTTTATATGGGTGCTTTTCCTCGGCCTGCTGGTGTACTGAAGACTCTGGAGTTCTTGTTATCTATGCTACAGTTGGCAAATAAGGATGGGCGTGTTGAAGAAGCTGCTCCAACTGGGAAAGGGATCCTGTCCATTGGTAGAGGAAGTAGGCAACTCGATGCTTATGTACATGCGATTCTGAAGAACACCAACAGAATGATTTTGTTCTCTTTCCTCCCATTGTTCTTGATAACCATCGGAGAAGATGAACTACTTTCTTCCCTAGGATTGCAAGTGGAGCCAAAGAAAAGAGTGCTCCTGAACCCATCCTCGGAGGATAGTGGAATTGATGTTTGCACGGTGTTACAGTTGCTAGTCGCTAATAGAAGGATAATATTTTGTCCCAGCAACATTGACACTGATTTAAATTGCTGTCTTTGCATAAATCTAATTTCTCTTCTTCGCGATCATAGGCGTCATGCACAGAACATGGCTATTGATATTCTCAAGTATCTCCTAGTACATCGAAGGGCTGCAATTGAAGACTTTCTTGTCTCTAAACCGAATCAAGGACCTCCTTTGGATGTTCTTCATGGTGGTTTTGACAAGCTCTTCACTGGAAACTTACCTGCATTTTTTGAGTGGCTTCATGCTTCTGAACATGAAGTTAATAAAGTGTTGGAACAGTGTGCTGCCATTATGTGGGTTCAGTATATTACTGGGTCAGCTAAGTTTCCTGGGGTGAGGATTAAAGGCATGGATGGTCGGCGTAAGAGAGAAATGGGGAGGAAACTAAAGGAGATTTCAAAGTTGGATGGAAGACATTGGGAGCAGATAAATGAACGAAGAATTGCTCTTGAGTTGGTTCGCGATGCAGTGGCTACTGAACTAAGAGTTATACGCCAGGATAAGTATGGGTGGGTGCTTCATGCAGAGAGCGAGTGGCAGAGTCATCTACAACAACTTGTCCACGAGCGAGGAATCTTCCCATTGACCAAGTCCTCTCATAGTGAAGAACCTGAGTGGCAGCTTTGCCCCATTGAAGGTCCATATAGGATGCGGAAGAAGCTCGAGCATTGCAAATTGACAATTGACACTATCCAAAATGTTCTTACTGGACAGTTTGAGTTAGGAAGACTAGAACTTTCAAAGGAAAGGACTGAGAATGAAACTAATGCCTCTGATGGTGAGTCTGATATTTTTTTCAATCCCATGAATGACAATCCACAACAGGATTCTTTCAGTAGTGAACTTTATGATGGATCAATTTTCAAAGACTCAGATGATGTTAGAGATGCAGCTTCTAGTAGAGCTGGATGGAATGATGACCATGATAGTAGCATTAATGAAACAAGTCTCAGCTCTGCTCTTGAACTTGGACCCAAGTCCAGTAATGCTTCCGTTCAAAAAGCTGGGAGTGTTCAACGGAAGTCGGATCTAGGATCTCCAAGGCAATCTTCTTCTCTAAAAGCTGATGAAACAAGAACAGTGGAGGACAAACCGGAGAAGGAACTGAATGATAACGGTGACTACTTGATTAGACCTCATTTGGAACCTTCTGAGAGAATAAAGTACAAATATAACTGCGAGAGAGTGGTTGGTCTTGATAAACGTGACGGCATATTTCTGATTGGAGAACTATCGTTGTACATCATTGAGAATTTTTACATTGATGACTCTGGGTGCATATGTGAAAAAGAATGTGAAGATGATCTTTCTATCATTGATCAGGCTTTAGGTGTAAAAAAGGACTTCTCATGTAGCATGGACTCCCACTCAAAGTCAAGTTCTTCCTGGGCTGCAACAACAAAGGCCTATGTTGGGGGACGGGCATGGGCATATAATGGTGGCGCATGGGGAAAGGAAAAGGTTTGTACTAGTAGTAATGTGCCCCATCTTTGGCATATGTGGAAGCTTGACAGTGTTCATGAGATTTTAAAGCGTGATTATCAACTTCGGCCTGTTGCCATTGAGATCTTTAGCATGGATGGCTGCAATGATCTTCTGGTTTTCCACAAAAAGGAGAGAGAAGAGGTTTTCAAGAATTTGGTGGCCATGAATCTTCCGAGAAACACCATGTATGTTTTGCTCTAATTTGGTCAAGTTTTTTGCTTCTCTCATCTAACAATTGAATTGCTGGTTCCACTCTTACTTTGATACTTGTTAATAAGGTCACGAAAGATTAATTATACATAGCTGCAAACCAACATGTCCCCTTTCTGGAATGCTATGATGGTATTTATCGTAGTGCTGTGGCTGGTTTCTTACGGATTTGGTGTACCGCTTTGTCGGTTGTTTTTGTGATTAAAGAACACAGGGTTAAATCAATTGACTTTGTGCTTAACTGAGTAATCCTTTTACTTTAATCATTCTTCATATATGCTTTCCCTTTGTTGTCTTTTAAGTTTGATAAGTGTTTGAGCTTCAAGGAAGTCATTGCCTATTTTACAGGTTGGATACGACAATATCAGGGTCCGTAAAACCAGATAGCAATGAAGGGAGTCGTCTTTTCAAGGTTATGGCAAACTCATTCTCTAAGAGATGGCAAAATGGTGAAATTAGCAATTTCCAGTACCTCATGCACCTCAACACGCTCGCAGGGCGTGGTTATAGTGATCTCACCCAGTATCCTGTCTTCCCCTGGATTTTAGCAGATTATGAGAGTGAGAATCTGAACTTTTCAGATCCCCAAACTTTCCGAAAGCTTGATAAACCAATGGGCTGTCAAACAGCGGAAGGCGAAGAGGAGTTCAGAAAAAGGTTGGTGCTTTTACCACTCAATCAGAAATCCTGCTGAGTTTGCCGATTGTTGGAGTCATTATCTTTCTTGATAATTTAACTTTTTCCGTGATTGTTATATTTTATATTTGTCCATGTTTCAGACATGAGAGCTGGGATGATCCCGAGGTTCCCAAATTCCATTATGGTTCTCACTACTCTAGCGCTGGAATTGTCCTATTCTACCTCATACGTCTTCCCCCTTTCAGCGTCGAAAATCAAAAGCTGCAGGGTGGTCAATTTGATCATGCTGATCGTCTTTTCAATAATATAAAGGATACATGGCTGAGTGCTGCAGGGAAAGGCAATACTTCAGATGTTAAAGAATTAATTCCAGAGTTCTTTTATATGCCAGAGTTCCTGGAGAATATGTTCGATCTTGACCTGGGTGAGAAACAGTCAGGAGAGAAGGTGTGTCTTGCTTCTCTGTATTCTTTTTAGATATTCCTCCTTTTGTGAGAAGTAACTTGTCTAAATAGAAGAACCACTTCCATGTTAATCCAAATAAGTCCTCCTAATACTGTATGGTTCTTTACCAGGTTGGCGATGTTGTATTGCCTCCATGGGCTAAAGGCAGCGTTAGAGAGTTTATTAAAAAGCATAGAGAAGCACTGGAGTCTGATTATGTTTCAGAGAATCTGCATCACTGGATAGACCTAATCTTTGGTTACAAACAGAGAGGGAAAGTAAGTGTTTATATGTTCTCTTCTTCTGCATCTCGGTTTCACCCATATGTGAAATTAGGTTCTTTTTATGTTTTTTTATTAAGTAATAAATTGTTATTAATGAAGGGCAACAAACACCCCTATACAAGAAGTCAACCAAAAAGTAGAAAACCTCACAAAAATATATGGTTCTCTACAAACGACATCCAATCTTGTAGACACATAGGAACCTCATGGTTGCACCAAAAAGAAATAAGGAATATAAGAGGTTACTCCTCAAATGTGTAAAATCATTTTCTATTCCATCACTGGCTTTCCTATTTCTCTCTTCATACAGTCCGCATAGGTTCCTTATATATGCTTTTCTTGTTAGATTTGAATTTTGATTGGCTTTGTGTTCTATGCAATCAACAAACAACATATTGTTTGGAGCACTGATCAATTCTTTTACTGTCATTCTCTTCGTCTTTCTGTTTCAAATCATTGCTTTTCCTGGATAAATTACTGCATTCTTTTTACCATTTCTCACAAGATTCTTGTAAGATTTTGAAAGTCGAATATTACTTTACCGAATTTGATATGGCATTCTCTCTTCTTGAATAGGAAAATAAGATATAAATATTTTGTTGTTGTCAGGCAGCTGAAGAAGCAGTTAATGTGTTCTATCACTACACTTATGAAGGCAGTGTTGACATCGACTCAGTTAGTGATCCAGCAATGAAAGCCTCAATTCTTGCTCAAATTAATCACTTTGGGCAAACACCAAAACAACTATTCCTCAAACCCCACGCCAAGAGGCGAACTAATCGGAAGCTTCCTCCTCACCCTTTGAAGCACTCTCAGCATCTTGTTCCACATGAGATCCGTAAAACCTCATCTTCTATATCTCAGATTGTCACTTCTGGTGACAAAATTCTTGTGGCAGGAGCAAATACCTTGCTGAAGCCTAGAACATTCACTAAATATGTTGCCTGGGGTTTTCCTGACCGCAGTTTGAGATTTATGAGCTATGATCAGGATAGGCTTCTCTCCACTCATGAGAATCTTCATGGAGGGAACCAGATACAGTGTGCCAGTGCTAGTCATGACGGTCACACTCTAGTTACAGGGGCTGACGAGGGATTGGTCTGTGTTTGGAGGATTGGTAAAGAGGCACCTCGTTCTGTAAGGCGTTTGCAGTTGGAGAAGGCTCTCTGTGCTCATACAGGCAAAATCACGTGCCTACAAGTGAGCCAGCCATACATGATGATTGTGAGTGGATCGGATGACTGCACTGTTATCTTGTGGGACCTTAGCTCCATGGTTTTTGTTAGGCAGCTCCCTGAGTTACCCGCTCCTGTTTCAGCAATTTACGTGAATGACCTGACTGGGGAAATTATTACTGCTGCTGGTGTAATGCTTGCTGTTTGGAGCATAAATGGGGAGTGCCTTGCTGTCATCAACACATCACAGCTTCCGTCGGACTTCATCCTTTCACTTGCTGGTTGTACATTCTCTGATTGGCTGGAAACTAACTGGTATATTTCAGGCCACCAGAGTGGAGCCATTAAAATTTGGAAAATGGTACATTGCTCTTGCGAGGACAGTGCCCAAAGCAAGTCAAGTGGGAATCCTACCGGAGGGTTAGGACTTGGGGATAGAGTACCAGAGTATAGGTTGATCCTTCACAAGGTACTAAAGTTTCACAAGCATCCTGTAACTGCGCTCCACCTTACTAGTGATCTGAAACAGTTGTTGAGTGGAGATTCTGGTGGACATTTACTTTCGTGGACACTTTCTGAAGAGAGCTTGAAAACCATGATTAGTCGGGGGTGACTGTGGGATTAGCAAGGTGTGTTTTGTATTCTAAAGATATACTTGGCTTCTTAGGGGCAATTAAAGGACATCCTGAATGGTTTCGCTCTGCTCGGGGGGCAGCATTGACTCGTGATATTCCACGTCGCACAGTAAACACTGATAAGATTGCTGGCTTGTAACAGATCCAAGGAAACAGAAGATCTGTGTATTGGCGCTTCCTGGAAGACATGAAGCATATGGTCTTTCGTGTGCAAGTGCCTAGTGGCTCCAAATGTGGGACTCGGGAACAAGTTGGTCGCATATGTTGTTGTCGGTCATTGTAGAGGGATTTTGGGATGGAGATTGGTCGGTCTCTTCAAGCTGTTGTACATAGAACGGTAATTGACAGTGTATAATGAGGTTGTAAATGTGCAAGTTTTGCCAGGAACAGCATGTTGGCTGAAATTTGGTCCAGCTAACTTTATGGGCAGATGAGTGACAGATGTAGCAGTTCATTTTGGCTTCACTTCATTTAAATGGTTGCAAGGGGAAGTTGCAGGCCAGTTTTTGCTTTGTAAAAAAAAAAAATTCCCAAGTTATTTATAAAGATTGAATTGGGTCTATGCTCCTTGGTTTTCCTGTTAGAAAGGGAGTTGGGGGGTTTCTTTTTGGCTTTTATTATTCTTGGTCGGTCTGTAGCATTTAGTCAAAATCTGCATGTCTCAAGAGCTTTGGTTGGTTATGGTAGTTCGAATGTCAGTCATTTTGAACTTATAAATGCTTGTACAGTTATTTCTGCATCAGATTAAGTGCAATACGAAGTTCTGATGAGAGTAAATATTAGACCGATAAGCTAATGGAAAATGATAATAATTTCTCATTACTAATCTTATATGTTTGACTAACTTTTTCATGTTTCTTGTATTGCTGTATGACTTTGGCTATTTGTTTCCAAGAATGGTTATCAAGTGTCTTGCTTTCCAATGCACATGGTTGCTTTCTCCTCAAATTTAATTTTGATTACTACGACTATTAGAATTTAAAGCGATGAGAAATCAAACACAAAAAATAGGCAAACTTTGGTTGAATTCAATGACAAAAAATGTTTCAGGGTTATAGTTCAATTCACAATCGACAAGATTAATTTCCCTCGTTGGGATCTTTCAATTTCTAATCGCTTATTCAAGTTAAATAAACGACTATAGTCCCAACACGAAAACATTAATAATATTTGTATTCTATTAAGCAAGACAATCAAGTATATTCCTGTCCCATTCAATTCTATTACAATCAACAATTCTCTTCAACTCAAGATTCAAAAATAATCACGCACATGATTAAAATTAGACATTCATAGTCATGACACAATCTCACAGTATTAAAAATCATAAATTATGAGAAATATATTAAAAAAAATAAAGAACTCAGTAAGTGCTCTAACGTGTGGTTTTGCCTTCAAAAGTCGAACCGGGGGACTCTTGGTTAAAAGGCCCATTCAAGTCTTCTATCAAAATAAAAGGGTCACTGCCTTTTTTTCTTAATGAAATGATCCACTTTTTAGATTAGGTAAAAATACATTATGATTTAGAATTTAATTAATTATATAAGATTAGTTCTCATATTACAAGTTGGTCCAACATTAACTGTCAAAATAAAAAAAGAGAAACAGCCCTCCCAAAATCTCTTTCAACGTCTTTTCTTCTTTCTTCTTCTCTTCCACTCTCAATCTACTCTATGCACATGATCAGAACCGTTTCTATACTTTTAAGGGCTTGATGCGAGAAAAAAGAGATGCCCTTTTTATTCACATAAAAAATTAAAATTAACTAATTAATTAATGTTAAAAAAATTATTGATCAAAACATCAAATAAATATATAGTAAACACTATATTCGATTCAATATTTTCAATTTCAGTATAATAAATTATAATGCTACGAAAGAGATACCTTAAAGTCATTACATGAAAGATTTAATTCGATTAAATATATTAATTCACCACCATCATTTTGTTCTTCATTAGCTAAATTTTCAAGTGATGGATTTGTCGGCTTCACAACAAATCTATCTAATGCCTTTCTTTGAGGTTTGATGAACTCTTCTGTGTGTCTACTTTTTTTTACGTTTTTTCATGTGCAGACGGATATTTTTAGGTAGCAGACATTTGTAATTCTCCTATTGAAATAAAAAGACAAACTAAATTTAATATAATCATGTAAAATACAAGTCATCCATTATCAATAAAAGTAATGTAAAAACTAAAGCTACACACAATTAATTTAATGTATTATTGAGTCATAAATTTCGTCGCTTTCAAATTAAATTTTTGCACACAAACGATAAAGAAACAAACAAAAAATATCAAATAATTTAATATTGTCGTTGGATGAGCTTAGTTGGACGACCATACCAAAATATCAAACTTAGAATACTTGGTCTAATAAAATCAAAAGATAGCATAATAATTAATAACAAATGGAAATAATAAATAATTCAATTTGTGGAAACATTGCTTTTGATCTTTCTTGTGCCACTTTTCAATATCATGGTGAAAGTTGTACCAAACCAAATAATCATAGTTTAACCATTTAAAAATGATAAATCTTTGAAAAACTTTACGGAGGTATTACATATTATTTTTGTTATTATATATCACTTATATATTGAGAATCCTTAATATTGAGAAAACTCATAATCTCATAAAATAAAAACAGGCAAGCCGACAAGACCGCCACTTTTCATAGAATTGTCCAAACGGACTACAACTGTACACCCGTCCAACCCACACATGACTACAGACATCTAAGAGTTTACAGTAACTATGACGGGACAAGGCCCCGTCGTACCCCTGAATATACACAAGTCAAAATGGAAGACCTGTACCAAAATGACTAGGCCCCGGAATAATGGAGCTATCCCAAAACGCTGAGCAAGGATCCTAAGCTCGAGGATCAGTAAATTGTGTACCTATACCCGCGGGCATGAACACAGCCCCCGGAGAAGGGGGTCAGTACGAAAAATGTACCAAGTATGTAAACATAAAGTACAATAAATAAACTCATAACTGTACAAAAGATGACAGAGACACGTATGAAAATCAAATACCAGATCCAACCGTGCCATATAAAATATAAAATCAACTGTATCTTTTCAAAATATGAAAGTCATGTCAAAATCAGGGACACCTGCCCATAGAATCATTATGCATATCCTATTCATGAGACTATTTCACCCGCATGGGACTCGAACCCGCATGGATCTTTTAGACCCACAATGAGTATATATACCCGCATCATGGAGAGCTAGTCCATGGAATATTCATGGGACTGTTTCACCCGCATGAGTCCTTAGACCCGCATGAGTATACCTACTCGCATCATGGAAACATGTCCATGGAACCATACATATTGCCGACCCTCTAGTGAGGGGCGCAGTGATGTGAAAATATAACACTTGCACGAATAGCTATCATGAGCAACCATATGCAAGTTAAAATCATCTTTTGACTCTCAAAGGAATAAAACCAAGGTACCATCATCTCATGTACCAATACTAGGGAATGAACCCAAAAGTACTATGTACGTTCACCGTACATTCATTTTATAAAAAGAATCATATCATGTAATGTTAGGGACTTGAACCCAAAAGTACTATGTACGTCCACCGTACACTTACTTCATATAAAACTCAACTTTCATTTTAGAAAAACCAAAGTAATATCATATCTTTCATTTTAGAAAATCAAAGTAATATCATATCTTTCATTTTAGAAAACCAAAGTACTATCATATCTTTCATTTTAGAAACCCAAGGTACTATAACATCTTGCATTTTAAAGATAAAGACTCAATGGAATTACATACGTCCGCCGTACACCCATGTCATATAAATATCATGCCAAAGGAAGAAGGGATAGTTCACATACCGCTTGTCGCCTGTACCAACTCGATAATCTAAATTCGTCTCGCTCCTCTGGATAATATTATGGGAACATTTGCATGGTGATAACCGATCCGATTTACCAAATTAATTCATTTTATGAGCCGTTAGTAGGTTATATTTTTATAATGATCTTATCTAATCAGTTGTGAACTAGAAAATGTAAAACGAACTGGTTATATCTTAGTTTCTATGCAAATGGAAGTCTAATCATTTCAATAATTGATTGTCGATACCTTTTTCATTTAACGCTGCAATGACTTGTTTTAACACGTTTACCAAAACCAGTCTCAACGCTTAATACTTATTAGTGCTGTAACTTAGCAAGATCAACTCGACTCCAATGCTTACTAAAAACTCTTACCAACATCTCCCATAAATACTTGGTAAGGACTTAGGAATAATTTAGACATGCCTATAACATAGAATCAATAACATGAATACTCCTTAACTTCTTCTAAGAGTAGAATAACTTTTGAAACAATACCACTGTTATGGTTCATACGTAGAACATGCCAAAAGATAGAAGGAAAAGGTTCACATACCTTATTGACGACTAACCAACATGATAAGTAGAATATGTCCCAAATAGGTACTTCAACCTATAATGACAACAACACGTCTATCAACTTCATGAATACTAGTATACACTATACCACATAATGATTCTCCTTTCACATAAAAATTCGGGCAGCACTTCCCCTATTTATACCTGTTACACCCCGTAATTCCAAGGCAATGAGATGAGAACGTACGTGTGGAAATAAGATTTGAATTTTAGAACGAAAGAAAGATTATTTTTCTTAAATAAAATTATCGGGAATTTGTGAAGGAAAAGGTTTATTAATTGGAATTCGGTTCTCAAATTTGGTATTTGAGACTTTTGGAATATATTGGAATTATGGATTTATAAGTTCGGATTTGGTCACGTGGGGCCCACGGGAAAATTTTACAGTTTTGTGGGGCCCACAATATTTTGAGATATTTTGACCAATTATGAATTTTTGGGAGATGAAATAATTTTGAATCAATTGGAGGGTGACACGTGTCACCTCTCATTGACTATTTGACTTGGTCTTGAAAGACTTGGACTTGTAGATATTTTGGAGACAAGTGGAGGTGGGTCCCACTCCACTTGTATTGCTGCACATTGTCCATACACTTGTCAAGCATCCACACTTAGACATATTATATATACATAGAGGGAGTGCAAGACAACTTCAACACTTAGAATTATATCACAACTTTTCCCTTCTCTTGAGGTGCTCTCGGCCTAAGGGCTATTTTGAAGATCAAAATTGTTTAATCCTTGATGATAAATCCTCAAACTCAAGCCTAAGATCCCTAGTGGTATACTAAGCAAGGATAACCCCTTAAACCCCCAAGATCAAGTGTTGGCCGAGAATAGAGAGGGTGAAATCCTAAGTTTTATCAATTTTTTGGAAGTGAAATACAAAGTGAAGTTGTGTATAAGTTCATAAGGGTCACATATATGTGATTGGAACTTGAAGAAGTGGAGCGAAACGAAAACTGCGGACCAATATAGCAAGGGTTGTTTTGGACGATTTTTGGCTCAAAATGAGGTAATGATTCTTCTTCCTCTGTAGTAATTGGATATTACTCATTGTTATAGGAACTTGTATTAAGGAAGATATGGAAAATGAGGTGTGCAAGCCCAACTTTGGGAGTTGAGGCCGAGAGCAACCTTTTTGTGCCATTAGATTCGTTGAATTTTTATTGTCGTCATCTACACCTATAACATGCTAAAATGAAGTATTATTGTTGTTGATAAGTTGTTGAGACTTGTATAAAAGTATTGGAACTTGAATTGGAATAAAAAAGATTAAGAAAAGAGTTATCGGATTTTAGTTGTTGGCCGTAGAATCTATAAAACTGTTGGATATTATCGTGCAGTTTTTATGGACTGTTTTGGGCGTGTAATATGCTGGAAAATCAGCCCCATAACATGCATGATTAAATGTAGTAAATGGCTAATGAAAGTCCTAAGGAATAAGGGTGTTAAAGGCTTCATATTGTACCCTTAATGTTGGTTTATTATGAGCTGAAATTTGGACCGTTTTTAAATGATTATGGGGCAGCGTTTTACACGTCCAGTTAGACGTGTAATCCCCTTTGGTTAACTGTTGGTTCTGCCTTAAATGTGACGTGTTGGTTGATGAATACAGGTCTTGGAAAAGGTGGAAAAGTACGTAGAAACAAAGGAAGTGCTGCCCAAATTTCCGTAGAATTAGAGGGCAATTACTTGGTATAAATCTTACAATAGTAAGCTTGAAATTGATAGAAGTGTTATCGTTATTATAGGTTGAAGTACTACGTGTAGCATATTCTACTTGGAGGGTGGAATAGCTAATAAAGTTGAAGTACATTGGAGAGTATTGCTACTTGTCGTTTGGGTTAGGCGTCACGAGGTATGTGAACTTCTTCCTTATTTTGACATGATTAATTGGAAAGTCTATGTGACTTCATTTTGGTGAGTCTATGTGACTTGATTTATTGAAGTAAGTAAATTGATTTTGAAAGTATATAAGTCTTGATTATGAAATGTATAAGTTACTTGAATTACTTTAAAGTCACGAGATTTGATTTAAAGTTATGAGACTTGATTTCTTTAAAGATTATGAGACTTTATTTTTCAAGTTATGGGACTTGATTTCTAAAGTTAAGAGACTTGATTTCTAAAGTTAAGAGACTTGATTTATTTTGAAAGTTTGAGACTTTATTTTTCAAGTTATGGGACTTGATTTCTAAAGTTAAGAGACTTGATTTATTTGGAAGTTATGAGACTAGAGTTATTTGAAGGTCATGAGACTAGAATTATTTTAACAAGTATAGATTACTTGGTTTAAAGAGAATGCATGACTTGATTTTAAAAGATAGGAGTAACGTTATTTGAAAAGAATGAGTTACTTGAGTTAAAAGGATAATTGCCTTAATGTTGAAAGTCGAAGTTACTTGATTTAAAGCCTTGAGTTGAAGTTAAAAAGGTGTAGTAACTTGATTTGAAAAGTATATGTTACTTGATTCAAAGAGAATAAGTAAATTGATTTGAAAAGTATATGTTACTTAATTTAAAGAGTAGAAGTAACTTGATTTAAAGGTATAAGTTACTTGATTTTGAAAAAGGGAGTTTACTTGATTTAAAAGTAAGTTCCTTGAATTTTGAAAGAAGAAGTGACTTGATTTAAAGGCATAAGTTACTTGGTTTTAAAAGTGTAAGTTACTTGAGTTTAAAAGGGTAAGTAACTTGGTTTTAATAGTGAAAGTGCTTTTGGGTTCAACTCCCTAAATATTGCATGAAACGATTCTTTTATAAAGAATAGGCGTACATAGTACTTTGGGTTCAAATCCCTTACATGATATGATAGTGCCGTGGTTGTATTAAAAGGAAAGACATGGTAGTGCTTTAGTTTTCTAAAATGAAAGTGTTATAACGACTTTATGAGAAGTTTGTTATAACAAGGTTTGTGGAAAGTCAATAGAGGGTTTAAAATGTTGTAAGGAAATCATGTGAGAATGTCCATGATTAAGTCCTTAATATAGTACATGATATGTGTCACTTTGATTTTCAAAGATGTTTAAAGTAATACGTGATGTCTATTGCCCTGATTTGCCAAACCATGTCTTAGAAAGATACTTGGTATGATAAGTGTCTTGACGATGGTTTCAAAATGATACATGTATTGGATTCTACTTCCTAGTGATACATGTAGTACTTGGGCTTTTCTAAAATGGAAATTTAGTTTATAAAGTGAATGTACGGCTCACGTACATTGTTGTAATGGACTTTAATCCTTAGTGATGCAAGGTGTGATAGTGCCTTGGTGTTATAAAATGAAAGACTTGTTAGTGTCTTGTTTATTTTAGAAAGGAAGACATTGTATTGTCTTGGTTATTTTAGAAAGGAAGACATGGTATTGCCTTGGTTTTTCTAAGGAGGAGAGTACCTCCTATTTGATCTAATGAGAGTTAAAGATTACTTAACTTGCATATGTTGTTCATGATAGCCATTGGTGCTAGTGTTATGAGTATAATCATGGTAAACCCCAAGACATTATACATCTCACGAGTATAATTGGGTAAACCCCAAAGACATTATACATCTCACGAGTATAATCATGGGTAAACCCCAAGACATTATACATCTCATGAGTATAATTGCGGGGTAAACCCCCAAGACATTATACATCTCCTGAGTATAATTACGGGGTAAACCCCCAAGACATTATACATCTTCTGAGTATAATTGCGGGGTAAACCCCCAAGACATTATACATCTCCGTGGACTAGCCCTCCACGATGCGGGTATCCATATATACTCTCATTACTCTCGTTGTTAATCAGGCACAATGTACTGTTATTTTGGTTGTCATACTTGCCTCCCGTGTTATATTTGGACTGTGTGGTTTTTAAAAAAAAGGGCATAGTTGACTCTCGGTGTTATAATAGTACAATGTTACAGTGATACAGGGATACAATAGTACAGTGATACATGGATACAGTAGTACAGTGATACAGAGTACATTTGACTCTGGTTTTATATGACACGGTAGGATCTGGTATTTGATTTTTATACTTGCCCCTGTCATTCTTTTGTACAGTTATGATCTTATTTCCTGTACTTCATGTTTACATACTTAGTACCTTGTTGTACTGACCTCCTTCGGAGGGCTGCGTTCATGTCCGCAGGTCTAGGTACTCAGTTGTGGATCCGCGAGCGTAGAATCCCTGTTCAGCATCTTGGGATAGCTCCAATGTTCCGGAGCTTGTTATTATGGCTATGTATATTCAGAGGTACGGCGGGACCTTGTCCCGTCATAGTATTTGTCCAAAATCTTAGAGGTCTGTATTCATATGTGGGCTGGACTGGCTAGAGTTGTATTTACATTGTTGAACAGTGTAGACCCTGTCGGGTGATTTATATTATGACAGCCTTAGCGACTTTGCCTTTGTTTAAAGAAAAAGAAGTGTTATTTATCTTCCGCCGTTTATTGTGTTGTATGAATAGAAGGGTGTCCAGGTAGGGCACCAGTCGCGAGCCCGAGGTTCGGGGCGTGACAATACCCTATCCACAACTTCCAAACGAGGCTAATAACATCACTAACCAAGCACCAATTAAGGTCATAACCAAAACAGCAACCAAGGTGATTCACACACATATTTCTCATGTAAAACAACCCCTTAATCCTTACTAAAACAGTCCATGAAAATAGTCCATATTCCAACAACAATGAGGGTAAAATATGAAGTCTTTCTACGCCTTTCCACACCCTCGTTCCTTTAGGACATACGTTAGCAATTACCACATCTTAACATGCACAAACAATACTAAATTTTCAGCATTATATCACCACAAAACAGTCCCTAAAACAACACCACAATATCCAACAGTTTGTGCATGTCTCGGCCAACCAACCAAAACCAAAGCCCTTTCCATAATTCCTTATAATCCAATTCAAGTTTCATCACTTTTATATAAACCATAACAACTTGTAATACCAAGATTTCCTTCAATCTAACATGCACTTAGTGACGATAATAACAACAACAACCAACGAATCCAATATATACAAAACTGTCCATTAAATCGGCTAACATGCCAAATGTCACATGCACTTCTTATTCTCCATTTTTCATAACACAAGTTCATATCTTAACTATAACAACATGTAATTTCCAATTACTTTAAGAGGAAGAAGAATTCTTACCTTATTTTCTAAGCCAAAATAGTCCACTAGTCTCGGCACCACCACTTCCTTTTATACCATTTCTTCAAGTTACATAACACACATGTATCCTCTACAAGCTTGTAACCATCTTACTTTCTTATTTTTCTTCAAACAAGTTCATCTCCAAGGTAAAGGTTTCAATACATTCTTTTGGCCCAAAAACCGTGACCAACTATTGGTGTATTAACATTGGCTTAGAACTTTAGTTAAGAAGCTTAATCATGGAAGAGAAACTTAATTTTGGTCTTCACTTTGGCCATGGTTTCGAGACTTGGAGCTTAAGGGAGGGAGAAGAGGATTTGGATGAAGATATTTGTGAGATCAAGTCTTGCAAGACTTGTGCATATAAGGTGTATGTAGCACAAGTGGAGGGGGACCCACTTGTCCACTTGTCTTTACTATAATATCTCCCACACTTAGCCAATCTTGAAATACATATACATATATATAATTAGAGTTTTGTTACACAAGTGGGGAGGGACACATGTCACCCTCTTATTCACCCATAATTCTCTTCACAAAAAATAATCCAACACTTAGCCAAAATCTTATAATTTTCGATGGACACCCCCCAAAATTGTGAAATTTTCAATTGGTTCATATTCTTAATCCCAAGATTTAATAACACAATCTTAAGTCCATAACTCCATTTGGAAAGAATTCAACCACTAATATAATTTCCGTCGTCACATTTTTTTTGTATCCAAAATTTTTCCATATAGAAATGTAAATATACTTTCCTTCCAACCTTCCAATCTTATTTCCTTACTTACGTTCTCACTTATATGCCCTGGAATTATGGGGTGTAACATTAAGAATACTAGAAAATCAGCATAATTAAAGAATCCAACACAAACATGTACGGGGCGGTAGCGGGGTGGGGCGGATGTGAGACGGGTCTTATATGAAATCTACCCCCGCCCCACTACCCATGGCGGGTAGCACTTTTGATACCCATACCCATCCCACCACCCACCAAATCATCCCCCATACCCGCCCCAACTGGAGCGGGTGCGGGGTGGTACCCGCATTTATCCTCCCCACTGACATCCCTAGAGAAGGGGGCTGTTTTTTTGTTTAAAGATGGAGGGTGGACGATTCGGCCATGAAACTTGGGCTCGAATTTGTTTTGGACTGGGGCTGGACTGTGAATTGAACTTTGGGGGCCGTTTTTTTTTTTAATTTAAAGAGTGAGTGTGGCCGATTGGGACATGGAAGTTGGGCCCAAATTAGTTTTGGGTGGGGGCTGAACTTTGGCCCAATTTATTTTTTGTGTTTTAAAAAAATAACTTCTACTGTTCATTGGATTCAAACACGCGACTTCTCGCTAGATAATGACTTTAGAAGGAAACCTTCAACCGCTATGCTACAACTCCCACTGATAAGATTGTAGGCATGTTTATTTCACGACCTCACCTGATGGGCCGTGAACATGGTGCCCTAATGACACCATTAAACTAACCTGTCACGTAATCAGACTGACAATAAGAACAATATGAAATTCGGCAGCATAACACTGCAATAGTAACACATGTCAGAATAGGCAAGCCGACAAGGTTGCCTCTACACACGAATAATCCTGTCTCCTGAGGAGTCGCATCTAATCATATATACAAGGGACGCAAGCTGACAAGGCTGCCACTATATACGGGAACATCCCAAAACGAAATACAATAGCACAGCTGAGCAAAACATATCTACAATCCTCATATAACCAACCCACACACATACTGTCACGACCTGACCCGGGCCCGTGACTGGTGCCCTACCTGGGCACCTTTACAGGTATACATCAGAGAAAATCAGTGGAACATACAAACAACTCTTAAATACACAACAATGTGAAAATAACAGGCTAACCGATAAGGCCACCTTCCTGAATATATACATAGCCAAAAGCAGTTACATCTTTTTATACAAACTGACCCACATACATGACTATATACCTCTAAGAATTTTAACATAACAAATGTGACGGGACAGGGCCCCGCCATATCCATGAATGTACAACCACCGACAATACCAGGGATCTGAACCAGAGACAAGCCTCCGGAGTAATGAAGCTTCTCAACAACTGAACAGTGATACTAAGAGTAAGGACCAGCTACCTGTTTAATTCTACCTGCGGCATGAACGCAGCCCCAGTAAAAAGTCGATTACAAAATATGTACCAAGTATATGGCGAAAATGCAATTTAAATCATAAGTCTAGACATAAAGTTGGAGACAAGTATGATAACCAAATTAACAGTACAACCGTGCCTTGTCGAAATGAAGGTAATGAAAGTCAGTTTTACCTTATAAATACTATTTCAACACATAATCAATAGTCATACCAAGACTAGGGACACAAGCACTCAAAATCATCACACAGTCCAGTAAGGGTCTCAAGCCTGCAAACATCAACGCGTGCCCGTGGAATCCTCCATCACTGCCGATCGCCGCAAGTATAAAATATATATATGTAACACGCCCGTGGAATCCTACATCACTGTCGACGTGCACATATGCAATATATATATATATATATATATCTCATGCCCGTGGAATCCCTCATCTCGGGTACATGACTTCATGGAGAGCTAATCCATGGAATAATAATAGTATATAACATGCCCGTGGAATCCCTCATCTCGGGTACATGTCTTCATGGAGAGCTAGTCCATGGAATAATAATAGCATCCGGGAGTTTAACCGCATCATGATTGCATGCCCCGGAATCCCTCATCGTATAAGCAAGTCCATGGAATAATCACAATGGAAGCATACCCGTGGAATCCTTCATCATTGCCGGTATGTCCAAGTAAATTCACAACAAGACAGCCGACCCTCCAACTGAGAGTCACGGCAGCGTAAAAATATAATACTTGCACTCAAAGGCTATCGCATGCAAGCATAGGCAAGTTCATAAAATCTTTAGACTTCCATTATCATACAAAAATGAATTTCATTTTATAAACTCAAGACACTTTCGTTTTACGTGAAATACGGGGATTTAACCCAAAGTACTACGTACTCCATACTCTTTTAAAATGACTCTTTTAAATATTAACCCCAAGATACTAACACCCTTAGTATCAAGTCACGCTTACTTTCCAAAACAAGTCACTACACCTTTTGAAATTCATTTCAAAGCTTTTAAACCAAGTGACTTCTACTTTCAAAACTTAAGCAACTTATGACTTTACATCAAGTTGCCCTTTCTCTAAATCAAGTCATTTATCTCCTTTAAAATCAATAGAGTAAACCACTCTTTTATCTTCCATAAAGTCGTTATAACTAACTTCCCATAAAGCCATTATAACACTTTATGTCTTTTTGAAAACCAAGGCATCTACATCCTTTCAAATCAAGTGAGTTAACTTCCTGTCTCAATCAAACTTGCACATTTAAAATCAAGAATATGAATTCAAAAGACGCCGAATTCATTTAAAGCTTGTACGTCTATCGTACCATACATTTATAAAACTTCATGCTCAAGAGATAGGGAAAGTTCCACATACCTCTCCGACTTACTCCACTTGCCAAGTTGAATACGCCGCACGTAGAATGTCAACCTATAATGACCATAATATGTCTATCAACTTCTAGCATTCTATCGTAGAATAATTCTAAGTATAAAGCTTCTTATTCTACGGAAAATTGGGCAGCACTTCCTTTGTTTCTACGTACTTTTCCACCTTTTCAAGGCCCGAAAATCAATAACCAACATGCCACATTTAAGGCTCAACCAATCAACTAATCAAAGGGGATTACACGCCTAACAGGACGTGTAAAATTCTGCCCCACAATTGTATAAAACAGTCCAATAATTCAATGGCCATTCTCGGCTACAACAACATCAATTCTCTTTCAATTTCCTTTTTAGTCCTAGTCGTTATTCCAACATGTTATATACATAATAACAATTCTAACAACTATAATTCTTTTCTTCTATAACATGCGACGATTGTAACTAACAATTAAATTGAATTACAATCTTAATGGCTAACATGAACTTTTCGGATTTTAGGCTTCCAATATTCCATAACACTTATCAATCTTCATAATCTATATCTCATGATCATCTATCACTTTCCTAACATGGAATCTTCAATTACAATAGTAAGATGAAGATTATTACCTCAATAAGCCCCAAATATAATCCAAGATTCAAAGTCGATCCTTAGCAACTTTAGCTCCTATTCTTGACGTTCCAATCCACTCCAAGCAACCCTTAGAAGCTTATGAAGAACTCCTTTTCAAGTTCCAACTCCAACTATGAAAACCCCCTTAGGTTTTCATGTTGCGACTAACGTAATACCGTAGTTTTTTCGGGATTTTTGTATTGAGATATCCTTAGAATACCTCTAGGGATCTTAGGTTTGAATATTGGGATTTATGAAGCAAGATTGCAATTTTTTTTCTCTCCATAAGGAGCTTGGCCGAGAGCTCCCTCTCTCCTCCAACATTCTTGATATTTTTCTAAGTGTTAACTTATCTTGCTACTAGTAGTAGTAGTATATATAATTAAACCAAGGGCTAGGATTAATCCAAATGTGTGGTCAAGATGTGGTCAATATATCAAGCTCCACTTGGCTTTCTTGACTTGGTCAATTATGTCAAGCCTTGGCTTTCAAGACTTGATCATCAAACCCTTGGTCATTTCGACCAAGACCATGTGGGTTGACACGTGTCACCCTTCCATTCGTCCATAGAATTTCATTTCCCGAAATTTCCATAGTTGGTCAAAATATCGGAAACCTTGTGGCCCCCACAAAAACGTAAAATTTTCCGAGTGAGCCCCACGTATCCAACTCTGAAGATAGAATTCCATAATTCCGATAAATTCTAAAAGTCTCAAATAATCAAATTTGAGAACCCAATTCTCATTAACGAACAATTTTCCTCCCCGAGGTTCGGAAGATTTTTCCTTTGGAAAACAATTCTTTCTTTCGTTCAAATTTTTAAGTCTTGTGTTCTCGCGTCTATTCTCGTATACATGTCCTGGATTTATGGGGTGTAACACATATAACCCACAACTGTCTACAGACTTATATGAGAAGGATAACGACATATGACGGGATAAGGCCCCGTCGTTCCCCTTAATATACATAAGTAAAAAAAAATAGGGTTCTGTACCAAAATGACAAGCTCTGAATCAAAAGAGATCTCCAAACAGTGAGCAGAATCCTAGGCAGGGGATCACCAGCACACTGCACTGTGGGCATGAACGACGCCAGGAAAGGGGGCGATCTGAAATAATGTCGAGTATGTAAAACATGTAGTACTGTAAAGAAGATCATAACTATGCCATGTAAAATATAGAGTCAACTGTGCCTTATAAAAGTGAGAGTCATATCAGTAATCATGAATGCTTAACCATATAATCATCATATATAAAGAAATAAACTGCCCGACCCTCTGGTGAGGGACCCATTGAAATATACTATCCTGGGTATCTGTACCCGCATCATATGTACATAAACTGCCCGACCCTCCAGTGAGGGACGCGGTGAACATATAAGGTATATTGCCCGGTCCATTCTGGGACGCGGTAAAATCATATAAGAAATCTACGCGCGTATCTACCCGGCCCGAGACGCGGTGAAGTATCGTATATACATAAACTGCCCGGCCCTCTGGTGAGGGGCGCGGTGAAGTGGAACAGGAACAATTTGCACGAGTAGATATCATGAGCAACTATATGCTATTTAAATCATCATTTGACTCTCAATTAAATCATTAGAATGAACTTTCTTACTAGAAACTCAAAGACACTTCTCATAACTCATATTATTAGGATTTAGACTGTATAGGAATCATATACGTCCGTCGTACTTCCTTTTATATAAATCATGCCAAAGAAAGAAGGAAGAGTTTCACATACCTTATTGTCTAAGCCAACTCGATAAATAGGATTCGTCTCAACTGGTACGTCAACCTATAACAATAATAACACGCCCGCCAACTCTATAATTTCTAGCATAAATTATATCGAAAGACGACTCTCTTTTCTATAGAAATTCGGACAGCACTTCCCCTATTTATGTGCATATCCACAACTTACGAATCAATCCAACAATACCAAATAACAATCACAACGTAAGGAATATAACCAAAACAATCCCAAATATTCCATTTACGCCATCAATAAATATTCCTTCTCTTTTATATTTATGCAATACAACAACTACAACAACCAAGGTGATTACTACACCTATTTCTCATGTTAATCCATCTTCCTAGCATGTTTTCCTTCCAAAGCTTATCCAAAAAACTGAAGTTTCTTGGCCTCAAATTCGGCCCAGCAGTGGCGTTAATTGCCACTGTTTTCGTGCAAATTTTTGGCTTAAAATTAGATGAAGAATTTTTATCTAGGAGGAGAAATAAAAGCTTAATTTTTTTGGCTATGGGGGAGGGTGGTTCGGCTGGGGAGAAAGGAGGAGAGGGGAGAGTTATGTGATTTGAAAATAAGGTGGGGAGTTTGAATATGAGAAGTTAATAAGTTTAAGGGTGAAACCTGAAAATTTTATTACACTTTGGTCCAATACTCTTAATTATTTTCTTAAATCAACCCCTCTACTAAAATAAATCCCACATAACTCCTCATATCCTCAATGTCAAGATTTTATAAAACCACACTAATCCATAACTCCATTGGGACAAACTCAACTACTAGTATTAATTTTAGTCGTCATATTTGTAGTATTTAAAAATTATTCCGGGATCACCTCCGTTGTATAAACAAACCAAGAATATATAAAAGTCTTTCTTTCAATGTACATGATTTTGTATTGCTCATCCGTGCTCGTAGGTTGACTCACCTATGCATCCCGACTTTTGAAGAGGAAAAAAAATCTCTCTACCTGCATAAGTCGTGTTTTCCGTGGTTTTCCCATGTTACAACTTCCGTATCAATTCGGTCGATCCGGAATGGATCGGTTAAACATTCGCTTAGGTAGCCTGGTCTTGACTCTTCTGTACTAATTTCCGTATTTAACATAAATAAGTATACTTTATATTCAATATTCGAATCTTACTTTCTTAATGACGTTCTTAATTATCGCCTTAAACTTACGAGGTGTAACAGTTTAATACATATTTTAATAATTGAAACAAAAAAATCGAGTGAGAGAGGCCCAAGTGGCTGTCTTGGTGGCGCCGCCATTAACCTTGGACGGCCCTGCACATGATTGTGAGTTAGGCTCTTCTCATTTTGGTGAAGTTGGTTTCAACAAGCTATATTTAGAGAACGTGGTGTTAAAGTTTTAAAAAATAGTCAAGCTCAATTTAAATGTGATTAAGGTTCGTTTTGGAGTAGTATTAGCCTAGGCTTGTGTTATAACACTGTATTAAGACCTCACATTGAAGGTACACAAATAAATTCTACAGTTATTATCGTAAAGAATGGATCTAGGATCTAAGTCAACCCCAAATCCATATAAGGAGTCCATATTTCCATTCCATATCTGATGTGTGACTCTTAACACTCTCCGCACGTCCAGACTCTGTTAACAAATAATTGAAATGAGCATGACTATGATATTATGTAAAGAATGAATCTTGAGCCTAACTCAATCCCAAAAGCTAACTTGTAGGGTGGGAATTGTCTAAGTTCATATAAGGAGTGTATGTTTTCATTCCATATCTGACTCTTAACAATTATGCAGATGGAATGAATCTTCTATGTTATTTTGTAGCTAACCGATTGTAGTAAAGTCCGACATATTCATTATCGCTCTTTTTTATTTTGATTTTCATGTTTACAATAATATTTCATTTTATTGTAGGTACAAAATCATGACAGAGTTGTCTTACTTGTTGATTGTTTTGAGAAGTGGGTGGATGATAAGAAATAGTAGAGATGGAATTCTCAAAATGACAAGATTAGAAAATGTAATTAATATACCCATTGTAAAGCATGTGAAAGGATCCAACAGTTAGTGAAGTTATTAAAAAGCCAAACAACTGTCTCTCTGCAAGTATTAGATTCTCTTATTATTTTAACTGCACTATTGAGACCACACAGATATATTATGTATTTGTTGGTCAGATTCTCAATTAAACGAGAGAACATTTAATGTTACATTCTCTTTTTTAAAAAGAAAAGAACAACTTGGACGTAAAAATAAGGAAACAAATAATCGAATTTTTGGGAGCAAAAGGCGAAATCCCTCGCCCACAGGGCCCCCACCCCTCCGACCCGACAGAGATTGGTGGAGGAAGGTAAATTATGGTACTCAGCGGCCCACTAGGTGGGAGACACAGTGCCTGGTGCCCACACAGAATCATCCCTCACAAAGAAGAAATGATCTCCCACATCGCTGCGCTGCTCGAAACCATGCCTTGGAAGCTAATCTGCGCACTGGCCATGCAAGTACGGGTAACAAATAATCGAATTTTAAATGCACGAGATGTGCTTTCACACAATCAAATAGTCAGTTTCTTGTAAATCCTCTTATTGTTTCAACTAGAAAAATCCATCTTTTGAATTTTTCATTATTAGTCATAGATTTTCAAGTTAATACAAAATATCATCATAAAACTAATAAGGAATCAGATTCCGTATGCACAAAATGACGCTTTCACACAAACAAATAGTAAGTCTTCTTGTCAGGGCCGTCTCAAACATTTGGGGCCCTGTTCTAATTCGTAAAAGTGGGTCCTTAGTATAAATAAATATATGATTTTAATAATCTGAATTTGGGCCTCCACATGCACGCACCACTGAAACTGAATCACTTTACTTTGATTGAGCTAAGACCTGCAAATTATGGACATTTACAGTAAATTCTGGCTAATACTACTTAATTAAAAAAAAGAGGCCTCTAAAATTTTTCGTTTTTCGAGAGCCCTGTGCAGTAGCACATCTCGCACGGACCAAAAGACGACCCTGCTTCTTGTAAATCCCCTTATTATTTCAACTCGAACGATCGTACTAACCATTCTTTAGATTTTTCATTAGTTTTACTCATTCATCGACTCTCAATTTAAGACAAAATATCATCATAAAACTAATATGGAATAAGGCCCAATCGATATCACATCTAGCAGATTTAGTTACTCATTCTTCATAGACTCTTAAGTTAATACAAAATATCATCATAAAACTAATATGGAATAAGGTGATAAAGTATGTAGAAACAAAGGAAACACTGCCCAATTTTCCGTAGGAAATTGGTGACTTTAACTTGGAAAAATTCTGCATTATAACTAGAGCTTGATAAACGTATTATGGTCATTTTAGGTTGACATACTACGTGCGGTAAATTGGACTTAGCTTGTGGATTGACCGAAGAGGTATGTGGAGCTTTCCTATCTCTTGAGCATGATTAGTTGTACCTATGTAATCTGGTAGAGCGACAAGATTTGGAAATCTTCGTTTGTTATAAGTATTTGATACTTGCTTCGTTTTAAAAGAAAAGTATAAAAATCCCTTGGACTTAAGGGAATGTGTTTTACTATTGTTTAACTCTAATATAACGGCTTTATGGGGAGTTGGTTATATTAGCTTGTGAAAGTTTAATGGAGAAAGGTTTTGATGATTTGAACTTGTGGAAGGAAAATGGTTTTAAGGCATGAATTGCCTAAGGTTTTACAAGAAATGAAGTCACTTAATTTAGAAGCTTGAGATAGTTTTAAAAGGAAATGTGACTTGCTTTGAAAAGAAATCGTAACTTGATACTATGGTGATTAGTATCTTGGAATTTTTGTATAAAAAGAGTTATATTTTTTAAAGGTTAGAGGTACATGATACTTGGGTTAAATTCCCGGATTTTTATTAAAAGACATGATCGTGCCTTAGGTATACTAAAATGAGAGGATGTATTAGTACTATTAATAAGAAGTTAGGTGATTCTTAACTTGCTTAAGTTATGATAGGCCGGTAGTGCTTATGTTGTGATGTGATAGGCCGGTAGTGCTTATGTTATGTGTATTAGCCGGATGAGCTATGTTATGTATATTTATATTGTTACGGGTAAACCCCGGGTTATTATTTATGCCATGGATTTGCTACCCATGATGCGAGTGCGGTGCTTGTACTCATGCGGATCTGGACCATAGGATCCATGCGGGTGAAATAGTCCCATGCGAGTACGCGATGGTACTCATGCGGATCCACAGGATCCATGCGGGTGAAATAGTCCCATGCGGGTGAAATAGTCCTATGACGAGGCGGATGACCTCATGCGGGTCCACAGGACCTATGCGGGTGAAATAGTCCCAGGAGTAGGATTGCTTAATGATACTACGGGCGAGGTACCCTATTTTGATCGTGAGCCTCCTATTTTTATGCTATAAAACTTATACTTGTTACTCTCATTATTAGTAAGGCACAGTGCAACATAATTTGGTTTTATCTATAACTTCAGTGTATTTTGGACTTATGATATTACTACAGTATTTTCCAGTTTTACATACTTGGTACGTTGTGTACCCTCTTCCTGGCCGCTGCACGTCATCGCAGGTGAAAGCAGGTGGTAGATCCTCATTCCTAGGATCTTGTACTCAGGTGTCAGGAGCTCCATTTCTTCGGAGGCTCGACTTTTGGTATGGTTCTGCCTGGAGTCGTTGATATTTTGTATATTCAGGGGCATGACGGGGCCCTGTCCCGTCATAGTGTTATTCATTCTTAGAGGCCTGTAGTCTTGTCAGAACTTGGTTCGTTAAGGATGTAACTGTTCGGTTTATGTACTTTTGGGTTAGCCATTTTGGGCTAGACTATTCTATATCTTAATGGTTGTTTATCTTGAGTTTATATTCCGCTGGTTTTCTCTGATGTTGTGTCACTAGGGTGCCCGGGTTAAGGCACCGGTCACGGGTCCGGGTTCGGGTCGTGACATGAGCAAAGGGAACTCAAGTGTTTGCTTTGGAAGAAAAACCTTTGAGTGTTTTGTGATTGCAAGAGAGGAAGAAGTATTTCAGATTTCAAGTATTTTGCAAATGAGCCTAAGACCTCATTTTATAGTGTTGTGAAGATGACTCTCCAATTGCCCATGTAATGTCCTTGAATGATCATGTAATGACCTTGAATGACCATGTAATGGCCTTGAATGACCATGTAATGGCCTTGATTATGGAGTGTTAATTCAGCCAAATAATGGCTGAATTCATTTGGGATGTAATGGAAGTTTAATGCCTCAAAACCAACCCAAGAGTCATGTCTTTTTCGTTTCCCGTTGCAGCCTCTGGACTACCGGCGCCGCGGCGCCACAACTTCAGAGAGTTGGCGTCGTGGCCCTGCAGTTGGGCGCCACACCTTCAGAGAGTTGGCGCCGTGGCCCTGCAGTTTGGCGCCGCGGCCCTATCGGGCCGCGACGATTCATGACTCGTTTCATCTTTAAACACATTTATACACTTCTTCCTTCATTTACCAACGTGAAACCTACGTTATTTGGCCAATAACCGTCTATTACCTTACGTCTCAAACAATTCGTATACGTACCAATATCTCTTTCATTTAAGGAAATTATGATCATTGACATTGTATGTACACGTGTGTGGAAACAACGTTTCCGACATGTGGGGCCCCTAATGTTCGATTCGTAATTAAATAGGATTAACTTTATTTCACGTTTAATAAATATTTTCAACACTTGAAAACAAAATACAAAGTTTTAAAGAAGATACTGCTAACTAAGGATAGGAACCAGTCAGGACTGTAAACATGTGTATAGCAGTATCAATTGTATTCCTACCCATAATTAGAATATTTTCATATATTGTGTAAATATAATTATGGTAAGACTAGAATTCCTTTTGTGATTAGGTTTAGGATTCCTATTATATAAGAGATGAATATTGTACACTATATATACTTTGATATTAATGAGAAGACTCCTCAAGGGAGATTAATATCATCTTACATGGTATCATGAGCCTAACACAAAACCCTAGAATTCCCCCCTCTCGGACAGTTCCGCCGCGACAAATCCCCCCTCCTCCCAAAATTCTTGATTTTTCTTCTTCATTCCTCTCTTCTCTAAATGGATACTCAGGATTCTTCCAATACTTCTAACGCTCCTACCTCCACAAATCCCACTACCACGTTGTCATCCTTTTTTTATCCTGCCCTAACTGTTACCAACATCAAGAATTATATTCCCATTCTTCTTGATCAAGAAAACAATCAGTATTCTCCTTGGGTTGAACTGTTTCGTAATCATGCATATCTCTATAACGTGCTTGATCACATCGATGACACTATTTCGCGCCCTCCGGAGGTTGATGATTCTACTTGGCGTCGTCTAGGCGCCAACGTCAAACAATGGATTTATGGTAGTATTTCTCAGGATCTTCTTCTGACTATCATGAAATCTGGCGCCACAGCCCTTGATTTATGGAACCGCTTGGAGGAGATCTTTCAAGATAACAAGCACACTCGTGCGGTGTATTTGGAGGAACAATATAACAATACACGCCTTGAAAATTTCTCCAACATGACTGAGTACTGCAGACATTTGAAACTACTGGCGGATCAACTCTCCAACGTCGACACACTTGTCTCGGATACTAAAATGGTGTTGCAATTGATTGCAGGCCTTCCCAAAGGCGACTATGATACGTTAGCCACCATGATTCCACAGGCAGATCCGTTATCCAGTTTTAACAAAGCTCGCTCATAGTTGTTGCTCGAAGAGACTCGACATGCGAAGCAAGATGAAAATCAGAAGGTGTTAGCTGTCGAAACACGCCCCCAAGATCCAACGCCGCCAGAAAACTCTTAACCGCATCAGGGACGCGGTGACAAGGGTGGCAAAGACCGCGACTGTCACGCCCCGAACCCCGGGCCCGCGACTGGTGCCTTACCTGGGCACCCTTCTATTCTTACAACATACGTAACTTGCGGAAGATAAATAACACTTTTTTTTCTTTAAACAAAGGCAAAGCCGATAAGGCTGCCACAATATAAGTCACCCGAAAGGGGCTACATTGTTCAACAATGTAAATACAACTCTATCCAGTCCAACCCACATATGAATACAGACCTCTAAGATTTTAGACACATACTATGACGGGACAAGGCCCCGCCGTACCTCTGAATATACCTAGCCATAATGACAAGCTCCGGAACATTCAAAGCTATCCCAAAAAGCTGAACAAGGATCCTAACCTCGCGGATCCACAACGGAGTACCTAGACCTGCAGACATGAACGCAGCCCCCCGAAGGGGGTCAGTACAACATGTACCAAGTATGGAACAGAAATACAGTACAATAAACAAGATCATAACTGTACAAAAGAATGACAAGGACCAGTATGAAAATCAAATACCATATCCTACCGTGTCATATAACAATCAGAGCCAACTGTTCCTTGTATCACTATAACACCGTACCACTTTCACCTATGAAAGCCATGTCAAAATCAGGGACACCTGCCCTTAGTATATGATATCACAGAAGCATGCTCGTGGAATACAACATCACTGCCAGCATGTAACAAGTATAATATACAACCATCATCTGATAAGCATGCCCGTGGAATTACAACATCACCGCCGGCATGTAAAAAGTATAATACTCAATTATCAGTACACTGTGCCTTTTTAAAAAGTAGAGTAAACTTTATCGCTTTAAAATATGAAGCTTATGATCAATCTAGGGCCACCCGCCCGTCGTATCATTATGCAATCCTACTCCTAGGACTATTTCACCCGCATAGGTCACGTGGACCCGCATGAGGTAATTTCCTCGCATAGGACTATTTCACCCGCATGAGCCCTATGGACTCGCATGAGCATAAACGTCATACTCGCATCGTGGGGAGCAAATCCACGGAATATGTATAATGTCTTGGGGGTTTACCCCACAATTATACTCATAACACTAGCACTAATGGCTGTCATGAACAACATATGCAAGTTAAGTAATCTTTAACTCTTATTAGACAAAATGAAGACACCGTCTTTTTGAACAACCAAGGTAATACCCTGTCTTTCTTTTTAAAACAAACAAGACAATACCATGTCTTCCCACAAAGGTATACTGCCCGGCCCAGTCTGGGACGCGGTAAATCCATTTATGTCTGTCCACAAAGGTATACTGCCCGGCCCAGTCTGGGACGCGGTAAAGCCATTTATGTCTGTCCAAAAAGGTATACTACCCGGCCCAGTCTGGGACGCGGTAAATCCATTTATGTCTGTCCACAAAGGTATACCGCCTACCAAGATGGACGCCAGAAAGCCATTTATGTCTGTCCACAAAGGTATACTGCCCGGTCCATTTCTGGGACACGGTAAAGTCACATAAGTTTGCCCATAAAGGTATACTGCCCGGTATATTTCTGGGACACGGTAAAGTCATAAGTCTGCCCATAAAGTTATACTGCCCGGTCCATTTCTGAGACACGATAAAGTCACATAAGTCTGCCCATAAAGGTATACTGCCCGGTCCATTTCTGGGACACGGTAAAGTCACATAAGTCTGCCCATAAAGGTATATTGCCCAGTCTATTTCTGGGACACGATCCACACATAAAGTACTGTACACATAAACTATCACAAGTAACTATGTGTCATATAAAATCTTCTTCTTACTTCTCGCTAAGTCGTTATAACAACTTCCCATAAAGCTATTATAACAACGTTTTTTCATTTTAGAGAACTTAAGGCACTTTATCACATCTTCCTTTTTAATAACACTAAGGCATTTTCATAACTTGAAACCTTAGGGAAACTAAACCCAAAGTACTACGTACCTCTATTCTTTACAAAAGAATCGTTTCATGCAATATTTAGGGAGTTGAACCCAAAAACACTTTCACTATTAAAACCAAGGTACTTACCCTTTTAAACTCAAGTAACTTACACTTTTAAAACCAAGTAACTTATGCCTTTAAATCAAGTTACTTCTACTCTTTAAATTAAGTAACATATACTTTTCAAATCAAGTTACTTATTCTCTTTGAATCAAGTAACATATACTTTTCAAATCAAGTTACTACACCTTTTTCAAAACTCAAGTCATTTATACTTTCGAAATCCAAGTCTCGTGTACTTTCAAAATTAATACTTTTATGAGCTGTGAATAGGTTATACTCGTTTATAACGATCTTGTTAAAGCAGCCATGATCTAGAAAATGTAATACAATTTTGTCTTATCTTAGTTTCTATGCAGACGGAGAATTATACTCATTTCAATATAATTGATTGTCGATACATTTTTATTAACGCTGCAATGGCTTGTTCATCACCTATTCTCATTAGTGTAGTAAATTAGAAAGGTCAACTCGACTCCAATACTTCCTAACGACTCTTACCAACATCCCCCATAAGACTTTGGTAAGAACTTAGGAATATTTTAGACATGCCTTTTGCATAAAATCAATAACATGAATACTTCCTAATGACAAGGCAAATACTTCAAGAAAACAAGTCACGTATACTCCAAATAACAAGGCAAGTATACCTCAAGGATAATCATGTCGATAGAAGGAAGAAGTTCACATACCTCGTGACGACTAACCCAAACGACAAGTAGCAATACGCTCCAAAGTACTTCAACTTTATTGGCTATTCCACCCTCCAAGTAGAATATGCTACACGTAGTACTTCAACCTATAATGACGATAGGACTTCTATCAATATCATACTTTCTAGTATAAAACTTATACTAAATAATGCCCTCTAATTCTACGGAAATTCGGGCAACTGATCGGTGTATTTTATATACACATTTTGAGTCATTTATAGTTAGTATTTTACTCATTTCATTTATGTTTAGTATAGTATTAGGGTCGTTTTCCTTTCTTTTGTGTCACAGCGGTCAGAAATGGAGAAATGACAAAAAAAAGATGAAATGAGCATAAATGAGATGAAATTGCACACTAAAAGGGCCAAGAAATGAAGCCTAAAGAGTTCCGAGAAGTATAGAAGAAATCAGACGAAGACTGGACGAAAAAAAGGACGAAGAAACGAAAAATCCGGAAGAATGCCATCACCGGAGCCGCGACGCCTGGCAGCAGCGCCGCGGTGCCGCCCTCTGAATTTTCCAAAACGCCTCTGATTTTTCGGCGCCGTGGCGCCCGACTGCAGGGCCACTGCGCCGACGCAATATTTTTGACGTTTTGGGCCGAATTTGACACGTTTTCAGGGTCCAAAAGGGATAACTTTTCCTACCTACATAATTCCTAACCCTTGACCTAAAGGATTCTTGGGCTATATATATTCTCTACATCATTATCTAGAGGGGGAGTCATCCATCCATTGTACATACAACACAACTCTAGGAGGCGAAGATTTGAGACCTAGTTCAAGTATTTTCTTTTCTTTCTTTTGCTTTGTTTATTTCAGTTCATGTATGGAGATTGTATTAGTTCTTAGCGTGACTATGACTAGGAGCTAATTACTTTATTAGGGATTTCTTTGTGATTCTCTTGAAACTCTTATTCATGAATTAATACATTAGTTGATTTCTTCTTCACTTGCTTAAGATTTATTCAATAATTGGTTTGATTGTTTGGTAATTAATTGATCACTAGTTATCATCACTTATATGAGTTCTAATCGAAATCTGAAAGGGGAGATTGTGAATATGCTATAGTTGAATAAACATAGGTTTAGATCGTGGACGAAAGTACCCCGATACTTGTGTAGCTTAATAGGTTATTTCTCTTAATCCTCATTTGTAGTCAATCTTGTCATCGAAAGATATAAGGGTTCTCCATTGAGGTTGAGTGTTTATATTACCTTAACAGGAGTATAAAACGGTCTAGTTAACCTGCTATCTTAACGTAGAAGAAAAAGTCAGTCTAATTGTATTAAGGATTGAATAGAGTGGATATTTGATGATCTTGGAAGCCCTAATTCTCCGTCATAACTGATTTAAATCAAAGTATTTTCATAATTAGTTTATATCCTGCATTATTAGTCTAGAATTTCAAACCAATTAACGTTAACCAAATAGAAACTAAAGCATAGATAATCGGTACTTAAAAACCAGTCCATGAGGACGATAACTCGGTCTTCTAGACTATATTACTTGTAAAGATACGTGCACTTGCGTTTAGCGTGTGTATAAATCACATATCAAGTTTTTGGCGCCGTTGCCGGGGACTGGCGTACTTTCAATATCGATTTATCTATTCTTATTTCTAATTTGGTTGCTCCAAGAACAAGTTTCTAACTTGTTCTGAGAGCATCTTTTTTATCATCTTTTGTTGTTTTTCTTATTTTGCAGGTAAAGTTCTAAAAAAAACAGGTCCATGGACTACTACTTCTATCAGGGGCAGCAAATTCATCAACAACAGCTTAACCCACAGGTTCTGGAAGAAGATCTAGATGAGTTGCAGACAGGCATACTCAGGCTCACCAAGTGCCAGTCTCAGTTCATGGATGAGACAAGAGTGTCCCTAAGAAATTTGGAGACACAGATAGGGTAACTAATGGATAGGATGAGCAATACACTTCAAGAAAGTCTGCCTAGCGACACCATTGTGGGAAGTGATAAGCAAAGATGAACCTGAACCACACCCAGCTGTTGAGGAATCTGGTGAGATAGTTGGTGTAGAAAAGGAAAATGTTACTGAGATCCAATTATTCACCTTTTTGGATTCTTTGGAAATTCTTTTTCCTGTACCTATTGCAAAAGAAATACCACCAGCGGTCACTGTTGATCCCCAAATAGGAAGTCCATACCATCAAGGGCACCCCCTAGAGTTGAGAGATGTTGGGAATCTCACTGATCCCTACATTATAGAGAGCCTAAAAGACAAGCATGTCTTGTGTACTTGGGGGATAATCTTATATCTGAAGCCCTTAGTTGAAAAGATTGTTGTAGGAAAAGTGAGACCTGCAACAATAACTATGCGGATTGCAAGCAGTTCGCAGAAGGATCCAATGGGCACTCGTAAAGGTTAACTGCGTCCGGCTAAAAGACGTTAAAGACAACGCTTGTTGGGAGGCAACCCAATGTTTTTAATTATGTTAGTTTGATTTTTGTCTTTAGTTTGTTTTATTTTGTCTTGAACAGTCTCACGGTCTTGGGTTCTTGTTTTGTGTTGTTGGATGACAGGTGGACTGAAAGCTAACTCTGAGGAAAAAGGAGCAAAAACGCTAAAAAAAAGGAAAAGCCGTCGTTAGCGCCACTGCGCCAGAATCGATCTGCGTGGCGCGGAACTTGAGAGCAGATGCTTGGGCGCCACGGCGCCGAATCTCAGGGCCGTGGCGCCGAAGGTTCAGAGGCCCAGACGCAATGCAAATTCCAGAATTTTTCCTCCCAGACCTCCGTTATGACCGTTGTGTTGTGTCAGTAAGTTGTCCCTATTTTTAGTCTTCACTCATTGGGGACAATGTGTCGATTAAGTTTGAGGGGTGTCTTATTGTTTTTGAGTCTTTTTGATTTGTTTTGTGTGTTTTTGAGTATTTTTGAGTCATTATTTTTATTATTATTATTATTATTATTATTGATCATTCATGCTGTAGTCACTTGAAACGCCTAATGAAGTAAAGTAGGATAATGTAATGGAATTAGAAGCAGAAAATCTGAACACTTAGGATAGATATGCCAAAAATTCATGAAATCGAACTATTTGGGGTATCTTGCTTGATTTATGCATTGTTAGTGATTAAACCTATGTGTCTGCTTGCTTGCTATTTGAGGCAAAATAGTTAGGATATGCATGTTAGGGAGATGATTCAGACATTTATTTGTTAAACCCTTTCTTACCATTCATTTCCTATCCCTGACAATAAATTGTATCCCTAGTCAGTCCCTTTGAGCCTAAAAATAAGATATTTTCTTTGACACCCTGTAATTCCATACTTGTGCCATAAGTGAAAAACAATTGAGATGCTTGGAATACAAAGTGTTGAAAAAAGAGACAAAAGAGTGTGAACAATTTTGATGCACCCCAATGAAATGTAATAATAAATAGGCAAAAGCCTAAGTTTGGGGGTGCTTACTATTTATCAGACATCTCATTCTCTCAAAACAAAAGAAGGGAAAGATAGGTATGAGGTGAAAAAGAGAATCAAAAGAAAAGAGAAGAATTGAAAGCAAAAGAGATTATGGTACGTTGAGACTAAATGTCTATTTTTACCTACCCCTGCCTAAGCCTACATTACAACCCTGAAAAGCCCTGAAGATCTCTAATGTGTGTATCCTTGATTAGTGGAGAATAACAAGTGAACATGCCATAGGATTTTGAAATTAACATGCATAGTTAGATATTTTTACTTCCATTGAGCATGATTAAATTGAATTTGCGAAATATCTGACTTGAGTGTTTAGAATGCTAAAAATCCATGCTATATGGTCCTGCAAATTATCCTACTAACCTTCATGCTTTTCTAAGTGACAATTGTGCAGCAAATTGATCAGTGTCTTTGAGTCATTTTCTTTTCTTTTCTTTCGTGTCTTTGTTTCTATTTTTCATCTTTACTCGAGGGCGAGCAAAGATTAAGTTTGAGGGTGTTTGATCGGTGTATTTTATATACACCTTTTGAGTCATTTATAGTTAGTATTTTACTTATGTCATTTATGTTTAATATAGTATTACGGTTGTTTTCCTTTCTTTTGTGTCACATCGGTCAGAAATGGAGAAATGACAAAAAGGATATGAAATGAGCATAAATGAGATGAAATTGCACACTAAAAGGGCCAAGAAATGAAGCCTAAAGAGTTCCGAGAAGTATAGAAGAAATCAGACGAAGACCGGACGAAAAAAAGGACGAAGAAACGAAAAATCCGGAAGAATGCCATCACCGGAGCCGCGGCGCCGCCCTCTGAATTTTTTCCGAAACGCCTCTGATTTTTCGGCGCCGTGGCACCCGACTGCAGGGCCACGGCGCCGACGCAGTATTTTTGACGTTTTGGGCCGAATTTGATACGTTTTCAGGGTCCAAAAGGGATAACTTTTCCTACCTACATAATTCCTAACCCTTGACCTAAAGGATTCTTGGGCTATATATATTCTCTACATCATTCTCTAGAGGGGGAGTCATCCATCCATTGTACATACAACACAACTCTAGGAGGCGAAGATTTGAGACCTAGTTCAAGTATTTTCTTTTCTTTCTTTTGCTTTGTTTATTTCAGTTCATGTATGAAGATTGTATTAGTTCTTAGTGTGACTATGACTAGGAGCTAATTACTTTATTAGGAATTTCCTTGTGATTCACTTGAAACTCTTATTCATGAATTAATACATTAGTAGATTTCTTCTTCACTTGCTTAAGATTTATTCAATAATTGGTTTGATTGTTTGGTAATTAATTGATCACTAGTTATCCTCACTTATATGAGTTCTAATCGAAATCTGAAAGGGGAGATTGTGAATATGCTATAGTTGAATAAACATAGGTTTAAATCGTAGACGAAAGTACCCCGATACTTGTGTAGCTTAATAGGTTATTTCTCTTAATCCTCATTTGTAGTCAATCTTATCATCGAAAGATAGAAGAGTTCTCCATTGGGGTTGAGTGTTTTTATTACCTTAACATGAGTATAAAACGGTCTAGTTAACCTGCTATCTTAACGTAGAAGAAGAAGTCAGTCTAATTGTATTAAGGATTGAATAGAGTGGATAATTGATGATCTTGGAAGCCATAATTCTCCGTCATAACTGATTTAAATCAAAGTATTTTCATAATTAGTTTATTTCCTGTATTATTAGTCTAGAATTTCAAACCAATTAACGTTAACCAAATAGAAACTAAAGCATAGATAATCGGTACTTGAAAACCAATCCCTGAGGACGATAACTCGGTCTTCTAGACTATATTACTTGTAACGATACGTGCACTTGCGTTTAGCGTGTGTATAAATCACATATCAGCAACACTTCCTCTGTTTCTACGCACGTTTCCACCTTTTCCAAGGCACGAAATCAACAACCAACAAGCCACATTTAAGGCACAATCAACAGTTAACCAAAGGGGATTACACGCTTAACTGGACGTGTAAAATTCTGTCCACAATTCATATATAATAGTCCATTATTATTAAGGCCAATCTCGGCTACAATAATGACAACATATAGTCCTTTTTCAATTCTTTAATCCAAGTCGTTACTCCAATATGTTATATCCGTCATAACAATTATAACAACTAAATTGATTATCAACTTCAATGGCTAACATGCCATGTCTCGATTTTTAACCCTCAAATTATCTTAACACTTATCAATCTTCATTTATCAACTACTATAACTTGTAATCTTCAATTACATTAGGAAGACAAAGATCATTACCTCCATAAGCCCAAAATATTCCAAGGATCTCACCCACTTTAGCTCTTTTCCGCAACTCCTTTTCACGTTAAAATCACCCACACTAGCCCTCTACAAGCTTGCCAACATAATGTCTTCTTTCCGCCCTTCCAATAATTCCATGAAGGCTTAGGGTTCTACAAATTTTTAGAGAGAAAAGAGAGAAAGTGTATTTGGATGAAGTTTAGATAACAAATGGCTAAGTCTTCCAAGACTTAGCCAATATTTGGCTTAACTTGCTCTACAAGTTGGGAGGGACACTTGTCACCCCCCATAGGCCCTTACAACAAATATCTTCTTAGACTTAGTCAAAATTTTGCAAAATCCCGCGTCGGCGCCACGGCCCTGCATCCGGCGCCGTGGCGCTGAAACTGGTGACGCCTTCAGGGCTTACGGATCCACGACCCTGAGATACGGCGCCGTGGCGCCTGACTGAAACCTGCTTCCTTCTCTTCTATCAGCTGAACTTGTAACGTCCATAATTCTCTACTACGATGTCCTATCGATGATAGGTTTGTTGCGTTGAAAACTAGACTCAACGAACTACATATTAGGCTTTTGAAACACCTAAAAAACTCCTAATATACTAGGAGATATACCTCTCCAAAGTTGACTAAAAATCTGTCCAAAAACATTCTGCCAACTTTTTTTTCCAAATTCAAATCTTATTTCCTTTCGTACGTTCTCATCTTATTCTCTTGGAATTACGGGGTGTAAAATTCTCCCCCCTTAGAAACATTCGTCCCGAATGTTCCTTCTAAGTCTCCAACTACACATGCACCAGTATAGTCTTCACTACTATACTTACGAAACTCATTTATGGCCTAAAATGATTCTCCTTTCGTACCTTTTTTTCTCATACTATAAACACTTGTTCACTCATTTTCTTACTTGTTGTACTCTTCTCGTACTTCCAAACTTATTCTAGTATACGTACATAATTTCAAATATTACTTCTGTTCTCCAATCCTTGGAGTTACTATATCCTAACTTGGTCATTATACTTGGATTAAATTTCCGTTAAGGCCATTTCCGACTCTCACGACCTGGTTCCGGTGGAACGCGTCCACGAACTCGTACAACGATTAACTAGACTTGGGCCTCGCACCTTCGTGATCCTGTCACATAGCGGTACCACCTCCAACTGACCCCCCTCAATTTCGAGCTACAGATTGACCCGCAATCAACCCACAACCCGACCCATTGTCGCACTTAATTCTCATTCTTGGTCTGAAATAAATCTTACTACCCGAGAAGGACTTATACATCTAAGGTCTCAGCGGTTATCAATATTCTAAGGTTCACAATTTTTTCTATGCCCCAAGCCTACATTATCAGTCCCCACATACGGGAAATGTAGCTTCTTAATATCTCATAATCATGTTGTCTTACTCACAACAACTCTAATTACTCCATAACATTATTATTCACATAATCACTTAAGCGTACAACACAGCTTAATCTAACAACATGGTATGCTCTCAAATCAATTAAACATGATCTCTTTTAAGAGTCTATCACAATCTCAGACCGTTCATTACCTTCTGACTATTCCAAGTAAGTACATATATAAAGCCTAGGTGTGGATTCAATAAACTGTTTCACACCTTCCAAGTATTTATCAAGACTTTACCAACTTATGGTAACTCATAGTCATTCTAGGCAACACACATATTAGCCTAGTAAATACGCTCGTACATATATACATCATCATAATACCATCTATACGATAATTTACCAATCCTGGATACGCAATCCATATAATCCTTTCTGGGTCACTGTTGTCTTTCTCATAGTTGCAACCACAATAACATGTTAGGAAGAGACTACCCTAACAACACAGCTCTATCGCACGATCTCATAGTGAGAAGAAGGGAAACCAATCCTAAATGTACTATAGCCTCCTGTTTATAGATGTGGTGCACAACAAATCGATAAACAAGACTCTACTATACACGGTCTGTAGACATTCTGAGGACTAACTACTCTGATACCACTCTGTAACGCCCCAAACCCCGGGCCCACGACTGGTGCCCTACCTGGGCACCCTTTTATTCATACAACATACGTAACTTGCGGAAGATAAATAACACTTTTTTTCTTTAAACAAAGGCAAAGCCAATAAGGCCGCCACAATATAAGTCACCCGAAAGGGGTTACATTGTTCAACAATGTAAATACAACTCTATCCAGTTCAGCCCACATATGAATACAGACCTCTAAAATTTTGGACACATACTATGGCGGGACAAGGCTCCGCCATACCTCTGAATATACCTAGTCATAATGACAAACTCCGAAACATTGGAGCTATCCCATAAGGTGAACAAGGATCCTAAGCTCGCGGATCCACAACGGAGTACCTAGACCTGCGGACATGAACGCATCCCGAAGAATCGATCAACAGTACCAAGTATGGAGCAATCTGATCTGATAAACAAGATCATAATTGTACAAAAGAATGACAGAGACAAGTATGAAAATCAAATACCAGATCCTACCGTGTCATATAACAATCAGAGCCAACTGTTCCTTGTATCACTATAACACCGTACCACTTTCACCTATGAAAGCCATGTCAAAATCAGGGACACCTGCCCTTAGTATATGATATCACAGAAGCATGCTCGTGGAATACAATATCACTGCCAGCATGTAACAAGTATAATATACAACCATCATCTGATAAGCATGCCCGTGGAATTCCAACATCACCGCTGGCATGTAAAAAGTATAATACTCAATTATCAGTACACTGTGCCTTTTTAAAAAGTAGAGTAAACTTTATCGCTTTAAAATAGGAAGCTTATGATCAATCTAGGGACACCCGCCCGTCGTATCATTATGCAATCCTACTCCTGGGACTGTTTCACCCTCATAGGTCACGTGGACCCGCATGAGGTAATTTCGTCGCATAGGACTATTTCACCCGCGTAGGACTATTTCACCCGCATGATCCCTACGGACTCGCATGAGCATAAACGCCATACTAGCATCGTGGGGAGCAAATCCAAGGAATATGTATAATGTCTTGGGGGTTTACTCCGCAATTATACTCATAACACTAGCACTAATGGTTGTCATGAACAACATATGCAAGTTAAGTAATCTTTAACTCTTATTAGACAAAATGAAGGCACCATCTTTTTGAACAACCAAGGCAATACCATGCCTTCCTTTTTAAAACAAACAAGACAATACCATGTCTTCCCACAAAGGTATACTGCCCGGCCCAGTCTGGGACGCGGTAAAGTCATTTATGTCTGTCCACAAAGGTATACTGTCCGGTCCATTTCTGGGACACGGTAATGTCACATAAGTCTGCCCATAAAGGTATACTTCCCGATCCATTTCTGGGACACGGTAAAGTCACATAAGTCTGCCATAAAGGTATACTGCCCGGTCCATTTCTGGAACACGGTAAAGTAACATAAGTCTGCTCATAAAGGTATACTGCCCGGTCCATTTCTGGGACACGGTAAAGTCACATAAGGCTGACCATAAAGGTATACTGCCCTGTCCATTTCTGGGACACGGTAAAGTCACATAAGTCTGCTCATAAAGGTATACTGCCTGGTCCATTTCTCGGACACGGTAAAGTCACATAAGTTTGCCCATAAAGGTATACTGCCCGGTCCATTTCTGGGATACGGTAAAGTCACATAAGTCTGCCCATAAAGGTATACTGCCCAGTCTATTTCTGGGACACGGTCCACACATAAAGGACTGTACACATAAACTATCACAAGCAACTATGTGTCATATAAAATCTTCTTCTTACTTCTCGTTAAGTCGTTATAACAACTTCCCATAAAGCTATTATAACAACGTTTCATTTTAGAGAACTTAAGACACTTTATCACATCTTCCTTTTTAATAACACAAAGGCATTTTCATAACTTGAAACCTTAGGGAAACTAAACCCAAAGTACTACGTACGTCTATTCTTTACGAAAGAATCGTTTCATGCAATATTTAGGGAGTTGAACCCAAAAACACTTTCACTATTAAAACCAAGGTACTTACCCTTTTAAACTCAAGTAACTTACACTTTTAAAACCAAGTAACTTATGCCTTTAAATCAAGTTACTTCTACTCTTTAAATTAAGTAACATATACTTTTCAAATCAAGTTACTTATTCTCTTTGAATCAAGTAACATATACTTTTCAAATCAAGTTACTACACCTTTTTCAAAACTCAAGTCATTTATACTTTCGAAATCCAAGTCTCGTGTACTTTTAAAATTAATACTTTTATGAGTTGTGAATAGGTTATACTCGTTTATAACGATCTTGTTAAAGCAGCCATGATCTAGAAAATGTAATACAATTTTGTCTTATCTTAGTTTCTATGCAGATGGAGAATTCTACTCATTTCAATATAATTGATTGTCGATATATTTTTATTAACGCTGCAATGGCTTGTTCGACACCTATTCTCATTAGTGTAGTAAATTAGCAAGGTCAACTCGACTCCAATACTTCCTAACGACTCTTACCAACATCTCCCATAAGACTTTGGTAAGAACTTAGGAATATTTTAGACATGCCTTTTGCATAAAATCAATAACATGAATACTTCCTAATGACAAGACAAATACTTCAAGAAAACAAGTCACGTATACTCCAAATAACAAGGCAAGTATACCTCAAGGATAATCATGTCGATATAAGGAAGAAGTTCACATACCTCGTGACGACTAACCCAAACGACAAGTAGCAATACACTCCAAAATACTTCAACTTTATTGGCTATTCCACCCTCCAAGTAGAATATGCTACACGTAGTACTTCAACCTATAATGACGATAGTACTTCTATAAATATCATACTTTCTAGTATAAAACTTATACTAAATAATGCCCTCTAATTCTACGGAAATTCGGGCAGCACTTCCTCTGTTTCTACGCACGTTTCCACCTTTTCCAAGGCACAAAATCAACAACCAAAAAGCCACATTTAAGGCACAATCAACAGTTAACCAAAGGGGATTACACGTCTAACTGGACGTGTAAAATTCTGCCCCACAATTCATATAAAATAGTCTATTATTATTAAGGCCAATCTCGGCTACAATAATGACAACATATAGTCCTTTTTAAATTCTCTAATCCAAGTCGTTACTCCAACATGTTATATCCGTCATAACAATTATAACAACTAAATTGATTATCAACTTCAATGGCTAACATGCCATGTCTCAATTTTTAACCCTCAACTTATCTTAACACTTATGAATCTTCATTTATCAACTACTATAACATGTAATCTTCAATTACATTAGGAAGATAAAGTTCATTACCTCCATAAGCCCAAAATATTCCAAGGATCTCGCCCACTTTAGCTCTTTTACGCAACTCCTTTTCACGTTAAAATCACCCACACTAGCCCTCTACAAGCTTGCCAACATAATGTCTTCTTTCCGCCCTTCCAACAATTCCATGAAGGCTTAGGGTTCTACAAAATTTTAGAGAGAAAAGAGAGCAAGTGTATTTGGATGAAGTTTAGCTAACAAATGGCTAAGTCTTCCAAAACTTAGCCAATATATTGGCTAAGCTTGCTCTACAAGTTGGGAGGGACACTTGTCACCCTCCCATAGGCCCTTACAACAAATATCTTCTTAGACTTAGTCAAAATTTCGCAAAATCCCGCGTCGGCGCCACTGCCCTGCAGTCGGCGCCGTGGCGCTGAAACTGCTGATGCCTTCAGGGCTTACGGAGCCACGGCCCTGAGATACGGCGTCGTGGCTCCTTACTGAAACCTGCTTCCTTCTCTTCTGTCAGCTGAACTTGTAACGTCCATAATTCTCTACTACGATGTCCTATCGACGAGAGGTTTATTGCGTTGAAAACTAGAATCAACGAACTACATATTAGGCTTTTGAAACACCTAAAAACTTCTAATATACTAGGAGATACACCGCTCCAAAGTTGACTAAAAATCTGTCCAAAAACATTCTGCCAACTTTTTTTTCCAAATTCAAATCTTATTTCCTTTCATACGTTCTCATCTCATTCTCTTGGAATTACGGGGTGTAACAGCGGCAGAGGAGGCCGTGGTCGTGGAAAAGGTTGCAGACATCAGAATCAGCAACAGCAATAACAGAGCTCGCAGAATTAGTTCAGCGCCGCGCTGTGAGAACCAAGATCTGTAGCGCCGCCATTGTTCGATGCAAGAACCCTTCAACCAGTACTTCCACCACGGGTTGTTGGGCCCTGATCCAGCCCCTCGGCAAGTCCAGTACCCGCAACAAGCCCATTTCATGCACGACCAGTTCCAGCAGCCCTCACCCATCATGACACCCACTGAGTTGGGTCAGGCCTTCAGCAGTCTCAATATGCAACATCCTGACAACAACTGGTACATGGACTCCGGAGTCACTTCTCACCTCACCCGGTCTGCAGGTAATATTCTCAAACTGTTTGGTTTAAGACATCATCAATTTGTGACAGTTGGTAGTGGCCACCACATTCCATAAGGGTTATGGTACATCCTACACACCACCTCCTAATCCATTCCACTTAAAAATACCCTATATACCCCGCATGTAATTAAGAATCTAATCTCTATCCGCAAATTTACTCGTAATAATTCTGTCTCTGTTGATTTTGACCCTTTTGGTTTCACTGTGAAAGATCTTCATACGAGGACACCTCTTACAAGATGCAATAGCACGGGGGATCTATATCCATTAACTCCCACCTCCACTGTCAGATCTAGCTCTCTCGTCTATTTAACGACCATTTCTTCTTCAACATGACATAATAGGCTTGGTCATCCAGGAGCCCCAGTGTTTAATTTTCTTAGAGGAAATAATTTCATTACTTGTAATGAGAAGCTTGCCCAAAACTGTATTTCTTGTTCTTTAGGCAAACATACTCGCCTTCCGTTTCAATCATCTAGTAGTGTTACTTTTGCACCTTTTGGTATTATACATTCCGATTTATGGACATCACCTGTTGCTAGTTCTATCGGTCATAAATACTATCTTATCTTACTAAATGATTTTTCTCACTTTGTTTGGTCATATCCTCTCAAGTTTAAATCGGAAGTGTTTACCAAATTTCTTGAGTTTCGAACATTCATTCAAACACACTTTGAAAAAGGTATAAAATCTTTTCAGTGCGATAATGGTCGTGAATTCAACAACTCTATGTTTCACCGATTTTGTACTAATAATGGCATAGTTTTTCGCTTCTCCTGCCCCCACACGTCCCCATAAAACGGTAAAACTGAAAGAATCATCCGCACCATTAACAATATGATTCACACTCTATTGTTTCATGCCTCCCTTCCTCCGTCCTTCTGGATATATGTTGCTAAAATGTCAGAATATATTCTAAATATTCTCCCTACTAGCACCCTTCACAATATGACCACTACCGAAATCCTATATCATAGAGTCCCCTTTTATGACCATCTTCAGATATTTGGCTGTCTATGCTATCCTAACCTTGCCTCTACTGCCCCTCACAAGCTAGCTCCCCGATCCACTCCTTGTGTCTACCTTGGATTCCCGCCAAACTATAGGGGTTATCTATGCTACGATGTGTCAACTCATCAAATCCACATCTCTCATCACGTCACATTCGACGAGACTACATTCCCATTTTCGAATCTTCAAAAATTCCAAAAACCAGACTACTCCTTTCTTGACGAGCCTTCCATCTCTCCCATTATACTTAATCAACTCACTCAATCATCCCAGACGTCAGCGCCGCGACTCATCGAGCAAGCGCCGCGGCGCCTCCCTTCCAGTGAGCAAACTATTTCTTCTAGGGAATTAGTGCAGCGGCCCCTAGGGGATGAGCCGCGTCGCCTCTCTTCCAGTGAGCACCCAGTTCTCGAAACACAATTAAAGTCGCGACCCCATGATAGTGGCGCCGCAACGCCTTCGACGGACTTTCCGCCTCCATCCCCTTACCCGACAATGTGTTCTGCTCCCGCCACTCAGACTCCACAGCCACTAAAGGTCCCCACTCACCAAATGGAAATTCGTGCCAAGCATGGAATATTCAAACCCAAAGTCCAATTTAACTTGTCTGCCCAAACCATTTCTCCAATTCCCAAGAACCCTATATTGGCTAAACAAGACCCTAATTAGAATGTGACTATGTCTGAAGAATTCAATACTTTAACTAAATAACACACATGAGATCTAGTACATAGACATGAGGGGGTGAATGTGATTCGTTGTCTGTAGCTATTTAGTCACAAATTTAGAGACAGTGGTAATTTTGAGAGATATAAGACACGAGTTGTGGATAATGACAAATCAGTAGGAGGGCATTGATTGTGGCGAGACATTCAGTCCGATTGTCAAACCGGCTACTATTCACACAGTTTTGAGCATTGCCATGGGCAAACACTGATCGATCCATCAGCTTGATGTGAAGAATGCATTTCTACATGGTGATCAGAGAAATAGTCTACATGCATCAGCCACCTGAGTTCACCCATCCAGCAGTTCCTCACTATGTGTGTCGTCTCCTTAAGTCACTATATGGCCTGAAACAGGCCCCCGTGCGTGGTATGATCACTTTGGCAGGTATATCTTGCAGATTGGGTTTGTATGCAGCAAGAGTGATACATCACTCTTCATTTTTCATCGAGGTAGTAGCACTGCTTACTTATTACTTTACGTGAATGATATTGTTCTTACTGCTTCTTCCGAGGGGTTGAAAAATGAGATGATTGCCTTGCTTAAGTCCGAATTTGCAATGACTGATTTGAGAAAGCTAAGTTATTTTTTTGGGGATATCAGTGACCAGGTCTGCCGACCACATGTTCTTGTGTCAGCTTAAGTATGCAGAGGAGATTGTGTACAGGGCTAAAATGGTGAATTGCAAAGTTTCACCTACTCTAGTTGATTCAAAATCTAACTTAGTGCAATGGATGATGCTCAAATCTCCGATCCTACTCTGTATATGAGCCTTGAAGGTGCACTTTAGTATATCATATTTATAAGGCCAGACATTGCTTATGTTGTTCAGCAGGTATGCCTATTCATGCATGCTCCAGAGAGTCTCATTTCACTGCTCTTAAGCATATCATCCGATACATTAAGGGCACACTTGATTATGGTTTGCACCTATACCCCTCTGCACCAAACATGTTGCTCTCTTAGGGATGCAAATTGGGCTGGGTGTCCGAACATGCGATGCTCCACCTTTGACTTTTGTGTATTTTAGGGGATAATCTGATTTCTTGGTCTGCCAAGCGACATGCTACCCTATCTCATTCCAGTGCCGAAGTTGAGTACAGAGGTGTTGCAAATGTGGTAGCTGAGATTTGTTGGCTCATAAATTTACTATTAGAACTTCAATGTCATTTGCGTCAAGCATCTATTGTGTACTGTGATAACATCTCTGCCATCTATCTTTCTCATAATCCGATTCAACATCAGCGAACCAAGCACATTGAGATAGACCTACACTTCGTTCGTGAGAAAGTTGCACTGGACCATGTCAGAGTGTTACATGTTCTATCATCCTATCAGTATGCAAATATATTTACCAAAGGACTTCCCAGACAGTTATTTCTAGACTTCAGATCTAGTCTCAGCGTCCGACCTTCTCCCGCTCCGACTGAGGGGGTGTGTAAAGTGTGTATAGCAGTACCAATTGTATCTCTACCCATAATTAGAATATTTTCATATATTGTGTAACTATAATTGTGGTAAGACTAGGATTCCTCTTGTGATTAGGTTTAGGATTCCTATTGTATAAGAGATGAATATTGTACACTATATATACTTTGATATTAATGAGAAGACTCTCCAAGGAAGATTAATATCATCTTACAAGGACGACACTTGTGTACTATATGAGAAAATGCGAGACATATGCGGACGAGACTTGGAAAAGAGATTCAGCACTGGAATATACATGTCATCTGAAAAAGATTAGCCAGAATCTGTTAATCTGCTTCCATTGCATGCAATCATTCATGTGTAAATTGAATGGAAGGGGCAATGAGAGACAAAAGCAGTGTGTAAATGTAGATGGAATATTTTGGAAGCAAAATCTGCTCTTCTAAGATATTTTCATATATGATTTTTTGTGTAGTCAATACAAGAATAAGTGATATTTATACAAGAATATTAACAAGCTCACTAATCACTAACTTATCTAACAAATATCAATTAACTTGCCTAACAAACTCTACCAATAACTAACTTATAATGAATGAGGCTAATCACCTATAAAGAACCTCATGGTACCTTGATACACATGTCTAATACTTCAACACCCCCTCAAGCTAGGATATATTAAGATGTTCTTCATACCTAGCTTGGAAAGCAAAAATTTGTGTTATCCACGACTGAATGCCTTAGTGAATAAGTCAGCAGGCTGATCAGTAGAAGGCACATAAAGTGGATGGATAAGTCCAGCGACAATCTTCTCCCTAGTGAAATGACAATCAATGTCGATGTGTTTGGTGCGTTCATGGAACACCTAATTAGCAGCAATAAGAAGAGCATAATGACTGTCAGTGCAAACTGGAACATGCAGCAATATAGGAACACCAAGTTCCTTATAAAGACCTTCAAGCCATACAACCTCAGTAACAACAGATGTCATAGCTCTATACTCAGCCTCAGCTGAGCTTCTGGACACAGTAGCTTGTTTCTTTGACTTCCAGACAATAGGAGAAGTACCCAATAATACTAGATATCTAGTAACAGTTCTTCTGCTATTGGGACAAGCTCCTCAATCAGCATCACAAAACACTTGGAGACTAGAAGAATTTGTACTGCTGAGTAGAATGCCAGCTCCTGGAGCAGACTTAATATACCTTACAATTCGCAATGCTGCTTCAAGATGAGATTTCTTAGGAGTATGCATAAAATGACTAAGACACTGAACTGAGTAGGAAATATCTGACCTTGTATTGGTAAGGTAAAGTAATCTGCCAATGAGCCTCCTGTAAATACTAGGATCCAGTAGCAATGAATCTTTGACTGTGGAGGAGTCTGCAGATACAACTGAGTTTGCAGATGCAACAGTTGCATCAACATGTTGATCAAACTCCAAAGAAGTAAACTTCTGATGCATTTTCATAGGAGAGGGGGATGGTTTAGCACCTGCTAATTCCATGTCAGAAATTAATTCCAAAACATATTTTCTCTGATGCATGACAAAGCCTTGATCATTCATTGAAACTAAATACCAAGAAAGTATTTAAGCTCTCCCAGGTCCTTTATTTTAAATGCAGCCTGTAGTGCTTCCTTTGTTGATTAAAGTAGTTCTTGATCATTTTCAGTGATCAGTAGGTCATCCACATAGACAAACACTATGACAATCTTCCCATTTTGGTGCTTAGTGAACAATGAGTAGTCTCTGAGGCTCTGTGTGAACCCAGAGTCACCCAATGCTGAGGTTAAATTTATATTCTATTGCCTAGATGCTTGTTTTAATCCATATAGTGACTTTAGCAACTACACACCTTGCCATTTCTTGCAGTAGTAAGAAACCCCTCTAGTACTTGCATAAAAACTTCTTCAAATAAGTCACCTTGTAGAAAAGCATTATAGACATCCATTTGGTAGACAATCCACTTATTGATGACTGCAATATATATGACAACCCTGACTGTGGCCATTTTGACAACAGGGAGAATGTCTCTTGATAAACAAGCTCCTCCTTTTGGTTATAACCTTTTGCTATCAATCTTGATTTGAACCTTTCCAGCTCTCCAGTAGCCTAATATTTGATCTTGTACACCCATCTACATCTAATTGATTTCTTTCCCTTGGGTAAGGTAACCAGTTCCCAAGTTTTATTTTCTTTTAAAGCCTGGATTTCAGCTTTCATTACCTCAATCCACTTCACATCCTTGGCAGTCTCCTTGTAACTGCATGGTTCTTTAACAACTAAAGATTGTGCTATAAAAGCTTGATAACTGGAAGATAGATTAGAGTAGTTTAATCCTGTAGATACAGAATACAAACAGTTAGCGGAACCATGTTGTGTGACAAAGCCTTTGTGCCATATAAAAGGCCTGCTTGCTCTTGTGGATCTCATTAGGTCTGAATTAGGAACCTGTATTTCTTCACTGGTGAGTGTATGCTGAAATTCACCAGTAAGCTCAGCTTCATCAACATTACTACTTTCTGAAGGAGAGACTACCACAATCTCTCTTGGGTGTATTAGATCATTATAACAAAATAAGTCATGTGTGTGAATAGACTCTATTTTATTCTCATCATCGTCATTTTTAAAAGAAAAAACATTCTCCATGAAGACCATATCTCTACTCATGAAGACGATTCTATTATCCATGTCATATAGTTTGTACCCTTTCTGCACTGAGCCATATCTCAGAAGAACATCTTTTACTGCTCTAGGACTAAACTTGTCATGGTTAAGGAAATTGGTTGTAAAGCATAGTCTTCCAATCACTCTTAAGTGGGATATGGAAGGAACAAATTTATACAACATTTCATAGGGAGATGCATTCTTTAGAACAAGAAGGGATTCTGTTCAATATATACACTGCTCATTCAATGCAAGAACTCCCAAATTTGATTCTGATCGTGACTTTTGGTGACCCAGTTCCTCTTTCCCAAGATAAACAAATGACTTCAAACTTCAGGGCATCCAAAAGAGGTGAACCCCTATTCATTCCTTCTCAGACTCGCCTAGCGATCTTTTTCATCTCGTAAAGCGGTATTTCTCTCTTTTATCGTTCTGCCATTGTAGGGTTAAAAATAATAATCAAAAATGAAATTCTTTTCCTTTCCAGTATGGGGTGAGGGCCTTAGCAAACACCCTGTGTATTTTAATGGCCATTGCAGTTTCTAAAATATGCCTGTGTTTTCTCTCAACTACTCCATTCTGTTGGGGTGTATAGGGACATGAACTCTCATGCACTACACCATTCTGCTGAAACAATTCCTTGCAGTTATTATTAAAGAACTCAGTCCCATTGTCTGACCTTACTGTTTTGATTTTGTACCAAACTGTGTATTCACTGTCATAAAGAAATTCGTTAGCAAAGTAAACACATCTGATTTCAGTCTCATCAGAAATACTCAAGTCCATCTAGAGTAATCATCCACAGTTATAAGAAAATATCTCATTCCATTATATGTGTCAACTCTATAAGGCCCCCACACATCCATATGTAACAATTGAAAAGAATTAGATGTCCTAGTTGAACTAACAGGAAATGATACTCTAGTCTGTCTAGCCAGAGGGCATATCTCACACTTATGCAATGTAAAAGAACTCTTATTCTGAAAACAAGGTATTTTATTCAATACATTCATTGGGACATGACACATTCTCTGGTGACAAACTGCATCATCATCATTCTGGATTGCTGCTAAGCACTGATGCAACTCCTTCCCTTCATTCTGTTTGTCCAGACACATCGTCAGTGTGTATAGTCCATCTTCGTCAGTATCAATCGCCCTCACATTTCCAGATGAGAAATCCTGAAATATGCAATATTTGGAAAAGAAATTGACACTACAGTTTAGTTCTTTTGTAACCCTAGATACTGACATCAAATTGAACTGAAAGGTTGGGACACAAAGGATATTTTTCAGGACATCGCCTCCTCCTATATGGTATTCACCTATGTGTGATATCTTAGTAGATTCTCCAGTGGGCAACTGCACCTTACCTGCATTCTCTGACAAGTATTTATTATGTAAAGCCTGTTGATTACCAACCATATGATTGGTAGCTCCATAATCCACTATCCATTTTATCAAGGTTTGTGTATCAAAATTACAGATACCTGCCATGTTATCCACAATGGAATTTGGCTTTCCAGATTCTTGCTGATCATTGAGTAACTTGAGTAGCTGTTGATGTTGTCGAGGTGTGAACTGATGTGAGCCTATCTGTATTTCTGCAGTATGTTGATGTTGATTTTCATTTCCTTGTCCAGTGTCCTCATAAAGGACATCATTTCCTGTCACCATATTCACCTTCTTTGTCTTGTTCTTGGAGTCATTTGGATAATCATTTAGTCTATAGAAATCTCTTTGCACATGTCCTGTCTTACTGCAGAAAGTGCATTTCTTCAGCTTGTTGCAATCCACCTTCATGTGCCCCTTGATATGACAGAAATCACACAACACATTTGGATTGTAGCCCTTTATTTATCTATAACCCTCACTTCCATGGCTGTAGTGAACATTGCAGATGAGTAACATGCATGATGTATACTCCTCTAGCTGGTCCCAGCTAGACTCCTTTGACTTTCTTCCTGATTGATAATATAATACACTTGGTTTAGATTAGGCATTTGGTGCATCAACAACACTTGACTCCTCACATGACCATAACTGTCATTAAGTCCCATCAAGAATTGTAGAATCCTTTGATATTGAAGATGATCTACAAAATCTTTGAATTTTGCGTAGCAATTTGGTATAGGCATGATAGAGTTATATTCATCCCACAAGTCCTTGAGCCTTGAGTAGTACACAAACACAGGAAGTGTTTCTTGTCTTAATGTGAATATGTCCTTATGCAACTAAAATGCTCTAGAACTATTGACCTTGTCAATTTTGTCTCGCAACTCTTTCTATATTATGTGAAAATCTGAGTTGAAGAGCATTTCATATAGCAAGCTCTTACTCACATTCCCCATCAACCATGACACTGCAATAGCATTGCACCTTTTCCACAAATTAGCAAGATTTCCAGTGAAGTCTTCCCTCTTCACTGTTCCATCAATGGACCCCATTTTATTTTTTTCTAGCAGTGCAAGCTTCATTGCCCTGCTCCACAATGTATAATTATCCATCCTGGTAAGTGTAATCCCAACTGACAGTGAACCAGGTGCGTTAGATGGATACAAATATAGCGGATGGTTATGATCAATAATGACTACTTCAGCTCCATTTGACGAATTTCCTTCGATACTTCCCATCGTATTGCAAGCACATATTCAATTTCTAATCCTTGTACTTGTGATTTAGATGAACAATTAAATGAAAAACTGCTATCTACACATGCATGCAACGTAATCAACAGATGTGATATTCGATCTGTCCTGAGTGCAGTGAAATTAACTGAATATCGTAAATCGTCAAATGTGATCCTCGATTTGCTTTGTATTGCAGCAGAACCGACTAGATCTACAGCTTTTTCTCGTCGATTTGTTTCGTGCAAAACAAAATTGATCAATACACTATAGAGATCACCTCAATCTACAGACAATTACCTCAATATCAATCTATGAGTTCTTCAATCAATTGATCTACAATTTTCTTCATCAACACTGCTCGACTGCCCAATTTCTTCACTGAATCACGTCAATAACCTTGGGCTCTAATACCATGTTAATCGACTCCCATTGCATGTATAAATTGGATGGAAGGGGCAATGAGAGACGAGAGCAGTGTGTAAATGTAGATGAGATATTTTGGGAGCAAAATATGCTCTTCTAAGATATTTTCATATATGATTTACTGTGTAGTCAATACAAGAATAAGTGGTATTTATACAAGAACATAACAAGCTCACTAATCACTAACTTCTCTAACAAATATCAATTAACTTGCTTAACAAACTCTACCAATAACTAACTTATAATGAATGAGGCTAATCACCTACAAAGTACCTCATGGCACCTTGATACACATGTCTAATACTTCAACAAAATCACAAATGGAAGAGAAAGCAGGGAATCCTGTTGCACTGATGTACTGGGTGTGGAAAGCTAAGAATACATTACTGTGGGAGCACAAGATACCACGACCTCCACAAATTTTGAACAGAGGAGAGATATATTCTTGAAGAGAAAATATAGCAATACTGATGATGGATAGGAAACATACCTAGATAGGTTGTTTATGTCTCAGTTTTGCTAATGTATAGCTGATACATACATGTAGGGAGGTGGCAAAACTGTTTGAAATTGTAAGCTGTTACATGGAGATTAATAAAACTTTTTTCTCCACAAAAAAGGGAGTAAATTGGAGAAATAATGAATTTTTAGTAAGAAGGGAGAAGAAAAGAAGAGTTAGCTAGCCTATTAGAATGGGAACGAGGGAAAGAACATGAGATTTGCAATTAACGGGATGAGTTAAATTTTTATGTCTAAGTTTATTTATAAATAGGTCCCATAGCTTTGTTAATACATTAATTACAGCCCGGTCCTTTATTAAGTCATTTTCTTATTTATCTTGAAACATTTTGAAATGAAAGAAGGCTATTTTGTCAACTACAAACTTGAATGGATTTGTCAGGTATATTTTCTCTTTCAAAACTCGGTTTGAAATCTTTTTATAAGTTGTGAAAACGACAATAATATCCTTTCTATTCACATTTAAGTTGCGTAATCAAGTGCATATAAACACATTTATTATTTTAAAGTGTCTACGACAGTAATATCCCTTCCTATTTACGTTGCAGTATTAAGCTCAACAAATGATACTTTGCTCTGCAAGTATAAATAGATATTAGAATACGAGGCGAATGACAAGATATTATATTTTGGTCTAACATCAATGTCCAAAGGGCAAGGCATGAATGCGAATAATCTTATTTCGCGCTTCCGGCCAGTACACTTGATCTGCAACAGTAAGGCGAATATTTAGAGCAACATTTGGCAATACATTGTTCGCATTGTTGAGCATTGATAAAAGAGAGAGGGAACTTGGAGCTGTTCTGGACACATGTCAAGATGCAGAGTGCTTGTGTCATGCTACAACTATATTTTGCCAAAGCACTATTATCAGTCATCATCAATGTCATTAGATATTACTATCATCCATAAAAATTATCTGTTGTCACCACTAATTGTCAATATTAATCACCATCATTAACAAGTATTATCAGCCATTACTTTGATGAGGGGAAAGTCCCGAAGGCGAAACCCCCCCACCTGTACCAGAGGCCTCTTAGCCAGGTGGGATGTAAATCGAGGGATATGCGCGAGTGGCAGCCCTGCAAGGGAGAGGACCAACGAGACACGAACCCAGCAACAACCCTTGCAATATTTCAGCAAAGTATTGTTACCACACGGGTTCGAACCCGCGACGTCGGGGTGGTTGTACCCCAATCACCTTGCCACTTACCAACTCGCCTGTGCCCCTGGAGGCTATTATCAGCCATTACTATCATTAGCTACTACATACCTAAGTTGGGTTTGGTGTTATGACATTTTTCCCAACATATTGTTTTTAGTACTAAGTAGAAATTAAGAAATATTGAAACAAATGTCACAACATTCGGACCAATATTTTATGCAAACAGTTTTGCCTTACTTCACGGACTAAAGCAATTCTCGTGGAATTTTTACCATGATGGAGAAGTGACTTGACAAGGTATTTAGGAGCTGATAAAACGTGTGGAAGAACAAGTTAAAGCCGTTGCTATGCTTGAGGAACAAGTCTAGAAGTTAGAGGATTTTGCTCCATAATCTTTTCCAACAAACACAACCAGCTGGTCACCTTTCTCTCAACCATCACAACGATTCAATGAACTTTTCAAGGAAGACCCTCTACTATAAATAGAGAGATTGTTGCAGTGAATCGATATCCAGAAAAAGTTTGCAAAAACATCGAGAGAGCTCTCAGATATATTCATCAGAAAACTGGATCACAAGTGTTGCCTGAGCGTGTCGACAATATTCTGTCCAACATTATAATTGCTACCTAGATTCTAGATTTGTTCTTTATTGAAGCAATTGTAATATGATGTTGTTTATGTCTATTTAGGTAGATTTTCAGGCAGAAGTCATCTGCGACTTCACCATTTTTAATTCATTTTTTGTTGTATTTTGTAATATTGTAAAGAAAATAATTTATTCAATTGTATATAATATATATAATACATTCGGTCATTGACCGTCATATGTTATATAATATATATAACCTATGTAAATTTAAAAACCTTTGTGTCATTTAATTTTCGTTGCTTTATACTCTTCAAAGAATTCTATTTTTACTACTGTATTGTTACCGTTGTTAGACGATATTATTCATGACATTCGGAAACAGAATTGAGGTTCCAGTTTTATTTAGTTTATTTGCATTTTATTTACTATTTCATAGCCTCCGGGACCCAACACGTGGTATCAGAGCCGACATTTAACACAATAAGTGTCTGGTCCTGTTATTTACAACTATGGATCCGACTAATCCAACAATTGATAGACTTCATATTTTTGATGATTCAAACTATGCCTATTGGAAGATTCGCCTACGTTCTCACATCAAATCAATAGATGTTAAAACTTGAAGATCTATAACCAATGGATATGTTGTTCCTATGCTACCACCGGATGAGGAAGGTGATATTCTTGCTAAACCAGAATCCGAATTGACTGCGGAAGAAACCAATAAATGCAAACTTCAACGAGAAAGCCTTACATGCAATTTTTGGATGAGTTGATATTTACATGTTCAAACTCATACAAAACTGCTCTACGACTAAAGATGCATATGATACTTTACAAACTCATTGTGAAGGTAGCTCTAGTGTTCGTCGAACGAAGCTTCATATGCTCATGAGTAGATACGAACATTTAAGGATGGAAGAAACATACGACATTAAAACCTATTTTGAAAAGTTGATTGACATCTCTAATGAATGTCAAGTGTTTGGTGCTCCTTTAACCAACACTCAACTTGTGGAAAAGACACTCCGTTCTCTTTCTGAAAAGTTCAATATAAAGATTTATGCGATTGAAGAAGCTCATAATCTTGCTACAATGGACCTTCATATCTTAATGAGTATTCTCAAAATCTATTAGATGAATATTGAGAATCAAATGGAATTATACAAGAACAATAATGTATCACTTCAAGTCAAATCTTGGAGAGTCAAATCGAAGATGAGGATGAGAACCTTGAAGAAGTTGGCGACGGTGTAAATGTTGCCTTCCTTACTCGAAAATTTAATTCGATGGTGAGAAAGTTCAACAATGATAGAAATAAATTCAAATTCAAAGAGCACCAAAACCAAGACTTAAATCAAAAGCCCACTAAACCTCTTCCAATAGTACAAAAGGAAATCAACTAAAGAGAACCAACTCAGATCGTACCAAATTTGATCTCAAACAACTTGAGTCCGTTCAATGTCATGCATGCTCGGGCTGGGGTCATTATGCTAATGAATGTGCAAATACCTTGAGGAAATTTGGTAAAAATCTATGAGTTTCTCTTAGTGACGACAAGGGAGAAGGGGAAGGAGATCAAGAGATAGAGTCACAAGCAATGCTGACTAATGTCCGTGAACATTTTTTATCAGATAATGAAAATGTCATCAACAGGGCCATCCCAAATGTCACAACATTTGCGTCAATATCAACGACGACCTCTACATTTCCAGTAACATCCGAAAGGTACGAATTCTTTAACCATTCTGATGTTAATTGCTTTAGTGATTTTATTTCTAGTAGTGAGACTGATTGTGAGGATCAAGTTGACATCAAAGATGACATGATTAAGGAATTACAAAAAATTTGTAAAGACTTAATCATAAAATCCAAGCAACTTGACACAAATGTAAAATATTTAACTCTTGAGAATGCAGATTTAAAAGACACAATAACCCGTTTAGAGGTTGCACTTACCAAAAAAGATATTGAATTTGGTAAGATCAGTGTGAAATTGGATCTAGCCGAAGCAACCTTCGGTAAGCTCAACACGGGGACTTCAAAATTGAATTAGATACTCAACTTTAGTAAACTTTCACATGCAGGTATTGAATATGAAAACTCTCTTAAAATAATAAGCTCAAACATCTTTGATAAAAATGAGAAAATAAGTTTTGTAAAGGAAAAATGGGTAAAGAATAGGTTCTCATATATGTCAAAGAAAATGAAGTTTATGTGTCATTATTGTAACTCCCCTGGACATTTAAGAACTTACTGTTTCAAACTTCAAAATTCAGTGAGCAAAATGTTGCCTGAAAAGTTGTCTAACATACCTGATAACACTATAGGCAACATTTCTAAACCAAAAAGTAAGAATTTTTTTAAGAGAGTCTGGGCGCCTAAAAAGGATATTGTTTGTTATGTTGCCATAACTGCATTAAGAACTAACATTTCAGATTCTTGGTACTTTGATAGTGGATGTTCTCGCCACATGACAAGTACAAAGGAGTTTCTAAGGGACTACGAGTCATTAAATGGAGGTAACGTGACTTATGGAGGTGGAAGTAAAAGCAAAATAATTGGAAAAATGATCTTAAATGTTCCTGGATTTCCATCCCTAAGAAATGTCTTACATGTTGAGGGTTTAATGACGAATCTGATCAGTATAAGTCAACTATGTGATGACAATCTTGAGGTAAAGTTTAACAAAAATGCATGTGAAGTTACAAATGAAGCTAACATGCTTGTTGGAAGGCAAGAAATATACAATAACGTTAGGATCGATGACACAATATTGTGGCATCAAAAGTTAGGACGTGTCAACTACCTTAACTTAGAAAGATTGATCTCATATGAGGCGGTAAGGGGCATTCCTAATTTGGGTCATAAAGGTAAAACAGTGGTTTGTGAAGATTGCATGAAAGGTAAGCAAACCTGTGTTTTCCATAATGTTGTTCATAATGACGGACAACATTCAGGTACGTCTCACTGTTTTCAATTATTGCACATGGATCTTATGGGTCCAATTGAGGTAGACAGTTTAGGAGGCATGAGATATTTCTATGTGATTGTAGATGATTTTTCTAGATATTCATAGATATATTTTTTGAAAGAAAAATCACAAACTTTTGATATGTTCAAAATCTTGCACTCTAGGATAAGGAATTTATTCCATTCTCTTATTTTTCGGATTAGATCCGATCATGGAAGAGAATTTGAAAATAGTTCATTCAAAAAATTTTGTGAGAAAAAAGGTATTTTCATGAATTTTCTGCTCCCAAAACCCCTCAGCAGAATGGTGTAGCAGAAAGGAAGAATAGAACACTACAAGAAATGGCTAGAGTTACGCTTAGTTCTAAGAAATTGTCAAAACGTTTTTGGGCTGAAGACTTGAACACTGCATGTCACATCACTAATAGAGTCTACTTAAGGTTAGGTGCAAAGATAACACCCTATGAATTAATAAATAGAAAGAAATCTAACTTGAGTTACTTTCATAGTTTTGGGTGTATTTGTTATATTTTAAATGATAGAGATCATTTGGTAAAGTTTGACCCTAAGAGTGATAAAAGAATTTTTGTTGGCTATTCTCAAAAGAGTCATGCTTACCGAGTATATAATCTGAGATCTAAAATTGTACAAGAGTCTGTTAATGTTATTTTTGATGATTTTATTGATCTTTCAGGATATACAAGTAAAAATAACATTATAATTTCAGTGAAAAATAAGCAGACTATAGAAGAATCAGATGTTGCCCCAAATGTTGCCACACCTGAAGCAACATATGAACCAGAAACAGAGAACACAGAGGTCGTCAATGAGGAATCAAATGCTGAATTGATTGATCTAGTGCGAAGGGATTCCTCATCAAGGATTAGGAAGAATCATCCAACGGGCCAGGTGATAGGGAGAGTTTTTGAGGGAATTAGAACAAGAGGGAAAAAACCACTCAATTACACAGACATGGTAAGATATGTGTGTATGTCTACCATATACCAAGAGGTTAGTCTTTCTTGTTTTATATCTACTTTAGAACCTAAGAATATTTCAGAAGCACTTAATGATAATTGTTGGATTCAAGCAATGCAAGAAGAGCTTGAACGATTTTCTCGAAATTAAGTCTGAGATTTAGTTCCTCACCCATATAATACTAATGTAATTGGAACTAAATGGATTTTTAAAAATAAATCAGATGAATCGGGAAGTGTTGTTAGAAACAAAGATCGTCTAGTTGCTCAAGGCTATACTCAGGTCGAAGGGATTGATTATGACGAGACCTTCGTACCTGTAGCAAGAATTGAGTCAATTAGACTTTTACTTGCCATTTCTTGTTGTTTCAAAATTACCCTACACCAGATAGACGTAAAAAGGTGCTTTCTTGAATGGTTATCTTGATAAGAAAGTCTATGTTGAACAACCAAAATGATTTGAAGATCCGCATCATCCACACTGTGTGTCCAAGCTCAAAAATGCATTGTATGGATTGAAGCAAGCCCCTCGAGCATGGTATGATCATCTAACTAGCTTTCTTCTTGAATATGGTTTTAACCATGGTAAATTTGATCATACTTTATTTATTAAATGGCATGGTGTAGATATTATTATTGCTCAAATATATGTAGATGACATACTTTTTGGTTCGACCTCACAGTCTTACCTAAAGACATTTGTTGAAGCAATATCATCGACATTTGAGATGAGCATGATTGAAGAACTAACTTTTTATTAGATTTGCAGATTAAGCAAAGTGAAGATGGAATTTTCATCTCCCAGAGTAAATATGCCAAGAATCTAGTTAAGATATTTGGGTTGAAAAATGCTAAGCAGATGAAGACTCCAATGGGATCTTCACAGAAGATATGTAAGGATAATGTTGGTGAAAATGTCGACCCAACTTTGTATCGATCTATGTTATGTACCCTTCTATATCTTACTACTAGTCGTCCTGATATAATGTTTACTATTTGTGTTTGTGCTCGGTTCCAAGCTTGTCCCTAAATCTTCCACTTAAATGTTGTAAAACGTATCATTAGATATATTGCTGACACATGTGAATTGGGAATTTGGTATTTCAAAGACACTAATCCTAAATTAATAGGATATAGTGACTCGAATTGGGCTGGTGATATAGATGATTGAAAGAGTACTAGTGGATAATGTTTTTATCTTGACAATAATCTTGTTTCATGGTATAGTCATAAACAAAATTGTGTCTCACTTTCAACCGTTGAATCTAAATATGTAGCAGCTGGAAGTTGTTGCTCTCAATTAATATGGCTACGACACATGTTAGACGACTATAATTTTACTAATAACATCTTAGTTTTGTATTGTGATAATCTGGGTGCTATAAATATTTCTAAAAATCCAGTTCAACACTCACGTACAAAACATATTGACATTAGGCATCACTTGTTAAGAGATTTAGTTGAAAAACAACTAGTCAGAATTGAACATGTTGATAATACTCATCAACTAGCTGATATTTTTACAAAAGCTTTAGACCATGAGAGATTTTCAAGTTTGAAGAAATCTATTGGTCTTTGTAATCTCTAAAAAGACATTTTTGGTGAATGTCGGCTGAAACATTCTCTAACATTTCAGGTGACATTTACCTATAAGATATCACTGACTGATTATTGTTACTGTATGGTGCATAACTTTGGGGTACACAAGCTTGATCATCTGAGAAGAAATTATTTACAAAGTGATACCATTCTCTGCGATGATAGTCAATATCATAAAAATGAAGTATCAAAATAAGGCAAAGCCTTTACAAATTAATGGCAACTGTAAAAAATAGGCAAAGCCTAAGAAATGATACTGTTCCTATTCTATAGGAGTATCAATTGCTTTAAAAGAAATTTGAGAATACCATAAACGTATTCTTATGACACGAAAAATTCTTTGACATATGCTTTGTGATTAAACCAAGGACACGATGAGAAAATGTTATATTGGTCCAGTGATCAAACTCATAGAGTGTGTAAAATGTGTCTTGATTTGTTGCCAAAACGAAGAATTCTTATGTGATCAAAATACTCGTGTCATCCAGAATGTTACAAATATTACTGTTGACATTTTCAGAACGTGATATGTGTTGGGATATTGATCTTAACTGATTTCAGAAAATTCATATTTTTCTTCCCTATATTTATGCCATGTTTTAATTGTCATTCGAATTTTAAGGATAACATAAAATTCCAAAAATGACGTTTATTGTTTTATCCCAAAATTTTAGGTGTAAGTATTTGTATAGATATCAAACACCTAAAATTAAGGAATTTTTAGTGTTTTTAAAAGTCTTGTCAAGAGTATAAATATCTACTTCATTTATTTTTCTTTTTACCATTCTTGTCTTTTCTTAAAAGTAAAAAACAAATAGAGGGAAGGATCACATCACATCCTCGGTAAAACATCTACCTAACCGATGGAACCCTCTTCTTTTCAAACACCTTCATCTTCATTCAAAAACCCTAAACCCCCAAAACACTCTTCTCCAAACTCACCAATGGAGACATCTCCTATGTCAACTCCTATGTCGAGCAAAACTACCAACAACACTCCAATGAGCACTAATCCACCTCAACAACCTACTACATCATAGTTTCTGCACCTACCGGAAAATAGGTGTACAACCATCATTCTCAGAGGAGATGAGGAACCACAAGACATTAATTACCCCGGAGATGATAATAATCCCATTGATGTAGATGCTACATCAAATTTTTCTACCCTCGGTAAAAGGACCAGTTCATCTTCTTTTCCTACTCGAAGATCGAGTAGAGTGTTCGAAAGAACAGTTCAACAGGAACCAAAAACCAAGAAGTCCAGATTTGAAACTACAATTCCTTCTTGCTCAAGTAGTGACACCGAATATATGGACTTCGAAATGTCCTCGGAAGACATTGAAGAAGAACCTACAGTCTCTGTTCCTTAAAGTGAGTCTCAAGACAAGGAGATTCCTGACGACACTCCACTGACAAGGTTCTGCCCAAAAGGAACTCTCCGTCATGAAAAACCAGTCGATGATGCAACAACATCTCAAGCAATATTCCAGCAGACCTCAGAAAAGATGTCCTCTAGAGGTAAATATTTTTTCTGATAAGTTCTATTAAAAATCAAAACTAGATAAATAGGATTGGTATAGGAATAGAGTTATTAGGGCAGAAAAAGTGTTAGATATAGCTTCATGTTATGAGTATGGCTTAGTTGAGTTTCTCAATGATCATAAACTTCTAAAACATGTAACTAATAATGAACTATTCATTGATGAAGTAATTAGATTGTTTTACGCAAACTTGAATTCTGGTATAGACAATGTCTCCTCAAAGAAATTTGGAAAGGTATACCTCTATAACAAAATTTATCAGTTTACTCCCCTAATTATCAATCAATGTTTGGGAACTGAGTCTGATGTTGGAAGTAGCACTACTGAAAGAGCAACAAAAAATAGGGATGAGATAATTGAATACCTTACTGGAGGTATAATGAAGAAATGGACTTCTCGATGGCCTGCCTCGAAGCTCACTTCCTTATTCTCCGGCCTCCATAAGATTGCAATTCACAATTGGCTCCTCTCACTAAATTAGTCAATTGTAACCACTGATCAAACCTCACTGTTGTACAAAATTTGAAAGAAGTTAAAAATTAACTTAGGAAGAATGATTAATAGCCAATTTGGTTGAGAAAGAGTCAACCTTAATCCTTCCATATCGCTCTCTGATCTATCAAATTTTAACTACCCAAGGCTTTGAGTCTAGAAGAGAGGATATTTTAGGAAAAGCTTCAGAGGTATATTCAGTGAATAAAGCAATCTTGAAAAGCAAAGAGAGAGTTATTGACCTCCCATGGAAAAAGGAAGCTGGCATTGAGAATGTTGCCCGAAATGTTCCAAACATTCTAGGCAACACTGGTACAAGACATTCACCTTTGTCTACTGAATGACTTGTTGGGAAAATTGCTAAAATCAACGATAGATCTCAGAGGTTGATGCTGCAAGAGAAAAATTAGTCCAGACCAGAGAGCAATTCTTATTACATCATACTGCTTGCTTATCTCTTGGTAAAGGAACCAAGTCCCAAGTGTGATTTGTGTATAGAGCTTCAAACTCATGCGTCATGGAAGTTTGCCAAGTTGGGATCATAGATGCACTCTCATATGAGGAAGGTTCATTGTCATTGCATATGTTACCTACAAGACTAAGACTTTCACAACTTAGGATATTGGGTGATATGTAATGTGAATGGGAAAACAATGCATTAAGGAAAGTGTTTGTGGCAGGTTTGAGATTTAGGATAGAGTGTTCATAGTCATGCAAATAGCTGGGAGTTTTGTGTCCCCTCTGGGACACTCTAGGTGCTATATGGTTTAAATTTGTGTCAGTAGGAGTTGTAGTTGTAACATCAGGGCCAGGCTCAGTTTCTAAGTGCGGGATTGGTGAGTGAAGAGGCTGAGGGCTATCAGGTGAAGTGATAGGTGTGGTATGGTTGAGTACGAGTGAATTAGATCCTCTATTGGGTGTATTTCCAGCACCATCACATGTGTCTTTCTCACTAGGTGTACTTTGCACATTATAATCAAATATAGGATTAATGAAAGAGATAGGCTTAAAAACATATGGAAAAGATGCAAGACTAGAATTAACAGGAAAAGGAAAAATAGTTTCTCTAAAGGTCACATCTCTGGAGATGAATATTCTTTTGGTGGACAGACTGAGAATCTTGTACCCTTTAGTTCCATGAGGATATCCAACAAAAACATGGGCTGAAGTTCTGGGTTCAAACTTGTCTCTGTGTATTTTTGGGACTGTGGGGTAACAAAGGCAACCAAAACTTTTCATGTGTGAGTAAGAAGATTTATGGTTGTAAAGCAATTCATACGGGCTCTTACCCTTAATGTGGCATGAGGGTAATCTATTTATAATGTAGGTAACACAGAAAAGACATTTCTCCCAGTATCTTATTGGTATGTTAGACTGAAACAAGAGGGCTCTAGTAGTTTCTAAGAGATATTTGTGTTTTCTCTCTACCACACCATTTTATTGTGGTGTGTAGGGGAATGTTCTTTGGTGTATGATCCCTTTGGACTGGAAAAAAATAGTTGTTTCTGTGCTTGTAAAATCTAGGTCATTGTCTGACCTAATGATTTTGACAGTTATATTAAACTGGTTCTCAATCATAGCAACAAAATTTCTGATAACCTCTAAAGCATTGCTTTTGCAGTAAAAAGGTGTGTCCATGTGGCTCTGCTGTAATCATCCACCATGGTGATGAAGTATCTGATATTGTCATGGGTTCTAGTGTGATAAGGCCCCATAGATCTATATGTAAGAGTTGAATATTTTGGTAGAGGTGTTGGAAATTTGTGGGAATGGCAGTCTCTCTTGTATTGCCATGGGGCATATTTGACACATAAAATTTGTTTCTCTCATTTTATCAAAAGGTACATGTCCAAGTCTATTGTGCCACAAAATATTTATATCATTTCCATGAAATTTAACAGAACCAGAAACAGAAACTTGCATTGTATTAACATCAACAGTGGCATTTACATTGTGGGAAGTAGACTTACTGATAGAAAAGACACAACACTTACTTTTATATATAACAAAATTGAGACTCTAATTTCTATTTATATAAGATGAGAAACACTTGTCTCTATTTTGGGAAACACAAACATTACTAGACTCTAAATGACATAGTGACTCATGACTAGAAACAACAGAGTGAGAATGGGCAGAATCAGCAGAAATGTTGATAGAGGTATTATAGTTGTTCTTCAAGCACTGTGGATACAAGAAGTAGATGACATCTCTTGCCTTATCAATTACCTGAGGCATCTTCATTGAAGGGGCCTACAGAAGATAAAATAAATTGATAAAGGCAGCAATGCTGTTAGAGTAATGAGAGGTAAAATCATGAATGGAAATCAAATTATATTTGAAGGATGAAACAAAAAACACCTTCTGCAAGACAATGTTAGGTGCAAGTACTACACCACAAATTTGAGTAACTTTCACTTTGTACCCATTTTGGAGAACGATTAACAAGGACTGAGGCAATGATATAGTGTTGGTAAGTAAAGATTTGTTGAAGGTCACGTGGTTGGATGCCCCAGAATCCAAAATCCATGAGTCAGTTATGTTTGTAAAGTAACTACAGGATAATTTACCAAAATCAATAGAGGAAGTGCAAACTATTATACCTGCAAATTTACTGAAGTCTGAGCATGGTTGTCTCCTTCAGTTTCATTCTTGAAAAAATGTAACAAACAAGCTAAGAACTCGTCAAACTCTTTTGATGTTCACTGGTCAAATTGAACTTTGAATTCTCAGACTGATCCATGTGCTCATTTATCTTGAATGTTATCACGTCACTGCTTGATCCAGGTCCCTGCACATTAGCCATTATTTTTTTCCTTTGTCAACTTTAGTGGTTTTGCCCTTGGTTGTACTGAGAACTTTGATTATAGTTGTAGTTTGAGGTCTGTGGGTATTGATCGGTGTTTTTATATACACCTTTTGAGTCAGTTTTAGTTAATCTTTTGTCCCATTTTGCACATATAAGTGTCGTATTAGGATAGTTTTTCTTTTTTTTGAGTCAAAATGGTTAAAATGGCCAAATGGCGGAAAAGGAGCAAAAAGAGGGCAAAAGAGGAGATGCCAGAGCTGGAAACAGAGAAAGTGGCGAACGAGGGTAAAATCTGCACAGCCGCGGCCTCGCTGCGATCAGCGCGCCACTATTCGCAGAGGCCGCAGAAGATCCAGGCCGCGCGCCTCGCATGCAGACGCAGGGCGTGGCGCCACTATTCGAGAGGTCGAAGATCCAGCGCCGCGCTCGCAGCCAGAATATCGGCCGCGCGCAAAACACCGACGGATTGCAGAACTTTCGGCGCGCCACATGCGGGCCGCGCGCCGACGGAAAAATTAGGTCTTTGACGAAAATCGGGCCAGCTCAAGGAAAAGAGGGAGGCGGTTTTCACCTATAAAAGGAGAACCCTAGGCGCTTTTAAGGGTTCTCTTCTGCACAACTCAAGACTTTTGCTTGAGATTGGATACCATTAGTTTAGTAATTTCTTTTCCCTTTCTTGTTCTTTATTTGCTTTTGTATGATGAACTTTGAATTAGTTCTTGTCATGTCAATGACTAGAACTAATTCTCTTATGTGGCTTTCCATGTTGAATTGCTAGAAACTTATGTTATAAATTAATGACGCTTATGGTTATTTTTCTTATTGTGAGATCTATCCAATAATTGAGTTGAATTCTTGGTAATTAATTGACAACTAATTATCACTATATGATTTCTAATCGATTCAAAGGGGGGATTGTGAATATGCTGTAAGTTGGATAGACATTCTTGGATTTGGGATGAAAATACCTACATTATTTATGTAGCGTTGATGATAGGCTTAACAACCCTAATTTTGCGCATTGTGCGTGACGGTCAACTAGGTTTTTGTTCTTAATCCTCCTATAGCGTTATCCTTATCACCGAAAGGTAGGTAAGGTGCGATACTGGGGTTGAGTGTTTATATAACCCTAACGGGAGTATAAAACGATTTCGTAAACCTGCTTTCTCCAAAAGAAGAATACCATAAGTTAATGCATTAGTAAGTAGCATAAGCGGATAGTAAGGATACATGGAAGCCCTATTCTCATCACCACTGAAGTAAATCTTTATATTTAAATAGCTTGCATAATTCTTAGTTATAAACAACAAATCAATTATCAATTCACCAAATAGATACTAGAAAATAGATAGTTGGTACTTGAACCCTAATCCTAGAGGACGATATTCGGTCTTATCAAGACTATACTACTTGTCACGATAACGTGCACTTGCGTTTAAAGTGTGTGCATCTTACCGCGCATCAAGTTTTTGGCGCCGTTGCCGGCCATTAGGCATAGTTCAATATCAAATTTATCTATTTTTAATTTCTAATTTGGTTTTTATTCTTTGTTAATTTTTGTATTTTTCTATTTAGTTTATTTTATTTTATTCTTTTTCGTTTTATGTATTTATTGTGTGAAAACAAGGATGCCGTGATCCGTTGTTGGTTTTGATGCATCTCAGGGATCCTCAAGACATGAATTTCTACAGTCAATATGATCGAGCTCCAACCATAGAGGAAGAGAGAGAGGAATTGCGAGAAGTAAGTCATACTCCTCACTAAGTATCAAGCGATTCATGGACGAAAATGAGATTGGCCATAAAGAAGTTGGAATCGCAAATAGGAGAACTCGCAGTCATTTTTAACAGCGAACAACAATTTGAGGAGCCTGAACCAAACCCAACTATTGAGGAATCTGGTGAGATAGTTGGTGTAGAAAAGGAAAAGATTGCAGAGATTCAATTATTTACCTTCTTGGACTCTGTAGAAATCATTTTTCTTGCACCTATTACAGAAGAACCACCACTAGCTATCATGGCTGATCCCCAATTAGGAAGACCATACCAGCAAGGGTACCCCCTAGAGTTGAGAGATGTAGAGAATTTCACGGATTCCTACGTTATAAAAAGCATAAAAGACAAGCCTGTCTTGTGTACTCGGGGGATAATTGTATGTTTAAGGTTCTTGGTTGAGCAAATAGTTATAGGGAAATTGAGACCTATAGCAATAAATCTGCGAATTGCAAGCAGTTCGCAGAAGGGTCCAATGAGAACTCGTACCGGTTAACTGCGTCCGGCTAAAAGACGTTAAAGACATCGCTTGTTGGGAGGCAACCCAACGTTTTCAATTATGTTATTTTAATTTCTGTCTTTAGTTTATTTTATTTTGTCTAGAACAATCTCACGGTCTTGGGTTCTTGTGTTTGTGCTGTGATTGATAGGTACAGGGAAATAAATCAAGGCGAAAATCAAGAAAAGCCGTAATTTCTGCAGCGGTAGGCCGCGCCAGTGAGCAGAAGGCGCAAAAAGAATCGAACAGCGCAGTTTAAGCGGCCATGGCCAAAAATTTAAAAATTTGTTAAATTTAGCCATGGCTACCAGAATATGTGCGCAGAAAATCCCGGCGAGCGCAGAGTTCAGCCATGGCTAAAAACCATGGCGCACAAGCGAATCGAAACTTAAAACGCCTAAAATCGATTTTCCCAATTCCAAATTCAAAAACCTAACCTTCCCTCTCCAAAAACCCACGAAATTCCCGAAATTTGCCCACAAATCCTCCACAAATCCAACCCAACCACAACCTAAACTCTTAAATTCCCAAAAACCCTTAGCCATCTCAAGCAACAAAGCTCCATTCCATAGCCTCAAACCACCAATTGAAACAAGAACAAGCTTGAAGCTTCTCATAAAAAAGTAATCTTTTTCTGTTCTTGAATCCTTTACTGAAGTCACAGGAGATAGTAGTTCGAAGGAGTATTGTAGTTGAAGTAATTGGGTACTGAAAAGTTGATTGTGAAGTTTAGAGAAAAGAGTAGAAAAGGAGTGTGGGTATTGGGTAGAAAAGTTGAAGTTTGGGGTGTTGTGGTTCACGCTAGTTGTCAATTGTGTAGGAAACATTTGTGCCACTAAATTGTAAGCTCTAAACTGCTTTTAACCATGGCCACGAAAGAAGAGGCTCCACATCCACCCCAACCCCACAATACGATGAAAATAGGTTTGTGAGCTACCAAGCCTACCAAAGATACAAAAGCGATACTGCACTTTAATACCGAAGGGAATGGACTACGAGAGGAGTCATATGGGAAGAAGATGTTTATGAGCCCATTCGGGCGATGATTGAGTTAAGGGATTGGAGGAAATTTGTGAATCGGAGAAGATAGCACCAAGAAACACAACATAGTGCGTGAATTTTATGCCAATTTTAGGAGAAGGTGGAAGGGGATGCTTTGTAAGGGACGCGTTATGTGCTCGTGATACAGAGGATATAAATATACAATTGAAAGCGATTGATGTTGAAGAAAGAAGTGATTGGAATCACTTTAGAACACGGTCTCAAGCATTAACCACATCGATCGGAATGCCGTTGCAGACACCGCGAGCTACCGTGGGCTGTTTTGATATTGGAAGAAATGGGTCAAGAGCATTGAGCAGTGCGATTCAACAAAGTAGCCAAAGGTTGGCTATATTTCATCGGCCCGATGATTCCATCCACGCACTTCACCAGAGTGCCAGAGGATAGAATTAAACTGATATATGGAATTATGAGGGGGTTGACGATTGATGTGGGGAAAGAAATAGTGCAGAGCATTGAGGAAATCAGCAGGTTGGTAACAACAGGCGGATTAGGACATGGCTCAGTTATCACCAAGCTATGTCACATGAGTGCGGTCCCAAAACTACCCACTGACACTCATGAGAGAAACCAACTGCCCGTGTCCTATGGGATAGTGCACTCTTTCCCAGACCCAAGCCCCCCAGCAGCCAGACGGAGAGTACAACCAGCAGCAGCAGAGGCCGCCATGGACGAAGATGAGCCTGAAATAGGGGCTCAATATGAGGCAGGACCTAGCCACCGGCCAACCACAGGAGCAGAACCTCCAACGCCCACGATGGAGCAATTGTATCAAAATCAGGTGAGGATGATGCAGACCTTGGACACAGTAGTACAAGGACAGCAAGAAACAAGGCAACAAATCAACGAGTTGAGTTCCTTGTTCAACCAATGGTCGATGCATTATCCACCGCCACCACCACCATTTTAGCCAAAGTTTGTAAGTGTCTTATTTCTTTTACTGTCTTTGAGTCTACACACATTGGGGACAATGAGTGATTTAAGTTTGGGGGTGTTTTATTTGTGTTTTATTTTCTTTGTGTCATGTTATGTTTTACTTAAGTCTTTTTGATTGTTTTTATGTTTATTTTGGAGTCACCATTTTTTTTGAGTCATAATTGTCTGTCAAAGATCATGTATGCTGTAGTTTCTAGAAACACCTAGTGAAGTAAGGTGGAATAATGTAACGGAATTGAAGCAACTATCTAAACACCTAAGTTAGATATGCCAAAAACTCACGTAACTGCCTATTTGGAGTTTCTTGCTTGAGTTATGCATGCTAAATGATAAATACTTATGTGTTATGATTGCTTGCTATTTGAAGCGAAATAGTTAGGATATGCATGTTAGGGAGATGACTCAGACATTTCTTTGATAGCCAATTCTTACCATTCCTTTCTATCCCGTACTTAAAAAAAAAAAAATATCCCTAGTCAGCCCCATTGAGCCTAAATTTGAAACTTCTTCTTTGACACCCTATATTCCCACAAATTGTACCATAAGTGAAAATATGAAATAGTGGAATACATTGTGTTAAAAAAGAGACAAAAAGAGTGAATAAGTCTGTTGCACCCCAATACAAAAGTAATAAGAAATAGGCAAAAGCCTAAGTTTGGGGGTGCTTGTCATTATATACTTCACTCTCCCAAAACAAAAGAGGGGAAAGATAGAATCGAAATGAAGAAAAGAACAAAAAGAAAAAAGGGAATACTGAAAAGCTGAAGAGCTTATGGTACACGAAATGAGCCTAAATTGCCTATTATTACCTACCTATACCTAAGCCTACATTACAACCCTTAAAAGTCCTGAAGATCTCTTTTATGCATATCCAGAATTAGTGGAGAATAACAAGTAAGCATGCCATAGGAATTCTTGAATTTATATGTATGGTTTAGTATATTGACTTCCATTAAGCATGATGAATATGAGTTTGCGAAATATTTAGCTTCATGTGTTTAGTGTGCCGAAATTTCATGATATATGTTCCTGCATATTATTTTGCTAACCTTCATGTTTTTCTAGTTAACACTAATGCAGCAAAAGTGATCAATGGCAGTGAGTCTTTTATTTTTCGTTCCTTTGAGTCTTTTATTTTATTTCTTTCTATCTTTGCTCGAGGGCGAGCAAAGGTTAAGTTTGGGGGTATTTGATCGGTGTATTTTATATACACCTTTTGAGTCAGTTTTAGTTAATCTTTTGTCCCATTTTGCACATATAAGTGTCGTATTAGGATAGTTTTTCTTTCTTTTGAGTCAAAATGGTTAAAATGGCCAAATGGCGGAAAAGGAGCAAAAAGAGGGCAAAAGAGGAGATGCCAGAGCTGGAAACAGAGAAAGTGGCGAACGAGGGTAAAATCCAGACAGCCATGGCGCCTCGCTGCTAAAAGCAGGTCGCGGCGCCACTATTCGCAGAGGTCGCAGAAGATCCAGTAGCCGCGCTCGCATGCCAGATGCAGGTCACGCGCGCTAAACATCCGAGAAGCTACAGAGTTCCAGTAGCCGCGCGCCTCAGATAGCAGATATCAGGGCCGCGGCGCCAAAACACCCGACGGATTGCAGAACTTTCGCCGTTTACGTGGCGCGCGCCGACGCGAAAAATTAGGTCTTTTGACGAAAAATCAGGCCAGCTCAAGGAAAAGAGGAGGCGGTTTTCACTATAAAAGGAGAACCCTAGGCATTTTTAAGGGTTCCCTTCTGCACAACTCAAGACTTTTGCTTGAGATTGATACCATTAGTTTAGTAATTTATTTTCCCTTTCTTGTTCTTTATTTCAGTTTTGTATGATGAACTTTGAATTAGTTGTTGTCATGTCAATGACTAGGAACTAATTCTCTTATGTGGCTTTCCATGTTGAATTGCTAGAAACTTATGTTATAAATTAATGCGCTTATGGTTATTTTTTCTTATTGTGAGATCTATCCAATAATTGAGTTGAATTCTTGGTAATTAATTGACAACTAATTATCACTATATGATTTCTAATCGATTAGAAGGGGATTGTGAATATCTTTGTAAGTTGGTTAGACATTCTTGGATTGGGGATGAAAATACCTCAATTATTTATGTAGCGTTGTTGAGAGGCTTAACAACCCTAATTTTGCGCATTGTGCGTGACGGTCAACTAGGTTTTTGTTCTTAATCCTCCTATAGAGTTATCCTTATCACCGAAAGGTAGGTAAGGTGCGATACTGGGGTTGAGTGTTTATATAACCCTAACGGAGTATAAAGCGATTTCAGAACCCGCTTTCTCCAAAAGAAGAATACCATAAGTTAATGCATTAGTAAGTAGCATAAGCGGATAGTAAGGATACATGGAAGCCCTATTCTCATCACCACTGAAGTAAATCTTTATATTTAAATAGCTTGCATAATTCTTAGTTATAAACAACAAATCAATTATCAATTCACCAAATAGATACTAGAAAATAGATAGTTGGTACTTGAACCCTAATCCTAGAGGACGATATTCGGTCTTATCAAGACTATACTACTTGTCACGATAACGTGCACTTGCGTTTAAAGTGTGTGCATCTTACCGCGCATCAAGTTTTTGGCGCCGTTGCCGGGGATTAGGCATAGTTCAATATCAAATTTATCTATTTTTAATTTCTAATTTGGTTTTTATTCTTTGTTAATTTTTGTATTTTTCTATTTAGTTTATTTTATTTTATTCTTTTTCGTTTTATGTATTTATTGTGTGAAAACAAGGGTGCCGTGATCCGTTGTTGGTTTTGATGCATCTCAGGGATCCTCAAGACATGGATTTCTACTGTCAATATGATCGAGCTCCAACCATAGAGGAAGAGAGAGGAATTGCGAGAAGTCATACTCAGTCTCACTAAGTATCAAGATCAGTTCATGGACGAAATGAGATTGGCCATAAAGAAGCTGGAACTGCAAATAGGAGAACTCGCAGTCATTTTTAACAGCGAACAACAATTTGAGGAGCCTGAACCAAACCCAACTATTGAGGAATCTGGTGAGATAGTTGGTGTAGAAAAGGAAAAGATTGCAGAGATTCAATTATTTACCTTCTTGGACTCTGTAGAAATCATTTTTCTTGCACCTATTACAGAAGAACCACCACTAGCTATCATGGCTGATCCCCAATTAGGAAGACCATACCAGCAAGGGTACCCCCTAGAGTTGAGAGATGTAGAGAATTTCACGGATTCCTACGTTATAAAAAGCATAAAAGACAAGCCTGCTCTTGTGTACTCGGGGATAATTGTATGTTTAAGGTTCTTGGTTGAGCAAATAGTTATAGGGAAATTGAGACCTATAGCACAAATCTGCGAATTGCAAGCGATTCGCAGGCGGTCTAATGAGCACTCGCATTCTGCTAATCGCGTCCGGCTAAAAGACGTTAAAGACAGCGCTTGTTGGGAGGCAACCCAACGTTTTCAATTATGTTATTTTAATTTTTGTCTTTAGTTTATTTTTATTTTGTCTAGAACAATCTCACGGTCTTGGGTTCTGGTGTTTGTGTTGTGATTGATAGGTACAGGAAATAAATCAAGGCGAAAAATCAAGAAAAGCTGTAATTTTCGAAAAGCGGTAGCGCTGCGCGCCAGAGCCGCGCGCCAAAAGAATCGAACAGCGCAGAGTTTAAGCGCCATGGCTAAAAATTTCGAAATTTGCCAAATTTTTCACATACCAGAATGTGGCGCGCAGAAAATCCCGGCGAGCGCAGAATTTTAGCCGCGGCTAAAAATGGCCACAAGCGAGAATCGAAACTTAAAACGCCTAAAATAATAAGATTTTCCCCAATTCCAAATTCAAAAATCTAACCTTCCTTCTCCAAAAACCCACGAAATTCCAGAAATTTGCCCACAAATCCTCCACAAATCCAACCCAACCACAACCTAAACTCTTAAATTCCCAAAAACCCTTAGCCATCTCAACCAACAAAGCTCCATTCCATAGCCTCAAACCACCAATTGAAACAAGAACAAGCTTGAAGCTTCTCATAAAAAGGTAATCTTTTTCTGTTCTTGAATCCTTTACTGAAGTCACAGGAGGTAGTAGTTCGAATGAGTATTGTAGTTGAAGTAATTGGGTACTGAAAAGTTGATTGTGAAGTTTAGAGAAAATAGTAGAAAAGGAGTGTGGGTATTGGGTAGAAAAGTTGAAGTTTGGGGGTGTTGTGTTCGCTGCTAGTTGTCAATTGTGTAGGAAACATTTGTGCCACTAAATTGTAAGCTCCAGAAACTGTTTTAACCATGGCCACCAGGAAAAGAAGAGGCTCCACATCCACCCCAACCCCACAATACGATGAAAATAGGTTTGTGAGCTACCAAGCCTACCAAAGATACAAAAACTTGATACTGCACTTTAATACGAAAGGGAATGGACTACCAGAGGAGTCATATGGGAAGAAGATGTTTATGAGCCCATTCGGGCGATGATTGAGTTAAGGGATTGGAGGAAATTTGTGAATCCGGAGAAGATAGCACCAGTAAACACAACAATGGTGCGTGAATTTTATGCCAATTTTCCGGAGAAGGTGGAAAGGGGATGCTTTGTAAGGGGACGTTATGTGCCTGTGACAGCAGAGGATATAAATATACAATTGAAAACAGTTGATGTTGAAGAAAGAAGTGATTGGAATCACTTTAGAACATGGTCTAGAAGCATTGACCACATCGACTGGAATGCCGTTGCAGACACCGTGAGCTACCATGGGGCTGTTTTTGATATTGGAAGAAATGGGTCAAGAGCACTGAACAGGTGCCAATTCAACAAAGTAGCCAAAGGTTGGCTATATTTCGTCAGCGCCCGCATGATTCCATCCACGCACTTCACCAGAGTGCCAGAGGATAGGATTAAACTGATATATGGAATTATGAGGGGGTTGACGATTGATGTGGGGAAAGAAATAGTGCAGAGCATTGAGGAAATCAGCAGGTTGGTAACAACAGGAGATTAGGACATGGCTCAGTTATCACCAAGCTATGTCACATGAGTGCGGTCCCAAAACTACCCACTGACACTCATGAGAGAAACCAACTGCCCGTGTCCTATGGGATAGTGCACTCTTTCCCGGACCCAAGCCCCCCAGCAGCCAGACGGAGAGTACAACCAGCAGCATCAGAGGCCGCCATGGACGAAGATGAGCCGGAAATAGGGGCTCAATATGAGGCAGGACCTAGCCACCGCCAACCATTGAGCGTAACCTCCAACGCCCACGATGGAGCAATTGTATCAAAATCGGTGATGATGACGGACCTTGGACACAGAGTACAAGGACAAAGAAACAAGGCAACAAATCAACGAGTTGAGTTCCTTGTTCAACCAACGGTCGATGCATTATCCACCGCCACCACCACCATTTTAGCCAAAGTTTGTACGTGTCTTTGAGTCTACACACATTGGGGACAATATGTGATTTAAGTTTGGGGGTGTTTTATTTGTGTTTTATTTTCTTTGTGTCATGTTATGTTTTACTTAAGTCTTTTTGATTGTTTTTATGTTTATTTTGGAGTCACCATTTTTTTTTTGAGTCATAATTGTCTGTCAAAGATCATGTATGCTGTAGTTGCTAGAAACACCTAGTGAAGTAAGGTGGAATAATGTAACGGAATTGAAGCAACTATCTAAACACCTAAGTTAGATATGCCAAAAACTCACAGAATCTGTCTATTTGGAGTTTCTTGCTTGAGTTATGCATGCTAAATGATAAATACTTATGTGTTATGATTGCTTGCTATTTGAAGCGAAATAGTTAGGATATGCATGTTAGGGAGATGACTCAGGCATTTCTTTGATAGCCAATTCTTACCATTCCTTTCTATCCCGTACTTAAAAAAAAAAAATATCCCTAGTCAGCCCCATTGAGCCTAAATTTGAAACTTCTTCTTTGACACCCTATATTCCCACAAATTGTACCATAAGTGAAAATATGAAATAGTGGAATACATTGTGTTAAAAAAGAGACAAAAAGAGTGAATAAGTCTCATTGACCCCAATACAAAAGTAATAAGAAATAGGCAAAAGCCTAAGTTTGGGGGTGCTTGTCATTATATACTTCACTCTCCCAAAACAAAAGAGGGGAAAGATAGAATCGAAATGAAGAAAAGAACAAAAAGAAAAAAGGGAATACTGAAAAGCTGAAGAGCTTATGGTACACGAAATGAGCCTAAATTGCCTATTATTACATACCTATACCTAAGCCTACATTACAACCCTTAAAAGTTCTGAAGATCTCTTTTATGCATATCCAGAATTAGTGGAGAATAACAAGTAAGCATGCCATAGGAATTCTTGAATTTATATGTATGGTTTAGTATATTGACTTCCATTAAGCATGATGAATATGAGTTTGCGAAATATTTAGCTTCATGTGTTTAGTGTGCCGAAATTTCATGATATATGTTCCTGCATATTATTTTGCTAACCTTCATGTTTTTCTAGTTAACACTAATGCAGCAAAAGTGATCAATGGCAGTGAGTCTTTTATTTTTCGTTCCTTTGAGTCTTTTATTTTATTTCTTTCTATCTTTGCTCGAGGGCGAGCAAAGGTTAAGTTTGGGGGTATTTGATCGGTGTATTTTATATACACCTTTTGAGTCAGTTTTAGTTAATCTTTTGTCCCATTTTGCACATATAAGTGTCGTATTAGGATAGTTTTTCTTTCTTTTGAGTCAAAATGGTTAAAATGGACAAATGGCGGAAAAGCAAAGAAAAAGAGGCAAAAGAGAGATGCAGAGCCGGAAACAGAGAAAGTGGTGAGCGAGGGTAAAATCTGCACTGCCGCGCGCCTCGCACTAAAAGTGCCGCGGCGCCACTATTCGTAGAGGCCGCAGAAGATCCAGTAGCGGCGCCTCGCAGATGCAGGGCCGCGACGCCTAAACATCCGAGAAGCTACAGAGTTCCAGTGCCGCGACGCCCTCAGACAGCAGATATCAGGGCCGCGGCGCCAAAACACCCGACGGATTGCGAACTTTCGCCGTTTACATGCGGGCGCCGACGCTGAAAAATTAGGTCTTTGACGAAAAATCGGGCCAGCCCAAGGAAAAGAGGAGGCGGTTTTCACTATAAAAGGAGAACCCTAGGCGCTTTTAAGGGTTCCCTTCGCACAACTCAAGACTTTTGCTTGAGATTGGATACCATTAGTTTAGTAATTTATTTTCCCTTTCTTGTTCTTTATTTCGCTTTTGTATGATGAACTTTGAATTAGTTCTTGTCATGTCAATGACTAGGAACTAATTCTCTTATAAGGCTTTCCATGTTGAATTGCTAGAAACTTATGTTATAAATTAATGCGCTTATGGTTATTTTTTCTTATTGTGAGATCTATCCAATAATTGAGTTGAATTCTTGGTAATTAATTGACAACTAATTATCACTATATGATTTCTAATCGATTAGAAAGGGGGATTGTGAATATCTTGTAAGTTGGGTAGACATTCTTGGATTGGGGATGAAAATACCTCAATTATTTATGTAGCGTTGTTGAGAGGCTTAACAACCCTAATTTTGCGCATTGTGCGTGACGGCCAACTAGGTTTTGTTCTTAATCCTCCTATAGAGTTATCCTTATCACCAAAGGTAAGGTGCGACATCTTGGGTTGAGTGTTTATATAACCCTAATGGGAGTATAAAGCGATTTCAGAACTCCGCTTTCTCCAAAAGAAGAATACCATAAGTTAATGCATTAGTAAGTAGCATAAGCGGATAGTAAGGATACATGGAAGCCCTATTCTCATCACCACTGAAGTAAATCTTTATATTTAAATAGCTTGCATAATTCTTAGTTATAAACAACAAATCAATTATCAATTCACCAAATAGATACTAGAAAATAGATAGTTGGTACTTGAACCCTAATCCTAGAGGACGATATTCGGTCTTATCAAGACTATACTACTTGTCACGATAACGTGCACTTGCGTTTAAAGTGTGTGCATCTTACCGCGCATCAGGTATGCACATTTTGTAGCACCTATCCTTAGAGTGATCAGGCTTCTTGCAATATTCACATATCAACCGACCTCTATTGTTCCCATTATATCTATTTCCTTCATTATATGTAGTTGTTGTTATTTCCATTATGTTGAAGAGTTAAAAATAGTTAGAAGCAATTAAAGATCAGCTAGTTGTTTATAGAAATTAGAAGAAGAAGTTAAAGAAGTTAGAGAAGGAGTCTCTCTTCATTTTCTACACTATATATACACATGCATAATGTAATTGTACTTACCAGTTCAATAATGAAGCTAATACAATTGATTACATCTTCTTCTTTACTTTCTCTCGATTGATGTTCTTCATCTCTCTTGAATATTTAGTGTATATCGCCTGTATATTTCTCTTCTCCTCCTCGACTGTGTCGCTTCTCTTTTCTCTCTTATTTGTATTGACATGCAAAGGTCTGCTGAAGTCTCTCAACATGGTATCAAAGCCAAGATCTCTATGTTGGTAATTCCGCGATCATCTGATTTTTTGGTGAAGATTTCTGATTTTCTGGTGAAGTTGAAATTTCTGATTCTTCTGTTTTGATTCTCTTCTGTGATTCTTTCTGTCTATTCTGGTATAATATTTCTATTCTAAATCTACAAGCTCAAGAACTGAGTGACCAAGAAAATAGCCAACTGAACTACTATTTTCTACTAGTCTCTTTCTGAAGAAATCTGTTATTTGTACTAAGTCTACATTCTTATTGATTCTACATTCTTATACAATGGTGATGAAATTCCTTCTAGTGTGAAAAATTATAACACACAAATTCCACCCAGAAAAAATGCAAGAGTTTCGACAATTACTATAATTCTTGACCATAATCATCATTTGTACTACACTTGCCCAGGAAACTTCTAGTGTATCTGAATATTTTACTAAGTTGAAGAGTCTTTGGGTAGAATTTCAGTCTTTGGTTCCTCCACCTAGTTGTGGATGTCCTAAGTCCAAATATTTTATGGAATATCTTCAAAGACAACAATTGTATCAATTTTGATGGGGCTAAATGAGAACTACATGCAGGCAAGAAGTCAAATCATGTTGATGACACCTCTCCCTTTTGTTAACAAGGCTTATTCCATGATAACAAGTGATGAAAGTCAGAAATTTATCACTGCAAAGTCTGCTGGGCTCTTAGGAGTTGGACCTGGAAAGTTCAGTCAGAGTATTGGACATGACCCTACTGCTATGTACTCTAAAGGAGGTTATAATCCTACTGGTTCCAACTCTAACTCACAGTGGAAAAGAAACAAATATAATCTATATTGTGATGTGTGAAAAATGAAATGACACACAAAAGAGAAGTGCTATAGGGTGGTAGGATATCCCCCATATTTCAAGTCCAAAAGGAAAGAATATGCTGCTCATAATGTCAGTACTGAAGAATATAGTGTGACTGAGAAGAAACACAAAGGGAATGTCATGAATGATGGATCTACTTGTGAGAATACAAGTTAAGGAAACTGGAAAATAAATGGAGCTCCTAAGTTCTCTTCAGATCAGTATGATCAGATAGTGAGACTTCTGAATCAAAGCTTGGCACAATCAGAACAAAGAGTTACCATCTTCATCCTCAAATGTTGCTGCTGTAGGTATATCTAATTCCATATCTTTAAGTCATAAAGCCTTACTTGTAGCTGACATAGTGAGACAATGGATAATTGATACATGGACTACTAATCATATGGTCTCAGATCTAAAACTTATAGATAATGCTACTACAGTACAAGATTATTTTGATTTCAAGAGAGTGCACTTACCTAATGGTGAAACAGTAAAAATAACACACCATGGTTCAAGTAATATTATCTACCACTATTTAAATTTAGCTTGATGTTTGTTTCTCAACTAACTAAACAACTTAAGTGTGCAACAAGTTTTTATCCAGAATTCTGTATTTTTCAGGATCTTTACAGTGGAAAGGTGAAGGAGATTGGTAGAGTATAAAATGGTTTATACATACTGGTGAATCAACCTTCATCACAACTACTAAATGGACAAATGAAGTTAGGCTTAAATGTAAAAGGAGACACTGAGATTGAAGAAATTTCTGAAGAACAAATAGGATTGTGGCACAAAAGACTTGGACATACTTCTAGTAGTTTATTGAGTAAAATACTTAGAGCAGGATCTGATTATATAGCTAGAACTATAAAAAAATTGTGATATATGTCCCTATGCAAAACAGTGTAGATTGTCTTTTCATTTGAGTGAGAATAATAGTAATAAAGAGTTTGATCTTGTTCACATGGATGTATGAGGTCCTTACAAAATACCAACTCATGATGAGAAGAGATATTTTCTTACAATAGTAGATGATTACACTAGAATGACTTGGATATACTTGCTGCAACTTAAATCAGATGTTTGTACTGTCTTAAAATATTTTCTGATATTTGTCCAAACTCAGATCAGTAAACCAATAAAAATAATTAGAACTGATAATGGTGCTGAGTTTGTCAATGAAATGTGTGCTGATATGTTGCTTAAGTTAGTGATTATACATCAAAAATCTTGTGCATATACCCCACAGCAGAATGGGGTGGCAGAAAGGAAACGTAGACATATACTTGAGATAACAAGAGCCTTAAGATTTCAAGACATATACCAATAAAATTTTGAGGTCTGTGTGTCCAAACAACAGTATACATAATAAACAGGATGTCTTTCTCTGTGACTGATAAGACTCCCTTTGAAAAACTTTATAATAAGAAGCCTACCATAAGTCACTTAAGAGTCTTAGGATGTCTATGTTTTGCTAAGGATTCATCTGTTACTGATAAGATGCAGCCTAGAACCAGGAAATGTGTATTTATGGGTTATTCTGAAACTAAAAAAGGATATGTTCTATATGATATAGAGAAGGAACTATTCTTTGTTAATAGAGATGTAGTATTCAGAGAAACTGAATTCCATTTTACAACAAATACACCAGAGAAGTCAATCTTTCAAGATAATTCTAATAACTATCAATTGACTGATGTGTCTATACCAATAAATGTTGCACATCAGAATAACAATAATACTCATAATACATCTGGTAACAACATGAACAATAACAACATTATAGCTACATCAGAGAACTTTAGTAATACTAACACCGATAACATCATAATACAAGATATGCCTCAAAATACAACACAAATTCAAGAGATAATTTAGTCTGATAAAACAGCTGCAAGAAAATCCACAAGAACAAAACAACCTCCCATTTGGCTTAAAGATTTTGTTACAAAAAATAGTACACCATATCCTATAGCTAACTATATTTCCTATAACAATATCAGTTCATCCTACAAAGCATTTATTACAACCAGTTCAAAAATAACTGAACCAAAAACTTATAAGGAGGCTTCACAAGATCTTAGGTGGATAGAGGCTATGAAATCAGAAATTCAAGCTTTACAAGATAATCACACATAAGATATTGTCACTTTACCAGAAAATAAGGTTCATATAGGTTGTAAATGAGTGTATAAAATAAAATATAAGGCCACATGTGATATTGAAAGGCTCAAAGCTAGATTTGTAGCAAAAGGATATAGTCAGAAAGAAGGAATAAATTATCATGAAACTTTTTCTCCAGTAGTTAAGATGGCTATTGTAAGAACAATTATATCAATAGCAGCCTCAAAAAATGGCATATACACCAAATGGATGTGTATAATGCTTTTCTCCAAGGAGATCTACATGATGAAATTTATATGGAACTACCACAAGGATTCACCAGCTAGGGGGACAGACATACATGTTGGTTGGTTAAATCCTTGTATGGGCTAAAACAAGCACCTAGACAATGGAATTTTAAACTTACAGAGGCTCTAATACATATGAAGTTTAGGAAATCTCAATATGACCATTCACTTTTATAAAACAATTTGAACAGGGACTGATTGTAGTACTAGTATATGTAGATGACATGCTAATAACATGAGATAATCTAAGACTAATAGAGGAAACAAAACAGTTTTTACAAAAGGCATTCAAGATGAAGGATTTAGGAGAACTGAGGTACTTCTTTGGAATAGAATTTGCAAGGTCTGATAAGGGGATTCTAATGCACCAAAAAAAAAACACTTTAGAACTTATTTCTGAATTAGGACTAGGGACAACCAAACCTATTAACACACATATGGATTGCAATATAAAACTAACTACAAAGGAATATGATGAATATACACAAAACCAACAGAAAGCAGAAAAAGATAAATCCACATCTGAAGATGATCTAATAGAAGACATAAATGCATATCAAAGATTAAGAGGAAAACTATTATATCTCACAATAACAAGACCAGATATATCTTACAATTTCCAGACACTTAGTCAGTTTTTACAACAACCAAAAAGATCACATCTTAATGCAGCACTGAGAATAGTAATGTATGTAAAGAATCAGCCTGGGCAAGGTATCCTTATGTCTAGTAATAGACAAGAAGCAGTAACAGCCTATTGTGATGCAGACTGAGCTTCTTGTCCACATACAAGGAAATCAGTTACAGGTTATATAATAAAATTTGGTGATTTCCTTATATCATGGAAGTCAAAGAAACAAAGCACAATCTCTAGAAGCTCTGCAGAATCTGAATACAGGAGCTTAGCAGATACAGTGGCTGAATTAACTTGGATACTTGGTTTATTGAAAAATATTGGGACTAACATCGAAAAACCAGTAACAATATTTACAGACAATAAATCAGCAATACAAATTGCGGCAAATCATGTGTTTCATGAAAGAACTAAACATATAGAGATTGATCTACATTTTGTAAGAGAAAAGATTCAAAAAGGGATAATGAGAACAGAATATATACCCACAACAAACTAACCAGCAGATCTACTTACAAAGGGCTTAAACAGAATTCAACATCAACACTTATGCTCCAAGCTTGGGCTACTGAACATCTTTCCAGCAGCCAGCTTGAGGAGGACTGTTGAAGAGTTAAAAGCAGATAGAAGCAGTTAAAGATCAGTTAGTTGGTTATAGAAATTAGAAGAAGAAGTTAAAGAAGTTAGAGAAGGAGTCTCTCTTCATTTTCTACACTATATATACACATGCATAATGTAATTGTACTTACCAGTTCAATAATGAAGCTAATACAATTGATTACATCTTCTTCTTTACTTTCTCTCGATTGATGTTCTTCATCTCTCTCGAATACTTAGTGTTTATAGCCTGTATATTTCTCTTCTCCTCCTCGACTGTGTCGCTTCTCCTTTCTCTCTTGTTTGTATCGACATGCAAAGGTCTGCTGAAGTCTCTCAACACATTACTTCCATTGTAGTTGTTATTTCGACTTGAACTGGAACCACCATAATTGTTGTGAGCTGTATAGTTTGTTTTAAAACTGTTTCCCCTAGAAGTTCCAACATGAAGAGATGTGGATTCCATAGGCAAATGACTATTTGGACTGATTTTTCTTTGTTTTCCATCTTGTACCAAGAAAGAAAAAGAGAAGGAAGAGGAGTCATCATCAAGATGCTTCCTCGTATGACAGTGTATACCTCATTCAATCCCATAATGAATTGAATAAATCTTCTGTATTGTTCATCTTTGTGTTGGTTCTCTTTTGCTCTACAGGTGTTACAACATGTAGAGTGTTCAATTCCTCCCATAACATTTTCATCAATGTGTTACTACAAGTAATATCCATTATTGCATTTCATCTCTCAGTTAACATATTAGATCGATCGCCGACCCGACACCGTCCCGGCCCGAATTCGACCCCCTTGTAAAAACGGACCGGCTCGAACCGGCGGACAGGTATGGTCCCGCCGACTGGCCCCGCCAGACCTGCCCCGATCCCGCCATCCCCGCCATTTGCCAAAAATAGCTGTTGTCTAACGACCATTTTACATTTTGGCCGTTGGACAACGGCCATTTTTGGCTTCTCCCACTCCCCCAACCCCCCTACCCCCTTTATATTTATTTTTAACCCCTAAGTTATTATATTTACACTTTAACCCAATTTTTCAACTATAAATACCTAATTTTCTCTTCTTATTTCTCACAAATCTTCCTACATTTTCTCTAATTTCTATACAACATTGTCTACTACATATTCACTCTATTTATTAATTTGAGAATTGAGAGTGAAGTTGGCAACTAGCTTGAGGATTAATCTATCGAGCAAAGTTTTAATTTTCAACCTCTCTCGATTACACATCGACTCTACGTCGCTTGGTACATTCGTTCTCTCATTAAATTATTATTTTGTTTTTATTTCATTTAGCACATTTAATTTCATTATCTTTAAGTCTTTAACTATTTATTATCATAATTAAAATGAAAAGAACAAAAAGTCTTTTCGGCAAGGGTACTTCTTCTAGTAGGGCGGGTAACAAGGGCAATGGTACTTCTTCTAGTATTCCTAGACAAGATGATTTTATAGATCCTGAACAGTTTTCTGAAATACCATATGATCTTGACACAAATGTTTATCCTCAAAATGAAGAAGATTTTAATTTAGATGACACTCTAGATGATGATACACCTACTAATGAAGATGATGATACACCCACTAGTGAAATTCCTCCTATCCCCCTAGTATGAGACGAGGTCCGTTAAAACGACCATTAAAATCAGTTGTATGGAAATATTTTGACAGAGACGTACCGAATCAAGTAGCTATATGTAAAACTTGTAAATCTGTTTATTATTTTAATACTGGACAAGGACATGGTGGTGTGGGGTTTAGGAAGACACCTATTGCAAAAACACAAAGCCTTGCATGCCCAATACATTATTGAAAAAGATGGTGAGCAGACGTCTTCTCAATCGGGACAAGGTTCACATACTGTCCCGGACAAAGTACAGGGTCAAATTAACCCTATGACGGGGGGAGTTGTAGGCCATAAATACGATAAACATAAAGATAGGGAAGCACTAGCAAAATTAGTTGTTGTGGAGGGTTTGGCTTTTTCATTTCCTGAATCGCCTGGTTTTATTCATTATATTAGAGATATGTATAATCCTGCTTATAAAGATTTTCCTAGATCAACGGTTAAGAGAGACGTGTTTAAATTTGCACACGAATATCAACAATATTTGCGTTATTCATTATATCATTTAAATTGCAAAGTCGCTCTAACTTCTGATATAGGTCGTAGTACTAACGGCCATGATTATTTAACGGTAACCTGTCATTGGATAGATTATAAATGGTGTATGCAAAAACATATTTTAGCATATAGATATATAGATAGTAGGCACACTGGTGATGTTAGTAGTGCTAACCAAATTAGCGAGTTCGATGTTTTTGTTTTGCAGGGTAATTTACCTTACCAAGCAGTTATCAATGAAGACGGAAAGGAAGACTTGCTGAAATATTGGATGCAGAATGAGAAGACATTTCCGACACTTTCAATGATGGCCCGAGATATTTTGAACATTCAAGCGTCATCAATCGCTTCTGAAAGCGCTTTTTCTGTGATGATTTCAAATAGGAGAGCAGACACTCATTAGCCGAGACGACTTGGAGATGGAGGTACTATTCAGAGATTGGATACGAGCGGAGCGAAGGAGGTGCGGTCAACCGGAGATTAACGAAGAAGAAGACGAAAACTACAACGACATTTTATCTGAAGGCATGAGTAGCGACGTGGAACAATTTGACCAAGATATACCAATTCCAACCGAAGAACCACACGAAATTATGAAGAAATTAGAAAAAGTATTTTCAAATTGGTAATTTATTTCATTGCAATTTTTTAATTTTTCTATGTCTTTTGCAATTTTTTTCAACAACAGTACACTACAATATTGTAATTCTGAATCTTGTATATTTCAATGAAATAATTAATAATATAAAAGGCACAAAAACAGTCTTGGGATGTTTTTTTTACGCTCTTCTTGTCTTTGTTTAATTATTTAGTTTATACTTTATAAATATATTATATATATAAGTATAATATTATAATATTATAATAGTATAATATGAGTCTATGACTATCACTATATGACTATATGTTAATGTTACTTTGTTAGTAATTTAGTATTTTTAATTTAATGGAAAAATTTAAAAAAAAAAAAAACCCGCCCGACCCTTCCCGTCCCGACTCCGACCACTGCAGTGGGGCGGACACGATATCGTCCCGCCATCCGATCCCGCTGGCCGCCCAGCCCGACCCCGCCCCTCCTCTCCACCCCGACCCCGTCCCGATCCCGTCGATCCCGATCCCGATGGGCCCGGCCCGGCCCACTGGCCAACCCTTACTTAACAAGTATATATATACACAGTAGAAAATATCTAAAAACTTGGGCCAGCTGTGCATGAGCTGGCAGGCTAGGTCCCACTACTTTCTAACTAACTAAATCTTAACCGCCTAACTAACTTACTAAGCTAATTACAAATACAATTACATTTGATAATTAAATCTCAACATAACTATTCTCCATATTTGGCCTGAATGACTTGTCATCTTGTTTCATGAAGTAAAAACCTTAATATAGCTTAGGATTCGCTGTATCCTAGCTTGTGTAATTAATACTCTTATCAATGTTGTAGAATATATTCTTAAGTTTTTGGTACATTTTACTTCAATTGATATTCTTTTATCAGGACATATACGATCCTATATCATGTTCTATCAATCTTGATAGTACTAATTAATCCAGAGTTAACTTCCTGAATGATCATCAAAGTTTTAGAAATTGCTTACTAAAATCACTTTTGTTTATTTTGTGAGTACAACAATTGCCAGGAACGGGAAGTAAGTAAATATTACAAATATTTGCAAAACAAGAACAAATACAAGATTTTGCTGAGTCGAGTGATGTTTACTCTGTCCTTAAGACAATTTTGTCACATATATATCATTTTACGTTAATGGGCAACTGTCTCCCAAGATAAAACAACAACTAACAAATGAGCAAAGGAAACTCAAGTGTTCCTATAAGAAGAACCTTGAGTGTTTGAAAGAATGCTTAGAGAAGAAGAAGTTCAAAAAATTTGAGTGTGGTGTGTCTCCAATTGAGCCAAAGGCCTCAATATATAGTAGTGTAAGAAGGCCTCTTCAAGTGCCCATGTAATGACCAAATGACCACTTAATTCACCAAGTAATGCAGTCAAGTAATAACTGATATATGGAGGAAAAATTGACATCTTAATGCCCCAAAATGTCCCCATAATCAGCCAAATTTTTGGACTTCCGTCGCACAGACACTGCCTCGGAAGCGCCGCTACTGGGCCTCAGAGGCACCGCGGCTCCAGTATCTAAACAACGAATTAGCACTGCGGCTGGCCATTGAGGCGCCGCGACCCTGATGGTGGTGGCGCCCCGGCTCCGCGGTGGCGTCGCGTCCCTTTTTTGACCCGTTTTTACACTTCTTCCTTCATTTACCAACGTGTAACACTCGTCATTTAGCCAACAACCGTCCATCATTCTATGTCTCGAATATTTTACTTACGTACCAATATCTCTTTCACTAATGAAATTTACGATACTTGACACTACGAGTGCACGTGTGTGAAAACGACGTTTCCGACGTGCGGGGTCCCAATTGTCCGAGTCATAAATAACGGGATAAACTTAATTCCACATTAGTAAATTTCCAACATATTTTAGGATCATAAAATCATTCAACTACTACTATTTTTTCCAGAAAATACTAAACACCACAAAAACTTCATTTTCTTCTAGTTGACATGTCATGTCATCTCATATCATATCAGATTAAAATTCTATTTTTTAATAATAAATTTATTTAACTACATATTATAAACCACACCCATTAATCAAATGCAACTCATGTCTTATATGAAAGTATATTTACGTCCTACAGACAATATGTATTAGGACAAATGTACTTTATACACATTCATATTATTATTAATGGAGATTAATATTTTGGAATTTGTAATTATTGAATTATTAGTTGATTGTTTATAATATTCTTTAATATGCATCTCTAGAGGCTACGCTGTTATTAATAGTGTAAGATATTAATATTATAACGTAACTCTTAAGATAGCCTCGACTAATGATCATCGTGAATGGGATATCGATGATATGTGATATGTCGACATGTGATCTGCATCATATCCTTAGAGGATGTAGTATGTCTCACCTGCTACGAGTTATGAATACTCGTGATAGACACATGGATACTTTGAAAGTATCGGTATACCCTGCTGATATATTGCTTGTTATACATGTCTAAAGTATTATCAGTGTGTGCGAAATAGAAGTCCTTATACTTGAGGTCTATACACACCTTGTCCATAGAGAAATGTACTTTGATCAGTCCTAAGCTCAAATGCCTTATAGGTTGAGATACGACTTGTATTGGGTGAATTACGATGTGGATTAAATGGATTAGGATTCATTCCTCGAATGTATATTCGAGAGAGCACTCAGTTTCTCAGTGATATTAGGTTGACTAAGTCGTTGGCCAACGCAATAGACATATCTAGGATATGGTTTTGTTGTCAACTAATATAGATGAGATATAATGATCAAGCCATTTGGATAGACACTTGGCAGATCCTAAGCTTGATCGAGTGTGTCGTGAATGAAAGGATTTTATCTCCCCACATAGAGGTTCAGTTTACCAGATTCGTGTAACTATACTTCACATATTGAGTTCGTCTTCCGGCGCCGTCTAGGAGTTCCGTGTAGAACCTAATATGATTAGTGTCGATATGTGAAGGCCTATAGGGTAACACTATGTCAATTGTTTCGTTGATCTAAAGGATGTAATGAGAGAATATAAATGTTTGATTTATGATCGAGACATTTGAATAAATAATGATTATTTAATTAAGTCGAGATTGGATTTCGGATTTAATGACGTCCTAAAAATGGACTAGGGCCGCGACGCATAGGACACAGGGCCGCGATGTCATAGTGTCGCGACACCTCCTATTTTGAGTCGCGCCGCCGCCAGGCCAGTGGGCAGTCTGACTGACCCACTATACCTCGTTTTCTGGGACTGGCCTACGGGAAACCCTAGGTTGTGTTTTAACCCTAAAACGCAGCTATAAATGGTGGCTTCATTTCATTATTCAATATACCTTGTTCACTTTATATTATTCTAAGTCTTAGAGACCTAGAATAAAAATACTCTCTCGAACCTCTGTCGGATTTCCTAGCTGTCTGAAAGAGGATTACATTCGTGTTCTAGAAACTTGCAGTCGAGGATCAATTATGTGCGCACCCTCGAATTATAATAAAAGACTCTAGATATACCAAACCGCAAGTGTTCTTTCGATACATTATGGTTATACAAACATGTTATGTGATTTACATGTTTTACATTATTACATAATCATCCCACAGTTCGTCGTTTGTTGGATTTGAAACATAAATTTTCAAATTCCGCTACGTACACGAACCCAACAAAACCCTACATTATATCCGATTTTAAATTCGATTAAAAAAGATCCAAAATCGGTTGTGCCAATGGGTTTTCTTGAAGGAATGGAAACCTATTATAGCTCCTCCAAAATCCTTTGTTTTCGTGAGTATTGATCACCTATATATCCAGGTTTCAAAATTCTCTCCTCAATGATTCCTCCAATTTTATCTACTTATTTTAAATAGGGTAATCAAATTAATTGATTCAATAAGGACACCAAGATATTGAGATATATTAAACTGATTAACAAATTTAATTTTTAAATCACGAGTTTAAACACACGTGAGAACACACACACACACACATATTATTGAGGCAAAAAAGTATTAACGAAAGTTTGAAACTCTAGAATTGCTAGTAGTTGTCAGAAGTTCATTTTAATGATTGTTTAGCCCAAAAAAAGGTACAATTAAATTTGTAAGAGATTTTAAGGATACGTGGATTAATTTGTAATATAAAGTGGAAAATAATGAATAATAAATAAGTAATGGAAATAACAAGTAAGAAAGATATCCTGTAATATCGTGAATCAAGGTGAATCTTCTTAGCCAGTTGGTCCGGGCCTTGGCTTAATTGCTTCGGTTTCGAGCCAGCAGTGAGAGCTTAATGATTATGATTGCAGTGAACATAATCATACAAGTATGAATAATGAGAATGGAATGCCCTTCCAACATGAAGGTTGGACTCCTTTTATACCTATGAGTACAAGGCATTGATAACAGAGAATCATTCTTCAATAAAATATAATTAAATGAAAATAGTGGTCTCTTAATGAACAAGGAGTAACGATCGGCGTCATATCCGGAACGGGTACGCGCTGGGCTCCTCTGGTTATTCACCTGGTGTCATCTAGTTCGATCACTATCTGGTCTTGCCTTAATACCCCGACTTGTCTCGATGCAACTCGCATCTGATGCGAAACTCCGTCATCTCCCTCGAATTTCATATCTAAACCTTGCCACGTGTCATGCCAATTTTTATCGTAAACAGACAGTCCCACACTTTTTGGATCAAAGTTTACCAAAGTGATGGAAAGTGGAAATGATTTCTTCGTTGTCTTCTCTTGCAAGTTTCCTTTCAAATTACTCCAAAATAGACGCGAAAATGAAACGTTTCATCTTCTCCACAATCTGACTCACGTCTCATCACTCTGCAACTTCGGACACGTGTCGTCTTTTAATTGCACCGCCTCTTCGGTTGTCATTTCGTAATGATGACAAAATCCACTATAAAACCTTCCTCTTTTCTTCCATTTCACACTTCTGCAAATTTCCTTCACAAGCTTACGCATTAGTTCTAACTTTTCCAGTTTCAACCTTCAAATCTTCAAACCTTCCTATCTTTAAATCTTCAAATCTTCTTCATCATGGCGAAACCCACCCATTTTTCTTCAATAAACTCTTCTTCTATACCTTCATCTCCACCGACTACTGACGATGCCGCCGACGTCGATAGATCACCTGAAACTCAGGTTTCGTTGAGCCTAGAGCATTTGATATGCTCCCATCTACCTTCCAATTCGATAACTAATTTGTCGTCCGCACCGTGTATTTCTAAAAAAATCCTTTGCTTCTTTTTTTAGCCACCCGATACACTCTGGCCCATGTCAAGAGCCTTCACTCACGAGTCGAGAAAATCATAAGCCTTCATCCGCAAAAAGAGCGACATGTAAAACGATTTCCAAGATCGATGGAAAGCACAAAACCACGATTTGTATTTTCATAATTCCTCTTTCTTTCCTTATTTATGCATATGTTTTCACTATCCTCTTTGTTTTTGTTTAGGTCTGCCCAAAGGTTCCATAGTCCTAAGGACAGCTCCTCGGCCACTACGGATCTCCCCAATTTGGTACTCAATCCAGTTGTATCAGCACGCCGTATCACCGAGGTACCGAAGAAAAAGAAATCCATAAAATCCAAATCCTCAAAGCCTCTTAAGTCACCCTCGGTCACTTCAAAGAGGAAAAGGGCTCTGGAAGCGGGTAGCCCTTTCGGGGCTCTGAGCACCGACATCTCTCCAGGAGATGTTTGGGTGAGGAAGACTACCACCACTCCGGTAGAGGATGTTCCTGCCAGAGTTAGAGAAAATATTGCTGCTGAAGTTGTTGTGCCATCATCCAGTTCCGCACCAACCTCTACCACCACGCCACCAACTGTTGAGCCAGTTCCCATCATTATTGAAAATGATGAAGATGAGGAGTCGTTGGCGAAAGAAACCAAGAACTTCAACTCTTCTCTCCATCAGCCCAAAACCATTGGCAAGAAGATTTTGATCGCCTCTTCAATGAGGTTGGAACTTCTGCAAACCCAGCGATGTCGGTGAACACCTTCGGGTTGGCTTACATAACCATTTCCCACGTACTTAAGAAATCAAGCCAGCCACCATGGAACCATGCTACTCGACGTTCCAAACTCGTGAATGTGTTCCCGGTTTTGAGCGTGTATTCGAACAAGATGAGGACTGTAACCCTCTCCTTTTATGAAGACACCAATTTTTTGTCATGGCCTATCGAAGTTACAAGCTATATGAGGCCATTGATATTCGAGTCCGATAAGGTTAAAATAAATGAGGTATCATGGGAATGCCTCATTAATGAAGGGATGCACGCATCTGATGTTCGATTTATACACATGCTTAACGCAAGTGCACGTATCGTTACAAGTAATATAGTCTAGGTAAGACCGAATATCGTCCTCAGAGACTGGTTTTCAAGTACCGATTATCTATCCTATGGTATCTATTTGGTTAACGTTAATTGATTGGGAATTTTAGACTAATAATACAGGAAATAAACAAATTATAAAAATACTTTGAATTAAATCACTTATGATGGAGAATTAGGGCTTCCAAGATCATCAACTATCCACTCTATTCAATCCTTAATACAATTAGACTGACTTCTTCTTCCACGTTAAGATAGCAGGTTAACTAGACCGTTTTATATTCTGGTTAGGATATATAAACACTCAACCCCGATGCAGAACCCTTCTATCTTTTGATGATAGGATTTACCACAAAGGAGGATTAAGAACAATAACCTATTAAACTACACAAGTATCGGGGTACTTTCGTCCACGATTTTAACCTATGTTTATTCAACTATAGCATATTCACAATCTCCCCTTTCGGATTTCGATTAGAAATCATATAAGTGATGATAATTAGTGATTAATTAATTACCAAGGAATCAAAACAATTATTGAATAAATCTCAACAATAATAAGAAGAAACCAAAACATGCATTAATTCATAAGAACGAGGTTCAAGCGATTCACAAGGAAATCTCTAATAAAGTACTTAGTTCCTAGTCATAGTCATGCTAAGAACTAATACAATCTCCATACATGAACTGAAATAAACAAAGCAAAAAAAAAAAGAAAAGAAAATACTTGAAAAGCCTCCAAAGTCTTGTCTCCTTGAATGGTGTTGTGGATATTTACAATGATGTAGAATATGGTGGAATTGTGATATGATGAGGTCTAAAAAGTTATAAAGGATGATCCATTAATGAGTAGGGTTTTAGGGATTATATAGGTTTTGTAAGTAGGAATAATTATCCCTTTTGAACACTAAAAACGTGTCAAATTCGGCCCAAAACGTCAAAAATACTGCGTCGACGCCGTGGCCCTGAGATTGGGCACCACGGCGCCGAAAAACCTGCAGCGAAATCAACTTTCGGAACATTCAGCGCCGCGGAGCCTGAGGCGTTTTTCTGGCGGATTTTCGTTTCGTCGTCATTTTTTCGTCCGGACTTCGTCTGATATCCTCTATACTTTCCGGGACTTCTTAGACTTCATTTATTGGTCCTTTTAGTGTGCAATTCCATCTCAATTATGCTCACTTCGTCTTCTTTTCGCCATTTCTCTATTTTGACCGCTGTGACACAAAAGGAAGAAAAACGACTCTAATACTATACTAAACATCAACAAAATGAGTAAAATACTAACTAAAAATGACTTAAAAAGTGTATATAAAATACACCGATCAAACACCCCCAAACTTAAACTTTACTCGTCCTCGAGTAAAGCACAAAATAAAAATAAAACAAAACGAACAAAGACTCAAAGAGATGGATCAAGTAGTTATAACATTGCTTCTTCAAAATCATGGATGAATGATGTCATAATATGTTAGAACGTATACAGCATGAATAATCAGCATTCTAGAATTTTAAGTTAGATATTTCGCAAATTCACTTAGATCATGGTCAATGGAAATACAAACACTTAATCTATGCATGTCAATTTCATTCCATCTTTCTCAAATGCTATAGACCTGTTTACTAGTTATTCTCCACTAATCATAGACATACATATTAAAGATCATCAGGACTTTCAAGGGTTGTAATGTAGGCTTAGGCAGGGGTAGGTAAAAATAGACATTTAGGCTCAGTTACATACCATATACATTTTTCATTCAACTCATTTTCCTTCTTTTTGACTTTCTATTTAGTTTCGTACCCACCTTCTCCCCACTTTTCTTTTGAGAGAATGATATGTATTATGAATAACAGACACCCCCAAACTTAGGCTTTTGCATATTTTTCATTGGGGTGCATCAAATTTTTCACTCTCTTTTTATTTCTTTTTCAACACTTTTCATTCCAATACTTTTCCATTATTACTTATGACACAACAAAAGAATCATAGGGTGTCAAAGAAAGATATTTATTTTAGGCTCAAAGGGGCTGACTAGTGATATATTTTATGTCAGGGTAGGTAATGAATGATCAGAAGGGCTATCAAAGAAATGTCTGAATCATCTCCCTAAAAATTTACATCTTAACTATTTCGCCTCAAATAACAAGCAAACAGATTTTTTAGACATTTTTCAATCGTTCTTTCCATAATTGACACACATAAGCGAAACACAAATATTTCAAATAATTAGATGTCAGGAATTTTTGGCATATCTAACTTAAGCACACATATTGTCGCTTTTAATTCCATTACATTATCCCACATTCAATATCTTTAGCAACTACAACATGCATGATCCAAAAAAAAAATTATGACTCAAAAACACATAAAAACAACACAAAGACAACTCAAAAACAAAATAAAACAAAAAGACACCCCCCTCCCAAAACTTAATCGACACATTGTCCCCAATGTGTGAAGACTAAAAATAGGGACAACTTACTGACACAATACAACGGTCATAACGGAGGTCTGAGAGGAAAAAATCTGGAATTTGCACGGAATATGACTCTCGGAACTTTCGGCGCCACGACCCTGAGATTTGGCGCCGTGGCGCCCAAACTTCTGCGGGCTCTCTGAAATCTCGGCGCCACGACCCAAACTATGCACTCTATTCAATCCTTAATACAATTAGACTGACTTCTTCTTCCACGTTAAGATAGCAGGTTAACTAGACCATTTTATATTCTGGTTAGGATATATAATCACTCAACCCCGATGCAGAACCCTTCTATCTTTCGATGATAGGATTTACCACAAAGGAGGATTAAGAACAATAACCTATTAAACTACACAAGTATCGGGGTACTTTCGTCCACGATTTTAACCTATGTTTATTCAACTATAGCATATTCACAATCTACCCTTTCGAATTTCGATTAGAAATCATATAAGTGATGATAATTAGTGATCAATTAATTACCAAGCAATCATAACAATTATTGAATAAATCTCAACAATAATAAGAAGAAACCAAAACATGCATTAATTCATAGGAACGAGGTTCAAGCGATTCACAAGGAAATCCCTAATAAAGTACTTAGCTCCTAGCCATAGTCACGCTAAGAACTAATACAATCTCCATACATGAACTGAAATAAACAAAGCAAAAGAAAGAAAAGAAAATTCTTGAAAAGCCTCCAAAGTCTTGTCTCCTTGAATGGTGTTGTGGGATATTTACAATGATGTAGAATGTGGTGGAATTGTGGTATGAGGAGGTCTAAAAAGGTATAAAGGATGATCCATTAATGAGCAGGGTTTTAGAGATTATATAGGTTTTGTAAGTAGGAAAAGTTATCCCTTTTGGACTCTGAAAACGTGTCAAATTCGGCCCAAAATATCAAAAATACCGCGTCGGCGCCGTGGCACTGAGATTGGGTACCACGTCGCCGAAAAACCTGCAGCGAAATCAACTTTCGGAACATTCAGCACCGTGGCACTGAGATTGGGTACCACGGCGCCGAAAAACCTGCAGCGAAATCAACTTTCGGAACATTCAGCGCCGCGGCGCCTGAGGCGTTTTTCTGGCGGATTTTCGTTTCGTCGTCCTTTTTTCGTCCGGACTTCGTCTGATCTCCTCTATACTTCCCGGGACTTCTTAGACTTCATTTATTGGCCCTTTTAGTGTGCAATTCCATCTCAATTATGCTCACTTCGTCTTCTTTTCGTCATTTCTCCATTTTTGACCGCTGTGACACAAAATGAAGAAAAACGACCCTAATACTATACTAAACATCAACAAAATGAGTAAAATACTAACAGAAAATGACTCAAAAAGTGTATATAAAATACACCGATCAGCATCCAATCGGTAAGCCTTCAGACCTCCATTACTTGTGGATGGGTTGAATCTTTCGTAAATATTATTATGAATAACCTCGCATACTGGATCGATTTATTATCTAACAACAATAAACTCCTTTATTTCACGGTGACTTTCCTGTGTGGCCAAGGTTTTCAGTTCCATTCCTATTGAGGAAAATCTAGGATTATTTTACAAAGAAATCTCAAATAGAAATCCTTCTTTGCTCGTGGTAGCTTTGATCCTTCCTAAGAGTCCCATGCTACTATGTTAAGTATGTCATTTGCTTCCTCGCTCCTTTCCTTTTATAATAAAGGAAAGTTCAAACGGCTTTCGCGCAGCTGCTACACCCCTCTCCTTACAGCAAGAGGAGAGCAAAGCAGAGTTGAAGAAAGAACTTCTAGTGAAGGCAACTCACTAGGAATTTTCTATAAAACAAAATGGAAGGAGAGGAGCGAAGAGAGTCGGCTGCACGTGACAGACTCTGCTCCTATTTCAAATGCTCTTCTTGCCTCTTATCTGGTCTCAACCTCTTCCAGTCTTAAGTTGCTTACTCCTCTCCCTACGGTCGAGCAGCTTGAAGTTTTAGACTTTCCTTTTTCTTCGGTTATGTTTTGACCCAAAAATGGCTTTCTTTTACAGGCATTTATTCTGAATAGAGAAGGTTTCCTATGTTGCCTCGAGGAAAATGAAGATTTTAATGGTCAACTGGATGCTCAAGATAGAGAGATCCGACATCTCAAAGAACTCCTCCGGCAGAAAAAAGCTCAGCTGCTGCAAGTCGGTGACTTGTCCGTTATTAGGGCTGAATTAGACTGGGTCAGAGGTGACTACCTCTAGGCTGTGAATGACCTTAAACTTATCAACGAGGAAAAGAAGATCTTAGATGAGTAAAATGATAAACTCTACTATCACGTTCAGGTCCTCACCCTAGAGCTTGGTGAGCAAAAAGAGGTTCGACACTATCAAGTGCAGAAAGAAGAATACCTTAATACCGAGGTTGATTACCTTAATATCGAGCTTACCGAGATTGATATGGAGCGAGCTATCGAACATGCTGCTTTAAAGGTTTCCCAAGATCAAGCCACTCAGCAAGCTCAAACTATCGAGAGGCTGATATATGACCTCAATGCCTCTTGCCGAGATTGACTCAAGCCTTGACCGAGCATGATTAAAAATCTTGCTGATGTGGATGCTGAAAAAGCCCGGACAGTGTTGAAAATCGAGCATATTACTTGGAATATCATGAGGTTCACTTTGGAACATGCTCGTGAGGGGATCAAGGATTTGGATGCAAATATTGTTGAGGCCAAAGTTATCGAGGTCGAAACCTTCCGTTGGTTGAATGGTGTTAGCACCGAGGAAGAAGCCAAAGACTTCGAGTCCGAATCCGACTAATTTGCTGGCCTTTGTGCCTTTGCATTTTTCCCTTTTTGTATGTTTTGTTCTGGTCGTTTCCCCGACCTTGTTTATAAATGAATATATTTCAATCTTTCTTTTTGTCTTAATTATAATTTTTCTCTCTTTCCAAATCTGTTATTGCTTTCTTGTTTTCAATAACTTAGCCAAATAAAGCTATTAATCCAATTCGGCTTAATTGCCTTAGACTTTTGAGTTTTACCTAAACAAACTATCACTTAGCTTATTTTGATCCAGGTGAAAGTTCCCTCGATCTTAAAAATGACTTAATCAATCTTTGAATACAAATCTTTACTTTAGTTTGATTCATAGCGGGCAAATACTTCCGGTTCTGGGTAATTTAATGACTAAGTATAAGAACCTTATTTCAGGCATGAATGTTGGTATTTTATTTGTTCCCAACTTTTTAGACAATTCATGTGTCTTTTATGAATAAGCTAGATTCATCTGATTCGGTACCTTTGAAACATGCTTTTATAACATAACTCAATTTGTTCCGGGTGCTTTTATGATGACAGTCCCCAATTAAGGACTTAACAAATTTAGCTCGTACCTAACAATTCTTTCAAATGTTTGGAGAAGTACCAGTATGTAGATAAACTTTCGAGGAAAATTTCGGATAAAGTGTAATTTCATTCATATTTTTCTTCGGACAGAAAAATGGGCAAGATTCATTTGATATTTTTGCCTTACATCAACACTACTTGGGCAAGATTCATTTGATCTTTAACCCTTACAAAAAATATACTGAACTAAAAAAAGCAAAAAACTTCAAACTCCTCGACTTGATCGATCTGACTCGCATTGAAGGCGTGGTAGTCCCTTATGTGTATGTACAATGTATGAGGACTTAAACACTATTTACTTTCCACTGCCTAGCAGTCCCTAGTGTTATTGTCCGATTCTCAGTCACTTAGTAACACACTTTACATTATTGCTTCATTAAAAACCTTATCGGAAAAACTCTTTTCGAGATAAACTATGCTAAGGGAAAAAGAGTGCAACACGTATTTTCAAACCTAATTCTAACTTCTCCGGTCTTTGCATGATGACTCCGGCTATTTCTTGCTAAAGTTAGTAATATCAAAACAAATAAAGTTCAAATAATTAACCGAACACATACCTTAGCAATAATATCGCTTCAAGTGCATAATATTCCGGTTGTTCGACAACTTTTTTCCATCTCCAATTTCCAACTGGTACGAACCTTTATCGGTTATTCCTGACATTTTGTAGGGTCCTTACTAGTTCGGGCTCAATTTTTCTTCATTGGGATTTTTGGTGTTGAGGGTCACTTTTCGTAGAACCAAGTCCCCTACTTGAAAGTGCCTAAGATTTGTCCGCCGGTTGTAATACCTTCCCATCCTTTTCTTTTGAGCCACTAGTCATAACAATTCCAGCTCATGGTGTTCATCCGTTAAGTCCAACTTGACTGTCATAACTTCGTTGTTCGACTCCTCGGTTGCAATACTGAACCTTAAAATCGTTTATCCTACTTCCACCTGAATTAGTGCTTTTGCGCAATAAACCAAAGAGAACGGTGTCCCTGAAAATTAGAACTTCCAATTCTGAATGTCGGATAGAACCTTTGGAACCTAATTCAGGACATAATGTCTTTCCCAATGCTTCAAGACTGTTAGGGAGCAATGTGCATGAATCTCTGAAACGTAATAAGAGTTTACCACCAATATAGACTTTCAACTCGTAAAGTTTATGATTCCTCGTCAATGTTTTAATTCTCTACGGATTACCATGATCAGCATAATACCTAAGAATGATAATTCTATCAAATCGGGCAAAATAAAAATTATGAAAATAAATTGTTCGAAGACGAGGAATTTGATTCACATAGACTTCCAAATTGGAGAGAAAATCAAATAACATTATTTGACTCCTATCTTCAAAGTTATGATAGAAAATAATTGTATTTTCCTTAGATTTGTTGAATTTACCCTGTCTTCACGAATTGGGGTGAGGACTCCATTGCGGCATTAAGTAAGGAGTTTCCCGGTGCTACATTTTGGTATCGTTTTGTATGCCCACAACACCTCCGGTAGAATTTCTCTCCACTTGCCTTTTGATTTTTTTAGGCTTTTCCTTAAATTTTGAATGATGGTTTTTTGTTGGCTCTGCTTTCCCGTTTACACTCGGGTGATACGGAGTTGACACTATCCTCTTGATTTTTAATCCTTCAAGAAAATCATTCATCTTCTTCCCAATGAACTGACGACCATTGTTGCAAGTAATCTCTGTTGGTATTCCTAACTGGCAAATGATGTGATCACAAATTATAATCAGTTATAAATAAAATAATCAGTCATAAATAAAATGAAGTGTATCTTTCCAGGTGCCCATGGTAGTGGTCCGACAATATCCATCCCGATTTCATGAATGGCCACAGAGACAAAACCAGATGTAGTAATTCCGCCGGTAGGTGAATCATCTCATCAAACTTCCTGACAAAGTTCTTTGTGTCTTCATCCATCTAAGACCAATAATACCAGACCCTGATCAGTTTTCAAACTAATAATTCTGCTCCTGAGTAATTGCCATAATTTCCCTCATAAACCTCGTGCATCACATAATCAATTTCTCCGGGTCCTTAGCACCGTGCCAAAGGACCATAAAAGGACTTTCGGTACAACTGGCCATCGACTATGCAAAACCTTGTTGCCTTGGTACGAAGAGCCCTTGACTCCTTCAGATCATTAGGCAACTTTCCACCTTGTAGGTAATTGATATACTTATTCCGTCAGTCCCAAATTAAGCTTATGGTATTTACCTCGGCAAGGCCACTATCAATCGTGGAGTTCAACAACTGCACCACGGTACCGAAGTTAAACTCCTCAGCTTTCACTAAAGACCATAAATTTGCCAATGCATATGCCTCATTATTTTGCTCTCGTGACACATGTTCCACGGTCCATTATTTGAACTGATGCAACAATACTTGAATTTTATCAAAGTATTTTTGCATTATCTCTTCTTTCACCTCAAACACGATGTTCACTTGATTAACAATCAAGAGTGAGTCACACTTTGCTTCGATAAACTTCTTGCCAATTATATGTTACACCTCGTAAGTTTAAGGTGATAATTAAGAACGTCATTAAGAATTAAGATTCGAATATTGGATTAAAGTATATTTTTACATGCTAATACAGAATAATTTTGAGTTACTACGTGTGTGACATTGGAGATTCAAAATGATAGTCATATATTCCCGTTATGAATTAGTAACGTATTATATAAGTTACGACAAAGAGGATACGAGGTGGTATGATACTTTCAAGATTTAAAAGAAGTGGGACATACGATTAATTAAGGGTAAGAAGGGGACTAAATTGCAAAAAAAAAACAATTTTTAGATTTTGGAGAACTTAAACAAAGAAAACCCTTTCCTTCTTCATTCACATTTCAAACACCATTTACTCTCCATCTGCTCTTCACCATAGCCGAAAATATCCTCTTCATCTTAGCCAAATTGAAGACAACAATTTCCTCTTCCTAGTTTACAATCACTCTACAATATAAACCAAAATTATTTTCACTCAAAACAGTGGCTATTTCGGACCACAGCTGGCCGATTTTTGGGCCATTAAATTTCAAGTTTTTGAGACAAATTTTTGGAAAAAAACATAAGGAATGATGGATTAACATTGTGGGATTCATGCATGTCAATTTGGAGTTGAAAAGGGTGAAAAATTGGTGTCCAAACTTGATGAAACAGTGAGGAAATTGTGGACTGTTTTGGCTTGGAAATTAAGGTAAAAAATATCCTTTTCATTAAGTTTTTGGAAGATTTAATGGTATAATTGAAGTTGCATGTTGTTGTAATTAAGAAATAAACTTGTGTTAAGAGATGAACTTAGATTAAGAGGAAATGGAAGTAGGAAAATGCATGTGGATGTGGTGTTATGTTGCAACTGAAGGACTCGCACTCTTGTTGTTAATTGTTAGAATTGAGGGGCTGCTTTTAAGGTTACCTTAATGTGGTTTAAAGGGATGTTTTAATGCTTAAAATGTAAGTTATAAACATGGATAGATGTTGAGGTAATTACTTATATATGCCTTGAAAGAATTAAGGTGTAGAAAAATATTATTTCACATTCTTGAACTCTCAATTTTGCTAGAAGATTGGACTGTTTTAATGGATTGTTTAAACATAATTAGAAGGGTTAGATTAACATGAGAAATGAGTGTAGTAATCACATGGTTTGTTGAAGTTGTGATATTGCATAAATATAAAATAAAAGGAATACGTTATGATGACGTAAATAGAATATCTGAGATTATTGTGGTTATACTCTTAAGTTATGACTTATTGTTGGTATTGTTCGCTTGGTTTGGAAATCGTGGTTGTGCGTATAAATAAAGGAAGTTTTTTCCTGAATTTATATAGAATAGGAGAGTCGTCTTTCAATATAACTTACGTTAGAAATAATAGAGTTGACAAGGCATATTGTTATTATTATAGGTCAAGGTGCTAGTCGAGGCGATTATTAAACTATCGAGTTGATATGGACGACGAGGTATGTGAAACTCTTCCTTCTTTCTTTTGGCATGATTTTTGAAAAAGTACGGCGGACGTACATGGTTTCTATACAGGTTAATTCCTAAAGATGTTAGTTATGAGAAGTGCCTATGATTTTTCAATAAAGAGTTTATTATAATGATTTTATTGAGAGTCAAATGATGATTTCTAATTGCATATGGTTGCTCATGATATCTACTCGTGCTAAGTATTATTATTCCACTTCTCCGAGTCCCGGGCCGGCTTATGTTCATGCATAGCCTTGCATTGTTCACCGAGTTCCTCACTAGAGGGCCGAATTATGTAGGATGCATCCATAGATGAGATGATATGATTCCACCGAGTCCCAGTATGGGATGGGTTATGATATGATTCCACCGAGTCCCGCATTAGAGTGCCGGATTACGTTATAGGTATATATGTATCTGATGACTATACAAACATGTCTTTATGGTTTTTTACTTGAATCTCATTTTTATAAGGCACAGTTGACTCTTATTGTTTACACAGTTAGATTTGATTCTGATTTTTATACTGGTCTCCTGTTATTTGTTGGCTACTTATGATCTCATTTACAATACTTCTTGTTTTTCATACTCAGTACATTATTTCGCATCGACCCCTTTTCGGGGTCGATTTTATACCCGCAGTGCTGTGTACTTGGTGATCCACCAGTCTAGGGTTTCCACTCAACTGTCTTGGAGAGCTCCTTTGATTCAGAGCTTGGTCATTTTGGTATATAACCTCTTTTTAGACTTATGTATATATTTAGGGGCACGACGGGGCCCTGTCCCGTCTTATGTCGTATCCTTCTCATAGAGGTATGTAGACAGTCGTGGGTTGTACGTATGTAGAGTTGTAAATCTGTTTTGGTCAGCTATGTTGTTGTACTCTGTTTTGGGATGTTCCCGTGTATACGTGATACTATTTGGTGGTAGCCTTGTCGGCTTGCCTATTATATTATGTTGGCTAGTTGTGACTCCCCATGAGGCATGTACATTCTTGTGTAAAGGCAGCCTTGTCGGCTTGCCTATTCTGACGTATGTTATAAATGCAGTGTTATGCTGCCGTTTTTTTCTCTCCTAGTGTTAGTTGGATTATGTGCGACAGGTTAGTACAATGACGTCATTAGGGCGCTTTGTCGCGTTCCATCGGGTCGGGTCATGACTAAAGTGGTATCAGAGCAGTTAGTCCTCGAAATATCTACAGTTCGTGTCTAGTAGAGTCTTATGTATGTGTATGTTGTGCACCATACCTATACGCAGGAGGCTGTCGGGCTTTTAGGATTGGTTTCTATTCTTTCCTCTCATAGATCGTACAATAGAGCTATGTCATTAGGATAATCCCTCTCCCTAACGAATTATTGTGGTTGCAGCTATGCCTCCAAAGAAGGCGACAGTCGCCTGGAAGGGCAAATCAGAGTTATTTGGACTTGACGTAGTGCATCAAGCTATAAGTGAAGTGGAAGAATTTGAATAGAAACATGATGATCAGGTTTGGAGGTACTAGGTCAACGTCAGGTAAGGTAACTCTTCAGAATCTTCTACGTACCGAATAAGGGAATAAGTTAAACGATTCATCACTTAAGGGATGGTATCGTCAGGGATCGAAACCAGGAGCAATGTCTGAGATTATGTATGTATACTAGAATATGTTGGAATTATGAAAAGTACAACAAATAAGAAATGAGTGAACAAGTGTTAAAAGAAATGAAGTTGTTTATAATTACGAGTAGTGAAACCATGAATGAGGTGTCGACTTGTGAAATGAATTGCAGTTGTCTTTATCTTACGAATTGGTACTCCGTTATGCTACGTTATCTGTTCTATAGTTATAAAGATTGAATTTTTTCCTTTCAAAGATAGAAAATGAAGCTTACCTACTCTTTTCTCCTTCATACCTCTAATTAAATTTGGAGCTCTAATTGTTAGAATATGTGACTGTTTTATGGAATACCATGTTGCTGGACTATGTGAAGGTAGGAAACTGCAAAAGAATATTGTTCCCATGTAAGAATAAGAAAAGGCTATTACTTTTGGAATAATAAGATTGATATAAAGGAATGAAATCATTTTTCCTACTTTGGACCGTGTACTTGGAAGTATTGGACAAAGGGATTATTTGGGTCTCTTTCGCAAATGACTTAGAACTTGGGAATGATGAGCATCCTATTGGTGTATAGTTGTGCTAGGCATTTTAAATATCGTAAAGAGTAGTGTTCGGCGCACAAAAAAAGGGGGTTGAAAAAGCAAAACAAAGACGTGCAGCGAACCTCTGGAGTTCATATTTTCAGTTAAGGAGTTATTTGAAGGATTGGTAACTGAAGTATGTATTCGTGCACAGTTTCAATGCATTAGTTCACGCAGAAAGCTAAGATGGGGTTATTTGGTCTCTTGGAACCAAAGGTTAAAAAGGGAAGAAGCTCATAATACCTCTCTTAACTTGTGTAGTGGGTGATCTTTTAAGTACTAATCTTACTGAGCATCCAAGTGGAGGAATATGGTTACTGTGGAAGCCTCATCTCTATGAGGTAGATATTAAGTTGTACATAATAATTAATATACTGCGGGGTAACACATAGGAATACAAAGAAAAGTTTTCATATGACCTTGGTGTATGCGTTTAATGATGTGGCTCTTAAAAGGGAATTGTAGATAGATATTGGAAGGTTACATGACTAGGTATAAAGTCCATAGACAATAATATAAGGGTGGAAAGCAGGTAAGGTGCAAAGATATAGATGAATTCAACGAAGTGATAATATATATTTAGTATGATGCAACCAAAGATACAACTGAGTTAGTAAGTCCAACAAGAGGATAGAACAAATGCCACGTGAGGAAACAAATGGTAATAATGAGAATAAGGAGGAACATAGAGATACTGGGAAATAATATAGTAATAAATAGAATAAGGAAGACAACAATGGTAAGGTGGTAGAAGTAAAACAACTCATCGAGGATCCACAATTGATGGAAGAATCAAGAGAAACTCTCACTACTAAAGAATAGGTTGAAGGTGCTTTTGTATCTGCAAAAGTTAATGAGGAGAAGAATGTTGACGAGAGGCAGGGGATGTGTACCAATGGTAACAACTCTAATAATAGTAATGCAGTAATATTAAAGGAAGAGGGGATAATGATGCCCAATGTGGAGCAGAATATTGCAGTGGAAGCGGATGTGTCTATCCTAAATATTGATCAGCAGAGAAACTTAATCAGAGATAATATAAGGGGTGATCAACATGACAAACTCAAGGACTCAAGGGTGAAAGAGTTACATGAATTAGGTAGGTATACTATGGTATATGCAAAAAGTGATGCATTGGAAAGGTTGTTCTCTGGGATAGTTTATACTGTATTGTTGACGATATGAGAGATCCTTGGCTAGTTGATGGGGATTTCAATGTTATTATAAATGAAAGGAGATAATAGGCGATCTTCCTATATATCCTGTAGAGTATGAAGATTTTTGCATTTTGTACTAACTCATGTGAATTGTTCGAAATTGGATTTAAATGGAGTCCTTTTAAATGGTGGAATGAAAGAGCTGATAATGACTGCATTTTTAAGGGGTTCGATAGAATGTTGGCAAACATTTATTTTTTTAGATTGATTTAGACAAATGGAGGTGGAACATGTAATAAGAACAAGTTTTGACCATGCCCCTTAGTTGTTGACTTATGGTGATCAATCTATGTATGTGAGTAAATCATTTAGATTCCTCAAGTTTTGGACAAAATATGAAACATTCTTTTAGGCGCTAAATCAAAATTGGCACACTTATGTTGATTAAGATGATTTCGTTTCTTTTAGACCGAAACTGAAGAATGTCAAGACTGCCCTATTAATATGGAATAAGGAAGCTTTTGGAGAACATTCCAGGAGGGATTGGGGACGCAGATGAGTCCTAGCACAGCATTCCATCCTCGACGTACTATTCAGACACTAGAGGATATGTTGAGGGCATGTGTTATCCTCACTTGTTCCTTGTGCCTCCAGGTAATTCAATTCAACTCCTTATTTGGTTATAAATGGGTGAATTGCAAAATGTGTGATAAATGAGATACATCAAATGTTTGTGATGTTCTTCTGGTGTATAGTAAGGATGATGTTAAGGCTAGGCATTGGTTTACATGGTTAACAATGTACTTGCGTAAGGATGATAGTGGATTGGGGTTCAGATCTCATTTTGATATATCAAGGCATTGTGTGAAAAGCTACGGTGGAGATTTAGAACCACCAACTCTCTATGTGCTAACTTTCTAGGGAACATGTACTGAAGCATTACCCTCAATATGTGCAATGGAAAAATGGTTCTCAGATCTTGAAATGATTTTTGAGGTAAGGGATAACATTAAACAAGGGATATAGTAACAAAGAGTGGTTTGAATTGATAATCTTACCAAATTGGAAACATTACACGATGTACTACTATCAGAGTTTCTTATTGAAGAAAGAGTGGAAGATGTCAAAGAACTGTTACGTGGGGATTGATGGGATTTGTCAAGGCTAGGGTAGTATCTACCATATGACATTGTCTCATATGTCATTACATACTTGATATATACCATGTAGATAATCATTGGTGGATAATGACAAGTTCTAGTAAATTTACTGTGTCAAGTGCATGAGATTTGTTAAGATAAAGATCATATCATTCTGATGTATATAAGTAAATGTGGATTAAAAGAGTGTCATTCAAGATATATTTCTTCCTATGGACAATGTGAAAATTTAAAATTCCAGTGGATAAAGTGTTGCAAAGGATTGGAATTAATATAGTATCAAGATGCTGCTGATATAATGTTTTACATCAAGAAATGATAGATCACTTGTTTCTTACAAGGGAGTTTGTCAAATCTATATGGAGCTATTTTAACAATGCAGCAGGTATACACATGAATTGTCGTCATGTTAAGCATACAGTATAGATAACACTATATGCCATTACAAATTGAAGCCAGTGTACAAGGCAGTATCAATTAGAATATTGTGGCAAATTTAAAAATGAAGGAATACAGTACTGCATAAGGCTCTTTAATTTTGTTCAAGGTGTTACATGAGATTCAGGTGAATATTCACGGGTAATTTGATTCCTTACTTAACTATTATTTGGTAAATGATGTATGTGATGTATATTGTGGCATTTGTTGGTTTGCTGAATATGGTGGATAGACATAGTTATAAAGGAGACTGTGTCGAAATTTTTCTAGCATAAGACTTATTATGAACATTCGAGGACGAATGTTTTTAAGGGGGGAAGGATGTTACACCTCGTAAGTTTGAGGTGATAATTAAGAACACCATTAAGAATTAAGATTCGAATATTGGATTAAAGTATATTTTTACATGCTAATACGGAATAATTTTGGGTTACTACATGTGTGACATTGGAGATTCAAAATGATAGTCATATATTCCCGTTAGGGATTAGTAACGTATTATATAAGTTACGACAAAGAGGATACGAGGTGGTATGAGACTTTCAAGATTTAAAAGAAGTGGGGCATACGATTAATTAAGGGTAAGAAGGGGACTAAATTGCAAAAAAAAAAAGAACCAATTTTCAGATTTTGGAGAACTTAAACAAAGAAAACCCTTTCCTTCTTCATTCACATTTCAAACACCATTTACTCTCTTTATTCTCTTCACCATAGCCGAAAATCTCCTCTTCCTCTTAGTCAAATTGAAGACAACAATTTCCTCTTCCTAGATTACAATCATTCTACAATATAAACCAAAAAAAAAATCACTCAAAACAGTGGATATTTCGGACCACTGCTGGCCGATTTTTGGGCCATTAAATTTCAAGTTTTTGAGACAGCTTTTTGGAAGAAAAACATAAGGAATGATGGATTAACATTGTGAGATTCATGCATGTCAATTTGGAGTTGAAAAAGGTAAAAAATTGGTGTCCAAACTTGATGAAACAGTGAGGAAATCGTGGACTGTTTTGGCTTGGAAATTAAGTTAAAAATTATCCTTTTCATTAAGTTTTTGGAAGATTTAATGGTATAATTGAAGTTGCATATTGTTGTAATTAAGAAATAAACTTGTGTTAAGAGATGAACTTAGATTAGGAGGAAATAGAAGTAAGAAAATGCATGTGGATGCGGTGTTATGTTGCAACTGAAGGACTCACACTCTTGTTGTTAATTGTTAGAATTGAGGGGCTGCTTTTAAGGTTACCTTAATGTGGTTTAAAGGGATGTTTTAATGCTTAAAATGTAAGTTATAAACATGGATAGATGTTGAGGTAATTACTTATATATGCCTTGAAAGAATTAAGGTGTAGAAAAGTGTTATTTCGCAATCTTGAACTCTCAATTTTGCTAGAAGATTGGACTGCTTTAATGGATTGTTTAAACATGATTAGAAGGGTTGGATTAACATGAGTTGTAGTAATCACCTGGTTTGTTGAAGTTTTGATATTGCATAAATATAAAAGGGAAGGAATACGTTATGATGACGTAAATAGAATATTTGAGATTATTGTGGTTATACTCTTAAGTTATGACTTGTTGTTGGTATTGTTGGCTTGGTTTGGAAATCGTGGTTATGCGTATAAACAAAGGAAGGGCTGCCCGAATTTATATAGAATATGAGAGTCGTCTTTCAATATAACTTACGTTAGAAATCATAGAGTTGACAAGACATATTGTTATTATTATATGTCAATGTGCTTGTCGAGGCGATTATCAGACTATCGAGTTGATATAGACGACGAGGTATGTGAAACTCTTTCTTTTTTCTTTTGGCATAATTTTTGTGAAAGTACGGCGGATGTACATGGTTTCTATACAGGTTAATTCCTAAAGATGTTAGTTATGAGAAGTGTCTATGATTTTTCAGTAAAGAGTTTATTATAATGATTTTATTGACAGTCAAATGATGATTTCTAATTGCATATAGTTGTTCATGATATCTACTCGTGCTAAATATTATTATTCCACTTCTCCGAGTCTCGGGCCGGCTTATGTTCGTGCACAACTGTTAGACGTATTTTATATACACCTTTTGAGTAATTTTTAGTTAGTCTTTGGCCCATGTTTGTACAAATACGTGTCATATTAGTATAGATTTTCTTTCTTTTGAGTCACAGTAGTTTAAAATGGCACATTGGCGAAAAGAAGCAAAAAGAGGGCAGAAACAGAGGTTCCAGAGCCAAAAGAGACGAAAAGTTGGCACCCCAGATGAAGGACAGGGCGAAGCTGTGGCACCACTCTATCAGCGAAAGCAGCACCACGGCGCCCAAAGAAAACCCGAGTTGCAGGAGTTTCGGCGCCACGACGCCGGTCTCAGGGCCGTGGCGCCGACGCGGGTTTTCAGCCAAATCCGAATGGGATTGGGCCAAGACCAAGAGGGAAAAGTTGGGAACATTTTTGGAGGATATAAAAAGGCCTTAGGGCAGATTTTTGAAGGGTTGCACAATCCCTAACTCTACACAACACATAGTTCTTGAAAGCTTCAAGATTGGAGGCTTGTTCTTTTTCTTAGCATGTCTATGGCTAGGAGCTAAACTTTAATTAGGGCTTTTCATTCGAATCACTTGAACCTCGTTTTACGATTTAATGCATGGTTTTGGTTTCTTCTTTATATAGTTGAGATTTATTCAATAATTGCTTTGATTGTTTGGTAATTAATTGATCACTAATTATCATCACATATATGATTTCTAATCGAGATCCGAAAGGGGAGATTGTGAATATGCTATAGTTGAGTAAACATAGGTTAAAATCGTGGACGAAAGTACCCCGATACTTGTGTAGTTTAATAGGTTATTGTTCTTAATCCTCCTTTGTGGTAAATCTTATCATCGAAAGATAGAATGGTTCTGCATCGGGGTTGAGTGTTTATATATCCTAACCGAAATATAAAACGGCTTAGTTAACCTGCTATCTCAATATAGAATAAGAACCTTTATCATTGCATTAAAGATTAAAGCGATCGGATAGTTGAGGAGATTGGAAGCCCTATTTCCACCATATCTGATTTAAGTAAAGTAATTTAGTTAAATTTTATAATTATTTAGTAGTCATAGATATAAACAACCATCAAAATATCGATCACCAAATAGATACCATAGGATATAAATTGGTAATTGAACACTAATCCCTGAGGACGATATTCGGTCTTACCCAGACTATATTACTTGTCACGATACGTGCACTTGCGTTAAGCGTGTGGATAAATCGCTAACAAGTTTTTGGCGTCGTTGTCGGGGATTGACGTAGTTCAATATCAATCTATCTATTCTTAATTTCTAATTTGGTTTTTATTTTATTTTATTTTATTTGTGGAACCGTGCGCTGTTATCCGTTTGTTGATTTTGATCTATTTCAGGTATCTAGTTTATGCGAAGAAGAAGAAGAAGAGCAAATACACTTGTTTCCTTCAACCCTGAGATCGAGAAGACTTGCAAGCAGAACTGACGAAACAAAAGAATCTTGGACTTAATAGCCATGGGGGATCGACAGAATAATAATGAGATGAATGAAGAGATGGGTGATCACCAACCCAACCAAAGAATACCCCCAGGGTTGCAGAATGATGAAGAGGAAAGAGTTCAGGTCCACGCAGAAAGTAGTCTGGGAGACTATGTGCTACCAAGAGTGAATGGAGCACAAACATGCATAAGGCTCCCAGCAATAGGAGCGAATAATTTTGAAATAAAGCCTGCGATCCTGAGCATGGTGCAGCATACAGTTCAATTTGGAGGGTTACCATCTGAAGACCCACATATGCACATTACAAATTTCTTGGAACTGTGTGCAACATTCAAATATAATGGTGTTACTGATGACGTCATCCGGTTGAGGCTTTTTACCTTCTCACTCAAGGATAGAGCAAAGGTTTGGTTGAATTCCCTGCCTACAGATTCTATATTTATATGGCAGGATCTGACACAGAAGTTCCTGGCAAAGTTCTTTCCACCTTCCAAAGCAGCCAAGCTGAGAGGAGAGCTGAACAATTTCTACCAGACTGATGGGGAGTCACTCTATGAGGCTTGGGAGAGATTTAAATATCTGCAGAGAAAGTATCTGCATCAGAGCATTGAACTGTGGAATTTGGTCCATATTTTCTACAATGGGCTAAGTGGGACAACAAGAACCATCATTGATGCATTGCAGTGGAACGCCGTGAAGAAGACAACACATGAGGCCCATGATTTGCTAGAAGACATGACCACTAATAACTATGTGCCAGATGATAGAGGGGTAAGTGGAAGGAGAGCGATAGGAGTTCATGAGATCGATGCCATTACAACACTAAATGCACAGGTTGCTCTCTTGACCAAGCAACTTCAGCAGAACACAGTGTCAGTGAATGCAGTTCAGATGCCAATTAATTGTGAGATTTGTGGGGGTCCTCATACTTTTGATAGGTTCCCATCAGCAGACCCCAACAACATCCATATTGAGCAAGAAGAATGTCAGGCAGTGGGAAATTACCAGAGGCCCCAGAACAACCCTTATTCAAACACTTACAATCCGGGGTGGAGTAATCACCCAAACTTCTCATGGAGGGGTGACCAGAGGCATCAGAATCAATACAAAGGCCAATACCAAAATCAGCAACCATTTAATCAGGCCTCATCTTCACAACTGTTCAGTGCACCTTGCCCACAAGAAAAACCAGATGAATTGCGAGCAGTCTTGTTGACACTAACAAATTCACAGACCCAGTTCATGGCAGAGACAAGGTCATCCATAAGGAACTTGGAAACCCAAGTTGGACAACTGGCAAAAATGGCAAATAACAGGCCACATGGCACTCTTCCCAGCAATATAGAGATAAATCCTGAGAGCGATGTCAGCGATGCAGTTGAGAAGTGGGAAGCGATTAGAACGATTGCTCACGAACTCGCAGTGGGACTGAAAAAGAAGCTAAGATTGAGAAGGATGAGGTTACTGATGACCGCCCTATTTTAAAGGAGGCTCCACCAGTTCCAGTAAGGGAGTACACATAGAAGATCCCCTATCCTCAGAGGCTTCAGAGAAAGACCCAAGATAAGCAGTTCTCAAAGTTCCTAGAGGTTTTCAGGAAATTGCATATCAATATCCCCTTCATTGAAGCGTTGGAAGAATCGTCTACCTACTTCAAATTTATGAAGGAGATCCTTGGAAAGAAGAGGAAACTAGTGGAATATGAGACCATAGCACTAACTGAAGAGTGTAGTGCCATTTTGCAGAAGAAGCTGCCCCTAAAGTTGAAAGATCCGGGGAGTTTCACCCTACCTTGCACGATAGGGAATGTGACTTACAACAGGGCATTATGTGATCTAGGGGCTAGCATAAACTTGTTACCCCTATCTGTATTCAAGAAGCTGGGATTGGGAGTGATCAAGCCAACTACAGTGAATCTACAGCTAGCGGACAGATCAGTGGTGCATCCTTTAGGCATCATTGAAGACGTGCTCATCAAAGTGGGGAAGTTCTTCTTTCCAACAGACTTTCTCATCCTCGACATGGAGGAAGATGATGAAATTCCCATTATTTTGGGACGACCATTCCTCGCCATTGGGAGAGCATTGATTGATGTGGAAAAGGGCGAGCTAAAACTGAGAGCTGAGGACGAGGAGATGATATTTAAAGTATTTAAACCATCCATTGAATCCTCAGTCATAAGCAAATGTCTCGCAGTCAGCACAGTTGACACATCATTTACGCCAACACAAGCCAATACTAAGGAGAGCAGTCCGCCAGCACAGGTAAGTATTTCTAAACATCCTTTTGAGAAAAAAAGAAAAATACAAATAGAAGGCTAAAAAGAAAGATGATCATGAAATAGATAGGCTGTGGGGTTAAATTACCCAGGCTTCCTGATAAGGAACTTGCGTCCGGCTACAAGACGTTAAAGACAACGCTACTTGGGAGGCAACCCAAGGTTTTAAATTTATGCATTTTTAGCTTAGTTAGAACAGTCTCACGTCTGGTATTGTTTTTGATATTGTGATGCAAGGTACAAGGACAAAAATGTAGAGCACAAAACGAGAAGGGAGAAAAAGAGTGCAGCGCCACGGCACCCAGACTCAGGGCCATAGCGCGGAAAAATCAGAGAGTCGCAGAAATTTGGGCGCCACGGCGCCAATATCAGGGTCGTGGCGCTGAAAGTCCAGAGAGTCTCGGAAGTTTGGGCGCCATGGCGCCAAATCTCGGGGCCATGGCGCCGAGAGTTCAGACAGTTACAAAAGTTTCGACGCCACGGCGCCGGTCTCAGGGCCGTGGCACCGCAACGGAAATTTTGAAAAATAAAAGCCCTAAGTCGAATTGCCTTCTCCCACACAAAACCCAAAACACCTAAACTCTCCAAAACCCACGAAATTAACTTGTCCCACCCAAATATTCCATAAAACACACCCAATCTCAACCAAATTCCTTCAACTCCTTTCACTCATAACCATTATAAACAACAATCCTCATTCCATCACTAGGACCAAGAAAGGTTGTGAAGAACAATTTCCAAAGTAACATTCATATTTTTTCTTGAAATTTCAAAGTAATTAAGAGAGGTAATTCATAATCTTGGGGAGTGAAATTTATTGTTGGGTATTGTACTGTGTGTGGGAGATTGTTGTTGGCCAGTCGTTGTGGGGGGTTGTACGTAGTGATGTGGAGTGTTGTACTAGTGATTGGGGTGTAGTTGTGGTAAATTTTATCATCGAAAGATAGAAGAGTTCTGCATCGGGGTTGAGTGTTTATATATTCTAACCGAAATATAAAACAGCTTAGTTAACCTGCTATCTCAATATAGAAGAAGAACCTTTATCATTGCATTAAAGATTAAAACGAGCGGATAGTTGAGGAGATTAGAAGCCCTATTTCCACCATATCTGATTTAAGTAAAGTAATTTAGTTAACTTTTATAATTATTTAGTAGTCATAGATATAAACACCCATCAAAATATCGATCACCAAATAGATACCATAGGATAGAAATTGGTAATTGAACACGAATCCCTGAGGACGATATTCGGTCTTACCCAGACTATATTACTTGTCACGATATGTGCACTTGAGTTAAGCGTGTGGATAAACCGCTAACAACAGCCTTGCATTGTTTACCGAGTCCCTCACTAGAGGGCCGAATTATGTAGGATGCATCCATAGATGAGATGATATGATTCCACCGAGTCCCAGTATGGGCCGGGTTATGATATGATTCCACCGAGTCCCGCATTAGAGGGCCGGATTACGTTATAGGTATATATGTATCTGATGACTATACAGACAGACATGCATGGTTTTTGACTTGACTCTCATTTTTATAAGGCACAGCTGAATCTTATTGTTTACGGCACAGTTAGATTTGGATTCTGATTTTTATACTGGTCTCTTGTTATTTGTTGGCTACTTATGATCTCATTTATAGTAATTCTTATTTTTCATACTCAGTACATTATTTTGTACTGACCCCCCTTTTATTGGGGGGCTGCATTTTATGCCCCCAGGTACAGATACTCAGTTTGGTGATCCGCCAGTCTAGGGTTTCCACTCAGTTGTCTTGGAGAGCTCATTTGATTCAGAGCTTGGTCATTTTGGTACAGAACATCTTTTTAGACTTATGTATATATTTAGGGGCACGACGGGGCCCTATCCCGTCTTATGTCGTATCCTTCTCATAGAGGTCTGTAGACAGTCGTGGGTTGTACGTATGTAGATTTGTAAATCTTTTTTGGTCAGCTATGTCGTTGTACTCTGTTTTGGGATGTTCCCATGTATACGTGATACTATTTGGTGGCAGTCTTGTTGGCTCACCTATTCTGACGTATGTTATAAATACAGTGTTATGCTGCCGAATTTTATATTTTTTTCCTAGTGTTAGTTGGATTATGTGCGACAGGTTAGTATAATGGCGTCATTAGGGCGCTTAGTCGCGGCCCGTCGGGTCCGGTCATGACATTATATACATGCAATCATAGCCTCACACTCGACTTCATTGTTAGTAAATTTCACAGTTCTAATCGACTTCCTAATAACATCCCCTGCAGGTGTTTTTAATACCACCCTTAATACAGACCCTTTTACGTTCTAAGCTCCATCCGTATACAAGGTCTATATCCCTGAAGTGTCCCCCGAGGTAAGTAGAAGTTCTCTTTCCACCTCGGGAATCATTCCGGATGTAAAGTCTTCTATGAAGTTCGCTAAAACCTAAGACTTTATAGTCGTTCTTCGTTTATACTCTATGTCATATCCACTAATTTCTACTGCCCACTTGGCTAACCTACCGAATAATTATGGTTTATGCATTACATTCTTTAGCGGATAAGTTGTTACTACACAAATGAGATGACATTGAAAGTACGATCTCAATTTTCTAGCAACCGCTATCAAAGCTAATACCAATTTTTCTATGTGAGGATATCTGGTCTCCGCACTAGCTAATGTTCTACTTACATAATAAATAGGAAATTATGTACCTTTCTCTTCTCGAACCAAGATAACACTTATAGCTACTTTGAATACTGCTACATACAGGAACAACTGCTCATCTGCCTTCAATTTATGTAGCACTGGCGGACTAGACAAGTACTTCTTCAAATCCCTCAAAGCTAGTTGACACTCCGAATTCCACTCGAAGTCATTCTTCCTTTTTAACAAGGAGAATAACCGATGACTTTTCTCCGAAGACCGAGAAATAAATGTACTTAGAGCGGACAACCTTTAGGTGAGTCTCTGCACAGCTTCACATCGTCAAGTACCTCCAAAATTTCTTCAATAACTTTTATCTTATCCGGATTGATCTCTATCCCTCGATTTGAGACCATGAAACCTAAAACTTGCTTGATCCAACTCCTAAAGTGCATTTCATTGGGCTCAACTTCATGTTGTACTTTCAGAGTGTATCAACTATTTTCTGCAAATGCTTTAAATGGTCCTCTGTTTCCAAGGAATTAACTAACATATTATCAATGTAAACCTCCATTGTGTTACATATTTGGTCCTCGAACATGCGATTAACTAGGAGTTTATATATTGCTCTGATATTTTTTAAACCAAATGACATTACATTATAACAGTAAGTCCCATATCTAGTTATAAAATATGTTTTCTCATGATCCTCCAGATTTATCCTGATTTGGTTGTATCCGGAGTAAGCATCAAGAAAACTCAGCATCTCATGCCCCGTCGTAGCATCAATCATTCGATCGATGTGCGACAAAGGAAAAGAATCTTTTGGGCATGCTTTATTTAAATCTTTAAAATTTATGCACATTCTCAATTTATTGCCATTTTTAGGTATGGCAACTGTGTTTTCTAACCAATTAGGATATTCTACCTCCGATGAAATACCTATCATGTCTAAGTGGAACCAAGCAAAGCAATCGACATAAGTTTTAAGAAATTCAATTAATTTAAGCTTGAGCTTCGGGGATAACCCGATGCCCATGTATACCTTTCTATCCGACAGATACACGAACAAGATGACTTGTTCTAGTTCTTCTATAATTGACTTTGTGGCATCTGAATCATCCAGCATCACAAATGACCTTGGGATGCAATAATAATCATCTTCTTTCTCGTAATTCATCTTCTCTCCCTCTTCTTTTATCAGACTCGATGGACCCATATTTTGTGATTGCTATTTAACTTCTTTGCCTTTATTCGCGTCCTTTATTTCTTTCGACACTTATGTCGACTCTTCATTGTCGGTTGCTCTCCTCGAATTGTCTTAATTCCCTCCGGAGTTGGGAATTTTAGCATCATGTATAATGTCGAAGGTACGACCTTCATGTCATGTATCCAAGACATGCCGAATAGTGTGTTGTACCTCATTTCACCTTTAATGACATAGAACTTTGTTTGTCTAATTGTCGTGATTGCATTGACTGGAAGAGTTATTTTGCCCTTCATAGTCTCGCTTGCCATGTTGAACCCGTTGAGAACTCAGGCTGCTGGTAAATTTGATCCAACCACAATTACTTTACCACCTTCCACCGGATGATGTTGGCCTAGCTACCTAGATCAATTAAAATTTACTTAATCTGAAATTTATTAATAAAGACAGAGATTACCAGTGCATCATTGTGAGGTTGAATGATACCCTCCGCGTCTTCGTCGTTGAAAGATATTGTATCCTCCGGTATGTAATCTCTGGATCACTTCTCCTAAGTTATTGAGACTTTCGTCTTCCTTGCGGTCATAACAGATCCCTTCAGAATATCCATTCCTCCGATAATCATGTTTATGATATGATGGGGTTCAACCGGATTCGCTTGCTTGTTTGCTTCTCAATTTTTGTAGTTCCCCTTTGCTTGATCACTCAAAAATTCATGTAGAGGGTTGTTTTTCAACAACTGAACCACTTTATCCCTCAATTGACGACAATCTTCCATAGGTGACCATGAGTTCCATGATAATCACAAATCAAAATTTTGAGTCGGGTCTGTCCGGAGTGATCTCGATCATCTTGTCTCCTTAATGTGTTCTACAGCCGAAATAAGTCCGACCGCATCAATGTTGAAATTATATTCGAAAAGTCTCGGGTTTTCCATATTGTTAGAAGACTCTCCAGTCTATATCGGTATCACTTTTAAATTGAAAACCTCTACTAGTTGACCCTCGATCATTACGCCTATCTCATTTGTCCGATGAGAAGTTGCGATTGTTGCGACCCTTATCCGATCTGAAGTTTGATATTTCAGGTTGCCCGTAAGGTTAATACCTATCTTTCAAAGCTTTAATTCTGACTCAGCTATCCTCTTTGATTTATCAAAACTCTTGCTCCATCCTGTTGATCCCGGAGGAAGTTCGAGCTGATCATCTTTCACCCAAATTTTGGATTCATATACTATTGTGCACATCTACCCATCACACCATCGGGAACTCCAACAAGTTCTCCTTTAATTTAATAGAGGCACTGGAGCTCCTAGGATTTAATCATTTCGTGAAAGCTTCCGCAATCTATTCATCCAGAATCGAGGGAAGAAGCATCCGTTCCTTTTAAATCCTTATCACGAACTCACGCAATATCTTGATATCTCTCTAACCAATTTGAATGTGTCCACTTTCCTCGCTTTGACCTTCCGTGCTCCGACATGTGCCTTTATGAAAGCATCTGCAAGCATTTCAAATGAATTAATAGAGTGTTCAGGCAACATAGAGTACCATGGAATTACCCTTTTGGACAGTGTTTTGCCAAATTTCTTCAGCAACACTGATTCGATCTCATCCAGGTGCATGTTATTTCCCTTCACGGATAAATGTATGATGTCACATGCTCCAGCGTATCCATAGTTCCATTGTACTTTAGGAGATCTGACATTTTGAACCTTTTTGGTATCAACTTTGGTGTTACGCTCTGGCGGAACGACAACTGAATGTATCTCTTTGAGTCCAGTCCCTTCAGGATCGGAGGTGCACCAGGAATCCGATCTACCCATGAATCGTAGGTTTCAACCTTTTTTTCATTAGTATTTATTCGCTTAGTCAAACGTTGGAGCATTTTTAACACCTCCGAGGATTCATTTTCCCCAAAAACCAGTGCCACCTCATTCGACTCGATCTTCCTCTCAGACCCGATCTTCATCCCTGACGGGATAAGTTTTTTTTGTCGCGCTTGCCCCACTTCTCTTCTTTTGAAACTGAGTAATAGCCTCATGTTGCTCATTCAACATGTTAAAGATTCGAGCCAGATTTTTTGTCACGACCCGACCCCGGGCCCGCGACTGGTGCCCTACCTGGGCACCCTTACAGGTATACATCAGAGATAAACAGCGGAACATACATAAACTTAACAGGAAATAAATAACAGGTTAGCCGATAATACCACCTTCCAAAAATATGCACGTAACCCAAAAAGCAGTTTTTTTTCTTTATTTAACCCAATCCACAAGATATGACTACAGACATCTAAGAATTTCTGACATAACAACTGTGACGGGATAGGGCCCCGCCATACCCCTGAATGTACATAAATCTACAACCTCAGGAAACTATACCAAAAATACAAAGCATCCGAAATAATGGAGCTTTCCAACCAGCTGAACAGTGATCCTAAGAATGAGGATCAGCAAGCTATGTACCTCAACCTGCGACATGAACGCAGCCCTACGAAGGAGGTCAGTACGAAATATGTAACAAGTATGTGAAGCTGAAAATACTGTAATGAAATCATAACATTCTATAATAAAGTTGGAGACATGTATGATAACCAAAATAACAGTACAATGTGCCTTGCCGAAGTGAAAGTAATGAAAGTCAGTTTTACCTTGTACAGACTATTTCAACACATGAACCATAGTCACACCAGGTCTATGGACACAAGCCCTCAAATATCATCACACAATCCAGTAAGGGTCTCAAGCCCTCAAATATCAAAGCGTGCCCGTGGAATCCCCCATCACTGCCGACAGTTGTAAGTGTAAAATATAACCATGTGACGCACCCGTGGCATCCTACCTCACTCTCGGCGTACACATATACAATACATATATATATCCCCTCCCCGTGGAATCCCCCATCACTGCCGACAGCCGTAAGTGTAAAATATAACCATGTGATGCGCCCGTGGCATCCTACCTCACTGTCGGCGTACACATATGAAATATATATATATATATATATATATATATATATATCTCATGACCGTGGAATCCCTCATCTCGGGTACATGACTTCATGGAGAGCTAATCCATGGGATAATAATCGTATATAACATGCCCGTGGAATCCCTCATCTCGGGTATATGTCTTCATGGGGAGCTAGTCCATGGAGTAATAATCGTATATAACATGGTCGCATGCCCCGGAATCCCTCATCGTATAAGCATGGCCATGGGGTAATAAAACAAATCCGGGAATCTAACCCGCCTCCTGGTTGCATGCCCCGGAATCCCACATCGTATAAGCATGTCCAAGGAGTAATAAAATCAATCCGGGATTCTAACCCGCATCCTGGTCGCATGCCCCGGAATCCCACATCGTATAATCATGTCCAAGGATCAATCACAATGGAAGCATACCCGTGGAAGCCTCCGTCACTGTCGGTACGTCCAAGTAAATTCATAACAAGACAGTCGGCCCTCCAACTGAGAGTCACGGCAGCGTAAACATATAATACTTGCACTCAAGGCTATCATAAGCAAGCATAGGCAAGTTCATAAAATCTTTAGACTTTTATTTTATATACTCAAGACACTTTTCGTTTCACATAAAAATTCGGGAATTTAACCCAAAGTACTACGTACTTCCATTCTTTTCAAAAGACTCCTTTTCATATAAAACCCCAAAATACTAACACCCGTAGTATCAAGGCATGTCTACATTTCAAACAAGTCACTACATTTTTAGAAATACATTTCTAGGCTTCTAAATCAAGTGACTCTTACTTTAAAACTTTAAGCAATTGATACCTTTAAATCAAATTGCCCTTCCTTATTTCAAGTCATTTCTTTGTTTACATTACTAGAGAAAACCATTTTTCTAACCTTCCATAAAGTTGTTATAACCAATTTCCCATAAAGTCGTTATACTAACTTTATGCCTTAGACTAATTCATTCTTTTTTTATAACCAAGAGACTTATACTTCCAAATCAAGTTACATAACTTTCAAAACACTTCAAGTCTCTTAGCTTTAAAAATAAAGTCTCTTAACTTTAAAAATAAAGTCTCTTAACCTTTTAAGAATTCAAAGTTCATGGTCTTAAAACTTCATAACGTAAACTCTTTAATATTAAGTAACATATACTTTTATGCGTTGTGAATAGGTTATACTCGTTTATAACGATCTTATTAAAGCAGCCATGATCTAGAAAATGTAATACAATTTTGTCTTATCTTAGTTTCTATGCAGATGGAGAATTTTACTCATTTTAATATAATTGATTGTCGATACATTTTCTTTTATTAACGTTGCAATGGCTTGTTCGATACTTATTCTCATTCGTGCAGTAAATTAGCAAAGTCAACTCGACTCCAAATACTTCCTAACGACTCTTACCAACATCCCCCATAAGACTTGGTAAGAACTTAGGATAACTTAGACATAACTTTCACATAGAGTAAATCAACATACATACCTCTTAACTTCTAAGAGTAGAAGGAATTATGAAATAACACTACATGTATATTTCTTACATAGAATCATGCCAAAAGGAGGAAGAGGTTCACATACCTCGCGACGATTATCGACAAGTAGCAAAAAGCTCCAAAGTACTTCAACCTTGATAGTTATTCCATCCTTTTAGTAGAATACGCTACTCGTAGTACTTCAACCTATATTAATCATAACATGTCTATCAACTCCTCACTTTTTAACGTATAATCATACTAAGTGTAAGGTCTCTTATTCTACGGAAAATCGGGCAGCACTTCCTTTGTTTCTACGTACTTTTCCACCTTTTTCAAGGCCCGAAAATCAATAACCAAACGCCACATTTAAGGCCCAACAATTTAGCAAATACAAAGGGGAATACACGCCTAATAGGACGTGTAAAATTCTGCCCCACAATCAATATAAAACTGTTCATTCCTTAAGGCACATTCTCGGCAATAACACTATCCATAACAATATCAATTATCTTTCAATTTCCTTTTTCAATCCAAGTTGTTATTCCAACATGTTATATACATAATAACAATTACAACAACTATAAATCCTTTCTTCTTAACATGCGACGATTGTAACTATCGACCAAATTGATTACAACATTAATGGCTAACTTGTCCATATTTCGGTTTTAACATGTCGACATGATCCAAATCTTTTCAAACTTCATTCTATATACCACATGCTCATTTCTTAACTATTATAACATGCAATCTTTAATTACATTAAGAAGATGAAGATTTTACCTCAATAAGCCCTAATAATATCCAAGCGTCAAAGTCGATCCTTAGCAACTTTTAGCTCCTCTTCTTATGTTCCAATCCGCTCCAAGCACTCCTTAGAAGCTCATGAAGAACTCCTCTTCAATATCCATCTTCAAAGTTGAAGAACACCTTAGGTTTTCGCCTTGCGACTAACGTAAAAACGTCGTTTTTCCGGGATATTTCTATTGAGATATCCTTACAATACCCTTAGGAACCTTGGGTTAAAGTCTTGTGAATTATGATCCAAAATTGCAAAAAATTTGTGTGGGAAAAAGGCTAAACCCGAGAGCAACATTTTGTGCACAAAGTTTTCTCAATTTTTTTTCTAAGTGTTGATGACTTGTCTTGCACTAGTGTAGTATATATAAAACAATGGAGGGTCAAGATTATAACACTTGTGTGGCTTGGATGGAGGAGATTTAATATCTAGCCAAGTGGGCTCATTGACTTAGTCAATTATCTCAAGCTTGTCATCCACTTGACTACTAACCTTGGTCACACTTAACCTTGGTCACTTGACCACTTAACCATGGTCCAAAATTGAGCAAGCCCATGTGGGGGTGACACGTTTCGCCCTCCCATTCGTCCATAAAATTTCGTAACCCTCGTGGGCCCCACAAAACGTAAAATTTCTCGGGTGGGCCCTACGTGACCAAATCCGTAAAATAAATTTCCACAATGATAATAAATTCCATACTCCTCAAATAATGTATTCTAAAAATCTAATTCTCATCAACGAACATTTTTCCTTTCCGAAGTTCGGAAAAACAATTCTTTCTTTCGTACCAATTTAGAGTCCTGATTCCTTACGTACATTCTCTTAAACATGTCCTTGAATTACGGGGTGTAACATTCTTCCCCCCTTAGAAACATTCGTCCCCGAATGTTCTTTCGGAGTCCAATCTAATTAGATAGCGACATAGTCTCCTTTTACTACACTCTTCATACAAAATATGCCACCCACGACCACATAACAATACTCATACTAAAACGTCATCCTGAACTCCAAGTATCGACGTCGTTCATCTGCATAAAGTTTCTGCTGACTCTGAGCTTACTAATAATCTTCCCTGGATAAGCTTCGCCTTATCCACAGCCCGTTGAATCAAGTCTGGGCCAATTATCTGAACCTCGCCTACGTGGAACCAACCAATCGTCGATTCTACACTTTCTTACTGGTTGTATTCTTTCTGTACCTCCAACTTATACTAGCATACTTACATAACCTCCATACCGATTCTGGCCTCCAATCTTTGGAGTCACTCTATTAAACAACATAAGGCCATTTCCGGCTCTCACGACCTGGTTCCGGTGGAACGCGTCCACGAACCCGTAAAATAGTTAACTAGACTTGGGCCTTGCACCCTCGTGACCCTGTCACGTAGCGGAACTACTACCAACTGATCCCACTCCATTTCAGGCTATGGGGCGACCCGTAATAGGTCCTCAACCCGACCCACCATCGCACTTAACTCTTACCCTTAGTCTGAATAAAATTCTATTGCCCGAGAAGGCCTTATATACCTAAGGTCTCGGCGGTTATCAAATATTCTTAGGCTCGCATTTTCCATGCTCCAAGCCTACCTTATCAGCCCCCCCCCCCCCCCCCGAAAACGGGTACAATAACTTCTCATAATACCATAACCATGTTGTCTCGATCACAACAACCATTACTTACTCCATACGGATCTCATCCGTACAATTTTCTTAAGCCTACCACGTAGCTTAATCTATTAACATGGCATTCCATTAAGTTCCTTAACATGACTTCTTAAGGGTTCACTACCCTATCAGACAACTCATCATTTCCCAATTATCTCAAAATAATACGTAAAACCTCGATGAGAATTCATTAACTGTTTCATACCTTCCCGGTATCTAGTTAGTCTTTACCAACTCTTGGTAATCTAAATTCATTCTAGGCAACCCATAAATGACCCTCATACATAAATCCGTATAGATGTACGTCATTATACCAACTATACAACAATTACCACCAACCTGGATACGCAATCCACATAGTCCTTCCTGGGTCACTGCTGCTTTTCTCGTAGCTGCAATCAACATAACTCGTTAGGGAGAGACGACCCTAACAACACAGCTCTATCGCACGATCTCAGAGTGAGAAAAATGGAAACCAATCCTAAATGTCCTGCAGCCTCCTGGTTATAGATGTGGTGCACAACATACCGACAACCAAGACTCTACTAGACACGGTATGTAGACACTTTCTGAGGACTAACTACTCTGATACCACTTTTGTCACGACCCGACTCCGGGCCCGCGACTGGTGCCCTACCTGGGCACCCTTACATGTATATATCAGAGATAAACAGCGGAACATACATAAACTTAACAGGAAATAAATAACAGGTTAGCCGATAAGACCACCTTCCAAAAATATGCACGTAACCCAAAAATGAGTTATCGTTTTTTTTTCTTTACATAACCCAATCCACAAGATATGACTACAGACCTCTAAGAATTTCTGACATAACAACTGTGACGGGATAGGGCTCCGCCATACCCCTGAATGTACATAAATCTACAACCTCAGGGAACTATACCAAAAATACAAAGCATCCGAAATAATGGAGCTTTCCAACCAGCTGAACACTGATCCTAAGAATGAGGATCAGCAAGCTATGTACCTCAACCTGCGGCATGAACGCAGCCCTCTGAAGGAGGTCAGTACGAAATATGTACCAAGTATGTGAAGCTGAAAATACTGTAATGAAATCATAACAGTCTATAATAAAGCTGGAGACATGTATGATAACCAAAATAACAGTACATTGTGCCTTGCCGAAGTGAAAGTAATGAAGGTCAGTTTTACCTTGTACAGACTATTTCAACACATGAACCATAGTCACACCAGGGCTATGGACACAAGCCCTCAAATATCATCACACAATCCAGTAAGGGTCTCAAGCCCTCAAATATCAAAGCGTGCCCGTGGAATCCCCCATCACTGCCGACAGCTGTAAGTGTAAAATATAACCATGTGACGCACCCGTGACATCCTACCTCACTGTCGGCGTACACATATACAATACATATATATATCCCCTGTCCGTGGAATCCCATCAGCCGATACCGTAGTAAGTGTAAAATATAACCATGTGACGCGCCCGTGGCATCCTACCTCACTGTCGCCGTACACACATATGCATATATATATATATATATATATATATATATATATATATATCATGACCGTGGAATCCCTCATCTCGGGTACATGACTTCATGGAGAGCTAATCCATGGGATAATAATCGTATATAACATGCCCGTGGAATCCCTCATCTCGGGTACATGTCTTCATGGGGAGCTAGTCCATAGAGTAATAATCGTATATAACATGGTCGCATGCCCCGGAATCCCTCATCGTATAAGCATGGCCATGGGGTAATAAAACAAATCCGGGAATCTAACCCGCCTCCTGGTTGCATGCCCCGGAATCCCACATCGTATAAGCATGTCCAAGGAGTAATAAAAACAATCCGGGAATCTAACCCGCATCCTGGTCGCATGCCCCGGAATCCCACATCGTATAATCATGTCCAAGGATCAAGCACAATGGAAGCATACCCGTGGAAGCCTCCGTCACTGTCGGTACATCCAAGTAAATTCATAACAAGACAGTTGGCCCTCCAACTGAGAGTCACGACAGCGTAAACATATAATACTTGCACTTAAGGCTATCATAAGAAAGCATAAGCAAGTTCATAAAATCTTTAGACTTTTATTTTATATACTCAAGACACTTTTCGTTTCACATAAAAATTCGGGAATTTAACCCAAAGTACTACGTACTTCCATTCTTTTCAAAAGACTCATTTTCATATAAAACCCCAAAATACTAACACCCGTAGTATCAAGGCATGTCTACATTTCAAACAAGTCACTACATTTTTAGAAATACATTTATAGGCTTCTAAATCAAGTGACTCTTACTTTAAAACTTTAAGCAATTGATACCTTTAAATCAAATTGCCCTTCCTTATTTCAAGTCATTTCTTTGTTTACATTACTAGAGAAAACCATTTTTCTAACCTTCCATAAAGTTGTTATAACCAATTTCCCATAAAGTCGTTATACTAACTTTATGCCTTAGACTAATTCATTCTTTTTTTATAACCAAGAGACTTATACTTCCAAATCAAGTTACATAACTTTCAAAACACTTCAAGTCTCTTAGCTTTAAAAATAAAGTCTCTTAACTTTAAAAATAAAGTCTCTTAACCTTTTAAGAATTCAAAGTTCATGGTCTTAAAACTTCATAACGTAAACTCTTTAATATTAAGTAACATATACTTTTATGCGTTGTGAATAGGTTATACTCGTTTATAACGATCTTATTAAAGCAGCCATGATCTAGAAAATGTAATACAATTTTGTCTTATCTTAGTTTCTATGCAGATGGAGAATTTTACTCATTTTAATATAATTGATTGTCGATACATTTTCTTTTATTAACGTTGCAATGGCTTGTTCGATACTTATTCTCATTCGTGCAGTAAATTAGCAAAGTCAACTCGACTCCAAATACTTCCTAACGACTCTTACCAACATCCCCCATAAGACTTGGTAAGAACTTAGGATAACTTAGACATAATGTCACGACCCGAACCCGGGCCCGTGACTGGTGCCTTACCCCGGGCACCCAAGTAGACATACATCAGAGTAATCAGCGGAATATAAAACAAGATATGAAATAATAAGAAGTGCGAAACAGTTTTTTGAGGAAAATTGCCCTTCGGCATATATATATAAAAACTTAAATCCGAACAGTTACATCCTTTTTACAAACTCTGCCCACAACAGTACTACAGACCTCTAAGAATGATATGACAACAATGGCGGGACAGGGCCCCGCCATACCCCTGAATGTAAGTACCTACAACGACAGGGGACTATACCACTGATAAGCCTCCGGAGAAACGGAGCTTCCCAAATGCTGAACTGTGATCCTAAGAGCGAGGATCGACGACTGGTGTACTTCTTCCTGCGGCATGAACGCAGCCCGAAGGTCGAGACAACAGTACCAAGTATGTGGCGAAATCAGCGTAAATGAAATCATAGTAGTCTATATAAAGCAGGAGACATGTATGATAACTAAACTACGATTCCTGATAAATAAGCGATCATGTCAAGTCGTGGACTCACGCCTCAAAGTCATCACTCAAATACAACTATGGGTCTCACGCCCACATCAATCATGCCCGTGGAATACCTTCCTCACTGCCGGCAGTCTATGATATAAAAGCACCAAGGAATACACATGAACACCAGGTCCCACCTGTGTCATAATAAAACCGTACGGGGTAAGTACGAAGGCATAGCCGACTACTAAAACCCACAGTACCAACAAGGTCATAAACTGTATCATGAGATCTGTCTAGACCGCCACATGATCGAAGCCGGCCACTCGCCCGCAGTATCTAATGTGGGCGTCTAGTCCTGGAACTTCCCGCGACTCCGCGAGCCACCCAATGGCCCGCATGAGGTATTCTCGCATCGGTAGCTACTCCCGGCAACGTCCTGGACTCGCAGTCCGCATGGCCACATAGACCGCATGACCATAAAGGCCGCACACTAACCTGGAACTCTCGTAGCTCCGCATAGGTCACACAGACCCGCATGAGGTATTCTCGAATCATAGGTCACACAGACCCGCCTGAGTCTACCCGCGTGGAGGCGACTTTAACCCCTAATCATGTCAAGAGGTGAGTGATATAATACTAACATAACAGCTTATCGTTAAACAACATAAGCACAACAAGGGAAACCCCTTTACACAAACATCACAAGATACTTAACACACGTAGCATCCTAACATGTTTACTTATCAAATCAACAAGAAAGTATTACAAGGCTATCACAAACAAACACAATCAAGTTAATCACACAAGGTACTTTATACTTTATGTTAACAAGTTCGGGTTTTATCCCCAAAGTACTTCATACATTAACTCTTTAGAAGATCCGTTTCTTTCACAAAAGTCACACAATACGTAGTATAAAAATAGAGTGACTATCTTTTAAGTAAACCAAAACACTTCCTTTGTAAAATCAAGTAACAACATTATTTTCCAAACGTTCGGTTTGCCTAATTTAAAATGCTCAAGTTTCTCATTCTCGAAAGGTTTCGTAGTTCATAGTTTTAATCACTTAATGATGTAATTCTCCTTTAAAACAATTTGAGAAACATATGCCTTATATGTGAGTAGGTTATTCTTGTTTATAACAATCTTATTAAAGCAGCCATGATCTAGGAAATGTAATATCATTTTGTCTCATCTTAGCTTCATGCGGATGGGGGTTTCTACTGGTTTTAATAATACTTAATTAGTCAATACATTTCCCTTATTATAGCTGCAGTGGTTTGTTCGATACTTATTATGATTTCCGAAATCAGTAAAACATTATTCCTTTTAAAAAACCAAGTACTCATTACTCACGAATGAGGTTTCACACTTTTTAGCAAAACTCATATTCATTTAATTAAGTCAAGTCTCTTATCTTTTAAGATCAAGTCTCTTAACTTCTAAAATCAATAAATCATTCTTTTATCTCTCTTAAGTCGTTATACCTAACTTCCCATAAAGCTAGTATAACTCTTAAGCTTTTAAAACCAAGTATTACTCTTCTTTCAAAAAGGTTTCTTAATTCTCTTGAAATACTTCAAGATTCTTATTATTCAGGCTTAAGTCAAAAGACATTGCCGTAAAACTACGTTCAGTTAACACACGTACGTCTACCGTACTATATATATATATTCTTTAAAATATCATGCTCAAGAGGATAGGAAGAATCACATACCTCGCGACGATTATCGACTATTAGCAAAACGCTCCATCGCTATTACCCGGCTAGCCTTGTCCACCTTTCAAGTAGATCACGCTACTCGCAGTACTTCAACCTATAACGGTTATATAAGTCTATCAATGTCTAGACTACATTGTAGAACATTCTAAACAGAGGCTTCTCTATTCTACGGAAAATTGGGCAGCACTTCCCTACCCGTTAAGCTACACAAATCTACTGTAAATACAGTCCTATGTAAGTACAGTTTAATCTCTTCTTTAATATTCTTCTGATGCGATTTCAGTTTAACACTCTTCTGTAATATCCTTCTATTACAGTTCAATTCTCTTATATGAATCTTAAATTCATTTCAATACTACGACAGTATGTAATTCCCAATTACAATAGAAGGTCAAGAGTATTTACCTCGATAAGCCCAAAATTATCCAAGTTTAAATGTCGATCCTGAGCGACGTTTAGATCCTACTCTGGGCGCTCCAACCCGCTCTAAACAACCCTTAGAAGTTCTACGCAACTTCTTCATAATACTTCAACCGACTATGAAGATTTTCCTTAGGGTTTCATTTTTGTGACTGAAGGAAAGTATAATAGTATTTCTGGGCTTTTAGTATAGGGATAACCTTGGAATACTACAAGGTATTTGGGCCAAGGTATTTTGGAATAGTAACTATACTTGGAGAATACTTTTCTACCAAGGGGGGTGTATTTGGACGAGAGCAACTCAAGGTAGGGGGGGTACCTCTCGGCCAAAGCCTCACAAGGGAGAGGTCGAAAACTATAGAGAGGGGGGAGAGGGATTTCAAGACTTAGAAACATTTTGTGGATGAAGAAGTCTTCAACAAAGGGGGGGTATTTATAGGCCAACCAATGGCCAAGATCAAGACAAGTGGTGGGCAAGTGTAGGGTCAATATTTGGACAAGTGTTTGTGGGTCCCACTTGTTCATCAACTACACAAAATATCTACAAAATATCCTACCTAACCCTTGACTAAAACTTCAACACAAAAAACGTGCCAAGCTAGCCCTTTGCCATCCACTTTTGAGGGTGACACGTGTCACCCTCCCGTTGGTCCAAAATATTTCATCTCTCGGAAAAATCCGCAAAAATAATAAATGACATAGCCGAAATTTTCCCCTCGCAAAGTTTGGAAAACGTTTCGTCGGAAAACGATTCTAATCGGGGGTTGTGCACAAATTTTCGTTCCTAGCCTAACTTAAGGCTCAAACTTGTATACGTACGCCCTCACGTACATACTCTGGAAATACGGGGTATAACATTCTCCCCTCCTTAGAAACATTCGTCCCGAATGTTCCTTCTCAAGACGGATAACGATGAAGTTCCTCTTAACTTAAACAAGTTGACAATGCCACATATGGCCACAAAATAACACACGCTCCAATACTTTAACCCAAGTCCACGAGGAATCACCTCCATTACTACAAAAGCTCCCACTCGATGTCTAAAATACACTCCCTTCGCACCTTCACTTTACAAAAGAAATGATCACATCTATGCTCGTAACACATGCTCGCTTCTTCCCTTACTCGTCGTACCTTTCTCGTACACTCGAACTCTTTCTCATAACTTACCACATTTACATTCTTTGCCGGTTTCCAAATCTGCGGGTTACTACCTCCAACTTGGTCATCATTAGCGGGAACACTCTGGATGGATCTCCGATACTTTTCCGAACATAACAACATGAAAGACCGGACGTACTGCTCCCTACGTCGGATGGCAATGTCAACTTATAGGAAACCTGGCCTATCCTCCAAAGGATCTGAAAACGCTCCAAGTACCTCAGGCTAAGTTTCCTCTGTTTTCCAAAACTTGTCACACCCTTTCCGGGGTGGTACCTTCAAGAAATCCTACCGCACTGAACTCCAAGTGTCGACGCCGATTATCCGTCACGACTTACATTGACTCGGTATCAATAACTTCTCTGGATAAGCTTCACCCTATCCGCATCCCGCTTTGAAACAATTATGAACCAACTATCGAACCTTGCCAACATCGAATCAATCGACCGAAACCTACACTTCCGCCCTACTGGCGTCATAAGGCGATATCAGAATCTTGAAATGGTAGCTATAAAAACACTCCTCAATAGGAGGCAACAATCCTCACGACTACCCCAAATCCAAACACCGGCAGGAGAATGTGATCTCGAGACTCACTTTGAGTTCCTAACCCCGCTGGTAAAACTTCGAGAAAAAAATAAGCGTAACACGGGCTCCATTGCTGTCATAAGGTGGAAGTAGGCACCTCGTGCGACCTTACAACCTTCCTAATATAACATCTCGCATAACCCTCTGCCGAGTAGACGGTCCTGACTGAAAGACAAGATGGGCTGACCTCATCGGCCCGACTACTGGTCGAACGCATCCACGAACTCGTACGCTGGTTAACTAAACTTGGGCCTAACACCCCCGTGACCCCACCACCTGGCGGGACCACCTCGAACTGAGCTCAGCACAATGCAAAGCGGGTTGACCGCGATCGGTCCTCCCGACCATTGCTCGCGCAAAAACTCTTGTTTCCCGATCCGGAACAATCTCACCATCGAGTCACGAAAAACCTAGTGGTCTTCTTAGCTCAACTACCCTCTTTCATTTCATACCACTCAGGGGCTTATCACACAAACATATCTCACGTGTACTATGCACTCCGATAAGGGTTAAACATAAATATAATCTTTTACTCGATATGGCCTTACCTCTAAGGTCTCTACGTATAAAACTCTAAGGCTCACACCTTCCCTAACCCCAATCTTACCCTTTTAACTAATCATGAATTCTAATCACAATTAACACCATGCTATCATAGCACTTAAGATACACTCATTTTGTCACACATATCTCTAGAGGGTTAAGGATATACCTGTATCTACTGCTTCATTCCCCTCTGTCGTTTCAATCAATCCTGCCCGGCTGAGCGCATAGAAAAACAAGTTGTCGAAGAAGTACGACACTCCCCACAATGACATCTACCACAACGGCCACACCGGTGGGGTGGCCTCACGGCTAACAACCCTTCCTCTCCGAGCCCAATCCATGACTAATGCGGTAGTGAGTCCTCCTACTAGGACATCTTTTCGACACATGGCCCTGACGGCCGCAGGTAAAACAAGCACCAACAACAAGATGACATTCCCCGGGATGACGTGCATCGCGCTGTGAACATCGGGAAAAAGCGAACGGTGGCTAGAACCTACGTATAGGCGTGAATCGAGAGCCACGAGTTCGACCAACTCGGCATACCGAACGTCACGAAGTGCGCGGAGGACCACTCTGCATGGCGGAGGTGCATATCGATCTGCTTCTTGAGGCGATCCGCCTCGAAAGTTACCAAAGGACCACTGTCGTTCGGCCTCTTACGCCGATCTTGGTTAACCCGTCGATCCTACGTTTCTCGGCTGCTTTGTGCATAAACTCAGACGAGCCATGCTCATGACCGACGAGCTACTCTTGCACAACCCTTTCTTAGATATTCATCAAGGCCGCGATAAATCGATACATAAAATACTCTGCAGTTGCTAAATCCATAGCTAGAAACAGGTCGTCTCTTTGCAATCCATACCTCGCGCTCGGGTCGTGGGCGAAGGTTCAAATATCATGGCCGCGATAGGAGCTGTTGCCAGTGCTAAACTCTGCTGGGTGGTGGCGTGTGAGCTCCCGAATGAAGCACCACCCTAGGTGATGATTGGGCTGTGCCTCGTAACCCTCGTACTCTACTCGCAGCTCCTCGTGCCTTGCCCTTCTAGGCCGGGTTGCCTTACGCGGAGGCATAGCGGTAAGGAAAGAATTACGTTAGAGGTCCAACTTATAACACGACTCTAAGGCACGATCTCGGAGTGAGAAGAATGGAAACCAATCCTAAATATCCTATAGCCTCACGATTATTGGTGTGGTGCACAACACACCGATAATCAAGACTTCTTGGATACGATGCGTAGACACTTTCCGAGGATTAATCGCTCGATACCACTTTTGTCACGACCGAACCGGGCGTGGTCGTGCCTACCGGGCACCCAGTAGACATCATCATCAGTGTCGGCGGAATATAAAACAAGACATGAAATAATAAGAAGTGCAAGCAGTTTATCGAGGAAAATTGCCGCCGGCGTATATATATAAAAACTTAAATCCAACGATTACATCCTTTTTACAAACTCGCCTTGCGGTACTCTGCACCTCTAAGAATGATATGACAACAATGGCGGGACGGGGCCCGCCATACCTGAATGTAAGTACTACAACGACGGTGACTATACGGCGATAAGCCTCGAGAAACGGAGCTTCCCAGCAATGAGCGTGATCCTAAGAGTGAGGATCGACGGCGGTGTACTTCTTCTGCGGCATGAACGCAGCCCGAAGGAGTCGATCTGGCAGTACCAAGTATGTGGCGAAACTGCGTAAATGAAATCATAGTAGTCTATATAAAGCGAGAGACATGTATGATAACTAAACTACGATTCACAATAAATAGCGATCATGTCAAGTCGGGGACTCACGCCTCAAAGTCATCACTCAAATACAACTATGGGTCTCACGCCACAACATCAATCATGCGTGGAATACCTTCCGCCAGCCGGCGATCATGATATAAAAGTACCAAGGAACACACACGAACACGAGTCCCACGTGTCATAATAAAACCGTGCGGGTAAATGCGAAGGCATAGCCGACTACTAAAACCCACAGCACCAACAAGGTCATAACTGTATCATGAGATCTGCCTAGACCGCCACATGATCGAAGCTGGCCACTCGCTCGCAGTATCTAATGTGCGCGTCTAGTCCTGGAACTTCCGCGACTCTGCGCAGGCCACTCCAATGGCCGCATGAGGTATTCCTCGCATCGAGGTAGCTACTCCCCGGCGTCCCGGACTCGCGATCGCGTAGCCCACATAGACCGCATGACCATAAAGGCGCACACTAACACGGAACTCGTAGCTCGCGTAGGTCACATGCACCGCATGAGGTATTCTCAAATCATAGGTCACACGGACCGCTGAGTCTACCCGCGTCGGGCGGCTTAACCCGGAATCATGTCAAGAGGTGAGTGATATAATACTAACATAACAGCTTATCGTTAAACAACATAAGCACAACAAGGGAAACCCCTTTACACAAACATCACAAGATACTTAACACACGTAGCATCCTAACATGTTTACTTATCAAATCAACAAGAAAGTATTACAAGGCTATCACAAACAAACACAATCAAGTTAATCACACAAGGTACTTTCTACTTTATGTTAACAAGTTCGGGTTTTTATCCCCAAAGTACTTCATACATTAACTCTTTAGAAGATCCGTTTCTTTCACAAAAGTCACACAATACGTAGTATAAAAATAGAGTGACTATCTTTTAAATAAACCAAAACACTTCCCTTTGTAAAATCAAGTAACAACATTATTTTCCAAGCGTTCGGTTGCCTAATTTAAAATGCTCAAGTTTCTCATTTTCGAAAGGTTTCGTAGTTCATAGTTTTAATCACTTAATGATGTAATTCTCCTTTAAAACAATTTGAGAAACATATGCCTTATATGTGAGTAGGTTATTCTTGTTTATAACAATCTTATTAAAGCAGCCATGATCTAGGAAATGTAATATCATTTTGTCTCATCTTAGCTTCTATGCAGATGGGGGTTTCTACTGGTTTTAATAATACTTAATTAGTCAATACATTTCCCTTATTAACGCTGCAGTGGTTTGTTCGATACTTATTATGATTTAAATCAAGAAACATTATTCCTTTTAAAACCAAGTACTCATTACTCACGAATGAGGTTTCACACTTTTAACAAAACTCATATTAATTTAATTAAGTCAAGTCTCTTATCTTTTAAGATCAAGTCTCTTAACTTCTAAAATCAATAAATCATTCTTTTTATCTCTCTTAAGCCGTTATACCTAACTTCCCATAAAGCTAGTATAACTCTTAAGCTTTTAAAACCAAGTATTACTCTTCTTTCAAAAGGTTTCTTAATTCTCTTGAAATACTTCAAGATTCTTATTATTCAGGCTTAAGTCAAAAGACATTGCCGTAAAACTACGTTCAGTTAACACACGTACGTCTACCGTACTATATATATATATTCTTTAAAATATCATGCTCAAGAGGATAGGAAGAATCACATACCTCGCGACGATTATCGACTATTAGCAAAACGATCCACCGCTATTACCCTAGCGCCTTGTCCACCTTTCAAGTAGATCACGCTACTCGCAGTACTTCAACCTATAACGGTTATATAAGTCTATCAATGTCTAGACTACACTTTAGAACATTCTAAACAGAGGCTTCTCTATTCTACGGAAAATTGGGCAGCACTTCCCTACCCGTTAAGCTACACAAGTCTCATCAGTAAATACACCCATGTAAGTCTGTTTAATCTCTTCTTTAATATTCTTACGATGCGATTTCAGTTTAACACTCTTCTGTAATATCCTTCTATTACAGTTCAATTCTCTTCTATGAATCTTAAATTCATTTCAATACTACGACAGTATGTAATTCCCAATTACAATAGAAGGTCAAGAGTATTTACCTCGATAAGCCCAAAATTATCCAAGTTTAAATGTCGATCTGGCGACGTTTAGCTCTACTCAGGCGCTCAACCCGCTCCAAACAACCCTTAGAAGTTCTACGCAACTTCTTCATAATACTTCAACCGACTATGAAGATTTTCCTTAGGGTTTCGTTTTTGTGACTGAAGGAAAGTATAATAGTATTTCTGGGCTTTTAGTATAGGGATAACCTTGGAATACTACAAGGTATTTGGGCCAAGGTATTTTGGAATAGTAACTATACTTGGAGAATACTTTTCTACCAAGGGGTGTATTTGGACGAGAGCAACTCAAGGTAGGGCGGGGGGGTACCTCTCGGCCAAAGCCTCGCGAGGAGGACGAAAACTATAGAGATGGGGGAGAGGGATTTCAAGACTTAGAAACATTTTGTGGATGAAGAAGTCTTCAACAAAGGGGGGTATTTATAGGCCAACCAATGGCCAAGATCAAGACAAGTGGTGGGCAAGTGTAGGGTCAATATTTGGACAAGTGTTTGTGGGTCCCACTTGTTCATCAACTACACAAAATATCTACAAAATATCCTACCTAACCCTTGACTAAAACTTCAACACAAAAAACGTTCCAAGCTAGCCCTTTGCCGTCCACTTTTGAGGGTGACACGTGTCACCCTCCCGTTGGTCAAAAATATTTCATCTCTCGGAAAAATCCGCAAAAATAATAAATGACATAGCCGAAATTTTCCCCTCGCAAAGTTTGGAAAACGTTTCGTCGGAAAACGATTCTAATCGGGGGTTGTGCACAAATTTTCGTTCCTAGCCTAACTTAAGGCTCAAACTTGTATACGTACGCCCTCACGTACATACTCTGGAAATACGGGGTATAACACATAACTTTCACATAGAGTAAATCAACATACATACCTCTTAACTTCTAAGAGTAGAAGGAATCATGAAGTAACACTACATGTATATTTCTTACATAGAATCATGCCAAAAGGAGGAAGAGGTTCACATACCTCGCGACGATTATCGACAAGTAGCAAAAAGCTCCAAAGTACTTCAACCTATCAAGAGTAGAAGGAATCATGAAGTAACACTACATGTATATTTCTTACATAGAATCATGCCAAAAGGAGGAAGAGGTTCACATACCTCGCGACGATTATCGACAATTAGCAAAAAGCTCCAAAGTACTTCAACCTTGATAGTTATTGCATCCTTTTAGTAGAATACGCTACTCGTAGTACTTCAACCTATATTAATCATAACATGTCTATCAACTCCTCACTTTTTAACGTAGAATCATACTAAGTGTAAGGTCTCTTATTCTACGGAAAATCGGGCAGCACTTCCTTTGTTTCTACGTACTTTTCCACCTTTTTCAAGGCCAGGAAATCAATAACCAAACGCCACATTTAAGGCCCAACAATTTAGCAAATACAAAGGGGAATACACGACTAATAGGACGTGTAAAATTCTGCCCCACAATCAATATAAAACTGTTCATTCCTTAAGGCACATTCTCGGCAATAACACTATCCATAACAATATCAATTGTCTTTCAATTTCCTTTTTCAATCCAAGTTGTTATTCCAACATGTTATATACATAATAACAATTACAACAACTATAAATCCTTTCTTCTTAACATGCGACGATTGTAACTATCGACCAAATTGATTACAACATTAATGGCTAACTTGTCCATATTTCGGTTTTAACAAGTCGACATGATCCGAATCTTTTCAAACATCATTCTATATACCACATGCTCATTTCTTAACTACTATAACATGTAATCTTTAATTACATTAAGAAGATGAAGATTTTACCTCAATAAGCCCTTGTTACACCCCGTATTTACAGGACATGTTTTAAGAACGTGCGTGAGAACTCTAATGTGTCAAGAAGTGAGACTTGTAAAATTTTATCGGAATTACGAAATTGTCGGAAACGTTTTATTGTGACGAGTGGGAGGGCGACATGTGTCACCCCCCTTATTTTTAGTCTTGGACGAAATATTCATGGATAGGATGGTCATTGACCATAATTTAAATGGCCAAGTCTTGCAAAGACTAGTAGCATGATTTTATTGACTAAGTCAAAGGCCACTTGGGCTTGATCCATGTGAGATGCATCCAAGCCACCCATTTGTTTTAATCATAACCCTTCCTTGTGTCTTATAAGCTTACTAGTAGGATGACTAGTTCCCACACTTAGTCATTTTTTTCAAGAAATGTTTGAGGAAACTATTAAGGGCTCTCGGCTTTGAGGGTTCAAGAAGAGAAAAAAATTCAATTGTTGTCCAATAATTCCCCCACTTTAAACCAAGGTTCATGAGGGTATAGTAAGTGTATCTCAATAGAAAAATCCCGGAAAAAGAGAGTTTTCGTATTAGTCGCAAAGTGAAAACCTAGAGACTTTCTAGGTTTTGGATTGAAGGTTTGAAGGAAAGTTGTTGGTGTGGTTCTAAGGGTCTCAAGGAGCGGATTGAGGTGTCTTGATGAGGCTCTAGGTTGCTAAGGAGCAACTTCGATTTTGAAGATTGGATTACAATTCGTTGAGGTATAATCTTGTTCTTTGTAAGTATTACAAGATTATTTTTTTATTGTTGTTGTTAGCTTTACATGTTGCTAGCATGAAGTGGTTAAGTTGAAGTTTATAAGTATTATGGAGTGCTTGTAGCTAAATTCGAAATGTTATATAAGCCACTTGAAAATTTGATTACTAATTTGTCGTTTATTAGAAATCGTCGCATGTTACCTACTTAGAGATTATGGATTGTTATAATCAAATGCGACTTGATATCATGTTATGCTACCAATTTGGATTGAAATGGAAATTTGATAAGAATTGGTATGGTTGAACTCAAGGTGGCCGAATTTGGACTTTTAGTTTGTTATTCATTTGTTTTGAACTACTTTCTAAATTGTGAGCCAATTGGGGCTGTTTAGTTATTCATTTGTATTGGAATACCTTCTATATTGTTGTGAGCCAATTGGGGCTGTTTGGTTATTGTATTCGGCCTTGAAAAAGGTGGCAAAGTGAGTAGAAACAAAGGAGGTCTTTGTCAGATTTTCCGTAGAATTTAGCGACTTAGCACCTAAAATATTCTACGTATGAAGTAAGAAGTTAATGGACGTATGGTGACCATTATAGGTTGACGTACTAGGTATAGCGTATCCTACTTGAAGAATGGAATAGCTCAAGGTGGAAGTACTTTGGAGCTTTTTGCTACTTGTCGATAATCGTCGCGGTAGATGTGAACCTCTTCCTTCTTTTGACATGATTCTATGTATGGAATATACATGTAGTACTCTTTCATGATTCCTTCTACTCTTAGAAGTTAAGAGGTATGTATGTTGATTTACTCTACGTAAAGGTTATATCTAAGTTATCCTAAGTTCTTACCAAGTCTTATGGGGGATGTTGGTAAGAGTCGTTAGGAGGTATTTGGAGCCAAGTTGACTTGGCTAATTTACGGCACGAATAAGAATAAGTATCGAACCAGCCATTGCAGCGTTAATAAAGGAAAATGTAATGACAATTAATTATGTTAAAACAAGTAGAGTTCTCCATCTGCATAGAAGCTAAGATAAGACAAAATTGTATTACATTTTCTAGATCATGGCTACTTGATTAAGATCGTTATCAATAAGCATAACTTACTCACAACGCACCAAAGTATATGTTACTTAATTTATAAGGAATTACGTACGAAGTTTTAAGACTATGGACCTCAAATTGTTAAAAGGTTAAGGGACTTTATTTTCAAGTTATGGGACTTGATTCTTAAAGGGAGAAATGAATTGATTTAAAAAGTATAGAATACTTGATTTGGAAAGTATTGATTTCTTGCCATTCTAAGTTAAGAAACTTGTTTTCCTAAAAGTTAAGAGACTTGAAGTATTTTGAAAGCTATGCGATTTGAATTGAAAGTATAAGTTTCTTGGTTATCAAATGAATGTATTTGTCTAAGAAATAAAGAGTTATAACGGCTTTATGGGAAGTTGGTTATAACAACTTTATGGAAGATTTAAAAGAATGATTTTCTTCAGTTATGTAAGCAAAGAAATGATTTGAAATAAAGAAGGGCAAATTGTTTTAAAGGTACCAATTGCTTAAGGTTTCAAAGAAAGAAGTCACTTGATTTAGCCTATAAATGTATTTCTAAAAAGGTATTGTGACTTGTCGTGAAAAGTAGATATGACTTGATACTACGGTTATTAGTATCTTGGAAGTTTTATTTGATAGAGAATCATTTAAAGGAGTAGAGGCACGTAGTACGTGGGGTTAATTCCCGGATTTTATAATGACATGTTAGTGCCTTAAGTAAACAAAATGAGAGTGTATATGAACAAGCTAATAAGAAGTTAGGATTTCTTAACTTGCTTATATTACGTATGATAAGCGGTAGTGCTTATGTTATGTGTGGTAGTGGTGGTGCTTATATTATGTATGATAAGCCGGTAGGGCTTATGTTATGTATGATGGCGGTTGAGTTAGGGTAAGAGTATAAATGAGGGCAAGCCCAAGACGTTATACCACCTTCTCGAGTAAGAGTATAAGTGAGGGGTAAACCCCCAAGACGCTGTACCACCTGCTTTATGTGTTGTTTGATGGCCGGTCGAGATAGGGTAAGAGTATAAATGAGGGGCAAGCCCCAAGACGTTATACCACCTTCTCCAGGATAAGAGTATAAATGAGGGGCAAGCCCCAAGACGTTATACCCCGCTTACCACCTTCCGGGGTAAGAGTATAAATGAGGGGCAAGCCCCCCAGACGTTATACCACCTGTTTTGATTGATATTATGGGCGTGAGACCCATGGTTATGTTTTACACTTTTAGCTGTCGACAGTGATGGGGGATTCCACGGGCATGCTTTGATATTGGTGTGACTTGATCGCGTCCCAGTTTGGGCCGGGTAGTATATGTGTCCCTCCGTAGTGGGCCGGACTATGTTATGAAAGATAAGTAAGTTAGATAGAAATGAACTTAATGACTTCTCCTAAGTAAGTACGTAAGATATGGTTATAACTCTTAATGGAATGGAAAAAGATATTGATGTAAGTTATGTGGAAAAACTTGATTGAATTCTTAAGTATGTATGTAAGAATATGATGTTAATTCTTATTGAAAGAAGGAAAAGAATGATTAATGTACGATTAAGTTCATAAGTGGTAATGACACGGCAGATCCGTATGTATTTTTTTATACTTGTCCTTGTCATTCTTTTATCTGATTATGATCATTTCTTATCAGACGTTATTTATGTTCCATATTCGCACTGTTGTTATCGACCCTTGAGAAGTGCGTTAAATGTCCGCGAGTTTAAGTACGATTATGGATCCGCGAGCTTAGGATCTGGTTCAAAGATTTTGAGATGGCTCCAATGTTAGGAGTTGTCATGGCTATGTATATTCAAGTGCAGCGGGGCCTTGTCCCGCCACGATTGTTGATTGTTATTCCTAGAGGTGCGTATTCGCATGTTATGGGTCGGTTTGTAAAAGAAATGAGGCAACCGCTTGGTTGTATTTATATAAGTTCGGGGAGGTAGCTATCCGCTAACTTTGTTGTTTTACTTCCGATGTTTTATTTATAAGTTTTATGTATGTTCCGCTGATTTTCTCCGATGTTTATCGTAAGGTGCCTGTGTAGGGCACGATCGCGATCCCGGTCGGTCGTGACAAAAGTGGTATCGAGCGATTAGTCTCGGAAAGTGTCTGCACGCGTGTCTAGTAGAGTCTTGATTATCGGTGTGTTGTGCACCACATCTATAATCGTGAGGTCGCAGACATTTAGGATTGGTTTCCATTCTTCTCACTCTGAGATCATGCGATAGAGCTGTGTTGTTATGGTCGTCCCTCCCTAACGAGTTATGTTGATTGCAGCTTCGAGAAAGGCAGCAGTGACCCAGGAATGACTATGTGGATTGCGTATCCAGGTTGGTAACGATTATAGTATAGTTGGTATTGTGACATACATCTATACAGAGTTATGTATGAGGGTCAGACGCGTGTTGCCTAGAATGATTTTAGATTACCAGGAATCGGTAAAGACTAACTAGATACCGGGAAGGTATGGAATAGTTAATGAATTTTTCGCCAAGGTTTTGTGTTTTATTTCGAGATAATTGGGAAAGGATGAGCTGTCTGATAGGGTAGTGAACCCTTAAGAAGCCATATTAAGGAACCTAATGGAATGTCATGTTAATAGATTAAGCTGTGTAGTATGCTTAAGAGAATTATACGGACGAGGCCTGTATAGGGTAAGTAATGGTTATTGTGTTCGAGACAACATGGTTATGGTTTTATGAGAAGTTTTTATACCCGTTATTGGGGGATTGGTAAGGTAGGCTTGGAGCATGGAAATTGCGAGCCTAAGAATATTGATAACTGCCGAGACCTTAAATGTATAAGGTTTTCTCTGGCAATAAGATTTTAAGTCAGACCAAGGATAAGAGTTAAGTGCGACGCTGAGTAGGGTCGAGGACCTGTTACGGGTCTCCCCATGGCCTGGAATGGAGTGGGATCAGTTGATAGTAGTTCCGCTACGTGACAGGGTCACGAGGGTGCAGGGCCCAAGTTGAGTTAACCATTTTACGGGTTCGTGGACGCGTTCCACCAGAACCAGTCATGGCGGAAGAAATGGCCTTATATTGTTTTATAGAGTAACTCCAAAGATTAGAGGCCAGAATTGGTATGGAAGTTATGTAAGTATATTAGAAGGGGTTGGAAGTACGAAAAGATAATCTCTTTTGGGCGTAGGATGGACAGGTATGCGTGTACAAGGTATTAGGGCCATGTGTGGCATTGTTGGTATGACGGGGTTGTGAAAGGAAACTATGTCGCAAATTATAAAGTTTGACTCCGAAAGAACATTCGGGGACGAATGTTTCTAAGGGGGGGAGAATGTTACACCCCGTATTTACAGGACATGTTTTAAGAACGTGCGTGAGAACTCTAATGTGTCAAGAAGTGAGACTTGTAAAATTTTATCGGAATTACGAAATTGTCGGAAACGTTTTATTGTGACGAGTGGGAGGGCGACATGTGTCACCCCCCTTATTTTTAGTCTTGGACGAAATATTCATGGATAGGATGGTCATTGACCATAATTTAAATGGCCAGTCTTGCAAGACTAGTAGCGTGATTTTATTGACTAAGTCAAAGGCCACTGGCTTGATCCATGTGAGATGCATCGAGCCACCCATTTGTTTTAATCATAACCCTTCTTGTGTCTTATAAACACTAGTAGGATGACTAGTTCCCACACTTAGTCATTTTTTCAAGAAATGTTTGAGGAAACTATTAAGGGCTCTCGGCTTTGAGGGTTCAAGAAGAGAAAAAAATTCAATTGTTGTCCAATAATTCCCCCACTTTAAACCAAGGTTCATGAGGGTATAGTAAGTGTATCTCAATAGAAAAATCCCGGAAAAAGAGAGTTTTTCGTATTAGTAGCAAAGTCAAAACATAGATACTTTCTAGGTTTTGGATTGAAGGTTTGAAGGAAAGTTGTTGGTGTGGTTCTAAGGGTCTCAAGGAGCGGATTGAGGTGTCTTGATGAGGCTCTAGGTTGCTAAGGAGCAACTTCGGTTTTGAAGATTGGATTACAATTCGTTGAGGTATAATCTTGTTCTTTGTAAGTATTACAAGATTATTTTTTTTATTGTTGTTGTTAGCTTTACATGTTGCTAGCATGAAGTGGTTAAGTTGAAGTTTATAAGTATTATGGAGTGCTTGTAGCTAAATTCGAAATGTTATATAAGCCACTTGAAAATTTGATTACTAATTTGTCGTTTATTAGAAATCGTCGCATGTTACCTACTTAGAGATTATGGATTGTTATAATCAAATGCGACTTGATATCATGTTATGCTACCAATTTGGATTGAAATGGAAATTTGATAAGAATTGGTATGGTTGAACTCAAGGTGGCCGAATTTGGACTTTTAGTTTGTTATTCATTTGTTTTGAACTACTTTCTAAATTGTGAGCCAATTGGGGCTGTTTAGTTATTCATTTGTATTGGAATACCTTCTATATTGTTGTGAGCCAATTGGGGCTGTTTGGTTATTGTATTCGGCCTTGAAAAAGGTGGCAAAGTGAGTAGAAACAAAGGAGGTGCTGTCCGATTTTCCGTAGAATTTAGCGACTTAGCACCTAAAATATTCTACGTATGAAGTAAGAAGTTAATGGACGTATGGTGACCATTATAGGTTGACGTACTAGGTATAGCGTATCCTACTTGAAGAATGGAATAGCTCAAGGTGGAAGTACTTTGGAGCTTTTTGCTACTTGTCGATAATCGTCGCGAGGTATGTGAACCTCTTCCTTCTTTTGACATGATTCTATGTATGGAATATACATGTAGTACTCTTTCATGATTCCTTCTACTCTTAGAAGTTAAGAGGTATGTATGTTGATTTACTCTACGTAAAGGTTATGTCTAAGTTATCCTAAGTTCTTACCAAGTCTTATGGGGGATGTTGGTAAGAGTCGTTAGGAGGTATTTGGAGCCAAGTTGACTTGGCTAATTTACGGCACGAATAAGAATAAGTATCGAACCAGCCATTGCAGCGTTAATAAAGGAAAATGTAATGACAATTAATTATGTTAAAACAAGTAGAGTTCTCCATCTGCATAGAAGCTAAGATAAGACAAAATTGTATTACATTTTCTAGATCATGGCTACTTGATTAAGATCGTTATCAATAAGCATAACTTACTCAACGCACCAAAGTATATGTTACTTAATTTAAAAGGAATTACGTAAGAAGTTTTAATACTATGGACCTCAAATTGTTAAAAGGTTAAGGGACTTTATTTTCAAGTTATGTGACTTGATTCTTAAAGTGAGAAATGAATTGATTTAAAAAGTATAGAATACTTGATTTGGAAAGTATTGATTTCTTGCCATTCTAAGTTAAGAAACTTGTTTTCCTAAAAGTTAAGAGACTTGAAGTATTTTGAAAGCTATGCGATTTGAATTGAAAGTATAAGTTTCTTGGTTATCAAATGAATGTATTTGTCTAAGAAATAAAGAGTTATAACGGCTTTATGGGAAGTTGGTTATAACAACTTTATGGAAGATTTAAAAGAATGATTTTCTTCAGTTATGTAAGCAAAGAAATGATTTGAAATAAAGAAGGGCAAATTGTTTTAAAGGTACCAATTGCTTAAGGTTTCAAAGAAAGAAGTCACTTGATTTAGAAGCCTATAAATGTATTTCTAAAAAGGTATTGTGACTTGTCGTGAAAAGTAGATATGACTTGATACTACGGTTATTAGTATCTTGGAAGTTTTATTTGATAGAGAATCATTTAAAGGAGTAGAGGCACGTAGTACGTGAGGTTAATTCCCGGATTTTATAATGACATGTTAGTGCCTTAAGTAAACAAAAATGAGAGTGTATATGAACAAGCTAATAAGAAGTTAGGGGATTTCTTAATTTGCTTATATTACGTATGATAAGCCGGTAGTGCTTATGTTGTAATGTGTAAAGTGGTGGTGCTTATATTATGTATGATAAGCGGTAGGGCTTATGTTATGTATGATGGCGTTGAGTTAGGGTAAGAGTATAAATGAGGGCAAGCCCAAGGCGTTATACCACCTACTCCGGGGTAAGAGTATAAGTGAGGGTAAACCCCAAGGCCATGTACCACCCGCTTTATGTGTTGTTTGTGCCAAGTCGAGATAGGGTAGAGTATAAATGAGGCAAGCCCAAGACGTTATACCACCTTCTCCAGGATAAGAGTATAAATGAGGGGCAAGCCCCAAGACGTTATACCCCCTGCTTTACCACCTTCTTCAGGGTAAGAGTATAAATGAGGGGCAAGCCCCCAGACGTTATACCACCTGTTTTGATTGATATTATGGGCGTGAGTGTTACACCCCGTATTTACAGGATATGTTTTAAGAACTTACGTAAGAACTCGCTAGTGTTAAAATTAGAGACTTGTAAAAATTTATCGGAATTATGAAATTGTCGGAAAATGTTTTATTTTGACGAATGGGAGGGCGACACGTGTCACCCCCCCTTAGCAATGCCTTGGACGAAATGGCATGGCCAATATGGTCATTGACCATAAGTCTTGGATGACTAAAGTCTTGAAAGTGTAGCTTGAGAACTTTGACTAAGTCAAAGGAGACAACTAGTCTTGATATTTTGAAAGACTTCATCCTAGCCACCCAAATGGTTGCATCTTGTCCCTCCATGACCCTTTATTACACTACTAGTAGCAAGAGTGTGTCCAACACTTAGAAAATTTCATGAAAAATTGAAGAGCTCAAGAGGAGGCTCTCGGGTTCCATCAACTTGAAAAGGAAAAAAATTGTGTTTCTTGTCGATAAGCTCCACACTTTAAACCAAGGTTCATGAGTGTTATGTAAGTGTATCTCAATAGAAAAATCCCGGAAAAAGAGAGTTTTCGTATTAGTCGCAAGTGAAAACCTAGTGGCTTTCTAGGTTTTGGATTGGAAGTTTGAAGGAAAGTTGTTGGTATGGTTCTAAGGGTCTCAACAAACGGATTGAAGTGTCTTGGAGAGGTTCTAAACTACTAAGAGCGACTTGGTTGGAATTGGATTAAGAATCGTTAAGGTATAATCTTGTCTTTTAAAAGTGTTACAAGATTATATATTTATATTGTTGTTGTTAGCTTTACATGTTGCTAGCATGAAGTTGTTAAGTTGAAGTTTATAAGTATTATGGATTACTTGTAGCTTAAGTTCGAAATGAAAAGTAAGTCATGTTAAGTTGGAATACAATTAGATAGTTATTAGAATCGTCGCATGTAATTGACTTGAAGATTATAGTAGTTATAATTGGTTGCGACTAGATATCATGTTATGCTACCAAGTTGGATTGAAATGGAAATTGGATAAGAATTAGTATTGTTGAACTCAAGGTGGCCGAATTTGGACATGTAGTTTGTATTAGTTTGTTATTCATTTATATTAGACTACCTTCTAAATTGTGAGCCAATTGGGGCTGTTTGGTTATTCATTTGTACTAGATTACCTTCTATATTGTTGTGAGCCAATTGGGGCTGTTTGGTTATTGTATTCGGCCTTGAAAAAGGTGGCAAAGTGAGTAGAAACAAAGGAGGTGCTGTCCGATTTTCCGTAGAATTTAGCGACTTAGCACCTAGAATATTCTACGTATGAAGTAAGAGGTTAATGGACGTATTGTGGCCATGATAGGTTGAAGTACTAAGTTTAGCGTTTCCTACTTGAAGAATGGAATAGCTCAAGGTTGAAGTACTTTGGAGCATTTTGCTACTTGTCGACAATCGTCGCGAGGTATGTGAACCTCTTCTTTCTTTGGCATGATCCTACGTATGAAATATCCATGTGATAACATTTTAAGATTTCTTCTACTCTTAGAAGTTAAGAAGTATTTACATTGTTGAATATAAATTAAGAGTATGTTTAAATTGTCCTAAGTCTTTACTAGGTCTTATGGGAGACGTTGGTAAGGATGGTTAGGAAATTATGAGATTTGATTTAAGGGCTATGTATCTTGATTTATTTAAAGTAAGTATGTAAGTTGATTTTTATGTTTGAAAATGACTTGAATTTATATGTGAAAAGAGGATTGGTTTTAAAAGTGTAGATGACATGATTTTACAAGTATAAGTAATTGGACTTTTAAGAATGTATGTTATGAAGTTTTAAGACTATGAACTTTGATTTTCTTTAAAGGATTACGAAACTTTATTTTTCAAGTTATGGGACTTGAATTCTAAAGTATAAGCGACATGATTTGAAAGAGTGTATGCTATGAGGTGTTAAGGCTATAAGCCTTGATTTTATAGGTAGAAATGACTTAATTTTACAAAGTATGGCTTCTTAATTTATTTCAAAAGATAAGAAGATGGCTTCCAAAGAGTATGTGACTTGAGCTTTAAAAGAAAGGAGTTCTATGATTCTTTTTAAGTATGTATGTACGTAGTATTTTGGATCTAGTTTTCCTAATGTTGTAAGAATAAAAGTGTCTTAAGTTCTCTAAAATGAAAGGTTGTTATAATAGCTTTATGGGAAGTTGTTATGGCGACTTAAGAAGAAGTGAAAAGATGGTTTGAAAATGTTATGTAAGGAAAATCACACCGAGCCTACAAATAGGCGGATTACGTTATGAAATACACCGAGCCTACAAATAGGCGGATTACGTTATGAGATACACCGAGCCTACAAATAGGCGGATTACGCCATATTACCCCGAGCCTTCACATAGGCGGGTTACGTCATCTTACAAGGCCGGCGGGCGGATTATGTTATATGATTCCACGATGCAAGGCGAGCGGCGGGCGGATTATGTTATATGATTCCACGATGCACCGAGCCGCGGCGGGCGGATTATGTTATATGATTCCACGACACCGAGCCCGGCGGGCGGATTATGTTATATGATTCCACAAGACACCGAGCCGCGGGCGGGCGGATTATGTTATATGATTCCACAAGATGCAAGGCCCGGGCGGGCGGATTATGTTAAATGATTCCACAAGACACCGAGCCCCAGCGGGCGGATTATGTTATGTAAGATATGTAAGTTATGTGAAAAAGATGGATTAAACTCTTAAGTAAGTATGTAAGAATATGTTGTTAAATCTTATCGAAAGAAGGAAAGGCAGTTAATATATGATTGGTTTCGAGGAGTTAAAAGGACATTCTTTTATACAGATATGATTTGGTTATTGCATTTTATTTCATTTCCATACTAAATTTTTGTTATCTTGACCGCCGAGGCTGCGTTCATGCCGCGAGTTTTAGGTACCAGGTTGGTGATCCTTGCTCTTAGGATCTCTGTTGATTTTGGAAAGAAGCCCTTTCACTCGGAGGCTTGTCTTTTAGTACGGTTTCCACGATGTGGTAGACTTATGTACATTCAGGGGTATGGCGAGCCACTGTCACTTGTGATTGTAATTCTTAAGTGCAGTAGTCACATGTTGTGGGTCGGTTTGTAAAAAAAGAAAGGGATGTAACTGCGGTTGTTATGTATATGTATATGTGTCCAGGAAGGTAGTCTTATCGGCTAACCTGTGGTTTAATTTCTCGTTATTTTATTTTATAAGTTCATGTATGTTCCGCTGCTATTCTATGATGTATACCTGAACAGGGTGCCCAGGTAGGGCACCAGTCGCGGCCCGGGGTCGGGTCGTGACAGTGAGACCCATGGTTATGTTTTACACTTTTAGCTGTCGACAGTGATGGGGGATTCCACGGGCATGCTTTGATATTGGTGTGACTTGATCGCGTCCCAGTTTGGGCCGGGTAGTATATGTGTCCCTCCGTAGTGGGCCGGACTATGTTATGAAAGATAAGTAAGTTAGATAGAAATGAACTTAATGACTTATCCTAAGTAAGTACGTTAGATATGGCTATATCTCTTAATGGAATGGAAAAAGATATTGATGTAAGTTATGTGGAAAAACTTGATTGAATTCTTAAGTATGTATGTAAGAATATGATGTTAATTCTTATTGAAAGAAGGAAAAGAATGATTAATGTACGATTAAGTTCATAAGTGGTAATGACACGGCAGGATCTGGTATGTATTTTTTTTATACTTGCCCTTGTCATTCTTTTGTACAGTTATGATACATTTCTTGTCACGTTATTTATGTTCCATATTAAATTTTTGTTATGACCCGCCGGAAATTTGCGTTAAATGTCATGAGTTTAAGTACCACGATTATGGATCCGCGAGCTTAGGATCTGGTTCAAGATTTTGAGATGGCTCGATGTTCGGAGTTGTCATGGCTATGTATATTCAAGTGCGGCGGGGCCTTGTCCACTGATTGTTGATTGTTATTCCTAAGTGCGTATTCGCATGTTGTGGGTCAGTTTGTAAAAGAAATGAGGCAACTGCTTCGGTTGTATTTATATAAGTTCAGGGAGGTAGCCCTATCGGCTAACCTGTTGTTTTACTTCCGATGTTTTATTTATAAGTTTTATGTATGTTCCGCTGATTTTCTCTGATGTTTACCTGTAAGGGTGCCCAGGTAGGGCACCAGTCGCGGTCCCGGGGTCGGGTCGTGACAGCCCTAATAATATCCAAGCGTCAAAGTCGATCCTTAACAACTTTTAGCTCCTCTTCTTATGTTCCAATCCGCTTCAAGCACTCCTTAGAAGCTCATGAAGAACTCCTCTTCAATATCCATATTCAAAGTTGAAGAACACCTTAGGTTTTCGCCTTGCAACTAACGTAAAAACGTCGTTTTTCCGGGATCTTTCTATTGAAATATCCTTACAATACCCTTAGGAACCTTGGGTTAAAGTCTTGTGAATTATGATCCAAAATTGCAAAAATTTTGTGTGGGAAAAAGGCTAAACCCGAGAGCAACATTTTGTGCACAAAGTTTTCTCAATTTTTTTTTCTAAGTGTTGAAGACTTGTCTTGCACTAGTGTAGTATATATAAAACAATGGAGGGTCAATATTATAACACTTGTGTGTCTTGGATGGAGGAGATTTAATATCTAGCCAAGTGGGCTCATTAACTTAGTCAATTATCTCAAGCTTGTCATCCACTTGACTACTAACCTTGGTCACACTTAACCTTGGTCACTTGACCACTTAACCGTGGTCCAAAATCGAGCAAGCCCATGTGGGGTGACACGTGTCGCCCTCCCATTCGTCCATAAAATTTCGTAACCCTCGTGGGCCCCACAAAACGTAAAATTTCTCGAGTGGGCCCTACGTCACCAAATCCGTAAAATACATTTCCACAATGATAATAAATTCCACACTCCTCAAATAATGTATTCTAAGAATTTAATTCTCATCAACGAACATTTTTCCTTTCCGAAGTTCGGAAGATTTTCCTTCGGAAAAATAATTCTTTCTTTCGTACCAATTTAGAGTCCTGATTCCTTACATACATTCTCTTAAACATGTCCTTGAATTACGGGGTGTAACATTTATTTCATCATCCTTATCATTTTTCGATGTTTTATCACGCGATCTTCGAGACCCTTAGGGGTGAAATCAAATGGTTATTCCAATGCTCGTCAGTTATTGGATCTATGGGCAAAACATTGTTGTTGTTATTGATATTGTTAGCACCATTGTCACCGTTGTTGTTGTCATCGTGGTTGCTAACCTCAACTTGAATTTCACTAGCCATTCTGCAAGTACTTGATACTGACCTGTTTTCACAATATCTCAAAAGAATAAGTAAAATTTCATTTTGAATAAATCACCACAATTATCGTTAGCTCCACGGTTTGCGTCAAAATGTTTGCCCTAAAAAGTACAATAATTTATAATTGATTTTAAAGATACATGAATTAATTTGTAATATAAAGTGGAAAGTAATTAACAATAAATAAGTAATGGAAATAATAAGTATGAAAGATAGCATGTATTATCATGAATCAAGATGAATCTTCTCAGCCACTTGGTCCGAGCCTTAACTTAATTGATTCGGTTTCGAGCTAGCAGTGAAAGCTTAATGATTATGATTGTAGTGAACAAAATCATACAAGTATGAATAATGAAAATGGGATGCCCTTCCAACATAAAGGTTGGACTCCTTTTATAGATGTGAGTACAAGGAATTGATGCCCGAGAATCATTTTCTAATTAAATAATATTAAATGACAATAATGATCTCATAATGAATAAAGAGTAACGACTGTCATCATATCCAGAACGGATACGCGTTGGGCTTCTCCGATTCTTCACCTGGTGTCATCTGGTTCGATCACTATCAGGTCTTGTATCAATACCCGGACTTGTTTCGATGAAACTCACATCTGATGCGGATCTCCGTCATCTCCCTCGAACTCCATACCTAAACCTCGCCACGTGTCATGCCGGTTTTTACCGTATATAATGATGAATGCATTTTGAGTCTTTTTTAACCGAATCTAGAATTAGGTGTAAAATATGGATTTGGATGTGTTAAATGAGTATGGTGTATATTACTCCCTCCTGTTCAAAATAGAAGAATGCTAACTCCTAGAAAAAAATGGGTATTTGGACTAATCTATCCATAATAAATAAAATTATTGCTTAGTTGTTGTCTTGAATAAATAGGAGAAATGTGAAAAAATAAAATTAATTTCTTCTTGATAGGAGTGGACATAAATTACCGTAAACTAAATTACCTAATCGAACCGAGAATTTTGGTAATTTAGTATTCGGTACGGTATTCGGGAGTAATTTTTATAATTTCGATATTCAAAAAACATAAATATACCGTTCGATAATTCGGCAAATATCGAATACTGAATTGTTAATAAAGGCCTGAGATCAATATTAGTGTATTACAATGCCCATCGCCCTAGCTCATATATTTTTAGGGCATATCTGAATATCTGATATCTCAATACAACAAAATATGCATCTCTCTCTCTCTTTAATTTTTAGTTTTTTCTCAGATTCTAGTCCTCAAATTCTAATATCTCATTTTTCTCATTTTGCTATCATTAGCAATCTTCTTCCTCATGGTGTGTTATTTTTAAAAGAAGAATGAACATATACATATTAGGATAAAAATAGTTTAGTACTTTGTGGAGTTTAAAAGTTATTAGCTAATGGTGATTTAATCAATTTTGTGTCTAAATCATTTGTTATCTTCTTATGGTTTTAGTTTATGGGATGAATGTTTGTATTTCAGCTCATTTTGCAAACTAGTATAAGTTATGTATGTGTGTACCAGGGTGTGTAAATTTATCGCTTGGGATCCTTTTTTTTCAAGACTTTCATTTGAATTCATCTGATTATTAATATTTTTTCAGTCATTTCTGTTTTATATAAGATCACTTTTGATCAAACGATCACCTTATACATCAACACCGAAAGAATTAATTTCTTGATCATTTTTATTAATGAAAGACATATATATACTAGTTACAATAGAAAGATCATTTTTCTATTCTACTTTTAAATTCATATTCTATAAGGAGACTAATAAAATAATTATGGTAAAACTACAATACTAAGTATTAACAATTCTACTATTCACAATATACTATAACTGCTGGAATATTTACACGAACTGAGTTGTGGGATGTTGTACCCGAGGCCCATTGCTTCACTGCTTAACACACACCCGCAATCATAGCGGGTGGTCTTATCTGTGAGACTAGAGGGCATCCCAGCCAGGCGAGTCGGGGTTGTGAAATCGGGTGCAGCGGGTGGAGGGTAGGGTGTGGTCGAACTGGCGGGAGTGCGCCCGTCCCGATCCAGAAGGGGTCGGTGTTGGGGTCGGGGTGGGGTCATTTTTTTATTTGTCTTTAAATTAAATAAATAAATAAATAACACACACAACAAAATAGTTTAATAAAAACATTCTAAGGTTGTTTTTGTGTCTCTTATATTATTCGACTAGAAGTATGATTTTTTTTTGGTAATACAATTTTAAAATTGCAACTTCGTGATATTGAAAGTTGCAAATAAATAACATAGTAAAATTACAATTAAAAGAATTACATTTTAAGAAATACATTTTCTAGTTTTTTTATAATTTCATGTGGTTCTTCGGTTGGAATTGGTATTTGTTGGTCAAATTGGTTGACGTCGCTTGCACATCCGTCGAATAAGATTTCGTTGTAGTTGTAGTCTTCTTCTTCGTTGATCTCCGGCTGGCCGCACCTCCTACGCTCCGCACAAATCCAGTCTCTGAATAGAACTGCGATCTCTAATGAGTCTCCTGTCAATGAATGTATGTGCTCCCCTATTTGAAATCTTCCCGCAGAAAATGCGCTTTCAGACGCTATTGATGACGCTTGAATGTTCAACACATCTCGGGTCATCTTTGCTAGTGTTGGAAAATTCTTTTCATTCTCCCTCCAGTATTTTAGCAAGTCTTCACGTCTCTCTTCATTTTCAATTGCTTCGTACGGTACAACACTCTGCAAAACAAAAACATCAAACTCGCTAATTTGGTTAGAAACGATACCACTAAACATTCTCTGTTTGAGGCTTTGAATACTAGCCGCAGAAACAACATGTCGTTTTTGAGGTTGTGTTGAAGAAGAAGAAGAAGATGGCATGGAAGTCGGTTGGTTGCTAGCACTTTCTTGTTAGTAACGCGTATATAATTTTTTACATTCATCTTGAATGCTAGACAACACTTCTTCTCTACTTTTTTCAACATGTGGTGGGTCATTTAGATTTTTAGGAGTTGGAGGTAGAAGTGTATCTATGCAAGCGTAAATAGTTTCAATAATATTTTTTCATCCATCTATTTTAATAGACAGATTTAATACAACACTAATAAAAAAAATTGGGGGATTAGAAATAAAATATTTTTTCATTTTTATAAATATTTTTTAATAGGTGTCTTATAAGCTGGTTTTGCCATATATTCACTAAGTAATATAAATATTAGAGCTATATAAAATAACATTGATAAAATAGTAGGATAATAAATACCGAAAAAATCTTTAGTAGCTAGATAAAATTTCTCTAATAATGTATTAAGTTCTAAAATTGTATCCCAATCGGAATCTATAAGCATATCACTAGGATTTCCATTACGGGCGTTAAAAAATTGGGTTATAGGTTGTCTATACTCATAAGTAACGCGTAGTTGGTTGTATAAAGAAATACATCTAGTGCATACTTCTTTGGAAACTTTTCTGTAAGATAGACCACAATCGTGACAAGTTTTTTTATATTCTTTTAGTCGTTGTATTCTATTATTTTTAAAAATATAGTTAATAGCAAATTGAATTTTTCCAAGAATTTCTTCAAAAAGTGATATACCATCCTTTACAACTAAGTTATAAATATGACATGCACATTTTATATGAAAATGATTTAGAAAAGATGGAGTTAAGAGAGTTTTTAATAATCTAACAACAGAAATATTAGAAGAAGTGTTATCTAATGTAATAGTCATGACTTTATCATTTATGCCATAATAATCGCAAACAGAAGAAATATTTTCTTGAATAAAAATACCAGTGTGCCTACTATCTATATATTTATATGCTAAAATACGTTTTTGAATAGACCATTTATAGTCTATCCAATGACATGTTACAGTTAAATAATCATGACCGTTAATACTCCAGTCTATATCAGATGTGATAGATACTTTTCCAAGGTAATGATATAAATAATAACGTAAATATTGTTGATATTCATGTGGAAATTTAAAAATATTTCTCCTAACAGTTGATCTTGGAAAACCGTTATAAGCAGGATTGTACATTGATCTTATATAATGAATAAAACCAGGAGAATCAGGAAATGAAAAAGACAAACCCTCCACTGCAACTAATTTTGATAATTCTTCCCTATCTTTCATTTTATCGTATTTAGAGCCTACAATTGCCCCCGTCATAGGGTCAATTTGACCCTGTACCTGGTGTGGGGCAGTATGTGAAGCTTGTCCGACTGAGAGGGCATTGTTGACTCACCCGTATCTTGAGCCTTATATTCATCTCACCTAGCTTTGTGTTTGGTATTCAAATGCGTAGTTAAACCTCCCGTCCCGCTCTGACATTTTCCCATTTTAAATTTATAAACAATTTTACAAATTTTGCATGTAACAACTTGATTTTGTACGTCTCTATCAAAAAAAGTCTATACATGTGATTTTAATTTTTGTTTTGGAGGGCATCGTCTCATACTAGGGGGAATAGGAGGCGTTCCAGTTTGAGGTGCATTAGTTGGCGTGTCATCTAGATTAGTTGGTGTGTCATCTAGATGTTCTTCTAAATTAAACTCTTGTTGATTTCCAGAAAATAGCTCATCGTCTAAATCTAATGGTACTTCAGAAAAATATTCAGTATCAATAAAATCATCATGTCTATGAGGAATAGGATGACTAGAAGAATGACCCTTTCCCTTGTCACCCCTACTAGAACCAGACATACCCAACATACCTCTTAATTCTTTCATTTTAATTTATGCTAATAAATACTTAAATAGTTAAAGATAATGAAATTAAGTGCGCTAATTAAAATAATGAAACACTAATAATTTAATAAAGGAACGAATGTACCAAACGCCGACGTAACATCGACGTGTAATCGAGAGATGTTGAAAATTGAAACTTTGCTCAACGGATGATCCTCAAGCTAGTTTCCAACTTTACTCCCAATTCCCAAATGATTAAATTAAATTGAATATTTAGAAGACAATGTAAAGAGAATGAGAAATAGATTGAGAGATTATTAGAGAGATTGTAATTGTAGGAAGATTTTTGTGAGAAAGAATGAAGAGAAAATGAAGTATTTATAGTTGAAAAAATTGGGTTAAAGTGTAAATATAATAACTAAAGGGTTAAAAATAAATATTAGGGGGTAGAGGGGTTGGGGGAGGGGGAGGGGAAATTTGTACAACGGCCAAATTGATACAAAGCCGTTGTGCAACGGCTAGTAGGGGTCGGATGGGGTGGGGAAGGGTCGGGGTCGAGGCTGGGGCGGGGTGAGTCGGGGTCGGGGTCAGAGTTTTTTCTCGGCCCTGTACCGATACTGATATAGAATATCGGTATACCGAGACCGGTACGGTGCAGGGTCGGTATACCCCGCCCCGTTGGACAACCTTAGCTGAGGTTGTCTCTAAAATCTTTAAAAAGGACCGAGGGAAGACCCTTTGTAAAGTTGTCTGCAATTTGATATCTGGAAGGGACATGACAGACGCGTACTTGTCCTCTAGCTACCTTTTCTCGAACAAAGTGAATATTAATCTCTATATGTTTAGTGCGTTGGTGCTGAACTAAATTACTAGAAAGGTAGATGACACTTATATTATCACAATACACCAAGGTAGCCTTCTCAATAGGACAATAGAGCTCTAACAGTATATTACGTAACTTACATGACTCAGAAACCACATTGGCTACCCCTCGATACTCGGCCTCTGCACTTAAGCGTGGATTGACGCTTGGAAGACCATGAGACCAAGTTATTACCTAAAAACATGCAATAGCCAGACGTAGAACACCTGATGTCAGGACAACCACCCCAATCAACATCTGTATAGGAGACCAGTGTAGACGTCGACGAAGGATACAAATGCAAGCCATAATCAAGTGTTCCATGAATGTACCTAAGAATACGTTTGATCGCATTCATATGTTCAATCCTGGGATCATGCATAAACAAACACACCTGATGTACGACATATGTAATATCAGGTCGCGTGAACGTAAGATACTGAAGGGATCCTGCAAGACTACGATAGCGTGTCGGATTCTCATAGGGAGAGCTAGCTGCAACACCCAACTTGGGTTTAGTATCAACTGGAGTAGAAGTGGACTTACAGGATGACATCCCATCCCTCTCAATGATCTCTGCTGGAAATGGGATTTTCCACTTTAGAAAACGGAAATTGGGACTCATCAAAGATAACATGACGACAAATAATGATTCATTTAGAGGACAAATCAAAGCATTTATAACCACGGTGATTTGACGGAAATCCCAAAAATAAGGGGTAGAACATGCCTGAAGTTTGTTAATTGTGGTGGATGGGAATAGGGGATAACAAAAACACCAAAAGACCCTAAGATGGGAATACGAAGTAGTATTATTATATAAGATTTGAAGAGGGGATGAATATTTCAAACCTTTAGAAGGAAGAATATTAAGTAGATATGTGACCATTTGTAGAGCATGATGCCAAAACAACATAGGGATGGAAGAATGGACTAATAAGATGCGGATAATGTTATTAATGGTACGAATTTTACGTTCAGCTTTCCCATTTTGTGAAGACGTATGAGGACAAGAAAAATGAAAATTTATCTCATTTTGAGCACAAAACTCTCCATTATCATACTTCTTTGTCATTATCACATTGAATATTCTTTATTTCCTATTCAAATTGAGTTCTAATGAAAGCTCTAAATTTTACGAAGATGGAAAAATTTGAGATTTTTTCGCTATTGGAAACGTCCATAAAAGTTTAGAATAACCATTCAATAATAAAACATAATAACGATGACCCATAGAACTGAGAACGAGAGATGTCCATAAATCGCTATGAATAATATCAAATGGCATTGAAGTACGAGAATTCGAGGCTACAAATGGCAACTTAATATTTTTTCCCAAAGAACAAGATTGATAATTTGGACTACTACGCGTACCCTTACAGGAAACAAACTTATTCTTATCTAAAGTAGATAAAATAGACGACCCCAGATGATCTAGCCGAGCATGCCACGAGGAAGGAGCAAGAGCTGCAAAAGTGGAGGGCATGGCTTGACTCGAGAAATTGAGACTTGGTGTGATTTGATAAAGATCCCCCCTATTGTCACACCTCATGAGAGGAATCACCGTCTTGAGATCTTTCACAGAAAACCCAAACGGATCAAAAACAATAGAAACCCAATTATCAGTGGTGAATTTACGGACATAAACCAAAATTTTAATTAACTTTGGGGCATGAAGGTTATTCTTTAAGACAAGTGGTGGATGAGGAGGGGACAACGTTTTATGATCATAACTCTGAATTGGAATTGAATTACCATTACCAACAATTATACCATGATTACTGCTCAAATTGAAATAAGACGAGAGGGTACCTTGTTCAAATGTCATGTGGGTGGTGGCGCTGGTGTCCATGTACCAATTCGGGTCTGGGTGCAGCTTCAATATCGGTCTGCGTGGGTCCCATTGCGTGATGAGCACGAGGCGAGACCAGTATCTTTGGGATCTTTGGGTCGGCCCATAAAATGGTCTGAAACCGGGCGACTGAGTGGCGGGGCCAGGGCCAGCGGGGCCCGATGGTGAAGGGCGCGGTGCTAGGCCCAGGCTAAGCGCGATCTTTGGAGTGGGCGAGGCGGGACCAGCTGCCACTACATTGGGGCCCACTGATGGCCTAACGTCCACAGATGTTGCTGACTGCCGCCACTGTCACTGTTCAGGTGGGTGTTGCCGCAGCAATTCTCACCATAATTTTTTCTATTTTGCCCCTTTTTACCACCATCGTTGTTGCGATTTTGGCTCAAGTTTATGGAACCGAAAGGAGAAAAAATGGACTTAGTCATCATGACGACAGGACTAGCCCCAATAGCCGCCTTTATAGCTAATTCATCTTCTTCCAATATAAGCATGGAGCGTGCTTGGTAGAATTCCGGCAGGGGGTTACTTTGACGAAGAATTGAAGCAACACCATTATAGGCCTCAGACAGGCCTGCGACCATTTGTAGGACGAGACGATTATTGCTCACACGGGCACCCACATTGCGAAGTTGATCCGCCAAGTCCTTGAGACGTTTGCAATAAGACGACACGTTTGGAAAATTCTCCATCTTGACTTGAGAAAATTCATGTTCTAGGGTAACAATCCGGGAATGACTATTATCTTGGAATATGTCACGCAATCGATTCCAAGCCTCTGTAGCTGTGGAGTTGGGTTCCATAATCGTCTGTAAGAGGTCAAGGGAGATAGTGACATAAATCTATTGAAGAACTTTTGCATCAAACGTGACTCGTGATTTTGGTTCGTCTGCTTTGGTGGGCACCGCCTCTGTAGTACCCTTTGTTGCAGTCTTCGTAGCCCCCTCCGTAGTAGTAGCCGGAGGGATGATGTGGTGGAGAACTTGATGTGTTGTGACATGAATCTTGAATAACTCCGCCCACATTCCATATTTGATGTTTTCTAAGTCAAGAACAATAGGAAGAACGCTCTTGATGCTGGAAACAGTGATGACAGGATGAAACGTGTTCATATCAGTCATAGTGAATAAAACAACAAGATTCGGAGAAGAGATTGGGAAAGACAAGAAAACCCGAGAAGTGTCTCGGATTTGAAGGGGATGTTCACGGAAACTTGAGAGAAAAGAGAGGAGCGGAAGCAAGGTAAAAATAACCTAGACTCTTGATATCATTAAATAATTAATCTCTTGATCATTCTTATTAATGAAAGACATATATATACAGGTTACAATAGGAAGATCATTTTCCTATTCTACTTCTAAATCTCTATTCTATAAGGAGACTAATAATACAATTATGGTAAGACTACAAGACTAAGTAATATACAATTCTACTATTCACAATATACCATAACTGCTGGAATATTTACACGGACTGGGCTGTGGGCTGCTGTACCCGAGGCCCACTGCTTCACTGCTTAACAAACACATTGGGTTAAAACTGGAGTCTTTAAGTTGATTTAGATTGTTAAATAGTGTGTCATGTTCTTACTTCAATATGGTATTATCGAATACCGACTCAAACCAAAGTTTGATTTACCGATTACCAAATTACCGAACCGAAGTTTGAAAGTTCGGTATTTGGTATTTACTTTTAATTATTGATTACCGAATTATCGAACCCAAACTTTGAAAATACTGAATCGAATACCGAACGCCCACCTATACTTCTTGATTATGTAAATAGACACTTATTTTGAATCGGAGGGAGTGGTTAAATAGGCTTAGGGGTCATTTAGTAGGAAGGATGTGATGAAATTGAATTATTAGTACTGTTACATCCCGTAAGTCCAGGACATGTAAAAGAGAATGTACGTAAGGAAACAAGACTTGGAAATTAGTACGAGAGGAGGAATTGTTTTTCCGACGGAAAATCTTCTGAATGCCGGAAAGGAAAAATGTTCGTTGTTGAGAATTAGATTCTCAAAGTGCATTATTTGAAGAGTATGGAACTTATTAACATTTTGGAAATTTGTTTTTACGGTTTTGGTCACGTGGGGCCCACCCGAGGAATTTTACGTTTTGTGGGGCCCACGAGAGTTGCGGAATTTTATGGACGAATGAGAGGGCGACACGTGGTACCCCCACATGTGGTCTTGGACGAAATTTAGTGAGGGTAATATGGTCATTGACCACCTTGGAAGATTAGTCTTGCTAGCATGACATTGTTGACTTGTCAACTTGTCCACATGGGCTTGATCCTAGTGAAACTCATCAAAGCCACACATTTGTTGTAATCTAAGCCCTCCAATGTGTTTTAAATACTACACTAGTAGCAAGACTTGGCATTTCTACACTTAGAAAAATTAGAGAGTCCTTGTGCTTGAGAGATAGCTCTCGGCTTTCATGAAATTCCCACACAAAAATTTTAGTTTGTGATCCATTAGCCACAAGACATAAACCCAATGTCCCTAAGGGTATTGTAAGGATATCTCAATAGAAAGATTTCGGAAAAACGACGTTTTCGTATTAGTCGCAAGGCGGAAACTTAAGAAGTTCTTCAACATTGAAGTTGGAACTTGAAGATGGGTTCTTCATAGGCTTCTAAGGAGTGCTTGGAGCGGATTGGAACTTAAGGAAAGGAGCTAAGAATTGCTAAGGCGCGACTTTGAATCTTGGAAATTTTAAGGGCTTGGAAAGGTATAAATTTTGTCGTTTTAGCAATTAAGTTTACTTATTGTTGTAGCTATGGATATTAGCAAGCATGAGTTATATATTATGGAGTTGGATAAGTTTATTGGCTATTGGAACCCTAATCCGAAAAACTAGCATGTTAGCCTTAAGACTACAATTCAAGTTGATTATTCGTTTAAGTCGTCGCATGTTGTGTAAGAAGGAAATTGTAGTTATTGAAGTTGTCTATGACTATATAACATGTTAGACCTTAGAACTTGGAATTTGAAAAGGATTGGAAAAGACTTAGTGTTGTTCTATATGTTGGCCGAGAATGGCTTTTGGAGTATTAACTACTTCGTATTAATTGTGGGGCGGAATTTTACACGTATTGTAAGGCGTGTAATCCCCTTTGTTTGGTTGTTGTTTGGAGCCTTAAATGTGGCGTGTTGGTTATTGTATTCGGCCTTGAAAAAGGTGGCAAAGTGAGTAGAAACAAAGGAAGTCTTGCCGATTTTCCGTAGAATTAGAGACCGTATACTTAGTATTATTCTACGTTAGAGACTAGAAGTTGATAGTCTTGTTGTGACCATTATAGGCTGACACTTCTACGTACGGCGTATTCGGCTTAGCTTGTGGATTTAGCCGAAAAGGTATGTGAACTCTCTCCTCTTCTAGCATGATTCCTTAAGATAAAGAAAGTAAGTTCTACTCCTTAAATGATCCATTCCTTGGTTGTATTTGGATTGCCTAAAATAGAGTTTGTTCTATGTACTTCCTTGGTTGTACATTGATGTTTAAATTGTAAGTTGTATAATCCATTTCCTTAGTGAAGTTGGATTCTTATAAGTGAAAGTATTTTTCTTAAAGTACATAGAGTCTTGGAAAGGAAGTGGTTTCCAAATCTTTTGGCTAGTGCCTTAGTTCCAAAACCTAAGGGTTGTTATAATGACTTTAGGGGAGTCAAATGAGTGATTTACTTAATTGTTTTAAAAGAGGAGAAATGACATGATTTAAGAGAAGAAACTTGTTTTCTAAATATTAAGAGACTTGAAGTATTTTGGAAAGTTAAGAACTTGATTTGTAAGTATGTGATACTTGGTTTTAAGTATAAGTCTCTTGGTTATAAAAAGGAATGAATATGTCTAAAACCATAAAGGGTTATAACGGCTTTATGGGAAGTTGGTTATAACGGCTTTATGAAAGGTTAAGAAAGTTGTCTATTTTGATTATTAGGTATAAGTTGCCTAGATTGTGAAAATTTGAAGTTACTTGATTCCAAGCTTTGAAATGAGTTTTCTAAAGGTGTAGTAACTCACTTTGAAAAATAGACACACCTTGATACTACAGGTGTTAGTATCTTGGGGTTTTACATAAAAAGGAGTCTTTTGAAAAGAATGCACGTACGAAGTACTTTGGCCTGTTTAATTGAGAATTATTCTATGTGTGCCTTGATAAGTACTTTGGCCTGTTTAATTGAGAATTATTCTATGTGTGCCTTGATAAGTATTTTGGCCTGTTTAATTGAGAATTATTCTATGTGTGCCTTGATAAGTACTTTGGCCTGTTTAATTGAGAATTATTCTATGTGTGCCTTGATAAGTACTTTGGCTTGTTTAATTGAGAATTGTCAATGTGTGCTGGTGATAGCATTTGAGTACAAGTATTATGTTTTATTACGTTGTCGCGACTCTCTGTTGGAGGGTCGGGTGCCTTGTTGTAAGTTTACTTGGACGTACCGACAGTGAGGTGGGATTCCACGGGTATGCTTCCATTATTTGTGTTACCCTACGGTCATGCTTATACGATGTGGGATGCCGGGGCATGCGACCACGAGGATACTCGCGGACATCTTATCGATGTGGGATTAGGGCATGTGACCGAGTCGGGTTAGATTCGGTTGTTTGTGTTACCCTACGGTCTTGCTTATACGATGTGGGATGCGGGCATGCGACGCGAGGATACCCTATGGTCATGCTTATACGATGTGGGATGCGGGCGTGCGACCACGAGGATACTCATGGACGTCTTTATACGATGTGGGATTAGGCGTGTGACCGAGTCGGGTTAGATTCGGATTTGTTTGTGTTACCCTACGGTCGTGCTTATACGATGTGGGATGCCGGGCATGCGACCGCGAGGATACCCTATGGTCATGCTTATACGATGTGGGATCTTGGGCGTGCGACCACGAGGATACTCGCTGGACATGCTTATACGATGTGGGATTAGGCGTGTGACCGGGAGCGGGTTTGATTCGGTTGTTTGTATACCCGTGGTCATGCTTATACGATGTGGGATTCGGGGCGTGCGACCACGAGGATACTCGCGGATATGCTTATTGGTGTTACATTATATCATGGATCGCCGTGATGAGGAAGGATTCCACGGGCATGATTGATATTATGGCGTGAGACCCATAGTTATATTTGAATAGTGACTTTGAGGCACGCGTCCACGACTTGATATGATCGCTTATGTATTGTATCGTAGGTTGACTATCATACATGTCTCTGTTTTGTTTAGATTATGATTTCATTACGACTTATTGTTCACATACTTGGTACATTCTTCGTCTTGACCTCGCCCGAAGTGCGTTAAATCCGCATGAGTTTAATTACTTGATTTGGTGATCTGCAGTGTAGGACCTGCCGATTTTTGGATAGCTCCTACATTGGAGTTTATCTTTTGGTATAGTTCCTTGATCTGAGGCTTTATGCGATTATGGATGCAGCGGGGCCTTGTCCGTCATGTTTTTGTAAACTCTTAGAAGTGCAGTACTCGTATGTGGGATTGGACTGCGTATGCGGTGTAGTGTCTTTTCATGTATATTATATGGCAGCCTTGTCGGCTTTGCCCTTGTACGTATGTTGGTTTTAAAAAAAAGGGTGTTATTTAATTTCCGCAGTTTACTTAGTTGTTAAGGTAGAAGGGTGCCCAGGTAGGACACCAGTCACGGGCCCGGGGTTCGGGGTGTGATAAGTACCATCCATGCGATTGGAACCAATCTCATGTTTGGTTGGTAGAATAACTTCTTTGATATCTCATCCAATCTCATGTATATGGGATAAAAGGTGGATAAGTTATCCACATAAAGGGTGAAATTAGTTATTTCATCTTATTACACCTAATTCCATCTACATGGGATAACTTATCTCTCTTACCAAATGATTTCTTATTGTTTAAAAAATAGAGTTTTAATATGACATGACACATTAGCAAGGAGAAAAGGATGATTTTTGTAGTGTTAAATATCTTTTTTTTAAAATAATACAGTTGAATAAAGGTAATTTTAGCATGCAATTCTTAAGATTTAGATGATCATTCATAGAATTAAGTAGGGCTGGCCAGTGGGCCGGGCCGACCCGACCCCGTCGGTCAGGCGACCACGACCCAAACCGACACCCGGTAAAAAAAAAAAAAAAAAAACGGGGCGGGGCTCGAGCAGGCGGGGCAGTATGGTCGCCCGCCAGGCCACTGTGCCCCGATCCCGCCCGACCCCGCCCCGCCCCCGCCCCAAATCCCGCCCCAGTTCGACCCTTGCCACAAAATAGCGGTTGTCCAACGGCCATTTTACTTTTTGCCCTTTGGACAACGGCCATTTTAGGCCTCCCCCAACCCACTACCCCTTTATATTTATTTTTAACCCTATAAATACCTCATTCCTCTTCTTATTATTTTCACAAATCTTTCTACTCTAATCTAATCTCAATCAATCTCTAATTCTCTATACAACATTGTCTACATATTCAATCTATTTATTAATTTGAGAATTGGGAGTGAAGTTGGCAACTAGCTTGAGGATTATCTATCGAGCAAAGTTTCAATTTTCAACCTCTCGATTACACGTCGACTCTACGTCAGCGTTTGGTACATTCGTTCTCTCATTAAATTATTATTTTGTCTTTATTTCATTTAGCACATTTAATTTCATTATCTTTAACTATTTATTAGCATAATTAAAATGAAAGGACTAAGAGGCATGTTGGGTAAGGGTAAGGGTCAGGCTTCTTCTAGTAGGGGTGGTAACAAGGGCAAAGTACTTCTTCTAGTATTCTGTTCGATTATTCCTAGACAAGATGATTTTATAGATCTGAAATGTTTCTGAAATACCATATGATCTTGACACAAATGATTATCCCGAAATTGAAGAAGATTTTAATTTAGATGACACTCTAGTTGATGATACACCCATTAATGAAGATGATGATACACCCATTTAGTGAAATGCCTCCTATCCCCTACTATGAGGCAGGTCAAGAAAGCGACCATTAAAATCGGTTGTATGGAAATATTTTGACAGGGGCGTAGCTAATCAAGTAGCTGTATGTAAAACTTGTAAAAATGTTTATTCTTTTAAAACTGGACAAGGTCATGGTGGGACGGGGTTTAGGAAGACACACATTGCAAAAACACAAAGTCTTGCATGCCCAATACATGATTGAAAAAGCGGTGAGCAACGTCCTCTCAATCGGGACAAGGTTCACATACTCTTGTCCCGGAGAAAGTACAGGTCAAATTAACCTATGACGGGGAGTTGTAGGCCACTAAATATGATAAACATAAAGATAGGAAGCCTAGCAAAATTAGTTGTTGTGGAGGTTTGCCTTTTCATTTCTGAATCTTACGGTTTTATTCATTATATTAGAGATATGTATAATCCTCCTTATAAAGGTTTTCTAGATCAATTGTTAAAGAGATGTATTTAAATTTGCATGAATATCAACGAGATTTACGTTATGCATTATATCATTTAAATTGCAAAGTTGCTTTAACTTCGATATAGGTCGTAGTACTAACGGCCATGATTATTTAACGGTAACTTTGTCATTGGATAGATTATAAATGGTCTATGCAAAACGTATTTTAGCATATAGATATATAGATAGTAGGCACCTTTGGTGAGTTTATTTGAGAAAATATTTATTGATCGCGATTATTACGGAATAACCGATAAAGTTATGAGTATTACATTAGATAATGCATCTTAACAATTACGCTATTAGTATTTTAAGAAATGTTTTAACTCAGTCTTTTCCAAAACATTTTCATATCAAATGTGCGTGCCATATTTATAACTTAGTTGTAAAAGATGGTCTTTCACTTTTTCAAGATATTCTTGAAAAAATATAATTTGCTATACACTTTATTTTTAAAAATAATAGAATTCAACAGAGAAAAAAATATAAAAAACTTGCCACGATTGTGGACTATCTTCTGAGAAAAATTCAGAAGAAGTACCAACTAGGTGGAATTCTTTATATGACCAACTAGTTGTTGCTTATGACTATAGAAAACCTATTACTTTATTTTTAACGCCCATAATCAAAATCCAAATGATATGATTGTGGATCTTGATTGGGAGAAAATTAGAGAACTTATTGTATTTTTAGAAAAATTTCAACGAGCAACAAAAGAATTTTCTACTTTATATTATCCTACTATTTCAACTATGTTGTTTTATATAGCTATAATATTTTTACTTCTTAAAGAATATATGGAAAAACACATTTGTTTATCTTTGACTATTAAAAAATGTTTATGAAATTAAAAAATATTTTATTCCTATTCCCTATTTATATTATTGGTCTTTGTATTAAACCCGACTATTAAAGTAGAGGGTTGTAAAAGTCTTATTGAAAATATATATAAGCTGTATGGACGTACTACCACCTCCAACTCCCAAAAATTTAAATGTTGAACCACCTATTGAACTAACGCTAGAAGAAGTGTTGAATAGCGTAGAAGATGAATGCAAAAAAGTATATCGGCATTACTAGCAAGAAAGTGCTAGTAACCAACCGACTTTTGTATCATCTTCTTCTTCAACACAACCTAAAAAACGACAAGCAGTTTCTGTGGCTAGGCCTAATATTATTTCTATTGAAAGCCTCGAAATAAAATGTGCGGTGGTAGCGATGCTAACCAAATTAGTGAGTTCGATGTTTTTGTTTTGCGGGGTAATTTACCTTACCAGCGATTATCAATGAAGAAGGAAAGGAAGACTTGCTGAAATATTGGAGCCAAAATGAGAAGACATTTCCGACACTTTCAATGATGACCCGAGATATTTTGAACATTCAAGCGTCATCAGTCGCTTCTGAAAGCGCTTTTTCTGCAGGCAGATTTCAAATAGGAGAGCACAGACACTCATTAGCGGAGGCGACTTGGAGATGGCGGTACTATTCGAGAGATTGGATACGAGCGGAGGCGAAGGAGTCTGATCGACGAGATTAACGAAGAAGATGGCGACAACTACAACGACATTTTATCTCGAAGGCATGAGTAGCGGCGTGGAACAATTTGATCAAGATATACCAATTCCAGAAGAACCACAAGAAATTATAAAGAAATTAGAAAAATATTTTCAAATTGGTAATTTATTTCATTACAATTTTAAATTTTTCTATGTCTTTCACTCTTTTGCAATTTTTTCAACAACGATAATTCTGATGTAATTTTGAATCTTGTATATTTGATATTTCAATGAAATTAATAATATAAAACACAAAATGACCTTGGGATGTTTTTACACTATTCTTGTCTTTGTTTAATTATTTAGTTTATAACTTTATACTTTATACTTTATAGTTTATAGTTTATACTTTATAAATATATTATATATATGAGTATAATACTATAATACTATAATTATAAATTATAATACTATAAGTCTATAATATTATAGTATATGTATATGACATTATGACTATATGACAAGTATATGTTAATGTTACTTTGTTAGTACTTAGTAATTTATTATTTTTAATTTAGTGAAAAAATTAAAATAAAAAAAAACCCGCCAACCGTGCAGTCCGGCAGGCCGTCCGACCCCACCCAGCGGGGCCGGGATCGGGGCGGGACATGTATGGTCCCGCCCGACCCGACCCCTCGGGCCGCCCAGCTCGACCCCGCCCCTTTTCTCCGCCCCGACCCCGCCCCGACCCCGCTAAACCCGACCCCGGTGGGCCCGTCCCGGCCCACTGGCCAGCCTTGGAATTAAGTCATAAATCAGAATGACCCTTTGAGCTTTTCTTTTAAAAGAAGATGGTACTATTTGTGGCTGAAATGAACCTTAAGAGCAAATAGTGACGAATGGTTAGGTCTTAGGTGCACAGAGGCTAAGATAGATAGCTGGGGCATTTCGTGAAGTGAAAAGTCGATGGCTTATTTAAATATCAGTAGTTATCAACTTTAATTTCCTTGGGTACTTAAACATTCAGCTTTTGTCGTGGCTTAATCACGGACATTTATTCACGCATGCGTGGCCAAAACCCCAAGGCCTTGTGTGGTCGCTGGTAGGGCTGTTAGCGGTTCGAATACACCCGGTAATTATCCGAGAACCGGATCGGTAAACCCGGATCGATACTCGAACCGAAACCTTAACGATCCGGATACGAATATCAAAAATATACCCGGACCGATAAGGAGCCCGACCGATAACCCGGTAAAATAACCGATAACACCCCCACTCCCTCCCCCAGTCCCCCTCCATCCAGCCCCTCCAGCAGTCCAGCCAGCCCCCAGCAAGCCCAAGCAGTGATCACTCTGCCAAATTCACAATTAGTTGTAAATCAAACTTTATATGGTCATAACTTTGCGCTCGGACGTCCGTTTTACCTAAAAAAAAATTTGATTTCGCGTATTTTTTCGATACGGGGTGGCCAAACAGCTGAAGCGGTTTGATTCCGCCAATTTCTCAAAAAACGTCCATCTTGCCCCTCAATTTCATTTTTTCCCCAAATCGTTACGTTTTTTCCCTTTTCAAATCTACATATCTCGCGATGTACAATTGATTTCAACGTAAAAATTTGGTGGCACCGCATCCGAGAATGTCAATTTCAGTATTGGAAATTCAAATTTTTTTTAAAAAAAAAATAGTCCGACCCGAAAAATTCTTATCGGTCCGGACCAAGAACCGGACCGATAAGGTTTCGATCCGGGACCGGATATCGTTCCAGGACCGAAACCTTATCGGTCCGGATCGGTAAGCTTATCGGACCGGTTCCGATAAGTGGATATCCGGACCGGTCTGGACCGATAACATCACTAGTTGCTGGTTAGAAAGGAATTGTCCATATATTAAAATCAGTTACTGTAATTTTATACATTGTTTGATTATAAAAATGTGCAAACCAACTCTCTACATAAAATCTAATATAAATTATATAAATATTTAGTTGATTTTTTTCTTTTCCACATAAAATATAAATTGCTAATATAATATTTGATTCATGTTAAATTTTGACATAACTAATATATATATATAAGTTATGAATGAATTTGTATTATTTTTATAAGATTTAAAATGGAATAATTAATACATCAATAACTAAATATTATATAACTAAATAATTATATAACATTTTTACATTACTAATATATATATATATAGTAACCAAACTAGCTGTGAGATAAATCAATAACAATTTTGGGAACGTGAGATTACTTAATCTCAAGTTTGGTAGATCTTTTTAGCTCTGGGATTGATACTATTGGAATTGTTTATATCACAACTGTACCTATCTTTATCCCACATCTTATGTGGGATAATAATATCAGGATTATTAATTTCGGGATCAAATAACAAAATGACATATTTATCTTTCTTCAAAACTCTCCTCTCAAAGTTTTTAAGAAAGATGAAGTTAAAATTAAAATTAAAGTTTATCTATATTTATCTAATTTAACAAATACATATTTTATATTATACCTCATACATATCATTTTTGGTTCTATATATCACTAAATAATTCGATATTATTTAATTGTTGTATTATATCTCGGGTTTATTTTGTGCCCGTTTGGTTGGACTTTTGGATTTTTGGCCAAAAATTGGAGTGTTTGGTTCAAAATCGAAAAAATATTTTTGGCTTTCAAAAACACTTCTGGCATCTATTTCCAAAAGCTCAAATTTTGGACTTTTGAAAGTAGAGATTGTTTTTGCCTATTTTTAAGCCAAAATTATTTTTTTATTGGCAATCAAACCCCTAACAATTTTTTGATAAAAAAACTCAATTTGAAAAACTTTACTCATAAAAACTCTATTTCTAAAAGCTAAGTTTTACCAAATGAACCCTTATTCTCTGTTGGTTGGGGATTGTTTAGTACTCCAAAAAGGTTGTATCCTTTAGGGTCGTTTGATTCAAACCAGGTTATCCTAAAATTATAGCTAGGATTATAATATAACTTATATATTTTATTTTCTGAAGTCTTTGTTCTTTTACTCTCAAACGGTCACATAAATTGAGACGAATCAAGGAAGAGTAATACTTATCACTAAACTCATGATTAATTATTACACTTTTTATTCTAAAATTATTATCATTAGCCCACCAACTAAACGATGACATTTAATCCCTCCACAATCAAACGGATATTATAGTAGTAGTAGCTGAAGGACTAAAGAGGAGGAGTAGCAAATAAACAGCAATTCATGTTGCTGTAGATGTTAGGGTTTTGTGAGGCAGTACCTTATACTCCCTCTGTTCTGTTGAGATAAATTGTATATATATATATATATATGGTTAGTTAATAGTTAGTTGGTTATAAGATCATTAACTAGATATTTTGATTATGATCATTAGATATTTTGGAGAAATTAATTAGATATTTTATGTATGGTGATAGTGTGTATATAAACACACTTAAAGAGCCATTGTGGATTAGAAAATTCATTACACAAAAATAAAGATACACAAGCTCATTTGAGCCCAAAAGCTTCTTTTCCTCTCTCACGATTATTTCTCCTTCTCTGCATTCTCTCCTGCTCGATTATTTCTCTCTTTCTCCTTTCCATATCCAGAAACTTAACATGTTCCACAATACATGATTGTCTAAGAATAAAATGTTTTATTAAGGGATTGTGATAGTTTACTAATATATTCTACAATCCTTAAAAACAAATCAATTATTATATATTTATCTCATAAAAAATACATGAATTAGAGGTAAAATTGAGAAAATTAGATTAAAACTAAATTAAAATTACAAACAATCAACTATTATGAAAAAATAAAAATTTCATAGACAATCAACTATTTCGCTAAGGATCGCCACCGTGTCCTCTGCCGCTCTAATATTCCACTTTCGGCTTATTGCCTCCCTGCATGTTCATCTGTGCACCCTATATTATTACTCTTACACCCTATTCTTTCTTTTCACCCTTTTTAATTAATTTCCCTATACATTTGGCTTTAATTCACTGTTATCCTTTGGTCTTTGTCTCTTCTTTTATTACCAAAGAGTACATGCTTTGTTACCTCCCGGTTCTTACTGGTATAAATAAATGCTAACAACTCATCTCCTTTTCATTTTCAAACATATCAATCGCAAGTTTTCAGTTTTGTTTTTGTTTCTTTTTCTTCTATAGTTATAGATCCAGTCTGAAAGAATATTATGAGGGAAGTTGGTTTGTTATTGATTAAAACGTCTAGAGAGGAACAAGTGAAGCTGTCAGCATGGTCTAAACTTGGCCACTTAAATATATATAGTTTCATATCAATGGTTGACCAAGATTAGGTCATGCTCAAACAGCCTCACTCCTTCCTCTCTTGATGACAGACACAACTGTGAAGCTAAAAGTGAGTATGACCGACCAACAATGAAATCACTGTATCAGGGTAACTAGCCTTATAATAAACATATATTCTTTATTTTCCATGTGCCCTGATTTCTTTTATCTTAGATGTTTGTAAAATTTCATATTAAAATATCAAAAGTTTGACCTTGACAAGTTAAATTTTAAACACGTAGTTCCAAAGTTTACTTGCTCAATCAACATGCAAAACTTTAGACAAATTTTACATAATTTTAAACACGAATTCTTGCATCAACGGTATCATATATCTGGAGTAATTTCTGAAATAGCTAGACTTAGTAAAAATTTATGAATTTAATTAGGTCAACAACTTTATTAATGACACAAAGATCTGTGCACTTGTCTTACCTATGGCATTAACACCAACCTTATATAACCAGTAAACAAATAGTCGCTCTTCAAGTCGTCTTATTACGTCCGTTGTTTTAGATTAAAAAAGACGATTTTTCAAATCGCTCTTTTGGTAAGGACCAAAGAGGGCGACTAGAGTCGTCCTTTTTGAGATGGTTCAAAAAAGAAAAAAAATTAAATGCACCAACTAGAATTTGAACACTGGTCTGAACTGTGACACTGTGTTATTATATCACTAGACCACTAGTTATGCAACATTAATCACCACAAATATAACCCCCTGCCAAAAATCGAATCAGGGCATCCTCTGTGAAATTGTGTCATTCTACCACTAAACTAGCCATCAATATTTGTTATATTTATACACCTCATAATCATAAATTCCTTGGATTCGGATCCGATTATTTCGGATATCTAAAAAATTAGATATTCGTAATTTTCGGATACAAATATTTCGGATATGAAAAAAATCGAATATCCATAATTTTTAGATAATTTTGGATCGGAATCGGATCGGATTCGAATATTTCGGATATCCAAAAAATTGAATATTCGTAATTTTTGAATAATTTCGGATCGGGTTCGGATTCGAATATTTTGGATATTCAAAAAATTGGGTATTCGTATTTTTCAAATAATTTCGGATCGGATTCGGATATCCAAAAAATCGGATATTCATAATTTTCGGATAATTTTTGATCGGATTCGGATCCGAATATTTCGGATATCCAAAAAATTAGATATTCGTAATTTTTGGATAATTTCGGATCGGGTTCAAATTCGAATATTTCGGATATCCAAAAAAATCGGATATTCGTAATTTTCAGATATTTTCGGATCGGATACGAATATTTTGGATATTCGTAATTTTTGGATATTTTCGGATCGGATTCGGATCCTAATAGTTCGGATATTCAAAAAATTGAATATTCGTAATTTTTGGATAATTTCGGATCGGATTCGGATATCCAAAAAATCAGATATTTGTAATTTTCGAATCATTTAGGATCGAATTCGGATCCGAATAGTTCGGATATACAAAAAATCGACTATCCAAAATTTTCGGATCATTCAGGATCGAATTCTGATCCGAATAGTTCGGATATACAAAAAATCGGTTATCCAAAATTTTCCAATCATTTAGGATCGAATTCGGATCCGAATAGTTCGGATATACAAAAAATCGGCTATCCAAAATTTTCGGATCGGATTCCGAGACTTTGAGTTAAAAAGAGAATTAATCACGTTTGAAATTTTTAATCTTTAAAAGTAGATTTCAAATTGAACAAAAAATATAATTCTTATATAAAAAAGGGCGAGTTTGGTCGCCCTATTTGGCCTTACAAAAGGGGCGACTTGATAAAATCGTTCCTCTTGATCTAAGAATTATAATTTTTGTTCAATTGGAAATCCACTTTTAAAGATTAAAAATATCAATTAATATTAATAGTTTGTCAAATAATATATACAATACATGTTCTTACAAATATGTGCTTTTAATTTTCATAATTAATTAAATTAAAACTTATCTAATTTGAAAATATACTATTATTTTTATAATATTATTTACAAATATGTTATTATTAATTAATATATTTTCAAGAAATAATATGTATCTTAAATACCTAATTTAATATATCATTTATAATAACGCATATTTGTCAAGTATTAATTTTAATTTTAATTTTTAATTGTGTAATTATATATGTGATTTTTTGTAATTTTTAGATCAAGAAGAGTGATTTTATCAAGTCGCCCTCTTTGCTAAAGCCAAATAGGGTTAGTTTTTGAGATATATCAAAAAGGGCGAGTTATTTAGCCTTAGCAAAGGAGACGACTTGAGAAAATCGTTCTTCTTAATGTAAGAATTATAATTTTTGTTCAATTTAAAATTTACTTTTAAAGATTAAAAATATCAATTACTATTAATAGTTTCATAAATAATATATACAATTGGTCGAACACCACGACGGTAAGATGTTGGTAGTCGATCTCATGTCTTTTAAGCTTAAAAGAGTACTCAACTGTCCCTTCTAAAACCAAACCAGCGCATATTTGTGTCTTATGGTGCTCACTTCTTTATTTTACTGGTATTTACCAAATGCTATATAAATTCATGAATTCCGCATCGGAAGCAATGGGTTATCTTTTTCTTAATCACCCACCGGGGCCTATGTGGGTCCGCCCCTGGGTCATCCAACGGTTGCCATCTGAATTTGATTCAAGGGGCCATTATTAGAAACAATTGTTTTACCAACTAATATTTATTAAAAAATTTATGTTATAAAATATGATTTTTCCACTTTATTCTCACTAAACCTAATTCATTGGGAAAAAGAAAGTGGGAAACAGTTTATTAGTGAAATACTGGGAAACACCTTAATCTTTTTGTGTGAAAATACCACTACAATTTAGATTTTTCCACCAACATTTAGTGAGAATAGACACTGAACATTTTTCAGTGAAAAATTCGGTGAGAATAATATTTTTTTAATAGTGGACTTGAGAGCTTGTTCTTGAATGGATGAATAAATGGACTTGATCACAAACAAGGAGACAGACTGTGATCACGAATGTAAAAGTAGACTTTGATGTAAGGAGAGACTTTGATCGCAGCTTCTTGATAATAGCTAGAGAGGAAGACTTCTTGGTGGAAGCTATTTCTTGATCACCACCAGCACATAGAAAAGCTTTTGATTATATATTTTTGATCCCTTATTTTTGTCTTATAGGAGGAGCTCCTTATTCATAGTGGTAGAATAGAATAGTTGTTGTACACCCAAAGAATTTGATTTGATTGGCCCATTTGAATTGCAAATTGTTAAAGTTTGCTGGAGCAAAACAATTGAGAAGAAGGAACGAAAATGAAGAGGTTTGAGAGAAGAAGGAGAAGGAGGCTAAGAACGTGAGAGGATATTTTTGGGAGCTAGAATAAGCCCTTCTGCATTCTGTATTATTTTCTCTCAAAACAATATTACAAATATTGCTAACTATTTATAATGACTAATCTTGCAAATATAACCATTTCAAAAATAACCACTAACTATAACGACTAACTAACATTGTATATGGTGTATACTAATGATATACTATGAACTCTTAATATCTAACTAACTAACCACATATATATACAATGTATATATGTGGTATATCTTAACATCCCCCCTCAAGCTAGGTACTGAAAACATCGGTTTCAGTCCTAGCTTGGAGATAATGTCCAAAACAGAACACTTGACTAATTTGTTTTTTGTATAGCAGTAGGTGCAGCAACTGCAACAACATCAGCAGAGACCACAGCCCTTTTCTGCGGCAAGAAGCCACCGGCGAGCAGAAGCGAACATGAAAAACGGTAGCAACACAATGAAGCCGACAACACCACTGATATCAACAACAATATCAGCAGCAACATTAGTAACTACTGGTCGATCGCATTGAACACTAACAACAGCAGGAACACCACAACTGCAATATGACACAAGTAAATGTGCAATTTCTCATATCCATTTCAGCAGAAACACCAACAAAATCAGGCCAACAAAAAAAGAACAGTCCAGTCCTGCACCAGCATGAACATCAACTGCTGCAAACAAGTAGGAGCTTCCAGTAGTTACTTCATAGTTAATAATGTAGTGTTCAAGTACCAGCAGATTTTCCTCAGCACTGGTATCCATTGTGCTAATCATTTCCAAGAGCAGCAATTGCACGACCAACAACAACAGAAATGTAAGCAGCCAACAACATTAGCAACATCTGCTGCTTAAAAATAAAAACTCCTTGCTGATAGTAGCAAGTACAGGGTACAGGGAATCATCAACTCATTCCTATCATCCATGTTGTTAAATTTGACTATGAATAACCATAAGGACAAAGTCAGCCGCTGCATTATCTCAATGACATTCTGGTTCTGTTCGAATACGAGAAGCAGACAATATCCCAGATTTAACCACATCTCTAGCTATGCTTTCAGATGCAACAACACACCAGCAACATGTAACATTTTCAGTAACAAACCATCTCCAGTGTAGAGTCCAATATTCTCATTTGATATGGGCAATTGGATGTCCTAGCTGCAAGGCTTAGACAAAACAGAGAAACAATACTTTTCTGAAAGAATAGTTGTTACTGCTCCTGAATTTTCACCAATAATAAACACACGAGTGACAGAAACAACAAATCTGCAACTTCAACACCATCCACATGACTAGTAGTAGACACAGTGGCAGAAGTAGCAGCAATAACACCAACAAGAATAGTAGGTAGAAGCAGCAGCATCTACACTAACAGACAACAACTGTACTAAAATTGGGTGCAGCAACAATATAGCAAAATTCCAGCAGATTCACACAAAATACTCCTGCAATCCCACAGTCATGCAGTCCCAACAATCATCCCATCCAACTGAACCACAACATTTAATATCGACCATTGCTCTCATAAGAATCCACTGATCTTAAGCAGAAATACCTGCAATACCTGCTGCATCAAAGGATGCAGTAGCAACACATGTTGTCGGCAAAGAATACGGTCAGCGATAACATCGAGAGAAAAGGCTGCGGCGCGATGGCGGCAATATCGGTAACTATAATTTGATTACGAACGGCAACCATCATATCGTGACTACAGGCTTTTATAAACTGAATCTCTTAGTTTCTATTCTTAATTTGACAGAAACCACTGGATTCATCTTGACGGAGAACCCCTCGTTCTCTAGTCTCCCTCGGACTAGAGAATCTCTCGATTCTCTCTATGAATTTGTTCTGAACCAGCACCAACATACTACAATTCTGAACCAGCACTAGCAGAATTTGATAAGCGGCAAGAACCTCTTCGTTCTCTAGTCATTCTTGGACTAGAGAATCTCTTGATTCTCATCACACAAACTATTCTATCCATATATAGTCTCCGACGAAGTATCCTTCGGTTCTCAGTCTATTTGTCGCTAAGAACTCCTCGGTCCTTCAATCGATCTATTGAATATGCAACTCTCAAATCGACAATCAGATACTTAAGTTCTGCAGTCGATAATACCAATTTTCCAATCTACTGGAATAAAAACAGGACCACAGTTTTCCTTGAACTGGAGTCTTACTTCCTGGTGATCTACCACATCAATGCATCCAAATCATCAGTAACACCAGTTGCTGAATAAAATCAACAGTACCAACAATGCTCCATATAGAAGCTAACATAACTACACCAACATATTTCAAAACAACAATAACACTGGATTTTCAACGACACGTGAAGCAAGCAGACTACGCCGGCGATTAGCACATCGAAGCACAAACACGTGTCCAAAGAACAACCACAAGCCAACACGAGCGGACACATCAAAATCGGCAAGCCAACACGTAACAACAATTGATACAATTCTAGAATCAAAGCGAGAAAGCGGCAACGACGAGCGACACGGACGCAGAACAACACCACAACTATCAATATCTTTTCTCCAATTTCCTCAATTCACCAACACAAAGTAAATGAAGTTGAGTTTCCATCAACTCGACTATTCACGATGATCTTCGACGTCGCAACGATAGCCAAAGGCGGAGTGTATCCGCATAAAACGATAATATCTCCATCCGACTAAATCGACAAATGCGATAATCGAAAAAAAAACAGTAAACAAAATAGGATGAATCGACTTTGAATATCTGTCGATTCTGTTGTCACTCGCAACAAAATCGATCGATATACTATAGAGATTACCTCAATATTCTGTCTCCTTCGATTTTCTGATTTTTTTTTTCAGCAAAAAAAAAGTTTGATTATCTGATTTTCGAACTTCTCTGTTTTCGATCGATTGAACTCCTTCAATCGATCTTCTTCAATTTGATTTTTCGATTTTTCAGAATTTTCAGAAGAAACTCCTTCGTTTTCTCGATATCTCCCTTCGATTTGAATCGATTTGAATCAATCCCTTAATATCAATCGATTAACAACAGTTTCAGTTTCTTCGATTTCGATTTTCTGATTTTCAGTCGAAAATCGCGATTTCGATTTTCTGGAAAACGCAATTCCAATTTTTCAGTTTCGATCAACTCCTCAATGTAATTGGATCGATCTATACAACACTTGGCTCTGATACCATGTTAAAGTTTGCTGGAGCAAAACAATTGAGAAGAAGAAACGAAAATGAAGAGGTTTGAGAGAAGAAAGAGAAGGAGGCTAAGAACGTGAGAGGATATTTTTGGGAGCTAGAATAAGCCCTTCTACATTCTGTATTATTTTCTCTCAAAACAATATTACAAATATTGCTAACTATTTATAATGACTAATCTTGCAAATATAACCATTTCAGAAATAACCACTAACTATAATCACTAACTAACATTGTATATGGTGTATACTAATGATATACTATGAACTCTTAATATCTAACTAACTAACCACACATATATATACAATGTATATATGTGGTATATCTTAACACAAATCGATTTCAATTATCTTGTTATAAGCTTCAATTTGCCTGGCTAGAGTGTGTCACTTATAGGGCTGTTATCGGTCCGGTCCGGGTATTGACATACCGGAATCGGACCGAAAAGGTTATCGGGTATTTCGGTCCGGATCTTTATCGGTTCGGATCCCAGATACTCGTATTCCTACCGTTAACTTTTTGGTTCGAATATTAGTCCGGATCGATTCAGTTCTCGGGTGTATCCAAATCGATAACAACCAACCTTATAAACTAACCTGGATCTCAATTCTGAAACTGAATTTGCAAGTAAAAACAGGTTGTTTCACGTTGCCATTAACTTGAAAAACTTGTGGACTACATTCAGGTTCTCCATCAAACTGAAAAACAAATCTCGGGTCGAGTTCAACTCTCACATTTACATTCAATTCTGCAATAGTAGACCCACTAACAGCAATCCATCCATTCTGAATCACAACTCCTCTATGTCCAATATTCTCTAAATTCTTCAAATCCAATGGCACCACAACACTCCCCAAAAGCTTTCCACTACTACTTTTAAAATAACCAAAACCCACTTTACCCCCATATATTTCAATCTCTAAACAACTTGGTTTTAAAGATTTTTCAACTTGTTTCACTAGCTCTGACTTACTCAAGTTAAAACAAGCATGGATTTTACCATCCAAAATTTGCTTCTTGTTCTTGAATAAACACTGGAATGCTAGTTGCTTGTGTCAAGAAACCTTTAAGCTTGATTTTACAGTCAAAATTTGTAGTGTGTGGAAGTTTTGATTCAGTTGGGAACTTCAAGGCTAAATTTCCGATCACAATACGGACGAAAGGACATGGATCCATTAGTCCTTTCGTTTCTTGTTTTTTGTTGTGTAGAATTAAAAGATTTGAGGAATTTTAGGGAGGAAAGTGGGAATGACGGTAAAACATATAGTTATCGGGTATTAGATCGGGTTGTCGCACCACATCTTTATCGGTCCGGATCCTTATGTCTGATACTCGTATTCAGTCCGTTAATTTTTCGGTCCGAGTATCGATCCGGGTATTTCGATCCGGTCCTCGGGTGTATCCGGACCGATAACAGCCCTAGTCACTTATACACTTTTAGGGGTCGTTTGGTACAATATATAAAAATAATGTTGAATATGATGTATTAGTAACACTCATATTAATAATGCTGACATTAGTTATGCGAGAACTATTTTTTATCAACCGTTTGATTTGGTGTATTAGAAATAACATGTATAACATAATTTCTACAAATACTTGGTTGTTTACAAACATAACCTCATACTAAACTATGTGAGAGACTTCATGAATAATTATGCCTTTACCCATGCTTATGCATGCATAAAAATACATTACATTGCTAATAGGGAAAAGGGCCAAATTTGCCCCCCAACTATGCTTTATGGAATAAAATTGTCCTCCGTCAAATTTTGAGATCAAATATACCTTTTCTTTAGCAAACTTGTTTAATTTACCCTCGGATGGACGGATATGTGAGTTGGACGCCACGTCGGATCCACATAGACTACACGTCAACTCACTTAACTCTTTTAACATATACCCGTAACCTGTTATGGGTTACTTCAAATAACTTCAGCACGGTCTGAACCCTTTCTTAATCGATTTGAACTGAACCCTAAAAATGACCCCTTTGCTAATCAGGTCGATTCCTTTGCTAATCGGGTTTAGGGGTACAAAATTTCTTCATTTTTCTTGCTAATCGATAGTGCTAGGTTCTTCTTCTATCTGTTGTGTTCACATTTGTTCAACTTTCGATGAAATTGCCGACGTGTTGGGTGTGTTGGTCGGGGTTAGAATTCGTTCGTATGTATTCCATTTTGTTGTGTTTTTGTTTCGATTTCACTTTGTCTTCAAATTTTCTTAATAGCACAACTTTGTTTGTCGATGATCCTTACTGAACCTCTTAAATTTTGTTATTTCTAAGTAAGAAATGTCTTAAGTGAGTTGTTCTTGACAAAGGAGATGCAATTGTGGTATGACTGCAAATCAATTTACTTCGACGACTATTTCCAATACTGGAAGGAAATTCTTTAAATGGCCCAAACCTAAGGTAAGTAACGTTTATGTAGTTCTTCAATTTATTTCAACGACTATTATTGCGTTTTGGGTCATTTCTTGGACTAGTTTTGTTTTCGATTCTTTCTTCATTTTTTTTGTTTACGGAGAAGTTCTTGTGGATATTGACAATAGGAGGATGAAGTATACTCCGAAATTTTCATCGGCTATTTAGTGTCGTCATTGGATGCGTTTAAGAATGAAATATCAGATTTGAAGAATGAAAGATACATTGAAGGAATAAATAGTTGCGTTGCATGATATAAATCAAGCTAAAATGAACAAAGTTTTGAAGATGTGCATATTTATGATGATTACATGGGCGTTATTTATTGCGACGTCGATTATAAAATGAATATGTATTTGTAGATGTGTAAGGAAGTTTAATGTGTTGTTTATGATTAAGTACTAGTAGCTATGAACTAAATTCATGTTTGTACCCCATTGTTCCATTAAATCCGGTAGTTAGCTCACTATTTATGACCTTTTGTGCTATATTATGAACTAAGTCATGTTGGTGACATTTTGTTTACCATTCTCACCGTCTGCTGTTGATATGAAACTTTCTTTACTGTGTGCAAAAGCAAAGTTATACCATTCTCTTAAATGTTCGTTTCACTTCTTGCCTTCTGATGCTGATAGAAAAGACACCATCCAAGACCACCATCCAATACATATCATTCTCTTAAATCAGTTCACAATAGCAGTACAACCAAGATGAAAGGTATATCTAGCATACTAACATTTAACAATTGTTTGATGTGGGTGGACATGCTTACTATGGGCAACTTCAGAAATTAAAATTAGATATGCACTCTTAAATAGGAATCTTAGGCACGTTGACATTCTATTTTGGTACAACATAGGTAATGAAACCATCATTTAAAGCAAAAACTAACAATATCATCCTTTCACAACAAAAATCACCTCTAAGAATGCATGTTTTGAGCTTAGAGCTTAATATAGGCACACATGTTCTATTACTAGCATCAAACCAAGGTCAAACATTTTTATCATTCCATTTCTAATAAAAACAGATGTCAAACAGTGATGTATACAACATATAATTCTAGAAAAAGCTTAACATGATACATTTTAGATACTGGAAATCATCACTACTCAATCCTTGGCATGAGAAAAACATGGACATGAAAGAGTTTCCAAATCATAACCAAAATAAGAACACTAAATTAGTATTATATACAAATTCTGCAATCTGGAAATATTCACATAAATATGAAGTTTAAGATGTCACATAACCACAAAAATAGTCATATATTATAACATGACATCTATTGTCACCACCCAACTAAATGTTACCAAAAGACAAATCAAATGTGTTAATTTGTATTGTTAAATCAGTAAATTCATCTTCACAAAAAATAGACTTCACTAATCATAAGTCTTCATTAGCTACCAACATGTCCATTATCTACACAATATTAAAGTATTATTTTATGTGTTAAAACTAAATTGAAAACTTAAAATGGGCAAGTGTTACCTTTAGTCTGATATCTTCAAGCATCTTGATAATTGACTTGTGTCTTGCCTCCAAAATCCACTTGTTAAATAACTATGTGATGTTGTTTTCCACATTTTGATTCTTGCAAGTGGTGTCTAAGTAGGCTCTAACCCAAGTCTCAACTGTGTATGTTAACAAGTTCTCAGCAGTTGAGTGATCCATCTCACATATAACCTTCAAATGGTCACAAAACTCTTCATAATAAGAGCTCCATACACAATGTCACATATTCTTCTTCAATGCTTCATAACTACCCTATCTATTCAACTAATTATGCTCTATATGTTTAGCACAGAACCTATACTTTGCTTCTAGTAAAATTATCTGAATTACATCAATTAACCCCTGCATGTAAATAATCAACTGAAATCTGTACTAAAACTGTTAAACAAACATCAAAGTGGAAAAGGCAATAATATTTTACCTTTTGCATGTTAGACATTGTTAGTCGTATTTTGTATACGCTTTTTGAGTCATTTTTAATTAATATTTTCCCCATTTCTGTTTAAATAAGTGTAGTGTTAGGGTCGTTTTCCTTTCTTTTGAGTCACAACGGTTCAAAAAGGCAAAATGACGAAAATGAGCGAAAAGTGGGCATAAAATAAGGATCCCGAGGCAGCAAAAGGTTGATAATTGGAGATTCGGACGAAGGGAAAGCAGCACCGCGACGCCCAGCAGCAGCACCGCGGTGCCAGAAGATCAGAGAACCCGCAGGACTTTCGGCACCACGACGCCATTCTGCAGAACCGCGGTGCCGATGCGGAAAATTCAGAATCCGAAGTAAATTTTGCCAATGACAGAAGGGTCCAGAGAGCACGGAATTTGCAATATACTTAAGCCCTATGGATTATTCTATTGAAGGGAGTTGTACATTCTATCACACAACACAATTGAAGACAACTTGGAGGCTACCATTGGAGACCTAGTTCTAAGTACTTTTTATTTCTTAAGTTTTCAATTTAGTTTATGTTGGTATTTGTATTAGTTCTTAGCATGACTATGGCTAGGAGCTAAATACTTTATTAGAGCTTTCCTATTGAATTGCTTGAAACTCTATTTCATGAATTAATGCATCAGTTTGATTTCTTCTTCACTTGATTAAGATTTATTCAATATTGGTATGAATGTTTGATAGTTAACTGACCAGTAATTATCATAATCTATATGATTTCGAATCAAGAACCGAGAGGAGAGATTTGGATATGTTGTAATTGAATAGACATATGTTAAAATCGTAGACGAAAGTACCCCGATACTTGTGTAGCATTATAGGTTATTGTTCTTAATCCTCCTATGTGGTAAATCCTATCATAGAAATATAGAAGAGTTCTGCACTGGGGTTGAACGATTATATATCCTAACCGGAATATAAGACAGTCTAGTTAACCGTTATCTTAACGTAGAAGAAGTCATTCTAGTTGCATTAAGGATTGAAAAGAGTGAATAGTCGAGGATATTGGAAGCCCTAATTCCTTCATAACTGATTAAACCCCAACAATTTAGTTTACTTCTTGCAATCATTCTAATAGTTAGATAAAAACCCAAATCAATTATCGTTTGTCAAATAGATAATCTAGAATAGATGTTCAGTAATTAGAAACCAGTCTCTGTGGACGATAAACTCGGTCTTACAAGACTATATTACTTGTAACGATACGTACACTTGCGTGACCAAGTGGAAATATCCTCCTAACAAGTTTTTAGCGCCGTTGCCGGGGACTGACGTACTTCTAATATCGAACCATTTATTCTTAATTTCTAATTTGGTCGCTCCTCTAACTTGTTCTGAGAGCATCTTTTTATCAATTTTTTGTTGTTTTTGTAATTTTGCAGGTAAAGTCAAGTATAGGTACATGGACTATCACTATCAGGGGATGCAGGACTATGACCTTTGTCCACCGCAGTAATTTAGACCACAGGCGCCGCAAGAGGAGCGAAATGAGCTGTAGGAAGCCTTACTCAGGCTCACCGAGTGCCAGAATCCTCAAGGCCTAACTTGTCCACCACAGAATTAGGCTCCATCAGGAGAGCTAAATAACATGGGAGCAGTTCTTTAGGCACTCTCAACCACCCAAAATCAGTTCATGGTGGAAACAAGATCATCCATCAGAAATCTATAGATGAAGTTGGGGCAGCTAGCTAGCAAGATGAGAAACGATATGCAAGGAAACCGCCCTAGAAATACTGGTGCAGACCCACAAGAACAGTGCCAATCAATTGATTTGAGAAGTGGAAAACAAATGGAGACAGGTTCATCCCCAATATGTCTAGAAAAAGAGGGTGAACCGAGTGAGGTGAAGGAGTCAGAGGATGCAGTAATCATAGAAGATCTTCTTGCGGACAAAAGATCATCACCAACAGTCGTTGACACACCGCAGGTGAAGATACCATATCCTCAGAGACTTAGAAAAAAATTCTCTTGACATGCAATTTTCTAAGTTTCTGGAGGTCTTTAAAAACTGCACATCAACATTCCATTTACTGAAGCCTTAGAACAAATGCCAAGTTATGTGAAGTTCATGAAGGAGATCCTCTGTAAAAAGAGGAGGTTGGAGGAGTATGAAACAGTGGCGTTGACTGAGGAATGCAGTGTCATCCTACAAAGAAAGTTACCTCAGATGTTGAAAGATCCGGGAAGCTTCACCATTTCTTGCACTATAGAAAAGTTTGAATGTCAGCAGGCTCTATGTGATCTGGGGGCAAGTATAAATTTGATGCCCTATTCTGTGTTCTGCAAACTTGGAGTGGGGGAAGCAAGACCTATAACCATAACCTTACAACTAGCAGATCGCTCCATCGTCCACCCTAGAGCAATAATCGCTGATGTGTTGGTTAAGGTGGACAAGTTTATCTTCGCAGCTGATTTCATCATCCTGGACATGAAATAAGATGAAGAGATGTCCATTATCCTTGGCAGGCCATTCTTAGCCACGGGACAGACACTCATTGATATTCAGAAAGGTGAGCTGAGACTTCGTGTTCAGGGAGAAGAAGCGATTTTCAATGTATTCAGGGCAGCAACCTACCCAAGGGAAAGTGATAACTGCTATGCTATTGATGTGGTTGATAAAGAAGTTTCTGAAAACGGGTGTAGGAGTGCGGATGCTCTTGAAGTGGTGATGACACAATGGGATGATGATAGTGGTAATGACACAGAATTGATGGAGTATGCGAATTGGTTGGATTCCCATAGCCCTGCTATAAAATAAAATATGAGGAGCTAGGAACCATGCCAGAGAGACCAATGCCATCCACAGAACAAGCTCCAGAACTAGAGTTGAAGACTCTTCCAGATCATTTGCACTATCAATATCTAGATGAGAACCACTCTTTGCTAGTGATCGTATCATATCATTTATCCAAAGTGGAGGTTGAAAAATTGTTGAGAGTATTGAGGGCTCACAAGCTCGCGATTAGGTAGACACTGGCAGACATTAGAGGGATAAGTCCTTATACAGTACTGCACAAAATTCGTCTAGAAGATGAGAGCAAACCCTCCATTGAGGCACATCGGAGACTAAATCCAACCATGAAAGAGGTAGTGAGAAAAGAAATCCTGAAATGACTCGATGCTGGGGTGATTTATCCTATCTCTGACAGTGCATGGGTAAGCCCTATGCAAATGGTACCCAAGAAATGTGGCATGATTGCGGTGACTAATGAAAAGAATGAGCTTATTCCATCTAGAACAACTACAAGGTGGAGAATGTGTATTGACCAAAGCAGCCAGGAAGGATCATTTTTCTTTGCCTTTTCTTGACCAAATGCTTGACAGGCTTGTAGAACACAACTACTATTGCTTCCTGGATGGTTATTCAGGGTATCATCAAATTTTCATCTCTCCAGAATCAGGAGAAGATAACCTTTACATGCCCCTTTGGTACGTTTACTTTCAGGAGAATGTCATTTGGGCTTTGCCATGCACCCGCCACTTTTTAGCGTTATATGATGGCTATCTTTTCTGACATGGTGGAGAGGACCATAAAAATCTTCATGGATGATTTTTCTGTTTTTGGATCCTCCTTTGATGAATGTTTAAATCATTTAGAAGCAGTGTTGCAGCGGTGCAAAGACTCGAATTTGGTGCTGAACTAAGAGAAATGTCACTTTATGATGCATGAAGGTATTGTTCTTGGCCACAAGATTTCCAGCAAAGGAATTGAGGTAGAAAAGGCTAAGGTTTCAGTGATCGAAAATCTGTCACCTCCAGTATCAGTAAAATGGATCAGAAGTTTCCTTGGGCACGCTGGTTTCTACAGAAGATTCATCAAGGACTTCTCAAAGATCTCTAAACCTCTGTACACCTTGTTGATGAATGGGGTTGCTTTTGAATTCAATGAAGAATGTTTGACTGCCTTTCATACACTTAAGGAGAGACTAACTTCAACACCCAAAGTCACTGCACCTGACTGGACACTCCCATTTGAATTGATGTGTGATGCAAGTGACTACGCAATGGGAGCAGTTCTTGGATAGAGAATTGACAAGGTATTCAGGTCAATTTACTATGCTAGCAAAACCCTCAATGATGCTCAGCTGAATTACACGACGACAGAGAAAGAGCTGCTGACAATAGTATACGCATTTGAAAAATTTAGGCAGTACCTCATTGAGAATAAGGTGATAGTGTACACTGACCACTCAGCCATTACATATTTGATGACTAAGAAGGATGCAAAACCTCGGCTTATACGATGGGTGTTTCTACTATAAGAATTTGACATGTAGATCCGCGATAAAAAGGGGACTGAGAACGTGGTTGCAGACCACTTGTCAAGGCTTGAAGTGGAAGAGAGCTAGAACACCAAGAATGTGCAAATAAATGACTACTTCCCAGACGAGCAATTGTTTCAGGTAAGTACCCGTGTAAATTTACCTTGGTTCGCTGACTTTGTTAATTTTCTTGCAGCAAAAAGTATTGCCTTCAGGAATGACAAGGCAACAGGTGAAAATGTTCTATTCAGAGGTAAAACATTACTACTGGGAGGAGCCAATTCTCTACAAGCACCGTGCTGATCAAGTCATAAGGCGGTATGTACCCGAGGATGAAATGCACCAAATTCTCACTCATTGTCACACCTTGTAATATGGTGGGCATTTTGGAGCATCACGGATAACAACCAAGGTATTGCAGAGTGGATTCTATTGGTCAACCTATTCAAGGATGCCAAAACCTTCGTGAGGGGCTGTGATCGTTGCCAAAGAACTGGGAACATGTCAAGGTGAAATGAGATGCCCCTAACTGGGATCTTAGAAGTGGAGTTGTTTGACGTGTGGGGGATTGATTTCATGGGCCCGTTCCCAACGTCCTTTGGGAACCAATACATTCTTCTCGCAGTGGATTCTTCGAGGCAGTGTCTACGAAAGAGAATGATAGTAAAATTATCTTGAAATTCCTCCACAAAAACATATTCACAAGGTTTGGCACCCCAAGAGCCCTCATCAGCAATGAAGGGAGTCATTTTTGCAACAAGCAACTTGACACCTTGCTGGCGCGATACGGAGTCTACCACCGTACTGTCACGACCCGAACCCCGGACCCGCGACTGGTGCCCTACCTGGGCACCCTTCTACCCATACAACACAAGTAACCCACGGAAGCTAAATAACACTCATCACTTTTTTTTTGCAAGGCAAAGGCAAAGCCGACAAGGCTGTCATAATATATAACACCCAAATGGGACTACAACTGTACAATAATATAAATACAACTCACGCAAGTCTAGTCCACATATGAATACATACCTCTAAGAGTTTGGACAGTAAACTATGACGGGACAAGGCCCCGCCGTACCCCTCAATATACCTAGCCATAATGACAAACTCCGGAACACTAGAGCTCTCCCAAGATGCTGAACAAGGATCCTAAGCTCACGGATCACCCAACTGAATACCTATACCTGCGGGCATGAACGCAGCCCCCCGAAGGGGGTCAATACAACAGGTACTAAGTATGGAATCGAAATAAAGTACAGTATTAAAATCATAGTTGGCCAAGAAATGACAGGGACAAGTAAAATAATCAAATACCAGATCCAATCGTGTCATATAAAATAAAAGCCAATTGTACCTTGTATCACTGTACCCCTGTACCCCTGTACCACTGTACTACTGCATCTTTTCAAAGTGATAATCACATCTGAGACAGGGATACCTGCCCAAAAATCAATATGTATATCTTTTTTCATGAGAATCGAACCCGCATAGGTAATTATACCCGCATGAGTATCTCTACTCGCATCACAGATCTTGTCAGTGAATATTATTCATGGAAATCGAACCCGCATAGGAATCGAACCTGCATAGGTATTAATACCCGCATGAGTATCTCTACTCGCATCATGGAAGCACATCCATGGAGCAAATATACACCAATACTGTCATGGAATAAAACCAAGGTACCAACATATCATATACAAAATATTAAAATAAACTTTCCTTTTATAAATGTCAAGGTACCAACACCTCATATACCAAACGCATATAATGAACTTTATTTTAGACAACCCTAGGTACCAACATCTCGTGTACCATACACAAATAAAATTTATGTCATAATCATGGACATTCTCACAAAGCCGTTATAACAACTTCCCATAAAACCATTATAACAAACCTTCATTTTAGAAAACTAAGGCACTACCACATATTTCTTTTTAAACAAACCAAGGCACTATCACCTCTTTCCTTTTAATAAAACCAAGACATTATCATGTCATGTAAAATTTGGGAAATTGAACCCAAAGTACTATGTACATCTATTCTTATAAAATAATCACATCATGCAATATACGGGAGTTGGACCCAAGAGTACTATGTACATTCACCGTACATATCATGTAATATTAGGGAGTTGAACCCCAAAGTACTATGTACGTCCGCCGTACATCATTTCCTTTATAAAGCCTCAAAGTACTAACCTTGCCCCGTTAAGTCACTTGCCTTTCTAAAATCAAGTTTACACTTAAAGCCAAGTAACTTATACCTTTAAATCAAATCACTTTTTCATATAAACTCAAGTCATCTTTACATATAAAATCATGTCACTTATTCTCTTTAAATCAAGTAATTCCTTTCATATACTACAATGAATCCGAATTTCCAAATTAATCCATTTTATGAGCCATTAGGTTATATATTAATAATGATCTTATCTAATCAGCTGTGAACCTAGAAAGTATAAAACGAACTGGTTATATCTTAGCTTCTATGCAGATGAAAAATCTACTTATTTCAACATAATAGGTGTTACACCCCATAATTCCAGGTCATGTATTTGAGAACGTACGAAAGGAAATAAGATTTGAATTTGGAAAGATAAGTTGACAGAATATTTTTGGATAGATTTTCAGTCAACTTTGGAGCGGTATATCTCCTAGTATATTAGGAGTTTTTAGGTGTTGCTAAAGCCTAATATGAAGTTCGTTGAGTCTAGTTTCCAACGCAATAACCCGCTCGTCGATAGGACATCGAAGTAGAAAGTTATGGACGTTACAAGATCAGCTGACAGAAGAGAAAGGGTCAGGCGCCACGGCGCCGGCTGCAGGGCCGTGGCTCCGTAAGCCCTGAAACTGTCTGAAGTTGCAGCGCCACGGCGCCGGCTGCAGGGCCGCGGCGGGATTTTTTGCGAAAAAGGGGTAAAAATAGAAGATATTTGTTGTAGAGGACCTATGGGAGGGCGACAAGTGTCCCTACCAACTTGTAGACCAAGAAAGGTCCTATATTATGACCAAGTCTTGCAAGACTTGGTCATTTGCAAGACTTCATTCAAAATTTGCTCTTCTCTTCTCTTCTCTTCTCTCTCAAATGATTACAACCCTAAGTGTGATGAAATTATTGGAAGGGCGGCAAGAGATATTATGTTGATAGACTTGTAGAGGGTTCGTGTGGAAGATTTTGACGTGAAGAAGAATTGCGGAAAAAAGGCTAGAGTGAGCGAGATTGTTGGACTGTTTTGGGCGAAATACCAAGGTAAATTCATTCTCCTTCTTGAAGTAAATTATGTCACGTGTTGTAGAAGTTGAAGAAGGGTTTTGTGATAGGGAAAATTGATATAAGAATTGAATGTTGTCATGTCATAAATGAAAGTATAAAAGGACAGTTTTCGAGCCTCTAGTTCGTTGGATAATTATGGTCGTCGTCTTCACTTTTTATGTGGGGTTTATTGAAGTGATTTTAGTCTTTCAAATTGATCATGTGAAATATAAATTGAAGTTTGATAAGTTTTATAGAATATTGGGAGCCTAAATCCGAACATGAGCTTATTAGCCATTGAAAGTACAATACAAATTGGTCGATAGTTATAATCGTCACATGATTATCTAAATAAGGGATTATAGTTGTTGAAATTGGTTGCGACTATATAACATGTTAGAACGACAATATGGATTGAAAAGGAATTGGAAAAGATTGTATGTAGTTGTACATTGTAGTCAAAATGGACAGTTTTATGTAAATTGTGGGGCAGAATTTTATACGTCCGTCTAGGCGTGTAATCCCCTTTGATTAGTTGATTGTTGAGCCTTAAATGTGGCATTTGGTTATTGATTTCGGGCCTTGAAAAAGGTGGAAAAGTACGTAGAAACAAAGGAAGTGCTGCCCGATTTTCCGTAGAATAAGAGTCCTTATACTTAGATATATTCTACGTTGAAAGCTAGAAGTTGATAGGCGTATTGTGGTCATTATAGGTTGACATTCTACGCGCGGCGTATTCAACTTGGCAAGTGGATTGAGACGGAGAGGTATGTGGAAACTTTTCTTATCTCTTGAGCATGAGTAGTTATAAATGTATAGTACGGTAGACGTACGAGATTTAAATGAATTCAGTTCATTTGATATCCTTGACTTGTTTTAAGAATGTCTAAGTTGGTTGAATTAGAGAATTAACTCACTTGTTCTTAAAGGATAGAAATGCCTTAGTTTCTAAAGCATAAAGTTGGTTATAATAACTTTATAGAAAGTAAAAAGAATGGTTTACCCTAGTAATGTAAACAAAGAGAAAAATGACTTGAAATAAGAAGGGCAATTTGGTTTAAAGGCATCAATTGCTTAAAGTTTAAAGTAAAGGTCACTTGGTTTAGAGGCCTAAAAATGTATTTCTAAAGTTAAGGAACTCGATTCCTAAAGTTAAGAGACTTGAAGTATTTTGAAAGTATATGATACTTGGTTTTGAAAGTATATGATACTTGGTTTTGAAAGTATAAGTCTCTTGGTTATAAAAAGAATGAATTTGTCTAAGACATAAAGAGTTATAACGGCTTTATGGGAAGTTAGTTATAACGGCTTTATGAAAGGTTAAGAGAGTGGTCTATTTGATTGATAGACATGAGTTGCCTAGGTTATGAAATTAAAAGTTACTTGGTTTCAAAGCCTTGAAATGAATTTCTAAAGGTGTAGTAACTTAATTTGAAAAATAGACATGCCTTGATACTACAGATGTTAGTATGTTGGGGTTTTATATAAAAATGAGTCTTTTGAAAAGAATGGAAGTACGTAGTACTTTGGGTTAAATTCCCCGATTTGTATGTGACACAAAAGTTCCTTGAGTTTATAAAATGAAATTCATTTTTGTATGATAATGAAAGTCTAAAGATTTTATGAACTTGCCTATGCTTGCTTGTGATAGCCTTTGAGTGCAAGTATTATATTTTTACGTTGCCGTGACTCTCAGTTGGAGGACCGACTGTCTTGTTGTGAATTTACTTGGACGTACCGACAATGATGGAGGATTCCACGGGTATGTTTCCATTGTGATTGATCCATGGACATGTTTATACGATGAAGGATTCCGGGGAATGCGACCATGATGAGGGTTAAATTCCCGGATACTATTATTGCTCCATGAACATGCTTATACGATGAAGGATTCCGGGGCATGCGATCATGATGAGGGTTAAATTCCCGGATACTATTATTGCTCCATGGACATGCTTATACGATGAATGATTCCGGGGCATGCGACCATGATGAGGGTTAAATTCCCGGATACTATTATTACTCCATGGACATGCTTATACGATGAAGGATTCCAGGGCATGCGACCATGATGCGGGTTAAATTCCCGGATGCTAGTATTACTCCATGGACATGCTTATACGATGAAGGATTCCGGGGCATGCGACCATGTTGTATACTATTATTACCTAATGGATTAGCTCTCCATGAAGTCATGTACCCGAGATGAGGGATTCCACGGGCATGAGATATACATATTGCATATGTGCACGCCGACAGTGAGGTAGGATGCCACGGGCGCGTTACATGTATATATTTTACACTTACGGCTGCCGGCAGTGATGGAGGATTCCACGGGCACGCTTTGATGTTTACGGGCTTGAGACCCTTATTGGACTGTGTGATGGTTTTGAGGGCTTGTGTCCCTAGCCATGGTGTGACTATTGTTCATGTGTTGAAATAGTCTTTTAAAAGGTAAAATTGACTTTCATTACTTTCATTTCAGCAAGGCACGATTGTACTGTTAATTTGATTATCATACTTGTCTCCAGTTTTTGTATCTAGACTTTATGATTTAAATTACAGTACTTTCAGTTTTACATACTTGGTACATATTTTGTACTGACCTCCTTCGGGGGGCTGCGTTCATGCCGCAGGTTGAGGTACATAGCTTGCTGATCCGCACTCTTAGGATCACTGTTCAGTTCTTGGAAAGCTTCATTTCTCCGAAGGCTTTGTATTTTGGTACGGTTCCCTGAGGTTGTAGATTTATGTACATTCAGGGGTATGGCGGGGCCCTGTCCCGTCACAATTGTTATGTCAAAACTCTTAGAGGTCTGTAGTCATATCTTGTGGGTCGCTTTGAAAAAAAAAGGTAACTGTTTTTGGATTTATGTATATTTATATACATCCAGAGAGGTAGCCTTATCGACTAACCCGTTATTTATTTCTTGTTAAGTTTATATATGTTCCGCTGATTATCTCTGATGTATACCTGTAAGGGTGCCCAGGGAGGGCACCAGTCGCGGGCCCGGGGTCGGGTCGTGACAATAGGTTGTCGATTCCTTTTTCATTAACGCTGCAATGGCTTGTTCGATACCTTTTCTCATTAGTGTTATAACTTAACAAGATCAATTTGACTCCAATGCCTACTAAACACTTTTACCAACATCTCCCATAAGACTTGGTAAAGACTTAGGAATAATTTAGACATGCCTTTAGCATAGAATCAATAACATGAATACTCCAATAACAAGACAAGTATACTTTAAGAAACAAGTCATGTATACTCCAACAACAAGACACGTATACTTCAAGAAACAAGGTGCGTGTACTTCAAGAATCAAGACAAGCACACTTCAATAATCAATCATGCCGATAGAAGGAAGTAGTTCACATACCTCATTGACGACTAACCCATACGACAAGTAGAATACGCCTCAATGTACTTCAACATTATCGGCTATTCCACATGCCAAGTAGAATATGCCCCACATAGTACTTCAACCTAAAATGACAATAAAACTTCTATCAACTTCAATATTACTAGTATAAGACTTATACCAAGTAATGGTCCTCTTATTCTACGAAAAATTGGGCAGCACTTACCCTGTTTCTACGTACTTTTCTACCTTTTCCAAGGCCCGAATTCAACAACCAACAAGCTACATTTAAGGCACAACCAACAGGTAACCAAAGGGGATTACACGCCTACTAGACGTATAAAATTCTGCCCCACAACGATATAAAAACAGTCCACTAAACAGTCCATAATTAACCAACATTAAGGGTACAATATGAAGCCTTTAACACCCTTATTCCTTAGGACTTTCATTAGCTATTTTACAACCTTAATCATGCATATTAGGGGCTGATTTTCCAGCATAATAACACCCCAAAACAGTCCATAAAACGACACAACGACGTCTAACAGTTTTAGGCAGTTTTCTCGGCCACAACAACAACTACAATTCCAAAGCCCTTTTACACAATTCCTTTAATCCAATTCTCATTTCAACATGTTATATAAGTCATATAAACAACAATATTTCCTTCATTATATAACATGCAACAAGTGTAAATGACAACAAAAATGATCAACGAACCCAAGACCCGAAAACACCTCACTCTCGGCCTCAACATCCACTTTTGGTCCAAACACTTTTTAATCTTCATTATTTTTAGTACATGCCCATCCATACATATCAACAATAAGTAATATCCAATTACTTTAATAGAAGAAGAACCATTACCTTATTTTAGCCCAAAAATCACCCAAAATAGTCCGGGGAAGATTGGCCCGCAGTTTTCATTTCGCTCCACTTCTTCAAGTTCCAATCACATATATGTATCCTATACAAGCTTATATCCAACTCCACTTCACGTTTAGCTTCCAAAAATTCGACGAAAACCCCTAGGGTTTCACCCTCATTTTTGGCCAACACAAGATTTGGAGGGTTAACTTGTTCTAGCACTTGGTTTAGGAGCTAATCTTGGAGAAAGAAACTTGACAACACTTGTTGATCTTTGGCTATGGAGATTTTCGAAAATGGAGCTCAAAGGGAGAAGATGAGAGCTATATGGATAAGTGTATAATGTCCAAGTCTTGCAAGACTTGGATATTTATCCAAGTGTATGGACAAGTGGAGTGGGACCCACTTGTCCACTTGTCTCAAAAATATCTAAAGTGATGAAGTCTTTCAAGACAAGTGGAGGGGTGACACGTGTCACCCTCCTATTGGTCTAAAATTATTTCTTTCCCAATAATTTTCATACTTGGCCAAAATATCTAAAAATCTCGTGGGCCCCACAAAGTCGTAAAATTTCCTGTGGGCCCCACATGACCAAATCCGAGACTTAAAAATTCAAAACTTCAATTTACTATAACAATTCCATATACCAAATTTGAGAATCAAATTTCAAGTTATAAACTTTTTCCTTCACAAATTTTCCGGAATTTCCTTAAGAAAAAGTAATTATTCTTTCCTTCCAAAATTCAAATCTTAAATTCTTAATCACATTCTCAATTAGTAGCCCTGGTATTACGGGGTGTAACACGTACTGCTTTTCCATATCACCCTCAAGCAAATGAGCATGCTGGAATTTCGAATAGAGCAGTGAAAAACATACTGGAGAAGACAATGGATGACTCAAGGAAAAATTGGTCTACAAAGCTGGATGATGCACTCTGGGCCTATAGTACAACTTTCAAAACTCCCATTGGAATGTCACCGTACATGATGGTCTTTGGGAAGACATGTCATCTACCGGTGGATTTGGAACACATGGCATACTGGTAATGAAAAAGCTGAACATGGATGTCAGAGCAGTGATCGGTGTATTTTATATACACCTTTTGAGTCAGTTTTAGTTAGTCTTTTGTCCCGTTTTGCACAAATAAGTGTCGTATTAGGATAGTTTTTCCTTTCTTTTGAGTCAAAGTGGTTAAAATGGCCAAATGGCGGAAAAGGAGCTAAAAGAGGGCAAAAGAGGAGATTTCAGAGCTAAAACAGAGAAAGTGGCGAACGAGGCTGAAACCCATGCCAGCGCCGCGCCTCGCGATCGAAGCAGGCCGCGACGCCACTATCTGAGAGGCTGCAGAAGACTCGCACGCGCTCATATCGCCAGTGCAGGCCGCGACGCCTAAACATCCGAGAAGCTACGAGTTGCAGGCCGCGCGCCTCGCATGCCAGAATCGGGCATGGCGCCAAATCATCCGGACGGATTGCAGTTCCGTGACCGCGCCTGTCTGCAGGGCCGCGGCGCCGACGCGGAAAAATAAGGTTTCCAGACGGATTTTGGGCCATGCCTGCAGGGAAAAGTTGAGGCGGTTTTCAGCCTATAAAAGGAGAACCCTAGGCAGTTTTTAAGAGTTTCCCTTCTTGCACAACACAAGGCTTCTTGCTTGGAGATTGGAGACCATAGTTTAGTAAATTCTTTTCCTTTTCTTTACTTTATTTCAGTTTTTGTATGATGAACATGGGATTAGTTCTTGTCATGTCAATGGCTAGGAACTAATTCCTCTATGTATTTTCATGTTGAATCTCTAGAAACTTATGTTATGATTTAATGCATGCTTATGGTTATTCTTCTTCTTGTTGAGATCTATCCAATAATTGAATTGAATGCTTGGTAGTTAATTGACAACTAATTATCACTATATGATTTCTAATCAGACTCTGAAAGGAGGGGATTGTGAATATGCTGTAAGTTGGGTAGACATTCTTGGATTGGGGATGAAAATACCTCAATTATTTATGTAGCGTTAATGAGAGGCTTAAAAATCCTAATTTTGCGCATTGTGCGTGACGGTTAACTAGGTTCTTGTTCTTAATCCTCCTATAGAGTTATCCTTATCACCGAAAGGTAGGTAAGGTGCAATACTGGGGTTGAGAATTTATATAACCCTAACGGGAGTATAAAATGATTTCGTGAACCTGATTTCTCCAAAAGAAGAAGACCATAAGTTATTGCATTAATAAGTAGCATAAGCGGATAGTGAGGAGACGTGGAAGCCCTATTCTCATCACAACTGAAGTAAAACCTTATAGTTAAAATAACTTTTATAATTCTTAGTTATAAACAACAAATCCAAATATCAATTTACCAAATAGATACCAAAAAAAAATAGATAGTTGGTAATTGAACTCTAATCCTTGAGGACGATATTCGGTCTTATCAAGACTATACTACTTGTCACGATAACGTGCACTTGCGTTCAAAGTGTGTGCATCTTACCGCGCATCAAGTTTTTGGCGCCGTTGCCGGGGATTAGGCATAGTTCAATATCAAATTTGTCTATTTTTAATTTCTAATTTGGTGTTTAATTTTAATTTTAATTTTAATTTTAATTTTTAATTTTTACGTTTTTTTATTTTTATTTTCAGAAAATTCGAGGTACCGTGATTGGTTGTTTGTTTTTGATCTATTTCAGGAAATCAGTTTATGCGAAGGAGAAGAGGAGCAGACACTCTTGTTCCCTTCAATCCAGAGATTGAGAAAACCCGCAAATGTAACGAAAGAATCAATGAGTGCAACTTTGATAGAAATGGACGGAGGTCAAAACAATAACATGATGAGAGAAGGGTTAGGTGAAAATCAACCTAACCCAAAGAAAGGCCTCGGCAAATGCCAATAGACGCGTGGAGAGAGTCCAAATCCAGCCGTAAAGAAGTTTGGGGGACTATGTGTCGCCAAAAGTGAATGGAGCACGTGACATGCATTAGGCTCCCTACACAGAGCCAACAATTTCGAGATAAAACGGTGATTACGAGCACGGTACAAAGACACGCTGCAATTCGGAGGATCGCCATCGGAGGATCCACATATGCACATAGCAAATTTCGAGCTATGTGCAACTTTCGATATAACGGCGCATCGATGATGCCGTCAGATTGAGGCTCTTTCCCTTCTCACTCAGGGATAGAGCAAAAGTATGGTTAAATTCCCTGCCGACCGATTCGATTTTTACATGGCACGAGCTGGCACAGAAATTCCTAGCCAAGTTCTTTCCCCGTAAAGCAAAGAAATCGAGAGGAGTTGAACAACTTCTACCAAGCAGATGGAGAGTCCTTATATGAAGCTTGGGAAAGGTTCAAAGATCTACAGATAAAGTGCCCACACCATTGCATTGAGTTGTGGAACTTGGTCCACATCTTCTACAACGGCCGAAAGCAAAGACAAACCGTAACCATTATAGATGCAGCAGCAGGTGGAGCATTCATGAGGAAAACAGCCTATGACGCTCATGAGTTATTAGAAGATATGACCACTAACAACCATGTCACAGAAGAGAGGTCGACAAGTGGGAGAAGAACAGTGGGAGTCCACGAAATAGATGCTATTGCTGCCTTGAATGCCCAAGTGGCCCTTTTAGCGAAACAGTTGCAACAACATACAGTGTCAGTAAATGCGGTGCAGATGCCTAAAAGCTGTGAGATATGTGGTGGCCCACATACATTTGATAGGTGTCCTTCAGCTGATCCCAACAATATACCAATGGAGCAGGCAGAGTGTCAGGCCATAGGTAATTATCAGAGGCAACATAACAACCCCTACTCCAACACTTATAATCCAGGGTGGAGGAATCACCCAAATTTCTCATGGAGAGGAGACCATGGGCAGCAGAACCAGCACCAGAACCAGCAGAACCAATACCAAGGGAAACAGAATCAATACCAGGGGCAGCAGAGCCAATACATGGACCATGCACGAACCAGCAGAATCGGTAATCGTGAGCCCTTCATTCAAGCCCCACCTCAGCAATTCAATGCACCTGCTCAAAGAAGAAAAGCCGACGAGTGAAAGGTGATAAAGACTTCGCAATGCCTGCACTCACCATGATGAAGCTAGATCCTCATTCAGGAACTTGGAAACACAAGTGGGTCAGCTAGCAAAGCAGGCAAACAACAGGCCACAGGGGACATTGCCAAGCAACACAGAGGTAAATCCAAGGAGCAATGTCAGCGGCAATTGAGAAGCGCAACAAATTGGAGAAGCGATACCTCACTAGTAGTTGAGAAGAAGGCAGAGTTAGAAAAGAGAAGGTGATTGAGCCCACTCAGAGTAGAGAAAACTCCAGAAGGAGTATACAGAGAAGATCCCTTTTCCTCAGAGACTACAAATAAAGGCGGTTGATAAACAATTCTCCAAATTTTTGGAGACATTTAGAAGTCTGCATATCAACATACCTTTCATAGAAGCATTAGAGCAGATGCCCTCCTATTTCAAGTTTATGAAGGAGATCTTGGGGAAAAAGAAGAAGCTGACGGAATATGAGATAGTAGCACTAACAGAAGAGTGTAGTGCTATCTTGCAGAAGAAGTTGCCACCAAAACTAAAGGATCTGAAGCTTTACAGACCTTGCACACAAGGCGTGGTGACTTGCAACAGAGCTTTATGTGATTTAGGGTCGAGTATAAATCTGATGCCCTTGTCAGTATTTAAAAGATTGGAGTTGGGTGAGGCCAAACCAACCACAGTAAGCCTGCAACTGGCCGACAGGACAGTGGTTCATCCAAGAGGCAAGATTGAGGACGTAATTGTGAAAGTAGGAAAATTCTTCTTTCCTGCAGACTTCCTCATTCTTGATATGGAAGAAGATGCGGAAATCCCTATCATATTGGAAAGGCCATTCCTAGCAACGGGGAGAGCTTTGATTGATGTTGAAAGAGGAGAGTTAACATTAAGGGTGGAGAATGAAGAAACGATGTTTAAAGTTTTTAAACACGTCATTGAGCCACCAACCATGAGTGGGTGCTTTGCAATCAGCACCATCAAACCCCCCTGCGAGCCAATACAAGTCAACCAAAGAAAGATGAGCCCAAGAAAGCAGGCATGGTTTGCCGAAATTCCACTAAAGGAGGTATGTGTTCCTGAACTCCCCCTTACTGATAATGCTAAGAAGAAAAGAAGAAAAAGAAAACGCAGAATGTGGAGGAAATGGATTTGTTGTGGGTTAATCACCTCACATTTATTAAGCTAAGGAGCTTGCGTCCGCTAAAAGACGTTAAAGACGGCGCTTACTGGGAGGCAACCCAACGTTTTTCAATTATGTTATTTCAATTCCTGTCTTGAGTTTTTTTCCTAGAACAGTCTCACGGTCTTGGGGTCTTGTGTTTGTGTTATTGACATGCATAAATAAATCAAGGACGAAAAGTCAACGAAAGCCGATTTTCGTAAAAGCGCGCCAGCGCTTCGTGAGCGTGGCGACGCCAAAAGAATCAACAGCGCAGGTCTGGCCGCGCGCCCGTGATGTTATACCCCGTATTTCCCGAGTATGTACGTAAGGACGTACGTAGAAAAATTTGAACTTGTGATTTAGGCTTGGCCGAATTCTTTTTGTTCACAACACCCGGTTAGAGTCGTTTCGCTAAACGCTTTCACAGCTTTCGTAGGGAATTTCCGCTATGTCTTTTTAATTTTTGCGGATTTTTCCGAGACACGAAACATTTTGACCAACAAGAGGCGACACTTGTCACCCTCTCATTGGGACACCTTGCAGAAAGGGGTTGGCCGAATGACCATTGTTTGGTCGAGGGTTGGTAGGATATTTTGGTGGTAGATGGATAAGGTGCACTTGGCAAGATCTTGGCCCTACACTTGCCTTGCACTTGGCAAGATCTTGGCCATTGGTTGCCTTCACTGACCTATAAATACCCACCCTTTGAAGACTAATTCATCCACAAAATTGCCTAAGTCTTGAAAGCTTCTTCCTTCCCCTTAGTGTAGTGTCTTGCCGAGAGCCCTCTCTCCCCTTGGCCGAGAGTCCCCTAGTGGGTAGGCCGAGGGTAGACACCCCCTCCTGGGTGCTAGCCGTGGGTACCCCTAGCCTAGTTGTTTCGTGATAATACCCTCTTGGTAGAAATACTCTCAAAAGTATTGTTATAATGCCCAAATTACCTTAGTCGTATACCTTGTAGTATTCTAAGGTTATACCTTTACAAAAAGCCCGTAAATACTATTATACTTCCCTTCGCCATAAAACCGAAACCCTAAGGAAAATCTCCATAGTTAGTTGGAGTATTAAGTAGAAGTTGGTTAGAACTTCTAAGGGTTGTTTGGAGCTGGCCTGAGCGCACTGAGTAGAGAGCTAAACCTTGCTCAGATCGACATTTAAACTCGGATAATTATGGGCTTATCGAGGTAAATATCTTGTCCTTATCGTAATTGGAAATTACATGTTGTTAGATTATATAGTTGAAGTATACTATATATAGTAATCGAACGTTGTTATCGCAATGTCTTTTGACTTAAGCCCGAATAATAAGAAACCTTTTCAAAGAAGAGTGCTGAATCAGATTTTTACATAGGATCAGACATACAAGACTTGTGTAGCTTTTACGGAGTAGAATTGTACCCGCTCGTTAGATATAACCCCCGGTTGGCTTTGTAGCCTACCGATAAAGGAGGAGATTTTACGCTGTCATGTGGAGTCTTCTGAATTTTCTGTAGAATGTTCTATGAATGGATCTAAATGTTAATAAGCGCGGTGTGGCCTTATAGGTTGAAGTACTACGTGTGGCGCGATCTACTGGCTTAAAGGAGTAGCCGATACTGGAAGTACTTGAGCGTTTTGCTATTAGTCGATAATCGTCGCGAGGTATGTGAACCTCTTCCTATCTCTTCTAGCATGATATGTGTGAACTATGTAGTACGGTAGACGCATACGTGCTAAATGTATTTCATAGGTTTAAAACAAAAATTGTTATAAATCCTTTATTTGAAGTTTGTTATAAAATCTTTATGTAGGTAATAAAATACTTGTGGCTTTTAAAAGGTAAATCGATTTGAACTATAAGCGCTTGTTATGTGATAATAAAGAACTTGAGGTATTTCAAAAGATTTTTGAATCATTTTGAAAGAGGAGGTAGTACTTGATTTTTTTAGAAAACTTAAGAGTTATACTAGCTTTATGGAAAGTTAGGTATAACGGCTTAAGAATGTTTTACTGATTTTGGAAATCGAATGTGTATCGACAAACCAACGCAATACGTTAAAAGGAAATGTTTTTAATAATTAAGTATTATTAAAACCAGTAGAAACTTCCATCTGCATAGAAGCTAAGATGAGACAAAATGATATTTCCTAGATCATGGCTGCTGTAATAAGATTGTTATAAACAAGAATATCCTACTCACATATAAGGCTTATGTTCTCAGATTGTTTAAAGGAGAATTATATTCTTAAATGAATAAGACTATGAACTACGAAACCTTTCTAAAAAGGCAAACTTGAACATGGGAAATTAGGCAAACTTGAACATTGGAAAAGAATGTGGCTACTTGATTTTAAAAAGAAGTAATTGATTTACTCTAAAAAGATAATCACTCTATTTTCATATACTACGTATCATTGTGTGGTTTTGTGAAGTAACATATCTTTTAAAGATTTAATGTCCAAGTACTTTGGGGATAGGTACGAACTTGTTAGTAGAAAGTACCTTGTGTGAATAACTTGATTGTATTGGTTTGTGATAGCCTTATAATACTTTCTTGTTGATTTGATAAGTAAGCATGTTAGGATGCTACGTGTGTTAGTATCTTGTGATTATTGTGTAAGGGGTCACTTTGTGCAGGCTTACGTTGTCAAACGTTAAGCCCAGATCGTTATTTTATCACATACCCTCGACTTATTATACCGAGGGCTTGCCACCCTTGATGCGGTCTATACGCCTATGCGATCCTTGTGACTACGCGAGCGCAGAGCTCAGGATTGATCATTCCGGTGTTTAGCCCGACGCGGGATTCTATGCGGTCCGCTGAGACTATGCGGTCTTTTGAGACTATGCGGTCGCGGAGCCAGGCGGATACCGAGGGTTAGCCGCCTTCGACGCGGGTATACCTCAGCGGTGATGCAGGACCATGATTCGAGGAATACCTCACGCGGTCCGCGGTGACCTATGCGAGTCGCGAGAGTTCCAGGATAGACGCGCACATTGATATTGCGGGCGAGTGGCCAGCTTAGATCATGTGGTGCGGTCTAGAAAGACCTCTGGATACGAGTGGTATTTTTGGCATCGCTGGTCTTAGTAGTGGCTATGCCTTCGCACTTGCCCCGCACGGTTTTATTGTGATAACTTTGAGGCGTGAGTCACGACTTGACACGATCGCTTATTTATCAGAATCGTAGTTTGGTTATCATACATGTCTCCCGCTTTATATAGACTACTATGATTTCATTTACAGATTTATTTTCGCCACATACTTGGTACCACAGATCGACCTCCTGGGCCGCTCACGCCGCAGTAAAGGTACACCCGCCGTTGATCCTCGCTCTAGGGTCACAGTCGGCGTTGGGAAAGCTCCGCTTCTCGAGGCTTATCTTGCATAGTCCGTCGTTGTAGGTATTTACATTCTGTGGTATGGGCCCCGCCCCGCCATTGTTGTCGTATCATTTCTTAGAGGTCCGTAGTAATCGCAAGTGTGGGGGTTGTAAAAAGGATTAAACTGCTCATTTGTAAGAGTTGTTATTTATATATATGCCGAAAGGCAAGTTTTCCTCGACATCGCTTTGTACTTCATTTGTTTCATGTATGTGTTTTATGTTCCACTGATTACTCGATGTTGTATCACTAGGGTGCCCGGTAAGGCACGACCACGCCCAGTTCGGGTCGTGACAAAAGTGGTATCGAGCGATTAATCCTCGGAAAGTGTCTACGCATCAGATCCAAGAGTCTTGATTATCGGTGTTGTGCACCACACCAATAATCGTGAGGCTATAGGTATTTAGGATTGGTTTCTATTCTTCTCACTCGAGATCGTGCCTTAGAGCCGTGGTTGTAAGTTGGACCTCCGACGAAATTATTTCCTTATCGTTATGCCTCCGCGCAGGCAACCCGCCCGTGAGGCAAGCGCACAGGAGCCGCGAGTAGAGTTCGGAGGTGGCGAGGCACAGTGCCCAATCATTACCTAGGATAGTGCTTCATTCGGGAGTTCTGCGACGTCACTAGCCCCAGCAGAGTTTTAGCACGGCGCGGCAGCTTCCATCGCGCCACGATGTTGACCTTCGCCCGCGACCGGAACAATGAGTATAGAGTATACCGATGTATCGCGAGTCTTGATGACTATCTAAGAGAGGTTGTGCAAGAGTAATTCTTGATTAAGCTCGAGCATGGCTCGTACGCTTATGCGCAGCAGCCGAGACGTGTAGAGATCGACGGGTTAACGGCGATAGAAGAGGCCGAGCAAAGAAGGTCCTTTGGTAACTTTCGAGGCGAGTCGCCTCACCAAAGAGATTAGATTTGCACATCCACCGCAGCAGAGGTCCCACGGGTTCGGGGACGTTCGGTATGCAGAGTTGGTCGAGCTCCGAGCTTCCGCTCACGCTACACGCAGTTCCAAACACCGATTCGATTTTCCTGTTCATTGGATGCACGCCATCCCGGGAATGTCGTCTTTAGTTGGTACTTGTTGTACTGCGGCCGCCGTGGCCATGTGTCGAGAGAGTGTCCTCAGGAGGACTTAGCCTTCAGATCGCGGGTAGTTCGTCATCTTCCTTAATGGCGCCTACAGGCAGTTTGATTAGAACGACTAAGAGTGAAGCAAAGATATAGATATATCCTTAACCCTCAGAGATCTCGTATATGTGATAAGGTGAGTATACCTTAAGTGCTATGTTCGATAGCGAAAGGTGTTAGTTGTGATTAGAAATCATGGTGGGTTAACCGAGTAAGATTTTGGGGATAGAAGGTGTGAGCCTTAGAGTTTTATACGCAGAGTCCTTAGAGGTAAGGCCATCTCGAGTAAAAGATGTGTTGTTTATGTTTGACCCTTATAGGAGTGCATAGTGCACGTGAGTTATGTTGGTGGATTAGTCCCCGAGTAGTGTGGAATGAAAGAGGTAGTTGAGCTAAGAAGACCGCCAGGTTTTCGTAACGTGATTAGTGAGATTGTTCGGTTCGGGAGCTAGTATGACGCGCTGCCGGGTCGGGTTGAGGCCACGTTGCGGGTCAACCCGCGCAGTTTGGGCGCGGGTCGGTTGTGGTGGTCCCGCTTTGGGTTGGTTACGAGGTGTTAGGCGAGTTTAGTTAACCAACGCACGAATCGTGGACGATTCGACCGCAGTCGCCGGCGAGGTCACCGTCTTGTCTTCTAGCAAAGACCGTTTACTCGCAGAGGTTATGCGAGATGATATATCGTAAAAGTTGTAAGGTCGCACGGGTGCCTACCTTCACCTTATGGCGCATGTGGAGCCAGTGGTACGCTTGTTTTTGTTTGGAAGTTTTACCAAGCAGGTTAAGAACTCGGTGAGTCTCAGATCACATTCGCCTCGGCCGATGTTTGGATTTCGTGATAGTTGCGAGAATTGTTATCTCTGTTGGGAAGTGTTTTATAGATACCATTTCGGTGTTCGATATCGCCTTGTGACGCCTCAGGGCGGAAGTGTAAGTCACGTTGATTGGTTCGGCGTTGGCAAGATTCAGATAGTTGGTTCAGGCTTGTTCCGGCAGATCGTGGATGAGTAAAGCTTGTCTAGAAGAGGTTACGCAGCTCGAGAAATCGTGCGGATAATCGGCGACGACGCTTAGAGTTCAGTGCCGACGGTCGGTCTTCTGAAAGTACCACCCCGGTCAGTGTGACGAGTTTTGGAAAACAGAGGAACTTAGCCCGAGTTACTTTGGGCCTTTTAAGTTCATGTGAAGAATAGGCGGGTTTTATATGTTAGCTTTGCCGTCCGACTTAGGAGGCAAGACGTCCGGTCTTTCGTATTGTTATGTTCGGAAAAGTATCGGAGATCCATCCAGAGTGTTCCCAGTTAATGATGACCACGTTAGAGATAGTAACCCCGAGTTTTGGAAACTGAAGCAGTATCAGAAATGTGGTAAGAGTTTGAGTGTACGACAGCCTCAGGGATCGCATGCAGCCCGGTACCATTTGTTGGGTCGCCGGAGTGACATTAGAACCTCGCGGCAAAGTGACAAAAGTGCTCTTTTGTAAAGAGAAGCGTGGCGAAGTATATTATAGACCGGTGAGAGGTGTTATGGTGATGTTCGAGGTGTTTCCTCGTGGACTTGGATGTAAGGTTTTTGCGGTAGTTGTTTCTGTGGCGAGGTGTGGCCAGGAGTGTTCTCGTAAGTCTAGTAGTGAAGACTATCTCGGCGCGTTTGTTTTGAGGATTAGAAGGAACATTCGGGATGAATGTTTCTAAGGAGGGGAGAATGTTATACCCCGTATTTCCAGAGTATGTACGTAAGTACGTACGTAGAAAAATTTGAACTTGTGATTTAGGCTTGGCCGAATTCTGTTTGTTCACAACACCCGATTAGAGTCGTTTTTCGCAAACGTTTTCCACTTTCGTAGGGAATTTCGGCTATGTCTTTTTAATTTTTGCGGATTTTTCCGAGACACGAAACATTTTGGACCAACAAGAGGGCGACACTTGTCACCCTCTCATTGGGACACCTTGGGCGGTAAAGGGGGTTGGCCGAATGACCATTGTTTGGTCAAGGGGTTGGTAGGATATTTTGGTGGTAGATGGATAAGGTGCACTTGGCAAGATCTTGGCCCTACACTTGCCTTGCACTTGGCAAGATCTTGGCCATTGGTTGGCCTTCACTTGACCTATAAATACCCACCCCTTTGAAGACTAATTCATCCACAAAATTGCCTAAGTCTTGAAAGCTTCTTCCTTCCCCCTTAGTGTAGTGTCTTGGCCGAGAGCCCCTCTCTCCCCCCTTGGCCGAGAGTCCCCCCCCCTAGTGGGGTAGGCCGAGGGGTAGACACCTCCTTGGGTGCTAGCCGTGGTACCCCTAGCCTAGTTGTTTTCAGATAATACCCCTCTTGGTAGAAATACTCTCAATAGTATTGTTATAATGCCTAAATTAAATTAGCCAGATACCTGCTAGTATGCTACGCTTATACCTTTCCAAAAGCCCGTAAATACTATTATACTTCCCTTCAATACAAAACCGAAACCCTAAGGAAAATCTCCATAGTTAGTTGGAGTATTAAGTAGTTGGTTAGAACTTCTAAGGGTTGTTTGGAGCTGGCCTGAGCGCACGAGTAGAGCTAAACCTTGCTCAGATCGACATTTAAACTCGATAATTATGGGCTTATCGAGGTAAATATCTTGTCCCTCATCGTAATTGGAAATTACATGTTGTTAGATTATATAGTTGAAGTATACTATATATAGTAATCGAACGTTGTTATCGCAAATGTCTTTTGACTTAAGCCCAATAATAAGAAACCTTTTCAAAGAAGAGTCAATCGTATTTTACATAGTGTATCAGACATGAGACTTGTGTAGCTTTTACGTGAGTAGAATTGTACCGTCGGGTTAGATGTATAACCCCCTGGTTGGCTTTGTAGCTACCGATAAAGGAGGAGATTTTACGCCATGCGTGTGGGAGGTGTCACGAATTTTACGTAGAATGTTCTACGGCGATCTAAATGTTAATAAGCGCTGTGGCCTTATAGGTTGAAGTACTACGTGTGGCGCGATCTACTTGGCTTAAAGGAGTAGCCGATTGGAAGTACTTGAGCGTTTGCTATTAGTCGATAATCGTCGCGAGGTATGTGAACCTGTTCCTATCTCTTCTAGCATTATATGTGTGAACTCTGTAGTACTGTAGACGTACATGTGCTTAATTTATTATATGGGTTTAAAACATAAATTGTTATAACGGCTTTATGGGAAGTTGGTTATAACGACTTTATGTTGGTAAGAAAATACTTGTGGCTTTTAAAAGGTAATCGATTTGAACTATAATCGCTTGTTATGTGATAATAAAGAACTTGAGGTATTTCAAAAGATTTTGAATCATTTTGAAAGAGAGGTAGTACTTGATTTTTTTAGAAAACTTAAGAGTTATACTAGCTTTATGGAAAGTTAGGTATAACGCTTAAGAATGTTTTATCGATTTTGGAAATCGAATGTGTATCGACAAACCATCGCAAATACATTAAAAGGAAATGTTTTTAATAATTAAGTATTATTAAAACTAAGAGAAACTTCCATCCGCATAGAAGCTAAGATGAGACAAAATGATATTTCCTAGATCATGGCTGCTGTAATAAGATTGTTATAAACAAGAATATCCTACTCACATATAAGGCTTATGTTCTCAGATTGTTTAAAGGAGAATTATATTCTTAAATGAATAAGACTATGAACTACGAAACCTTTCTAAAAAGGCAAACTTGAACATGGGAAATTAGGCAAACTTGAACATTGGAAAAGAATGTGGCTACTTGATTTTAAAAAGAGAAGTAATTGATTTACTCTAAAAAGATAATCACTCTATTTTCATATACTACAGTGTATTGGTGGTTTTGTGAAGTAACGATCTTTTAAAGATTTAATGTATGAAGTACTTTGGGGATAGGTACCCGAACTTGTTAGTAGAAAGTACCTTGTGTGAATAACTTGATTGTATTGGTTTGTGATAGCCTTGTAATACTTTCTTGTTGATTTGATAAGTAAGCATGTTAGGATGTTACGTGTGTTAGTATCTTGTGATTATCGTGTAAAGGGTCACTCTTGTTGTGCTTACGTTGTCAAACGTTAAGCCCGTCAGATCAAGTTATTGTATCACATACCCTCGACTTATTATACCGAGGGCTTGCCACCCTTGACGCGGTCTATACGGCCTATGCATCCTTGTGACTACGCGGAGCGCGGTAGCTCCGTGATTGATCATTCCGGTGTTTAGCCCGACGCGGGGATTCCTATGCGGTCCGGCTGAGACTATGCGGTCTTTTGAGACTATGCGGCCGCGGGAGCCTCAGCGGATACCGAGGTTAGCCGCCGACGCGGTATACCTCAGCGATGCGGGACCATGATTCGAGAATACCTCACGCGGTCCGGGTGACCTATGCGAGTCGCGAGTTCGAGTGGATAGACGCGACATTGATATTGCGGGCGAAAGGCCGCCTTCGATCATGTGGTGCGGTCTAGAAAGACCCTGGATACGCTTTGTGGTATTTTTGGCATCGTGGTCTTAGTAGTCGGCTATGCCTTCGCATTTGCCCTGCACGGTTTTATTGTGATAACTTTGGCGGCGCGAGTCACGACTTGACATGATCGCTATTTATTGTGAATCGTAGTTTGGTTATCATACATGTCTCTGCTTTATATAGACTACTATGATTTCATTTACGATTTATTTTCGCCACATACTTGGTACTGTTAGATCGACCTCGGGCCGCTGCTCATGCCGCAGTAAAGGTACACCGCCGTTGATCCTCGCTCTAGTGGTCACAGCCGCTTGGGAAAGCTTCGCTTTCTCCGAGGCTTATCTCGCATAGTCCGTCGTTGTAGGTATTTACATTCGTGGTATGGCGGGCCCCGTCCCGCCATTGTTGTCGATCATTTCTTAGAGGTCCGTAGATCGCTGCGGTGGTTGTAAAAAGGATTAAACTGCTCATTTGTAAGAGTTGTTATTTATATATATGCCGAAAGGCAAGTTTTCCTCGACATCGCTTTGTACTTCATTTGTTTCATGTATGTGTTTTATGTTCCGCTGATTACTCTGATGTTGTATCACTAGGGTGCCCGGGGTAAGGCACCAGTCACGGGCCCAGGTTCGGGTCGTGACACAGGAGCAGGGCCGCGGTGGCAGAAATCCAGAAAATGTGCCAAGTTTAGGCGCCGCGACGCCAGAATGGCCGCGCGCATAAAGTTCCGGCGAGTGCAGAAGATCAGCCGCGCGCCAAAAGCTGTGGTCGCGCGCCTGGCGAAATCCGTAAACTTAAAACGCCCGAAACCAGATTTTTCCCAATTCCAATTTCAAAAACCTAACTCTCCCTCTCCAAAAACCCACGAAATTCCAAAAATTTGCCCACAAATCCTCCACAAATTAAACCCAACCACAACCAAAACTCTTAAATTCCTAAAAACCCTTAGCTATCTCAAACAACGAAGCTCCATTCCATAGCCTCAAACCACCAATTGAAACAAAAACAACTTGAATCTTCTCATAAAAAGGTAATCTTTTCTTCTTGAGTCCTTTATCAAGTCACGAGGTAGTAGTTTGAAGGAGTATTGTAGTTGAAGTAGTTTGGGTACCAAAAGTTGATTGTGAAGTTTGGAGAAAAGAGTAGAAAATGAGTGTGGGTATTGGGTAAGAATCAAGTTTGGGGTGTTGTCTGCTAGTTGTAGATTGTGTAGAAACATTTGTGCCACTAAATTGAAAGCTCCAAACTATTTTAACCATGGCCACCAGAAGAGAAGAGGCTCCACATCCACCCCAACCCCACATTACGATAATACTAGGTTTGTGAGCTACTAAGCCTTCCAAAGATACAAAAGCTTGATACTGCACTTTAATACCAGAAAGGGGAATGGACTACCAGAGGGAGTAATATGGGGAAGAAGATGTTTATGAGCCCATTCGGGCGATGATTGAGTTAAGGGGGTGGAGGAGATTCGTAAATCCGGAGAAGATAGCACCAGTAAACACAACAATGGTGCGTGAATTTTATGTCAACTTTCCGGAGAAGGTGGAAAGGGGATGCTTTGTTAGGGGAGCTTATGTGTCTGTGACAGCAGAGGATGTAAATGCACAATTGAAGACGGTTGATGTTGAAGAAAGAAGTGATTGGAATTACTTTAGAACATGGTCTAGAAGCACCGACCGCATCGACTGGAATGCCGTTGCAGACACCGTGAGCTACCATGGGGCTGTTTTTGATATTGGAAGAAATGGATCAAGAGCACTGAATAGGTGCCAATTCAACAAAGTAGCCAAATGTTGGCTATATTTCGTCAGCGCCCGCATGATTCCATCCACGCACTTCACCAGAGTGCCAGAGGATAGGATTAAACTGATATATGGAATTATGAGGGGAATGACGATTGATGTGGGGAAAGAGATAGTGCAGAGCATTGAAGAAATCAGCAGGTTAGTGACAACAGGTGGATTGGGACATGGTTCACTTATTACTGCCTACGCCATACGAGCGGTCCCAAAACTACCCACCGACACTCATGAGAAACCAACCGCGGTGTCCCGTGGGATAGTGCACTCTTTCCTGCACTCCAAGCCCCCAAAGAAGTGACGGAGAGTACAACCAGCAGCAGCAGCAGCAGCAGAGGCCGCAATGAACGAGGATGAGCCTGAAATAGGGGCTCAATATGAGGCAGGACCTAGCCACCGGCCAACCACGTAAGGTAACCTTCGCTCACGATGGAGCGATTGCTTCAGAATCAGATGAGGATGATGCAGAGTTTGGACACAGTGATCCACGAACAACAAGAAACGAGGCAACAAATCAACGAGATGAGTTCCTTGTTCAGTCAGTGGTCCATGCACTATCCCATGCCACCGCCACCACCACCGTTTTAGCCAAAGTCTGTAAGTGTCTTATTTCTTTTATTGTCTTTGAGTCTACACACATTGGGGACAATGTGTGATTTAAGTTTGGGGGTGTTTTATTTGTGTCATGTTATGTTTTATTTAAGTCTTTTTATTGTTTTTATGTATTTTTGAGTCACAATTTTTTTTCTTTTTGAGTCATAATTGTCTGTCAAAGATCATGTATGCTGTAGTTGCTAGAAATACCTAGTGAAGGAAGGTAAAATAATATAACGGAATTGAAGCAACTATCTAAACACCTAAGTTAGATATGCCAAAACTCACGTAACTGCCTCATTCGAGTTTCTTGCTTGAGTTATGCATGCTAAATGATAAATACTTATGTGTTATGATTGCTTGTTATTTGAGGCGAAATAGTTAGGATATGCATGTTAGGGAGATGACTCAGGCATTTCTTTGATAACCAATTCTTACCATTTTTTTCTATTCCGTACTTTAAAAATATCCCTAGTCAGCCCCATTGTGCCTAAATTTGAAACTTCTTCTTTGACACCCTATATTCCCACAAATTGTACCATAAGTGAAAATATGAAATAGTGGAATACATTGTGTTAAAAAAAAGAGACAAAAAGAGTGAATAAGTCTCACAGACCCCAATACAAAAGTAATAAGAAATAGGCAAAAGCCTAAGTCAAAGGGTGCTTGTCATTATTATATACTTCACTCTCCCAAAACAAAAGAGGAAAAGATAGAATCGAAGTGAAGGAAAGAACAAAAGAAAAAGGGAAATCTCAAAAGTCAAGAGCTTATGGTACACGAAATGAGCCTAAATTGCTTATTTTTACCTACCTATACCTAAGCCTACATTGCAACCCTTAAAGTCCTGAAGATCTCTTTTATGCATATCCAGAATTAGTGGAGAATAGCAAGTAAGCATGTCATAGGAATTCTTGAATTTATATGCATGATTTAGTATATTGACTTCCATTAAGCATGATGAATATGAGTTTGCGAAATATCTAGCTTCATGTGTTTAGTGTGCTGAAATTTCATGCTATATGTTCCTGCATATTATTTTGCTAACCTTCATGTTTCTCTAGTTAACTCTAATGCAGCAAAAGTGATCAATGACAGTGTGTCTTTTATTTTTGTTCTTTGAGTCTTTTATTTCTTTCTTTCTATCTTTGCTCGAGGGCGAGCAAAGGTTAAGTTTGGGGGTATTTGATCGGTGTATTTTATATACACATTTTGAGTCAGTTTTAGTTAGTCTTTTGTCCCGTTTTGCATATATAAGTGTCGTATTAGGATAGTTTTTCCTTTCTTTTGAGTCAAAGTGGTTAAAATGGCCAAATGGCGGAAAATGAGCTAAAAGAGGAGATTCCAGAGCTAAAAACAGAGAAAGTGGCGAACGAGGCTGAAACTCAGCCGGCGGCGCTCGCCTGCAAGATGCCGCGCGCGCCACTATCCAGAGAGGCTGCAGAAGACCTGGCCGCGGCGCCATATCGCAGCGCAGTGCCGCGACGCCTAAACATCCGAGAAGCTACGGTTGCAGCCGCGGTTCTCGCATGCCAGAATCGGGCCGCGCGCCAAATCATCCGGACGGATTGCGGTTCCGCGCGCGCTTTCTCGCAGGGCGCGCCGACGCGGAAAAATAAGGTTTCCAGACGGATTTTGGGCCAGGCCTGCAGGAAAAAGTTGAGGCGGTTTTCAGCCTATAAAAGGAGAACCCAGGCGCTTTTAAGAGTTCCTTCGCACAACACAAGGCTTCTTGCTGAGATCGAGACCATAGTTTAGTAAATTCTTTTCCTTTTCTTTACTTTATTTCAGTTTTTGTATGATGAACATGAGATTAGTTCTTGTCATGTCAATGGATAGGAACTAATTCCTCTATAGGGCTTTTCATGTTGAATCTCTAGAAACTTATGTTATGATTTAATGCATTCTTATGATTATTCTTCTTCTTGTTGAGATCTATCCAATAATTGAATTGAATGCTTGGTAGTTAATTGACAACTAATTATCACTATATGATTTCTAATCAGACTCCGAAAGGAGGGGATTGTGAATATGCTGTAAGTTGGGTAGACATTCTTGGATTGGGGATGAAAATACCTAAATTATTTATGTAGCGTTAATGAGAGGCTTAAAAACCCTAATTTTGCGCATGCGCGACTCGCTAACTAGGTTCTTGTTCTTAATCCTCCTATAGAGTTATCCTTATCACCAAAGGTAAGGTGCACATCTGGGGTTGAGTGTTTATATAACCCTAACGGAGTATAAAACGATTTCGTGAACTCCGCTTTCTCCAAAAGAAGACCATAAGTTATTGCATTAATAAGTAGCATAAGCGTATAGTGAGGAGACGTGGAAGCCCTATTATCATCACAACTGAAGTAAAACCTTATAGTTAAAATAGCTTTTATAATTCTTAGTTATAAACAACAAATCCAAATATCAATTTACCAAATAGATACCAAAAAAAATAGATAGTCGTAATTGAACCCTAATCTCGAGGACGATATTCGGTCTTATCAAGACTATACTACTTGTCACGATAACGCACTTGCGCTCAAAGTGTGTGCATCTTACCGCATCAAGCAAACAGGCAAAAAGATTGGCTGGAACAATAAGCTAGATGAATTTAACAACGCCATGAGAATGCAAAATCTACGCGAGAGGGTCAAAGCATACGACAAGAATTTGATCCGTAAAGAGCTACAACATGGGAAACAAAAACTCCTATTCAATTCAAGGCTGAGATTGTTCCTGTGCAAGTCAAGTCCGGACGGTCGGGCCATTTGTCAGGAAAAGGTGTTTCCCTATGGTGCAGTCGAAGTGAGAGGAAAAGAGGGCGCACCATTCAAAGTGAACGGACAGAGAGTGAAAACATACTTGTTGAATGACATGGAACAAATCAAATTTGTGATCCGTTTCAAGTCATAATAAAGAGGAACCGGCGTCCGGCTAAAAGACTTTAAAGACAACGCTACTTGGGAGACAACTCAATGTTTAAATTATGTAATTAGTTTAAATAGAACATTCTCACTTTTGATATTTTTGGTTGTGTTGTGATGATAGGTGAAGGAAATTGGACATGAAGCACGGAAAAACGGTAGAAACATGAAATCGGGTCGGCACCACGGTGCCATTTTGCAGTTCGCGGCCGAATATTCGTAAAGGTCACAAGATCGCGCAGATCGCGCCGATGCGCGATTTCAGAAAAATAAAAGGCCCTAAATCACCAAATCCCTTCCCATAGATACCATCTCAATGCAACATCCGCCACAATCGTCTCCATCTTGAGCCGCTATTGTCTGTAAGTCGTCCCCTTTTAATTTTTGAGTCGTTACACATTTGAGATAATGTGTCGTTTAAGTTCATGCGGGGTGGAGGGTACTTATTTTATTTTTGTGTTTCTGTTTTTGAGTCATCGTTTTGATTGAGTTTTTGTGTCTTTTATTGTGTCTATATGAGTCAATTTTATTTATGATCATGCATGTTGTAGTTGTTTGAAACGCCTATTGAATTAAGTGGGACAATGTAATGGAATTAGAAGCTAAAATCTGTGTGCTTAAGTTAGATATGTCAAAAATTCATGACTCTAATTATTTGGGATAATTGTGCTTAGCCTATGTGTTGTCAGTTATGGAAAGAAAGGTTGAAAATGTCTAGAAAATCTGTTTGATTGTTATTTGAGGCGAAATAGTTAAGATGTACAAGTTTAGAGAGATGATTCAGACATTTCTTTGATAGCCCTTCTGACCATTCATTACCTACTCTGACATAAATTGTATTCTTAGTCAGCCCGTTGAGACTAAAATAATATCTTTGTTTGACACCCTATGATTCCATGTTTGTGCCATAAGTGATAATTGAAGATTCTTGGAATAAAAAAAAAGTGTTGAAAATGAGATAAAAAGAGAATGAAAATTTGATGCACCCCAATGAAAAATATGTAAAAGTCTAAGTTTGGGTGCTTGTTATAATGTGTCTCATTCTCTCAAAAGAAATGAGGGGAGATAATAGGTATGAGACTAAAAAGAAAGTCAAAAAGAAGGAAGAAGAAGTTGAATGAAAATAACTTATGGTATGTAATTTGAGCCTAAAAATGCCTATTTTTACCTACCCCCGCTTATGCCTACATTACAACCCTTGAAAGTCCTGATGATCTTTAATATGTATGTCTATGATTAGTGGAGAATAACAAGTAAACATGTCTATAACATTTAGGAAAAGATGGAATGAAATTGACATGCATAGGTTAGGTGTTTGTACTTCCATTGATTATGATTGAAATGAATTTGCGAAATATCTGACTTGAAATTCTAGATTGCTAAATTCATGCTATGTATGTTCCAACATATTATCCCAACTAACATTCATGCTTTTCTAAGTAACCTTGTGCATCTGCTTGATTAGAGTCTTTTGAGTCAGTTTTCTTTCTGTTTCTTTGCTTTTGTTTTGATCTTTGCTCGAGAGCGAGCAAATGTTAAGTTTGGGGGTATTTGTTAGGCGTATTTTGTATACGCTTTTTGAGTCAATTTAGTTAGTATTTTTCCCATTTCCGTTTAAATAAGTGTAGTGTTAGGGTCGTTTTCCTTTCTTTTGAGTCACAACGGTTCAAAAAGACAAAATAACAAAAATGAGCGAAAAATGGGCATACAAGGAGGGTCCCGAGGCAGCAAAAGGTTGATAATTGGAGATTCGGACGAAGGCAAAGCAGTATCGCGACACCCAGCAGCAGGACCGCGGTGTCAGATGATCAGAGAACCCGCAGGACTTTCGGCATCACAGTGCCATTCTGCAGAACCGCGGTGTCAATGCGGGAAATTCAGAATCCGAAGTAAATTTGGCCAAGGACAGAAGGGACCAGAGAGCACTAAATTTGCAACATACTTAAGCCCTAGGGATGATTCCATTGAAGGGAGTTGAACATTCTATCACACAACACAATTGAAGACAACTTGGAGGCTACCATTGGAGACCTAGTTCTAAGTACTTTTTCTTTCTTAAGTTTTCAATTAAGTTTATGTTGGTATTTGTATTAGTTCTTAGCATGACTATGGCTAGGAGCTAAACACTTTATTAGGGCTTTCCTATTGAATCACTTGAAACTCTATTTCATGAATTAATGCATCAGTTTGATTTCTTCTTCACTTGATTAATATTTATTCAATATTGGTATGAATGTTTGATAGTTAACTGGAAATTAATTATCATAATCTATATGATTTCGAATCAAGAACCGAGATGAGAGATTTGGATATGTTGTAATTGAATAGACATAGGTTAAAATCGCGGACGAAAGTACCCCGATATTTGTGTAGCATTATAGGCTATTGTTCTTAATCCTCATATATGGTAAATCCTATCATAAAAATATAGAAGAGTTCTGCACTGAGGTTGAGCGATTATATATCTTAACCGGAATATAAGACATTCTAGTTAACCGATATCTTAACGTAGAAGAAAAATTCATTCTAGTTGCATTAAGGATTGAAAAGAGTGGATAGTCGAGGATATTGGAAGCCCTGATTCCTTCATAACTGATTAAACCTCAACAATTTAGTTTACTTCTTGCAATCATTCTAATAGTTAGATAAAAACTCAAATCAATTATCGTTTGCCAAATAGATAATTTAGAATAGATGTTCGGTAATTAGAAATCAGTCTCTGTGGATGATAAACTCGGTCTTACAAGACTATATTACTTGTAACGATACGTACACTTGCGTGAGCACGTGAAAATATCCGCCTAACAGACATGAAGGTGATTCCTTGGCCTTGATGCAGGTTCAGTGACTTCTTAAGTAATCCTAGAAACCAATTCCAAGTGACTTTGTTTTCTTTAGAGATTACTACCCAGGCTAGTGGATAAAAATGATTTATGAAATCTTGATCAACAATCACCAACAGTTGCCCTTTAGCCTTTCCTTTCAAGAATGTGTCATCCAATCCTATGAAAGGTCTTAGCCCACTACTAAATTCATTCTTCATTGAATTAAAACATATTTACATCCTTAGGAACTTTTTTATCCCTTTTTCAAGTGCATCCCTAGATAGGTTGATTACAACATCACTCCGAGGATTGCTATTTCTCAATTCATTGGTTTAACTCTCTAACTTATTGTACTCATCATTGTAACTACCACCAAGTTCTTTAAAAATCATCCTCTTTGCCCTCTTACACTTTTAATGACTAACATTAACATTGAAGGCTACTTTCAGTTCTGTACTCATCTCTTTGACCTTCACTTTTGGATCATTTTGTATCTTCTTTCGAAAGTAATAAGCTATTGTATTAGAATCTGCTATTTTGTATTCAAAGGCTAGTTGACAGTTGTGCTCAGTGATCAATTTTTTAACTGAAACCCCCAGTCCTTTCTTACATTTAGATATGGAACACTTAAACTGTCAGCCCTCAACACACTTGTAGCTAACCCTAGATTTATCACTTTTCAACAGTACTAACCCTTTATTTTCAGCCAAGGCATAAATGTTCATAAACATTCTAACTTCAAAGGTATCTTTGAAAGACATCCCAGGATAAATTATTTTGAAATGCTCTAACTTAAGTGTAATCTCCTTTTTATTTTGAAGTCTAATAAGCTCTAATTCTTCAAGATCAAAATCACTATCACTAGAATCATCATCAGAAGAGTTTAATGCTTCATTGACACTGTCACAGTCTGTGCCAACCTCAACATAAATAGAATAACACTCAGAATGATGTACAATGTTAGTCACATATATCCCTAATTCAAATTCATCTATAACAAATAGATTAATCACCCAAAAATCATCACTAACAAGATATAACAATGTCCTAATCCCTATATCAAATTCCATCTCATAATATTTTCTAGATGGACCAGTCACTACAAGTTGTTGAACCCCATAAAAACTTAAATTCTTAAATTGATCTACCAAGTCTGAAAAAACATAGAAGGTCAGAGTAATACCTTTTTCATATGTGCACAATTTTTTTGAATAGATCAACTTTGAAACTTCAATCCACTATCCACCGTAGTGAAAATTCACCACAAGTCTTACTATGACTATGATCTGCAAAACAGACAATAAACAATAAAAATTCAATTACTTTTGGCAAAATATACAACAAATAATAACACTAGTGATTTGATTAAAGTTAAGTACATAAACAGTAAATTTAATATACGAAAAACATGTAACAACACTTGAGTACATAAAATAAATGTTAAATGAACAAAGGAATAAGTCAACAAAGAAGGTAAAAGAAAAAAAAGAAACTGCACATTAAATACCTAAGAAAAAAACAAAGGAACATTTATTTTAGTCAACAAGAAACAAAAAAGATCAAATGGGGACCACATAATAAAGAAATGCCCAAAGTAAATTTTCTAGACAAGACAATAAGAAAAATAACTTTAATCACAGTGAGTGTCCCACTAGAAGAGACCAGCTGCATATTCAATTCGAATTTATATATCCAATGTGTTTCTTTCAACATAAAAAACAATCAAAGTGCACATGTATTTCAACAACCAAGCCTAATACCACACCCTAAACTACCTATATACATACAAAATGTATTTCAACAACCACACATTATTTTTTTAATGGATTCATCTTTTGTCTATTCAACTTGTCCAACCAATACATATATAAGAATAGTAACCAGAACTAGTAAGGATCATGAACATTTGTTAACTTTAGGAAAACAACATTGCACTATTGGATAGTACATTTGTTACTCAGAAAATGAGGGCTGAAGTTAAGAATTCTAGATAAAACCATGAACACATAGCGATACAAAATATATGAAATTCATTGACAAACAAATTGTGCTATTAAAAAAATTTGAAGACAAAGTGAAATCAAAACAAAAAACACTACAAAATGAAACACATACGAATGAATGCTAAACCCGAACGAACACACACAACACGTCAGCAAATTCGTCGAAAGTTGAACAAATGCGAACACAATAGAACCTAGCACTATCGATTAGCAAGGAAAATGAAGAAATTCCGTACCCCTACACCCAATTAGCAAAAGGATAATTTTTAGGGTTCAATTCAAATCGATTAAGAAAGGGTTCAGATCGGGTTGAAGCTATTTAAAGTAACCCATAACGGGTTACGGGTACGAGTTAAAAGAGTTAAGTGAGCCGACGTAAATCCGACGTGGCGTCCAACTCACATATCCTTCCATCTAAAGGCAAATTTAACAAGTTTGCTAACGGAAATGATATATTTGATCTCAAAGTTTGATGGAGGGCAATGTTGTTCCATAAAACATAGTTGGAGGGCAAATTTGACCCTTTCCCCTTGCTAATACCATAGTTTCCTATGCATTAGGTATGCATAGCACCAAATAGGGTGTGCATTAGTTATACATAGGTTCAAAAAGTGTACCAAACACAGTATAATTTCTATAAATAAAGGGTTTTCTCACCGAATTTCAATGAAAATTTTGTGCTATAAAATATGATTTTCCCACATCATTCCTAGCGAACCAGCTCATTAGAAATTAATGTGAAAATGCACGGTGGGAAACATGTTCCCATTGAAACACTGAAAAACTTTTTAATTTTTTCATTTGTGTACATTACTATGTAAGTTTTTTCTATCGACATTCAGGGAAAATAGTCACTAAACATTTTTAGTGGAAAATTTAGTAAAAAAATAGTAATTTTCTAAAAGTATATTATTAATACATAAAATTAATGCATGCATTTCTAAAGTTTCCTACTAATAGTGAGCTTGCATTGACTAGTTAATTTGACTTGGTATAGCGCGTTGCTTGATATGTGGCATAATGTTATTGACTATTTCATTTGATTTGGCGCCATGTAATTTAGCACGTGGCATGATACGTGCCTTAAGATGAACTAATAGATATTTGGACTTTGAGCGAATTAATAAGATGGTCTCATCATTGCACGTACTTGCCTAGATGAATTTGGACCTTATATTTAAATTCATCGTCTTTTTAATTTTAAATTGTATTTGATATTTCTTGAATTTAAGAATTTATTCAAATTTAGTATGAACTTTGATTCAATAAAACCTTTACGTCTACAAAAGGAATCTTGCTTGTGACGTTAGGGACAGGGTTGCCATCGAATGTATAGTTGCGGTGATTAAGTGGATTTAGAATTTAAAATTAATAAATTTTTATAACGATCTCATATTAATATAAACAATAATAATCCGACCAACTAATTGGATTCGAACAAAAAATTCTTATACATTTGGTGAATCTTTTTAATACAAACAGAGAATTTAGGAGAAAGTTATATGTTCACGTGAGCTCGTAACTATTACCATATATCCGCTCCTAGTAATGTTCAAAAGTATCATTCATTTTGGGATAAACTAAAAAGGTAACGTATCACATAAATTAGGATAGATGAAGTAGATATTATCCAAACTCGTACAAATCACGTAAGTTGAATAGGAGTATATATTATCCAAACTAGAACATTTTACTCTCTATGTCCCAATGTATGTGCTTTTCTTCTTTATTGTATCCCAAAAAGATGATATTTTTGTCGGAAATAATGTGTAGCAACAAGGAAATGAGAATGTAACAACAATAACAAGTATGTAAGAAATCTGAAAATAAACAAATAAGAGGCTTGGTGAGTCGACTGAATTCTCAATCTATCCTTAAGATAATATTGTCCAGTATATCCTTTCAACGGTGTAATGACAACTTATCTCCCAAGATAAAACATCAATCAAACAAATGAGCAAAGGGAACTCAAGTGTTCGCTTAGGAAGAAAGATCTTTAAGTATTTTGTGATTGCAAGAGATGAAGACAATTTCAGAGAATTGTTAAGTGTCAAGTGTATTTTGCAATTGTGCCAAAGGCATCAATTTATAGATAGATGATTATATCTTCTCAATTAAACAAATGAATGGCCATCAATGTCAAGTAATGACCATTGATATTGAGGTTAATTCAGCCTAGTAATGGCTGAAATCAATAGCCAAATAATAGAGATTAATTGCTCCAATATTAGCCCAAAAATCAGCTTTAATTCGCCTCCAATGGTACAGAAAATTGTCGAAGCGCCGCGGCCCTTCGGGAGGGCACCGCGGCGCCTCAATTCCAGTAAGTCACTGGAACCGAAACGCCAATCATAGCCGCGACCCTTTGGGAAGGCACCGCGGCGCTTCAATTCCAGTGAGCTACTGGAATTGAAACGACATTTAGAGCCGGGGCGTTAGGAGGAGGCACCGCGGTGCTCCAAGCACCGCGGCCCTTCTCGGATCCACGACGATTTCTGATTCGTTTCATCTTTTACACATTTTCTTCCTTTCATTTACCAACGTGAAACCATTTGTCATTTGACCAATAACCGTCTATTCTCTTACGTCTCAAACAATTCGTATACGTACCGATATCTCTTCCATTTAAGGAAATTACGATTCTTGGCACTTTATGTGCACGTATGTGAAAACCATGTTTCCGACGTGCGGGCCCCCAATTGTTCTAGTCATAATTAATAGGATTAATTTTATTTCACGTTTAGTAAATTTCCAACAATCCCCTCTTGGAAGAGATTTTGGCGCACAAACGTGGTGCATTTCGAGCAATCACTCGACAGATCGATGTTGCATTTGAAGAGGTAGCCGTAGCTTTGAACCTTCCATAGTAGAATACCATCGGACATATTTACTACGCGGTGAAAGTGATGTCTTGAACCGTCAGTGTTTAGTATATGCCAAGACAATGATATCAACACAACATCTTTCCTATTCAATCCTTCTTATGTTTTTGTCCATCGTGGGCCGTGGAAACACTTGGATTCTTAAGTGTGTTCATTTGAGACGACCTGTCCTCTCACTTAAATAGGTGGTCTCCTACAAGGTATCCTGCAATACTCCGCTACACAAGCGTTAGGAACCATTAAAAATTTCCCCAACCTAACCTCAAGTATTGAGGATCATTAAAGGTATGAAAACTTATCCTTTACCCCTCTTACAGGTAGCACTTTATGTATATCACGGGACGACCTTGTATTATGTTTCTTATGAAGAAAACATTATCCGAAGTGCTCTTGCTTCCACCGAAACGCTCACGGAAACTTTACAATTTAGTTTTCTTATTGAACCTTATTCCTGGGATCTCCAGTATGTAAGGTTGGGTGCACACTGTATCAGTTCTTATTATTTGAGTTTTAAGCCCATTCCCCTAGACAGGCAGAACAACTGATCTTTGGGTATTCCCTTCGTCAAGGGATCTGCGATATTTTCCTTAGATTTTATGTAATCAATAAAAATAATACCCGAGGTTATCAACTGTCTAATGGACTTATGTCTCCGTCGAATATGACGAGACTTACCGTTGTATATAGGACTTCGTGCCCTTCCTAGAGCCGACTGACTATCGCAGTGGATCATTACAGAAGACACGAGTTTATCCCAACATGGGACATCCTCTAGAAAACCATGAAGCCACTCAGCTTCCTCTCCCACTTTATCTAAAGCGATAAATTCCGACTTCATCGTGGATCGGACAATAAGAGTTTTCCTAGAGGATTTCCAAGACACAGCTCCACCACCGATTGTAAAAAATATATCCGCTGGTGGACTTGATGTCGTCGCTATCAGATATCCAGTTTGCATCACTGTACCCCTCTAGTACCGCCGGATATCTCAAATAGTGCAACCCGAAATTTAGCGTGAAATTTAGGAACCGTAGTACCCTATTAAACTCTTTCCAGTGATCCTCACTTGAATTACGGGTGAACGTAACCAATTTATTGACTGCATGAGTGATCGGTGTATTTTATATACACTTTTTGAGTCATTTTTAGTTAGTATTTTACTCATTTTGTTGATGTTTAGTATAGTATTAGGGTCGTTTTTCTTTCTTTTGTGTCACATCGGTCAGAAATGGAGAAATGACGAAAAAAGAGAAAATGAGCTTAATTGAGATGGAATTGCACACAAAAAGGGCCAATAAATGAAGTCTAAGAAGTCCCGGTAAGCATAGAAGAGATCAGACGAAGTCCGGACGAAAAAAGGACGTCGAAGCAAAAAATCAGGAAAACAACGATGTTACACCCCGTAATTCCAGGACATGTATAAGAGGATGGACGCGAGAACACAAGACTTGAAATTGGTACGAAAGGAAGAATTGTTTTTCCGAAGGAAAATCTTCCGAACGTCGGAAAGGAAAAATGTTCATCGATGAGAATTGGATTCTCAAAATGCATTATTTGAAGAGTATGAAACTTATTATTATTATGAAAATTTATTTTTACGGATTTGGTCACGTAGGGCCCACCCGAAATTTTTTACGTTTTGTGGGGCCCACGAGGGTTACACAATTTTATGGACGAATGGGAGGGCAACACGTGTCACCCCCCACATGGTCTTGGACGAAATTGGGCAAGGGTGTAATGGTCATTGACCAATGTAGATGATCAAGTCTTGCAAGCTTGAGATAATTGACCAAGTCAACTTGCCACTTGTATGGATATTTAATTTCCTTCATCCTAGCCGCACATATGTTATTATATTGACCCTCCATTGTGTTATATATACTACACTAGTAGCAAGACTTAACTCCAACACTTAGAAAATTCCAAGACATTGTTCTTGTCCACAAGAATGCTCTCGGGTTTAGGGTAAACTCTACACAAAATTTTTTAGTTTGTGGTTCTTTATTCACAAGACTTTAACCCAAGGTCCCTAAGGGTATTGTAAGGATATCTCAATAGAAAGATCTCGGAAAAACGACGTTTTCACGTTAGTCGCAAGGAGAAAACCTAAGTCGTTTTCATAGTTTTGGATTGGATTTGGAAGAGAAGTTGGTTGTGAACTTCTAAGGTCTTCAAATAGCGGATTGGAGCGTAAAGGAAAGGAGCTAAGAATTACTAAGGAGCGACTTTGAATCTTTGAATTTATAAGGGCTTATCAAGGTAATAATCTTGTCGTTAAGTGATTAAAGATTACTTATTGTTGTAGTTACGAATATTAGCAAGCATGAGGTATGTATGTATTGAAGTTTGATAAGTGTATTGGCTATTGGAACCCTAATCCGAAACTAGTATGTTTAGCCCTTGAGATTACAATTCAATTTGGTTATTAGTTTAGTCGTCGCATGTTATATAAAGAAGGAATTGTAGTTGTTAAAGTTGTTTACAACTATGTAACATGTTAGACCTAAGAACTTGGATTGAAAAAATAATTGAAAAGGACTTTGTGTTGTTGTATATGTTAGCCGAGAATGACTTTGAATATTGAACTACTTGGTAGTAATTGTGGGGCAGAATTTTACACGTATTGTAAGACGTGTAATCCCCTTGATTGGTTGATGTATTGAGTCTTAAATGTGGCATGTTGGTTATTGATTATCGGGCCTTGAAAAAGGTGGAAAAGTACGTAGAAACAAAGGAGGTGCTGCCCGATTTTCCGTAGAATAAGAGACCGTATACTTAGTATTATTCTACGTTAGAAACTAGAAATTGATAGTCGTGTTGTGGCCATTATAGGTTGACAATTCTACGTGCAACGTATTCGACTTAGCTTGTGGATTTAGCCGAAAATGTACGTGAACCATCTCCTCTTCTTCTAGCATGATTCCTTACGATAAAGTAAGTAAATCCTACTCCTTAAATGAAACACTCCTTGTTTGTACTTGGATTGCCTAATATAGAAGTTGTTCTATATACTTCCTTGATGTACTTTGGATGTTTAAATTGGAAGTTGTTATAATCCATTACCTTGATGAAGTTTGGATTTTCAAAAGTGAAAGTTGTCACGCCCCGAACCCCGGGCCCGTGACTGGTGCCCTACCTGGGCACCCTTCTACCTTAACAACGCAAGTAAACTGCGGAAATTAAATAACACTTTTTTTTTAAAAAACCAACGTACGTGCAAGGGCAAAGCCGACAAGGCTGCCATAATATACATACTCAAAAGACACTACACTGTACATGAGTCCAATCCCACATATGAATACGCACTTAAGAGTTTTATCAATCGTATGACAAGGCCCCGCCGCACTCCATAATCGCATAAAGCACATCGAAAGAACTTATACCAAAAGATAAACTCCCAATGTAAGGAGCTATCCAAAAATCTGAGCAGGTCCTACACTGCATATCACCAAATCAAGACCTAAACTGCGGATTGAACGCAGCCTTCAAGGAGGTCGATCTAAGAATGTACCAAGTATGTGAGCGAAGTACTGTAATGAAATCATAAGATCTAAACAAAACAGAGACATGTATGATAGCCAACCTACAGATACAATACATAGGCATTATATCAAGTCGTGACGACGCCTCAAAGTCACTATTCAAATATAACTATGGGTCTCACGCCATAATATCAATCATTCCCGTGGATCCTTCCTCACCGCCGGCATCCATGATATAATGTAACACCAATAAGCATATCCAGCGAGTATCCTCGTGGTCGCACGCCTAATCCCACATCGTATAAGCATGACCACGGGTATACAAACAACCGAATCAAACCCGCTTCCCGGTCACGTGCCTTAATCCCACATCGTATAAGATGTCCGCGAGTATCCTCGTGGTCGCACGCCCGACATTCCACATCGTATAAGCATGACCATAGGGTATCCTCGCGGTCGCATGACCCGATCCCACATCGTATAAGCATGACCGTAGGTAACACAAACAACCGAATCTAACCCGACTCGTCATACGCCTTAATCCCACATCGTATAAGCATGTCCATGAGTATCCTCGTGGTCGCATGCCCAAGATCCCACATCGTATAAGCGTGACCATAGGTATCCTCGCGGTCGCATGCCCCGCATCCCACATCGATAAGCATGACCGTAGGGTACACAAATAATGGAAGATACCGTGGAATCTCACCTCACCGCTTGCACGCCCAAGTAAACTTACAACAAGGCAAACCACTCCAACCGAGAGTCGCGCAACGTAATAAAACATAATACTCGCACTCAAAGGCTATCACCAAAGACATATAGGCAATTCTCAATTAATCAAGCCAAAGTACTTATCAAGGCACACATAGAATAATTCTCAATTAAACAGGCCAAAGTACTTATCAAGGCACACATAGAAAAATTCTCAATTAAACAGGCCAAAGTACTTATCAAGGCACACATAGAATAATTCTCAATTAAACAAGACAAAGTACTTATCAAGGCATACATAGAATAATTCTCAATTAAACAATCCAAAGTACTTATCAAGGCATACATAGAATAATTCTCAATTAACCAAGCCAAAGTACTACGACGCATATCTCTTTCAAAAGACTCCTTTTAATGTAAAACCCCAAGATACTAACACCCGTAGTATCAAGGTGTGTCTATTTTTCAAAGTAAGTTACTACACTTTTAGAAAACTCATTTCAAAGCTTGAAATCAAGTAACTTCAAATCTTCACAATCTAGGCAACTTATGCCCAATAATCAAAATAGACAACTTTCTTAACCTTCCATAAATCCGTTATAACCAACTTCCCATAAAGTCGTTATAACCCTTTATGGTTTTAGACATATTCATTCCTTTTTATAACCAAGAGACTTATACTTAAAACCAAGTATCACATACTTATAAATCAAGTTCTTAACTTTCCAAAATACTTCAAGTCTCTTAATATTTAGAAAGCAAGTTTCTTCTACTTTTAAACCTCAAGTAACTCACACCTTTTAAAACAAGTTACTTCTCTTAAATCATGTCATTTCTCCTCTTTTAAAACAATTAAGTAAATCACTCCTTTGACTCCCCTAAAGTCATTAAAACGACCATTAGGTTTTGGAACTAAGACACTAGCCAAAAGGTTTGAAAACCACTTCCTTTTCAAGACTCTATGTACATTAAGTAAAATACTTTCACTTTTAAGAATCTCAACTTCACTAAGGAAATGGATTATACAACTTACAATTTAAACATCAAAGTACACTCAAGGAAGTACATAGAACAAATTCTATTTTAGGCAATCCAAATACAACCAAGGAATGGATCATTTAAGGAGTAGGACGTACTTTCTTGATCTTAAGGAATCATGCTAGAAGAGGAGATAGTTCACATACCTTTTCGGCTAAATCCACAAGCTGTCGAATACGCCGTGACGTAGAAGTGTCAACCTATAATGGTCACAACAAGACTATCAACTTCTAGTCTCTAACGAGAATAATACTAAGTATACGGCCTCTAATTCTATGGAAAATCTAAAAGACTTCCTTTGTTTCTACTCACTTTGCCACCTTTTCAAGGCCGAATACAATAACCAACACGCCACATTTAAGGCTCAAAACAAAACCAAACCAGGGGATTACACGCCTTACAATACGTGTAAAATTCCGCCCCACAATTAATACGAAGTAGTTCCATAATCAAACCATTCTCGGCCAACATCTAACCAACAACACTAAGTCTTTTCCAATCCTTTTCAAATTCCAAGTTCTAAGGTCTAACATGTTAAATAGTCATAAACAACTTCAACAACTACAATTTCCTTCTTACACAACATGCGACGGCTTAAACGAATAATCAACTTGAATTCCAATCTTAAGGCTAAACATGCTAGTTTTCGGATTAGGGTTCCAATAGCCAATATAATTATCAAACTTCATACTATACATCTCATGCTTGCTAATATCCATAGCTACAATCAATAAGTAAACTTAATTGCTAAAACGACAAAATTTATACCTTTCCAAGCCCTTAAAATTTCCAAGATTCAAAGTCGCGCCTTAGCAATTCTTAGCTCCTTTCCTTAGGTTCCAATCCGCTTCAAGCACTCCTTAGAGGCCTATGAAGAACCCATCTTCAAGTTCCAACTTCAAAGTTGAAGAACTCCTTAAGTTTCCGCCTTGCGACTAATACGAAAACGTTGTTTTTCCGCAATCTTTCTATTGAGATATCCTTAAAATACCCTAAGGGACATTGGGTTAAAGTCTTGTGGCTAATGAATCAAAAATACAAAATTTTCTTGTTGGAAATGGGACAAAGCCGAGAGCACTATAATGTGCAAGACAAGTCTCTCAAATTTTTCTAATCAGAAATGCCAAGTCTTACTACTAGTATACTTATATAACACATTGGATGGCCAAGATTATAACAAATGTGAGGCTTAGATGAAGATCACATGGATCAAGCCCATGTGGACAAGTTGACAAGTCAACAATGTCATGCTAGCAAGACTAATCTTCCAAGGTGGTCAATGACCATTTTACCCTTACTATAATTTCGACCAAGACCATGTGGGGGTGCCACGTGTCGCCCTCTCATTCGACCATAAAATTCCGTAACCCTCGGGGGCCCCACAAAATGTAAAATTCCTCGGGTGGGCCCCACGTGACCAAATCCGTAAAAATAAATTTCCAAAATGTTAAAGTTCCATACTCTTCAAATAATGCATTTTGAGAATCCAATTCTCAACAACAAACATTTTTCCTTTCCGACGTCCGGAAGATTTTCCGTCGGAAAAACAATTCTTCCTTTCGTACCAATTTCCAAGTCTTGATTCCTTACGTACATTCTCTTATACATGTCCTGGACTTACGGGGTGTAACATTCTTCCCCCCTTAGAAACATTCGTCCCCGAATGTTCTTAGTCGGTTGTCAAGCTATACAAACTCCGGCATAAACTCTATACTATTCCTATCAATCAAAACTGCACCAGACCAACGATGCCACACATGGCCACCACATAACACACGTGAACATAATAATGGAACTTCCGTCCGTGGTCCCTTCTCACAAAACTAGAAGGTTACGCCTTTTCCCAAACACGGATCCTTAGAGGTTCCTTTCTTTCCTTACTTGTCATACTTTCTCGCACTTTCAAACTCATCTAGTACACGACAAAATCTCAAATATTGTTTCGTTCCCAACTCGAGTTACTAATCAAACTTGGCCATATTGTTACTTACATTCCCGTTAAGGCTCTTACCGGTCCTTTCGACCTAGTTAGGTGGAACGCGTCCACGAACTCGCATAACGATCAACTAGACTTGGGCCTAGCACCTCGTGACCCTATCACATAGCGGGACCATTTCTAACCGACATCACCCCATTCCATACTATCGGTGACCCGAAATGAGTTCATAACCCGACTCATCGTCACACTTAACTTCTCATTCTTAGTCTGCAATAAATCTTTCTCTTATCTCAAGGTACGTCTCACCCTATCCTCCCATTCACTAGAGGTTCGTCACATAAGCCAAAGTATTTCTACTATACATCCTTCCCTATTGGTCTTACATCACATGGGCAATTACTACGTGTGAACTCTACACAACTATAGTCTCGCCACTTACCATTCTTGTCAACATTCTTAACTTTTCACTTTACTAATCAAAGTATCCCTACCTCTGGGGTACTATCACTTTACAACTCTAGCAATAAAGGGAAAACATATACGCTAGGGTAAAATCTGAATCTATCAATGCACGTATGATTCAAAAGAATCAAAATATACCTGTAACCCCGTGCGATGTCGCCTCCTGATCCTGCCCAGTAGTCACGTCATCTATGCGGTTCGAAGGACCGCCAGAACTATAAACTCCACTCGACTCTACCACGATCGCTACTATCTCAACACCGCTCGGGAACGCACAACTGTGGAGGAAAGGGAATCAACCATCGGCCTCATAGGCTGAGCCACCTCACCGGTGCCTCTTCTAAAAGGACATACCCTCCGAATATGGCCCGGACGGCCACAATAATAACAACCATCTGTGTCATAACGGCATTTCCCCGAATGACGCTTACCACATCTGATACACTGAGGAATAGGTGGCCTCGACCGAGAAAGTCCTCTGCTCCTCTGAGAACTTCGACCCCTGGAGCTTGGACCGGCTCCTAAATACCTCGTGGGGTCAAATCTCCCACCTGTGAGCTGCGGGGGTATGTACTGGGTAGGCTGGGATGAATATCTCACTCGCCTTTGAGGCACTGCCCAAAACTCACCGGGATAACCAACCGGTCTAGCCCTCTTACGCTGATCTCCGCATTGGCCCTCTACCCTCTGTACACCTGTCTGTACTGGCCGAGTAACCTCCTGCTTCTGAAACTATAGCACTGTTATCTTGGTCAATAACATAATGGCTTCCTTCATGACCCTAAAGTCTTCCCTAATCGAGAAACCGAGGCTCGTGCCGGGCCTCCAAACTGGCGCGAAGAACTTCGCCGATCGCAGACAACATCCAGATACCACAGGCACGAGCCCTATCAACTCTCTCGAGTCGACTAGTAGCTCGCTACTCCTTTGCCCTTACGGGCGGTGTTGCCTCTCGAGGCATAATCAGAACACAACAATACGTCAGAGAGGAATTATCTTACTAACACAACTCTATGGCACGATCTTAGAGTTAGAAAAATAGAAACCAACTCCTAAATGTCCTGTAGCCTCCTGTTTATGGGTGTGGCGCGCAACACACCGATAATCAAGACTCTACTAGACACGGTCTGTAGACATTCCGAGGATCGATCGCTCGATACCACTGTCACGCCCAACCTCAAGCGTGGATGGTGCCCTACAGGCACCCTTCTACCTTACCAACGCAATTAAACTTAGGAAATTAAATAACAACCTTTTTTTTTTAAAGCAAACGTACGTGCAATGGCAAAACCGCCAAGGCTGCCATAATATACATCCTCAAAAGACACTACATCGTATACGAGTCCAATACCACATATGAATCTGCACCTCTAAGAGTTTTATCGAATCGTATGACAAGGCCCCGCTGCATCCATAATCGCATAAAAGCACAGATCGAAAGAACTTATACCAAAAAGATAAACTCCCAATGTATGAGCTATCCAAAACTCGAGGCGGTCCTACACTGCAGATCACCAAATCAAGGTACCTAAACTGCGGCGTGAACGCACTCCGGGCGAGGTCAATGCGAAGAATGTACCAAGTATGTGAACAAGAAGTACTATAATGAAATCATAATCTAAACAAAGCAGAGACATGTATGATAGCCAACCTACGATACCTGATACATAAGCGATTATATCAAGTCGTGGACGCGTGCCTCAAAGTCACTATTCAAATATAACTATGGGTCTCACGCCATAATATCAATCATTCCCGTGGATCCTTCCTCACCGCTTCGATCCATGATATAATGTAACACCAATAAGCATATCCATGAGTATCCTCGTGGTCGCATGCCCAAATCCCACATCGTATAAGCATGACCATGGGTATACAAACAACCGAATCAAACCCGCTCCGGTCACACGCCTTAATCCCACATCGTATAAGCATGTCCATGGAGTATCCTCGCGTCGCATGCCCCGGCATCCCACATCGTATAAGCATGACCATAGGGTATCCCTCGCGGTCGCATGACCCGGAATCCCACATCGTATAAGCATGACCGTAGGGTAACACAAACAAATCCGAGAATCTAACCCGACTCCTGGTCACATGCCCCGAAATCCCACATCGTATAAGCATGTCCAAGGAGTATCCCTCGTGGTCGCATGCCCCGGCATCCCACATCGATAAGCGTGACCATAGGGTATCCTCGCGTCGCGTGCCCGACATCCCACATCGTATAAGCATGACCGTAGGGTAACACAAATAATGGAAGCATACCCGTGGAATCTCACCTCACTGTCGGTACGTCCAAGTAAACTTACAACAAGGCAGTCGACCCTCCAACCGAGAGTCGCGACAACGTAATAAAACATAATACTCGCACTCAAAAGCTATCACCAGCACATATAGGCAATTCTCAATTAATCAAGCCAAAGTACTTATCAAGGCACACATAGAATAATTCTCAATTAAACAGGCCAAAGTACTTATCAAGGCACACATAGAATAATTCTCAATTAAACAGGCCAAAGTACTTATCAAGGCACACATAGAATAATTCTCAATTAAACAAGCCAAAGTACTTATCAAGGCATACATAGAATAATTCTCAATTAAACAAGACAAAGTACTTATCAAGGCATACATAGAATAATTCTCAATTAACCAAGCCAAAGTACTACGTACGTACATTCTTTTCAAAAGACTCCTTTTAATGTAAAACCCCAAGATACTAACACCCGTAGTATCAAGGTGTGTCTATTTTTCAAAGTAAGTTACTACACTTTTAGAAAACGCATTTCAAAACTTGAAATCAAGTAACTTCAAATCTTCACAATCTAGGCAACTTATGCCCAATAATCAAAATAGACAACTTTCTTAACCTTCCATAAAGCCGTTATAACCAACTTCCCATAAAGTCGTTATAACCCTTTATGGTTTTAGACATATTCATTCCTTTTTATAACCAAGAGACTTATACTTAAAACCAAGTATCACATACTTATAAATCAAGTTCTTAACTTTCCAAAATACTTCAAGTCTCTTAATATTTAGAAAGCAAGTTTCTTCTACTTTTAAACCTCAAGTAACTCACACCTTTTAAAACAAGTTACTTCTCTTAAATCATGTCATTTATCCTCTTTTAAAACAATTAAGTAAATCACTCCTTTGACTCCCCTAAAGTCATTAAAACGACCATTAGGTTTTGGAACTAAGGCACTAGCCAAAAGGTTTGAAAACCACTTCCTTTTCAAGACTCTATGTACATTAAGTAAAATACTTTCACTTTTAAGAATCCCAACTTCACTAAGGAAATGGATTATACAACTTACAATTTAAACATCAAAGTACACTCAAGGAAGTACATAGAACAAATTCTATTTTAGGCAATCCAAATACAACCAAGGAATGGATCATTTAAGAGTAGGGCGATTTTCTTGATCTTAAGGAATCATGCTAGAAGAGAGATAGTTCACATACCTTTCGCTAAATCCACAAGCTAAGCCGAATACGCCGTGACGAAGTGTCAACCTATAATGGTCACAACAAGACTATCAACTTCTAGTCTCTAACGTAGAATAATACTAAGTATACGGTCTCTAATTCTATGGAAAATCGGGCAGCACTTCCTTTGTTTCTACTCACTTTGCCACTTTTTTCAAGGCCGAATACAATAACCAACACGCCACATTTAAGGCTCAAAACAAAAACCAAACCAAAGGGGATTACACGCCTTACAATACGTGTAAAATTCCGCCCCACAATTAATACGAAGTAGTTCCATAATCAAACCATTCTCGGCCAACATCTAACCAACAACACTAAGTCTTTTCCAATCCTTTTCAAATTCCAAGTTCTAAGGTCTAACATGTTAAATAGTCATAAACAACTTCAACAACTACAATTTCCTTCTTACACAACATGCGACGACTTAAACGAATAATCAACTTGAATTCCAATCTTAAGGCTAAACATGCTAGTTTTCGGATTAGGGTTCCAATAGCCAATATAATTATCAAACTTCATACTATACATCTCATGCTTGCTAATATCCATAGCTACAATCAATAAGTAAACTTAATTGCTAAAACGACAAAATTTATACCTTTCCAAGCCCTTAAAATTTCCAAGATTCAAAGTCGCGCCTTAGCAATTCTTAGCTCCTTTCCTTAGGTTCCAATCCGCTTCAAGCACTCCTTAGAGGCCTATGAAGAACCCATCTTCAAGTTCCAACTTCAAAGTTGAAGAACTCCTTAAGTTTCCGCCTTGCGACTAATACAAAAACGTCGTTTTTCCGCAATCTTTCTATTGAGATATCCTTAAAATACCCTAAGGGACATTGGGTTAAAGTCTTGTGGCTAATGGATCAAAACTACAAAATTTTCTTGTTGGAAATGGGACAAAGCCGAGAGCACTATAATGTGCAAGACAAGTCTCTCAAATTTTTAAGGAGCTAAGTAACAACATTCTTACTTTAAGGAGTTAGAGAGAAGTTTCTCTCACTAAGAAAACGCTCTCAACGTTTCCCTTAGTTGCTCCTTAGGTTTCTTCCTCTTCTTCCCCCCCCCCCCTTAGATTTTCGTTTGATTCATTATGGTTTGATTGTTATTGTCCACAATATGAAAAAGTCTAAACGTTACACACGTTCTAGCAATGATTCAGGAGGTTCAGGCAAAGCTAAAGCTAGAACAAAGAAGAAAAAAAAGAATGGCAGTAGTCCAATAATTGCCGAGGAAAATCTTATTCCGGCAATCTCGGACCCTTCTGTGTTGGTTCATGTTACTCCAGACTCGCGCTTTCCTTTAGAAAATGTAGTAGATGATTCTATGCTACAAAGGATACATGAATGGGGCAAAAATATCGAAATTGAAAGCTTGGATATTAGTGAGTTTGAAGCGCGAACTTCCGGCAGACCATTGACGCCATAATGCTACTATGGTGGTTGATCATTCCACGCCAATTTGTTGGTAAAGGGATCATTTCGAAGAACTAGACAAATACTCCAAAGATTAGTACCCGACACTACCGAAATTCTCTCAGTTAGCGGAAAAGGGTTAAAATCTAGGCGGACATTGCAATTGGTGAAGCAAGACACGATGGCATTCTCGGCCCAAACCGGTCGTGGGTCAAAAGTTCTTGGCGGTCGTGCGGTGTTCATGGGTCCAAGAGTAATCATGTCTTGTTTTATTCGAAGTCAGTTGAAAGCATTGATGGTACTCCTATCCCCAAGAAGTTCAACACAGGTGTCAAGAGAGCAAACTTCAATGCCCCGGGAAACGATGTGACTACTCCTATTACGGGTCGGGTCTTGGGTCAGAAGGCTAAGGCGGGTCACGAGGATAACAATGATACTAGGAATATGCACTCTATGCAAGGATCAAGATCAGATGTGGAATACGAAGGGGTTTCTATCCCCAAGGACTCTAACGTCATTATTGAGGTGAAGGCGTCACACATTAACGCGGGTATCAACATGTCACTCACAACCACGGGCCTTTATGATGGTCTGATTTCCAAGGCGGGGCAGGGGGATAACCTAGGGACATTAACTACCCCCGTTTTACAAGGAGCTAAGTCAGTGGTGTGTTCTAACGTTTTTATTGAGGGTGCCGAGGCGTCGCACATTTATGAGGCGGGTATCAATGACTCTCTAATAACTCCGGGACTTTATGATGGTCTTGGTTCCAAGACGGATCAGGGGGACAATCTAGGGGCATTGACTACTCACGTTACACGAAGAGCCAAGTCAATTGTGAGAAACAAAGCTATTTCTATGTCCAAGGAGCCTAGGAACTCCATAACCATCAATGATGCAAGAGCCGAGGCGTCGCACATTTATGAGGCGGGTATCAATGACTCTCTAATAACTCCGGGACTTTATGATGGTCTTGGTTCCAAGACGGATCAGGGGGACAATCTAGGGACATTGACTACTCACGTTACACGAAGAGCCAAGTCAATTGTGAGAAACAAAGCTATTTCTATGTCCAAGGAGCCTAGGAACTCCATAACCATCAATGATGCAAGAGCCGAGGGGTCAGCATTGAATGAGACGGGATTCAAAGTGCCTTCTCGTGATTCAAGTCAACAACCCCAGATTTCTTTAAGTGTCACCAATGAAGCCTTCCCTACTTTAGCTAGTTTGCTAAGTGGAGGCAATCTCAAGAATCACAACACTCCTTTCGTCTTTAACACTTCCTCGGATTCGAGTAGAGTCTTTAACATCCCCCCTCTCTCATCTAACACCACTTCACTACTTCCTGAATTTCACAACACCTCACCCCTTCTATCTCCTCTTCCTTCTATTCCTTCTGAAAACCAACACAAATTCCCTACCCTCCCAAATGGCACGCAAATCATCTCTTCTATGCGGCCCAAGCTCACTCCCTTCTACCCTTCCCCCTCTGCCTATACCTCCAGATATACCTCCCAATGATTTACACACTAATGCATCTCCTAAACCACATCATATCCCTACCACGGCCACAACTCATAACAATCTTCCCCCAAACCATGGCAAAGGTCCCTTCCCTCCTAAAAAGACTTATGCTGGAGTCTTTGCGGGAACTAGGATTGAGGCAAAAGGTATAAAGTTACAATTTATTGAACAACAAGGGGCGGAAGTAGATATAGAAGCTGAGGATGAAGTTCCTTTCATAGAAACTTGGGGCTATTGCCTAATAGGTTGCTTCACGGGTCCTTTCCCGGGAAGAGAAGCATTGAATACGATTGTGAAAGGATGGGGAGTTAAATGCCGTATTATACCATATGGCAAAGGCTGGACGGTGTTCAAATTCATGACGGAGGAAGAGCGCACTAATGTACTTCACGGAGGCCCTTATATGGTCTACGGGAAAACCATGATGCTCAAGGCTATCAGTAAAGGAGTTCTTATAACGGATGATTTGTTTATGTACATTCCTATTTGGGTCACTTTCCCAGACATTCCCCTTTCTATTTGGAGTGCAACGGGCCTTAGTAAGATTGCTTCACGTGTAGGAAAACCTCTTTACACTGACCAATATACTAAGGAAAGGTCTAAAATGAACTATGCAAGAGTTCTAGTGGAAGTGGATGTTAGCAAGGAGCCGATAATGGATTTTGTCGTCAAACTCCCCGATAACAGAAGGTATACTCAAAGGGTAAACTATGAGAATTACCCGGACTTTTGCTATCATTGTGCGGCTTTTGGACACAATCACTTGAAGTGTAGGAAGCTGAGGGATGATGTCAACATTGAAGAAACTCCAAAAACACGCACATCGAGGTACCACAACAAGGATGATTACGCTCGTTTGAAGGTCAACAAAGTGCGGGTGGAACCAACCTCCTCCCCTCATCCACCAACTTCTCAACATCCCGTAGATGCGATAACTTGATGGACATTGAAGAAACCGAGCACACAACACCTCCCGTACGGAAGCTTGGGAGAAGTATCACGTCGCGGTCCTCCGGTTTTGGGTCATTCTGGCCCATCATGTTTGCGGGATTCTCTAGCAAAGTCCTCACTGCCTAATTCTCACAATGGCAGTACACAACATGTTAGGATGAGGGGTGAGTCAAAACATTCTGATTCTGAGATGCCTATGAACCCGCCACCTTCATTGGATGAAGTTACATCTGGCGATTGCTCGGAAAAGGCTCATCTTGTGTCAAGTAACGTTAACTTTGAACGCAGGAACATAGCTTGTTTGGTACACAAGTTATGGCTTCCAGCAACAAAGATGATGGATGGCAAGAGGTTTTGTCCAAAAGAATGGGCCAGCGATGGGAAGCGAAAGCGACTAAAGCGCGGAGGTGCTAATAAAACCTCATTTGTTTCCTAATGAAAATACTTTGTTGGAATGTCCGTGGTCTTTGCGGACAAAGGGATAGGGCTGCCACGCAAGCTCTAGTGTGTAGTATCACAAAACAGCATGACGCGGCTATGATTTGTCTATTGGAAACTAAGCTATCACAGCCAAGGACAGAGTCTTTCTCTACTCAAAGATTCAAAGCGTGGAAGTTTTGCTCAAATTTGGAATTCATTGGAGGCGGTAGAATGCTATTACTTTGGGATCCATCCAGGGTTTGTTGCGAAGTGTTGGGTATGGACTCTCAGCATATCCATGTCCAGGCAAGTTGCAATATAACACAAGTGTCCTTCCTTGCCACATTTGTGTACCCGGTTTATAGCATCTCGGATAGAAGGATGCTTTGGCATCACCTTTCTCACCTGGGCGTTGGCATCACTAAGCCTTGGATGATTATGGGAGATTTCAACACTTACTGCAACCCTAATGATAAGGTGGGGGGTCCTCCTCTCACGCCTTATGCACTTAGGGATCTTGGAGATTTCAGGAATTCTCATGGACTAGAAGATGCTCCTTCTTCCGGTTCCTTCTACACTTGGACGAATGGTTCGATTTGGTCTAAGCTTGATAGAGTGTTGATGAATCAAAATTAGAGTGATTTGACCCTAGAATGCACGGCCAATTTCATGCCTATGGAGCCTGTCTCGGACCACTGTCCTGTGATAGCCACGATTATTGCATCCTATAATGTTGGGAAACGCCCTTTCAAGTTCATGAATATGTGGCTTTCTCACCCAGCCTTTGAGAACATTATGACTTCATGTTGGAGACAAGACATATTGGGAACTGCTCAATTCGTCCTAACCTCCAAATTGAAATCCTTGAAGCAACCTTTAAGGGCTTTGAACATAAGTGACTTTGGAGGTATCGAACAAAGAGCAAAAAGGGCAAGCATAGAGTTCAAGGAGGCTATCAATGCACACATGGAAAATCCCTTTGATGAGGAGCTTAAAGCCAAGGTGAAGTCCTCAAGAGCTAGAGCAAACACCTTACTGGAAGCTGAAAGACACTTCATAAGGCAGAAGTCAAGACAGAAGCACTTGATTGGAAGTGATAGATATTCCAAATACTTTCATAGTTTGATCAAAAGGAGTAATGTCAGGAACTCCATTAACTTTCTTGTTAAAGCTAATGGTACTACCACTACATCACCAGAAGAAGTTAGGAAGTTGCTTGTTGAATTTTACAAGGATCTATTAGGTACTTCCCGACCCACTACCAACTTTGATCCTGATGTGTTCAGCTATGGCCCAAAGCTGAGTGAAGAAGAGAGATTACAACTTTTGCATTTCATCACCCCAAAGGAGATTTGGGAAGCACTCTCTGATATAGGCAATGACAAGGCACCTGGACCAGATGGTTATACGGCTGCCTTATTTAAGAATAGATGGAAAGATGTGGGCCATGATGTTGTAAGATGTGTCCAAGAGTTCTTCTCTACTGGAGTTCTTTTGAAGCAGGTTAATCATACCATCATTACCCTGCTACCAAAAACTGATCATGATCCCAAGGTAAATGATTTCAGGCCCATCGGATTGACTAATGTGATCTATAAGATCATCACAAAGATTCTAGCTAACAGAATGGCATTGATCCTTCCTTCTCTCATTGACAAATCCCAAGGGGCTTTTGTGAAAGGAAGAAACATGATGGACAACGTATATGTGGCACAAGAGCTTGTGAGAGGATTTAATAGAGCCAGAGTCTCACCAAGATGTATGCTTATGGTGGACCTTCGTAAAGCATTCGATACAGTCTCTTGGAGCTTCCTCGAATTGGTACTAAGAAGTCTAAAATTTCCAGATAGATTTACAAGATGGATCATGGAATGTGTTAGCTCAACCTCCTTCTCCCTTTCTATCAATGGTGAGCTACATGGATACTTCAAAGGAAAGCGCGGCCTAAGACAAGGTGATCCTATGTCCCCTACTCTCTTTATCTTGTGCATGGAATACCTCTCAAGGCTGCTTAAAATGAAGGCTGAGGCAAGAGCTTTCTCATATTTTCCAAAGTGTAAGAAATTGGGCATTACTCATCCGCATTCGCGGATGACCTCATGCTTTTGCCAAAGGAGATATATCTTGATTGGGATTCTTATGAATTGTCCGGAAGAGTTGGAGGTGCCTCGGGATTAACTCTTAACCCAGCTAAATCCTCTGTCTACTTAGCGGGAATGCATTCTACAGTTCGGGACTTGATATTGTCCAGAGTGGGTTTCGCCATTGGAAGCTTTCCGGTACGATACTTGGGGATCCCTTTGTCCCCAATTTCAGTCTCGGTGGATCAATTTGCCCCATTCACTAGTGCTATTTCGAATTACATTCAGAAATGGGGGCATCACACCCTTTCTTATCTTTGGTGTTGGAACTAATCGGTTGGTCGTCCGAGGGTTGAGAGCTTTTGGTTAGGGCACTTCCTATCCCGACCACTATTATCAACAAGTGCAGTCTTGTATTCAGTTCTTATGGGAGAAACCACCAAGAGTTGCTTGGGATATCATTTGCTTGCCTCAATGAGGTGGCTTGGGTCTTATGAACATCAAGGAATGGAATCATGCCTGCTATCCAGACGATTTGGCAAACTCACGGAAGTTGATTCTATGGGTCGATGGATCAATAGCCACTATTTGAGAGATATTACAATTTGGGACTATGAGGTACGTCGAGGACTCCCCCTTATTCAAAAAGATTTGTGGGATTCGCGACAAATTTGTTACTATCTTTGGTAGCCATGGTGATGCTATTGAGGGCTTTACAAAATGTTGTGCCAATGGTATATTTGATTCAAGCCTCGTGTATGATATCTTGCGCACTCCGCAAGCTAAAAAGCCTTGGATGTCACAAATTTGGAAAGACTTCATTCCTCCCAAATTCTCTTTTACTATGTGGCTAAATTGCGAGCGGTTAGCTACAAAGGATACTCTATCATTTCTCAACTTGGAGGATAAATCTTGCGGGTTACGCAAGCAAGCTAATGAAACAAGGGAACACCTCTTCTTTGCACCTATACACACATGATTTGGAAGAGCATAAAAGATTGGTTGGGTATTAGAAGAGAGATGACAACTGTTGAAAGCTCCCTTAAATGGATTAAGAAAGAACACCGCGGGACAAGCATTCGAGCCAAAGCTATTTTGCTTACTTTTAGCATAATGGTTTATGAGATTTGGAGGGCAAGAAACACAATGCTCTTTGAAGGCACAAGCTTTCCGGCAGAAGAGGTCATTGCAAGAATCAAAACAACATCTTATAGAGTTCTCTATGATTTTATCCCCTCCTGTAATGGCACCTTTTGAGTGACCACCCCTCCCCTCTATCTCTTCTTGTTTGCATTACGTTGAGGCTTGAGATACCTCAACGACTGATTGTAGCCACTTCATTTTCGTTATTAGTAATAATATTTGCATTTACCTAAAAAAAAAAAAAGTCTCTCAAATTTTTCTAAGTGTAAAATGCCAAGTCTTGCTACTACTAGTATGCTTATATAACACATTGGATGGCCAAGATTATAACAAATGTGAGGCTTAGATGAAGATCACATGGATCAAGCCCATGTGGACAAGTTGACAAGTCAACAATGTCATGCTAGCAAGACTAATCTTCCAAGGTGGTCAATGACCATTTTACCCTTACTATAATTTCGACCAAGACCATGTGGGGGTGCCACGTGTCGCCCTCTCATTCGACCATAAAATTTCGTAACCCTCGGGGGCCCCACAAAATGTAAAATTCCTCGGGTGGGCCCCACGTGACCAAATTCGTAAAAATAAATTTCCAAAATGTTAAAGTTCCATACTCTTCAAATAATGCATTTTGAGAATCCAATTCTCAACAACGAACATTTTTCCTTTCCGACGTCCGGAAGATTTTCCGTCGGAAAAACAATTCTTCCTTTCGTACCAATTTCCAAGTCTTGATTCCTTACGTACATTCTCTTATACATGTCCTGGACTTACGGGGTGTAACAAAAGTATTTAGTACATAGAGTTTTAAAAAGGAAGTAATTCCCAAATCTTTTGGCCAGTGCCTTAGTTCCAAAACCTAAAGGTTGTTATAATGACTTTAGGGGAGTCAAATGAGTGATTTACTTAATTGATTTAAAAGAGGAGAAATGACATGACTCAAAGAGAAGTAACTTGTTTTAAAGGTGTGAGTTACTTGGGATTTAAAAGTATAAGCTACTTGATTTCTAAAGTTAAGAGACTTGAAGTATTTTGAAAGTTAAGAAAATTGATTTGAAAGTATATGATACTTGGTTTTAAAAGTATATGATACTTGGTTTTAAAAGTATAAGTCTCTTGGTTATAAAAAGAATGAATTTATCTAAAACCATAAAGGGTTATAACGACTTTGTGGGAAGTTGGTTATAACGGTTTTATGGAAGGTTAAGAAAGTTGTCTATTTTGATTGATAGGCATGAGTTGCCTAGGTTGTGAAATTTTAAGTTACTTGGTTTCAAAGTCTTGAAATGAATTTCTAAAGGTGTAGTAAATTAATTTGAAAATAGACATGCCTTGATACTACGGGGGTTGGTATCTTGGGGTTTTATATAAAAAGAAGTCTTTTGAAAAGAATGGAAGTACGTAGTACTTAGGGTTAAAATCCCGGATTTTTATATAAAACGAAAGTGCCTTGATCTTATAAAATGAAATTCATTTTTGTATGATAATGAAAGTCTAAAGATTTTATGAACTTGCTTATGTATGCTTGTGATAGCCTTTAAGTGCAAGTATTATATTTTTACGCTGTCGCGACTCTCGGTTGGAGGGCCGGCTGTCTTGTTGTGAGTTTACTTGGACGTACCGACAGTGATGTGGGATTCCACGGGTATGCTTCCATTATGATTGATCCTTGGACATGCTTATACGATGTGGGATTCCGGGGCATGCGACCAGGAGGCGGGTTAGATTCCCGGATTTATTTGTATTACCCCATGGACATGCTTATACGATGTGGCATTCTGGGGCATGCGACCATGTTGGATATTGTTATTCCATGGACTAGCCCTCCATGAGATTTAGTGACCCAGGATGGTGCAGTAGAAACTTTCGTACTTGTCGATCGATGTTGTCGTAGGATGGTCTGGTAGATAGCTTTCGTACTTGCCCCCGTCAGTTCTATTGCACAGTTTGGTACGGTAGGCTCCGGTAGATAGATTTCGTACTTGCCCCGGTCATATCTCGTGACGACAGTGATGCAGTAGATAGCTTTCGTCTTGCCGATCGATTTTGACGCAGTGGATCAGTAGTTGGCTTTCGTCTTTGCCCGATCGATTTTATGATGCAGTGGATCAGTGGTTCGCTTTCTACTTGGCGTCTGATTTTAGGACACAGATGGGACTTGGTGTTCATGTATGCATATTGGTGTTATATTATATTATGGACTGCCGGCAGTGAGGAAGGATTCCACGGGCATGGTTGATATTATGGGCGTGAGACCCATAGTTATATTTGAGTAGTGACTTTGAGGTCATGCGTCCCTGACTTGATATGACTGCTTATGTATTGTGTAATGTAGTTTGGCTATCATACATGTCTCCTATTTTATATAGATTGCTATGATTTTATTACAGTATTTTCAGTTTCACATACTTGGTACATTCTTCGTACTGACCTCGTTCGGTTGCGTTCATGCCGAGTTTAGGTGCAGCTTGATTTGGTGATCTGCAGTGTAGGACCTGCTCAGTTTTGGATAGCTCCGTCATTGAGAGTTTATCATTTTGGTATAGATCCTTGATCTGAGCTTTTATCTGATTATGGGTACGGCGGGGCCTTGTCCCGTCATAGTTCAGTAAGACTCTTAGAGGTCTGTATTCATATGTGGGATTGGACTCATGTACAGTGTAGTACCTTTTATTATGTATATTATGTGGCAGCCTTGTCGGCTTTGCCATTGCAGGTTCGTTGGTTTTAAAAAGAAAAAAAAACGAGGTGTTATTTAGTTCCGCGGTTTACTTGTGTCAGTTAGGTAGAAGGGTGCCCAGATAGGGCACGATCCGAGCTTGAGGATCGGGGCATGATAGAGTGGTATCGAAGCGATCGATCCTCGGAATGTCTCGACCGTGTCTATTAGAGTCTTGATTATCGGTGTGTTGCGCGCCACCCATAAACAGGAGGCTACATGACATTTAGGAGTTCGTTTATTCTTCTCACTCGAGATCGTGCCGTTGGTGTGTTATTAAGATGATTCCTCTCGACGTATTATTATGTTACGGTATGCCTCGAGAGGGTAATGATCGCCAGAGGGCAAAAGCGATGCTTGAGCTACCATCGGACTCGAGAGTTGATAGGGCTCATGCCTGTGGCTTACGGATATTGTGCGCGATCGGCGAGTTCTGCGCCAGTTTTGAGGCCAGGCACGAGCCTCCAGTTTCTCAGTTAGGGGAAGACTATAGGGTCATAAGGGAAGCAGTTATGTTATTGACCAAGATAGCGGTGCTACAATTTCATCAGCATGAGGTTATTCGGCCAGTACAGACAGATCTACAGAGGGTAGAGGGCCAACGCGGAGATCGGCGTAAGAGGGCTAGACCGGTTGGTTATCCCGGTGAGTTCTTGGACGCGCAGCCTCAGCAACGAGTGAGATATTCGTCCCAGCCTACCCAGTACATACCCCCGCAGCTCACAAGTGGGAGATTGAACCCCACAAGGTATTTAGGAGCCGGTCCAAGCTCCAGGGGTCGAGGTTCTCAGAGGAGCAGAGGATTTTCTCAGTCGAGGCCACTTATTCCTCAGTGTTTCCGATGTAGTAAGCGTTATATGGGGAAATGCCGTTATGGCACAGGTGTTTGTTTTTATTGTGGCCGTCCGGGCCATATACTGAGGGTATGTCCTTTTAGAAAGAGCACTGGTGAGGTGGCTCAGCCTATGAGGCCGGTGGTTGGTTCCCTTTCCTCGCGGTGTGCACCCGAGGCGGGGTGTTGGATGTCGACGGCCGTGGTAGAGGTCAGGGTGGAGTTTATAGTCCTGGCGGTCCTTCGAACCGCATAGATGACGTGACTACTGGGCAGGATCAAGAGGCAACATCGCATGGGGTTACAGGTATATTTCGATTCTTTTGAATCATACGTGCATTGATAGATTCAAATTTCGCCCTAGCGTATATGTTTTTCCTTTGTTGTTAGTAGTTGTAAAGTGAAAAGTGAAGAATGTTGACAAGAATGATAAAGTGAAATGAGACTATAGTTGTGTAGGGTTCACAAGTTGTAATTACCCCATAACAGTGTGAAGACCGATAGGGAATGATGTATAGTAGAAATACTTTGGCCTATGTGACGAACCTCTAGTGAATAGGGGGATAGGGTGAGAAGTACCTTGAGATAAGAGAGAAATTTATTTCAGACTAAGTATGAGAAGTTAAGTGTGACGATGGGTCGGGTTATGGACTCATTTCGGGTCAGTCGGTAGTATGGAATGGGGTGATATCAGTTGGATATGGTCCCGCTATGTGATAGGGTCACGACGATGCAAGGCTCAAGTCTAGTTAATCGTTGTACGAGTTCGTGGACGCGTTCCACCGGAACCAGGTCGTGAGGGCCGAGAAGAGCCTTAACGGGAATGCAAGTAGCATAATGGCCAAGTTTGGATAGTAACTCCAAGGATTGGAGAACAGAAACAATATTTGAAATTTTTGTATGTATGCTCAAATAAGTTTGGAAGTACGAGAAAGTATGACAAGTAAGAAAAGGAAGAAACAAAGGTTAAAAGAACTATAGTGGTTATAGTTATGAGTAATGAATGTGCGTAGAGAAAATTTCCTTTTAGGCCATGAGTGGAGGTTAATTGTGATGATAAACACGCCTTAGGTTCAGTAACACTGTCCATAAGTGCTTGTGATTGAGATGCTACTAGTATTAGAGTTTACACCGGTTGGTAAACTAAGCTAGGCAGATTATAGGTTCACGTCCCAACTAGTTTGGTGACTAAGTGAGACAGAGAAGGGAAGTAACACGGGGGATCACATCAGTTACCTGAGTGGGAGTCCGACTGAAGGATTCAGATAGTGTTAGTCCCATGACTTAGAATACGACAGGGTCATCCCTTTATGAGGGAAAAAGAAAGGAACCTCTAAAGATCCCATTTTTTATGAGACTGTAACCTTCGAGTTTTGTGAGAAGGGACCGCGGATGAAAGGTCCATTGATATGTTTACGTATGTTATGTGGTGGCCAGGTGTGGCATCGTTGGTCTTGTGGAGTATTGATTGCTAGACATAGTTAAGAGACTATGCCGGAGTTTGTATAGCTTGACAACCGACTAAGAACATTCGGGGACGAATGTTTCTAAGGGGGGAAGAATGTTACACCCCGTAATTCTAGTACATATATAAGAGGATGGACGCGAGAACACAAGACTTGAAATTGGTACGAAAGGAAGAATTGTTTTTCCGAAGGAAAATCTTCTGAACGTCGGAAAGGAAAAATGTTCATCGATGAGAATTGGATTCTCAAAATGCATTATTTGAAGAGTATGGAACTTATTATCATTATGAAAATTTCTTTTTACGGATTTGGTCACGTAGGGCCCACCCGAGAAATTTTACGTTTTGTGGGGCCCACGAGGGTTACAAAATTTTATGGATGAATGGGAGGGCGACACATGTCACCCCCACATGGTCTTGGACAAAATTGGGCAAGGGTGTAATGGTCATTGACCAATGTAGATGATCAAGTCTTGCAAGCTTGAGATAATTGACCAAGTCAACTTGCCACTTGTATGGATATTTAATTTCCTTCATCCTAGCCACACATATGTTATTATCTTGACCCTCCATTGTGTTATATATACTACACTAGTAGCAAAGAATTTAACCCAAGGTCCCTAAGGGTATTGTAACGATATCTCAATAGAAAGATCTCGGAAAAATGACGTTTTCACGTTAGTCACAAGGCGAAAACCTAAGTCGTTTTCATAGTTTTGGATTGGAAATGGAAGAGAAGTTGGTTGTGAACTTCTAAGGTCTTCAAATAGCGGATTGGAGCGTAAAGAAAAGGAGCTAAGAATTGCTAAGGAGCGACTTTGAATCTGGGAATTTATAAGGGCTTATCAATGTAACAATCTTGTCGTTAAGTGATTAAAGATTACTTATTGTTGTAGTTATGGATATTAGCAAGCATGAGGTATGTATGTATTGAAGTTTGATAAGTGTATTGACTATTGGAACCCTAATTCGAAACTAGTATGTTTAGCCCTTGAGATTACAATTCAATTTGGTTATTAGTTTAGTCGTCGCATGTTATATAAAGAAGGAATTGTAGTTGTTAAAGTTGTTTACAACTATGTAACATGTTAGACCTAAGAACTTGGATTGAAAAAATAATTGAAAAGGACTTTTTGTTGTTGTATATGTTAGCCGAAAATGGCTTTGAATATTGAACTACTTGGTAGTAATTGTGGGGCATAATTTTACACGTATTGTAAGGCGTGTAATCCCCTTGATTGGTTGATGTATTGAGCCTTAAATGTGGCATGTTGGTTATTGATTATCGGGCTTTGAAAAAGGTGGAAAAGTACGTAGAAACAAAGGAGGTGTTGCCCGATTTTCCGTAGAATAAGAGACCGTATACTTAGTATTATTCTACGTTAGAAACTAGAAATTGATAGTCGTGTTGTGGCCATTATAGGTTGACAATTCTACGTGTGGCGTATTCGACTTAGCTTGTGGATTTAGCCGAAAAGGTATGTGAACCATCTCCTCTTCTTCTAGCATGATTCCTTACGATAAAGTAAGTAAATCCTACTCCTTAAATGATCCACTCCTTGTTTGTACTTGGATTGCCTAATATAGAAGTTGTTCTATATACTTCCTTGATGTACATTGGATGTTTAAATTGGAAGTTGTTATAATCCATTACCTTGATGAAGTTTGGATTTTCAAAAGTGAAAGTATTTTACTTGAAGTACATAGAGTCTTGAAAAGGAAGTAGTTCCCAAATCTTTTGGCTAGTGCCTTAGTTCCAAAACCTAAAGGTTGTTATAATGACTTTAGGGGAGTCAAAGGAGTGATTTACTTAATTGATTTAAAAGAGGAGAAATGACATGATTTAAAGAGAAGTAACTTGTTTTAAAGGTGTGAGTTACTTGTGATTTAAAAGTATAAGCTACTTGATTTCTAAAGTTAAAAAACTTGATTTCTAAAGTTAAGAGACTTGAAGTATTTTGAAAGTTAAGAAAATTGATTTGAAAGTATATGATACTTGGTTTTAAAAGTATAAGTCTCTTGGTTATAAAAAGAATGAATTTGTCTAAAACCATAAAGGGTTATAACGGCTTTATGGGAAGTTGGTTATAACGGCTTTATGGAAGGTTAAGAAAGTTGTCTATTTTGATTGATAGGCATGAGTTGCTTAGGTTGTGAAATTTTAAGTTACTTGGTTTCAAAGTCTTGAAATGAATTTCTAAAGGTGTAGTAACTTAATTTGAAAATAGACATGCCTTGATACTACGGGGGTTGGTATCTTGGGGTTTTATATAAAAAGGAGTCTTTTGAAAAGAATGGAAGTACGTAGTACTTAGGGTTAAAATCCCGGATTTTTATATAAAACGAAAGAGCCTTGAGCTTATAAAATGAAATTCATTTTTGTATGATAATGAAAGTCTAAAGATTTTATGAACTTGCATATGTGTGTTTGTGATAGCCTTTAAGTGCAAGTATTATATTTTTACGCTACCGCGACTCTCGGTTGGAGGGCCGACTGTCTTGTTGTGAGTTTACTTGGACGTACCGACAGTGATGTGGGATTCCTCGGGTATGCTTTCATTATGATTGATCCTTGGACATGCTTATACGATGTGGGATTCCGGGGCATGCGACCAGGAGGCGGGTTAGATTCCCGGATTTGTTTGTATTACCCCATGGACTACGATGTGGGATTCCGGGGCATGCGACCATGTTGGATATTGTTATTCCAAGGACTAGACCTCCATGAGATTTAGTGACGCAGGATGGTCTGGTAGAGATATTTCGTACTTGCCGGCCGATGGTCGTAGGACGGTGCAGTAGATAGCTTTCGTACTTGCCCCCGTCAGTTCTATTGCACAGTTTGGTACGGTAGGCTCCGGTAGATAGCTTTTGAACTTGCCCCGGTCATATCTCGTGACGACAGGCTGGTCTGGTAGATAGCTTTCGTACTTGCCGATTGTCGACGCAGCCGGATCTCGTAGTTAGCTTTACTTGCCCTGCTCGATTTTATGATGACGCCGATCGTGGTTCGCTTCCTACTGCCCGCATGCGATTTTTAGGACACAGTGGGACTTGGTGTTCATGTATGCGTATTGGTGTTATATTATATCATGGATCACGGCAATGAGGAAGGATTCCAGGCATGGTTGATATTACGGGCGTGAGACCCATCGTTATATTTGAGTAGTGACTTTGAGGCACGCGTCCACGACTTGATATGATCGCTATGTATTGTATCGTAGTTTGGCTATCATACATGTCTCTGCTTTATATAGATCGCTATGATTTCATTCTGATTTTCGATTTCACATACTTGGTACATTCTTCGCATCGACTCCTTCGGGCCGCGTTAACGCCGCAGTTTAGGTATGTAGTTTGGTGATCTGCAGTGTAGGATCTGCTCCGAGTTTTGGATAGCTCCATCTGCTCGTGAGTTTATCATTTTGGTATAGATCCTTGATGTGCTTTTGTACGATTATGGATACGGGCGGCCTTGTCCGTCATAGTTCAAGAAACTCTTAGAGGTCTGTATTCATATGTGGGATTGGACTCATGTATAGTGTAGTACCTTTTATTATGTATATTATGTGGCAGCCTTGTAGGCTTTGCCCTTGCAGGTTCGTTGGTTTTAAAAAGAAAAAAAAATGAGGTGTTATTTAGTTCCGCGGTTTACTTGTGTCAGTTAGGTAGAAGGGTGCCCAGATAGGGCACCGCCATGGCCCGGTTCGGCGTGACAACGCCTCAGCCATGCATACCGGGCATTGTGCGACATCGAAATTTCGAAAACTCTCGATTAGCGTCGTGGCGGATTGCGAATACGCACACGACGCGGTATTTTTGACGTTTTGGGCCGAATTTGACACATTTTCAGGGTCCAAAAGGGATAACTTTTCCTACCTACAAAACATAAAACCCTGCTCATTATATATAGCTAATTAGCCACCATTCTCCAGGATTCATTCCATTCTCCATCCATCATTCTACCACATTCCATCTTGTAAATATTCCACAACACTGTTACACCCCGTAGTTCCAGGGTATCTATGTGGGGACGTACGTACGAGAATACGACATTTAAATAAAAAGGAAGAAAGATGTGATTTTTCGACGGAAAAGTTTCCGGATTTTATGAAGGAAAAGGTTCGTTAAAGGGAATTGGATTACCAGATTTGGTATTCGGACTTTTTGGAATATTAGAGAATTATGGAATTTTATTTCCGAAATTGGTCCCGTGGGGCCCACGGGAGAATTTACGGTTTTGTGGGGCCCACTTTATTTTCGGATTTTTGGCATTACGGATATTTTCGGAAGATGAAATATTTTGGACGAGTGGGGGGGACACACGTGTCACCCCCATGTGGCCATGTTGGCCGAATGATTGGTGGACAAGTGGCAAGCCACTTGTCCCATTTTTGTGGTGGACATATGTCTCAAAGTTGTGGTGGACATTTGGTTGGAAGACTCCACTCACACTTGGACCCAATCTTCACCATACACTTGCCTTGATCTTGGCCTTTGATTTCTCTATAAATACCCCCCTTAAGTGCAAGACTTTATTCATCCCTCACTTGAAATAATTTCCAAGACAAAAATTCTCCCTCCCTCCCTTAGGTAATTCTCGTCCAAACACCCCCACCCTTTGTGTAGAAAATTCTTCAAGTGTTGGTATAGTCCCAAATACCTTAGCCTTGAAATCCCTTGTAGTATTCCAAAGTTATCTTTATACTAAGAGCCCGAAAATACTACTTTATTCCAATAGTCACAAAGTGAAACCCTAGAAAAATCTTCATAGCTTGGTTGAAGTGTTAAGAGAAGTTGTTTAGAAACTTCTAAGGGTTGCTTGGAGCGGGTTGGAGCGTAAGGAATTGGAGCTAAGCATTGCTCAGGATCGACTTATTAATCTTGGATAATTTTGGGCTTATCGAGGTAATGATCTTTGTCCCCCTATTGTAATTGGATATTACATATTGTAGTAGTTTAGAATTGAGTATAATATATATTGGAAGGATGATTATAAAGAATTGAACTGTATTTACATTGGACTGTATTTACAGTAGACTTGTAGTATTATTGTGGCAAGGTGTACACGTCCGTTAGACGGTAACCCCTCGAGTTGTTGGCTTGGTAGCGGGCCTTGATAGAGGAGGAGATTTATATGGTTACGGGAGGTGGAGGCCACAAATTTCCGTAGAATAAGAAACCTTGTACTTTGAAATGTGCTACAAAGAGATCGAGAAGTTGATAGACGTTTTATGACCATTATAAGTGGAAGTACTACGAGTAGCGTATTCTACTTGAAGGGTGGAAAAAGCTTGCAAGGTTATAGTACTTGGAGCATTTTGCTAATTGTCGATAATCGTCGCGAGGTATGTGAACCTCTTCCTATCTTTTCTAGCATGATTGTTGTGAACTATGTAGTACGGTAGACGTACGTGTGCTAAACGAATTTTGGTTGGTTTAAAACATAAAGTGTTATAATAGCTTTATGGGAAGTTAGTTATAACGACTTTATGTAGGTAAAAAAATGGTTTGTTGAGTTTTTAAAAGATAAGAGACTTGACTTATATTTGACTTGATATGAAATGTGAAGAACTTTAATTGTGTTAAAAAATGGTGAAACCTCATTTGTGAGTAATGAGTACTTGGTCTTTAAAAGAATAAAGTTTTACTTGATTTCGGAAATGGGAATAACTATCGAACAAGTCATTGCAGCGTTAATAAAGGAAAATGTAATGACAAATAATTATATTAAAACAAGTAGAATCTTCCATCTGCATAGAAGCTAAGATAAGACAAAATTGTATTACATTTCATAGATCATGGCTACTTTAATAAGAATCATTATAAACAAGTATTGTTTTCTTAAATTCCAAAGTAAGGAACTTGATTTCTAAAAGAAAAGAGACTTGAGAATTTGAAGTGTTTTGGTTTAAAAGAAAGGCAGGGTTTCGTCTTAAAATTGGTTTAAAATATAAAGTGTTATAATAGCTTTATGGGAAGTTAGTTATAACGACTTTATGAAAATAAAGAATGGTTTTATTAATGGATTTAAAATGGTAACTTGATTTTGGGAAAAGAGAAGTAACTTGAGTTTAAAAGTATAAGTAACTTATTTTCAAATATCGAACTTTTCTTGATGAGAAAAATATAAGTGGCTTGGTTTTAAAAGGTAGGAGTACCTTGATCTTAAAAGAGTTAGTTACTTGGGTTTTAAAAGTATACTTGACGTTGTTTTAAAAGTGTAAGCCACTTGGTTTAAAAAGTGTAAAGTACTTGATTTAAACATGAACGTGTTTGGTACTACGGATAATAGTATCAAGTTGTTTTTACGTAAAAAGAGATCTTTTTGAAAGGATTAATGTATGTAGTACTTTGGGGTTAAAACCCGGATTTGTTGTCATAAAATGGAAGTCTAAGAGTATGTTAAAATTGCCTATGCTAGTTGTGATAGCCTTGGTGGTATTACTATGTTACCGCGTCTCTCGGTTGGAGGGCCGGCTGACTTGTTGTGAATTTGTTGGACGTCTGCGTGTGGAGGATTCCACGGGTATGCTTCCATTTTGTTTGATCTTGGCCATGCTTATACGATGAGGATGCAGGGCACGCGACGAGACGCGGGTTAGATGCGTCACGTTTCATCGGATGTACCGGCGATGACGAGGATTCCAGGTATGCTTCCATTGTTATTATCACATGGACGTATCTACAGATGAGGATTCAGGCGTGCGGCCGTCTGAAGGTTAAACTCGGTATATTATTATTGTCACGTGGGCATGTCTACACCGATGAGGATTCCGGGCATGTGACCATTACTATTATTCCATGGGCTAGCTCCATGAAGACATGTCTACACCGATGAGGATTAGGGGCATGGTATATCGATCATTATTCCACGGGCTAGCTCCCGTGAAGACTGCAACTGCTATGAGGGTTGGCGAGGGCTCGTTATGGCCACGCTACACAGTTGAGGTATTCTGGGGCATGCGGCCGAGTATTATATATATATATATATATATATATATATATATATATATATATATTGTATATGTGTCGAAGTGAGGTAGGATGCCCTTGGCGGTCACATGGTTATATGCTACACCTACTGCCGTCGGTGTGGAGGATTCCACGCGGGAGGTATATATATGTATTGTATATGTATGCGACGGTGAGGTAGGATGCCACGGGCGCATCACATGAGTATGATTTATGTCATGGACTGCCGGCAGTGAGGAAGGAATTCCACGGGCATGAGTGATGACTTTGAGGGCGTGAGTCCCTGACTTGACATGACTACTTATATGTTGTACTGTAGTTTGGTTATCATACATGTCTCCTGCTTTATATAGACTATTATGATTTCATTTACTGATTTTCGATTTCACATACTTTGTACTGTTGATCGACCTCCTTCGGCTGCGTTCATGCCGCAGTAAAGGTACACGGTTGTTGATCCTCGCCATAGGATCACGATTCAGCGTTTTGGGAAGCTCCATTTCTCGGAGGCTTATCTTTGGTAGAGTCCCGTCATTGTAGGTACTTGTACATTCAGGGGTATGGCGGGGCCCTGTCCCGTCATAGTTGTGGTTACATTCTTAGAGGTCTGTAGTACTGTTGTGGGCAGGGTTTGTAAAAGGATATAACTGTTCGGGTTTTATGTATATATACAGAAAGGTGACCGTTTTGGTTAGCCTGTTTTCTTATATTTCATTGTTTCATGTCTTTGAGTTTTTATTTCACGGTTTTTTCTGATGTATTATCACTAGGGTGCCCGGGGTAAGGCACCAGTCGCGGGCCCGAGGTCGGGTCGTGACAAAAGTGGTATCAGAGCAGTTAATCCTCGGAAAGTGTCTACAGACCGTATCTAGTAGAGTCTTGATTATCGGCGTGTTGTGCACCACACCTATAATCAGGAGGCTATAGGATATTTAGGATTGGTTTCCATTCTTCTCACTCTGAGATCGTGCCTTAGAGCTGTGTTGTAAGTTGGACTCCCTCTGACGTATTCTTTTGTACCAGTTATGCCTCTACGCAAGGCAACCAGAGCCCAGAAGGGCAAGGCAGCAGAGGGAGCTGCGAGTAGAGCACAGAGGGTTACCAGGGCACAGGCCCAGTCTTTACCTAAGGTGGTACTTCAGATGGGGAGTTCTGCGACGCCGCTAGCCCCAGGGGAGTTTAGAGCAGCAGCAGTAGCTACTGAGGCTACGATACCTGAGTCTCCAGTTCCACGACCAGGAGCCGAGGATATGAGTTACAAGGAGATGACCCAGTTACTAGCTAGGCTTGTGGCTAGGAATGAGGGCGAGCGAGTCGGAGGTTCCGGTAGTACCAGTAGTTCACCCTAGATCCGATAGTTTGAGACTTCGGGACTTCTTGAGTTGCAGTCCACCCGAGTTCTATGGATCGAGAACTGAGGAAGATCCTCAGGAGTTTATTCGACAGCTGCAGCGGATCATGAAAGTGATCAGGGCCTCAGAGACAGAGTCGGTGGTATTAGGTTCACATCGGCTGCGTGATACTGCAGTCGACTGGTTTGATTCATGGGAACTATCCCGGGGGGAGCATGCGCCTCCAGCTGGTTAGGACGAGTTCTCAGAGGCATTTCTTACACACTTCTTGCCCTCGCAGATAAGGAGGGCTCGGGCAGATAGATTTATGATGTGTTAAGTGTTATATTCGGATAGCATTGTGTAAGATGTGATTTAGAAGCCTGGTTAGTGAAAAGGGTAAGTCTGGGGATGAGAAAATTTTGAACCTTAGAATTTATAACAGTTGAGACCTTAGATGTAAGGCCGTCTTGAGTAAAAGATTTTACGGTTATACTTTGTCGAAGTACTTAGTATGCGTGAACTGAATTTGTGTGATAATTCCATGGGTAGTGTGAGATGGAAGTGGTAGCTTTCATGACGTGAATTAGCAAGATTGTTCCGGATCGGGGAACGAGAGAGTTTGGCGCGATAGCGGGTCGGGTTGAGGCCAGATCGCGGGTCAACCCGCAGCCCGGAATGGGGTGGGATCAGTTTGAGGTGGTCCCGCTAGATGATAGGGTCACGTGGGTGCAAGACCCAAGTTTAGGTAACCGTTGTACGAGTTCGTGGATGCGTTCGACCAGAATCGGATCGTGAAGGCCGGGAATGGCCTTAAAGGAATTTGAGGCTAGTAAAATGATCAAGTTTGGAGGTAGTGACTCCAAGGTTTTGGAAACTGAAGCGATGACTGGAGTATGGTACGTGTACTAGAAAGAGTTCGGGTGTACGAGAAGGGTACGACGAGTAAGGAAAGAAGTGAATGTCTGTTAACAGAATAAAAGAGATCATTTTGTTGTGAAGTGAAGATGCGAAGGGAGTATCCTTTAGACCATGGGTGGAAGCTTTTGTGATGTTCGAGGTGATTCCTCGTTGGCTTGGATTGGAGTTTTGCGCATGTGTTGTATTATGGCCATGTGTCGCATAATTGGTTTCGTAAGTATAGTAGTGAAGACTATACCAGCGCATGTATGTTTTGAGACTTAGAAGGAACATTCGGGATGAATGTTTCTAAGGGGGGAAGAATGTTACACCCCGTAGTTCCAGGGTATCTATGTGGGGACGTACGTACGAGAATACGACATTTAAATAAAAAAGAAGAAAGATGTGATTTTTCGACGGAAAAGTTTCCGGATTTTATGAAGGAAAAAGGTTCGTTAAAGGGAATTGGATTACCAGATTTGGTATTCGGACTTTTTGGAATATTAGAGAATTATGGAATTTTATTTCCGAAATTGGTCCCGTGGGGCCCACGGGAGAATTTACGGTTTTGTGGGGCCCACTTTATTTTCGGATTTTTGGCATTACGGATATTTTCGGAAGATGAAATATTTTGGACGAGTGGGGGGGACACACGTGTCACCCCCATGTGACCATGTTGGCCGAATGATTGGTGGACAAGTGTTGGACGTTTTTGGTGGACAAGTGGCAAGCCACTTGTCCCATTTTTGTGGTGGACATATGTCTCAAAGTTGTGGTGGACATTTGGTTGGAAGACTCCACTCACACTTGGACCCAATCTTCACCATACACTTGCCTTGATATTGACCTTTGATTTCTCTATAAATACCCCCCTTAAGTGCAAGACTTTATTCATCCCTCACTTGAAATAATTTCCAAGACAAAAATTCTCCCTCCCTCCCTTAGGTAATTCTCGTCCAAACACCCCCACCCTTTGTGTAGAAAATTCTTCAAGTGTTGGTATAGTCCCAAATACCTTAGCCTTGAAATCCCTTGTAGTATTCCAAAGTTATCTTTATACTAAGAGCCCGAAAATACTACTTTATTCCAATAGTCACAAAGTGAAACCCTAGAAAAATCTTCATAGCTTGGTTGAAGTGTTAAGAGAAGTTGTTTAGAAACTTCTAAAGGTTGCTTGGAGCGGGTTGGAGTGTAAGGAATTGGAGCTAAGCATTACTCAGGATCGACTTATTAATCTTGGATAATTTTGGGCTTATCGAGGTAATGATCTTTGTCCCCCTATTGTAATTGGATATTACATATTGTAGTAGTTTAGAATTGAGTATAATATATATTGGAAGGATGATTATAAAGAATTGAACTGTATTTACATCGATTGTATTCTGATGAGACTTGTAGTATTATTGTGGGGCAGTGTTGTACACGTCCGGTTAGACGTGTAACCCCCTTGGAGTTGTTGGCTTGGTAGCGGGCCTTGATAGATGAGGAGATTTAAGTGGTTACGGGGGGGGGGGAGGTGCTGCCGAAATTTCCGTAGAATAAGGAACCTTGTACTTTGAAATGTGCTACAAAGAGATCGAGAAGTTGATAGACGTTTTATGGCCATTATAGGTGGAAGTACTACGAGTAGCGTATTCTACTTGAAGGGTGGAAAAGGCTTGCAAGGTTATAGTACTTGGAGCATTTTGCTAATTGTCGATAATCGTCGCGATGTATGTGAACCTCTTCCTATCTTTTCTAGCATGATTGTTGTGAACTATGTAGTACGGTGAGCGTCGTGTGCTAAGCAATTTTGGTTGGTTTAAAACATAAAGTGTTATAATAGCTTTATGGGAAGTTAGTTATAACGACTTTATGTAGGTAAAAGAATGGTTTGTTGAGTTTTTAAAAGATAAGAGACTTGACTTATATTTGACTTGATATGAAATGTGAAGAACTTTAATTGTGTTAAAAAGTGGTGAAACCTCATTCGTGAGTAATGAGTACTTGGTCTTTAAAAGAATAAAGTTTTACTTGATTTCGGAAATGGGAATAACTATCGAACAAGCCATTGCAGCGTTAATAAAAGAAAATGTAATGACAAATAATTATATTAAAACAAGTAGAATCTTCCATCTGCATAGAAGCTAAGATAAGACAAAATTGTATTACATTTCATAGATCATGGCTACTTTAATAAGAATCATTATAAACAAGTATTGTTTTCTTAAATTCCAAAGTAAGGAACTTGATTTCTAAAAGAAAAGAGACTTGAGAATTTGAAGTGTTTTGGTTTAAAAGAAAGGCAGGGTTTCGTCTTAAAATTGGTTTAAAACATAAAGTGTTATAATAGCTTTATGGGAAGTTAGTTATAACGACTTTATGAAAACAAAGAATGGTTTTATTAATGGATTTAAAATGGTAACTTGATTTTGGGAAAAGAGAAGTAACTTGAGTTTAAAAGTATAAGTAACTTATTTTCAAATATCGAACTTTTCTTGATGAGAAAAATATAAGTGGCTTGGTTTTAAAAGGTAGGAGTACCTTGATCTTAAAAGAGTTAGTTACTTGGGTTTTAAAAGTATACTTGACGTTGTTTTAAAAGTGTAAGCCACTTGGTTTAAAAAGTGTAAAGTACTTGATTTAAACATGAACGTGTTTGGTACTACGGATAATAGTATCGAGTTGTTTTTACGTAAAAAGAGATCTTTTTGAAAGGATTAATGTATGTAGTACTTTGGGGTTAAAACCCGGATTTGTTGTCCTAAATGGAAGTCTAAGAGTATGTTAAAATTGCCTATGCTAGTTGTGATAGCCTTGGTGGTATTACTATGTTACCGCGTCTCTCGGTTGGAGGGCCGGCTGACTTGTTGTGAATTTGTTGGACGTACCGGCAGTGACGGAGGATTCCACGGGTATGCTTCCATTTTGTTTGATCTTGGCCATGCTTATACGATGAGGGATGCCGGGGCATGCGACCAGGATGCGGGTTAGATGCCCGTACGTTTCATTGGATGTCAGCGTGTGGAGGATTCCACGGGTATGCCTCCATTGTTATTATAACATGGACATGTTTACACCGATGAGGATTCCGGCACGCGCCATGCAATGCGTTAAACTCCAGATATTATTATTGTCACATGGGCATGTCTACACCGATGAGGGATTCCGGGGGCATGTGACCATTACTATTATTCCATGGGCTAGCTCCCCATGAAGACCTGTCTACACCGATGAGGGATTCCGGGGGCATGGTATATACGATCATTATTCCATGGGCTAGCTCCCCATGAAGACCTGCACCTGCGATGAGGGATGCCGAGGGCACGTTATGGCCATGCTACACCGATGAGGGATTCCGGGGCATGCGGCCGCGTATTATATATATATATATATTGTATATGTGTACGCCGACAGTGAGGTAGGATGCCACTGGCGGGTCACATGGTTATATGCTACACCTACGGCTGCCGGCAGTGACGGAGGATTCCACGGGCAGGAGGTATATATATGTATTGTATATGTGTACGCCGACAGTGAGGTAGGATGCCACGGGCGCATCACATGAGTATGATTTATGTCATAGATCGCGGCGATGAGGAAGGAATTCCACGGCATGAGTGATGACTTTGGCGGCGAGTCACGACTTGACATGACTACTTATATGTTGTAAAATCAAGTTTGGTTATCATACATGTCTCCCGCTTTATATAGACTATTATGATTTCATTTACGATTTTCGGCCACATACTTGGTACTGTTATCGACTCCTTCGGGCTGCGTTCATGCCGCAGGTAGAGGTACACCGGTTGTTGATCCTCGCTCATAGGATCACAGTTCAGCGTTTTGGGAAGCTCCGTTTCTCCGGAGGCTTATCTTTGGTATAGTCCCCTGTCATTGTAGGTACTTGTACATTCAGGGGTATGGCGGGGCCCTGTCCCGTCATAGTTGTGGTTACATTCTTATAGGTCTGTAGTACTGTTGTGGGCAGGGTTTGTAAAAGGATATAACTGTTCGGGTTTTATGTATATATACAGAAAGGTGACCGTTTTGGTTAGCCTGTTTTCTTATATTTCATTGTCTCATGTCTTTGAGTTTTTATTTCCGCTGGTTTTTCTCTGATGTATTATCACTAGGGTGCCCGGGGTAAGGCACCAGTCGCGGGCCCGAGGTCGGGTCGTGACAAACACAATCCTTGGATACTAGAAGGCTTGGAGACTTGTTCTTGAGTATTTTTCTTTCTCTTTTTGGTTTTGTTTATTTCAGTTCATGTATGGAGATTGTATTAGTTCTTAGCCTGACTATCGCAGTGGATCATTACAGAAGACACGAGTTTATCCCAACATGGGACATCCTCTAGAAAACCATGAAGCCACTCAGCTTCCTCTCCCGCTTTATCTAAAGCGATAAATTCCGACTCCATCGTGGATCGGGCAATAAGAGTTTGCCTAGAGGATTTCCAAGACACAGCTCCACCACCGATTGTAAAAAATATATCCGCTGGTGGACTTGATGTCATCGCTATCAGATATTGCATCACTGTACTCCTCTAGTACCGTCGGATATCTCAAATAGTGCAACCCAAAATTTAGCGTGAACTTTAGGAACCGTAGTACCCTATTAAACTCTTTCCAGTGATCCTCACTTGGATTACGGGTGAACCTAGCCAATTTATTGACTGCATGAGCGATATCAGGTCGAGTGAAGTTTGTGATATACATCAGACTACCAATCACCTGCGCATATCGCTCCGGGCGTACGGGCTCACCAAGATGTTTGTCAATCTTTTGACTAATATCCAATGGTGTCGATACCAGTGAACTGTCGAACATCCCAAATTTCTTCAGTACATCCTCGATGTAGTGAGATTGAGACAAGACCAGTCCATTAGATGTCTTAGAGATCTTGATCCCTAAGATGACATCTGCAATGCCCATATCTTTCATATCAAACCATTATTTTAACATGTTCTTAGTCTCTAGGATTATTCCAGGACTACTTCTAGTGATCAACAAGTTGTCTACATAAAGGGACATCATGACGAATGATTCGACATTTCCTTTCATGTAGACACATTTGTCACCTCCATTAATGGTGAACCCTTTTGATAGTAGAGTATTATCGAATTTATCGTGCCATTGTTTAGGGGCCTGTTTCAGCCCGTTCAACGATTTAACAAGCCGACACACTTTTGTATCTTGTCCTGGAACCACATACCCCTCAGAATTTCTTCTTCCAAACCACCATTTAGGAAGGCTGTCTTAACGTTCATTTGATGTATTTCAAGATCCCGCAAGACGATGATAGCTATGAACATACGTATGGATGTCATTCTAGACACCGGAGCGTAGGTGTCGAAGTAATCAAGGCCCTCCTTTTGGCGATAGACCTTGACTACCAACATAGCCTTGTACTTATCAATAGATCCATCTGCCTTTAACTTCCATTAAGGATCCACTTACAACCCAAATGTTTGCCAAATCCCAAGTGTGGTTATGCAGGATGTATTCTATCTCACTTTCTAAGCTTCCTTTTATAGTGGTGCTTCTGGAGTTGACAATGCTTCAGCGATTGTCCATGGTTCATCCTGAACCAAATAAGCTTCAAAGTCTGGACCGAAGTACTTATCCTTTCGGGCCCTTTTGCTTCTCCTTAGTTCCATTTCTGAATCTTCCAAGTCCTGAGAATTTGGAATACTGGATTTCGAATAATTAGCCACTTCAGAATTCACTAGATCTGAACCGTTCGGATCTAGGTAGTCATCAACCCCTTGATCGTCAGAGATTTGATCATAACTTCGTTTGTGAGAGGTTATGTTGTTTTCCTTATACGGAAGTGTGTCTTCAAAGAAACCCGCATTCCTTGATTCCATGATCATACCTACATGGATGTCCGGTGCATCCGACTTATGCACTAGGAAGTGATAAACACTACTGTTATTGGAATATCCAATGAATATGCAATCCACAGTCTTAGGTCCAATATTGACTTGCTTTGGCATATGTACTTTTACCTTGGCCAGACAACCCCATACTTTCAAATATTTGTAGGTAGGTGATCAGTGTATTTTATATACACTTTTTGAGTCATTTTTAGTGAGTCTTTTGTCCGTTTTTATACAAATACGTGTCGTCTTAGGATAGATTTTCTTTCTTTTGAGTCAAATTGGTTAAAATGGCTATGTGACGGAAAAGGAGCGAAAAGAGGGCGAAAGTGGAGGTTCCAGAGCTTAAAAGACGAGAAAGTGGGGAACTGCACACGGGCGGGCAGCCGCGGCTCTCCAAAGAAGCGAGGACAGCGCCGGCGCCCAATGATCAGAGGCTTGCAGAAGTTCAAGCGCCGCGGCGCCTGCATGCAGAAGTTGCAGCCGCGCGCCATCATCATCGAGAATTTCAGAACATCCGGCCGCGCGCGCCTGATGTGGTCACAGCGCGACGCGGAAAAATCAGGTCTTTGACGATTTTATGGGTCAGGCCTGAAGGAAAACCTTAAGGGCGGTTTGGAGGCTATAAAAAGAGAACCCTAGGCAGTTTTCAAGAGTTCCTTTTCTTGCACAAACACAAGACTTCTTGGAGTTGAAGATTGGAGACCTTTACTTAGTAATTTTCTTTTCTTTCTTTTACTTTATTTCAGTTTTTATGTTGAATATTGAATTAGTTCTTGTCATGTCAATGGCTAGGAACTAATTCCATTATAGGGCTTTCCATGTGGATTCACTTGAACCTTATGTTATGAATTGATGCATATTTATGGCTGTTCTTCTTATTGTTGAGATTTACCCAATAGTTGCTTTGAATGCTTGGTAATTAATTGATCACTAATTATCATTATTTATATGATTTCTAATCAAACTTCGAAAGGAGGAGGTTGTGACTATGTTGTAAGTTGGGTAGACATAGGTCGGATTGGGGATGAAAATACCTCAATTACTTGTGTAGCGTTAATAGGGGTTTAAATACCTAAATTCACGCGAGTTGCGTGACGATTAACAAGGTTTTTGTTCTTAATCCTCCTATAGAGTCATCCTTATCACCGAAAGATAGAAAGGAGCGCTACTGGGGTTGAGTGTTTATATAGTCTTAACGGGAGTATAAAACGAATTAGTAAACCTGCTATCTCCAAAAGAAGAAGAACCATAATTCATTTCATTAATAAGTAATATAAGCGGATAGTTGAGGAGACTTGGAAGCCCTATTTCTATCATCACTGAAGTAAACACATAGTTAATTAGTCTTTATAATTGTTAGTTATAATCAACAAACTCAAATATCGGTCACCAAATAGATAACAAAGGATAGATAATTGGTACTTGAGCACTAATCCCTGAGGACGATAACTCGGTCTTCAAGACTATATTACTTGAGTCGACAACGTGCACTTGCATTAAAGTGTGTGCATTAAATCGCGCATCAAGTTTTTGGCGCCGTTGCCGGGGATTAGGCATAGTTCAATATCAATTTTATCTATTTTTAATCTCTAATTTGGTTTTTATTTATTTTTTTTTTTTATTTCGTTTTTAATTTTTGTTTTGTAAAAACAAGTGTGCCGTGATCCGTTGTTGGTTTTGATTCATCTCAGGGATCCTGAAGACATGGATTACTACTGTCAATATGATCAAGCTCCAACCATACAGGAAGAGAGGGAGGAGTTACGAGAAGCCATACTCAGTTTCACTAGGTATTAAACTCAGTTCATGGACGAAACGAGAATGGCCATGAAGAAGTTGGAAACACAAATAGGAGAACTCGCGGTCATGTTGAACAACGAAATGCAAGAAAAGCAATCTGCACATGTGGGAGGCAATATGAAAGCACAATGTCAGGCGATTGACCTGAAGAATGCCGAATCAGTGGAGATGGAAAGTTCGCAATAGGTTAGCCAGTCGCCGATGAGCGTGGCGCGGCCAAGACTCGGGACAGCCGGAGTTAGAGCGCCGCGCCAGAGCAGCGCAGCCGCCTGAACCTGGCCGAAAAGTTGGTGGAAGCTGTTGTGAACGCACCCCAGGTGAAGATACCATATCCCCAGAGGCTAAAAACATATGCTCTTGACAAGCAATTCTCTAAATTTGTGGAAATTCTCAAGCAATTGCAACTCAATATCCCGTTTGCTGAAGCACTAGAGCAGATGCCGAGCTATGTAAAGTTCATGAAGGATATTCTTAGCAAAAAGAGGAGGATAGAGGACTACAAAACAGTGGTGTTGACTGAAGAATGTAGTGCCACCCTACAGAGAAAACTACCTCAGAAATTACAAGATCCAGGAAGCTTCACCATACCATGCACCATTGGAAAGTTTGAATGTCAGCAAGCATTGTGCGATCTGGGGGCAGGCATAAATCTGATGCCTTATCTAGTTTTCTGCAAACTTGGAATGGGAGAAGTCAAACCTACAAACATCACCTTGCAGTTAGCTGACCGCTCCATAGTTCATCCTAGAGGAGTCATCGAAGATGTATTGGTGAAGGTGGACAAGTTCATATTTCCCGTTGATTTCGTTATCTTAGACCACAAAGATAACGACATAATCCCCATCATACTTGGCAGACCCTTCTTAGCCACAGGACAGACTCTCATCGATGTTCACAAAAGGGAGTTGAAGCTTCGGGTAGATGAAGAAGAGATGATTTTTAATGTTTTTCGGGCAGCAGCTTTTCCAGATGCCAATGATAACTGCTCAGCCATTGATCTTATCGAAGATGCAGTGTCAGCCAAAGGGTTCAGACATGATGATACGCTTGAAGAAGTACTGACCAAATGGGATGATAATAGTAGAAACGACCCAGGGCTGATAGAGTATGCAAATTGGATGAATGTTTATGAGAAATGGAATAAGAGGAGGTATGAAGAGCTTGGGCAGATGCCAGAAAGATCAATACCATCCACAGAGAAGGCTCCAGAGTTAGAGTTAAAAATCCTACCCAATCATTTACAATACCAATACCTAGGTGAAGATAAAACCTTACCAGTGATCATTTCGCGCCACCTATCCACCGAAGAGATTGATAAACTGCTAAGAGTGCTGAGGGATCACAAGCGTGCCATTGGATGGACATTAGCAGACATAAAAGGGATAAGTCCGTCAACGGTAATGCATAAGATCCGTCTAGATGAGGAGAGCAGACCATCCATCGAGGCACAAAGGCGACTAAACCCAAACATGAAAGAGGTAGTCAGAAAGGAAATCCTGAAATGGCTCGATACAGGAGTAATTTACCCTATATCTGACAGCACATGGGTGAGTCCAGTACAAGTAGTGCCCAAAAAGGGTGGAATAACAGTGGTGACCAATAAAAGGAACAAACTCATTCCTTCTAGAACAGTTACTGGATGGAGAATCTGCATTGACTATCACAAGTTGAACAAGGCAACCAGAAAATACCACTTCCCGTTGCCATTTCTAGATCAACTGTTGGATAGACTTGCAGGGCACAACTACTACTGTTTTTTGGATGGGTACTCAGGGTATCACCAGATTGCAATAGCGCCAGAAGATCAGGAAAAGCCAACATTCACTTGTCCTTTTGGTACATTTGCATTCAGAAGGATGTCATTCGGACTTTGCAATGCACCTACAACCTTTCATAGGTGTATGATGACAATTTTCTCAGACATGGTGGAGAGGACTATAGAGATTTTTATGGATGATTTTTCGGTCTTTGGAGCATCGTTCGATGAATGTTTGAGGAACTTAGAAGCAGTGTTAAACCGATGTGAAGAATCTAACTGTCACGACCCGACCCCGGGGTCGCAACTGGTGCCCTACCGGGGCACCCCGTCAGGTATACATCAGAGAATAGCAGCGGAGCATACATAACACATAACCTGTATAAAGTAAACATCACTGGCAAGCCGATAAGGCTGCCTTCCATAAAAATATATGTAATCAAAAGTACAACTTGTTCTTACAGCCCAAACCACAAACGTGACTACAAATCTCTAGGAATAACAACTGTGGCGGGACAGGGCCCCTCCATACCCCTGAATATACAAAAGTCTACAACACCATGGAGAACCGTACCAAAAGGCAAGCCTCCGGAGAAATGGAGCTTTTCGAGAACTGAACAACGATCCTAAGAGTGCGGATCAGCAAGCTATGTACCTCAACTGCGCAGATGAACGCAGCCGGGCGAGGTCGATAACAGGTACCAAGTATGTGAAACTGAAAATACTGTAAATGAAATCATATCAGTCTATATAAAACAGGAGACATGTGTGATAACCAAACTACAGTACACGATATATATTAGCAGTAATGTCAAGTCAGGGTCTCATGCCCGTAAAATCATCACTCAAATATAACCCGGGAATTTGACCCGCACAATGGCCGCATGCCCCGGCATCTTACCTCGGTATAAGCATGGCCATGGAACCATTCTAATGGGCGCATACCCGTGGACCATCCAACGTGTCAGTATGCCCAAGGGAAATAACAATATAACACTCACCGTGGAAGCATACCCGTGGGCCACCCAACGCATCAGTATGTCCAAACAAAATAACAAGATACCACTTACCGTGGAAGCATACCCGTGGGCCACCCAACGCGTCAGTATGTCCAAACAAAATAACAAGATAACACTTAACCGTGTAGGCATACCCGTGGGCCACCCAACGCGTCAGTATGTCCAACATGATCGATAATAACATGACCGGCCCTCCATCGAGAGGCGCGGTAACATAAGATTACAATACTTGTACACCAAGACTATCACAAGCAAACATAGGCAAGTTATTCACACTCAATGTACTTCCATTCTATGCCAAATCCGGGTTTTAGCCCCAAGGTACTACTTACTCTATTTCTTTAAAAAGTCCATTTCTTTTTCACAAAAGTCACATGCTACTAACCCCCATAGTATCAAAATAGAGTAACTATTATTTGAAGTAAACCAAAACAATTCCCATACTTCCTTTTCAAATAAACCAAGACAATACCATGCCTTCTTTTTCTATATCACATCACTTCTCGACTAGTATAAGTTGCAAAACTTCAAATTCTCAAGTCTCTTACCTTTAAACCAAATCCCATAACGGGGAAAGATCAAGTCTCACATCCTTTCAAAACAAATGTCAAGTTACCATTTTAAAGTCAATAATAAAACCATTTCTTCGTTTTCATAAAGTCGTTATAACTAACTTCCCATAAAGCTATTATAACACTTTATGTTCAAAACCGACCAAATACAACTATAAGCATTTATGAGACCAAGAGGGCTTATTCTTTAACATCCAAGTACCCATTACTAACAAATAAGGTTCTTACCACTTTTCAACACAATCAAGCCCTCTTCACTTCATATCAAGTCAAGGCACAAAAAGGGAAATCAAACCACTTTAACACACGTGTGTCTACCGCACTATATATTTCACAAATAATCATGTTCAAGAGAATAGGAAGAATCACATACCTCTTCGGTCAATCCACTTGCTAAGTCCAATATACCGCACGTAGTATGTCAACCTATAATGACCATAATACGTTTATTAACCTCTAGTTTCAACGTAGTATTTTCCAAGTGCAAGGTCACTAAATTCTATGGAAAATTGGGCAGCATTTCCTTTGTTTCTACATACTTTGCCACCTTTTTCAAGGCCGAATTCAACATCCAAACACCACTTTTAAGGCCCAACAATCCAAACAATTCAAAGGGGATTACACACCTAATCTTGGATGTGTAAAATTCTGCCTCACAATGCATAACAATTAACTTAACAAGTTTAAGGTAGTATTTTGGCTACAACATGTTCACATCCTAACCTTATTCAATTCCTTCAATTCCAAATCATATTTCTTACATGCAATTTCTCTAAGAGCAATATTTACCACTACAAGTTCTTTCTTCTTCACATGCAACACCAAAAACTAGCAACAAGAGTAAGAATTGTTACCTTAGAGCTTTAGCCAAATTAATCCAACAATTTCACTAGCCTCCTTTCCACAAACACCACCACAATAACTCCCACAAGCTTGCCAACAAGTTTCCTTCTTGCCACACTTTTCAGATTTTTCTCAAGCCTTGATTTCCTCTTGATTTTCTAGAGAGAAGGAAGAGCTTCTAATTTTTAGATAGAGAGAAGAGCTTGAAGAATGACCAAGTCTTCAAGACTTGGTCAATAAATAGTTCATGCAAAAAATCAGATGGAGGGGGACACTTGTCACCCTCCCAAGGCCTTTTAAAAGAAAAAATCTGATTTTCCTCAGTTTTTCCGCCATAAACCCCGTGGCCATACAAAACCCCGAACCCTTCAAGACTTCCGCGCCATGCTTTCGGGCCGCGGCTGCATCTTCAGCGTCCTTCAGACTATCCGGCGCCGCGGCCCTGCATCCGGCGCCGCGGCGCTGTGCCCCCTGACCGAATACACTTTTCGGCTCGACTGCGCACTGAACTTGTAACTCCCATAACTTTCTATTCCGATGTCCTATCGACGAACTGTTGGTTGCGTTGGAAACTAGACTCGACGAACTACGCACTAGGCCTTTGAAACACCAAGGAAATCTCAATGTAACGGGTCATAACCCGCCTCAAAGTTGACCAACAACCCGTCCAAAACATTTCGTCAACCCATCATTCAAAAATTTAAAACTTAATTCCTTTCGTACGTCACCCTAAGCATGACCCGAACTACGGGGTGTAACATTCTCCCCCTATTAGAAACATTCGTCCCGAATATTCCTTCTACGTCTCCAGAAAGTATGCGCAGGTGTAGTCTTCACTACTATACCTATAAACCCAATTATGCCACATATGCCCATAATATACTAACCACGTAAAATCTTGCCTCCCAGCCTACGAGGAATTTCCTCTAACGCGTATAACAACTTTTTAGTTCTCATCCATGGTCTAAGGGTATTCTCCTCACAAAATGATCACTCCCATCCTCTTAACACATGTTCACTTCTTCTTCCACTTGTCGTATCCTCCTTGCACACTCGAACTCTTTCTAGAATACGTACCACACTCTTGTTCCCGGTCTGAGACAATCTCACTATGCAAGTCACGAAAAACCTAGTGGTTTCCTTAGCTTAGCTACCCACTGTTATTTCACACCACTCATGGACTTATCACCCAAGTATACCCCACGTATGCTATGTTCCTAGACAAAGGTCCCCTGTAGAATCTTCCACTCAAAATGGCCCTGTATCTAATGTTCCCACGGTTATCAGATTTCTAAGGCTCACAGCTTTCATGTCCCCAAACTTACCCCTTCTACAAACCAGGCTTTATAAAATCACAATTTACATAAAATTACCCGCACATAACACTTAACACGTAACCACCTTATCACACCCACTAATCGTTGGTGGGTTAAGGATATACCTGTAACTATTGCTTCACTTTCCCCTTGTCGTTCTAATCATGATCCTGCCCTGCACGGCGCATAGCAAAAGAAGGCGATGAACCAGCCACTGATCCCGAAGGCTGAATCTTTACATCCGTGATATTTCTGGCCTGACGCCGCAAATGGCCTTGCTGGCGCATGTAAAACAAACTCCCTACCAAAGACGACACTCCCATCGCGAGCCTACCACATCGCCACAACGAGGTGGGTGGCCCCATCTGACTAACATCCCTTTTCGCCGAAAACACGAAACCACGAGCCACGACCGCTTCCCGAATCTCGAACGCCCCAAGATCGGTGGAGTACTCCATCGGGCCGAGGTGCATAACTAGCTCGCCAGGCGGTCCACCTCGAAAGTTACCAAAGGACCCTGCTGTCTTTGCCCTCTTCTGCTGATCTTGGTTATTCCGTCGACCTCTACGCTCCTCACACCCAAGTGCATAATCATGCATGCGGGCAATGTCCATGCTCGGCTGAAGAGCTACCCCCATGCAACTCTCTGCTAAGTAATCATCGAGCCCTGTGACATAGCGGTGCACTCTGTCCTCCATGTCTGCTACTAAAGCGGGTACATACCGAGCCAACGAGTCAAACTCTACGTTGTACTCCCGGACCGTCCGCCCACTCTGCCTCAACATCAAAAATCTATCTGCCCGAGCCCTCCTCACCTGCGAAGGCAAGAAGTGTGCAAGAAATGCCTCTGTGAACTCGTCCCAACCAACCGGAGGTGCATGCTCCCCCCGGGACAGTTCCCATGAATCAAACCAGTCGACTGCAGTATCACGCAGCCGATGTGAACCCAAAACTACCGACTCGGTCTCCGAGGCCTTGATCACTCTCATGATCCGCTGCAACTGCCGGATAAACTCCTGAGGATCATCCTCAGTCCTTGACCCATAGAACTCTGGTGGGCTGCAACTCAAAAAGTCCCGAAGTCTCAAGCTATCGACCGGGTGAACTACGTATAACCGAACCGTCTCCCGCCTGTCCTCTTGCCTTGCCACTATCCTGGCTAATAACTGGGCCATCTCCTAGTAGCACATATCCTCTGCTCAGTCGTAATCTGAGGCTCAGTACCGCGGTCTCGATGGCGCTGCCGCCGCGAACTCGATGGCGACGTCGTGGAACTCGCCGTCCGAAATATTTCCTCAGGTAAAGACTGGGCCTGTGCCCTAATAACCCTCTGTGTCCTACTAGCAGCTCCCTCAGCTGCCTTGCCCTTCTGGGCCGCGGTTGCCTTGCGTGGAGGCATAACTGATACATGAAAATATGTCAGAGGAAGTTCAACCTATAACACAGCTCTATTGCACGATCTTAGAGTGAAAGAACGGAAACCAATCCTAAATATCCTGCAGCCTCCTGGTTATAGGTGTGGTGCACAACACACCGATAATCAAGACTCTACTAGATACGGTCTGTAGACACTTTCCGAGGACAAACTGCTCTGATACCACTTTTGTCACGACCCGACCCCGGGGTCGCAACTGGTGCCCTACCGGGGCACCCCGTCAGGTATACATCAGAGAATAGCAGCGGAACATACATAACACATAACATGTATAAAGTAAACATCACTGGCAAGCCGATAAGGCTGCCTTCCATAAAAATATACGTAATCAAAAGTACAACTTGTTCTTACAGCCCAAACCACAAACGTGACTACTGCACCTCAGAATAACAATCGTATGGACGGGGCCCCGCCATACCCCTGAATATACAAAAGTCTACAACACCAGGGAGAACCGTACCAAAAGGCAAGCCTCCGGAGAAATGGAGCTTTCCGAGAACTGAACATCGATCCTAAGAGTGCGGATCAGCAAGCTATGTACCTCAACCTGCGGCATGAACGCAGCCGGCGCGGTCAAGACAACAGTACCAAGTATGTGAAATCAAAATATCAGAAATGAAATCATATCAGTCTATATAAAACAGGAGATATGTGTGATAACCAAACTACAGTACACGATATATATTAGCAGTAATGTCAAGTCAGGGTCTCATGCCCGTAAAATCATCACTCAAATATAACCCGGGAATTTGACCCGCACAATGGCCGCATGCCCCGGCATCTTACCTCGGTATAAGCATGGCCATGGAACCATTCTAATGGGCGATACCCGACCATCCAACGTGTCGGTATGCCCGGCGGAAATAACAATATAACACTCACCGCGAAGGCGTACCCGGGCCACCCAACGCATCGTATGTCCAAACAAAATAACAATATAACACTCACCGTGGAAGCATACCCGTGGGCCACCCAACGCGTCAGTATGTCCAAACAAAATAACAAGATAACACTTACCGTGGAAGCATACCTGTGGGCCACCCAACGCGTCAGTATGTCCAAACAAAATAACAAGATAACACTTACTATGGAAGCATACCCGTGGGCCACCCAACGCGTCAGTATGTCCAAACAAAATAACAAGATAACACTTACCGTGGAAGCATACTCGTGGGCCACCCAACGCGTCAGTATGTCCAACATGATCGATAATAACATGACCGGCCCTCCATCGAGAGGCGCAGTAACATAAGATTACAATACTTGTACACCAAGACTATCACAAGCAAACGTAGGCAAGTTATTCACACTCAATGTACTTCCATTCTATGCCAAATTCGGGTTTTAGCCCCAAGGTACTACTTACTCTATTTCTTTAAAAAGTCCATTTCTTTTTCACAAAAGTCGCATGCTACTAACCCCCCATAGTATCAAAATAGAGTAACTATTATTTGAAGTAAACCAAAACAATTCTCATACTTCCTTTTCAAATAAACCAAGACAATACCATGCCTTTTTTTTCTATATCACATCACTTCTCGACTAGTATAAGTTGCAAAACTTCAAATTCTCAAGTCTCTTACCTTTAAACCAAATCCCATAACGGGGAAAGATCAAGTCTCACATCCTTTCAAAACAAATGTCAAGTTACCATTTTAAAGTCAATAATAAAATCATTTCTTCGTTTTCATAAAGTCGTTATAACTAACTTCCCATAAAGCTATTATAACACTTTATGTTCAAAACCGACCAAATACAACTATAAGCATTTATGAGACCAAGAGGGCTTATTCTTTAACATCCAAGTACCCATTACTAACAAATAAGGTTTTTACCACTTTTCAACACAATCAAGCCCTCTTCACTTCATATCAAGTCAAGGCACAAAAAGGGAAATCAAACCACTTTAACACACGTGCGTCTACCGCACTATATATTTCACAAATAATCATGCTCAAGAGAATAGGAAGAATCACATACCTCTTCGGTCAATCCACTTGCTAAGTCCAATATACCGCACGTAGTATGTCAACCTATAATGACCATAATACGTTTATTAACCTCTAGTTTCAACGTAGTATTTTCCAAGTGCAAGGTCACTAAATTCTATGGAACATTGGGCAGCATTTCCTTTGTTTCTACATACTTTGCCACCTTTTTCAAGGCCGAATTCAACATCCAAACACCACTTTTAAGGCCCAACAATCCAAACAATTCAAAGGGGATTACACACCTAATCTTGGATGTGTAAAATTCTGCCCCACAATGCATAACAATTAACTTAACAAGTTTAAGGTAGTATTTTGGCTACAACATGTTCACATCCTAACCTTATTCAATTCCTTCAATTCCAAATCATATTTCTTACATGCAATTTCTCTAAGAGCAATATTTACTACTACAAGTTCTTTCTTCTTCACATGCAACACCAAAAACTAGCAACAAGAGTAAGAATTGTTACCTTAGAGCTTTAGCCAAATTAATCCAACAATTTCACTAGACTCATTTCCACAAAAACCACCACAATAACTCCCACAAGCTTGCCAAGTTTCCTTCTTGCCACACTTTTCAGATTTTTCTCAAGCCTTGATTTCCTCTTGATTTTCTAGAGAGAAGGAAGAGCTTCAATTTTTAGAGAGAGAGAAGAGCTTGAAGAATGACCAAGTCTTCAAGACTTGGTCAATAAATAGGTAATGCAAAAAATCAGATGGGGGGACACTTGTCACCCTCCCAAGGCCTTTTAAAAGAAAAGATATGATTTTCCCGCTTTTTCCGTGAACCGCCTCGGCGCGCGGCCCAAGAATTGGCCATGGGCGCTGAAACCCCGAACCCTTCGTAACTTCCGCGTCGCGACCGCTTCCGGCGCAGTCACTGCATCTTCGGCCCTCCAGACTATCCGCGCCGCTGCGCATCCGCGCCGCGACGCCAGTGGCCCCGACCGAATACACTTTTCGCTCATCACAAGACCGAACTTGTAACTCCCATAACTTTCTATTCCGATGTCCTATCGACGAACTGTTGGTTGCGTTAGAAACTAGACTCGACGAACTACGTACTAGGCCTTTGAAACACCTAGGAACTCTCAATGTAACGGGTCATAACCCGCCTCAAAGTTGACCAACAACCCGTCCGAAACATTTCGCCAACCCATCATTCAAAAATTTAAAACTTAATTCCTTTCGTACGTCGCCCTAAGCATGACCCGAACTACGGGGTGTAACACTAACCTTGTGCTAAACTGGGAGAAGTGTCATTTCATGGTGACAAAAGGGATTGTCCTGGGACACAAAATATCAAACCAAGGTATTGAGGTAGACAAAGCAAAGATTTCAGTAATCGAAAATCTCCCACCTCCAGTATCAACAAAAGGGGTCAGAAGTTTCCTTGGGCATGCAGGTTTCTATAGAAGATTCATCAAATATTTTTCAAAGGTTTCAAAACCTCTTTCCACATTGCTAATGACGGGGGTTGCCTTTGACTTCAATAAGGAATGCTTATCCACTTTTCAGACACTCAAGGAGAAGCTTATTTCAGCACACATAGTCATTGCACCAAACTGGGAGCTCCCATTTGAACTGATGTGCGATGCAAGCGATTATGCAGTGGAAGCAGTGCTTGGACAGAGAATCGACAAGGTATTTAGATCCATTTACTATGCTAGTAAAACTCTAAATGACGCACAGTTAAATTACGCGACTACCGAAAAGGAATTACTAGCGATAGTGTATGCATTTGAGAATTCAGGCCATACTTGATTGGAAATAAGGTGATAGTATACACTGACCATTCTTCCATAAAGAACTTGATGACAAAGAAGGATGCAAAACCTCGCCTCATTCGATGGGTCTTGCTACTACAAGAATTCGACGTGGAAATTCGTGACAAGAAAGGGACAGAGAATTGATTCTGAACCACTTGTCAAGACTGGAGAACACAGAGATCCAGAACACCAAGGATGTGCAAATAAATGATCATTTTCCAGACGAGCAACTGTTTCAAGTAAGTGCGAATTTTAATTTACCTTGGTACGCTGATTTTGTTAATTTTCTTGCAGCTAAGGTAATACCCCCAGAATTGACAAGACAGCAAGTGAAGAGGTTTTACTCCGAAGTAAAGCACTACTATTGGGAGAAGCCTATGTTATACAAACACTGTGCCGATCAAGTCATCAGGAGATGTATACCAGAGGAGGAGATGCACCAGGTTCTCACTCATTGCCACACCCTATCATGTGGTGGACATTTTGGGGCATCAAGAACAGCGACAAAGGTATTGCAAAGCAGGTTCTATTGGCCAACACTTTTTAAGGATGCCCATGCCTTTGTGAAGAGATGTGATAGTTGTCAAAGAACAGGGAACATTTCAAGACGAAACGAAAACTTTCGCAAGGGATATTAGAAGTGGAACTATTTGATGTGTGGGGAATCGATTTCATGGGTCCATTCCCGCCGTCCTTTGGAAATCAATATATCCTTCTGGCAGTGGACTATGTGTCCAAATGGGTAGAAGCAGTATCCACAAAAGAAAACGACAGCAAGACTGTTCAAAGATTCCTTCAAAAGAATATTTTCACAAGGTTCGGCACTCCAAGGGCCATCATCAGTGACGAAGGAAGTCACTTTTGAAACAAGAAGCTGAATTCATTACTTTCCCGGTATGGAGTCTACCACCGCACCACAACTGCCTACCACCCTCAAGCGAATGGGCAAGCAGAAGTGTCAAATTAAGAAGTGAAGAGCATACTGGAAAAGACGGTGAATGGCTCAAGGAAGGATTGGTCTATCAAACTGGATGACGCAATGTGGGCATACAGAACAGCATTCAAAACACCAATAGAAATGTCACCATATAAGTTAGTTTTTGGTAAGGCATGTCACTTGCCAGTAGAGTTGAAACATAGAGCATATTGGGCGATGAGGAAGCTTAACATGGATGCCAAAGCAGCAGGGTAGAAGAGGCTACTACAGCTGAGCGAGTTAGATGAATTCAGGCACAACGCCTATGAGAATGCAAAGATCTACAAGGAACGAACGAAAGTATGGCACGACAAGAGGTTGATACCAAAAGACTTCCAAGAAGGACAACAAGTGCTTTTATTCAACTCAAGGTTAAAATTGTTTCCAGGCAAGTTAAAATCACGTTGGACTGGACCATACACGGTGGTAAGAGTATTCACATATGGTGCAGTTGAAATAAAAGGGAGAGAGGGAGCCTCATTCAAGGTAAACGGACAGAGGTTAAAACCATATTTGATCAATGAAATGGAATACATGAACTTAGTAACCTCTCTCACCCTAGAATGATAAGGAACTTGCGTCCGGCTAAAAGACGTTAAAGACAGCGCTAATTGGGAGGCAACCCAAAGTATTTCAATTTATTTACTTTAATGCAATTTTTACTTAGAACAGTCTCACGGAGGTAGTGTTTGTGTTGTGATGACAGGTGCAAGGCCAAGAACTTGGAGGGCGAAAACTGAAGAGAAGCCAAGGATTTCCAGAAAATCGCCAGAGCGCCGCGGCGCCCAGGAGCAGGGCCGCGGCGCCAAAAGATCAGAAGAATCCCAGAAGTTTGAGGCTGGCGCCATTTGCGTGGCCGCGCCACAACGGAAAAATCTAAATTTTTTTGGACAACGCCCTATTCCGACGGTCCTTTCTCCAAATCAAAAATCCTGAGCCCTCCCCTCCAACGGGATCCAATGCCACCGCCACCGCCACCATTTTAAACCAAGTTTGTAAGTGTCTTGTTTTTTTTATTGTCTTTGAGTCTACACACATTGGGGACAATGTGTGATTTAAGTTTGGGGGGGTGTTTTATTTGTGTCTTATTATTATAGTATGTTTGAGTCTTTTTGATTGTTTTTGTGTATTTTGAGTCATAATTTTTTTTCTTTTTGAGTCAGAATTGTCTGTCAAAGATCATGCATGATGTAGTTACTAGAAACACCTAGTGAAGTAAGGTGGAATAATGTAACGGAATTAGAGCAACTATCTAAACACTTAGGTTAAATATGCCAAAAACTCATGAAATTTGTCTATATGGAGTTTTCTACTTGAATTGTGCATGATAAATGATTAAAACCTATGTGTTATGATTGCTTGCTATTTGAGGCGAAATAGTTAGGATATGCATGTTAGGGAGATGACTCAGGCGTTTCTTTGTTAGCCAATTCGTACCACTCTTTTCTATCCCTGACATTAAAAATATCCCTAGTCAGCCCCATTGAGCCTAAAAATTGAACTTTTTCTTTGACACCCTATATTCCCACACTTGTGTCATAAGTAAGAATGTGAAATAGTTGGAATATAATGTGTTAAAAAAGAGACAAAAAGAGCAAACAAGATTGATACACCCCAATAAGAAAGTTATAAGAAATAGGCAAAAGCCTAAGTTTGGGGGTGCTTGTTATTATAATACATTTCACGCTCTCAAAACAAAAGAGGGGAAAGATAGATTTGAAGTGAAGGAAAGAATCAAAAGAAAAGGAAAACATTGAAAAGCTAAAGAGCTTATGGTACACAAAAATGAGCCTAAATGCCTATTTTTACCTACCCGTGCCTAAACCTACATTACAACCCTTAAAAGTCCTGAAGATCTCTTAGATGCATATCCATGATTAGTGGAGAATAGCAAGTAAAAATGTCATAGGATTTATGAAATTAACATGCATGATTCAGTATTTTGACTTCCATTAAGCATGATAAAAATGAGTTTGCGAAATATCTAGCTTAATGTGTTTAGAGTGCTAAAATTTCATGCTATATGTTCCTGCATATTATTCTGCTAACCTTCATGTTTTTCTAAGTAACACCAATGCAGCAAAGTGATCAATGTCATTGAGTCTTTTATTTTTCTTCTCCTTTGAGTCTTTATTTCTTTCTTTTGATCTTTGCTCGAGGGCGAGCAAAGGTTAAGTTTGGGGGTATTTGATCAAGTGTATTTTATATACACTTTTTGAGTCGTTTTTAGTGAGTCTTTTGTCCCTTTTTGTACAAATACGTGTCGTCTTAGGATATATTTTCTTTCTTTTGAGTCAAATTGGTTAAAATGGCTATGTGACGGAAAAGGAGCGAAAAGAGGACGAAAGTGGAGGTTCCAGATCTTAAAAGACGAGAAAGTGGAGAACTGAGCACGACATCGCCAGCACGCGGCTACCCAGCCAAGAGGCCAGCGCCGGCGCCCAATGATCAGAGGCTTGCAGTACAAAGCGCCGCGGCGCCCGCAGCCAGAAGTTGCAGCCGCGGCGCCTCATCATCAGAGAATTTCAGAACTTCCGGCACAAGGCGCGTCAGAAGAGGCGCGCGCCGACGCGGGAAAAATCAGGTCTTTGACGATTTTATGGGTCAGGCTTGAAGGAAAACCTTAAGGGCGGTTTGGAGGCTATAAAAAGAGAACCCTAGGCATTTTTCAAGATTTCCTTTTCTTGCACAAACACAAGACTTCTTGGAGTTGAAGATTGGAGACCTTTACTTAGTAATTTTCTTTTATTTCTTTTACTTTATTTCAGTTTTTATGTTGAATATTGAATTAGTTCTTGTCATGTCAATGGCTAGAAACTAATTCCATTATAGGGCTTTCCATGTCAATTCACTTGAACCTTATGTTATGAATTGATGCATGTTTATGGTTGTTCTTCTTATTGTTGAGATTTACCCAATAGTTGCTTTGAATGCTTGGTAATTAATTGATCACTAATTATCATTATTTATATGATTTCTAATCAAACTTCGAAAGGAGGAGGTTGTGACTATGCTGTAAGTTGGGTAGACATAGGTCGGATTGGGGATGAAAATACCTCAATTACTTGTGTAGCGTTAATAGGGGTTTAAATACCTAAATTCACGCGAGTTGCGTGACGATTAACAAGGTTTTTGTTCTTAATCCTCCTATAGAGTCATCCTTATCACCGAAAGGTAGAAAGGAGCGCTACTGGGGTTGAGTGTTTATATAGCCTTAACGGGAGTATAAAACGAATTAGTAAACCTGCTATCTCCAAAAGAAGAAGAACCATAATTCATTGCATTAATAAGTAATATAAGCGGATAGTTGAGGAGACTTGGAAGCCCTATTTCCATCATCACTGAAGTAAACACATAGTTAATTAGTCTTTAGAATTGTTAGTTATAATCAACAAACTCAAATATCGGTCACCAAATATATAACAAAGGATAGATAATTGGTACTTGAGCACTAATCCCTGAGGACGATAACTCGGTCTTCAAGACTATATTACTTGAGTCGACAACGTGCACTTGCGTTAAAGTGTGTGCATTAAATCGCGCATCAGTAGGTTTCTTTCCTTTCCATAGCTCGTATGGAGTCTTGTATTTACCCTTGTGTGGAACTCTGTTAAGAATCCTATTAGCGGTAAGGACAGCTCCCCACATGGTTTGAGGGAGGCCTGAATTGATGAGTAAATCATTCACCATTTCCTTTAGTGTTCGGTTCTTGCGTTCAGCAACACCATTTGATTGAGGTGAGTAAGAGTCGTTGTTTGATGAACTATACCCGATCGGATACATAATTCTTCAAAAGGCGCTACATATTCTCCCCCTCTATTGCTACAGATTATTTTAATTCGTCCGTTTAGTTGGTTCTCAACTTCTGCTTTGTAGTGTTTGAATGCTTCAAAGGCTTCATCTTTACTTTTTAGTAAGTAAAGGTAACAAAACCTTGTGCCATCATCTATGAAAGTCCCAAAGTACTTGTTCCCTCCTCTAGTTTGAGCGAACTTTAAATCAAATATATCAGTGTGTATGAGTTCTAGAGGAGCGGTTTCCCTTTCGACGGATCTAAAGGGATTCTTGGAAAGTTTTGCCTTTACGCACACCTCACACTTACGTTGAGGGTTTATGTCAATAGACGACAATAATTTCAGCTTTACCAATCTTTGGATAGATTGATAGTTAACATGTCCTGATCTATGATGCCATAAATTAGATGACTCAATCAAGTAAGTAGAAGGCGTAATTTTTATTGATAGTTGAAACATAAGACATTACAGGTGCTGCATTAAACTTAAAGAGGCCTTCACAGACGAAGCCTCTTCCTACAAAAGTTCCGTTTTTAGTGATTACAAATTTATTAGCTTATAACACTAGCCTAAAACCAGCATTAACCAACAAAGGTCCAGAAATAAGATTTCTATGAATTTTTGGGACGTGCATCACTTACTTTAGAGTCAGCTCCTTCCCGAACGTCATCTTTAGGATCACCTTTCCTACCCCCAGCACCTCTGAAGAAGAATTGTTTCCCATGAACAACTTATTATCTATGACTGGTGTATAAGTGGAGAAGACTTCTTTATTGGAACATATGTGACGGGTGGCACCTGTGTCCAACCACCACTGCACCAGATTCTCAACGAGGTTTGCTTCAAGAACCACCGCTGAGAACTACTCGATCATATCGTCTATGAGCATGTCTTCGATGATGTTAGCCTTGGCCTTGCCTTTGGCCTTAATCTCACATTTGAACTTGCGACAGTCTTTGGCCATGTGACCAACTATACTATAGTAGTTACACTTTCCCTTGAACATTTCAGTTGGTTGGGGCTTGCCTTCCTTCTGGAACTTTCGCTTCTTGCTTGAGTTCCCTTTGACTTCCGTCAGGTTCACCTTAGCCTCAGCGGGTTGTTTCTCCTTTGGCATGACCTTCTTATTGTCCTCATAAATCTGGAGTTTGACAATAAATTCGTCTAAGGTCATCTCCTTCGTTTAGAGTTTCAGATAGTTCATAAATTCAGTCCACGAGGGAGGCAACTTCTCGATCAATGCCCAACCAAGAATTGTTCGTTGGACTCCAATCCTTCCAAATCCAGGTGATGTAGAATCATTTGAAATTCCTGGACTTGAGATGCCACACTTTTGTTGTCCACCATTTAAAATTTCAGGAATTTTTCAATGATGAACTTTTTGCTACCCGCATCTTGGGTGTTATATTTCTTCTGAAGTTTGTCTCATAATCGCGCTTGGCCCAACGGTGCAAAGACACCGCAGGTAGAGGATCGGACAAACTGTTTCGAATATAGTTCCTACACATGAAATCACTATGTTTCCATGATTCGCGAACCATCCTCATGTCGTCAGTGACATGATTACCTTGGCCCCCTCCCGCCAAATTATTTGGCTGAGGGTCCACGTCTTTCCCAACTAGTGGAGGGTCTTCGGTTAGGAAATGTGACATTCTCATAACCGTTAGAAAAAATAGCATCTTTTGCTACCATCGCTTAAAGTGAGCACCCATTAATTTTTCAGGACGTTCATGGTGAAAACCAGCGGGTGTTGGGGCAGTGGCGCCCCCTTGAGCAGTTGCAAAGATGTTGGGAATGCCTCTAACAGGAGCGTAGATGTTGTTGACGCCTTGGGCAGGAGCATAAACATTGTGAGTGCCCGGAGCCGCAGTGAAGGCATTGGTTGTACCAAAAATAGTGTTGACACTAGTTGTGCCAAAACCAGCAGTTTGGAAGGCATTAGGAATGCCATGATCAGTGGAGACACTAGAAGTGCCAAAAGCAGTAGAGTTGAAGGCAACGGTAGTGCCTTGAGCAGTGGGATTGAAGGCAGTGAGATTGCCTTGAACATCAGTGAGATTTTCAGCGTTGAATTGGTTGAATTGATCTTGTCCAGTCATGTTGTTGTTGAAAGCAGTGAATATTATCTTGAGTTTGTCGGAAATAAGTGTAGTAACAAGGAAATGAGAATGTAACAACAACAACAAGAAGTATGTAAGAAATATGAAAATAAACAAATAAGAGGCTTGCTGAGTCAACTGAATTCTCAATCTATCCTTAAGATAATATTGCCCAGTATATCCTTTCAACGGTGTAATGACAACTTATCTCCCAAGATAAAACAACAATCAAACAAATGAGCAAAGAGAACTCAAGTGTTCGCTTAGGAAGAAAGATCTTTGAGTGTTTTGTGATTGCAAGAGAGTAAGACAATTTCATAAAATTGTGAAGTGTCAAGTGTATTTTGCAATTGTGGAAAAGACATCAATTTATAGGTAGCTGATTATGTCTTCTCAATTAACCCAATGAATGACCATCAATGTCAAGTATTGACCATTGATATTGAGGTTAACTCAGCCTAGTAATGGCTGAAATCAATAGCCAAATAATGGAGATTAATGGCTCCAAAATCAGCTTTAATTCGCCTCCAACGGTACATAAAATTGTCGAAGCGCTGCGGCCCTTCGGGAGGGCACCGTGGCGCCTCAATTCCAGTAAGTCACTGGAATCGAAACTCCAATTAGAGTCGCGGCCCTTCGGGAAGGGACCGCAGCGCTTCAATTCCAGTGAGCTACTGAAATTGAAACGACATTTAGAGTTGGGGCGTTAAGAGGAGGCACCGCGGCCCTGACTTTGTTGCGACGCGACCCTTTTCGGCTCCGCGACAATTTCTGATTCGTTTCATCTTTTACACATTTTCTTCCTTTAATTTACCAACGTGAAACCATTTGTCATTTGACCAATAACCGTATATTCTTTTACGTCTCAAACAATTCGTATATGTACCAATATCTCTTCCATTTAAGGAAATTACGATCTTTGGCACTTTATGTGCACGTGTGTGAAAACCATGTTTCCGACGTGCGGGGCCCCAATTGTTCGAGTCATAATTAATAGGATTAATTTTATTTCACGTTTAGTAAATTTCCAACAATTTTTTGATAAATACAAGAAACCAACTTTAAAATTTTCATTTACAGATAAGATTTGTAGCCACACAAATATTTATGACTTGTTTTAGATCATAATTTTTTTAAAAAAATTCTTTCTTAAATTATATGTTCAGTTAATACAAGGACTGGCCAGTGGGCCGGCCACCGGGTCGGGTTTAGCGATCGGACGGTCGGGGCGAGAAGAGGGCGGTCGAGCCGGGCCCGCGTGGGTCGGGCGGGGTCGAGCCGGGCGCTGGCGGATCGGGTCAAGCGACCATACGTCCGTCCCGGCCCCGCTGGGCGCGGGTCGACGTCGGGCCGGACGGACGTCGCGGGTTTTTTTTTTAAATTTTTTTCACTAAATTAAAAATACTAAATTACTAACAAAGTAACATTAACATATACTTGTCATATAGTCATATACATATAGTCATATACTATAATAATATAGACTTATAGTATTATAATTATAGTATTATACTCATATATATAATATAAACTATAAAGTATAAACTATAAAGTATAAACTAAATAATTAAACAAAGACAAGAAGAGTGTAAAAAAACATCCCAAGGTTGTTTTTGTGCCTCTTATATTATTAATTATTTAATTGAAATATACAAGATTCAAAATTACAACATTGTAGTGTACTGTTGTTGAAACAAATTGCAATGAAATAAATTACCAATTTGAAAATATTTTTTCTAGTTTCTTTATAATTTCTTGTGGTTCTTCGGTTGGAATTGGTATATCTTGGTCAAATTGTTCCACGTCGCTACTCATGCCTTCAGATAAAATGTCGTTGTAGTTGTCTTCTTCTTCTTCGTTAATCTCTGGTTGACCGCACCTCCTTCGCTCCGCTCGTATCCAATCTCTGAATAGTACCGCCATCTCCAAGTCTCCGCTCTAATGAGTGTCTGTGTTTCCTATTTGAAATCTGCTGCAGAAAAAGCGCTTTGACGACGCTTGAATGTTCAAAATATCTCGGCCAATCATTGAAAGTGTCGGAAATGTCTTCTCATTCTGCATCCAATATTTCAGCAAGTCTTCCTTTCCTTCTTCATTGATAACTGCTTGGTAAGGTAAATTACCATGCAAAACAAAAACATCGAACTCGCTAATTTGGTTAGCACTGTTACCACCGCACATTCTATTTCTGAGGCTTTCAATAGAATTAATACTAGCCCCAGAAATAACATGTCTTTTTTTAGGCTGTGTTGAAGAAGAAGATGGTACAAAAGTCGGTTGGTTACTAGCACTTTCTTGCTGGTAATGCCGATATACTTTTTTGCATTCATCTTCTACGCTATTCAACACTTCTTCTAGCGTTAGTTCAATAGGTGGCTCAACATTTAAATTTTTGGGAGTTGGAGGTGGTAGTACGTCCATACAGGTATAAATATTTTCAATAAGACTTTTACAACCCTCTACTTTAATAGTCGGGTTTAATACAACACCAATAATATAAATAGGGGGAATAGAAATAAAATATTTCTTTAATTTCATAAACATTTTTTTAATAGCTGCCTTATAAGCATGTTTTTCCATATATTCTTTAAGAAGTAAAAATATTATAGTTATATAAAACAACATAGTTGATATAGTATGATAATATAAAGTAGAAAATTCTTTTGTTGCTCGTTGAAAATTTTCTAGAAATACAATAAGTTCTCTAATTTTGTCTCAATCATTATCCACAATCATATCATTTGGATTTTGATTATGGACGTTAAAAAATAAAGTGATAGGTTTTCTATAGTCATAAGCAACAACTAGTTGGTCATATAAAGAATTCCACCTAGTTGGTACTTCTTCGGGAATTTTTCTGTAAGATAGTCCACAATCGTGACAAGTTTTTTTATATTCTTTTCTCTGTTGAATTCTATTATTTTTAAAAATAAAGTGTATAGCAAATTGTATTTTTTCAAGAATATCTTGAAAAAGTGAAAGACCATCCTTTACAACTAAGTTATAAATATGACACACACATTTGATATGAAAATATTTTGGAAAAGACGGAGTTAAAACATCTCTTAAAATACTAATAGCAGAATTGTTAGAAGATGCATTATCTAATGTAATACTCATAACTTTATCGCTATTAGTAATAATCGCAGACTGAATAAATATTTTCTGAAATAAACTCACCAGTGTGCCTACTATCTATATATCTATATGCTAAAATACGTTTTTGCATAGACCATTTATAATCTATCCAATGACAGGTTACCGTTAAATAATTGTCACGACCCGATCCCGGGCCCGTGACTGGTGCCTTACCCCGGGCAGCCTAGTGATACAACATCAGAGAAAACCAGCGGAAATAAAAACTTAAACATGAACATGAGACAAGATAATGAAACAGGCCAACCAAACGGTTACCTTCCAAAAAAATATATATAAGCAACTCTTTTTAAAATGAACAGTTTAATCCTTTTTACAAAACCCTGCCCACACAAACCTGCACTCTAAGAGTTTATATGACAACTATGACGGACAGGCCCCGCCATACCCGAATGTACAAGAACCTCTGACTCGTGGTAACATACCAGCAGATAAGCCTCCAAGGAACGGAGCTTCCCAAAACGCCGAGATGAGATCCTAAACGCGGATCGACAAATGACGATGTACTCTACTGCAGATTTAACGCACTCAAGCGAGGTCAAGATAACAGTACCAAGTATGTGAAATCAGAAAATCAGAAATGAAATCATAATAGTCTATAAAAGCAGGAGATGTATGATAACCAAACTACAGACACACACATATGATTATATCAATTGTGGCCTCACGCCCACAACATCAATCCCGCGTGAGTACCTTTCCTCACCGCGATGCATGATATGATAACAACAAGACAAAGAATCCAAATGGGAGCATACCCGCGCGCTACGCATCGTGTCGGTATGTCCAAAGGGAACAAATAAGACAACATTCCAAATGGAAGATACCCGCGCGCTACGATCGTGTCGATGTCCGCGGAAACAATAAGACAAAGATTCCAAATGGAAGCATACCCGCGCGCTACGATCGTGGTCAAGATGTCCAAAGGGAAACAATAAGACAAAGATTCCAAATGGAAGCATACCCGCGCGCTACGATCGTGGTCAAGATGTCCAAAGGGAAACAATAAGACAACAAAGCGGTAATCAAAGTGGAAGCATACCCGCGCGCACGATCGTGTCAAGATGTCCAAAGCGATTAACAAAGTAACACTATCAACAGAACGCACTGCGGAATTTATCCACACGCTACCACGCCCAAGTAAGTTCTCAACAAGTCATCCGACCCTCCATCGAGACGCGGTAGTATAGAAACACAATTTTTGCACAACAAAGGCTATCACAACAAGATAGGCAAGTTTCACAACAACAAGCATAGGCAAGTTTATACACAACTCGAAGTACTTCCATTTTATGCCCAAGTTCGGTTTTTAACCCTAAAGTACTACGTACGTTAAATTCCTTTTAAAGAGATTTATTCCTTTTATAAAAGTCACCCGATACCCGTAGTATAAAAATAGAGTGACTTATATCTTTTAAGTAAACCAAAACAACTTCCATACTTTCTTTTTTAAAGTCAAGTTACCACGTTAAAACCAATGATAAAACCTTTCTTTTGTTTTCATAAGGTCGTTATAACCAACTTCCCATAGAGCTGTTATAACACCTTATGCTTTAAACCATTTTAAGACAACACAATGCCTTTCTTTTCCCTAAGGTTCCCAGTTTGCCTAATTTTTAATTACGCAAGTCTCTTTTGAAAAGTTTCATAGTTCAATGTCTTAATCTCTTTTAAAACAATTGAGTAACATATGCCATAAAGTAGCAGTTATTCTTGTTCATAATCAATCTTATTAAGCGACCATGATCTAGAAAATGTAATATCATTTTGTCTCATCTTAGCTTCTATGCAGATGGAGGTTTCTACCGGTTTTAATAATACTTAATTATACAATACATTTTCCTTTATTAACGCTGCAGTGGTTTGTCGATACACATTCTGATTTCCGAATTCAGTAAAACATTATTCCTTCCAAAAACCAAGTACTCATTACTCACGAATGAGGTTTCACACAAACATCCATTTTAAGTCAAGTCTCTTATCCTTTAAGAATAAGTCTCTTAACTTCTAAACCATTAAACCATTCTTTTATCTCTCTTGGCGTTACACCTAACTTCTCATAAAGCTGGTATAACTCTTATGTTTTCAAACCAAGTACACACTTCTTTCAAAAAGGTTTCTTAATCTTTTTAGAATACTCCAAGGTTCTTTTACATCCAGTCGGTTATAAGTCAAATCAGTTATCTTTTTAAAAATCACAAGGCTTTTTCTTATCTACATAAAGCTGTTATAACCCACTTCCCATAAAGCCGTTATAACCCTTTATGTTTTAAACCAATCAAATACATTTAACACATGTACGTCTACCGTACTACATAGTTATACACATATCATGCTAGAAAGATAGGAAGAGGTTCACATACCTCGCGACGAGTATCGACTAATAGCAAAACGCTCCAAGTACCTCAAACCGTCTGCTACACTCTCAGTCAAGCAGATCACTCCACACGTAGTACTACAACCTATAGAGGCCACAAAGCGCCTATTAATATCTTTAGATCTTAATGTAGAATATTCTACAGAAAATTCGGCAGCACCTCCCCCCCCCGCAACAGCGTAAATCTCCTCCTCTATCGAGGCCGGCTACCAAGCCAACCAGGGGGTTAACACGCCTAACCTGACGCTGCACAATTCTACTCACGAATACTACATGCTTCATCTGAATACAGTCCATGTAATTACGATACCACTTCTTAAAATTCAGCTTAAGTCGCAAGACATTGCCGTAAGTATTATTCAGCTTAAGTCAAAAGACATTGCCGCACAATTATAATGCTCTGTACTATATATAGTATACATCAACTATATATTCCTACAATATGTAATTTCCAATTACAATAGAAGGTCAAGAGTGTTTACCACGATAAGCCCAAAATTAGCCGAGTTTATATGTCGATCCTGAGCAAGGTTTAGCTCCTACTCCAAGCGCCTAACCCGCCTCCAACCAACCCTTAGAAGTTCTAACCAACTTCTACTTATAACTTCAACTACGGTGAAGATTTACTTAGGGTTTCGTTTTTGAGATCGAGGAAGTATAATGGTATTTTACGGGCTTGTATAAGTGTAACTTGGGAATACTACAAGGTATTTGGGCCAAGGTATTTGGACATAACAACAATACTAGGAGAGTATTTATATACCACAACAAGGGGTATTTATACGAGACAACTAGGCTAGGGGGGGGGGGTGTGTGGTGGACGAGATCACAAGAGGGAGAGGGAGGGTTTGAGACTTAGAAAGATTGCTCAATTTTTGGATGAAGAATGTCTTCAACTAGAGGGGTATTTATAGGTCAAGAGAGAGCCAACCAATGGCCAAGATGAAGACAAGTGTGGTGCAAGTGTAGGGCTAGATTTCAACCATGTGGACCTTATCCATCTACCACACCAACTTGCACAAATATCCTACCTAACCCAAGGCACAAAAAACGTGCCTTTGCTTGCCTTTGCCGTCCACTTCTCACGGCCAATGTGAGGGTGACACATGTCACCCTCCCGTTGGTCCAAAATGTTTCGTCTCTCGGAAAAATCCGCAAAAATTATAAATGACATAGCCGGAATTTTCCCTTCGAAAGCTGTGGAAACGTTTCGTCGAAAAACGACTCCTTTTGGTAGCTATGCACAAATTCGAACCTATGCCTACTTTAAGGCTCAAATTGTATACGTACGCCCTCACGTATATACTCTGGAAAATACGGGGTATAACAATAATCATGGCCGTTAGTACTACGACCTATATCAGAAGTTAGAGCGACTTTGCAATTTAAATGATATAATGCATAACGTAAATACTGTTGATATTCATGTGCAAATTTAAATACATCTCTTTTAACAGTTGATCTAGGAAAATCTTTATAAGCAGGATTATACATATCTCTAATATGAATAAAACCAGGAGATTCAGGAAATGAAAAAGGCAAACCCTCTACAGCAACTAATTTTGCTAGTGCTTCCCTATCTTTATGTTTATCGTATTTAGGGCCTACAACTCCCCCGTCATAGGGTTAATTTGACCCTTTACTTTGTCCAGACAAGATGTGAACCTTGTCCCGATTGAGAGACGCTTGCTCACCATTTTTTCAATCATGTATTGGCGTATGCAAGGCTTTGTGTTTTTGCACAGTGTCTTCCTAAACCTCCGTCCCACCATGACCTTGTCGATTTTAAAAGAATAAATATTTTTACAAGTTTTACATACAAACTTGATTCAGTTACGTCACAAAATATTTCCATACAACTGATTTTAATGGTCGCTTTGGACCTCGCCTCATAGTAGGGGATAGGAGGCATTTCACTAAATGGTGTATCATCATCTTCATTAGTAGGTGTATCATCATCTAGAGTGTCATCTAAATTAAAATCTTCTTCAATTGAGGATAATCATTTGTGTCAAGATCATATGGTATTTCAGAAACATTTCCAGATCTATAAAATCATCTTGTCTAGGAATAATCGAACAGAATACTAGAAGTACCACTTGCCTCATACCGCCTCTACTGTAAGAAGACTTGCAAAAACACTTTTAACTATTTTCATGGTAATAAATAGTTAAAGACTTAAAGATAATGAAATTAAATGTGCTAAATGAAATAAAAACAAAATAATAATTTAATGAGAGAACAAATGTATCAAACGGCGACGTAGAGTCGACGTGTAATCGAGAGGTTGAAAATTGAAACTTTGCTCGATAGATAATCCTCAAACTAGTTAACTTCACTCCCAATTCTCAAATTAATAAATAGATTGAATATGTAGTAGACAATGTTGTATAGAGAATAGAGATTGATTGATTGAGAGATTAGAAAGATTTGTGAAAATAATAAGAAGAGGAAATGAGGTATTTATAGTTGAAAAATTGGGTTAAAGTGTAAATATAATAACTTAGGGGTTAAAAATAAATATAAAGGGGGTAGGGGGGTTGGGGGAGGGGGGGAAGCCAAAAATGGCCGTTAGACAACGGCTATTTTCTCGCAGTGGGACTGGGCGGATGGCGGCTGGCGGGGTGGGGCACAGCGGGTCGGGTCGGACGGACCATACTGTCCCGCCTTGCTCGAGCCCAGTCCCGCTTTTTTTTACCGGGTCGGGGTCGGGTCGGGACGGGTCGGGACGTGTCGGGTCGGGTCGGCCCGGGCCCAGCCCACTAGCCAGCCCTAGTTAATACACATCACAAAAATTGGAACATAAAGAGTGTCAAGTGACAATTCCTTGCCCTCCTCGTAAAGTCATAAAAGAGAAAATAGGAGGAATAAACTAAAGTAGGGGCCAAAGGAAAATTATCGAGGAAGGTAGAATTGAAAGTGCTGAAAAGCTGCTTCTCAACGACAATTCTTTGAGCCTATAAAGCAATCTGCAAAGGGATAATTTTTCTTTTTACTCTCTCGCTAAATTTGGCTATAAAATATAGAACGTACGTACTAGTGAATTAAAAGAAAAAGATTGAATGGAATAGGATGTAGCTACTAGTACTTGTTATTGCCTTATTCAAGCCAATAAGTTGGGAAATATTGATATTGATTTCTATCTTGTCAAACCACCAAAAAGAATCAAAACAAGTTTAAAACAATAAAATGTCAAAATCACAACTGCTTGTCATCATAAGGATCATGAAATGCCCATCTCTTTTATGTTTATTCTTTTATTGTGACATGAAAAAGGAAATTCAAGCATCAAATAATTTACCTTTATTGATTAGACTCCTATCTCATAAATACAACATAAATCGTGGCTATCTTTAGTAGGTTTTCAGTTAAATCCCTTTCGTTAAAAAATTATAATGCACAAATTGATTTTTTTTATATTAAGCTTTTGAATTCCTTTAATATATATAAAGAAAATTGTACTTGCAGGGCGGTCTTTGGACATGTGCGAGGTGTGCTAACGCACAGGACCTCCGAAAAATAAAAAAAAATTAGAGTTCATTTTTCATTTTTATTAAGTAGTATTAGCCAGAATTTATTATAAATGCTCATAATTCGCAGGTCTTAACCCAATTAAAGACCCACTTTTATGAATTAAAACAGAGCCCTCAAAATGTTTGAGATGACTCTATGTACTTGTAGCGACAAATGTAATTTTAAAGTTGTTTTATAGATGGTCTTGAATGTTCAAAATTATTAAATTCTTGTGAAAATTTCTGGTTTCGCTATTGATAAGGAAAAGCCACAAACAAACGGCATTCCATATTTGTAAAGGAACCCCCAATCCTCATTGAAAGAATATAAAGGCAAGATACTTAAAAAGGAAATGGAACTTTATTTATATGAAACATAAATATTAATTTGATATGATATCATCGATCAGTCATCACATGAAAAGTGCATATATTGTTTGGATTGAGAAGTGAGAGCAGATCTGACTGATCATGCTTTTATATATCTGTCTTTTTTTGATGCTTTAAGTTTTACCTCTCTTATTGGTGGAGTCAAAATTTCACTAAGGAATTCAAAATCTAAAAATATTAATATCCGAAAAAATCAATAAAATTCACATTTATTATATACATAAAAATTATTTTAATTTTATTTATATGTTACTTCCTCCGTCTCATTTTATATGAAGGTGGTTGACTCAACACCAAATTTATGTCAATTGCTCAACCGTACTTTGGCTATCTTAAGTTGAATCTGAATTAGGTTTTTTTGATGTTCTCGTTGAAATACTCAAGCATATTCCTTTCTTCTGGGGACATTGATCCAAAGCTCGAGTACGGTCCTGCGCCATTTTTCTTCTCTACCATGACGAATCAATTGATTTAATGTAGGCTAAGAAAGAAATTAAGACTTTTAAAATTTGTGGTCTAAAATAAGGTATTGAGAAATATGTGGCTATAAATTATTTTATTAAGGGTAAAATGGAAAATTTAAAGTTACATTGTTGCTAAATATATAAATGTATCATTCTTTTTCGAACAGACTAAAAAAGAACAATTGTCATATAAATTGAGACGGAGGAAGGGAGTACAATTTTTCAATAAACCCCTTATGGTGTGCTAGACGTAGCACTCAACTTCTGTTTGGTATCAACCGGAGTAGAAAAAGACTTACAAGATGACATGCCAGCTCTCTCAATAATCTCAGCCGCATATTTCCTCTATAATAAAAATAGACCACATACATGACGAGTGACATCTATTCTCAAAAAATAACTCACAGCCCCCAAATCTTTCATAGCAAATTCTGAACTGAGAATGGTCATGATAGACTTATGCAAATCATCAGAGGAGACAGTCAAAATAATATCATCCACATATAATAGAATGTATGCTAGAGAAGTACTACGACGATAGATGAACAGAGAATGATCAGACATGTTGTGAGAAAACTCAATAGTAGACACATAATCTACAAACCTCTTATACCAAGCCTGTGGGGCATGCTTAAGCTCACATAAGGACTTCTTCAACAAACAAACATGGTGAGAATAATTGGGGTCCTTAAAACCCAAAGGCTGATGCATGTATATCGTCTCCTTAAAATCACCGTGTAAGAAATCATTTTTCACATCCAGCTGATGAATGAATCATGCTTTCAAGAGAGTCAGACTAAGCACATTACGAATAGTTGTCGATTTGACCACATAACTAAATGTCTCTCCACAATCCACGCCAACCTGTTGTGTTTTACTATCACCTACAAGACGAGTCTTATGCCTCTAAAAAAACCGTCATAATTTTCTTTATGAGTAAAAATCCACATAGACCGGACAATATTAACACCAGGCGGACGAGACACCAAATCCCACGTCTTATTTTCACGAAGAGCATTATATTCGTCATCCATGACCATTTTCCAATTCGGGTCATGAAGGGTAGACACTGGGTTACATTGTAGGGGGATTTAGTGACATTAAAATTAAGATTAAAAGGTAGTTTTGGTTTTAAAATACCCCGTTGACTGCATAACGGGCCCTTGACTGGAGATAGAATTGGATGGGATTTTGGTATTTGTTGGGTCAGTGGTGGACTGACCAGCAGGCATTGGGCATGTTGACCCAATAACATCTGGCTGACGACATGGATGAAAGGGAGAAAATGTTGGTCCAGAAACTGGATCGAGTCTCGGAAATAGAAACTGGTCCAAGATCGTCACTGGACCGGGACTCGGGACTAGTCTGAGAGGCTGGAACATTGCCGAGAAGGTTTGGGCTAGGCAGATTTGACGCACGGGCCCACTGTTGTAGAATATTTGGGGAGGGAGCATCGTCCATAAAATTATAAGCACTCAAGATGGACTTAGACATTTGAGCAAACGGAAATTGGATTTTATAAAAAATAACATGGCGACTAATTATAATTTTATTGGAAGATAAATCAATACACTTAAAACCACGATGATTAAACGGAAAACTAAAAAATACACAAGTGGTAGACCGAGCTTGAAGTTTATTAATTGTAGTGGACGGAAAAAGTAGATAGCACAAACATCCAAACACCCTAAGATGAGAATACAAGGGATCTTTATTGTAAATAATTTTAAGTGGGGATTGATATGCTAAACCTTTGTTAGGGAGAATGTTAAGGAGGTAGGTCGTCATTTGTAACGCATAATGCCAAAAAGATGAGGGTAATGAAGCATGATCTATTAAGGTTCGGACAATATTATTAATAATACAAATTTTTATTTTGGCCTTCCCATTTTGCGAGGACGTATGAGTACAAGAAAACCGAAAAGATATTCCATGAGTATCACAAAATTCTCGAAATGACCCATTATCATATTCCCTACCATTATCACATTGAATATTTTAATTTTTCGTTCAAATTGGGTATGGATGAAAGCTCTAAATTTTAAGAATGTGAAAAAAACTTGAGACTTTTTAGGCAAAGGAAAGGTCCAAAAAAATTTAAATAATCATCCAAAAAATAAAACATAATAACGATGGCCCAAAGAACTCAAAACGAGAGATGTCCATAAATCACTATGAATAATGTCAAAAGACATCGACGTACGAGAAGTAGAGGCTACAAACGGTAATCCAACATGTTTCCCTAGAGGACAAGAAGGACAAATATGAGTATTACTGATGCTCGATATATGCACACACTTTTAAACGCAAGTGCACGTTATCGTATCAAGTAGTATAGTCTTAGATAAGACCGAATATCGTCCTCTGGGATTAGGGTTCAAGTACCAATTGTCTATTTTCTAGTATCTATTTGGTGAATTAATGAGTGATTGGTTGTTTATGACTAAGAATTATAAAAGCTAATTAATTATAACGATTTAATTCAGATGTGATGAGAATAGGGCTTCTATGTATCCTTACTATCCGCTTATGTTACTTACTAATGCATTACTTATGGTGTTCTTCTTTTGGAGAAAGCAGGTTTATTTAAATCGCTTTATACTCCCGTTAGGTTATATAAACACTCAACCCAGATTGTTCCTTACCTAACTTTCGCTGATAAGGGTAACTCTATAGGAGGATTAAGCACAAAAACCTAGTTGATCGTCACGCACAATGCGCAAAATTAGGGTTGTTAAGCCTCTCATCAACGCTACAAATCTAATTGAGGTATTTTCATCCCCAATTCAAGACCGTCACCCAACTTACAAGATATTCACAATCCTCCTTTCGTAACTGATTAGAAATCATATAGTGATAACTAGTTGTCAATTAGCTACCAAGAATTCAACTCAATTATTGGATAGATCTCTCAATACGAATAATAACCATAAGCATGCATTACTTTATAACATAAGGTTCAAGAATTCAACATAGAATGCCGTATAAGAGAATTAGTTCCTAGCCATGAATATGGCAAGAACTAATTCAAAGTTCTTCATGCAAAACTGAATTAAAGAAAAGAAAAAGAAAAGAAATTACTAATGTTTGGGTCTCCAATCTCCTAGGCAAGAAAACCTTGTGTTTGGCAAGAAAGGGAACCCTGAAAACCGCCTAGGGTTCTCCTTTATAGGTTTAAAACGTCTCCTTCTTTTCCTTCCAGCTGGCCAAAAATCCGTCAAAAGACCTAATTTTTCAGCGTCGGCCCGCTGCTGTCGGCGCGCGGCTAAAGTTCTGCAATACTTGGGTGTTTTGGCGCGCGGCCCGATATCTGGCATGCGAGGCGCCGGCACTGCAACTCTGTGGCTTTCGGATGTTTAGCGCGCGCGGCCATTTCGTCTCTGAGCGCGCGCTGGATCTTCTGCGACTTCTTCGAATAATAGCGCGCGCCTCGCTTCATTGCAGGAGGCGCGCATGGCAGTCTGATTTCAGCCTCGTTTGCCACTTTCTCCGTTTTCACTCTAGTACCTCCTCTTTTCCCTCTTTTCGCTCCTTTTCGCCATTTGGCCACTTTAGCCACTTTGACTCAAAAGAAAGAAAATCTATCCTAATACGACACTTTGTATGTACAAAATGGGACAAAAGACTAACTAGATCGACTCAAAGGTGTATATAAAATACACCGATCAAATACCCCAAACTTAACCTTTGCTCGCCTCGAGCAAAGATAAAAAAGAAGTAAAATGACAGACTCAATAAATAAGAAAATCAACAAAGAAAATAAACAGACTCCGCCATTGATCACTTTTCTTTGCATGAATGTTAACTAGAAAAACATGAAGGTTAGCGAGAATAATACGCAGGAACATATAGCATGGAATTTCCACATTGAGCTAGATATTTCGCAAACTCATACTTATCATGCTTAAATGGAAGTCAGTGTACTCAAGTATGCATATAAATTCAAAAATTCCTATGGCATGCTTACTTGCTATTCTCCACTAATTCTGGATATACATAAAGAGATCTTGAGGACTTTGGGGGTTGTAATGTAGGCTTAGGTAGGGGTTGGTAAAGATAGGCATTTAGGCTCATTTTTACGTACCATAAGCTCTTTGGCTTTTCAATTTTCCCTTTTCTTTTGATTCTTTACTTCACTTCAATTCTATCCTTCCCCTCTTTTGTTTTGGGAGAATGAAGTATATAATAATGACAAGCACCCCCAAACTTAGGCTTTTGCCTATTTCTTATTACTTTTGTATTGGGGTGCAACAGACTTTATTCATTCTTTTTGTTTTCTTCTTTTTAACACAATGTACTCCACTATTTCATATTTTCACTTATGGCACAATTTTGTGGGAATATGGGGTGTCAATGAAGAAGTTTCAAATTTAGGCAAATTTAGGCTCAATGGGGCTAACTAGTGATATTTTTAAAGTACGGGATAGAAAAGAGTGGTAAGAATTGGCTCTCAAAGAAATGCCTGAGTCATCTCCCTAACATGCATATCCTAACTATTTCGCCTCAAATAGCAAGCAGTCATAACACATAAGCATTTATCATTTAGCATACATAACTCAAGCAAGAGACTCCAAATAGACAGTTACGTGAGTTTTTGGCATCTCTAACCTAAGTGTTTAGATAGTGCTTCCATTCCTTTACATTATTCCACCTTACTTCACTAGGTGTTTCTAACTACGGCGTACATGATCTTTGTGAGCAATTATGACTCAAAAGAAAAAAATTTGGTGACTCAAAATAAACATGAAACAAATAAAAGACTTAAATAAAACATAACATGACACACAAATAAAACTAAAACACAAAACACACCCCAACTTAAATTACACATTGTCCCCAATGTGTAGACTCAACGGAAAAACTAAAAGACAAAAAGACTTACAGTTTTGGCTAAAAATGTGATGGTGGCGGAGGTAGTGCTTAATTTCGTGAGGAGGAGAGCCCTTGGTGTTTGATTTGGCGGTAGGGCTTTTGGATCAAAGTATTTTCGAAATTCTCTGCATTTGGACACCGCGCGCTTAAACTTCCGCACTCTTCAGATCTTTAGCGCGCACTGCTCTGGCGTATGGCTTACCCGCTTTTTCTGGACACCGGTTCAATTGCATGTACACATCGATCATACAAACAAGACCCAGGCAGTGAGATTCTTAGATAAAACTAAAATAACCTAAAGAGAAATTAAAATAACATAATTGAAAACGTTGGGTTGCCTCGACCCAGTATTTGTCTTTCTGAGTCTTTTAGCCGGACGCACATTCCTTATTCTTTCGAGGATTGAGAAGTTACCAAGTTCATGTATTCCATTTCATCGATTAGGTAGGGTTTTAACCTCTGTCCGTTTACTTTGAAGCGGCTCCTCTCTCCCTTTTATTTCATTGCTCGTATGGGAATACTCTTTACCATGTGTATGGTCTGTCCAACGTGATTTTAATTTGCACGAAACAATCTCAACCTTGAGTTGAATAGCGACTTGTTGTCCTTCTTGAAAATCTTTTGGTATCAAATTCTTATCGTGCCATGCTTCGTTCGTTCCTTGTAGATCTTTGCATTCATAGGCATTGTGTCGGAATTCATCCATTCGCTCATTTGTAGTAGCCTCCTTTGTCCATGCCGTGGTATCCATGTTCAACTTCTTCATTGCCCAATATGCTCGTGTTCCAACTCTCGGCAAATGACAAGCTTTACCAAAAACTAATTTATAAGGTGACATACCAATTGGTGTTTTGAATCTTGTCGGTATGCCCATGTCGTCATCTAATTTGATCGACGATCTTTCCTCGAGCCGTTCTGATCTTTTCCAATATGCTTTTCACTTCTATTTGACACTTGCTTGCCCATTAAGCTTGAGGATGGTACGCGATTGAGTGCGATGGTAAACTCCATATCGGAAAGCAATGACTTCACCGCCTATTGCGAGAAATGGCTCCTTCATCACCGATAAGAGCTCTTGGTGTGCGAACCTTGTGAAAATATTCTTACGGAGAAATTTTTGCACGTTTCTTGTCGTTTTCTTTGGTGGCCTTCTTACCCATTTGGACACGTAGTCTCATGCGGAAGGATATATTGATATCAAAGATGGCGGGAATGGTCCCGTGAAATCAACTCCCACACATCGAATAGTTCTACTTCCAATATCCGTGCGAAGGCATCTCGTTTCGTCTTGAGATGTTCCTGTTCTTTGTGATTATCACATCTACGCACAAAGGTGTGGGCATCCTTGAAGAGAGTTGGCGATAGAATCCGCATTGCAATACCTTTGCATTGTTCTTGATGCCCAAGTGTCCACCACGTGCTAAGGTGTGGCGATGGGTGAGAACACAGTGCATCTCTTATCCGGTACACATCGCTTTGATGACTTGGTCGCACGATGTTTGTATAGCATTGGTTCTTCCCAATAGTAATGTTTTACCTCAGAAATAAAACCTCTTCATTGCTGTCTCTTGACAAGCCTGGGGGTAGAACTTTAGCTGCAAGAAAGTTAACAAAATCAGCGTACCAAGGTAAATTAGAATTCATACTTACTCAAAGCAGTTGTTAAATGCGGAAAGTGATCATTTATTTGCACATCCTCGGTATTCGGCTTTGTGTTCTCCAACGGACAAGTGGTCCAGAATGAATTCTCTGTTCCTTTCTTATCACGAATCTCTACGTCAAATTCTTGTAGAAGTAGGACCCATCGAATGAGACGAGGCTTTGCATCCTTCTTTGTCATTAAGTACTTTATAGCAGAGTGGTCAGTGTATACTATCACTTTATTTCCAATCAAGTATGGCCTGAATTTCTCAAACGCATATACTATAGCTAGTAGTTCTTTTTCCGTGGTTGCATAATTTAATTGTGCGTCATTTAGAGTTTTACTAGCATAGTAAATGGATCTAAATACCTTGTCGATTCTCTGTCAATCTTGCTCCAATGCATAGTCGACTGCATGTACGTGAGTTCAAATGGGAGCTCCTAATTTGGTGCGATGACTATAGGTCTTGAGGTAAGCTTCTCGCGAGCGTTTGAAATGCGGATAAGCATTCTTTATTGAAGTCGAAGGCTACCCCGTCATTAACAATGTGGAGAGGGCTTTGAGACCTTTGAAAAGTCCTTGATGAATCTTACATAGAAGCTGCATGCCCGAGAAACTTCTGACTCCTTTTGTTGATACTGGAGGTGGTAGATTTTCGATTACTGAAATCTTTGCTTTGTCTACCTCAATACCTTGGTTTGATATTTTATGCCCCAAGACGATTCCTTCTGTTACCATGAAGTGACACTTCTCCCAATTTAGCCTGAGTTAGATTCTTATGCCGGCTACACTTCTGTCAGATGCCTTAAACATTCATCAAATGATGCTCCAAGACCAAAAGTCATCCATAAAGATCTCTATAGTCCTCTCTACCATATCCGAGAAAATTGCCATCATACATCTTTGAAAAGTAGCGGTGCGTTCAGAGTCCAAATGGCGTTCGTCTAAATGCAAATGTGCCAAAGGGCAAGTAAATGTCGTCTTTTCGATCTTACGGGGCTATTGCAATCTGGTGATACGAGTATCCATCCAAAAGCAATAGTAGTTGTGCCTGCGAGTCATCGGCATTTGATCTAGGAATGGCAGCGGGAAGTGATCTTTTCGTTGCTTTATTCAACTGCGATAATCAATGCATATTCTCCAACGGTGATTCTCGAGGAATGAGTTCGTTTCTTTCGTTAGCCACCATCGTTATTCCACCCTTTTTCGCACTTGTCTGGACTTACCGCGTGCTATCGGATATGGGGTAAATCACTCCTGCGTCGAGCCATTTTAGGATTTCTTTCCTTACTACCTCTTTCATATTTGGGTTCGATCGCCTCGGGCTTCGATGGACGGTCCGCTCTCCTCATCTGGCGGATCTTATGCATTCTTGTTGATGGACTTATTCCTTTTATGTCGCTAATGTCCATCCAATAGCCCGCCAGTGATTCTTTAGTACTCTTGCGCTTTATCAATTTCTTGGTGGGCGGGTGGCGTGAAATGATCACCGCGTGGTTTTCTCTTCACTAGGTATTGGTATTGTAGATGATTAGGTAAGATTTTTAACTCTAACTCGGGCCTTCTGCGTGGATGGTAATGATCTTTCGGTACTGTCGACTCGCCGTATTTCTTTGTCCTTGTATCCCATTTTTCATAAGCATTCATCCAATTTGCATACTCCATCGATCTGGATCGTTTTACTATCATCATCCGTGTGGTCGATTTCTTCAAGCGTATCCTCATATTCGAACTCTTTGTTTGACATTGTCTCTTCGATAAGATCAATGGTGAGCGATTATCTTTGGCCTCTGGAAAACTTCTTTGTTTGAAGAACGTTAAAAGTTACCTCTTCTTCATCTACTCGAAGCTTCATTCCCTTTTTGAACATCAATGAGAGCACATCCTGTGGCTAAGAAAGTCTGCCGAAGATGATAGGTATTCCATCGTTATCTTGTATATCTAAGATAATGAAATCGAGGAGGATGAACTTGTCCACTTTTACTAGTATATCCTCGATGACTCCTCTCGGATGAACAATTGAGCGGTCGGTAGGCTGAGTGATGTTTGTAGGTTTGATTTCTCCCATTTCTAGTTTGCGAGAAAACTAGATAGGGCATCGATTTATGCTGCTCCCGGTCGCATAGTGCCTTTTGACATTCAAACTTTCCAATAGTGCGTGGGATGGTAAAACTCCCGGTCTTGTAACTTACGAGGTAGTTGTCTCAGTAGGATGGCACTACATTCTTGGTTAGCATCACCGTTTCGTAATCCTCTATCTTCTCTTTTTGCTAAGCACATCCGCCATGAACTTGACGTGGCTCGGCATTTGTTCTAGTGCTTCCAAACGGGATATTGAGTTGCAATTGTTTGAGAACCTCTACGAATCTGGAGAATTGCTTGTCAAGAGTGCATTTTTTTAACTTCTGGGGATATGGTATCATCACCTGGGGTGCAGTTACCACTGCTGGTGCTATTTTCTCAATTTACGGATACGGGCGCGGCTCGAGTCTTAGGCGCGCGGCCTCACTTTCTGCTTTGTTTGGAGACCAGAACTTGCTGTACTATCTCCTGCACTGCCTCAGAATCCTCGACGCTGCGGCCACGATCGAGCGCGGCGCGGCTGCATTCTTGTGAACTTTCTCTTTCTCCTGATTCGGCCTCCTTCAGGTCAATTGTCTGACATTGTGTGTCCTCATTGCTTAGCTCAGATGCAGATTGCTCTTCTTGCGGTTCGCTGTTGAATATGACCGCGAGTTCTGCTATTTCTGTTTCCAACCTCTTTATGCCCGACCTCATTTCGTCCATGAACTGAGCTTGGCGCCTCGTGAGACTAAGTAGGGTTTCTCGTAATTCCTCCTCTGCTCCTCATGGTTGGCTCTCTATCATATGGACAGTAAAAATCCATATCTAAAGTGTTCCTGAACGAATCAAAACCAACAAAGAAATCACGGCACCTCGAATTTTCGTAGAAACTAAAAATAAATAAATAATAAAAAAAAAAAAAAAAATGAAAATTAAATCCAAATTAGAAATTAAAAATAGATAATTTGATATTGAACTATTGCCTAATCCCCGGCAACGGCGCCAAAAACTTGATGCTCGATATATGCACACACTTTTAAACGCAAGTGCACGTTATCGTATCAAGTAGTATAGTCTTAGATAAGACCGAATATCGTCCTCTGGGATTAGGGTTCAAGTACCAATTGTCTATTTTCTAGTATCTATTTGGTGAATTAATGAGTGATTGGTTGTTTATGACTAAGAATTATAAAAGCTAATTAATTATAACGATTTAATTCAGATGTGATGAGAATAGGGCTTCTATGTATCCTTACTATCCGCTTATGTTACTTACTAATGCATTACTTATGGTGTTCTTCTTTTGAGAGAAAGCTTTCTGAAATCGCTTTATACTCCCGTTAGGGTTATATAAACACTCAACCCAGATTGTTCCTTACCTAACTTTCACGATAAGGTAACTCTATAGGAGGATTAAGCACAAAACCTAGTTGGCCGTCACGCACAATGCGCAAAATTAGGGTTGTTAAGCCTCTCATCAACGCTTACAAATCTAATTGAGGTATTTTCATCCCCAATTCAAGACCGTCTACCCAACTTACAAGATATTCACAATCCTCCTTTTGTAACTGATTAGAAATCATATAGTGATAACTAGTTGTCAATTAGCTACCAAGAATTCAACTCAATTATTGGATAGATCTCTCAATAAGAATAATAACCATAAGCATGCATTACTTTATAACATAAGGTTCAAGAATTCAACATAGAAAGCTATAAGAGAATTAGTTCCTAGCCATGAATATGACAAGAACTAATTCAAAGTTCTTCATGCAAAACTGAATTAAAGAAAAGAAAAAGAAAAGAAATTACTAATGTTTGGGTCTCCAATCTCCTAGGCAAGAAAACCTTGTGTTTGGCAAGAAAGGAACCTTGAAAACCGCCTAGGTTCTCCTTTTATAGGTTTAAAGCGTCTCTTCTTTCCTTCCAGCTCGCCCAAAAATCCGTCAAAAGACCTAATTTTTCCGCGCGCCGCGCGGCTGTCGGCCAGCGCGCGCCTAAAGTTCTGCAATACCGGGTGTTTTGGCGCGCGCGCCCGATATTCGCTGTTCGGTAGCCGCGCACTGCAACTCCTGTGGCTTCTGATGTTTAGCGCCGCGCCTCGCTTTCAGTCTTCGAGTAGCGGCGTACTGGATCTTCGCAGCTTCTTCGAATAATGCGCGCCGCGCCTCGCTTCGATCGCAGGAGGCGCGCGCAGTCTGATTTCACCTCGTTTGCCACTTTCTCCGTTTCACTCTAAGACTCCTCTTTTCCTCTTTCGCTCCTTTTCCGCCATTTGGCCACTTTAGCCACTTTGACTCAAAAGAAAGAAAATCTATCCTAATACGACACTTTGTATGTACAAAATGGGACAAAAGACTAACTAGACTGACTCAAAAGGTGTATATAAAATACACCGATCAATTACGTGTACTCTTACAATCAATAAAATTATTATTTTTAAGAGAAGAAATAATAGACGACCTCGAATGACCCAAACGTGCATCCCATGAAGAATGAGTAAGAGTGACAAATGTTGAATGTGTGACTTGACTCGTGGAAATGGTGGTGGTGATTAGATAAAGCTCTCCCCGACTATTACATCTCATTAGAGGTATCCCCATCTTGAAATCCTTCACAGAAAATTCAAAAGGGTCAAAGTTAACGGACACCCAATTATCAGTAGTGAAATTTTCGGACAAACACCAAATTTTTAATTAAGTGAGGAACATGAAGGACATTTTTAAGGACTAGAGGTGGATGTGGGGGAGGGGGAAATATGTGTGACCATAACCACGAAATGGAACTGAATTGTCATTATCAATAATTATGCCATAATTATTTCTCAAATTGAAATAAGACGAGAGATTACCTTGTGCGGATGTCATATGAGAAGTGGATCATGTGTTCATGTACCAATTTGCATCCAAGGGATTTAATCCAAGTGTATGCATCGTGACCTCAATAACCATAGGTGTCAGACCGGAAATTAGGCCAGCAGCAGTGAAGGCTTGCTGAGGCCGAGGCCCAAGCAGGCCACCATCGCTCGGATCTTGGCTGATCGAATCGTGATCGGCCTCACGCCACCGCCCACTCCATCAAATCGCTGGAAAGGAAGGACATGCCGTGTTGGGCCATCGCCATCGGCCCAGCTGTCTACGACTGGGCCAGACGCCCAAAGTCGCGACTGCAGTATCGCGGCTCACCACCCACTTCCACCACATCCTCCATCACCGTCACTGCTCCGACTACCGCCACCGCCGTTGCTGCTCTGACTATCGCCACTTCCATGGCCGTCGCCGCGATTCTTGTCATTATTTTTCCAATTTTGACCCTTTTGTCGCCGGAGTTGTTACGGTTTTGGCTTGAATTATCCGAGAACGAGTGAGGGTCATTGGATGTGTCCATCATCATGACAAAATTAGCTCTGGTAGCCGCCTTTTTAGCCACGTCGGCCTCTTCTAATGTGAGTATGGAACGAGTCTGGTAGAATGGTGGAAGAGGATTACTTTGACGATGAAGTGTACCAACGCCATTATAAGCCTCAGATAGGCCTGCAACCATCTGAAGAACAAGACGATCATTGGTGATGGGCGCACCAACGTTCTTGTGTTGATCCACCAATTCCTTCAGTCTTTTACAATAGGCTGAGACATTCGGAAAATCCTCTATGGTGACATGGGGAAATTCCTGCTCAAGAGTGACAAACACAATTTTTTTTTGTTATCTTGGAAAATATCACGCACCCTATTCTAAGTTTCCATTGCCGTGACGTCGGGCTCAATAATCATCTGTAAGAGGTCTGTAGAGATAGTGAAATAAATCCACTAGAGAACAGTAGCATCAAGGGTTGTCCATAACACAGGGTCAACCTCCGGGGTAGGCACCTTCTCCTTGCCTGTGACCGATGGGATGATGTGATGAAGGATTTGATGCGAGCGTGCGTAAACTTTAAATAATACCGTCCACGTCGCATATTGGACGTTTTCCATCTCAAGAATAATAGGGATGTGGTTTCTGATGTTGGAGACTATAAGTTGCAAGGGCAGTATAAAATGTGTTTTTTGATGTAGACATAATGAAAGAACAAGAGGAGAATTAGGGATTTGGAAAAAGTTTGGAAGGAGAAAAACAAGAGATGGTCGACGGCCAGGTCACGATTTCCGGGGGGGTGGGGGGGCTGCGGAATTTACGTGGAGAAGGAAATTATGTGCCCTAGACTTCTGATACCATGAAAAGATAATAATCCCTTGATTATTTTCATTAATGAATACAATATACAATCTCTAAATATAGAAAATAAATCTACATTTTCCTAATACAATACAAATACTTATTCCTACTATAATACAAATATTATAATTACACTTGTACAAGAATATTTACAAAATATGGTAAGTAACCTACTGGAATTCGGCTACTTGTTATACACGGGTATACCGTGTATATCGTCTATCTATCAATTATCATCGATATCAAAAGAACAAAAAAATAAATATTTCCATGTATGTGTTTGGCCATGAAGAAGAATCAGATTCACAGGTAAGGACACTGATGGACATGTTAGAACATACTAATAATCAAGGTGGAGCTAGCGCTTCGATTATGGGTTCTACTTAGTAGTTTTGGTCCAAATCTTGTATATTCTATTAAAAATTATGTACAAATTATTAATTTACAACTCAGTAGTTTTAAAGAACGAGAATTCCGAATTCATAAACTTTAAATAAAAAATGGACAAATTTTAGCAAATGGTGCTGCTATGGTTGGTGGCGAAACTTGCTCCGAGGAAAAATATATTAGTAGCTTATATATCGTGGGAGAGTTACAATTTTAAAGATGTAGTATTTATTAGCGAGCATTTGATATATATTTATACTTCTTTTCATATACGAAAATATGAAATTCCTACTCATGTGACAAGTCAAGACCTTAAAAAAGTAACTAATGGAATACCTTATTTAGAAGTTCATTTACTAGGCAATCTTACTATGCTTCTGTTAATAATCGAATAAGTAGAAATATGTTAATTCTAACAACTTTTTATTTTAAATGAGATAGTCACACAATTCAAATACAACTATTAAACTTGATAGTGACACAATTCAAATATTAGACTTAAATAATTCAAAGACAAGCTGAACATATCTTCACAAAAGTTAAGGCTTTAAAAGGGTATATTTTGGAAAGTCTGAAAGAGGTTGTTGCCTTTAATTTGTCTGCATGGGTTTGTCGCGTGGGCGTGATTATATTCAAGTTGTCTCACTATATGCTATGGTTATGCTAATAGTGGACCACTTCTATCTTTATTTTTTTCCCACACACGATGAATTATTACTATTATGCATCTTCCACAAGCCTTTTCACCTACACCCTAATAAATTATACTAACACCTCGAGAATATCCCAAAGACTTGCCTAGATAGATCTCCTTTGTGCATTCTCTCCATCCACCCCTTCTTCCCCCCTTTATATACACCTACACCTCCTACTTAATTTAAAGAGTTAGATATACATTTCAGAACCAATCGGTCAACTCAGAACTTGTAGCATCTAAGTTCTAGATCTGGCATGGATGTGAAGGATATATATCGGATCGTGAACCATTAGCAGTTGAAGCTGCCAGCATGATCTAAACTTTTCTATTGCTCCGGTCGAGGAAAGATCAGATCATGTGGCAGCATCACCTGTCGGTGGTTTCGCGAAATTTGCTTCCCTTAATGCATTTCTCTGCTAATTTCAAACATGTACCGGCCTCCTTTTTCTCCTTGTTGAGTGCTAATTTCAAACATGTACCCTTCTTCTTTTTATCCTTGTTGAGTTAGACAAGTTTCAAGTAAGCCCTAGCTAGCAAGTAGCACCAATTTTTGTTGAGGAGATTTCTTCATTAGTACTTCTTGTTGCAAGAAGGGTCTAATCGTGTTTGTGGAGAAGTAAGTAATTCCGTTCCATTATTTGTTTTCTTATACTCAAGGGTCGGAGTTATATATCTTTGTTCAAGGTGAGGCAATTGACACACTGCGAAAATTACTGTGTAGATAAACCAATTTCTTTTATATATATATATATATATATATATATATATATATATATATATATATGTTAGTGTCAATCTAGACTCATCAATGAATAAGCACAATAATATTCAAGTAATTCAAGATAACTTTAAATCAACAACAAATACTTAAACACATACTAACTTGGTGTAGATAGAGGTCTGCTTGCAGTGTCCTAAGACAAAAATAATATTGATACTGGGAGATTGGGGATCGGATGAAACACTCGAAGATGCACATTTGGGGATTTGACGATAAAAATTCGTCCCCACTTGTGTTGTAGTTCTACGGACGTCTGCCTTGATGATACAACTATCTAAGTGAGAGTTCTAGCACAATAACTTCACTTCTGGCGAATTTACTTTATGTGTTTTTTCAGAAATATTCTTGTGGGAAGAAGATGAAGATCCAACAACAATCTTAGATCATTAATTGAGTTTAATGATTGATTGTTAAGTGTATTGTGTTGTGTGTCTTCTAACAAGTGATTAACATGCTTTATATAGCATAAAATTCGTCCATGTCAGCTTTCCATTCCAAAGGTTGTAACCCATGGAAAAGACACAACTTTTGACATTTTGGATTTTTTTCGTTGGGGATTAGCGCCGCGGCCCTAATTCAACTTCGGAATTCCAGTAGCTTACTGCCTCACAGGCGTCGCGGCTCAGCTTCCCAGCACCGCGACCCTTACGACGGTAATTCTCGAAAAATTTCCCTTGGCTACTGGACGTGAGGCGCCATGACCCTTAGGCCAAAATTCCTTAAATTGATTTAATCACTTGTTCTTCCTCATTTCATACAAGTTCCATCAATACTCCACATTTTCTATTCACACATCTAACAATACCCCACATTTTCTATTCACACATTTTCATTTCGTCTTGATATGTTCCCTGTTCTTTGACAACGATCACACTTCTTCACAAAGGCGTGGGCATCCTTGAAGAGGGTTGGCCAATAGAACCCGCTTAGCAATACCTTTCAAATGCTTCGATGCCCCAAAGTGTCCACCACGTTGTAAGGTGTAATGATGAGTGAGAATCGCGATCTCATCCTTCGGTATACATCGCTTTGATGACTTGGTCACGCAGTGTTTGTATAAAATCGCTCATCCCAATAGTAGTGTTTTACTTGAGTAAAACCTCTTCACTCTTTGTCTTGTCAATCACGGAAATTTTAGCCGCAAGAAAATTAACAAAATCAGCGTACAAGGTAACTTAAAACAACACTTACTCAAACAAGTGCTCATCCGGGAAGTGATCATTTATCCGCACATCCTCGGTGTTCTCGCTCTCTATGTTCTCAAGTCTCGATGCTGGTACGAATCGAGTTATCTGTCCCTTCTTGTCGCGAATCTCCATGTCAAATTCTTGTAATAACAGAACCCATCTGGATGAGGCGAGGTTTGCATCCTTCTTTGTCATCAAATACTTTATGGCGAGTGGTCGGTGTATACTATCACCTTATTCCCAATTAAGTATGGCACAATTTCTCGAACGCATATACTATTGCTAGCAATTCCTTTTCGTAGTAGCGTAATTTAATCAAGGCCATTCGTAGTTTTACTAGCATAGTAAGTGGATTCAATACCTTATCGACCTCCGCCAAGCACCGCTCCCATCGCATAATCACTGCATCACACATTAGTTCAAATGTGAGCTCGGTTGGTGCAATGACTATGGGTCTTTGAGATAAGCTTTCTCGAGTGTCCAAAAGCGATCATGCATTCCTTATTGAATTCAAAAGCAACCCCCGTCATTAGCAAGGTGGAAAGAGGCTTTGAAACTTTTGAGAAGTCCTTGATGAATCTTCTAAAAAAATCGGCATGCCCAAGGAAACTTCTGACCCCTTTTGTTGATACTGGAGGTGGTAGATTTTTTATTACTGAAATCTTTGATTTGTCCACCTCAATACCTTGGTTGGATATTTTGTGTCCCAGGACAATCCCCTATTTTACCATGAAGTGACACTTCTCCCAATTCAGCACAAGATTGGATTCTTCACATCGTTTCAACACTGCCTCCAAGTGCCTCAAACACTCGTCGAACGAGGCCCCAAAGACCGAGAAATCATCCATGAAAATCTCTATAGTCCTTTCCACCATGTCCGAGAAAATTGCCATCATACACCTCTGAAAGGTCGCAGGTGCATTGCAAAGCCCAAATGACATCATTCTGAATGCAAACGTACCAAAGGGGCAGGTGAATGTTGTCTTTTTCTGATCTTCTGGTGCTATAGCAATCTGATGATACCCTGAGTAACCATCCCAAAAGCAGTAGTAGTTGTGCCCTGCAAGTCTATCCAACATCTGATCTAGAAATGGCAACGGGAAATGGTATTTTCTGGTCGCCTTGTTCAACTTGCGATAGTCAATCCAGATTCTCCACCCAGTAACTGTTCTAGATGGAATGAGCTCGTTCCTTTCGTTGGTCACTACTGTCATACCACCCTTTTTGGGCACCACTTGTACCGGACTCACCCATGCACTATCAGATATAGGATAAATTACTCCAGCATCAAGTCATTTCATGATTTCTTTTCTGACTACCTCCTTCATGTTTGGGTTCAGTCTCCTCTGTGCCTCAATGGAGGTCCGCTTCCTCATCCGCACGATCTTATGCATTCGTTGACGGACTTATCCCCTTATGTCCGCTAATGTCCACCCAATGGCATGCTTGAGCCCTCGCATTCTCAAAGAACTTCTCAATCTCTACTGTGGATAGATGATACGAGATGAACACCGTAAGGATTGATTCTCACCTAGATATCGTAATCAGTAAATGATCCGCAGAGTTTTCAATTCTAACTCAAGCCTTTTTCGTGGATGGATCGATCTCTCCGCATCCGCCAAGCTCTTCATATCTCTTCTTATCACACTTCTCATAAGAATTCATCCAATTTGCATATTCCATCGACTTTGGGTCGTGCCACTACTATCATCCCATCGTGTCGATTTCTTCAAGCCGCGTCGATTTCAACCCATTTTCCGACATCGCTTCTTCGATCACGCCAACGCGGCAGCTTGTCACTTGCATCTGGGAAGGTTCTGCCCAAAAACATTGAAAATCACCTCTTCTTCTTCCACACGGTTTCAACTCCTTTTCGAACATCAACGAGTGTGCGTCACGTGGCTAGGAAGCGGTGCGCCAAGTATGATGAGGATCATGTCGTTATCTCTCATATCTAAGATGATGAAATCAGCGGGAAAGATGAACTTGTTCACCTTTACCAACACATCCTCGATGACTCTCTGGGTGGGACGATGGAGCGGTCACTAATCGCAGTGATGTTTGTATGTCCGACTTCTCCCATTCCAAGTTTGCAAAACACTAGGTAGACATCAAATTTATATACGCCCGCATCGCACAACGCCTTCTGACACTCAAACTTTCCAATAGTGCATGGGATGGTGAAGCTCCCCGGATCTTTCAATTTCTGAGGTAGCTTTCTCTGTAGGATGACACTGCATTCTTCAGTCAACACCACTGTTTCGTAGTCATCTATCCTCCTCTTTTTGCTAAGAATCTCCTTCATGAACTTTACATAAATCGACATCTGCTCTAGTGCCTCAGCAAACGGGATGTTGAGTTGCAATTTTTTGAGAATTTCCAAGAATTTAGAGAACTGTTTGTCAAGAGCACTTGTTTTTAGCCTCTGGGGGTACGGTATCTTCACCTGGGGTGCGTTTACAATAGCTTCCAGCCTCATTTCACCCTCTGAGCCCTGGGCGCCGCGGCCTTGAGATTCATCGCCGTGGCGCCGAAAGCTCTGCAATGTCCCAGAATTATCGGCGTCGTGGCGCTGCTCAGTGGAGCCGCGACGCTGCAACTGCTACGAAAATTTTGGGTCCTTTTTTTCTGGACCTGGTGGTGGTGAGTTTGCTTCCACCGGTTCGCCATTTTTCAGGTCAATCTCCTGGCATTGCTCTTTTATATTCTCTCCAATATGTTCAGGGTGATTCCCTTGTATTCTGCTGCTTAGCATGCCCGCGAGTTGTCCTATTTGCGTTTCCAAATTCTTCAGGGACACTCTCGTTTCGTCCATGAACTGAGTTTGATGCCTAGTTAGCCTGAGTTTGGCTTCTCGTAGCCCATCCTGCTCTTCATGTGGGGTATGGGGATTACATTGTTGATAGTGGTAATCTATGTTTTCAGGATCCCTGAGATGAATCAAAATCAACAAATGGATCACGGCGCTCGGTTTCACGAATAAAAGAGAAAAATATAGTAATAAATAAAAACAAAAATAAAAACCAAATTAGAAATTAGAAATAGATAGAATGATATTGAACTACGCCAATCCCCGGCAACGGCGCCAAAAACTTGATGCGCGATTTATGCACACACTAAACGCAAGTGCACGTGTCGTGACAAGTAATATAGTCTAGAAGACCGAGTTATCGTCCTCAGGGATTAGTGTCCAATTATCAACCTCTATTGTATGGTATCTATTTGGTAACCGATAATTGATGAATTGTTTATAACTATAATTATAGATGCTAACTAAATTACTTTATTTTAATTCAGATATGGTGGAAATAGGGCTTCCAAATCTCCTCAACTATCCGCTCATCTTACTTGTTAATGCAATTAATTATGGTTCTTCTTCTATTTTGAGACAGCATGTTAACTAAGCCGTTTTATACTCCTGTTAAGATAATATAAACACTCAACCCCAATATAGAACCCTTTTATCTTTCGGTGACAAGATTGACTATAAAGGAGGATTAAGAGCAATAACTTATTAAGCTACACAAGTATCGGGGGTACTTTCGTCCACGATTTAACCTATGTTTATTCAACTATAGCATATTCACAATCTCCCCTTTCGGCTTTCGATTAGAAATTATACATGTTATGATAATTAGTGATCAATTAATTACCAAACAATCAAGACAAATATTGAATAAATCTCAACAATAATAAGAAGAAACCAAAACATGCGTTAATTCATAAGAATGAGTTTCAAGTGATTCGATATGGAAAGCCTTAAATTAAGTTAGTTCCTAGCCATAGACATGCCAAGAACTAAACTAATATCCAACATAAACTAAAAAGAAATAAAATAAAGAACAAAGAAATTACACAAAAGTAGTCTCCAATCTTGATCTCCGAGTTGTGATGAATTGGCAAAAATGGGAACCCCTATTCTGACCTAGGAAGGTCCTTTTTATAGTCTCAAAAACGTTCCCAAACTTTTTTTCTTCGCCTCGCCCATTCCCATTCGATTTGGAATTCCCGCCATTGCTCAATCAGCCATGCGCCTGAAACTCCCGCTCTGCAGACTTTGGGCACTGTGGCGCTCTGATGCTGCTGGTTGGAGGCGCGCGCTGCCGCCTGTCGCCGGTCATGACTTTCTAGCTTTTTGAGCTCTGGAACCTCTGTTTCTGCCCTCTTTTCGCTCTTTTTCGCCAATGTGCCACTTTAAACCATTATGACTCAAAAGAAAGAAAATCTATCCTCAGACGACACATATTTGTACAAAAATGGGCAAAAGACTAACTAAAAATGACTCAAAAAGTGTATATAAAATACACCGATCAAATACCCCCAAACTTAACCTTTGCTCGCCCTCGAGCAAAGATCAAAAGAAAGAAATAAAGACACGAAGGAAAAGAAAATAGAATGACTCAAAAACACTGATCACTTTGCTGCACAATTGTCACTTAGAAAAGCATGAAGGTTAGCAGAATAATATGCAGAAACATATAGCATGAATTTTTAGCATTCTAAACACATCAAGTTAGATATTTCGCAAATTCACTTTAATCATGCTCGATGGAAGTAAGAATACCTAACTGTGCACGTTAATTTCAAAATCCTATGGCATGTTTACTTGCTATTCTCCACTAATCATGGATACACATATAAGAGATCTTCAGGGCTTTTCAGGGTTGTAATGTAGGCTTAGGCAGGGGTAGGTAAAAATAGGCTTTTAGGCTCAACTTACGTACCATAAACTCTTTTTCTTTCAACTCTTCCTTTTTCTTTTGATTTTCTTTTTCACTTCATACCTATCTTTCCCCTCTTTTGTTTTGAGAGAATGAAGTGTATTATGAATAGCAGGCACCCCCAAACTTAGACTTTTGCCTATTTATTATTATTATTATTATTATTTTTCATTGGGGTGCATAGAAAATTATTCACTCTTTTTTTTTCTCTTTTTCAACACTTTATATTCCAATATCTCAATTTTTTTTCACTTATGACACAAATATGGAATTATAGGGTGTCAAAGAAAGGTCATATTTTTGGCTCAATGGGGCTGACTAGTGATACAATTTGAATGTCAGGGATAGGTAAAAATGGTAAGAAAGGGCTAACAAAGGAATGCCTGAATCATCTCCCTAACATGCATATCCTAACTATTTCGCCTCAAATAGCAAGCAAGCAGACACATAGGTTTTCATCATTAACAATGCACAAATCAAGTAAGATACCCCCAAATAGTTCGATTTCATGAATTTTTGGCATATATGACCTAAGTGTTCAGATGGTTGCTTCTAATTCCATTACATTATTCAACTTTTACTTCACTAGGCGTTTCTAGTAACTACAGCATGCATGATCTTAAAATAATAATTTATGACTCAAAAAATACTCAAAAATACCAAAACAAATCAAAAAGACTCAAAAACAATAAAACACCTCCAAACTTAAATCACACATTTTCCCCAATGTGTGCAAGACTTAAAAAATAAAAGAAAAAGAAAAACGGGACAACTTACAAACTTGGTTTAAAGTGGTGGCGGTGGCGGCGGATAATGCACGGCAGATAGCGTCAGAAATCCCGTCAGAGTGGAAGAGGGAAATCGTTTCTAGGGCTCTTTTATTTTTCAGATTTTTCGTTGAGGCGTCGTGGCCCTGCAATCAGTGCCGCATCGCCCAAACTTCTGCGACTCTCTGAACTTCCAGTGCCATGGCGCTCTGATTTGGCACCGCGACGCCTAAACTTCAGAGACCTTCGACTTTTACGCCGCGCCTCAGAATCGGCGCCGTGGCGCCTAACTTCTCGCGCTCTTCAGACTCTCGCGCCACGACCTCTTTGGCGCCGTGGCGCTGAGCCGATTTTTTTCTTTACTCTTCCCGTTTTCGTCCTCCAAATTTTGGCCCTGTACCTGTCATCACAACATGCAAACAATGCCTTCCGTGAGACTGTTCTAACTAAAACTAGATTGCATAAAATAAAATAAAATAAAATAACGTTGGGTTGCCTCCCAAGTAGCGCTGTCTTTAACGTCTTTTAGCCGGACGCAGGTTCCCTACTCATGTTAGAGTGAGATGGGTCACTAGGCTCATATATTCCGTTTCATTGATCACATAGGGTTTCAACCTCTGTCCGTTTACCTTGAAAGGGGCTCCCTCTCTCCCTTTCACTTCAACTGCACCATATGGGAATGCTCTTACAACAGTGTGTGGTCCTGACCAACGCGATTTGAGCTTGCTTGGGAGAAAACTTAACCTTGAGTTGAATAAAAGCATTTGTTGTCCTGCTTGGAAGTCTTTAGGGATCAACATCTTATCATGCCATACTTTAGTTCGTTCCTTGTAGATCTTTGCATTCTCATAGGCATTGTGTCTGAATTCATCCAACTCGCTCAGCTGTAGCAACCTCTTCTGCCCTGCTGCTTTGGCATCCATGTTCAGCTTCCTCATTGCCCAATAAGCTCTGTGTTCCAACTCTACTGGCAGATGTCATGCTTTACCAAAAACTAACTTATATGGTGACATTCCAATGGGGGTTTTGAATGTTGTTCTGTATTCCCACAAGGTCATCGTCGGTTGATAGACCAATCCTTCCTTGAGCCATCCACCGTCTTTTCCAATATGCTCTTCACTTCCCTGTTTGAAACTTCTGCTTGCCCATTCGCTAGAGGGTAATAGGGGAGTGTGGTGCGATGGTAGACTCCATATCGGGAAAGCAATGTATTAAAATACCTGTTGCAAAAGTGGCTTTCTTCATCACTGATGATGGCCCTAGGAGTACCAAACCTTGTGAATATATTCTTTTGGAGGAACCTTTGAACAGTCTTATTGTCATTTTCTTTAGTGGCTACCGATTCTACCCATTTGGACACATAATCCACTGCCAGAAGAATGTACTGATTTCCAAAGGACGATGGGAATGGACCCATGAAGTCTATCCCCCACACATCAAATAGTTCCACCTCCAAGATCCCATGCGAAGGCATTTCATTTCGTCTTGATATGTTCCCTGTTCTTTGACAACGATCACACTTCTTCACAAAGGCGTGGGCATCCTTGAAGAGGGTTGGCCAATAGAAACCGCTTTGCAATACCTTTCCAGCTGTTCTTGATGCCCCAAAGTGTCCACCACATTGTAAGGTGTGACAATGAGTGAGAATCTGGTGCATCTCATCCTCTGATATACATCTCCTGATGACTTGGTCGGCGCAGTGTTTGTATAACATTGACTCCTCCCAATAGTAGTGTTTTACTTCGGAGTAAAACCTCTTCACTTGCTGTCTTGTCAATCCTGGGGGTACTACCTTAGCTGCAAGAAAATTAACAAAATCAGCGTACCAAGGTAACTTAAAAACAACACTTACTTGAAATAATTTCTCATCTGGGAAGTGATCATTTATCTGCACATCCTTGGTGTTCTGGCTCTCTATGTTCTCAAGTCTCGACAAGTGGTCCGCAACTGAGTTCTTTGTACCCTTCTTGTCGCGAATCTCCATGTCAAATTCTTGTAATAGCAGAACCCATCGGATGAGGCGAGGTTTTGCATCCTTCTTTGTCATCAAATACTTTATGGCAGAGTGGTCAGTGTATACTATCACCTTATTCCCAATTAAGTATGGCCTGAATTTCTCGAATGCATATACTATTGCTAGCAATTCTTTTTCTGTAGTAGCGTAATTTAACTGCGCGTCATTCAAAGTTTTACTAGCATAGTAAATGGATATGAATACCTTATCGACCCTCTGCCCAAGCACCGCTCCCACTGCATAATCACTTGCATCATACATTAGTTCAAATGGGAGCTCCCAGTTTGGTGCAATGACTATGAGTGTTGAGATAAGCTTCTCCTTGAGTGTCTGAAAAGCGATCATGCATTCCTTATTGAATTCAAAAGCAACCCCCGTCATTAGCAAGGTGGAAAGAGGCTTTGAAACTTTTGAGAAGTCCTTGATGAATCTTTTATAAAAACCGGCATGCCCAAGGAAACTTGACCAATTTCTTTGTCGACATCGGAGGTGGTAGATTTTTTATTACTGAAATCTTTGCTTTGTCCACCTCAATACCTTGGTTGGATATTTTGTGTCCCAGGACAATCCCCTCTTTTACCATGAAGTGACACTTCTCCCAATTCAGCACAAGGTTGGATTCTTCACATCATTTCAACACTGCCTCCAAGTGCCTCAAACACTCGTCGAACGAGGCCCCAAAGACCGAGAAATCATCCATGAAAATCTCTATAGTACTTTCCACCATGTCCGAGAAAATTGCCATCATACACCTGAAAGGTCGCAGTATCAGAAAGCCCAAATGACATCCTTCAATGCAAACGCATAAAAGCGGCGGTGAATGTTGTCATTTCACGATCTTACGTGCTATAGCAACTGATGATACCCCGAGTAACCATCCAAAAAGCAAGAGTAGTTGTGCTCTCGCAAGTCTATCCAACATCCGATCTAGAAATGGCAACGGAAATGGTATTTTCTCGTCGCCTTGTTCAACTGCGATAGTCAACGCATTCTCCACCCAAGAATCGTTCTAGATGGAATGAGCTCGTTCTTCGTTGGTCACTCTCGCCATACCACCCTTTGGGAACCACTTGTACCGACTCACCCACGCACTATCGGATATAGGATAAATTACTCCAAAGATCAAGTCATTTCATGATTTCTTTCCGACTACCTCCTTCATGTTTGGGTTCGGGCCTCTGCACCTCGATGGAGTGGTCCGCTCTCTCATCCGACGGATCTTATGCATTCATCGTTGACGACTTATCCCCTTATGTCCGCTAATGTCCACCCAATGGCATGCTTGAGAGCCTCGATTTCTCAAAGAACTTCTCAATCTCTACGTGGATAGATGACGAGATGATCACCGTAAGGATTGATTCTCACCTAGATATTGCATCAGTAAATGATCCGCAGAGTTTTCAACTCTAACTATGGAGCCTTTTCTCGTGGATGGCATCGATCTCTCCGCATCTGCCCAAGCTCTTCATATCTCTTCTTATCACACTTCTCATAAGAATTCATCCAATTTGCATACTCCATCAGCTTTGGGTCGTTGCCACTACTATCATCCCATCGTGTCAGTACTTCTTCAAGCGCATCAGCATTTCTGAACCCATTTTCCGACACTGCTTCTTCGATCACGTCAATGGCGAAGCAGTTGTCACTTGCATCTGGGAAGGTTGCTGCCCAAAAAACATTGAAAATCACCTCTTCTTCTTCCACACGAAGTTTCAACTCCCCTTTTCGAACATCAATGAGTGTCTGTCCTGTGGCTAGGAAGGGTCTGCCAAGTATGATGAGGATCATGTCGTTATCTCTCATATCTAAGATGATGAAATCAGCGGGAAAGATGAACTTGTTCACCTTTACCAACACATCCTCGATGACTCCTCTAGGGTGGACGATGGAGCGGTCAGCTAACTGCAAAGTGATGTTTGTATGTCTGACTTCTCCCATTCCAAGTTTGCAAAACACTAGGTAGGACATCAAATTTATGCCTGCCCCCAGATCGCACAACGCCTTCTGACACTCAAACTTTCCAATAGTGCATGGGATGGTGAAGCTCCCCGGATCTTTCAATTTCTGAGGTAGCTTTCTCTGTAGGATGACACTGCATTCTTCAGTCAACACCACTGTTTCGTAGTCATCTATCCTCCTCTTTTTGCTAAGAATCTCCTTCATGAACTTTACATAACTCGACATCTGCTCTAGTGCCTCAGCAAACGGGATGTTGAGTTGCAATTGTTTGAGAATTTCCAAGAATTTAGAGAACTGTTTGTCAAGAGCACTTGTTTTTAGCCTCTGGGGGTACGGTATCTTCACCTGGGGTGCGTTCACAACAGCTTCCAGCCTCATTTCACCCTCTGAGCCCTGGGCGCCGCGGCCCTGAGATTCGGCGCCGTGGCGCCGAAAGCTCTGCAATGTCCCAGAATTATCGGCGTCGTGGCGCTGCTCAGTGGCGCCGCGGCGCTGCAACTGCTGCGAAAATTCTGGGTCCTTCTTTTCTGGACCTGGTGGTGGTGAGTTTGCTTCCACCGGTTCGCCATTTTTCAGGTCAATCGCCTGGCATTGCTCTTTTATATTCCCTCCAATATGTTCAGGGTGATTCCCTTGTATTCTGCTGCTTAGCATGCCCGCGAGTTGTCTATTGCTTTCCAAATTCTTCAGTGGACACTCGCTTCGGCCCATGAACTGATTTTGGTGCCTAGTTAGCCTGAGTTTGGCTTCTCGTAGCCCATCCTGCTCTTCATGTGGGGTATGGGGATTACATTGTTGATAGTGGTAATCTATGTTTTCAGGATCCCTTAGATGAATCAAAACCAACAAACGGATCACGACGCACGGTTTCACGAATAAAAGAGAAAAATATAGTAATAAATAAAAACAAAAATAAAAACCAAATTAGAAATTAGGAATAGATAGAATGATATTGAACTACGCCAATCCCCGGCAACGGCGCCAAAAACTTGATGCGCGATTTATGCACACACTAAACGCAAGTGCACGTGTCGTGACAAGTAATATAGTCTAGAAGACCGAGTTATCGTCCTCAGGGATTAGTGTCCAATTATCAACCTCTATTCTATGGTATCTATTTGGTAACCGATAATTGATGAATTGTTTATAACTATAATTATAGATGCTAACTAAATTACTTTATTTTACTTCAGATATGGTGGAAATAGGGCTTCCAAATCTCCTCAACTATCCGCTCATCTTACTTGTTAATGCAATTAATTATGGTTCTTCTTCTATTTTGAGACAGCAGGTTAACTAAACCGTTTTATACTCATGTTAAGGTAATATAAACACTCAACCCCAATATAGAACCCTTCTACCTTTCGATGACAAGATTGACTATAAAGGAGGATTAAGAGCAATAACCTATTAAGCTACACAAGTATCGGGTGTACTTTCGTCCACGATTTAACCTATGTTTATTCAACTATAGCATATTCACAATCTCCCCTTTCGGCTTTCGATTAGAAATCATACAGGTTATGATAAATAATGATCAATTAATTACCAAGCAATCCAGACAAATATTGAATAAATCTCAACAATAATAAGAAGAAACCAAAACATGCATTAATTCATAAGAATGAGTTTCAAGTGATTCGATATGGAAAGCCTTAAATTAAGTTAGTTCCTAGTCATAGACATGCCAAGAACTAAACTAATATCCAGCATAAACTAAAAAGAAATAAAATAAAGAACAAAGAAATTACACAAAAGTAGTCTCCAATCTTGATCTCCAAGTTGTGATGAATTAGCAAAAGTGGGAACCCCTATTCTTACCTAGGAAGGTCCTTTTTAGAGCCTAAAAAACGTTCCCAAACTTTTCCTTCTTGGCCTTGGCCCATTCCCATTCGGATTTGGCAGAATTCCCGCCTCGCCCCTTCAACTGGCGCTGCGGCGCCGAAACTCCTGAGGCTCTCTGTACTTTGGGCGCCGTGGCGCTCTGATTCTGCTGGTTGGAGGCGCCGCGGCGCCGCCCTTTTTCTCGCCCGGGTCGCCAACTTTCTAGCTTTTTGAGCTCTGGAACCTCTGTTTCTGCCCTCTTTTCGCTCCTTTTCGCCAATGTGCCACTTTAAACCATTCTGACTCAAAAGAAAGAAAATCTATCCTAAGACGACACATATTTGTACAAAAATGGGCAAAAGACTAACTAAAAATGACTCAAAAAGTGTATATAAAATACACCGATCAATAATCAATGGAAATAATTCCATTCTTCAGCAAGCTTCTTATTGTATTATTACGTCACCTTATATGTCTTGACTTGTCATTGTATATTTGATTCTTTGCCCTCGTCAAGGCAACCATACTATCACAATGTATGCAAATGACTGTCATAGGCTTTGTCCACAACGGAATACCTTCTACGAAGTTTCTTAGCCATCTGCCTCTTCGATAGCTTTGTCTAAAGCTACAAACTCTACTTTCATAGTTGATCGCGTATTTATCATTTGCTTTGATGATTTCCAAGATACCGACGCTCCACCAAGTGTAAATACATACCCACTTGTGGACTTACTTTTTGAATGGTTGGAAATTCAATTAGCATCACAATATCCTTCTAACACGGGAGGATATTTTGTATAATGCAACCCATAATTCATTGTATGTTTTAGATATCGTAGTGCCCTTATTAGCGCTACCCAATGATCATTTCCAGGATTGTGTGAGTATCGACTAAGTCGACTCACTGTATATGCTAAATCCGGTCTCGTACAATTCATTATGTACATCAAGCTTCCTAGAACTTGTGTATACTCCAATTGAGACACATTATCACCTTCATTCTTCTTAAGGTGACTAGCGGGATCAAATGGGGTAACAACCGTTCTATCATCATAGTGTCCAAATTTTCTAAGGACATTCTCAACATAATGGGATTGAGTTAATATATAACTCTCATAATTCCTTTGAATTCTAATACCAAGAATGACATTCGCTATTCCCATATCTTTCATATCGAAATAGACATGCAACATCTTCTTAGTTTGGTTAATTACGTCTTTACTTGTTCCCATAATCAGCATATCATCCACACAAGAATATAATGACATATGCATTACTACACTCCTTAATGTAGACACATTTGTCACATTCATTTATTTGAAAACCATTTGATAATAATGTATTATCAAACTTTTCGTGCCACTGTTTTGGAGCCTGTTTAAGTCCATATAAAGACTTAATCAATTTACAGACGTTCTTCTCTTGACCTTTCACAACAAACCCTTCGGGTTGTTCCATGTAAATTTCTTTATCTAGTTCACCATTTAGGAATGCAGTCTTCACATCCATTTGGTGTATTTCCAAATTGTGAATCGCTGCTATAGCAATTAACGTCCTTATATACGTAATTCTAGATACTGGTGAGCAGGTATCAAATAAATCTACACTTTCTTTATGTCTAAACCCTTTGGCTACTATACGAGCTTTGTATTTTTCTTTAGTACCATCAGACCTTAGTTTCCATTTGAAAATCCATTTATGGCCTATTGGTTTGTCCCGGAGGGAGATCAACCAATTTCCATGTATTGTTTTGTACGATGAATTCTACCTCACTTTGGATAGCCTCCTTCCAATAAGGTGCTTCAGATGATTCCATAGCAGTCCTATATGTTTGAGGTTCTCCTTCAACGGGAAAGGTCATAAAGTCCGGTCCAAAATCTTTGGCGATTTTTCCACATTTACTTCTCCTTCGTTCAGAATTTACTTCTTGAACTGATGAAGTAAGATTATCATCATTTTAGTTTGACTCATCTTGAGGCAGTGTCCTCTTCTTATTATTATTAGGAACACTTTTATCATTGTCTTTGTAAGGAAAAATCTCCTCAAAGAATTCTGCTTCTGCAGATTCCATAAGTGTATTTTTGTGAATACCTTCCACCTTAGAGTGAAACACCAAAAACTTATATGCTGCACTATTATTGACATGACCAATATATATGCAATCCACCGTTTTTTGTCCAAATTTAGTTCTTGTTAGGCGTATTTTGTATACGCTTTTTGAGTCATTTTTAGTTAGAATTTTTCCCATTTTCCTTTAAATAAGTGTCGTGTTAGGGTCGTTTTTCTTTCTTTTGAGTCACAACGGTTCAAAAAGGTAAAATGACGAAAAGGAGCGAAAAGTGCGCACAAAAGGAGGGTCCCGAGGCAAAAAGGACGAAAGTTGGCAATTCAGGACAAAAGACTTCAGCACCGTGGTGTCGTTCATACAGGACCGCGGTGCCATAATTACTGAGAGGTTGTAGGACTTTCGGCACCGCGATGCCATTCTGTAGGACCGCGGTGCCAGTGCGGGGAATTTCAGATCCGAAGTAAATTTGGCCAAAGGAAGAAGGGTCCATAGAGCACGAAATTTGCAACATATTTAAGCCCTATAGATTAGTCTAGTGAGAGGAGTTGGTCGTTCTAACACACAACACATCACAAGGCAAGTATTGGAAGCTACAATTGGAGACTTTAGTTCGCAGTACTTTTCTTTCTTTCTTTTTAATTCGGTTTATGTTTGAAATTGTATTAGTTCTTAGTGTGACTATAGCTAGGAGCTAAACACTTTATTAGGACTTTCCTTTTGAATCTCTTGAAACTCTATTTCATGACTTTATGCATTAGTTTGATTCCTTCTTCACTTGATTAAGATTTATTCAATAATTGGTATGAATGTTTGATAGTTAATTGATCACTAATTATCATAACCTATATGATTTCGAATCAAGAACCGAGAGGAGAGATTTGGATATGCTGTAATTAAATAGACATAGGTTAAAATCGCGGAAGAAAGTACCCCGATACTTGTGTAGCATTATATGTTACTGTTCTTAATCCTCATATGTGGTAAATCCTATCATAGAAATATAGAAGAGTTCTGCACTGGGGTTGAGCGATTATATATCCTAACTGGAATATAAGACAGTCTAGTTAACCGCTATCTTAACGTAGAAGAAGAAATCATTCTAGTTGCATTAAGGATTGAATAGAGTGGATAGTCGAGGATTTTAGAAGCCCTAATTCCTTCATAACTGATTAAACCTCAATAATTTAGATTACTTCTCGCAATTATTCTAGTAGTTAGATAAAAACCCAAATCAAATATGGTTTGCCAAATAGATAATCTAGAATAGATGTTCGGTAATTAAAAACCAGTCTCTGTGGATGATAAACTCGATCTTACAGACAATATTACTTGTGAACGATGCGTACACTTGCGTGAGCAATTGGACACAGTCCTAACAAGTTTTTTGGCGCCGTTGCCGGGGACTGGCGTACTTCTAATATCGAACCATCTATTTTTATTTCTACTTTGGCTTTATTTTTATTTTTATTTTTACTGTTAAACCATATTGCCTTGATTTGCTTGTTGATTTTGGTCTATTTTAGGGATTTAGTGTATGCGAAGAAGGAGAGGTGTAGATACACTTGTTCCCTTCAACCCTGAAATTGAGAAAATGTGCAAGCAAAACATGTGAAATAAAAGGATAGCCGAATCAGTGACCATGGACAACTAACCACCGAATCAGAATGAGGCAAACAACGAGGTTCTTGAACATGTAGAGGAGCCAATACCGGTCCCAGCAGAAAGAATCCTGGGAGATTATGTTCTGCCCACGATTACTGCGGCACAGACATGCATCAGGCTCCCATCAATAGGGGCAAACAACTTTGAGATCAAGACAACCATCCTGAGCATGGTCCAGAACACAGTACAGTTTGAGGGATTGCCATCTGAAGACCCCCACATACACATTGCTAACTTTCTGGAGCTGTGTGCCACATTCAAGTACAATGGCGTTACTGACGATGCCATTAGACTGAGGCTCTTCTCGTTCTCACTTAGGGAGCTGGTTGAACTCACTACCTGCCAACTCCGTCACCACTTGGCAGGACCTAGCCCAAAAGTTTCTTGCAAAATTCTTCCCTCCTTCAAAAGCGGCAAAGTTAAGGGGAGAGTTAAACAATTATTACCAGGTGGATGGTGAGTCACTCTATGACGCATGGTAGCGATTTAAGGATCTGCAAAGAAAATGCCCACTTCATGGCATAGAGAAGTGGATGTTAGTCCACATTTTTTATAATGGGTTGAGTGGTACTACTCGTACCATCATTGATGCTGCAGCAGGGGGAGCTGTCACGCCCCGACTTTTCCTAAGTCTTTACTTAGGGCATGATGACACCTGCACAATTATTTCCCACCAGGAGCACCATTTAATTCTCTTTATTTAGAAATTTGAACTTATATACAAATACGGAGTTATTAATAAAAATAATAATAAAAAAAATCTGTTTATGACTTTATTAAAAACATAACCCGAGCCCACGCTCGTGCAAATATTGTTTCTACATAGACATACTGACAAAGATTATTCTAAGTTGGAAGGGAGACCATTCCACACGGGCATTTCCCGAGACACTGGAACTGACATCCTGAACCTGACGAGTACCAAACCCGAAGCAAGGGATTTGGTATGACAAGAGGCTGCGGGACGATCGCTAGCCTTGGCGTGGAGCCTTTCCTCTATCACGCTTTCCTGAAACATGTTAAATAAAGAGTCAGCCCTACCATCTGGGGCTGAGTGAGAACCTTACCCTGCAATTCAAAGTAACACCACAATATTCCAAGTGCAATCACATTATAACGTAATAATCATATTGCAAAAACATATCAGGTTACAACATTTTTAAATATGCAACAACTCCTCATAGGAAATTTTCGGTTTAACTAACACTTCATTTTATCTCAGATATACGTTAAGACATTCCTCGCATTTTCACATGTTTATTACATTTATATATTTGTGAACGCGTATTCACTTTTCATATTTATATATAGGTGAACATGTATTCATCTTTCATATTTGTTGGCGTGCAACCCGATCCATTATATTTACGTATTTGTGAACACGTATTCACTTTACGCTTTGTTGCGCGCAACCCGATCCATTATGTTTACGTATTTGTGAACGCGTATTCACTTTAAGTTTTGTTGCGTGCAACCCGACCCATTATATTTACGTATTTGTGAACGCCAGATTCACTTTACTTTTTGTTGCGTGCAACCCGACCCATTATATTTACGTATTTGTGAACACGTATTCACTTTACGCTTTGTTGCGTGCAACCCGATCCATTATGTTTATATTTATATATTTATGTCAACACGTATTCACTTTTCATATTTTTCAGAAGATCGAATAAATAATATTCTCTTTCCCAACATTCTGTCATTCATACTTGTAACGATTATAATTTTTTAACAATAACTCCAACTAAGGTGTTTCTCAAGCGGAAACTAAGGTAAGACGGGGATCTTTCACTGTACCAAATTTCATTTAAAACTACTTTGGGTAACTAACACAAATTTATCCTCAAAACAGCCACATAAAATTTGTTTCGGCAGAATTTTTATTAAACAGAACCCAATCTTAGAATAGTCATAACTCCTAATCTATAAACCCGTTCAAGCCCCATAAAATCTCAAAACGACGAGAACAGAGAGCTACACGTCTCCTTGTGAACCATCCTTTCATATTCTTTACCATTTAGTACAGTTTTACACTTTTATTCGCTGCCCTTCCTGGATCTCGATAGATCCGAGGCAGAAACTTTAAACAGCGATAACTCTCAATCCGTAAGTCGGATAGACCCCCGTAAGGTCTCACAATTTCCAAAACAGATAGATATAGAACTTTAATTTAGCACCAATTTTCATATTCCCCATGGATTAGTACAGTTTACGTTTCAACGTCCTGCCCTTCGGGATTCCGATGAATCCGAGGCAGCAACTTCAAACTATAATAACTCTCAATTCGTAAGTCCGTTTGAACAACTCTTTATCTATATCTGTCCGTAACAGAGAGATTTAAAACCATGTAAATTTTCATATAATTCCAATAAGTAAAACTCAATAAAAACAGTCCGTAATTATGCCTTTCTGAATTTCGGCCGAATCTAAGGTAGGAACTTTGAACTATGATAACTTTCAAACCGTATGTCCATTTTACCTCATTTTTGGTTCTATATGATCATAATAGAGAGGTGCACCATTATTCCGAATTTCATCAAATTCTAACAATTATAACTCAGTGAGAACAGTTCGTAAAGTTCATGACGCAACTAGTTGTCTAGACAATCAAAAGTTCAATATTTCTTTTCAACACTCAATTCTTATTCTAACATGTATTGAACTTAAAATAAAGGATATTACCAAGAATTTCTGAGTGAAAAAACTCACCTTGTAAGTGTGAAATGATTGTTATTCGGTTGCTACAAGGGACCCTTGCTCCCTAGTATTTTTTTATTGTTGTTCTTCTTGCTTTCTTGTTTTTTTTCCAGAATTTTCCTCTTCTTGTTCACTTGTTTTTTTCCTGATTTTCTAACCTTTATGCTATGTACTTTGTTTGTGTGTAAATACAATGTATAAGTTGAGAGTTTTCTATAACCTATGAGAGGTGGAATGACAAGAGTTGGAGGGGAAATGAAAAGGGGCGGGGAGGGGAGGGAAGGACGTGCATCGCCAAAGACTTTTTGTTTTGTTTGTTTGTTTGTTTGTTTTTTATTTTTATTTTTATTTTTTTTATCTATCTATTTATCTAACTTTAACACTAACTTCATGGGGGGGAGGGGGAAGGGACGTGCCACTGCCCAGCACTTTTTTTTTGTTTGTTTTGTTTTGTTTGTTTGTTTTTTTTTTTTTTTTTGTTTTTTTTATCTATCTATTTATCTAACTTTAACACTAACTTCATCCCATGCAATTTATTTTTTGTTTTCTTATATATATGTATTTTTATTAACCCAACCACAGCTATATATATTTTTTTTTTCGGATTTTACATTCTCTCCTCCTTAAGCAACATTCGTCCTCGAATGTGAATAAGATCGTAACATAATCACATAGACACAATAATGTTTATTGTTATTGTAATAAATTTGGGGTTTCACATTCTCCCTTCTTAAGAAGCATTCGTCCTCGAATGAGAATAAGGTTGTAACACATGCATATAGACACGCAAATGACACACATATGAAGTACTATGTAACACATTTTTTTATTTTATTACCTTAGTCAAATAGGAATGGATATTTGACTTTCATCGCCTCTTGCCTTCCTGTGGCTTCCTCTGTGGAGTGATTCCTCCATAGGACTTTCACGGAAGCAATATCTTTATTTCTAAGGCGTTGGACCTTTCTATCAAGTATTTCTACCGGAGCCTCTTCATATTGAAGCTCTTTATTAAGAACTATCTCCCGGGGAAGGATGACGTGACTTGAATCGTGCAAGTATTTTCGTAACATTGACACATGAAATACCGGATGCACTGCTTACAGCTCTTGTGGAAGTGCTAATTCGTAAGCCACATTCCCACTCTTCGCAAGATCTCATATGGCCCAATAAACCTTGGGCTCAATTTCCCTTTCTTACCAAAGCGCATCACTCCCTTCATTGGGGACACTTTTAAAAATACTTTCTCCCCCTCTTGGAATTCAAGATCTCTTTTCCGATGATCCGCATAGGACTTATGACGGCTATGAGCTGTTTTGATCCGCTCCCAAATCATCTGTACTTTATCATTTGTTTCTTGAATGACTTCAGGTCCGAACAGTTGCGTCTCACCCACCTCGAACCATCCAAGTGGAGACCTACATTTTCGTTCATAAAATGCTTCAAACGGGGCCATTTGTATGCTAGAGTGAAAACTATTATTGTAGGCGAACTCAATTAGACATAGATGGTCCAACCAGCTTCCCTGAAAATCTAACACACAAGATCGCAACATGTCCTCAAGTGTTTGAATTGTTCGCTCAGCTTGCCCATCTGTTTGCGGGTGGAAAGTCGTGCTTAACTTAACTTTTGTCCCGAGACCCTGCTGGAAACTTTGCCAAAAGTGTGAGGTGAACTGGGAACCCCTATCTGAAATAATTTGTAAGGAAATTCCGTGTAACCGCACAATCTCCTTCAAATAAATCTGTGTGTACTGTGGTGCGCGATACGTAGTCTTGACCGGTAAGAAATGGGCTGACTTTGTAAGCCGATCAACAATCACCCAAATAGAATCATACCCTTCTCGAGTTTTTGGTAGACCAGTTATGAAATCCATATGAATCGCCTCCCATTTCCACATGGGGACTCCAATGTCCTGAAGTAATCCGCCAGGTTTTTGATGTTCAGCTTTCACCTGCTGACATATAAGACACCTCCCGACAAACTCCACAACGTCTTTCTTCATCCCGTCCCACCAGTAATTTGCCTTGAGGTCCTGATACATTTTTGTTGATCCTGGATGAATGGAATATCTTGTGTTGTGACCCTCATCTAAGATCTTCCTCCTTAGATCCTTTACCTTAGGAACACATAACCTACCCTTATACCGAGGGTTCCGTCATTATCTCCCAATGTAAACTGTGAAGGTTTTCCCTGTTGGATCCTCTCCCGAAATCCAACAAACTCCGTATCCTCAAACTGACTTTCTTTTATTTCTGAAGCTAAGGCAGACTGCGAGGTATCATGTACCACCACCCCACCTTCACCGATATCAGTTAAGCTAACCCCGATGTTTCCCAATCTTTGTACCTCACGAACAATACCCCTCTTTTGTATTGTCAAATGGGCCAAGCTGCCCATTGATCTCCCATCGAGCGCCACCACCACGTTGGCTTTCCCAGGATGGTAAAGAATACTAAGGTCATAATCCTTAAGCAATTCTAACCATCTTCTTTGTCGGAGATTCAAATCCTTCTGCGTGGTTATGTACTGCAAACTCTTATGATCTGTAAATATGTCCACATGCACACCATACAAATAATGTCTCCATATTCGTAAGGCAAACACCACCGCAGCTAATTCAAATTCATGAGTTGGGTAATTCTTCTCATGTATCTTCAACTGTCTAGATGCATACGCAATGACCTTTCCAAACTGCATCAAGACACATCCTAACCCAACTCTAGAGGCATCGCAAAGATTGAACCCTTCTTGTCCCGATGGTAAGGTTAGGATCGGTGCAAGAGTCAACAATTCCTTTAGTTTCGAAAACTTGCTTCACATGCTTCGACCATCGATACTTAACCGCTTTTGAGTCAACCGGTCGAGGAGCAAAGAAGACTAGAAAACCTTTACGAATCTTCTATAATACCCACCAAACCCAAGAAACTTCTAACCTCCGCTTGAGTGGTTTTTGGCGATTCTTCACCGCTTTCTATCTTCCGGGGTCTACCATAATTCCATCCCTTGACACAACATGACCCAAAAAGGCTACCTTTTCCAACCAAAATTCACACTTTGAAAATTTAGCATATAGTTTCTCCTGTTTCAAGACTTGAAGCACTACCTCGGATGCTCTTCATGTTCTTCAACACTCTTACTGTAGATTAAGATATCATCTATGAACACGATCACGAACAAATCTAGGAATGGTTTGAAGATTCTGTTCATTAAATCCATAAAAGTCGCTGGGGCATTGGTTAACCCAAAAGACATGACCAAGAACTCATAAATGGTCATATCGGGTTCTAAAGATTGTTTTGGATATATCATCTGGATTTATTTTCAGCTGATGATATCCCGAACGGAGATCAATCTTGGAAAAATAGCTAGCTCCCTGAAGTTGGTCAAAAAGATCATCGATTCTTAGTAATGGATATCGGTTCTTGATCGTGACCTTATTGAGCTGCCGATAATCGATGCACATTCAGAGCGATCCGTCTTTCTTTTTCAGAAACAGATCGTGCACCCTGAGGAAACACTAGGCCTTATAAAGCCTTTATCCGTAAGATCCTTCAATTGTTCTTTTAACTCCTCAATTCACTGGGCCATTCGATATGGAGGAATAAAAATGGGTCTTGTATCTTAATTAACTCTATAGCAAACTCCACTTCTCTATCAGAGGAAGACTGGAAGATCTTCAGAAAACCTCGGAAAATTTGAACAATAGAACATCATTCACCGTGGGATTCTTTTGGGTATCTACTATATTAGCGATATGCATACTCCACTGCGGACTTCTCAATAACTTTTGAGCCCCAAGGTAGGAAATAAAATGACCTGAGGATATTCCAACCCTACCCCTTATAACAACTTCTGGTTCTCCGGGAAAAGTTAATCTCACTATATTTCGCCGACAATCTAACATGACATAACATGCCGACAACCAATCCATACCCAAAATGACGTCGAAGTCTACCATATCAAGTAGTACTAGGTTCACCATTGTTCCCCTGCCATTCACTTCTAATGGAAAATTATTTACCACCCGAGAGACCCAAATTGAGGCCCCTACTGGTGTCATAACCTCAAAAGGTTCACTTAAATAAGAAGGTTCTACATGTAAATTCTTAGCAAAGCCCATTGACACATATGAAAATGTAGAGCCGGGATCGTATAATACAAATGCAGGAATACTCGAGACTAGCAAAATACCTGTGACCATCGCATTAGATGCTTCTGCCTCATTCCTCTGGGGCAAAGCGTAGAGCCGATTAGAATTGTTGGGTTGTTGACCTCCCTGACTCTGGCGGGGTTGGTTTCCCTGATTTCCCCTGTAGGCAGCTGTGGTTGCTTCTGACCTCTCCTGAATAGATTGAGTTTGGGTCCTCTTTTTGCAATCCCTGGCATAGTGGTCTGACTCTCCACAGTTATAACATGTCTTCGTTAAGAGCCGACATTCTCCATTGTGTTTCCTTTGACAAATCTTACAAATCGGTTTGTCACCTCTTGTGTTAGGGTTGGTGGCCTTGTCCTTGCTACCTTGGTAATTAGACCAATTGTGCCCCTTAGGCTTGAAATAAGACTGGCCCACAGATTGGTTCGGTCCTGAAGATCCCTTACTAAACTCCTGCTTCTGATTTTTGACTATGGTTAAATGATCTTGACGTCCGAAATCTCTTCTGCGAATATTCTCTTTTTGCTTTAGAGAAACCTTCTACCCTCAAAGCCATATCGACAATCTGAAGATAAGTTCGATCGTTGGCTAACGCCACCACCTTCACTGCTATGTTCGGGTTTAAACCCTCTACAAATCGCTTGACTCTATCCATTTCTGTAGGGACGACATGTGTGTTGTATGCCGATAACCTCACGAACTGTGTATCATATTCTTGTACACTACGGTCACCTTGCTTCAATTGTTCAAACTCTCGTCTGAGCGCATCCTTGCGCGTATTAGGCATAAATTTCTCAATGAATGTCGCTCTGAACCCTCCCCAAGTCATTGGTGGTAACATCGGGGGACGATTTTTCCTAAAATTCCTCCACCACACCCCTGCATCATCCACTAGTCGCGGCGCTACCAAGTTGGCGCCTGCCTCCACGCATACCAATGTGAACATTAAGTCTTCAACTTAATCGAGGAATACTATCGGGTCGGCCTTGGGGTCCTTCCCTGAGTACAGGTTCTCTTCTCCTCATAAAATTTGCCCATAGCCTATCAGGTACTGCTTGAGCTTCTACACTCGGTCCCAGGTGCAGCCCCAATCGGTCCTGGGCGGGCCGTTCAGTTCGGGGCTATGGCGAGACACTAGTGCGCGGCGGAACCATGTGTGGAATCAAACTGCCATTAACTCTATGAGTTTATCTAGTTTTTGTCCCACCGTTTCTTGGGCCATTTGACTCTCGTTCTCTCCAACATTTTCTCCGACATTTTCTCCGCTCCCTTCAGACACCACTACGTCAACTGGAGGTACATGAGCTTCGTGATGAACCTCCTCTTGAGCCCCCGGGATTTGTGAATTCACCATTTTCTGTGAAGACAAACACACTCATATTTTTAGAAGACGGAATGTCTACTCTAGCTCCTAAAATTTTCTTATAGTTCATAAGCATGCAACACCACAATAAGCAAAAAGAAAAATAATTTAATAAAACATATCCTTTCTTTCTTGTATTCATAGCACTTCATTCATCATATTTTAAAATAACAATGTCATGACTACAATACATCACATCAGGTCAACTGTGCCAATGTGCAACCCGCTATAGCCCTTGTACTTGAACAGACACCTACTATCACGCGCTCTAAAGGGCTTAACCGCATGATTCGTCTATTCTGCAGGTTGACATTCAACTCCCTGTGAACCTTCCTTTTTGCTTCTCTTTCTATATAGTTCATTCTATCCCTTACTCCTGTTACATGATGCAGAAATTGGTGCAATGAATTTTCTGTAATATCTTCTCTTAGCATCCTTGCCTTTCTGAATGCGGAATGAAACTTTTCTAGGACGGAATTGACTATTATATGTAGTATGACTCCAATTGGTAAGTTGAAGAAGGTCGGGTCGTATGAACGTCTTTTCCTTCTAGTCCTAAGCAAATATGTACATAGTACGATTGTGTCATCAATGTAATAATCAAAATCACCTTCTGAGTCCATCTTACGACGCATGAACTTCATCTGAGCTCTCATTCTCTTTGCCTGTTTCATGAGTACTTCCCTCTTTGTTGGAACTCGCCTTATAATCGCCATCTACACAAATCATATTGGTCAGTATAACGTTGTACAATCTTCTTCCTAACCCGCGTGAAAGATGTAGTACAAGAATCAAGTCTTGAAAAAGACTCAAGATAGGCACGAGAGGAGTATGAAAGAAGGGAAACTTTAGGATGTTATTCCGTTCACTTATTACTAAGGTGGCGCGCATAATCGCCGCAATAAGTAACCGCTCAAACACCCGACCAAGAAACTTCCTAGAATCTCCTAACCTGGTTTAGCTTTGATACCAACTTATCACGCCCCGACTTTTCCTAAGTCTTTACTTAGGGCGTGATGGCACCTGGACAATTATTTCCCACCAGGAGCACCATTTAATTCTCTTTATTTAGAAATTTAAACTTATATTCAAATACGGAGCTATTAATAAAAATAACAATAAAAAAATTTGTTTATGACTTTATTAAAAACATAACGCGAGCCCATGCTCGTGCAAATATTGTTTCTACATAGACATACTGACAAAGATTATTCTAAGTTGGAAGGGAGACCATTCCACACGGGCATTTTCCGAGACACTGGAACTAACATCCTGAACCTGACGAGTACCAAGCCCGAAGCAAGGGACTTGGTATGACAAGAGGTTGCGGGACGATCGCTAGCCTTGGCGTGAAGCCTTTCCTCTATCACGTTTTCCTGAAACATGTTAAATAAAGAGTCAGCCCTACCATCCAAATGAGGAGAACTACCTGCAATTCAAAGTAACACCACAATATTCCAAGTGCAATCACATTATAACGTAATAAGCATATTGCAAAAACATATCAGGTTACAACATTTTTAAATATGCAACAACTCCTCATAGAAAATTCTCGGTTTAACTAACACTTCATTTTATCTCGTATTATACGTTAAGACATTCCCCTGCATTTCCACATGTTTATTACATTTATATATTTGTGAACGCGTATTCACTTTTCATATTTATATATAGGTGAACATGTATTCATGTTTCATATTTGTTGCGGCGTGCAACCCGATCCATTATATTTACGTATTTGTGAACACGTATTCACTTTACGCTTTGATGCGTGCAACCCGATCCATTATGTTTACGTATTTGTGAACGCGTATTCACTTTAAGTTTTGTTGCGCGCAACCCACCCATTATATTTACGTATTTGTGAACGCGTATTCACTTTACGCTTTTTGTTGCGCGTGCAACCCACCCATTATATTTACGTATTTGTGAACACGTATTCACTTTACGCTTTGTTGCGCGCAACCCGATCCATTATATTTATATTTATATATTTATGTGAACACGTATTCACTTTTCATATTTTTCAGAAGATCGAATAAATAATATTCTCTTTCCCAACATTCTGTCATTCATACTTGTAACGATTATAACTTTTTAACCATAACTCCAACTAAGGTGTTTCTCAAGCGGAAACTAAGGTAAGACAGGGATATTTCACTGTACCAAATTTTATTTAAAACTACTTTGGGTAACTAACACAAATCTATCCTCAAAACAGCCACATAAAATTTGTTTCGGCAGAATTTTTATTAAACAGAACCCAATCTTAGAAGAGTCATAACTCCTAATCTGTAAACCCGTTCAAGCCCCATAAAATCTCAAAACGACGAGAACAGAGAGTTACATGTCTCTATGTGAGCCATCCTTTCATATTCTGTACTATTTAGTACAGTTTTACACTTTTATTCGCTGCCCTTCCTGGATCTTGATAGATCCGAGACAGAAACTTTAAATAACGATAACTCTCAATCCGTAAGTCGGATAGACCCCCGTAAGGTCTCAAAATGTCCACAACAGAGTGATCTAGAACTTTAATTTAGCACCAATTTTCATATTCCCCACGTATTAGTACAGTTTTACGTTTCAACGTCCTGCCCTTCGGGATTCCGATGAATCCGAGGCAGCAACTTCAAACTACAATAACTCTCAACTCGTAAGTCCGTTTTAACAACTCTTTATCTATATCTGTCCGTAACAGAGAGGGATTCTACAACCATGTAAATTTTCATATAATTCCAATAAGTAAAACTCAATAAAAACAGTTCGTAATTATGCCTTTCCGAATTTCGGCCAAATCTAAGGCAGGAACTTTGAACTATGATAACTTTTAAACCGTATGTCCATTTTACCTCATTTTTGGTTCTATATGATCATAATATAGAGGTGTACCATTCTTCCGAATTTCATCAAATTCTAACAATTATAACTCAGTGATAACAGTTCGTAAAGTTCATGACGCAACTAGTTGTCTAAACAATCAAAAGTTCAATATTTCTTTTCAACACTCAATTCTTATTCTAACATGTATTGAACTTAAAAAAAGGATATTACCAAGAATTTCTGAGTGAGAAAACTCACCTTGTAAGTGTGAAATGATTGTTATTCGGTTGCTACAAGGGACTCTTGCTCCCTAGTATTTCTTTTATTGTTGTTCTTCTTGCTTTCTTGTTTTTTTTCCAGAATTTTCCTCTTCTTGTTCACTTGTTTTTTTCCTGATTTTCTAACCTTTATGCTATGTACTTTGTTTGTGTGTAAATACAATGTATAAGTGGAGAATTTTCTATAACCTATGGGAGGTGGAATGACAAGAGTTGGAGGGGAAATGAAAAGGAGGGGAAAGGATGTGCCACTCAAGACTCTTTTTTTTTTTTGTTTTTTTATTTTTTATTTTTATTTTATCTATCTATTTATCTAACTTTAACACTAACTCCATCCCATGCAATTTATTCTTTGTTTTCTTATATATATGTATTTTTATTAACCCAACCACAACTATATATTTTTTTTTTCGGATTTTACATTCTCTCCTCCTTAAGCAACATTCGTCCTCGAATGTGAATAAGGTCGTAACATAATCACATAGACACAATAATGTTTATTGTTATTGTAACAAATTTGGGTTTCACAGGAGCGTTCATGAGAAAGAGTGTCAATGAGGCACATGAGTTACTGGAAGACATGGCTGCCAACAATCATCAATGTGCAGATGACAGGTCAGTGAATAGCAGGAAGACTATGGGCATACATGAATTAGATGCTATCACTGCCCTGAATGCACAGGTGAACCTTCTGACGAAGCAACTGCAGCAGAACACTATGTATGTGAATGGAGTCCAGATGTAGGTAATAATGCGCCAATGGAGCAGGTTCAGGCAGTTGAGAACTTTCAGCGGCATTATAATTCCAACACATACAATCCAGGGTGGAGAAATCACCCCAACTTTTCGTGGAGGAACGACCAGGCCCAACAACAACCATATCAAGGTAATTACCAGAACCAGCAAGCACAGAATCAGGTTACCTCATCCCAGCAGTTTAGAACACATACACAACAAGAGAAGCCTGATGAGCTGAGGGTTGCATTAGTTACACTCACCAATTCACAGAATCAGTTCATGTCTGAAACTAGGTCCTCTCTCAGGAACCTGGAAACGCAGGTTGGGAAAATGGCGTAGATGGTAACCAACAGGCCGCAGGATACTCTCCCAAGCAATACAGAGGTCAATCCAAGAGAGCAGTGTCAGGTAGTGTTGTTAAGGAGTGGAAAGCAGTTGGAGCAGGTTGCTCCCCAACCCGCAGTGGTTCATGAGAAAGAGGGTGAGAAAGCAGTAGAGGAACAAAAGGAGGGGGTCACTGAGGACCACCCTACAGTTGAGAAAGCTCTACCAACACCTTTGAGAGAATACACTGATAGAATCCCTTACCCTCAGAGGCTCCAAAAGAAGGCCATAGACAAGTAGTTCTCCAAGTTCTTGGAGGTATTTAAGAAGTTTCACATCAATATCCCCTTCATTGAGGCGTTAGAACAAATGCCCGCATACTTCAAATTCATGAAGGAGATACATGGGAAAAATATAAGGTTGGCGGATTATGAGATAGTAGCGCTGACAGAGGAGTGCAGCGCCATCTTACAAAAGAAGCTGCCTCCTAAGTTGAAAGATCCAAGAAGCTTCACCCTGCCCTGCACTATTGACAAAGTAACATGCAACAGGGCACTTTGTGACTTAGGGGCTAGTATCAATATCATGCCTTTGTCTATGTTCAAGAGATTGAGTTTGGGGGAAGCCAAACCAACCACAGTTAATCTGCAGCTGGCTGACCGAACTGTGGTGCACCCTAGAGGCATAGTGGAAGATATGCTTGTCAAGGTGGGAAAGTTCTTCTTCCCAACAGACTTTCTCATTCTTGACATAGAGGAAGATGATGAAATACCCATCATTTTGGGGAGACCATTTCTATCCACGGGCAGAGCTCTAATCGATGTGGAGAAGGGAGAGTTGAGACTACGGGTTCAGGAAGAAGAGATGATATTTAAGGTGTTCAAATCCACCATTGAGTCCCCGACCAGCAACAAGTGCTTCGCAATAAGCACAATTGACACAACAATTCAGCAAGCACAGACCAACACTAGGGAAATCATTCCTACAGCTATGAACCCACAGGCTAGTTTGAAGGCTGAAACAAAAGTTCATCACATGAAAGCTGACAAACAGGTAAATCTTACTGAACCCATTGATGTGAAAAAAAAATAGAGTAAGGAAGAGGAAAATGATTTTTAAGTGGATAGGTTGTGGGGTTAATGTCACGCCCCGACTTTTCCTAAGCCTTTACTTAGGGCGTGATGACACCTGGACAATTATTTCCCACCAGGAGCACCATTTAATTCTCTTTATTTAGAAATTTAAACTTATATTCAAATACGGAGCTATTAATAAAAATAACAATAAAGAAATCTGTTTATGACTTTATTGAAAACATAACGCGAGTCCATGCTCGTGCAAATATTGTTTCTACATAGACATACTGACAAGGATTATTCTAAGTTGGAAGGGAGACCATTCCACACGAACATTTCCCGAGACATTGGAACTGACATTCTGAACCTGACGAGTACCAAGCCCGAAGCAATGGACTTGGTATGACAAGAGGTCATGGATTTATCGCTAGCCTTGGCGTGGAGCCTTTCCTCTATCACGCTTTCCTGAAACATGTGAAATAAAGAGTCAGTCCTACCATCTGGGGCTGAGTGAGAACCTTACCCTGCAATTCAAAGTAACACCACAATATTTCAAGTGCAATCACATTATAACGTAATAAGCATATTGCAAAAACATATCAGTTTACAACATTTTTAAATATGCAGCAACTCCTCATAGGAAATTCTCAGTTTAACTAACACTTCATTTTATCTCGTATTATACGTTAAGACATTCCCCTGCATTTCCTTATGTTTGTTACATTTATATATTTGTGAACTCGTATTCACTTTTCATATTTATATATAGGTGAACATGCATTCATCTTTCATATTTGTTGCGGCGTGCAACCCGATCCATTATATTTACGTATTTGTGAACACGTATTCACTTTACGTTTTGATGCGGCGTGCAACCCGATCCATTATGTTTACGTATTTTTGAACGCATATTCACTTTACATTTTGTTGCGGCATGCAACCCGATCCATTATGTTTACGTATTTGTGAACACATATTCACTTTACGTTTTGTTGCGGCGTGCAACCCGATCCATTATGTTTACGTATTTGTGAACGCGTATTCACTTTACGTTTGTTGCGGCGTGCAACTCGATACATTATATATTTATATATTTATGTGAACACGTATTCACTTTTCATATTTTTCAGAAGATCGAATAAATACTATTCTCTTTCCCAACATTCTGTCATTCATACTTGTAACGATTATAACTTTTTAACCATAACTCCAACTAAGATGTTTCTCAATCGGAAACTAAGGTAAGACGGGGGTCTTTCACTGTACCAAATTTAATTTAAAACTACTTTGGGTAACTAACACAAATTTATCCTCAAAACAGCCACATGAAATTTGTTTCGGCAGAATTTATATTAAATAGAACCAAATCTTAGAATAGTCATAACTCCTAATCTGTAAATCCGTTCAAGCCCCATAAAATCTCAAAACGACGAGAACAGAGAGATACATGTCTCCATGTGAACCATTTTTTCATATTCTGTACCACTTGGTACAGTTTTACACTTTTATTCGCTTCCCTTCCTGGATCTCGATAGATCCGAGGGAGAAACTTTAAACAACGATAACTCTCAATACGTAAGTCGGATAGACCTCCGTAAGGTCTCCAAATGTCCACAACAGAGAGATCTAGAACTTTCATTTATCATAAATTTTCATATTTCCCACGGATTAGTACAGTTTTACATTTCAACGTCCTGCCCTTCTGGATTCCGATGAATCCGAGGCAGCAACTTCAAACTACAATAACTCTCAACTCGTAAGTCCGTTTTAACCTCTATTTATCTATATCTGTCCGTAACAGAGAGATTTACAACCATGTACATTTTTATATAATTCTAATAAGTAAAACTCAATAAAAACAGTCTGTAATTATGCCTTTCCGAATTTCGGCCAAATCTAAGGCAGGAACTTTGAACTATGATAAATTTCAAACCGTATGTTCATTTTACCTCATTTTTGGTTATATATGATCATAATAGAGATGTGTACCATTATTCCGAATTTCATCAAATTCTAACAATTATAACTCAGTGAAATCAGTTCGTAAAGTTCATGATGCAACTAGTTGCTTAAACAATCAAAAGCTCATTATTTATTTTCAACACTCAATTCTTATTCTAACATATATTGAACTTAAAATAAAGGATGTTACCAAAAATTTCTGAGTGATAAAACTCACCTTGTACGTGTGAAATGATTGTTGTTCGGTTGCTACAAGAGACTCTTGTTCCCTAGTATTTCTTTTATTGTTGTTCTTCTTGCTCTCTTATTTTGTTTCAGATTTTTCCTCTTCTTGTTCACTTGTTTTTTTTCCTGATTTTCTAGTCTTTATGCTATGTACTTTATTTGTGTGTAAATACAATGTATAAGTGGAGATGATTGTATAACTTATGGGAGGGGGGAAACCAAAAGATTGAAGGGAAATGAAAAGGGGGGAGGGGGAAAGGGACGTGCACAATTCTGCCTTTTTTTTTATTTAATCTATCTATTTATCTAACTTTAACACTAACTCCATCTCATGCAATTTATTCTTTGTTTTGTTATATATATGTATTTTTATTAAACCAACTAACAACTATATATTATTATTATTTTCCCGGATTTTACAGTTAATTTACCCCAATAATTTGATAAGGAACCTGTGGCCGGCTACAAGACGTTAAAGACAACGCTACTTGGGAGGCAACCCAATGTTTAAATTCTGCAATTAGTTTAAATTGAACAGTCTCACTTTTGGTATTTTTTGGTTGTGATGTGATGACAGGTGCAGAAATCGGAGAATGAGCAGGAAGAAAAGGGTGAAAAACACAGAATCGGATCGGCACCGCGGTGCCATTCTGCAGGACCGCGGTGCCGAATGTTCAGAGAGGTCACAGTACTTTAGGCACCGCGGTGCCTGGGCGCGAATTCAGAAAATAAAAAGTCCTAAATCCCCAAATCTCTTCCCACATCAACTCAACCCATTCCCTCTCTCTAAAACAACGAAAACACCTCCTCCCCCACCTAAAACTTCCCACAAATTCACCCAAATCCTTCCAACTCATACATACCATCACCACCCAAAACTCCTAGCATCTTTCCACAACATCATTCTTTCACGTGGATCAAGAAAGCGGTGAAGAACAACCACTCAAAAAGGTAATTTTCATCATTATTATTGCAATTTCAAGGCTAGTAGTGAAATTAGTTTGCGATTGTGGGGGTTGTACGGACTGTGTTGGTAAGTTGTTGTGTAGTTGTGGGTGTGTGTTGCGTTGGTTATTCGCTCTGTTTGCTATGTTTTTGGGTTGCTGTGTAGAGGTGATTCGTGGTGTATTGTTGCTGTGGTCTGATTTTGCTTGGTTATTGTTGTTGTGTGGAGTGAGAGTTATTGGGAAACCTCAAGGAAACGCTGCTGAATTTTTTTCCAACAACCTTCACAATGACCTCTAGAAAACGAACCGCCAGAGCTTCCTCATCTTCATCAACTCCAGAATATGATGTTACTCGATTTACCAAAAAACAGGCGGAATATCGATATAACAAAATAAGCACTAAAGCATTGATAACAGAGAGAGGCATGGACTACCAGACCATGTGATGATGATGATGACTACGAGCCCATTAGGGCCATGATCGAGGCGAATGGTTGGAGAAGGTTCACCAATCCAGAAAGGATTCCACTTCAGAACACTAGCCTTGTAAGAGAATTCTATGTTAATTATCCCGAGCAAGAGGATGTGAGAGGCTTTGTTCGAGGGCGATATGCGCCCGTATGTTCTGAAACAGTGAATGCGCTACTGAGGACCTATGATGTTGAGGACCAAGGTTATAACCCGCAACATTTTAGAAGTTGTCGAGAGACGTCAACCACATCATGTGGGACGCAGTTGCAGCAATTTTATGCTACCCAGTCGCCAAATTCACCATTTCTCATAACGGGTCCAGGAGACTTGCCCGGTGCCAATTTAACAGAACAGCTGAGGATGACTATATTTCATAAGTGCTCGCTTGATTCCGTCAACTTATTTTACTAATGTGCCTACGGACAGAATCAAGCTCATCTATGGCATCATGTCGGGTAATATAATTGATGTTGGGAGAGAAATAGTGCAAAGCATACGGCAGATTAGCAGGCTGGCTACTACTGGAGGATTGAGACATGAGTCACTCATTTCTGCCTTATGTGCTAGGCATGGAGTCCCAACACTCGCCACGGATATTCTCGAGAAGAGTCAGCCTCATGTGACCTACAGTTTAGTGCACTCTTTCTTTGAACCCACTCCAAGACAAGAAGCAAGGAGAGAGGGGCCCAGGAGCAGCCGACGCAGCAGTCATGGATGAAGAAGAGCCTGAGACAGCTGCACACGATGAAGCAGGAGAAAGCATCCACCAGCCTCCCTTGTCATTGGAACCTCCAATGCCAATGATGGAGCATCTTCTCCTAAATCAACAAAGGATGCTGCAAAACCAAGAGAACATGATACATAATCAGCAGCAAATGATGCAAAGCCATCAACACCTGACCCAGCGTGTTGATGATTTAAGTTCCATGTTCACCCAATGGTCGATGCAGTATCCGCCGCCACCACCATCATTTTGAGCCGCTATTGTCTGTAAGTCTTCCTTTTATTATTTTTGAGTCGTTACACATTTGGGACAATATGTCGTTTAAGTTGTGGGTACTTATTTTATTTCGTGTTTCGCTGAGTCGTTTTGATTGAGTTTTTGTGTCTTTTATTGTGTCTATATGAGTCAATATTTTTTTATCATGCATGTTGTAGTTGCTGGAAACGCCTAGTGAATTAAGTGGGATAATATAATGGAATTAGAAGCTAAAATCTGCGTGCTTAAGTTAGATATGCCAAAAATTCATGTAAATCTAATTATTCAGAATATCTTGTGCTTAGCCTATGTGTTATCAATTGTGAAAATTGTCTATGAAGTCTGCTTGCTTGTTATTTGAGGCGAAATAGTTAAGACATACATGTTTAGGGAGATGATTCAGACATTTTTTTGTTAGCCCTTCTCACCTTTCATTACCTACCATGCAGTAAATTATATCCCAAGTCAGCCCATTTGAGCCTAAAATGAGTTATTTTTTTGACACCCTGTGATTCCCTTATGTGTCATAAGAAGTAATTACAAAATTGGGATAAAGTGAAAAAAAGAAATACGAAAAGAGAGTGAAAAATTGATACACCCCAATGAAAAAGATGTAAAAGCTTAAGTTTGGGGGGGGGGGGGTGTGCCTATGTGAATATGTTTTATGCTCTCAAAAAGAGAAAAGGGGAGTGATAGGTATGAATTGAAAATGATACCAAAAAGAAGGACAAAAAGAGTTGAATGAAAAAACGTTTATGGTACGTAAATTGAGCCTAAATGCCTACTCTTATCTACCCCTGCCTAAGCCTACATTACAACTCTGAAAAGTCCTGAAGATCTCTAGAATGTATGTCTATGATTAGTGGAGAATAACAAGTAAACATGCTCATAGAACTAAATGAAATTGACATGCATAAAGTAGGTGTTCATGATTCCATTGATTATGATTGAAATGAATTTGCGAAATATCTTACTTGAAATTCTAGATTGCTAAGTTCATGCTATGTATGTCCAACATATTATCCCAACTGACGTTCATGCTTTTCTAAGTAACCTTGTGCAGCTGCTTGGTTTGAGTCTTTAAGTCTTTTTGATTTTGTTTCTTTGTTTTTGTTTTGATCTTTGCTCGAGGGTGAGCAAATGGTTAAGTTTGGGGCTATTTGTTAGACGTATTTTGTAAACGTTTTTTGAGTCATTGTTAGTTAGTATTTTTCCCATTTTAGTTTAAATAAGTGTCGTGTTAGGGTCATTTTTCTTTCTTTTGAGTCACAGTGGTTTAAAAAGGCAAAATGACGAAAAAGAGCGAAAAATGGGCACAAAAGGAGGGTCCCGAGGCAAAAAGGATGAAAGTTGGCAATTCAGGACAAAAGACTTCAGCACCGCGGTGCCGTTCATACAGGACTGCGGTGCCATAATTACTGAGAGGTTGCAGGACTTTCGGCACCGCGGTGCCATTCTGCAGGACCCCGGTGCCAGTGCGGGGAATTTCAGATCCGAAGTAAATTTGGCTAAGGGAAGAAGGGTCCATAGAGCACAAAATTTGCAACATACTTAAGCCCTAGGGATTAATCTAGTGAGGGGAGTTGGTCCTTCTAACACACAACACATCACAGGGCAAAGATTGGAAGCTACAATTGGAGACTTTAGTTCACAGTACTTTTCTTTCTTTCTTTTTAATTCAGTTTATGTTTGGAATTGTATTTGTTCTTAGCGTGACTATGACTAGGAGCTAAACACTTTATTAGGGCTTTCCTTTTGAATCGCATGAAACTTTATTTCATCACTTAATGCATTAGTTTGATTCATTCTTCACTTGATTAAGATTTATTCAATAATTGGTATGAATGTTTGATAGTTAATTGATCACTAATTATCATAACCTATATGATTTCGAATCAAGAACCGAGAGGAGAGATTTAGATATGCTGTAATTGAATAGACATATGTTAAAATTACGGACGAAAGTACCCCGATACTTGTGTAGCATTATAGGTTACTGTTCTTAATCCTCATATGTGGTAAATCCTATCATAGAAATATAGAAGAGTTCTGCACTGGGGTTGAACGATTATATATCCTAACTGTAATATAAGACAGTCTAGTTAACCGCTATCTTAACGTAGAAGAAGAAGTCATTCTAGTTGCATTAAAGATTGAATAGAGTGGATAGTCGAGGATTTTGGAAGCCCTAATATTAAACCTCAATAATTTAGATTACTTCTCGCAATTATTCTAGTAGTTAGATAAAAACCCAAATCAAATATCGTTTGTCAAATAGATAATCTAGAATAGATGTTCGGTAATTAGAAACCAGTCTCTGTGAATGATAAACTCGGTCTTACAGACTATATTACTTGTGAACAATACGTACACTTGCGTGAGCAATTGGACACGGTCCTAACAGTTCTCTTTGGTAAGGAAACTTGAACTTTCGCTAGGCAACCCCACACTTTCATCCTTTTGAAAGTAGGCAATCTTCTTTTCCACAATTCATAAGGAGATTGATCATTTTTCTTTTGAGGAATTTTGTTCAATATCATATTTGCAGTAATTAATGTCTCACCCCATAGACTAAGGGGTACCCCCGAACTAATCCACATAGAATTTATCATATTCTTTAATGTTCTATTCTTACGTTCGACAACTCCATTTTGTTTTGGAGTGTATGGCGCAATAGTTTGATGAACTATGCCATGAGTAGAACATAATTCTTTGAACTCATTGGATTAATATTCACCACATCTGTCTGACCTTAGAATCTTAATTCTTTTATCAAGTTGGTTTTCCACTTCTGCTTTGTATGTTTTAAACACGTTCAAAGCCTCATCTTTGGTATGTATTAAGTATACATAGCAAAATTTACAACAATCATCTATAAACGATATGTAATAATTCTTTCCTCCACGCGATGAGGTTGTTTGGTAATCACACAAATAACTATGAATTAAACCAATCACTTCATTTGATTTCACAACAGATTTATGAGGATGACTTGTATATTTTTACTCTATGCAAACCCCACATTTAGTCATTTTGTTCATAGAACATGTTGGCAACATGCCTATCTTTACCATTCTTTGTAAGGAACGATAATTAACATGGCCTAATCGAGAATGCCATAAAGAAGGGCAATCAACCACATACATAAAAACAGTGCTAGTGCATGCGTTTTTATTAATAATGGCAACTGCCTGAGTAGGTACAATGCTTAATTTCAAGAGCCCCTCACTGAGATAACCCTTTCTTACATACATCCCATATTTGGTGAGTATAAATTTGTCAGATTCTATTACAGTTTTGAAGCCTTTGTTACTAAGAATAGGCCCAAAAATCAGATTCTTATAAATTTCAGGCACGTGCAACACATTTGTGAGCACAAGATCATTTCCGGAAGTGAGCCTCAAAGTCACATTTCCTTTCCCTTCTACCTTCACAGCATCGACATTTCCCACGAACAGTGGTTCTCCATCCTTGATGGCTTGGTAAGATGAAAACATTTCATTTTCGGAACATACGTGCATTGTAGCACCAATGTCCATCCACCAATCGATTGAATTACTAACCGAATTTGCTTGTTCAGCAACAACACCAATAATTTGGTTCTTAGTTTCATCCCGTTGGTTTGGTTGATATTACTTGAACCTCCAACACCACCACCTTGACTCTTGCGAAGACGACAATCTTTTGCCCTGTGCCCAGATTTTCCACATACCCAACATAGTCCCAGTTGTGGTTTCTTGAATGCATTGGTCCTTTGTGGGGCTAGTGCATTCCTCCCGGTTGCAAATTTGCCCTTGCCTTTCTGAAACTTGGCCTTGGTAGCATTGCCTTCTACCATGTTGGCATTAGGCTCCAATGAAACAACATCAGCCCTTTCATTCTTCCGGTTGTCCTCTTCAACACGAATTTTCAAAATCAGTTTCTCAAAACTCATTTCCTCTGTTAGATACTTCAAATAAACCTTAAAATCCTTCCAAGAATGAGGTAATTTTTCAATAATAGCAGCAACAATGATATTTTGGTTAAGGCCCATACCTTCAACCTTTAGTTCATGAACAATGACTTGGAGTTCCTCCACTTGCTTGACAACATGCTTTGCATCGCTCATCTTGAAGTTTAAGAACTTGCCGACGATGAACTTTTTCGAACAAGCAACCTCAGTTTTGTACTTGTTCTCCAATGACTGTCATAACTACCGTGCTGATCCGAACGTGGAGTATATGTCATAGAGAGTATCATCCAAGGCGTTGAGAATGTAGTTCTTGTAAAGAAACTCTTGGCTCCACCAAGTCTCAATAGCCTTCAGCCTTTCGGCTTTCTCCACATCAGTAGGAGCATTCTCCCCTTCTCCTTCCGGTAATGTCGTTGGAGCCTCAGCAATCAATACATTTGCCACATGAAAAGTGGTCAAATAAAATAACATCTTTTGTTGCCAGCGTTTGAAATCAGAACCCTTGAATTTCTCGGGTTTCTCCACATGGTTTTTCACCATTGATGATCCAGATTGATCCATATTTGCAAATCAGGAAATAATATTCTCTGAAAATTTTGCAAACTCAACAAATCAGAAAAATAAATTTTCTGAGAATTTTTTATCTTAGAGTGTTAGTGCCAATCTACACTCATAAATGAATAAGCAAAATAATATTCAAGTAATTCAAGATAACTTTAAATTAATAACAATAAGTACAACAAATACTTAAACACATACTAACTTGATGTAGATAGAAGTCTGCTTGATGCAGTGTCCTAAGACAAAAATTTGTCCCCACTTGTGTTGTAGTTCTACGGATGTCTGCCCTGAGGATACAACTATCTAAGTGAGAGTTCTAGCACAAGAACTTCACTTCTGGCGAATTTACTTTATGTGTTTTTTCAGAAATATTCTTGTGGGAAGAAGATGAAGATCCAGCAACAATCTTAGATCATTAATTGAGTTTAATGATTGATTGTTAAGTGTATTATGTTGCGTGTCTTCTAACAAGCGATTAACATGCTTTATAGCATAAAATTCGTCCATGACAACTTTCCATTCTAAAGGTTGTAACCCATGAAAAAGACACAACTTTTGACATTCTGGAATTTTTCCGTTGGGGATTAGCGCCGCGGCCCTAATTCAACTTCAGAATTCCAGAGCTCATCGCTTCACAGCGCCGCGTTCACTTCCCAGCCGCTTCTTCCGACAGTAATTCTCGGAAAATTTCCCTTGGCTACTGGACGTGAGGCGCCGCAGCCCTTCGGCCAAAATTCCTTAAATTAATTTAATCACTTGTTCTTCTTTATTCCATACAAGTTCCAACACTATATATGTCGAATGACCTTTTTCTTTAATAGTAGTAGTGATATTCATGATAAACAGCAGAAAAGTAGTGCTTGGAATTTTATGTACAAGTGAGCAGAAAACCAAAGTTAGCCCTCTTCTAATCTTTAGAAGTATTCGACGCATTCTAATAAAGCTTTTGATTTTTATATATTTACTTCTTTATTTTTAATTTTTTTAATGAAAATTATGACTCGCTACTGTTTATTCGGTATAAACAGATAAATTATAGAAAAGAATATAGCCTTAATTATTTTTTCTTCTTTCAGTCCAGGTTAAGATCATATAGTAGAAACAAAGAAGAATGGCGGGGATCTCAAATAAGATTGTTGAAGGTAAAAATATGGATATGATTGCGATTAATTAATATACAGGTTGTTTTTTCTTTCATATGCAACCATATACATATGCTTGGGAATCTGACACTTGGATATGCCAGAAAATGTACCAATTTGGAGTTCTTGGTGACAGAAATTCGCATGTTAAGAGATTTGGTTGCTGCTTTTGAGATCCCTTTTTATCCATAATTAAATTCATTTAATCTCTTCAGTATATTCTCCCCCCCCCCCCCCCATTCTTTAGACAATTCTTATTGCTACTTATCATAGTATCAATCGCATGCTCATTGATATTTAATGTTGATTAAAGTGCATGTCCCTATCATCTTGCATAATTTATTTGTCATTCTTTTGTGGTTCCAAAACAACAAAAATTGAAGTAATGAAGGAAAAAAGACGAGAGAAAAAAAAACATTTGAAGTTCAGCGGCGTACAATGCTACTACCGTCAACCCTCTTTATAACTGTTATTCGTTATAACAACAATTCACTATTATGACTTGATTTTATCCGAAACCGATTTTTTATATTATATTTTACTTTTCTATAGCATCATTATACCTATAATAACAGTGACATTCATTATAGCGGTACACTCTTTGTAAAATTACCACTCTATAACAATGATACTCAAAGATTGGGTAATAGTATTTTGTAAGAAATATATTATGTATTAGAATAAAATATTAAAATGTTTATGATAATCATCATTAATGACATGCACATAGTAAATTTCAAATGCGAATATCTAAAAGAATATCTAATAACAATAAGTTAACTTACGACAAGCAATTAACACTCTTGTAGAAGCATGAAATGATATTAAGACCCTCACCATTTTCCATTATTGAAGAAATATTGGAAATCTATCTACATATTACAACCCCAATGTTAATAGTAAAAATTTAGAACTTGTTGAGGATGTTGCTAGTGTGTCATATTTTATTTCCCAAATTCCATCTCATAGCACCAATCAAGCAATGTATGCTACTACTTATATGGAATTTGACGCAACACATTCAATTGTTCATGACAATGATTAGAGGGGAAGAACATGAGACATCGCATGTAGAAGGTGACAGCGAAAGTGTTAATGAAGAGCCTCAACCTACCGCTATTTGGGGTGATATAGAAGAGTCATATGTTATGATCTTAGACAATCTTCAAATGAAAGATATTGAATTCCCTTTTGCTGAAAGTTTGAACAAATATTTTCGTCAATTCAAGTGTTATATTATCGTTAAGAGACTGAAATTTACGAAACAACCTGCAAGTGTAGAATTCTTACGTCAAACTTGAAATATTTAAATTTTAAATAAATTTTAAATGCATATGTCCTTAGATTTTATGTGTTGAGACTTACGAGGCTCAACGGAAGGAGAAAGTTGTTGTGTGATTCTTCGGCTTCAAATATGAAAAGTTGAGATTTACCAGGCTCTTGTATAGTGTTTATGTGTTGGTATGCTGTTAATGGATTAATGGGAGTAATGAGAAATTGGGGGTCCCGTATTAGTGTGAGGTGACGAGCACTAATATGGGCACCAGTGAACTTAACTTGGATAATTAATTAACTAGTTTGATATATTTGATGTGGAGATTATGTGTTTAGCCCTTCGGACCGTGAGCGCGGTGCATAAATCTGCTTAGATTGATATGATTGCTGATTATTTGAGTTCAAATCCATGTTTGATATCTTATTCTTATTTGGATTGTCATAAATTTATCACTTTACATCTTGTCTAAATACTTGAAAATAAATTATTAATATTGATTGCATTGGGTACTCATATTCATATCATTCATATACATCATATTGACATTTGAACTATTGAGATACTGAGGAAAGAGGCTTGGGATGCTGGTTATTGGATATGGTACATGATACAAGAGTGATGATTGATGATGATGCTTCAAAGAAAGAGGTATCCGATGATATCGGATGTATACGATTCACGAGTCACGCGACAACTATCGTTGTCACGACCGACTCAAGCTCGCGATCGTGCCCTACCCGCACCTTACCGTATACATCAGAGAAAATCAGCGGAACATACATGAAACTTATAAAATAAAACAATAGATGTAAAATAACAGGTTAGCCGATAGAGCTACCTTCCTGGACATAAATATATATAACCGGCAGCTTGCCTCTTTCTTTACAACCGACCCACACATGTGACTACTGCACTTCTAAGAGTTTTAACATAACAATCGTATGGACAAGGCCCCGCCGCACTTCAATATACATAAACGTGACAACTCCGAACACCGGAGCCATCTCAACTTGTTAACCGACCCTAAGCTCATGGATCCACAATCACAGACCTAAACTCGCGGCATTTAACGCAGCTTCGGCGGGTCAAGATAACAGTATTAATATGGAAATGTAAAATAACGTGACAAGAAATGATCATAATCGCATAAAAGAATGACAAGGACAAGTATAAAAATACATACCAGATCCTGCCGTGTCATTACCACTTATGAACTTAATCGCACCTTATTATCTTTTCCATTCTCAATAAAATTCTATAGCCACATCCTTACGTACATGATTAGGAAAAATCATTAAGTTCACTACCATATAACTTACCTATCTTTCATAAGTATAATCCGCCCTTGGCGAGGGGCACCTATACTACCCTACCACCCAGACGCGATCAAGGTCACATAGTCTACCCGTAGGTATCTCGCCCGCCCAATCTCGGTCGATAACGCCATCTAGTCCGCCTGCAGCGTATATCGCCTGCCCATTCTCGGTCGACATCACATATAGTCCGCCCATAAAGGTATATCGCCCGCCCATTCTCGGGTCGATAATGTCATATAGTTCGCCCATAAAGGTATATCGCGGCCCATTCTCGGTCGATAATGTCATATACCGCCCATAAAGGTATACCGCCGCCCATTCTCGGTCGATAATGTCATATAGTGCGCCCATAAAGGTATCTCGCCCGCCCATTCTCGGTCGATAATGTCATATAGTGCGCCCATAGGTATACCGCCTGCCCATTCTCGGTCGATAATGTCATATAATCCGCCCATAAAGGTATCTCGTCCGCCCATTCTCGGTCGATAATGTCATATAGTCGCCCATAAAGGTATACCGCCCGCCCATTCTCGGGTCGATAATGTCATATAGTGCGCCCATAAAGGTATACCGCCTACCATTCTCGGTCGATAATGTCATATAGTCTGCCCATAAAGGTATACTGCCCGGATACTAACAACTATAGTATCAAGTCCTATCCACCTTTCAAGACAAGTCACAATACCTTTTTAGAAATACAATTACCGGCTTCTAAAACAAGTGACTTCTTTCTTAAAAACCCTAAGCAATTGGTACCTTAAAAGGTTTGCTTTTTATTTCAAATCATCTCATTACTTACATTACTGAAGAAAACCATTCTTTTAACCTTCCATAAAGCCGTTATAACCAACTTCCCATAAAGCCGTTATAACCCTTTATGGTTTTAGACCAACTCATTCCTTTTATAACCAAGAGACTTCTACTTTTTGAAACCAAGTATTAAATACTTTCAAATCAATTCTCTTAACTTTCAAAAATACAATTAGTCTCTTAACCTTTTGAAAACAAGTGACTCATTTTCTTATAAAACCTTAGGCAAGCGATGCCGTAAAATCAAGTTGCCCTTTTCATTAAAAACAAGTCATTTATCTTTCCATAAAGCAAATATAACTAACTTCCCATAAAGCCGTTATATTCACTTTATGCCTTAGCCAAAAACAATTTCCTATCCAAGGGACTTATACGTTTAAAACGAACAAGTATCACATACTTCAAAACTCTTCAAGTCCCTTAACTTTATTAAGACTTAAGACATCCTTAATATTTTCAAAGAAGTGAGTTAACTTCCTAACTCACTCGACTTGGCATTTTATAAGGCTAGCAAAGAATGTCAAAGTCTTGTACGTCTACCGTACTACATACGTGCAACTAGTCATGCTTAAAGATAGGAAAAGTTCTACATAGAGTAGATCACACAACTACCTCTTAACTTCTAAGAGTACAAGGAAACATGAAATGATACTACAAGTATATTCCATACATAGAATCATGCCAAAGGAAGGAAGAGGTTCACATACCTCGCGACGATTATCGACACGTAGCAAAATGCTCCAAAGTACTTCAACCTTGATAGCTATTCCACTCTCCAAGTAGGATACGCTATACTTAGTACTTCAACCTATAATGGTCACAATATGTCCATTAACCTTTCACTTCCAACGTAGAATCATTCTAAGTGCTAAGTCACTAATCCTACGGAAAATCGGACAGCACCTCCTTTGTTTCTACTAACTTTGCCACCTTTTTCAAGGTCGAATACAATAACCAAACAGCCCCAATTGGCTCACAATTTCTATAAGGTACTCCAATACAAATGACTAACTAAACAGCCCCAATTGGCTCACAATTTAGAAAGTAGCCCAATACAAATGAAAAACAAACTAAAAGTCCAAATTCGGCCACCTTGAGTTCAACCTTACCAATTCTTATCAAATTTCCATTTCAATCCAAATTGGTAGCATAACATGATATCAAGTCGTATCTGATAATAACAATCCATAATCTCTAAGTAGGTAACATGCGACGATTTCTAATAACGACTAAATTGAAATCCAACTTAACATGGCTTATATTACATTCCGGATTTCCAATGCTACAATCAATCCACAATCCTTATAAACTTCTACTAATCAACTTTATGCTAGCAACACGTAAAGCTAATAACAACAATATAAACATATAATCTTGTAACACATTAAAGGACAAAATTATACCTCAACGAATCTTAATCCAATTCCAATCCGAAGTCGCTCCTAGTAGTTTAGAACCTCTCCACGACACTTCAATCCGCTTGTTGAGACCCTTAGAACCACACCAACAACTTTCCTTCAACTTACAAATCCAAAACCTAGAAAGTCTCTAGGTTTTCACTTTGCGACTAACCCGAAAACTATCTTTTTCCGAGATTTTTCTATTGAGATACACTTACATAACACTCATGAACCTTGGTTTAAAGTGTGGGGCTTAAAGGACAAGAAACGAAAATTTTTGCTCTTCACAAAGCCTTGAAGCCGAGAGCATCTAAGTGATGTTCTTCAAATTTTTGTGTAAATATGGCTAAGTATGGAACTCTCTTGCTACTAGTAGTGTAATAAAGGGTCATGGAGGGACAAGATGTAACCAAATGGGTGGTTTAGATGGAGTCTTACAAAATATCAACACTACTTGACCTTTGACTTAGTCAACATTCTCATGCTCATTAATTGGAAGACTTTGTCATCTTAAGACTATGGTCAATGACCATATTGGCCATGCCTAAATCGTCCAAGGCACCATAAGGGGGGGGGGGGTGACACGTGTCGCCCTCCCATTCGTCACAACAAAACGTTTTCCGACAATTCCATAATTCCTATAAATTCTTACAAGTCTCAAATCTTGACACTTATGAGTTCTTACGTACGTTCTTAAAACATGTCCTGCAAGTACGGGGTGTAACAACTGTAGCAGCATGTTTATACCAGATACATATGATCATCGCATACATACATATATATCATTTGCATTGCATTCATTCATATTTCAGATATGTATTTGATGATGCGTGTACTCAATATTGAATTTTGGTAGGCTTTATGATCAAGTGACCTTAAATCCTGACATCTTGTAACTTACACTTGATGTAAAAAGGAAACATGAAACGGTATGGCGATGATATAAATATGGTATCTTTATGACTTGAATTGATAGAAATGATATAGAAATGAGATCTATACGTGTTCCTTAGTATAAGAACTAAAATTGTCACGACCCGACTCCGGGCCAGCGACTGGTGCCTTACCCCGGGCACCCTAGTGATACAACATCAGAGAAAATCTGCGGAAATAAAAACATACACATGAAACAAGATATACAATAATGAAATAAGAAAACAGGCTAACCAAAACGGTTACCTTTCTGAATATATAAATAAAACTTGGACCCGAACAGTTACATCCCTTTTACAAACTCTGCCCACAACAGTACTACATACCTCTACGAATATTATAACAACAACGACGGGACAGGGCCCCGCCATACCCCTGAATGTAAGTACCTACAACGACAGGGGACTATACCAAAGATAAGCCTCCGGAGAAACGGGGCTTCCCAAAACGTTGAACTGTGATCCTAAGAGCGAGGATCGATGATCGCGTGTACTCTACCGCGCATGAACGCACCGGCGAGGTCGATAACAGTACCAAGTATGTGAAATCAGAAGCATCAAATCAAATCATAATATTTTAAAACCAATTACAAATACGCATTTAACAACCAATTTAATCGCATATAGTGCCACAACATAAACAAGAGAAAATAGATGTAACGTAACTGGTCTTTTCTAGGCCGCTAATGATCGAAGCAAGGCCAATCGCCCATAGTATCATTATGCGTGCCTAATCTCGAACTCCCGCACCGCATAGTCACATACGTGCACCGCATGAGGTATTCCTCGCGACGGTAGCTAACCCGCTGCATCCTCCTCGACCCCAAGTCCGCATAGTCACACAGACCGCATAGTCACTGCATCGCGTGAGGCATTCTCGTGACGGATAACACACCCGAATGATCAATCTCGAACTCCCGCAGCTCCGCATAGGTCACATGCACTGCATGAGGTATTCCTCGCATCGAGGTGGCAAGTCCTCGCATCATAACAAGTCGGGGTATGTGATATAATAGCAAGATAACGGGCTTATCGCTTAACAACGTAAGCACAACAAGAATAACCCTCACACAAACATCACAAAACACTAACACACGTAGCATCGTAACATGTTTACTTATCAAACCATCTTACTACACTTTCCGTAAATCAATACAAGACTTTCATAAATAAATAAGTAAACTGCTCTTCTATCTTCCTTAAGTCGTTATACCTAACTTCCCATAAAGCTAGTATAACACTTAAGCTTTTAAAACCAAGTATTTCTTTTCTTTCAAAAATGATTCATAACTCTTTTGAAATACTTCAAGATTCTTATTATTTAAAACTCAAGTCAAAAGACATCAAAGTAAAACCAAAACAATTTCCATACCTTCTTTTAAACCAATCTTAAGACAAAACCATACCTTCCTTTAAAACAAAGGCACTTTTTCCTTTAAAAGTCAAGTAGCAATATACTTTTTAAACCAAGTGTCTTACTCTTTTAAAAACAAGTAACCTATACCTTTAAATCAAGTTACTTCTCCTTTCCCAAAATCAAGTTGTTTATAAGTCAAGTTATCATTTTAAATCCAATGATAAAACCATTCTTATTTTCGAAATCAAGGTAATTTTATTCTTTAAAAGACCACACACTCATTACTCATGAGTGAGGTTTTACAACTTTTTAACCTAACAAGTCCTTAATATTTCATAACAAGTCACTTAACTTTGGAATCAAGTCAAGGACACAAAAGGAAAATCAATTTCCTTTAAACACACGTGCGTCTACCGCACTAAATATATTTCACAAATATCATGCTAGAAAGGATAGGAAGAGGTTCACATACCTCGCGACGATTATCGACAATTAGCAAAACGCTCCAAAGTACTCTAACCTTGCTCTCCTTTTCCACCCTTCAAGTAGAATACGCTACTTGTAGTACTTCAACCTATAATGGCCATAAAACGTTTATTAACTTCTAGCTCTCTTCGTAGAACAATTCTAAGTACCAGGTTCCTTATTCTACGGAAAATTCGGCAGCACCTCCCCCCCTCCCCCCGCAACCACATAAATCTCCTCCTCTAACGAGGCCTGCTACCAAACCAACAATCCCAGGGAGGGTTACACGTCTAACCGGACGTGTACAATTCTACTCCACAATAATACATGTTTCATCAGAATACATCCTATGTAAATACAATTCAATTCTTTATACCGATTCTTCCAATATATCTTATACTCGATTATTAACTACTACAACATGTAATTTCCAATTACACAGGGATAAAGATCATTACCTCGATAAGCCCAAAATTATCCAAGTTTATAAGTCGATCCTGAGCAACGTTTAGCTCCACTTCCTTACGCTCCAACCCGCTCCAAGCAACCCTTAGAAGTTTCTAAACAACTTCTCTTAACACTTCATCTAAGCTATGAAGATTTTTCTAGGCTTCGCTTTATGACTAGGAATAAAGTAGTATTTCCGGGCTCTTAATAATTGAAATAACTTTGGAATACGACTAGGACTAGTAGGCTATGGTATTTGGGATTTATACGACAATACTTGAAGTATTTTCTACACCAAGTGGGGTTCTGACGAGCTACACAAGGAGAGGAGGACGAAAACAACTAGAGGGAGGGAGTGTTTGCCTTGGAAAAACTTTAAGTGTGGATGAAGAATTAGTCTTGCACAAAGGGGTATTTATAGGAAAATCAATGGCTAGGATTAAAGCAAGTGTATGGTGAGGATGGGGTACATGTGTGTGGGTAGTTGGCCAACCATTTGTCCACCATAACAATGGGACAAGTGGCAAGCCACTTGTCCCACTCAAAACCGTCCAACACACCCAACAATCGGCCCACATGGCCTCAAGGGGGGGGGGTGACACGTGTCGCCCCCTACTCGTCCAAAATATCCCGACTTCCGAAAAATATCCGAAAATAAAGTGGGCCCCGCAAACCGTAAATTCCTCCCGTGGGCCCCACGTGACCAATTCCGGAAATAAAATTCCATAATTCTCAAATATTCCAAAAAGTCCGAATACCAAATCTGGGAATCCAATTCCCATTAACGAACCTTTTTCCTTCACAAAATCCGGAAACTTTTCCGTCGAAAAATCACATCTTTCTTCCTTTCCAATTTTTCTGTCATATTCTCATACGTACGTCCTCATATACATACTCTGGAACTACGGGGTGTAACATTCTTCCCCCCTTAGAAACATCCGTCCCGAATGTTCCTTCTAAGTCTCCAAGCACACCTGTGCCGGTATAGTCTTCACTACTATACTTACGAAACCAATAATGCCACACCTGACCATAATACCACATACGCGCAAAAACGCACATCCAAGCCAACGAAGAATCATCTCTAAAGCGTATAACAATACCATTTGCTTCACCCATGGTCCAAAGGATACTTTCTTCCCCTCTTCACTTATAAAAAGGACACTTCCATCTTCTTAACACATCTTAGCCTCTTTTCTTACTCGTCGTATCTTCCTCGTACACTCGAACTCTTCCTACTATACGCATTCACATTTCGCTATTGCTTGATTTCCAAAATCTCTGGTCACTATCTCTAACTTGGTCATCATTAATCGGGAACACTCTGGATGGATCTCCGATACTCTTTCAAACATAGCAACTCGGGAGACCGGACGCATCGCCTCCTAAGTCGGACGGCAGCTAACTTATAGGCAACCCGCCTATTTTACAAACGATCGAAAATGCCCAAAGTACCTCGCTAAGTTTCCTTCTTCCAAATCTCGCCACACCTTCCGGTGGTTCTTCAAGAAGACCCACCGTCAACTGAACTCCAAGTGTCGACGCCGATTATCCACACGACTGGCTGACTGAGCCGCTAATAACTTCTTCTCGATAAGCTTCACCTTATCCACATCCTCCTGAAACAAGTAGGGACCAACTATCTGAACCTTGCCAACATCGAACCAATCGCCGCAAGAACCTACACTTCCGCCCATACAAGGCTTCATAAGGCACCATCCGAATACTAAAATGGTAGCTATATAATACTCACTCAACAAGAGGCAAATAATCCTCACAACTACCCTCAAATCAAAACACCTACCAGAACCTATCCTCAAATGTCCGGATAAATGCGTTGTTAGTCCGCCCCTGTGGTGAATGCACATCGAGACTCACCCGAGTTCCTAACCCGCTGGTAAAACCTCCGAAAAGAAATAGCCATAATCGGGCTCCACCGCTCGCCATAAAATAAAAGTAGGAACCGTGCATCCTTACAACCTTCCCGATATACAACATCTCGCATAACCTCCGCCGAGTAAATCCCCGACTAAAAGACAAGATGGGCTGACCCCATCGACTTACCATCGGTCGAACGATCCACAAACTCGCACGATGGTTACCTAAACTGGGCCTAACACCGTGACTTATCATCTAGCGGACCACCTCAAACCGACCACCACATTCGGCCGCGGTTGACTCGCGATATGGCCTCAACCCGACCCACTTCGTACTAAACTCTCGTTCCCCGATCCGGAACAATCTTACCAGTTCACGTCATGAAAGCTACCACTTCCATATCACACTACCCATGGAATTATCCCACAAATACACCACGTATACCGAGTACTTCGACAAAGACCAACCGTAAAATCATCCACTCAGGACGGCCTTGCATCCAAGGTCCCAACTGTTATAAATTCTAAGGCTCCCCCTTTTCTCGTCCCCAGACTTACCCTTTTCAACTACCCATATTTTCTAATCACAACTTACACAATGCTAACCGAACATAACACTCTACATGTATCTACCATAACGACCTAAACAAGTCTCTTAAGGCTGAAGATATCTTTGTAACTACTGCCTCACTTTCCCTTTGTCGCTCTAATCAGACCCTGCTCTGCTGGGCGCATAACTACAGACGGTGATGAACCAGCCATCGATCCCGGTCGAGTCGTAACATCCGCGCCACCTGCTCGGACAATTTCTCGCAAATGGCCCGCTGGCCGCAAGCCTAACAAGCTATCTAAGTAGTACGACACTCCCATAAGAACACCTACCACAACGCCCTACCGAGCGGGTGGCCTCCTCCGCTAACACCCTTCCTCTCCGAACCATTGAATCAAGAATCGACTGCAGGCTAAGTCATCCCACCGTATCCCTCCTACTAGGACATTCTCTCTCACACGGCCCTCGACGGCCGGTAAAACAAGTACTAGCAAAAAGACGACATTCCCGGATGACGCCGTCACATAGTAACACCGAGGAAAATCAATCGACCGGGCCGGAACCTATGTAAATTGCGGAACTAAACTCGAGTTTTGACCAACTCCTAAATACCCCGAAGGCCCTGGTCCGCGGAGGACCACTCAGATCGGGCGGAGGTGCATAACTGCCACGCGCGTAAGCTCAGACGCGGCAATGTCCATGTTCGATCAAGAGCTACTTTGTACAACTCTGTTAGATAATCGTCATGTCCCGTGACATATCGGCACTCTATCCTCCATGTTCGCCACTAATGCGGGACATAACGAGCCAATAAGTCAAACTCTAAATCAGATTCCCGAACCGTCGCCTGCTCGCTCAACCTCATAAATGTATTCGCCCGAGCTCTCTCATCCGCGAGGGAAAGAAGGTGTAAGAAATGCCTCGAGGTCTTGATCACTTTCATGATCCGCCGCAATCGTCGAATAAACTCTCGATGATCTTCCTCGCCCTCAATCCATAGGACTCGTGGACTGCAACTCAAGAAGTCCTCAAGTCTCAAAACTATCGGATCTAGGGTGAACCATCGTATCGCCGGAACCACCGGCTCCGCCCGTCTCATTCCTACCACCGACTAGCTAGTAATCGGGCCATCTCTTGTAACTCATATCCTTTGTTCTCGGTCGTGAATCAAGACTCGTATCGTGGTCTCGTGAGCTACCGTTATCGCTCTAAACTCTCTCAGGGCTAGCGGCGCGCGAACTCCCGAATGAAGCACTATCTCGTAATGACCAGCTGTGTCCTCGTGAACCCTCCGTGTTTCACTCGCACCGCCTCGCTTTGCCCTTCGGCTCGATTGCCTGCGTAGAGGCATAACGGTGAAAAGAATACGCCGGAGGAGTCCAACCTATAACACGCCTCTAAGGCACGATCTCGAGTGAGAAGAATGGAAACCAATCCTAAATATCCTGCAGCCTCACGATTATAGGTGCACAACACACCGATAATCAAGACTCTACTAGATACGGCCTCAGAGACACTTTTCGAGGATTAATCGCTCGATACCACTTTTGTCACGACTCCGACTGGCCCGCGACTGGTGCCTTACCCCGGGCACCCTAGTGATACAACATCAGAGAAAATCAGCGGAAATAAAAACATATACATGAAACAAGATATACAATAATGAAATAAGAAAACAGGCTAACCAAAACGGTTACCTTTCTGAATATATAAATAAAACTTGGACCCGAACAGTTACATCCCTTTTACAAACTCTGCCCACAACAAGATTTCTGCACTTACGAATATTATAATAAAGAACGACGGACAGTGGTTCGCCATACCCCGAATGTAAGTACCTACAATGACAGGGACTATACCAAAGATAAGCTCCGAGAAACGGCTTCCCAAAACGCCGAATCGTGATCCTAAGAGCGAGGATCGGTGATCGTGTACTTACCGCGCATGAACGCACTTCTAAGGAGGTCAAGATAACAGTACCAAGTATGTGAAATCGCAGCATCTGAAATCAAATCATAATATTTTAAAACCAATTACAAATACGCATTTAACAACCAATTTAATCGCATATAGTGCCACAAAGATAAACAAGAGCAAAATACATATAACGTAACTGGTCTTTTCTATGCCGCTAATGATCGAAGCAAGGCCAATCACCCATAGTATCATTATGCGTGCCTAATCTCGAACTCCGCATCCGCATAGTCACACATGCACCCGCATGAGGTATTCCTCGTGACGGTAGCTAACCCGCGACATCCTCCCGACCCCAAGTCCTCATAGTCACACTGCATCGCATAGTCACATTGCATCGCATGAGGCATTCCTCGTGACGGATAACACACCGGAATGATCAACTCACGGAACTCCCGCAGCTCGCATAGGTCACATGCACCGCATGAGATATTCCTCGCATCGAGGTGACAAGTCCTCGCATCATAACAAGTCGGGGTATGTGATATAATAGCAAGATAACGCTTATCGCTTAACAACGTAAGCACAACAAGAATAACCCCTCACACAAACATCACAAGACACTAACACATGTAGCATCGTAACATGTTTACTTATCAAACCATCTTACTACACTTTCCAGAAATCAATTCAAGACTTTCATAAACAAATAAGTAAACCGTTCCTTCTATCTTCCTTAAGTCGTTATACCTAACTTCCCATAAAGCTAGTATAACACTTAAGCTTTTAAAACCAAGTATTTCTTTTCTTTCAAAATGATTCATAACTCTTTTGAAATACTTCAAGATTCTTATTATTTAAAACTCAAGTCAAAAGACATCAAAGTAAAACCAAAACAATTTCCATACCTTCTTTTAAACCAATCTTAAGACAAAACCATACCTTCCTTTAAAACAAAGGCACTTTTTCCTTTAAAAGTCAAGTAGCAATATACTTTTAAACCAAGTGTCTTACTCTTTTAAAAACAAGTAACCTATACCTTTAAATCAAGTTACTTCTCCTTTCCCAAAATCAAGTTGTTTATAAGTCAAGTTATCATTTTAAATCCAATGATAAAACCATTCTTATTTTCGAAATCAAGGTAACTTTATTCTTTAAAAGACCACACACTCATTACTCATGAGTGAGGTTTTACAACTTTTTAACCTAATTCAAGTCCTTAATATTTCATAACAAGTCACTTAACTTTGGAATCAAGTCAAGGACACAAAAGGAAATTCAATTTCCTTTAAACACACGCTGCCTACCGCACTAAATATATTTCACAAATATCATGCTAGAAAGGATAGGAAGAGGTTCACATACCTCGCGACGATTATCGACAATTAGCAAAACGCTCCAAAGTACTCTAACCTTGCTCGCCTTTTCCACCCTTCAAGTAGAATACGCTACTCGTAGTACTTCAACCTATAATGGCCATAAAACGTTTATTAACTTCTAGCTCTCTTCGTAGAACAATTCTAAGTACCAGGTTCCTTATTCTACGGAAAATTCGGCAGCACCTCCCCCCCTCCGCAACCACATAAATCTCCTCCTCTAACGAGGCCTGCTACCAAACCAACAATCCCAGTGGGTTACACGCCTAACCTGGACGTACAATTCTACTCCACAATAATACTACAAGTTTCATCAGAATACTCCTATGTAAATACTGATTCAATTCTTTATCTCGATTCTTCCAATATATCTTATACTCGATTATTAACTACTACAACATGTAATTTCCAATTACAATAGGGGGATAAAGATCATTACCTCGATAAGTCCAAAATTATCCAAGTTTATAAGTCGATCCTGAGCAACGTTTAGCTCCACTTCCTTACGCTCCAACCCGCTCCAAGCAACCATTAGAAGTTTCTAAACAACTTCTCTTAACATTTCATCTAAGCTATGAAGATTTTTCTAGGGCTTCGTTTTGCGACTAGGAATAAAGTAGTATTTCCGGGCTCTTAATAATTGAAATAACTTTGGAATACTACTAGGAATACTAGGCTAAGGTATTTGAGATTTATACAACAATACTTGAAGTATTTTCTACACAAAGTGGGGGGGTTTCAGACGAGCTACACAAGGAGGGAGGGGGACGAAAAACAACTAGAGGGAGGGAGTGTTTGCCTTGGAAAAACTTTAAGTGTGGATGAAGAATTAGTCTTGCACAAAGGGGTATTTATAGGAAAATCAATGGCTAGGATTAAAGCAAGTGTATGGTGAGGATGGGTACATGTGTGTGGTAGTCACAACCATTTGTCCACTATGATGGGACAAGTGGCAAGCCACTGTCCCACTCAAAACCGTCCAACACACCCAACAATCGGCCCACATGGCCTCGAGGGTGACACGTGTCGCCTCTACTCGGCCCAAAATATCCCGACTCAGAAAAATATCCAAAATAAAGTGGCCCCAAAATCAGAAATTCCTCCCGTGGGCCCACGTGACCAATTCCGAAATAAAATTCCATAATTGTCAAATATTCCAAAAATTCGAATACCAAACTGGGAATCCACCCCATTAACGAACCTTTTTCCTTCACAAAATCCGGAAACTTTTCCGTCGAAAAATCACATCTTTCTTCCTTTCCAATTTTTCTGTCGTATTCTCGTACGTACGTCCTCATATACATACTCTGGAACTACGGGGTGTAACAAAAATAATGAATTTTTAATGGTAAACCTGTTTATTTGGATAAAAAATTAAAACTTGAAAGTGATCGTGCCTTAATTCATGAAAGGGTCGGACCCTTATGAGTAGATATTACTTAATTGATGAAAAGAGTTAATTTTCGAGGACTAAGATGTTAATTTGACAAATGTTGAAATTTTATTACTACATCTATCCTAGTTATGGTAAAACTGGAAACTTTATGATGTTCTTTGAAGAGCAATGAGCTTTATGACTTGGTATGGTTTTAGGATCTTTATTTAAATAGTTGAATTACTTAGAAATTATATAATTTGACTAACCAAGTAAGAAGAAAATTATTGGGAGTACCAACCCTCACAATCATTATAGTTAGGGTCGATCTGCGATGCTGCTGGGTACACATGCTTTCCGTACTCACTCTACAATTGTTGTACTCTATGTGCAGGTACTGACTGGGATGCCATCGGAGGAGCTTAGCGCAACACTTGGGGATCTTCTTAGGAGTCCATGGTGAGCCGCAGACACTATCCCAGCACTGGAACTATCCCTATTATTAATTTACCTTTCTGTCCTTTATATTTCAGACTGTTATTTGTATATCATTTCAACTTGTTTTTCAGTTAGTAGATTTGTACTCATGACAATCAGATTTTTGGAAATTTCTTTCAAGGTTTATGTATCAAATTCTAAGACATAATAATACTTATGTTGTTTCCATACATTTCTTTTTCCGCATTTTCTTATGATGTTTAGATGTTAGGAATTCACCAACGGGTTACGGTAGGTACCCTCATGATACAAAGGAATTTTGAATTGTGACACTCACTATAGTAGTCATGACTTTTCAGACAAATGCTGCCACTATAGAGAGGTTTGATTGTATCACCTTTTTCGGCAAATGAGTTATTTGACGCTTTAAATAATTTATTTACTCCGAAGTAGGGGTGTTCATGGTTCAGTTTGGGTCGATATTTAGTTAAAACCAAAACCAAAAATCAAACTAATGTAGTCAATTTTTAAATTATTGGAACCAAATCAAATGAAATATAATACGCAACCATTGGTTTGGTTGTGTTTGGTTTTTGCTATGATTTTCTTACCATATTAGAGTTTTACTTTCTTTTGAAAGAAAGTCAAAGTATTATTATAATTAGTTTTACTTATGCTGAAAGAAAATTATAATTCACTTCCATATTTTGTTATTCCTTGTCTTGGAGGAAAAGTTTTGGATATATATAAATTAAAGACCTCCTTCCTATAACTACAACATAATAGCATCCATAATGTAGTCGTTAAGAGAGTTCTGTTTAAGGAGAAATAATTCTCTCAATAGATTTTAATACTTTTATATTAGTTTTTCTTATACGTAAGCCGCTTGACCAAATTATATCAATATATTATGTCTCTTTTAGTATAGTTCTCTTTGTTTCTGATTTATCATCGTTCAAGTTTTGCAATTATTAACTTTTGCATGACGTCGTGTTATTTCGATCCTACAAGTGGTAGATGAGATAATAGTTCAGCCAATGGTTCAACGGGGTTGAAGACAGGTTCAAGGCAGATTCATATCAAGTTGCAACCTATTGACAATAATAAATATTTTTTATCAAATAAGAGAGAAAAATAATTTGAGCTACTACATGTGGAGAAAAACGTTCCAATGATATTTTCAACAATCTTGCTGTAATATATTTTAAAATAAAAAATAGTTTTAACCCTGCAAATGGCTCATTTTGAACCCTGCAAAAGACTCAATTTAAACCTACAAAAGACTCATTTTTAACCCCCAAGGCTCCAATACTTTTAGCCTGAAAGGGATTTAATATTTTTAACACGCAAGAGCTTCATTTTTAAACATATTAAGAAGCATTGCTGAAGATTGCAGATGTGAAGAAGGTGAATCAAATATTATCCGAAAATCATGTCAAAAAGGGGAGATTTCTTAAGGTTTTTGCCTTGATTTTCTTATCATATTAGAGTTTTACATTTCTCTCGAAGGAAAGTCAAAAGTATTACCATAATTACTTTTATTTTTTTTAAAAGTAAAATATATTTCGCTTCCATATTTGGTTATTCATTGTCTTGGAAGAATAGTTTTAGACATCTATAAATTAACGATATCCGTCTTACAACTACAACACAGTAGCATCCACAATGTAATCGTTAAGAGAGTTCTGTGTAGGGAGACATAAATTTCTCTATAGATTTTTATGATTTTATAATAATATTTTTATATGTAGGTCGCTTGGCCAAATTATATCAATATATTACTCCTTCCGTTTCAATTTATATGATTTAGTTTGACTGAGCACGAAGTTTAAGAAATAAAGAAAGTTTTTTGGATCTTGTGGTCTAAAATAATTTGTGTGATTATTGATTAAGCGTAAATGTCATATAAATTGGGACAGAGGGAGAATGCCTCTTTTAGTATAGTTTTCTTTGTTTCTGATTTATCGTCATTTAAGTTTTGCAATTATTAGCTTTCGCATGATGCCCTATTATTGCGATCCCAACAAATGGAATCAGACCCAATGATTCAGTCAACGGTTCAACGAAGTTGAAGACATGCATAAGGAAGATTCATATCAAGTTGCAACGTATTGTTGCTAATGATGATTTTTTATCAAATACGAGAGAAAACAGTCAGAGCTACTACATGTGGAAAAAAAGTTTCAATGATAATTTCAACAGTCCTACTGCAATATCTTTAAAAATAAAAAACAAGTTTTAATCCTGCAAAGTGCTAATTTTGAACCATACAAAGGGCTCATTTTTAACTCACAAGGGCTACAATACATTTTTAATAATTTGAAAAATCATTTTTGAGTTATTGAACTTGTGGGACTATTATGGGGTCAATTTAAAGTTATATTGTGGCTGAAAATTAGTAGGAATAATTAAATTTGTTGTGGTTAATATTGTTGATAAATTATGTAAAGAAGAAGGGGTTTAAAACTATAGTTGTTTAATTACAAATCGAGCTTGTCACTCGTTGTACTATTATTTGAATTATTGAAATTGTTCGTACGTTGTTGAGGGGATAAATGGATAGGATTGGTTGTTGATATTATTGATTGTTGTTGTCTGGTGCTGTTTTAAATTCGGGAAAGTGAGGAAATATAGAGGAAGTTCTGCCCAATTTTTCGTAAGAGAACTACTAGCTTAGAAATGTGTTTTGAGTTCTTCCATGACATTAACCATAGTTCTAATACCTTGATACATGATGTAGTACTACCGACGGTATATATTGAGTCATTAGTAACAAAGGTATGTTAAGGCTAACTCTCTTTATTTTGGCATGATCCAAGTAAATGAAACATAAACGTAATATCATTCCATAATTTGTCTCTATTCTTAAAAGCTAAGAATGTCCATGTTATTCATTCATATGCTATGTATTGAAATCATATCTAGATATGATTCCTAAGTCTCTTTTGAGGCATATGATAATGATGTTGATGTTAATAATGTATTAGGAGATTTATCAACTACAAGTCACTCCAAAATATGTTCTAATATTCAATAAGAGTCTTCATGCGTTACCTACACACACACACACACACACATACATATATATATATATATATACTATGATCAAAGCCATTATATATACATATATGATATATATGGATTATGGGAAAGGAAATAATGTTATATGCGCACCACCACCTGATCAGTTGGTTACATGATGATGATATGCCCACAGAGGTTGTTATGGTAAGGAAGTTGTCCAATAAGGCCAATGACGTTATATACACATATATATGTACAATGACGTTATATACGAATATATATGTACAATGACGTTATATACGAATATATATGTACAATGACATTATATACGCATATATGTATAAGTATGTAAGTATAAGTATGCATGTTCATGGCCTACCGAGGCAGTTCAAGGTACATGTTGATCCTCATATCCCTCTCATTAAGGATATCGTGTTGTTATGTTTCATTTTTGCCTTACATATTCAGTACATTATTCATACCGACGTCCCTTTGTCTGGGGGTGTTGTGTTCCATGCCAGACAAGTGCAAGTAGACGGGTAGAGAACCTCTCAGTAGGCTATCCTTGGATATCAACTTGGATTAGAGAACTCCACTTTCATCCAGAGCCTTACCGAGTCAAGGTACATATGCATATGTCATTTTTTATGTTGGGTATGTCAGAGGCCCTGTCCTGACCTAGGTACGAGTATCGTGTTCCATGTTAGAGGATTTCAGATAGTATCATATGAATAGTACGTATATGATGTCGTTGGTCTATCATGGCGGCCTTATTGATTCGTATATATATATGTACATTTCTTTTTGGGTTGTTATCATGTCTAGAGTTATGATTCTTAAAGAATGAATGTTAATATGGCCTTATCAGCTTATGTTGAGTCTAATGATTGAAAGAGATAAAATAAATGTTGGCGCTCAGTCGAGTAGGGCACCGAGTACCAGTCATGGCCTTCCTATTTGAACCGTGACAAACTTGGTATCAGAGCAGGTCTCTAACTAGGGAGTCTGCAAAACCGTGTCTAGTAGGTCTTATTTATCGGTGTGTTGCACACCACACTTATAATTGGGAGTCTACGGGGTATTTAAGGTGGTTACCTTCCCTTCATGTTCTAGATCGTGTGATAGAACTAAGTCATAAGGAATGAAACTCTTAATTCCAACCTTTGTTTGTCTTATAGTTGGGGGATGACTTCTTCTACAAATACTATAGATAATCCAAGGGCTAAGATGATAACGAGAATGAGTGTGAGTTACTCTAGGAGATAGCCCTATTTGAGATTATTCCCTTAGGAATGAGAGTGAGTTACTCCAGGAGATAGACTCATATGAGATTATACCCTCTATTGAGACAAACCCATATGAAATTATGCTCTATTTAGACTGACCCATCCAAGATTATGTCCTCTATCGAGATAGATCCATTTGAGATTCAAGATGAGTCATTGTTTCTCTGACTTCAATGGTATTAGAGGGTCAGAAAGAGCTCTAGTATCACCAGTTTCTGTTATGGCCCCAGTTGGGCGAGAAGTAAGGAGGGTAGAACAAGTGTTGGCTAGATTAGTTGATTCTCGAACCCCGTAATATGACAGGACACTAGAGGATGTGGGGTCTTCTGAGGAACTGGGAAGTCCACAGTCTTGGGAGTCAGTTAACCAAGACTCGCCAACATCTATAGAACAAGACCCAGATGAGGGTAGTGATCAGACCATGAGGGTCAAAATAGCGGGTACTTTCATAGGATTCCCGAGTGATGACATACAACAAGTAGAAGGACAACAGGTTGAAGGACAACAAGTTGAAGGAGTTTTCGAACCCCTATTAGAGCAGTTTGTGCTAGATCAGGGCTCCAGGGTAGGGTCATGACAAGGTTCACATCTAGAGTGACTTATAATAGAAGGGTTATTTACTGTTTTGATAAAATATCTATATATCCATGAGTGGTGTTGATATGTTGCATGTTACGTTGTAATGATAACTCTTAAAGTTATTGCCAATAGAGCTAAAAGGATTCATTAAAAGGAAAAAGATTAATGTAGAAAGAAGAGACTTAGATGGGATTTTCGGTTGAACGATTAAGATCGTGTTTATGTTATGACTGATTGGTAAGGTTAGGGGTGTTTGATTAATTAGGTAAAAATATGTTTAGATATAAGTAATATTTTTGTATAAGAAGGGTCATGGGTAGGACACATATATGTTTTAATCGGGCGGTTAAGTTCACCTACGTAGTTATAAGTAACGAATGCTAGGAACAAACTATAAGATGCGAACGGTTTATAAATTAGAAGTGAAGTGCAAATGATATAATGAGAAAAGAGTATAGATTATAATGGTTATTATGTTATGTATCCATGATCATACAATATGAGGTTGTGAGGTCCTTATGAAGGTAATTATATCACTTCTGAGCCTAACAAGATTAAATATGGTTAGAAAGGGATAAAAGATGGCATGTGTCATTCGATGAGTTATAAAGCGACAAAAATATGCTTGTTTATTATCTATTGTTAAACATAAATGGGCCACAGGTTTCCAGAGAAGCCCAGCACGGGCAACAACACTATTTTATTGTATATATGATATATATTAGACTTAGTCTTTTACCTTAATTAGGATTGTAATATTACCATAATTGTATAGTTAGTCTCCTTATAGAATATGAATTTAGATGTAAAGTAGAAATAAGATTCTCCTATTGTAACTTGTATATATATGTCTTTCATAAATAAGAATAATCAAGGGATTAATCTTTCATGGTATCAAGAGTCTAGGTTCTCTTTACCCTGCTTCCACTCCTCAAATTCTCTCTCTCGATTTTTTCTGTTCAGTACACAGCCGCGGCCCTCTCGGCTTTATTCCCTCACGCCGCGTCCCTTCTATACTTAAAAAATCCTTTCTCACAAATTCCCTTCTCTGAATCTTGTTGTTCGATTCCCTATGGCTGATAAGAACACTTTTCATCCTGCCCTCACAGTTTCTAACATCAAGAGTGTTATCCCTATCGTTCTTGACCTAGAAATGTCCATATGGGACGTGGGCGAAATTATTTAAGATTCATGTTTTGGCACATAAAGTCCTCCACCACATTATTCCTCAAACTCCTCCAAAGGAGGGTGATACGGCGTCTACTTCTACGACGGTTGTGCCCACTAAAGAAGCAGATCCAGAATTATGGGTCATGATTGATGCCAATGTTCTTCAGTGGATTTATGCCACTATCTCCTTTGTCACTGATGCGCGAAAAGATGCACACACTTTAACGCAAGTGCACGTTATCGTAACAAGTAATATAGTCTTGATAAGACCGAATATCGTCCACAAGGATTAGGGTTCAAGTACCAACTATCTATCTTTGGGTATCTATTTGGTAAATTAATATTTGATTTTGTTGTTTATAACTAAGAATTATAAAGACTAATTTATCTAATGGGTTTACTTCAGTTGTGATGAGAATAGGGCTTCCACGTTTCCTCACTATCCGCTTATGTTACTTATTAATGCAATAACTTATGGTCTTCTTCTTTTGGAGAAAGCAGGTTCACTAAATCGTTTTATACTCCCGTTAGGGTTATATAAACACTCAACCCCAGTATTGCACCTTACCTACCTTTTGGTGATAAGGATAACTCTATAGGAGGATTAAGACTAAGAACCTAGTTAACCGTCACGCACCATGCGCAAAATTAGGGGTTTTAAGCCTCTCATTAACGCTACATAAATAATTGAGGTATTTTCATCCCCAATCCAAGAATGTCTACCCAACTTACAACATATTCACAATCCCCTCCTTTCAGAGTCTGATTAGAAATCATATAAGGATAATTAGTTGTCAATTAACTACCAAGCATTCAATTTAATTATTGGATAGATCTCTCAAAGAAGAATAATAACCATAAACATGTATTAATTCATAACATAAGTTTCTAGTGAACCAACATGGAAAGCCCTATAAGAGAATTAGTTCCTAGCCATTGACATGACAAGAACTAATTCAAAGTTCATCATACAAAACTGAAATAAAGAAAAGAAAAAGGAAAAGAGAATACTTAATAATGAGTCTCCAAGCCTTCTAGCATCCAAGGGTTGTGTTGTGGAATATTTACAAGATGGATTGGTGGGAGGATGGATATAGAATAGTGAATGGTGGAATGGAGAATGAATAATTCTTCTAATGATGTAGAGTATTTATAGCCAAAGAATCCTTTTGGTGAAGGGTTAGGGATTTTGTAAGTAGGAAAAGTTATTAGAATCCTTTTAGGTAAGGGTTTTAAGGTAGGAAAAGTTATCCCTTTAGGAAGGAAAAGTTATCCCTTTAGGATTCTGAAAACATGTCAAATTCGCCCAGAACTTCATAAAATCTCGTCGCTGCGGCCTCAAGATCAGCAACTTTGACTTCAGAAGACATTGGGTGCCTCGGCTCACTTTCCAGCGCCGCAAGGCTTGGTGACCTTTTTCTGGCGAATTCTTGTCGTTTTTTTTTCTCGTCGACTGCCTCGATTTCCTCTATAATTCCCGGAACTTCTTAGACTTCATTTCTTGGCCCTTTTTGTGTGCAATTCCATCTCAATTAAGCTCTTTTTCTCTTCTTTTCGTCATTTCTCCATTTATGACCGCTGTGACACAAAAGAAAGGAAAACGACCCTAATACTATACTAAACATAAATAAAATGAGTAAAATACTAACTAAAAATGACTCAAAAAGTGTATATAAAATACACCGATCAAATACCCCCAAACTTAACCTTTGCTCGCCCTCGAGCAAAGATCACAAATATAAACAAAGACGTGAAAGAAAAGAAAATAAAATGACTCAAAGACATTTGATCAAATTGCTGTATAATTGTCACTTAGAAAAGCATGAAGGTTAGTAGGATAATATGTAGGAACATATAGCATGGATTTTTAGCATTCTAAACACTTAAAGTCAGATATTTCGCAAATTCAATTTAATCATGCTAAATGGAAGTAAGAATACCTAACTATGCATGTCAATTTCAAAATCCTATGGCCTATTCACTTGCTATTCTCCACTAATCATGGATACACATATTAGAGATCTTTCAGGACTTTTCAGGGTTGTAATGTAGGCTTAGGCAGGGATAGGTAAAAATAGGCATTTAGGCTCATTGTATGTACCATAAGCTCTTTTGCTTTTCAATTCTTCCCTTTTCTTTTGATTTCCTTTCTTCACTTCATATCTATCTTTCCCCTCTTTTGTTTTGAGAGAGTGAAGTGTATTATGAAAACAAGACTTCAAACTTAGGCTTTTGCCTATTTATTATTACTTTTTCATTGTGGTGCATCAAAATTGTTTACTCTCTTTTGTCTCTTTTTCAACACTTTATATTCCAAACATCTCAATTTTTCACTTATGGCACAAGTATGGAATTATAGGATGTCAAAGAAAGGTCTTATTTTTAGGCTCAAAGGGGCTGACTCGGGATATAATTTGACTGTCAGGGATAGGCAAAGAATGGTAAGAAAGGGCTAACAAAGAAATGCCTGAGTCATCTCCCTAACATGCATATCCTAACTATTTCGCCTCAAATAGTAAGCAAGCAGACACATAGGTTTAATCACTAACAATGCATACATCAAGCAAGATACCCCAAATAGTTTGATTTCATGAATTTTTGGCATATCTATCCTAAGTGTTCAGATGGTTGCTTCTAATTCCATTACATTATTCCACTTTACTTCATTAGGTGTTTCAAGTAACTACATCATGCATGATCTAAAAAAAAAATATGACTCAAAAGAGATAAAAAATAATAATTTATGACTCAAAAATTACTCAAAAATACATAAAACAATTCAAAAAGACTCAAAAATAATAAAACATCCCCCCAAACTTAAATCACACATTGTCCCCAATGTGTGAAAGACTCAAAGAACATAAAAGAAAAAAGACAACTTACTGACACAACACAACGGTCATAACGGAGGTCTAGGAGGAAAATTTTTGGAATTTGCACGAAAATATGACTCTATGAAGTTCCGGAGCCGCGGCCCTGAGATTTGGCGCCGCCACGCTAGTACTGTGGCCTCTGAGTTCCGCGCTGCCCTCGATTCAGCCGCGCACGACGATCGCTTTTTTTTTTTCCGTTTTGCTCCTTTTTCCTCGGTTTCAGCTTTCAGTCCACCTGTCATCCAACAACACAAAACAAGAACCCAATGTGCTGCGAAGTCTGAAAGTGGCAGGTTTTTCGGAGCCGCGGCGCCGACGCGGGATTTATGAAGTTCTGGACCGAATTTGACATGTTTTCAGAATCCTAAAGGGATAATTTTTCCTACCTAAAGGGATAACTTTTCCTACCTAAAATGATAACTTTTCCTACCTAAAGGGATACCAATTTTTCCTACCTAAAGGGATAACTTTTCCTACCTTAAAACCCTTACCTAAAAGGATTCTAATAACTTTTCCTACCTACATAATCCTAACCCTTCACCTAAAGGATTCTTGGTCTATAAATAGTCTCTACATCATTAGAAGAATTCATTCTCCATTCCACCATTCACCATTCTACATCCATCCATCCACCAATCCATCTTGTAAATATTCCACAACACAACCCTTGGATGCTAGAAGGCTTGGAGACTCGTTCTTGAGTATTTTCTTTTCTTTCTTTTACTTTATTTCAGTTTTATGTTGGATATTGAATTAGTTCTTGTCATGTCTATGGCTAGGAACTAATTCTAATATAGGGCTTTCCATATCAATTCACTTGAACCTTATTTTATGAATTAATGCATGTTTATGGTTGTTCTTCTTATTGTTGAGATTTATCCAATAGATGAATTGATTGCTTGGTAATTACTTGATCATTAATTATCATTATTTATATGATTTCTAATCAAACTCCGAAAGGAGGAGGTTGTGACTATGCTGTAGTTGGGTAGACATATGTCGAATTGGGGATGAAAATACCTCAATTACTTATGTAGCATTAATAGGGTTTTTGTTCTTAATCCTCCTATAGAGTCATACTTATCACCGAAAGGTAGAAAGGAGCGCTACTGGGGTTGAGTGTTTATATAGCCTTAACGGGAGTATAAAACGAATTAGTAAACCTGCTATCTCCAAAAGAAGAAGAACCATAGTTAATTGCATTAATAAATAATATAAATGGATAGTTGAGGAGACTTGGAAGCCCTATTTCCATCATCACTGAAGTAAACACATAGTTAATTAGTCTTTATAATTATTAGTTATAATAAACAACTCAAATATCGGTCACCAAATAGATAACAAAGAATAGAAGTTGGTACTTGAACACTAATCCCTGAGGACGATAACTCGGTCTTACCTAGACTATATTACTTGACACGACAACGTGCACTTGCGTTAAAGTGTGTGCATTAAATCGCGCATCACACATATATTATGCCTTCATGTGGATTAATTAAACTGCTGCATACATTCCAAGCAATTACTAAAGCTTACCCAATCGATACCCATAATCACATCAAAGTCAGTCATGTCTAGCTCTATCAAATCTGCTATGGTATGACGACTATACATACCCACCGAACAATCTTTATATACACACTTAGCTATGTCCGAATCTCCTACCGGTGTAGCTACCTCAAAAGCTTCTATCGACTCAGGTTTTATTCCAATTTTTTTTACTAAAAACAAGGGGAGATATATACAACAAGGTGGAACCTGGATCTATCAATTCATATACGTCACAGAAAAGACCGATAATATACCTGTAACAACATCTGGTGATGCCTCCTGATCATGTCTACTGACCAAGGAATATATGCGGTTCGAAGGACCGCCAGAACTAGAAACTCTGCCACGACCTCTACCACGGCCTGCTGGCGTATGAACACCCTGCCCCGCGGGGTGCATAGCTATAAACGATGATGAACCAACAATCGATCCAGTAGGCTGAGTCATCCCACCTGTACCACCTCTATACGGACATTTTCTCATAACATGGCTTTGACAGTCGCAAGAATAGCAAACACTTGTACCAAAACGACATTTCCCAGAATGATGCCTACCACACTGAGAACACCGAGGCAGAGGTAGCCTCGACTGACTCGAACCCCTGTTCATTCGTGAACCAGAAACCTTGGAGCTCTAACCAGCTCCTGAATAACCAGCCGATCTAGCCCTCTTACGCCTCTGCCACCTCTACCCCCGCACATGCCTCAGACTGTCGAGTAAACCCCTGCGGATGAGTCTGCCCCGCCACTAGCCTAGTCAGTAACAGAACCGCATCTCTTATGGCACTATCCTCCACCCCCGTCGGAGAAGCTGGAGGCTCAGGTGCCTGGGCCTCGGGAGCTGGTGGTGCAGAATTGCTCGCTGACTGGAGCACAATCTCAGGCCTAGACTGGGCATAAGTCCCAGTAACTCTCTGGGTCTAACTAGTAGCTCCTGCTACTTCTTTGCCCTTCTGGGCTATTGTTGCCTTCTTTGGAGGCATAGTTGTAACACAATAATACGTCAGAGAGAGATTATCCTACTAACATAGCTCTATAGCACGAGCTATGAGATGAAAGAATAGAAACCAATCCTAAATGTACTGTAGCCTCCTATTTATAGGTGTGGTGCACAACACACCAATAATCAAAACTCTACTGCACACGGTCTGTAGACATTCCGTGGACGAACTGCTCTGATACCACTTTTGTCACACCCCGAACCGACGGGCCGTGACTGGTGCCCTACCTGGGCACCATTATACCCACACATCACATATAACCAACGGAAGCTTAAGAAAAACTCATAATCACATAACAAAGGGATCTTGTCCCCTGAACTGTAATAACCACCTATATAAAAAAATAGGCAAGCCGGCAAGGCTGCCACTATATACACAAATATCCAAAAAGAACTACAACTATACATGTCCAACCCACACATGACTACAGACCTCTAAGAGTATAACAATAACTATTTTAACAAGGCTCCGCTGCACTGAATATACATAAGCACAGAATAACAAAACTGTACCAAAATGATAAGCCCTGGAACAATGTACCTAACCCAAAAGCTGAGCAAAGATCCTAAGCACGCGGATCACCAAACTGGGTAACTACACCTGCGGGCATGAACGCAGCCCCCGAAGAAGGGGGTCAGTACAACGATGTACTAAGTATGTAAACATAAAGTACTATAAATAAGATCATAACTGACCAAAATATGACAGGTACATGTATGAAAATCAAATACCAAATCCAACCGTGCCATATAAAATAAGAGTCAACTGTACCTTGTAAAAAAATGGAGAGTCCACTGTGCCTTTTTAAAATAGTGAGTCAACTATACCTTTTTAAAAAAAAATGAGAGCCATGTCAAAATCATGAATGCCTGAATGTTATGCCCGATGCCAATGCAGTATATATATATATATATATATATATATATATTTTAGTGTTGCGGATCGTGCAACCCGCCCCAATATATGTTAGTGTTGCAGAGCGTGCAACCCGATCCAATATATGTTAGTGTTGCGGAGTGTACAATCGGATCCAATATATGTTAGTGTTGCGGAGCGTGCAACCCGATCCAATATATATTAGTGTTGCGGAGCGTGCAACCCGGTCCAATATATGTGTCCCGACCCATTCTGGGACTCGGTGAAATGGAATAATAACACTTGTACGAATAGCTATCATGAGCAACCTTGTGCAATTTAAATCATCTTTTGACTCTCAATAAAATCATCTTTAAAATGAACTTTCATTTTAGAAAAACCAAGGCACTATCATATCTTTCATTTTAGAAAACACCAAGGCACTATCACATCTTTCATTTTAGAAAACACCAAGGCACTATCACATCTTTCATTTTCGAAAACACCAAGGCACTATCACATCTTTCATTTTAGAAAACACCAAGGCACTATCATATCATGTATAACTCATTAACATGAACTTTCATTTTAGAAAAACCAAGGTACTATCATAATATGTATCATAAAGGATCCAATGGAATTACGTATGTCAAAAGAAGAAAAAATAGTTTCACATACCTTATCGGCTATACCAACTTTGATACTTAGAAAACGTCTCAAGTAGTACTTCCACTTATATCAATAATAACACGTCTATCAACTTCATGCTTACTATTATACGTAGTATAATGAATAATGACTCTCTTTTCATAAAATATTTCGGGCAACATTTCCCCAATATATACTCCCATTCACAACTTACAAACAAGGCCAATAACATCAATAATCAAGGACCAATTAAGGGCACAACCAAAATAGCAACCAAGGTGAGTCATACACCTACTTCTCATGTTAATCCGACCTCTTAATTCATATAAAAACAGTCCACTGAAACAGTCCATACTTCAACAACAACGAGGGTAAAATGTGAAGCTTTATACACCTTTCTATACCCTTATTCCTTTAGGACATACGTTAGCAATTTACCACATTAAACATGCATAATTGTAACCAAATTTCCAGCATTATAACTCCACAAAATAGTCCCTAAAATAGCACAACAACGTTCCACAGTTTCAGGCAGTTTCGGCCAACAAAACTTAATACCAAAGCCCTTCATAACTCCTTAAGATCCAAGTCATATCTCAACACTTTTATATAAACAGTTTCAACTTTCAATAACAAGATTTCCTTTAACTAATAACATGTAATAGGTAATGATAACAACAACAATAACCATCGAATCCAAAGTAAAAAAAAAACAGTCCACAATCGGCCAACACATTAACCACAACCACAAGTATTTTCTTACTTCCAATCCTACTTAAAACATGTTCATCCCTTAACTATAACATCATTAAACTTCCAATAACTTTATAAGAAGAAGAATCCTTACCTTAACTAGCCAAAACAGTCCCTAGTTCTCGGTCCACTGCTTTCCTTTTGTACCACTTCTTCAAGTTACAACAACATGCATGAATCCTCTACAAGCTTGTATCCATCTTGCTTTCATTGTTTTTCTTCCAAAAAGTTCATAAACAAGCTTAGGGTTTTAAGACAGTTTTTGGCCCAAAAACTGTGACCCACCGTCTTGGAGTATTTAACTTGGCTTAAAACTTAGTTAAGGGGCTTGATCTTGGAAAATAAGTTAACTTGTTCTTCACTTGCAAGGATTTTCGAGACTTGTAGAGAAGGAAGAGAGAAAAGAGGTTTGAGGGAGAAGATATTTGTGATCCAAGTCTTGCAAGACTTGTAGATATTTGGTGTATGTAGCACAAGTGTAGGGGGGCCCATGAACCCCACTTGTTCACTTATCTTTCCCTTCATAAAAAATATTTGATTTGGAAATTCCCGCATCGGCACCGCGGTACTGCAGAATGGCACTGTAGTGCCGAAAGTGCTACGACTTCTCGGTAGTTATGGCACCGCGGTCCTGCAGTCCGGCACCGCGGTGCTGCAGCCTTTCGCCCTGACTGGAAGAAAATGGATTGATTTCGTCGTCACATTTATTGTATCCAAAATTATAATATGTAAATATACTTTCCTTCCAACATTCCAATCTTATTTCCTAACTTACGTTCTTATTTCATTTACCTGGAATTACGGGGTGTAACATCCTTGGATCTTTTACAAACGATTATGGAACCCAACTCCACAGCTATGGCGGCGTGAAATCGATTGCGAGAAATATTTCAAGATAACAGTCATTCTCTAATTGTTATCCTTGAGCAGAAATTTTCACATGTGGCTATGGTGAATTTTCAAAACGCTTCTTATTTTTGCAAATGCCTCAAGGACTTTGCAGGCCAACTCAGCAACGTAGGGTCTCCTATTTCTAATAGTCGTCTAGTTCTTCAGATGGTTGCAGGTCTGTCAGAGGCCTATAGCGGTGTTGCTTCGGTTATTAGTCAAAGTAACCCCCTGCTAGGATTTTATCAAGCACGTTCTATGCTTACTTTGGAAGAAGCCGGATTGGCTAAGAAAGTGGCGATTGGGGCCAGCCCTATCGTCATGATGACTGCTTCCAATTTTTCTCCTTTCAATCCAACCAACGTGACCCAAAATCATAACAACAGGGGTGATAAGAAGGGCCAAAATTGGAAGAATAATGGCAAGAATCGTGGCAGCAACAACGCGTGCAACCGTCCGCAGCAGCAACAGTTTTGGAGCCCACAGGGCCCCCCTGGACAGTGGAAGTGGGTACCAACGCCTCACAGCACCGCTGCACCTCACTATCGGCGGTGCGGTCGCGCCCAAAGATCTTCCAGTGTCGAATCCGTGTTTCGCATCAGACGGGCGCACCAGCCCAAAGATACTTGGGCCTCGCCCCCATCAGGCCCACCACGCAGTGGGACCCACTCAGACCGAAATTGAAGCAGCGATTCATACGCTTGGGTTGACTCAACCAGACCCTAATTGATACATGGACACCGGCGCTACCCACATGACATCCGACCAAGGTACTTTCTCATCTTATTCCAATTTGAGCAATAATCGTGGTATAACTGTTGGTAGTGACAATTCTATTCCAATTAAGGTTTATGGTCATAAAACTTTGTCCCCTCCTCATCCACCACTTGTCTTGAAACAAACCCTTCATGCCCCAAAATTGATTAAAAATTTGGTGTCTGTCCGTAAATTCACCACTGATAATTGGGTTTCTATTAATTTTGATCAATTTAGGTTTTCTGTGAAGGATTGCAAGACGGAGAGTCATCTCATGAGGTGTGACAGTAGGGGGGATCTTTATCTAATAACACCGAGTCTCAGCATCTCGCGTCAACCTATGTCATTCACTTTTGCAGCTCTTGCTCCTTCCTTATGACATGCCCATCTAGGTTATCCAGGGTCGTCTATTTTATCTTTTTTAGATAGACATAAGTTTATTTCTTGTAAGGGTATGCGTAGTACTCCACTTTTCCAATCCTGTGATTTGGGGAAAATTATTAAGTTACCATTTGTAGCTTCGAATTCCAATACTTCAATGCCATTTGAGATTATTCATAGTGATGTATGGACATCTGTTCTCAGTTCTATGGGTCATCGTTATTATGTTTCATTCTTAGTGACTATTCTAAATATTTATGGACGTTTCTAATTGGAAAAAAATCTCAAGTTTTTTCCATTTTCATAAAATTTAGAGCTTTCAAAAGAACACAATTCGAACGGAAAATAAAAAACATTCAATGTGATAATAACAAAAAAATATGACAATGGGGAATTTAGGGAGTTTTGCGCTCAAAATAGGACAAATTTTCGTTTTTCTTGTCCGCATACGTCTTCACAGAATGGGAAAGCTGAGCGAAAAATTCGTACCATTAATAATATTTTCCGCACTTTATTGGTACATTCTTCCGTTCCTTCATTTTGTTTGGAATCATGCGCTACAAATGGCTACCGATCTACTAAATATTCTTCTCTCTAAATGTTTGACATATTCATCCCCTCTCAAAGTGTTATACAATAAGACTCCGTCATATTCTCATCTTAGGGCCTTCAGATGCTTATGTTTTTCACTGTTTTCATCCACTACAATCAACAAAATTCAGGCACGTTCTACTCCTTGTGTATTTTTGGGTTTTCCGTCAAATCACCGTGGTTATAAATGCTTTGATTTGTCCTCTAAACAAATCATCATTAGTCGTCATGTTCTCTTTGATGAATCCCAATTTCCCTTTTCTAAAGTAGAAAAACCCGTGCCTAGTTCTTATGATTTTTTGGATGAGGATGTCTCCACCTATGTTCTCCGTCATTTTCAGATTCTTCAGAAAAAGCAGCGTCGTGCATGGCCACGATGTCAAACAGTTTCAAACCCGTCATTAGCGCTGCCGGCGGGAAGCGCGGCGCTAAAACTTCAGAGCTCTGCGATTCTTCCGGTAGCGACCACGCTTCTAGCGTCGCGACTCTTCCGACGGTAATTTCCGAAATTTCTCAAAATTCCCAAAATTCCCCCGATCCAGCCCAGAGTCATGGTCCAGTCACTCGCAGTCAACGGGGTATTTTTAAACCAAAAAGACATTTGAATTTGAATTCTAATGTTCTTAAATTCCTCTTACCCCGTAATATTGTGTCTGCCTTAAATGACCCTAATTGAAAAATTGCCATGACCGAGAAATATAATGCTCTTATTGATAATAAGACGTGGGAGTTGGTACCCCGTCCATCTGGTGTTAATATTATTCGGTCTATGTGGATTTTTGTTCATAAGAAAAATTATGATGGTTCATTTGCAAGGCATAAGGCTAGACTTGTAGGTGATGGTAAGACTCAGCAGGTTGGTGTGGATTGTGGTGAGACATTTAGCCCGGTGGTCAAGCCGAATACCATTCGCACTGTGCTCAGCTTGGCTCTTTCAAAATCATGGTCCATTCACCAACTAGATGTGAAGAATGCTTTTCTACATGGTGATCTTCAGGAGACAGTGTATATGCATCAGCCCTTGGGGTTCAGGGATACTAGATATCCTAATCATGTTTGTCTATTGAAGAAGTCCTTGTATGGGCTTAAGCAGTCTCCACGGGCTTGGTATAACAGGTTTGCTGACTATGTTTCGATTATGGGTTTTTCGCATAGTAGATCTGATAATTCATTATCATATATCGTTGGGGTTCTTCCATGGCTTATATATTGTTATATGTTGATGATATTATCTTGACTTACTCTTCTGATGCTTTGCGAAAGTCTATTATGACAATGCTCAGTTCTGAGTTTGCCATGAAAGACTTGAGCTCATTGAGTTATTTTTTGAGGATTTGAGTCACTCGTCATGCAGGCGGATTGTTCTTATCACAGAGGAAGTATGCATCAGAGATCATTGAGAGGGCTGAGATGTCATCCTGTAAGTCCACTTCTACTCTAGTTGATATTAAACCCAAGTTGGGTCGCGGCACCGCTCTTCCATGAGGATCCGGCCATTATCGCGATCTTGTAGCGCCTTCATTATCTGACGTTCACGCGACCTGATATTACATATGTCGTACAACAGGTGTGTTTGTTCATGCATGATTCCAGAGTTGAACATATGAATGCGCTCAAACGCATTCTTAGGTGCATTCATGGAACACTTGATTATGGCTTGCATTTGTATTCGTCGTCGACGTCTACACTTGTCTCCTACACAGATGATGATTGGGGTGGTTGTCCTGACACCAGACGGTCTACGTCTGTCTATTGCATGTTTTTAGGTAATAACTTGGTCTCATGGTCTGCCAAGCGTCAATTAATGCTTTCACGTTCAAGTGCAGAGACCGAGTATAGAGGGGTAGCCAATGTGGTTTCTGAGTCATGTTGGTTAAGAAATCTACTTTTAGAGCTTCATTGTCGTATTGAGAAGACTACCTTGGTGTATTGTGATAATATAAGTGTCATCTACCTTTCTGGTAATCCAGTTCAGCACCAGCGTACGAAACACATATAGATGAATAATCACTTTGTTCGAGAGAAGGTAGTCAAAGGACAAGTACGCGTCTGTCATGTCCCAGATATCAAATTGCAGACATCTTTACAGAGGGTTTTCTCTCGGTCCTTTTTTAAGATTATAAAGATAGTTTCAGCGTACGAAGACCGTCCGCTATGACTGCGGGGGTGTGTTAAACATAAATGGGCCACAGGTTTCCAGAGAAGCCCAGCACGGGCATCAGCCCTATTTTATTGTATATATGGTATATATTAGACTTAGTCTTTTACCTTAATTAAGATTATAGTATTACCATAATTGTATAGTTAGTCTCCTTATAAAATAGAGATTTAGATGTAAAGTAGGAATAAGATTCTCCTATTGTAACTTGTATATATATGCATTTCATCAATAAGAATAATCAAAGGGGTTATTTCTTTCATCTACAAAGTTGTTATGAGAGTATATAGGCAAAAGTTATAAGGAGCATGCACTGACACGAAGAGAAAAATAAATGTGTGGTAAAGATGGGTAATAAACGATCAGAAACACATACGACTTAACTCGAAATTACGAATGGAGTGAATAAGTCACGTAGGAATGAAAGTGTTGTTCGTGTATTAGTTAATTGTCCGGCATCTCACTTAATTTGAAATTAATAAATTGAAGTAGAATTGAAAGCAAAAGTCCCGAAGGGAGGAGTTCATGGACTTCAGTTTCTGGGCAAGTTAACCCTATAAAGGGAAAGAAGTAATTTCACTACACTTAAAGACAATGGCTACTAACCGAAGGAAAGAAAAATATAGCTTGATAAGAAATGTTCATACATTCAACCTACTATTGGGTAAGAGGAGAACTTCGGATATCTTTCTGAAAGGTAAACCTAGACATAGATATGGTCCCCTATGATCGACTGAAGTTTGAGGTTAAGGTGTTAATAATATTTTAGTACAGGACAAACATTGTTTTCGAGGAAGGACCACTTATTGCCTATGGTATATGGGATACGTTTGAAGGCTCATGTGTAAACTCAAGCAGAAAATAGAAAGAATTGAAAGGAATATGTAATGAAGAAGGATTTTCAGAAAATAAGAGGGTGACTAATAACGATTGTTCAGGATTGGTAAGACATGGATAATTATTATGGACGTGTCGGAGGGAAGACACACTCGTAACGGTAACTATAGATGATATATTGGTATATCCTCATTCAAATGAGAAACAAAGTAAAGTGCCTATTGAAGAAGATATGAACATTGTAAGTCCATATTTAAGCAAATAAGTATTTTCCCGATGGATAGCATTTAGTGGAAGTATTTAAGCAAAGGTCGTAAAGAGTTGGCCTAAACCTAACTTTACAGGTTTGAAAGTTACCAGTAGAAGTCTCCATGAAAAAGGGTTCCTTCTACTATAGCCCCAATAATGGAATGGACTTAGAAAGTGATTAAGTATATGCTTGAGAGTGGATGTTCCTAGATCAGGAGATAAACTTATTGGTATAAACTGAGGGTACAAATAAGATATGATGTTGATATACCCTAAAGGAGCAATCGGGACGTGCGGTATTTTGAAATATTTTGAACGTCGGCTAACTTGAGTTGCATATTAATGTGGTATGTCAAATGACTGAGTATGTTCCAGATAATTATGAAAACACAGAAGAGAGTTATCTTACTTCAAATGCTGGGTAAAAAACAATTAAGTATCGACGGAAAGATAAGACGATATTACCTATGGATTGAGAAGGGAACCATGCCTTTATATAGAGGAAATTGAGGCTATGGTAAGAAGATGGAAGACTACTAAATCAATACCCTATATCACTAGAGAGGTGAGTGTTGTAAGAAGTTTGTCGTAGTATGGAAGATTCAAGTTTCTAGTAATGTGACGCGGGCTAACTAATGCGTCAGTAACCTTATGGATCTGATGAACAAGGGTGTCTTAAAAAGTTAAGTATTACATGAAATGCGAGTAATCAGTGAGCCAATGCGATGCTCAGTGGGTAGAATAGAGGCGAATAATGTGACCAATAAGACACTATGATGGGTAATGCTTACACATATATGCTACGATATTATTACATATTTATAAAGGTTATTTTGGGGCCAAGTAAGACTGATTAGAGGCAAATAAAGGATAAGCAACGATAAATATATTAAGACATGACAGGCCCATAATGGGGGTAGTAAACTGATGGAACATGAATCTGCAGTTTAGTATACATTTAATGATGAATTTTTATTGGGAAGCTTTACGCACACAAATGATGGAAAGAAAGGATATCGTAGGGATCTTAGAAATTATTTGATATTCAGATTAAAATGATGAACCCCAAGAACGAGGGTGTCGTTGTGTGAAATCACTTCTTGTGGTCAAAGTGCAGAAATGACAATATAAGGATTTTACGTTGGTATGGTATAGAGAAGGAAGATAACGGGAATGGGCCATACCTTTTGAAATTGATTCAAGTAATTTTTTAAGCTGGGTTACGAGATAAGATTATAATAGAGGTTTGTTAATTCTACTGTTTATTTATCTAAGTTCAACGAAAATGTACTACGAGATGCAAACAATGTATTAGAAAGATCATATGAAAAAGAAATGGCAGAGCTTTAACAATAAGTTATGATCGAACATCAAAAATCCGATAAGCCAACTCAGGATACAAAACATACGGTCAAATTTTTATGGGAGTTTTGAAGAAAGAATTGGCACGAGATGGCTGTTTACTCCTTTATTAAGTTGTCTACAATGACAATTATCATTATATGGGTATAAATATGGAACTCAGACTGGATAGTTGAAAACCAAAAAGACGAGACTGTTTGGACCAAATCTAGCCCACCAGGTGGTGGAAGAAGTAAAATGATTACAAGGACGTTAAAGGTAACTTAGGACAGACAAATTTTTTAAATCAATAAGCAATGATGTAAATCAAAGTTGATTCAAATGGAAAGGGTAGAGCTGAAATTTCACCAATGAAAAATGTTATACAATTCGATAAGAATGACAAGTTCAGCCACGATGTGTAGGGTTACATAAAGTAATTCAATGAGTTGGATAAGTAACCAACACAAACGTTGTGTAAGCCTTAACAAAAAGGAGTCTTGATTACCATATATACTCGCCTCAGAGTTAGGGATGACAATTGGGCGGGGCGGGTGCAGGTACCTCTTCCTCGCACTCGTATCCGTCAGAAAATTTTATACCCGCCACCCATGGCGGGTACAATTTCAACATCCATACCCGCCTAGATGGGTATATTCCTAAATCCACACCCGTTCCACCACCCAAGTAGATATAAGCCACCCGCCAATACTGGCTTGTATCCGCCAGCCATATTTTGGACCAAATATCACCAGATACCCTAACACAAGCACAACAACAACCCTAATCTTCCTCTTCAACAAGTGTAGCCAGAGTAAGGAGCTTCACTGGGTCCAAATAAATTAGAGCGTACCTACAGTAAAAGGCCAATGTTTGAGATCTTCTAAACCAAGTAGAATTAACCAACAAAGGTTCACTGCTCAATACCGATTCATATCTTTTAACCTGGGAAATAATCTAAAAGTAACATACAACAAGTTACATTCTATCCTTGTTAACCAAATAAGTAATAATAGAAGGAAGTAGAAGAAAACTAATTTTAGATACCTTAGACCTTATGCCATCAGCACCAACCAAAAGATCACCCGTAAATCGCTATCCATTCTCAAGAGTCACAGTAACCTGATATCACACAACATATGAAAAGCTATAATGAATTGATGAATAAGACAGAATAATTAACTAGAGTTTGAGGCAGAAGAGTGAAGTGAACGAGAGACAGGAGAGAGGTAGGCGTAAAGCGTTAAGAAAAAAGAGAATAGTGACTGAGTGAAGGCTGCTGAGAGTAAACCCTACTCACTTATTAATTATTGGCATTGGACTTATTATTAGAGGGCTTCCACAAGCCTACAAATATTACTATGCTTATGGGGAGGGTATGATGTGAGTATAACTGCAAATCCATTACCTACCCGTCACCCGTGGAGGGTATATTTTCAATATCCATACCCGTCTACTACCCGCCAAAGTTATACCCATACCCACACCAACTGGGGCGAATGCGGTGAGGAATCCGCAAAATTATACACATCTGCCATCCCTAAACATATTGGGTCAGCGAGTTGAGAACCAAGAAATAAGCATCGTGAGGAAACAACATGATAAGAAAGTGATCCCCTCATTTATTTCATACTAGCGGAGGTATTAAGATTTACGACATTACTGTCTATTCGAGTATATGAGATATGAGATGATAATGAGTTGCGTTAAATGGTTTATGATTCGGTGAGACCGATATCATGATATATCTAACCCTCCATGACCTATAGTATGTTTTCTGGACTACGTGCAGGTAAGAGGTATGTTTGAATTATATAGGAAGCTCCGTCAAAGTTATATAAAGAGTCGCAAAATCAATAGGTTCTTTGTGCGACTTAACATTCAAGGACGAATGTTCCTAATGGGGTAGGATATTATATCCCGTATTTTTACTCAACATATACATGACTAAGTTGAAGTTGACGAATGCCCTTAAACGTGAGAAATAAGATTTTGGACAAATAAAATGAGATGCTTGCTTAACCAATGTCCCTGCTTAACCGACGTTCCTGCTTTCGTGCTACTTGCTTGAACTACTTAACACGCGTCGTGATTATTAAATAAGAATGAGACACACATTTAAATTAAATTAGGGTAGCATATGACACACCCTAATTAAATAAGTAGATGACAAGTAGGTGTATCACTTACTTGCTAAAAGGAGAGGCCATAACTAAAAGCTTTATAAAGAAGCTAGAGAGGGGCAGCCAAGAGAGGCCTTATAAGGCTGATCTTCTTCAATTATTTTCATATATTTTCAGAGCTTAAAATGAAGAGAGAAGCCCTTGCAACGTTCTCCCAAGATCTCCACACAAACCCTAGGTGATTTCGAGTGATACAAAGTGATTCTAGTGTCGAAGAACTCGTACTGCTTGCTAGTTTCCCTTTATCCTTCTTGTAGCTGCATTGGGGGACTAATTTCAGATGAAGAGGGAATACATTTTGTGGTTTATACTCAATCCAAAGTAATTTTATGCTTCTTTTTCCCTTATCTAAGCTTCTACGAGTTGTAGCTCGATCGTAAAGACTAGAACTTGTGAGTTTCAAAAGAGTAGTATGTTGTTTGTTGTTGCACCACTGCTGGTTGGTTGTGAAATTATTTTTAAGTTGAATTTATGGCTGGTTTACATGATAAAAGGCTCAATTATGTACTATTGCTCGATTTGAAAGAAAAGACATGTTGGGAACTTGTTTTAATAATCTGAAAAATCAAAACTTGTGTGACTGTTATGGGGTCATTTTAAACTTGTATTATGACTGAAAATCAGTAGGAATAATTGAATATATTATTGTTAATGTTGTTTATAAATTTTGGAAAGAAAGAGTTTAAAACTATAGTTATTTAATCACAAACTGAGTTTGCCACTAGTTGTACTATTATTTGAATTGTTGAAATTATTCTTATGTTATTGATGGGCTGAATGGATAGGATTTATTGTTGATATTATTGATGTTGTTATTTGGTGTTGTTTTGAATTCGGAAATGTAGAGGAAGTTCTGCCCAATTTTCCGTAAGAGAGCTACTAGCTTATAAATGTGTTTTGAGTTCTTCCATGGCATTAAACATAGTTCTAATACCTTGATATGAGATAAATTACTATGGGAAATATATATTGAGTCATTAGCAACAAAGGTATGTTAAGGCTAACTCTCTTTCTTTTGGCATGATCCAAGTAAATGAAATGTAAACGTAATGTCATTTTATAATTTGGCTATACTCTTGAAATTTAAGAATGTCCATGTTATTCATTCCCATGCTATGTATTCAAAGCTTGTCTAGATATGATTCATAAGTCCCCTTTGAGGCATATGATAATGATGTTGATGTTCATAATATATTCGGGGGGTTATCGACTACAAGTCACTCCGAAAGATGTTCTAATGTTCCATAAGAGTCTTCATGCATTACACACACACACACACATATATATATATATATATATATATATATATATATATATATATATATATATTATAATCAAAGTTGTTACATACGAATATATAATATCTATATGGGATATGGGAAAGGAAATGGTGTTATATATGCACTACCACCTGATCAGTTGGTTACATGATGGTGATTATGTCCACAAATATTGTTATGGTAAGGAAGATGCCCAATGAGGCCAATGGCATTATATACGTATATATATGTATAATACGTTATATAAGCATATATGTATAAGTATGTAAGTATAAGTATGCATGTTCATGGCCTACAGAGGGAGTTAAGGTACATGTTGATCCATATCCCTCTCATTAAGGATGTCGTGTTGTTATATTTCATTTTTGCCTTACATATTTAGTACATTATTTGTACTGACGTCCTTTTGCCTGGGGATGTTGTGTTTCATGCCACACAGGTGCAGGTATGGCAGAGAACATTTCACAGTAGGATATCCTTGGATATCAACTTGGATTGGTGAGCTCCACTTTCATCTGGAGCCTTACCGAGTCAGGTTACATATGTATATGTCATTTTGTATGTTGGGTATGTAGGGGCCCTGTCCCAACCTATGTATGAGTATGATGTTCCATATTAGAGGCTTTCGAGATAGTGTCCTGTGTATAGTACGCATATAATGTCGTTGGTCTATCATGATGGTCTTATTGACTCATATATATGTATATGTACATTCATTTTTGGGCGGTTTATCATGTCTAGAGTTATGCTTCTTAAAGAATGAATGTTAATATGGTCTTATCGTCTTATGTTGAGTATAATGATTGAAAGAAATAAAATAAATATTGGCTCTCGGTCGAGTAGGGCACTGAATGCCAATCACGGCCCTCCGATTTGGGTTGTGACACTTTTAACCCGAAAGGACTCCAATACTTTTAACCTGCAGAGGCCCCATTTTTAAACATATCAAACAGCAGTGATGAAGATCATTGACGTGAATAAGGTGAATCAAATCTTATCCGATAATGGGGCTAAAAAGGGGAGATTTGTTAGGGGTTTTGCCTTGATTTTCTCCTACTAGAGTATTACTTTTCTCTTGAAGGAAAGTCAAAGTATTACCATAATTATATTTACTTTTCCTGAAAGGATAATATAATTTTCTTCCATATTTGGTTATTCCTTGTCTTGGAGAAAAAGTTTTGGACATCTATAAATTGAAGACCTCCTTCCTACAACTACAACACAGTAGCATCCTAAATGTAGTCGTTAAGAGAGTTCGATTTAGGGAGAGATAATTCTCCCAATAGATTTTTATGATTTATATTAGTTTTTTAGGTCAAACTCATCGACAGCCTTTGTGATCGTCAAGATTTTTCACTTGAATACCTTAATTAAATCTTATTTCATTTAGACACTTTAGGTAGGGCCCAACTAAGTGTCTAAATGACACAATCGGGCCCTACCTTAGGTGTCATAATATAAGTGTCTAAATGACACAGTCGGGCCCTACCTTAGGTGTCTAAATGAAATAAGATTTAGTTGAGGTGTTCAAGTGAAAACTTTTGACGACCACAAGGGGTTGTCAATGGGTTTGACCTTTTTTAAATATAGGCCAATTGGCCAAATTATATCAATATATTGTGTCTCTTTTAGTATAGTTCTCTTTGTTTCTGATTTATCGTCGTTCAAGTTTTGCAATTATTAGCTTCTGCATGACTCCCTGTTATTTCGATCCCAATATATTGTAATCGATTTTGTTCTGTTTGGTTCTATTTTTCAGTTTTTAAGAAATGTAATGGTATTTTTCTTTTTTCCCCCCCTACAATTAGGAAATAATTTTTTATCGATTTCCAACTTATAATCCGTTATACCCTTCTATTGTGGTGGCTATACTTTTTTTGGTTTATGGAGAAAATGTCTTAAGATTTATCAGTTTTAGTTAAGTGAATAAAGTTTATAAGATAAATAAAAGATTTTTTTGGTAGATCTCATAATTGTTTCTTTGAATAAATGAGTTTAATTCATGACTTTCTTTTAAGAAATGAGCTTAAGGTGTAAAGTTCATTAGCCTAAATAAATAAAATTTTAACAAAAAAAATACAAAGCATTTGAAATTATTTATAAAAATTAATGTATTTTTATATATAATTATAAAATTTGAATATAAAATGTCGGTTTGGTTTATTTTTTTCTTCGATTTGTTTTTAATAAAACCAAACTAAATCAAATATTATCAACTTTTAAATTTTAAAATCAAGCCAAACCTAACCAAATAAATATCGGTTTATTTAATCAGTATGATTTGATTTTCGATCCGTTTTAAACCAAACCGCGAACACCCCTACTCAGAAGAATTTAGAATTTATATCAAACTAAGGATAAATGACACGAAATGTACTTTTTTACTTTTGACTTTGATGATTAATAAGGGAAACACACTTGTAACGGAATGTGTGGTGTTAATGTTGGATTTGATATTGTGACATTTTGCCCAACATATCATTTTTAGTACTAAGTTAAAATCAGAAATGTTGGAACAAATGTCACGACATTCGGACCAACATTCTGTGAAACAGTTTTGCCTTACTTCACGGAACTAAAGATCTTGTGGGATTTTCATCACGATAGTAAAGTGAGTTGGCAAGGAGTTTTGGAGCTGATGAAAAACATGGGAAGATCAAGTCAAAGCCATTACTAAGCTTGGGGAACAAGTCTAAAAAGTTAGAGGATCTTGCTCCACAATCTTCTCCAACAAACATTATCGGCTGCCCACCTTTCCATCAACCTCTACAACGATTCAATGAGTTGTTCAAGGAAGACCCTCCACTATAAATAGAGATGTTGCATCAGTGAATCGATATCCAGAAAAGTTAGAAAAAAATATCAAGAGAGCTCTCCGATATATTCATCAGAAAACTGGATCATAAGTGTTGCCTGAGCGTGTCGATAACATTCTGTCCAACATTATAATGCTGCCAAAATTGTAGATTAGTTCTTTATTAAAGCAATTGTAATGAGATGTTGTCTATGTCTATTTAGGTAGATATTTCAGGTGACTGCGACTTCACCATTTTTTAATTCCTTTTGTATTATCTTGTAATATTGTAAAAGAAGGAATTTATTCAATTGTATATAAATATATACAATACTTTCGGTCACTGACCGTCATAGATCACATTTTCAATATAATCTATGTAAATATTAAATCTTTGTGTTCTTTATATTTCCGCTACATTTACTCTTAAAAGTTTTCTGTTTTATCGAAGTGTTGCCACTTGTGTCAGACGACATTATCGTTGACATTTGCAAACTGTATTTGCATTCCATTTTATTTTACTTTCAGTTTGTCTCTGTTACACCCCGTAGTTCAGGTCATGCTTATGAGAACGTATGAAATGAATTAAGATTTAAATTTTTGAAAAATAGGTCGACGGAATGTTTCGGACGGGTTGTTAGTCAACTTTGAGGCGGTTTATGTCCCATTACATGGGGAGTTCGTAGGTGGTTCAAAGGCCTAGTATGTAATTCGTTGAGTCTAGTTTCCAACGCAACAAACCGTTCGTCGATAGGATATCGGAGTAGAAAGTTATGGAAATTACAAGTTCGGTCTTGTGATCGGCGAAAACATTTTCGGTCGGGGGCCGCAGCCGGCGCCAGATGCAGGTCGCGCGGTTATGCTGAGAATTCTACGAGGTTGCAGCGGCGCACGGAGCGTGGCCGCGGCGCCGGAAGTTCTGAAAGTTCGCGGAGGTTTCAGCGCCGCGGCGCCGAGGTGGAGTTTTTGCGGAAAACTGAGGAAAAATCAGATATTTTCTTTTAAAAAGGCCATGGGAGGGTGACAAGTGTCCCCCCATCTGATTTTTGCATGTCCTACTTATTGACCAAGTCTTGAAGACTTGGTCATTCTTGAAAAGCTCTCCCTTCTCTCTTAAAAGTTCTTCCTTCTCTCTAGAAATTCAAGAAGAAACCAAGGTTTAGAGAAAATTTCAGAAAAGGTGGCAAGAAGGAAACTTGTTGACAAGCTTGTAGGAGATTTGTGGAGGTGATTGTAGAAAGAAGACAAGTGAAATTTGGTGGACTAATTTGGGTAAGCTCTAAGGAAACAATCCTTTCTCTTTTTGCTAGTAAATTGTGTTGCATGTGTGGAAGAAAGGATTTGTAGTTGTCAATATTGCCTTTAGATATATTGCATGTAGGAATTGGATAAGAATTTGGATTAAAAAGAAATTGGATAAGAATTTATGTTGTTATACCTCAAGTTGCCAAATTGGACCTTGTAGTTTGTATTAGTTGTTATGTATTGTGGGGCAGAATTTTACACGTCCAAGTTAGGCGTGTAATCCCCTTTGTGTTGATTGGATTGTTGAGCCTTAAAGGTGTCGTGTTTGGCTATTGAATTCGGCCTTGAAAAAGGTGGCAAAATATGTAGAAACAAAGGAAGTGCTGCCCAATTTTCCGTAGGAATAAGGGACTTTTCAATTAGAACGTTCTACGTTGAAGATAGAGGCTAATGGACGTATTATGGTCATTATAGGTTGACATACTACGCGTGGTATATTGGACTTGCGAGTGGATTGACCCGAAGAGGTATGTGGAACTTTCCTATCTCTTGAGCATGACTAGTTGCACTTATGTAGTACGGTAGACGTACAAGGCTTGATATCCCTTACTTGTTTTAAGGATGACCAAGTTTGGTGAGTAAGGGGATTAACTCATTTCTTTAAAAAGTATTAAGGATGTCTTAAGTTTTCAATGTTAAGGGACTTGAAGTGTTTTAAGCATATGATACTTGTTTCGTTTTAAAAATATAAGTCCCTTGGATTTAGGGAAATGTATTTGACTAATGTATAACGTTAATATAACGACTTTATGGGAAGTTGGTTATATTAGCTTTATGGAAGGTTAACAAAGAAAGATTTACTCTAAGTAAAATAAGTACGGATAAATGATTTGAATTTGTGAAAGGCAAATTGATTTTTAGGCATTAATTGCCTAAGGTTTTAAAAGAAATGAAGTCACTTGATTTAGAAGCCTATGATATTTCTAAAAGGAAATGTGACTTGTCTTGAAAAGTAGTCGTGACTTGATACTACGGTTATTAGTATCTTGGAAGTTAAAAGGTTAGAAGTACGTGGTGCTCGGGTTGAATTCCCGGATTTTCTCTTAAATGACATGTTAGTGCCTTAAGTAAACTAAAATGAGAGGATATATTAATAATGTTAATAAGAAGTTAGGGGATTTTCTTAACTTGCTTATGTTATGATAAGCCGGTAGCGCTTATGTTATGTATGATAGCCGGTTGTGCTAGGTTACGTATTATTATTATTATTACGGGGTAAACCCCGGGTTACTACTTATGCCATGGATTTGCTACCCATGATGCGAGTGCGGCGCTTGTACTGATGCGGGTCCACAGGATCCATGCGGGTGAAATAGTCCCATGCGGGTGAAATAGTCCCATGTGAGGCGGATGACCTCATGTGGGTCCACAGGACCTATGCGGGTGAAATAGTCCCAGGAGTAGGATTGCTTAATGATACTACGGGCGAGGGACCCTGTTTTGATCATGAGCCTCCTATTTTTATGCAGTAAAGTTTATACTTGTTACTCTCATTGTTAGTAAGACACAGTGCAATGTAATCTGATTTTCATCCATGACTCCAGCTTATTTTAGTCTTATGATATTATTACAATATTTTTCAGTTTTACATACCTGGTACATATTGTGTACTGACCCCCTTCCTCGGGGGCTGCGTTCATGCCGCAGGTAGGGGTAAGCAGGTGGTGGATCCTCATTCTTAGGATCTTTGCTCAGGTGTCAGAAGCTCCATTTCTCCGGAGGCTTGACTTTTGGTACGGTTCTCCCTGATGTTGTAGATATTATGTACATTCAGGGGTATGACGGGGCCCTGTCCCGTCATAGTGGTTACACACTCTTAGAGGATTGTAGTCCTGTTATAATTGGGTTGTTAAGGATGTAACTGTTCAGTTTTTGTTATATTCATGTTTACGGAAAGGTAGTCATTTTGGGTTAGCCTGTTTCATATTTTAGATGGTTTCTTATTTGTGAGTTTATTTCCGCTGGTTTTCTCTGATGTTGTATCACAAGGGTGCTCGGGGTAAGACACCAGTCATGGGTCCGAGGTCGGGTCGTGACAGTCTCTTACTATTTCATAGTTTACCCCCGGGACCCAACAATGGTATCAGAGCCGACACTTAACATAATAAGTGCTTGGTCATTTTATTTACAACTATGGATCCGGCTAATCCAACAATTGGTAGAATTCCTATTTTAGATGGATCAAACTATGCCTATTGAAAGATTTGCCTACGCTTTCATATCAAATCAATTGATGTTAGGGCATGTAGATCTATGACCAATGGATATGTTGTTCCAATGCTACCACCGGATGAGAAAGGTGACATACTTGTTAAACCTGAATCTGAATGGAATGCGGAAGAAACCAACAATGCTAAGCTTCAACGAAAAGGCCTTAAATGCCATATTTGGATGGGTTGATCTTTACATGTTCAACCTCATACAAAACTGTTCCACGGCCAAAGACGCATGAGATACTTTACAAACTCATTGTGATGGTAGCTCTAGTATTCGTCGAACGAAGCTTCGTATGCTCATGAGCAATTATGAACGTTTAAGGATGGAGGAAACGGAGGACATTAAAACCTATTTTGAAAAGTTAATTGACATCTCTAATGAATGTCAAGTGCTTGGTGCTCCTTTGACCAACACTCAACTTGCGGAAAAGCACTTTGTTCTCTTCCTGAAAAGTTCAATATAAGATTTTGTGCGATTGAAGAAGCTCATAATCTTGCTACAATGGACCTTCATACCGTAATGAGTATTCTCAAAACCTATGAGATGAATATTTAGAATCAAATGAATTGTATAAGAGTAAAGATGTAGCACTTCAAGTCAAATCCTTGGAGAGTCAAATTGAAGAAGAGGATGAGAATTTTGAAGAAATTGGTGGTGGTGCAAATTTTGTCCTCTTTACTCGAAAATTCAATTCGATTGTAAGAAAGTTCAACAATGATAGAAATAAGTTCAAATCCAAAGAACACCAAAACCAAAACTTCAATCAAAAGTCCACTAAATCTCTTTCTATATTCAAAGAGGAAATCAACTAAAGAGAACCAACTCGGATCGTACCAAATTTGATCCTAAACAAATCAAAATCATGCAATGTCATGCATGCTCGAGATGGGGTCATTATGCTAATGAATGTGCAAATACCTTGAGGAAATTTGATAAAAGTCGGTGGGTTTCCCTTAGTGATGAGAAGGAGAAAAAGAAGGAGATCAAGAGATAGAGTCACAAGCAATATTGACTACTATTTTCGAACAGTCCTTATTAGATGAGTAAAATGTTGTCGACAGTGTTATCCCAAATGTTACAACATTTGTGTCAACATCAGCGACAACAACTAAATTTCCATCAACATCTCAGAGGTATGAATACTTTAACTATCCTGATGTTAATTGCTTTATGGTTGTTAAGTCCATTTTAGGACTGTTTTAGAGTCTATTTTAGGAGTCTTTTAATTGTCATTTTAGTGTTTTTGTGCAGTATTACGCTTTGTTTATTTTATTTTCATATTATTAGCGACCTTGGTGGGAAATGACAATATGATGGTAAATTGAGCTGAATTGGAGTATGGGAAGGCACAATAAAGACCCCAGACATCAACAAAAGAGTCCCGAAAAGAAATGGACGAAATCTGGCCAGAAAAGGGTGAAGGGTCGCGGCCCCAAAATTCCAGAAGTTGAAATTCAAAACACCAAACGAAGGGCCGCGGTTTCTGGATAAAGGGTCGCGACCCATTTTTTCCAAGACTGCATTGAATTAGAGCCGGCCCAGAACGGCGCGGTCATGGTCCCGACGTGTTTTGCGAAAAAGCTGATTTTAGCAGGGTTAAAGTGGTCCGAAAGAGGGTTCTTTTGGGGAGAATATAAAAGCCTAAGGAAGGGTTTTATGGGGGGACATCTTGAATCATAGAAAATATTTTGGGGGGATCCTTGTACATATTCCATGACACACATTACAAGACAACTCTTGGAGGCAAGAAGATTTGAGACATAGTTCAAGTATTTTCTTGTTCTTTTCTTTATTTCAATTCAGTTCATGTTGAATTATGTATTAGTTCTTAGTGTGACTATGGCTAGGAGCTAAACACTATATTAGGGCTTTCCTTTTAAATAAATTGAAACTCTATTTCATGAATTGATGCATTAGTTTGATTTCTTCTTCACGTTATTAAGATTTATTCAATAATTGGTATGAATGTTTGATAGTTAATTGATCACTAATTATCATAATCTATATGATTTCGAATCAAGAACCGAGAGGAGAGATTTAGATATGTTGTAATTGAATAGACATAGGTTAAAATCGCGGACGAAAGTACCCCGATACTTGTGTAGCATTATAGGTTACTGTTCTTAATCTTCCTATGTGGTAAATCATATCATAGAAGTATAGAAAGATTCTGCACTGGGGTTGAGTGATTATATATCCTAACCGGAATATAAGACAGTTTAGTTAACCGTTATCTTAACGTAGAAGAAGTCATTCTAGTTGCATTAAGGATTGAAAAAAGTGGATAGTTGAGGATATTGGAAGCCCTATCTCCATCATAACTGATTAAACCTAAGTAATTTAGTTTAATTTCTGCATTTAGTCTTAGTTATTAGATAAAAACCCAAACAAATTAACGTTCACCAAATAGAAACCATAGCTTAGATAATCGGTACTTGATAATTCATCTCTGAGGACGATAACTCGGTCTTCCTGACTATATTACTTGAAGCGATACGTACACTTGCGTTGAGCATGTGGAAATCGCCTAACAAGGTTTTGGCGCCATTGTCGGGGACTGGCGTACATCAATATCGAATTAACTAATCTTATTTCTAATTTGGTTTTATTTTAATTTAAACACATTTTTGTCTTGATCTGCTTGTTTTGATTGTGATCAAATTTCAGGAACCATAGTTTATGCGAAGTAGAAGAGGAGCAAACACACTTGTTCCTCTAAACCCAGAAATTGAGAAGGCGTGCAAACAAAACAGGAGAAACAAAAGACTAACTGATTCAGTTATAATGGCAAACCAGCAGAATCAGAATGGGCCGAATGATGATATACCAAAGAGCATGGACAAGTCCGAATCTCGCAGAGAGGAGCTTGGGAGACTACGTTCTACCAATCTGAACGGGCGCAGACATTTACAAGGCTCGATGATAGGAGCCAATAATTTTGAGATCAAACCTGCTATTTTGAGTATGGTTCAGAACACAGTCCAGTTTGGAGGATTGCCATCAGAAGATCCACATATGCACATTGCAAATTTCCTGGAGTTGTGTGCCACATTTAAATAAAATGGCGTTACTGATGATGTCATTCGGTTGAGGCTATTTCCCTTCTCACTCAGGGACAGAGCAAAGGTTTGGTTGAACTCCTTGCCCACAGACTCCGTATTCACATGGCAGGATCTAGCCCAGAAATTTTTATCCAAGTTCTTTCCACCATCAAAGGCAGCAAGGCTCCGGGGATAGTTAAACAATTTTCATCAGATGGATGGAGAGTCATTATACGATTCTTGGGAACGTTTCAAAGATCTGCAAAGAAAGTGTCCACACCATGGGTTGGAGTAGTGGAATTTGGTGCACAATTTCTATAATGGCTTGAATGGGACTACCCGGACTATCATAGATGCATCTGCAGGTGGTACCTTCATGAAGAGAACAGCCCATGAGGCTCACGATTTACTAGAGGACATGGCAGCGAACAATCACTGGTCAGATGATAGAGGAGCAAGCAGCAGAAAGGTTCTTGGGGTACAGAAATTATATGCCATCACTGCTCTGAATGCTCAGGTTGCTCTTTTGACAAAGCAGTTGCAACAGAACAATATGTCCGTAAATGTGGTTCAGACTCCAGTGGGATGTGAGATTTGTGGTGGACCTGTTACACCCCGTATTTACAGGACATGGTGTAAGAATGTACGTAAGAACTCACAAGTGTTAAGATTTGAGACTTGTAAAAATTTACCGGAAATTTGAAATTGTCGGAAAGCGTATTATTGTGACGAATGGGAGGGCGACACTTGTCACCCCCCCTTATTTATGCCTTGGACGAAAATGTCATGGCCAAAATGGTCATTGACCATAGCCTTAAGATGACTAAGTCTTCCAATTAATTAGCTTGACAATATTGACTAAGTCAAAGGGTTCAAAGTCTTGATATTTTAATTAGAGCTCATCCTAACCACCCAATTGTGTGTATCTTGACCCTCCATGTCCCTTTATAATACTAGTAGTAGTATGACAAGTTCCATACTTAGCCAAAATTCACAAAAATTTGAAGACCACATTGTTGAGCTCTCGGGTTTACTTCAAGGAAGGAGGAAAAAAAATTTGTTTCTTGTCCAATAATCTCCCCACTCTAAACCAAGGTTCCTAAGTGTTATGTAAGTATATCTCAATAGAAAAATCCCGGAAAAAGAGAGTTTTCGTATTAGTCGCAAAGCGAAAACCTAGTTGCTTTCTAGGTTTTGGATTGGAAGCTTGAAGGGAAGTTGTTGGTGTGGTTCTAAGGGTCTCAAGTAGCGGATTGAAGTGTCTTGGAGAGGTTCTAAACTACTAAGGAGCGACTTCGGATTTGGAATTGGATTAAGAATCGTTAAGGTAAAATCTTGTCTTTTAAAGTGTTACAAGGTTATATATTTATTTTGTGTTGTTAGCTTTTCGTTGCTAGCATGAAGTTGTTATGTAGAAGTTTATAAGGATTGTGGATTGATTGTAGCCTTGGAAATCCGGAATGTAATGTAAGCCATGTTAAGTTGATTTCAATTTAGTCGTTATTAGAATCGTCGCATGTTATTGATTTGAAGATTGTGATAGTTTTAATCAAATACGACTTGATATCATGTTATGCTACCAATTTGGATTGAAATGGAAATTTGATAAGAATTGGTAAGGTTGAACTCAAGGTGGCCGAATTTGGACTTTTAGTTTGTTTTTCATTTGTATTGGACTACTTTCTAAATTGTGAGCCAATTGGAAATTTAGTTAGTCATTTGTATTGGAGTACCTTATAGAAATTGTGAGCCAATTGGGGCTGTTTGGGTATTGTATTCGGCCTTGAAAAAGGTGGCAAAGTAAGTAGAAACAAAGGAGGTGCTGTCCGATTTTCCGTAGAATTTAGCGACTTAGCACCTAAAATATTCTACGTATGAAGTAAGAAGTTAATGGACGTATGGTGACCATTATAGGTTGACGAACTAGGTATAGCGTATCCTACTTGAAGAATGGAATAGCTCAAGGTGGAAGTACTTTGGAGCTTTTTGCTACTTGTCGATAATCGTCGCGAGGTATGTGAACCTCTTCCTTCTTTAGACATGGTTCTATGTATGGAATATACATGTGGTATTATTTCATGATTCCTTCTATTCTTAGAAGTTAAGAAGTATGTATGTTGATTTACTCTACGTAAGGGTTATGTCTAAGTTATCCTAAGTTATAAGTATGTTAAATTGTCCTAAGTCCTTACCAAGTCTTATGGGAGATGTTGGTAAGAATGGTTAGGAAAATATGAGATTTGATTTAAAACTATGTGTCTTGATTTATTTAAAGTAAGTAAGTGGATTTTACGTTCAAAAATGACTTGAATTTATATGTGAAAAGGGGATTGATTTTTAAAAGTGAAAGTTATATGGTTTTAAGAGAATAAGTTACTTGGTTTTGGAAGTGTATGGAACTTTATATTTGTTTTGTATAAGTATAAGTAAGTGGATTTTAAAGAATGTATGATATAAGGTTTTAAGACTATGAACTTTGGTTGTCTTCTAAGGATTATGAAACTTTATTTTTCAAGTTGTGGACTTGATTTCTAAAAGTATTGATGACATGATTTTAAGAGTATGTGACTTGAGTTTTAAAAAAAAAAAAAGAAGTTTATGATTCTGTTAAGTACGTATGTACGTGGTATTTTTGGGTCTAGTTTCCCTAATGTTGTAAGAATAAAAGTGCCTTGAGTTCTCTAAAATGAAAGGTTGTTATAATAGCTTTATGGGAAGTTGTTATAACGACTTAAGAAGAGGTAACAATACGTTTTAAAATGTTACGTAAGGAAAATACACCGAGCCTACAACAGGCGGACACGTTATGAATACACGAGCCTACAAATAGGCGGACACGTTATGAAATACACCGAGCCTACAAATAGGCGGACACGTTATGAGATACACCGAGCCTACACATAGGCCGGATTATGCCATATTACCCCGAGCCTACACATAGGCCGGGTTACGTCATCTTACACCGAGCCCCACAGGCGGGCCGGATTATGCTACATGATTCCACAGTACACCGAGCCCCACAGGCGGGCCGGATTATGCTACATGATTCCACAGTACACCGAGCCCCACAGGCGGGCCGGATTATGCTACATGATTCCACAGTACACCGAGCCCCACAGGCGGGCCGGATTATGCTACATGATTCTACAGTACACCGAGCCCCACAGGCGGGCCGGATTATGTTATATGATTCATCAGTACACCGTGTCCCGCAAATGGGCCGGATTATGTTATGTAAGATATGTAAGTTATGTGAAAAAGGCTGGATTAAGCTCTTAAGTAAGTATGTAAGAATATGTTGTTAATCTTATCGAAAGAAGGAAATGAACGGTTAATATATGATTGATTTCAGGAGTTAAAAGGGACGTTCTTTGTACAGTTATGATTTGATTCTTGCACGTTATTTCTGTTCCATATTCTGCACTGTTAGATCGACTTCTTCGGCCGCGCTCATGTCCGCAGTTTAGGTATTACAGTGTGGATCCGCGAGCTTAGGATCCCGGTTCAAAGATTTAGATGGCTCAGGTTCCGAGTTGTCATGGCTATGTATATTCAGGGTATGGCGGGCCCCGCCCCGCCATGCAGCTTATGTTAAAACTCTGAGGTGCGTAGTCACATATTGTGGTCTGCTTGTAAAGAAAGCGAGGCAACCGCTTGCTCACGACAGACGTCTGCGAAGGTAGCTCATCTACCGACTGTTGTTTATTTCTGTTGTTTTATTTTATAAGTTTCATGTATGTTCCGCTATTTCTCCGATGTATATCAAGCAGGTGCCCAGTAGGCACGATCGCGCCCGGTCGGTCGCGTGACAAAAGTGGTATCGAGCGATTAGTCTCTGGAAAGTGTCTGACCGTGTCTAGTAGTCTTGATTATCGGTGTGTTGTGCACCACATCTATAATCGTGAGGTCGCAGGACATTTAGGATTGGTTTCATTCTTCTCACTCGAGATCGTGCGATAGAGTGTTGTTGTGTCGTCCCTCCCAACAGGTTATGTTGTTCGACTTGAGAAAGGCAACAGCTACCAGAATGACTATGTGGATTGCGTATCCGTTGGGTAATGATTATAGTATAGTCGGTATTGTGACATACATCTATACGGAGTTATGTATGAGGTCGACGCGTGTTGCCTAGAATGATGTTAGATTTCCGTGAATCGTAAAGACTAACTAGATACCGGGAAGGTATGGAATAGTTAATGAACTCGCCAAGATCTTATGTTTTATTTGAGATAATTGGGAAAGGATGGGTTCGATAGGGTAGTGAACCCTTAAGAAGCCATGTTAAGAACCTAACTAATGTCATGTTAATAGATTAAGGCGCGTATTAGGCTTAAGAGAATTATACGGATGAGGTCCGATAGAGTTAGTAATGGTTGTTGTGATCGACAACATGGTTATGGTTTTATGAGATGTTTTGTACCTGCCTTGGGGACCGTAAGGTAGGCGTGGAGCATGGAAATTGCGAGCCTAAGAATATTGACATCGCCGAGACCTTAGGTATATAAGGTTTTCTCCGCAATAAGATTTTAAGTCGCACCAAGGATAAGAGTTAAGTGCGACGAGTCGGTTGATGACTTACGGGTCTCCCATGGCACGGAATGGAGTGGGATCAGTTGGTAGTAGTTCCGCCACGCGATGGTCACGAGGTGCAAGGCCCAAGTCTAGTTAATTATTTTACTGGTTCGTGGACGCTCCACCGAACCGTGTCGTGAAAGCCGGAAATGGCCTTATATTGTTTTATAGAGGACTCCAAAGATTTGAGGCCAATTGGTATGGAAGTTATGTATGTATGCTAGTATGAATTGGAAGTACGAAAGGATAATCTCTTTTGGGCTTATGATGGACAAGTATGCGTGTGCAGTATTAGGGCCATGTGTGGCATTGTTGGTACGACGGATGTGAAAGGAAACTATGTCGCTAATTATAAGTTTGACTCAGAAAGAACATTCGAGGACGAATGTTTCTAAGGAGGAAGAATGTTACACCCCGTATTTACAGGATACGGTGTAAGAATGTACGTAAGAACTCACAAGTGTTAAGATTTGAGACTTGTAAAATTTACCTGAAATTTGAAATTGTCGAAAGCGTATTATCAGGACGAATGGGAGGCGACACTTGTCACCCCCTTATTTATGCCTTGACGAAAATGTCATGGCCAAAATGGTCATCGACCATAGCCTTAAGATGACTAAGTCTTCCAATTAATTAGCTTGACAATATTGACTAAGTCAAAGGGTTCAAAGTCTTGATATTTTAATTAGAGCTCATCCTAACCACCCAATGTGTGTATCTTGACCCTCCATGTCCCTTTATAATACTAGTAGTAGTATGACAAGTTCCATACTTAGCCAAAATTCACAAAAATTTGAAGACCACATTGTTGAGCTCTCGGGTTTACTTGAGGAAGGAGGAAAAAAATTTGTTTCTTGTCGAATAATCTCCCACTCTAAACCAAGGTTCCTAAGTGTTATGTAAGTATATCTCAATAGAAAAATCCGGAAAAAGAGAGTTTTCAGATTAGTCGCAAAGTTTAAAACCTAGTTGCTTTCTAGGTTTTGGATTGGAAGCTTGAAGGAAGTTGTTGGTGTGGTTCTAAGGGTCTCAAGTAGCGGATTGAAGTGTCTTGGAGAGGTTCTAAACTACTAAGGAGCGACTTCGGATTTGGAATTGGATTAAGAATCGTTAAGGTAAAATCTTGTCTTTTAAAGTGTTACAAGGTTATATATTTATTTTGTGTTGTTAGCTTTTCGTGTTGCTAGCATGAAGTTGTTATGTAAAAGTTTATAAGGATTGTGGATTGATTGTAGCCTTGGAAATCCGGAATGTAATGTAAGCCATGTTAAGTTGGATTTCAATTTAGTCGTTATTAGAATCGCATGTTATTGATTTGAAGATTGTGATAGTTTTAATCAAATACGACTTGATATCATGTTATGCTACCAATTTGGATTGAAATGGAAATTTGATAAGAATTGGTAAGGTTGAACTCAAGGTGGCCGAATTTGGACTTTTTAGTTTGTTTTTCATTTGTATTGGACTACTTTCTAAATTGTGAGCCAATGGGTCATTTAGTTAGTCATTTGTATTGGAGTACCTTATAGAAATTGTGAGCCAATTGGGGATGTTTGGGTATTGTATTCGGCCTTGAAAAAGGTGGCAAAGTAAGTAGAAACAAAGGAGGTGCTGTCCGATTTTCCGTAGAATTTAGCGACTTAGCACCTAAAATATTCTACGTATGAAGTAAGAAGTTAATGGACGTATGGTGACCATTATAGGTTGACGAACTAGGTATAGCGTATCCTACTTGAAGAATGGAATAGCTCGAGTGGAAGTACTTTGGAGCTTTTTGCTACTTGTCGATAATCGTCGCGAGGTATGTGAACCTCTTCCTTCTTTAGACATGGTTCTATGTATGGAATATACATGTGGTATTATTTCATGATTACTTCTATTCTTAGAAGTTAAGAAGTATGTATGTTGATTTACTCTACGTAAGGGTTATGTCTAAGTTATCCTAAGTTATAATTATCTTAAATTGTCATAAGTCCTTATCAATTCTTATTGGAGATGTTGGTCAGAATGGTTAGGAAAATATGAGATTTGATTTAAAACTATGTGTCTTGATTTATTTAAAGTAAGTAAGTGGATTTTACGTTCAAAAATGACTTGAATTTATATGTGAAAAGGGGATTGATTTTTAAAAGTGAAAGTTATATGGTTTTAAGAGAATAAGTTACTTGGTTTTGGAAGTGTATGGAACTTTATATTTGTTTTGTATAAGTATAAGTAAGTGGATTTTAAAGAATGTATGATATAAGGTTTTAAGACTATGAACTTTGGTTGTCTTCTAAGGATTATGAAACTTTATTTTTCAAGTTGTGGACTTGATTTCTAAAAGTATTGATGACATGATTTTAAGAGTATGTGACTTGAGTTTTAAAAAAAAAAGAAGTTTATGATTCTGTTAAGTACGTATGTACGTGGTATTTTTGGGTCTAGTTTCCCTAATGTTGTAAGAATAAAAGTGCCTTGAGTTCTCTAAAATGAAAGGTTGTTATAATAGCTTTATGGGAAGTTGTTATAACGACTTAAGAAGAGGTAACAATACGGTTTAAATGGTTACGTAAGGAAAAATACACCGAGCCTACAAATAGCCTGACACGTTATGAAATACACCGAGCCTACAAATAGGCGGACACGTTATGAAATACACCGAGCCTACAAATAGGCGGACACGTTATGAGATACACCGAGCCTACACATAGGCGGATTATGCCATATTACCCCGAGCCTACACATAGGCCGGGTTACGTCATCTTACACCGAGCCCCACAGGCGGGCCGGATTATGCTACATGATTCCACAGTACACCGAGCCCCACAGGCGGGCCGGATTATGCTACATGATTCCACAGTACACCGAGCCCCACAGGCGGGCCGGATTATGCTACATGATTCCACAGTATACCGAGCCCCACAGGCGGGCCGGATTATGCTACATGATTCTACAGTACACCGAGCCCCACAGGCGGGCCGGATTATGTTATATGATTCATCAGTACACCGTGTCCCGCAAATAGGACGGATTATGTTATGTAAGATATGTAAGTTATGTGAAAAAGGCTGGATTAAGCTCTTAAGTAAGTATGTAAGAATATGTTGTTAATCTTATCGAAAGAAGGAAATGAACGGTTAATATATGATTGATTTCAGGAGTTAAAAGGGACGTTCTTTGTACAGTTATGATTTGATTCTTGCACGTTATTTCTGTTCCATATTCGCACTTTTGTTATCGACTTCTTCGGGCCGCGTCATGTCCGCAGTTTAGGTACACATGTGGATCCGCGAGCTTAGGATCCCGGTTCAAAGATTTAGATGGCTCCGAGGTTCCGGAGTTGTCATGGCTATGTATATTCAGGGGTATGGCGGGGCCCTGTCCCGCCACAGCAGTTATGTTAAAACTCTTAGAGGTCTGTAGTCACATATTGTGGGTCTGTTTGTGAAGAAAGGAGGCAACTGCTTCGTTCATGTATGTACGTCCAGGAAGGTAGCCCTATCGGCTGACCTGTTGTTTATTTCTATTGTTTTATTTTATAAGTTTCATGTATGTTCCGCTGCTATTTCTCTGATGTATACGAACAGGTGCCTGTGTAGGCACCGGGCGCCCGGTCGGTCGCGTGACAGGACCGCACACGTTCGATCAATTCCCAGCAGTGGATCCTATGATATCTCTATGGATCAAGCTCAGGTTCATGCAGTGGGAAATTTTCAGCGGCCATACAACAACCAACTCTCCAACACATACAATCAAGGGTGGAGGAATCACCCTAATCTTTCTTGGAGAAACAATCAGCCTCAGCAGCCCCAATTTTAGGGGCAATATCAGCATGCCAATCCATCTCCCCAAGGGAATTTTCAGCAACAGCAGAGTAGCCAAGCCACATCTTCACAGCAGCCCAGACCACTAGTTCAACAAGTAGGGCAGAATGAGTTACAAACAGCTTTGTTGACCCTAACAAACTCTCAGACTCGGTTCATGATAGAAACGAGATCATCTATCAGGACTTTGGAGACGCATGTGGGACAACTGGCTAATATGCTAAACAACAGAATGCAGGGAAATCTCCCTAGCAATACTGTTGTGAACCCAAAGGAACAGTGTCAGGCCATTAATTTGAGGAGTGGTAAACAAGTTGAATCAAGTGTGCAACCACCATCTGCAGAGGATAAGAGAGAATCAGGTGAGGCAACAGATCCAGAGAGTCCAGTAGTCACAGACAACCATCCAATACCCCAGAGAGGTCCACCAGCAATTATTGAGGAGCCTCAGGTTAAAATTCCATACCTCCAGAGACTTAGAAAAACTCTCTTGACAAGCAATTTTCTAAGTTTTTGGAGGTCTTTAAGAAGTTGCATATCAACATTCCGTTTGCTGAAGCCTTGGAGCAAATGCCAAGTTATGTTAAGTTCATGAAGGATATCCTCTTTAAAAAGAGAATGCTAGAGGAGTATGAAACAATGGCATTAACCGAGGAATGCAGTGCCATATTACAGAGAAAGTTGCCCCAGAAGTTGAAAGATCCGGGAAGCTTCACCATCTCTTGCACTATAGGGAATTTTGAATGCCAACAAGCTCTATGTGATTGGGGGCGAGTATTAATTTGATGCCTTATTCTGTGTTTTGCAAACTTGGAGTGGGGGAAGCAAAGCCTACAACCATCACTTTACAGTTGGCTGATCGTTCCATTGTACACCCCAGAGGTATTATTGAAGATGTGCTGGTGAAGGTAGATAAGTTCATTTTTCCCGCTGACTTCATTATTCTAGACATGGAAGAAAATGAACTTGTGCCCCTTATTCTTGGGAGACCATTTTTAGAAACAGGACAGACACTTATAGATGTTCAGAAAGGTGAGTTGAAATTGCGAGTCCAGGGAGAAGAGGTGATCTGTAATGTATTCAAGGCAACAACTTACCCAAGAGCAAGTGATAGTTGTTTTGCGATTGATGTAATTGAAGAAGTGGGTTCTGAGAGAAGTCTCAGGAGTACTGATTCTCCTAAAGTGGTGTTGACACAATATGATGAAGATACCAGTGATGATGCAGAATTAACGGAGCATGTGAATTTGATGGATTCCTATGGGCCTTGCTATAGGAAGAAGTATGAGGAGCTCGGAAAGGTGCCAGAGAGGCCATTGCCCTCCACAGAGAAAGCTCTAGTGCTAGAGTTGAAGTCTCTACCAGATCATTTGCACTATAAGTATCTTGGTGAGAATGAAATTTTGCCAGTGATTGTATTTACTCATCTATCTAAGGTGGAGATTGAAAAATTATAGAGAGTGTTGAGGGCTCACAAGCTTGCTATTGGGTGGACACTGGCTGACATTAGAGGGATAAGTCCTTCAACAATGATGCATAAAATTCATCTAGAAAATGAGAGCAGACCTTCCATTGAGGCACAAAGAAGACTGAATCCAACAATTAAGGAGGTAGTGAGAAAGGAGATCTTAAAATGGCTTGATGGTGGGGTAATTTACCCTATTTCTGATAGTGCATGGGTGAGTCTTGTGCAAGTGGTGCCCAAGAAAGGCGGTATGACTGTGATAACTAATGAAAATCATGAGCTGATTCCATCTAGAACAGTTACAGGGTGGAGAATTTGCATTGACTGCCGCAAGCTGAACAAGGCAATCAGGAAAGACCACTTCCCTTTGCCTTTTCTAGAACAGATGCTTGACAGAATTGTAGGGCACAACTATTACTTCTTTTTGGATGGTTACTCTGGTTATCACCAAATTGCAATATCACCAGAAGACTAAGAGAAGACTACCTTCACATGCCCCTATGGTATGTTTTCCTTCCGAAGAATGCCATTTGGGATTTGCAATGCACCTGCTACTTTTCAGCGTTGTATGATGGATATCTTCTCTGACATGGTGGAGAGAACCATAGAGATTTTCATGGATGATTTTTCTGTCTTTGGATCCTCTTTTGATGAATGGTTGAAGCACTTAGAAGCAGTGTTGCAGCGTTGTGAAGAATCAAACCTTGTGCTAAATTGAGAGAAATGTCACTTTATGGTGCAAGAGGGTATTGCCATTGGCCACAAAATATCCAGTCAAGGCATTGAGGTAGACAGAGCAAAGATTTCAGTGATTGAAGATCTGCCACCTCCAATATCGATGAAAGGGGTTAGAAGCTTTCTTGGGCATGCTGGTTTCTATAGAAGGTTCATCAAAGACTTCTCAAAGATTTCAAAACCTCTCTCCATCTTGCTGATGAATGGAGTCACATTTGACTTCAATGAGGAGTGCATGACTACTTTTCAGGCAATCAAAGAGAAGTTAATTTCAACACCGATAGTCATGGCACCAGACTATGAATTCCCATTTGAATTAATGTGTGATGCAAGTGACTATGCAGTGGGTGCAGTTCTTGGGCAGAGGGTTAATAAAGTGTTCTGGTCCATTCACTATGCTAGAAAAACTTTAAATGATGCACAATTGAATTATGCAACCACAGAGAAGGAGTTGCTAGCCATATTATACGCATTCGAGAAGTTCAGGCCATACCTAATAGGGAACAAGGTGATAGTGTACACTGACCACGCTGCTATCAAGTATTTGATGACAAAAAAGGATGTAAAACCCCGCCTTATCCGATGGGTGCTGTTATTACAAGAATTTGACATGGAGATCCGCGATAAGAAGGGGACAGAAAACTTGGTTGCATACCACCTATCAAGGCTTGAAGTTAAAGAAAGTCAGAACACCAAGGACGTACAAATAAATGACCACTTTCCAGACGAGCAATTGTTTCAGGTAAGTGCTAATTCAAATTTACCTTGGTATGCTAATTTTATTAATTTTCTTGTAGCTAAGGTTGTGCCACCAGAGATGACAAGACAGCAAGTAAAAAAAGTTCTACTCAGAGGTGAAACATTACTATTGGGAGGAGTCGATTCTATACAAGCATTGTGTTGATGAAGTCATTAGACGTTGTGTGCCTGAAGATGAAATGCACCAAATTCTCACTCATTGTCACACTTTACAATGCGGTGGGCATTTTGGGGCATCAAGAACAGCGGCTATAGTGCTACAAAGTGGATTCTATTGGCCAGCATTGTTCAAGGATGCCAATGCTTTTGTGAAAGCTTGTGACCGATATCAAAGAACGGGGAATATCTCAAGGCGGAATAAAATGCCTCTAAATGGTGTACTTGAGGTAGAGCTCTTTGATGTTTTAGGGATTGACTTCATGGGCCCATTCCCACCATCTTTCGGATACAAATGCTTCTTGCTTGCACTGGATTATGTATCCAAGTGGGTTGAGGCAGTGGCTACTACAGAGAATGACAGTAAGACTGTTGTGAAATTCCTCCAAAAGAACATCTTCACAAGGTTTGGTACTCCTAGAGCCCTCATTAGCGATGAAGGTAGTCATTTTTGTAATAAGCAGCTTGACACTCTACTGGCCCTCTATAGAGTTTACCATCGAATTGTCGTGCCATATCATCCTCAGACAAATGGGTAAGCTGAAATCTCAACTAGAGCAGTAAAGAGCATATTGGAGAAAACAGTGGACAACTCGAAGAGGAACTGGTCTGTCAAGTTGGATGATGCACTATGGACTTATAGGACGACATTCAAAACTCCCATTGGAATGTCACCCTATAAGCTGGTCTTTGGAAAAGCATTTCATCTACCAGTAGAGTTGGAGCAAAGGGCGTATTGGGCAATGAGACAGTTGAACATGGATGTCAAGGCTGCTGGACAGAAGAGGCTATTGCAGCTGAATGAGCTTGATGAACTTCGAAATGATGCCTATGAGAATGCAAAGATCTATAAAGAACGCACCAAGGCATGGAACGACAAGAACTTGGTCCTAAAAAAGTTCGAACCTGGGCAACAAGTGCTCCTATTCAACTCAAGGTTAAGACTATTTCCAGGCAAGTTGAATTCCAGATGGTCAGGACCATTTGTTGTTGAGAAAGTGTTTCCCTATGGTTCAGTTGAAATACTGTCACGACCCGAACCCGGGCCCGTGACTGGTGCCTTACCCCGGGCACCCAAGTAGACATACATCAGAGTAATCAGCGGAATATAAAATAAGACATGAAACCAATGTAAAAGAGACACAGTTTATCAAATAAAAGAGTGCCCTTCGGCAAGTATATAAATATCTCAAGAATGAACAGTTACATCCCAACTTTACAACAGGACTACAGACCTCTAAGAGTTTTACAACACCAACGACGGGACAGGGCCCCACCATACCCCTGAATGTAAGTACCTACAACAACAGGGGACTATACCAAAGATAAGCCTCCGGAGAAACGGAGCATCCCAAAACGTTGAACTGTGATCCTAAGAGCGAAGATCGACGACTGGTGTACATCTACCGCAGATTTAACGCAGCTTCAAGGAGGTCGATAACAAGTACCAAGTATGTGAAATCAAAATATCAGAAATGAAATCATAATAGTCTATATAAGCGAAGACATATATGATAACCAATTTTCGATACACAATATGTAAGCAAATACGTCAAGTCGTGGACTCACGCCTCAAAGTCATTACTCAAATACAACAATGGGTCTCACGCCACCACATCAATCATGCGTGGAATACCTTCCTCATCGCTGTCGGCCATGATGTAATAACACCAAGGAGTACATGAACACCGTGTCCCACCGTGTCATAATAAAACCGCACGGTAAGTACGGGCATAGCCGACTACTAAAACCCACGTACCAACAATGCTATAAAACTATATCACGGGGTCTTTCTGCATCGCACTACATGATCGGCCGCCACTCGCCTCAAGATCAATGCGCGTCTAGTCCCGAGCATACCGCGCCCGCATAGCCACACATAGCCCGCATGAGGTATTCCTCGACGGGGCAGCTAACCCCTGCATTCTCCCGACTCCCACACCGCATAGTCACATGCACCGCATAGGGCATCCCCGTGACGGATAAAATACCGGAATGATCAACTCGAGCATACCGCCGCTCGCATAGTCACACAGACCGCATAGCCGTATAGACCGCATCGCGGTGGCAAGCCCTCGGTATATCAAGTCAAGGGGGTATGTGATAATATAACAGTACAACGACTTATCGTTAATCAACATAAGCACATCAAGGGAAACCCCTTTATCATAAGACACTAACACACGTAGCATCATAACATGATTACTTATCAAACCAATCAAGAAAGTATTACAAGGCTATCACAAACCAACATAGTCAAGTTATTCACCCAAGGTACTTTCTATTTTATGACAACAAGTTCGGGTTTTAACCCCAAAGTACTTCATACATTAATTCTTTAAAAAGATCCGTTTCTTTCACAAAAGTCACACGATACCCGTAGTATCAAAAATAGAGTGACTATCTTTTTTAAGTAACCCGAAACAGTTTCCTTTTTTAATATCAAGTAACAACATTCTTTTCCAAACGTCCAAGTTTGCCTAAGTTCAATTACTCGAGTCTTTTATTTTCGAAAGGTTTCGTAGTTCATAGTTTTAATCACTTACTAATATAATTCTCCTTTAAAACAATTTGAGAAACATATGCCTTATGTGTGAGTAGGTTATTCTTGTTCATAACAATCTTATTAGAGCAGCCATGATCTAGGAAATGTAATATCATTTTGTCTCATCTTAGCTTCTACGGATGGAGGTTTCTACCGGGTTTTAATAATACTTTATTAGTCAATACATTTCCCTTTCTTAGCGCTGCTGTGGTTTGTTCGATACTTATTCTCATTTCCGAAATCAATAAGGCTTTCATAAATAATTAAGTAAATCGTTCCTTTTATCTCTCTTAAGTCGTTATACCTAACTTCCCATAAAGCTAGTATAACTTCTTATGCTTTCAAAACCAAGTATTATCCTTCTTTCAAAAAAGGTTTCTTAATTCTCTTGAAATACTTCAAGATTCTTATTATTCAGGCTTAAGTCAAAAGACATTGCCAGAAACTACGCTCGCTTAACACACGCACGCCTACCGTACTATATATATTCTTTTAAAATATCATGCTCAAGAGGATAGGAAGAATCACATACCTCGCGACGATTATCGACTATTAGCAAAACGCTCCACGGCTATAACCCGGCTAGCCTTGTCCACCTTCCAAGTAGAACATGTTACTCGCAGAACATTCAACCTATAAAGGCCATATACGTCTATCAACGTCTAGACTACTCTGTAGAATATTCTACGGAAAAATTGGGCAAAGACTTCCTACCGTTAAACTACACAAGTTCATCGCAAATACATCTATGTAAGTACAGTTTAAATCTTCTTCTGTAATATCCTTCTATTACAGTTCAATTCTCTTCTGTAATATCCTTCTATGTATCTTATATTCATTTCTATAAGATACATATGTTGAGTTGGTAGTCATGTTTGAGTACTCATATGCCTTAATAACCTTAAGCAAGCTTATTGATTATTGGACTTGAAATTCTTGATGGCAACTTGTGGTTAGAAGTTTCTGAAAATAATGTTGCACGTGTTCATGATCTTCGAGGCAGATACATTGTGGCTAACTTGATTCAGTCGTTATGTTTGTTGTGTCTTTTTATTCTTAGAGTGTCTAGAGTTCTTTACTCGAGGGAGAGTAAAGTTTAAGTTTGGGGGTGTTTGTTAAGTCCATTTTAGGACAGTTTTAGAGTCTATTTTAGGAGTCTTTAACTGTCGTTTTAGTGTTTTGTGCAGTATTACGCTTTGTTTATTTTGTTTTCAGATTATTATCGACCTTGGTGGGAAATGACAATATGATGGTAAATTGAGCTGAATTGGATGATGGGAAGGCACAACAAATACCCCAGACATCAACAAAAGAGTCCCATAAAGAAATGGACGAAATCTGGCCAGAAAAGGATGAAGGGTCGCGGTCGAAGTCATTAGAGCTGCGGCCCCAAAATTCCAGAAGCTGAAATTCAAAACACCAAACGAAGGGCCGCGATTGCTGGACAAAGGGCCGCGGCCCATTTTTTCCAGTACCTGCTCAGCTGAATTAGAGTCGCGGCCTAGGAACGAAGGGCCGCGATCCCGACGCGTGTTTTTGGCGAAAGAAGCTGATTTTAGCAGGGTTAAAGTGGTCCGAAAGAGGGTTCTTTTAGGGAGAATATAAAAGCCTAAGGAAGGGTTTTATGGGGGGACATCTTGAATCATAGAAAATATTTTGGGGGGATCCTTGTACATATTCCATGACACACATTACAAGACAACTCTTGGAGGCAAGAAGATTTGAGACCTAGTTCAAGTATTTTCTTTTTCTTTTCTTTATTTTAATTCAGTTCATGTTGGATTATGTATTAGTTCTTAGCGTGACTATGGCTAGGAGCTAAAAACTATATTAGAGCTTTCCTTTTGAATCAATTGAAACTCTATTTCATGAATTAATGCATTAGTTTGATTTCTTCTTCACTTGATTAAGATTTATTCAATAATTGGTATGAATGTTTGATAGTTAATTGATAACTAATTATCATAATCTATATGATTTCGAATCAAGAGCCGAGAGGAGAGATTTGGATATATTGTAATTGAATAGACATAGGTTAAAATCGCGGGCGAAAGTACCCCGATACTTGTGTAGAATTATAGGTTACTGTTCTTGATCCTCATATGTGGTAAATCCTATCATAGAAGTATAGAAGGGTTATGCACTAGGGTTGAGTGATTATATATCCTAACCGGAATATAAGACAGTTTAGTTAACCGTTATCTTAACGTAGAAGAAGAAGAAGTCATTCTAGTTGCATTAAGGATTGAAAAGAGTGGATAGTTGAGGATATTGGAAGCCCTATCTCCATCATAACTGATTAAACCTAAGTAATTTAGTTTAATTTCTGCACTTAGTCTTAGTTATTAGATAAAAACCCAAACAAATTAACGTTCACCAAATAGAACCCATAGCTTAGATAATCGGTACTTGATAACCGGTCTTTGAGGACGATAACTCGGTCCTCCTGACTATATTACTTGAAGTGACACATACACTTGCGTTGAGCACGTGGAAATCGCCTAACAATGGTTTTGTTTCTAGTAGTGAGACTAACTTTAAAAATCAAGTTGACTCAAAGACGACATGATTAAGGAATTACAAAAACTTTGTAAAGACTTAATAATAGAATCCAAGAAACTTGACACAAAGTTAAAATCTTTAAATCTTGAGAATACAGATTTAAAAAGCACGATAACCCGTTTGGAGGTTGTACTTACCAAAAAGGACATTAAATTAGGTAAGATAAGTGCAAAGTTAGATCTAGCTGAAGCAACATTCCGTAAGCTCAACTCATGGATCTCTAAACTAAATGAGATACTCAACTTTAGTAAACCTACACATGCAGGTGCTCTCTTAAAACAATATGCTCTAGTTTGTTTGACAAAAATGAGAAAATATGATTTGTAAAGGAAAAAAGATTAAATAATAGGTTCTCATATATGTTAAAATGATATGAAGTTTGTGTGTCATCACTATAACTCCCTTGGTCATTTAAAACCATACTGTTTCAAACTTCAGAATTCGGTGAGCAAAATATTTCCTAAAAGGATGTCCAACATCTCGGACAATATTCGAAGCAACATTCCTAAGCCTAAAATTTAAAATTGTTTTAAAAGAGTTTGGGTTCCCAAAATGAATGTAACTTGTAATGTTGCGATAACTGCTTTAAGGACTAACATTGCAGGTTCTTGGTACTTTGATAGTGGATGTTCACGCCAAATGACAGGTACAAAAGAGTTTTAAAGAACTACGAGTCATTCAGTGGAGGTAATGTAACTTATGGAGGTGGCAGTAAAAGCAAGATAATTGGAAAAGGGATCTTAAATGTTCCTGGTTTTCCTGCCTTAAAAATGTCTTACATGTTGAAGGGCTAATGGCTAATTTGGTTAGCATAAGTCAACTATGTGATGAGACTCTTGAGGTAAAGTTTAATAAGAATGCTTGTGTAGTTACAAGTGAAACTAACATGTGTGTGATGACAGGTTCAAGAACATGTGACAATTTCTATCTTATTGGAAGACAAGAAATATTCAATAATGTTAGAACAAATGATACAACATTGTGGCATCAAAAGTTAGGGCATGTAAACTACCGTAACTTAGAAATATTGATCTCTTATGAGGCGGTAAGAGGCATTCCTAAACTGAGTCCTAAAGGTAAAACAGTGATCTGTGAAGATTGTCTAAAAGGTAAGCAACCCCATGTTTCCCATAATGTTGTCCAGAATGACAGACAATATTCAGGTACGTCTCACTGTTTTCAATTACTGCACATGTATCTTATGGGTCCAATTGAGGTAGACAATTTAGAGGGCATGAGGTATTCCTATGTGATTGTAGATGATTTTTTTAGGTACTTATGGATATATTTTTTGAAAGAAAAATCTCAAACTTTTGACATGTTTAAAGTCTTGCACTCTAGGATAAGAAATTTGTTTCATTCTCCTATCTTTCGGATTAGGTCCGATCATGGAAAGGAATTTGAAAATAACTTGTTCTCAGAATTTTATGAGAAAAGGGGTATTTTTCATGAATTTTCTGCTCCCAAAACTCCTCAACAGAATGGTGTAGCAGAGAGGAAGAATAAAACACTACAAGAATGGCTAGAGTTATGCTTAGTTCTAAGAAAATGTCAAAACATTTTTGGGCTGAAACTTTGAATATTGCAAGTCACATTACAAATAGAGTCTATTTTAGGCATGGAACAAAAATGACACCCTATGAGTTATAAATGGAAAGAAACCTAACTTGCATTACTTTCATATTTTGGGTTGTTTGTTACATTTTAAACAACAGATACCATTTGGCAAAGTTTGACTCTAAGAGTGACAAATGAATTTTTGTGCGCTATTCTCAAAATAGTCATTCTTATCGAGTGTACAATCTTAGGACCAAAACTGTACAAGAGTCTATAAATGTTGTTTTTGATGACTTTTCTAATTTTACATGGAATACATCTGAAAATAACGTTATAGTTTCAGTGAAAAATGTGAAGATTGCTGAAGAACCAGATATTGCCCCAAATGTTACCACATCTGAAGCAACATCTGAACCTGAACCAGAGATCACATAAGGTATAAGTGAGGAGTCAACTGGTGAATTGCTAGATCAAGTACGCAGAGACCCCTCATCAAGGATTAGAAATAACCATCCTACTTGTCAGGTTATAGGGGGAGTGTTTGAAGAGGTAAAAACAAGAGGGAAGGAACCACTCAATTACCGAGATATGGTAAGGTATGTGTGTATGTATACCATGTACCAAAAGGTTAGTTTTTCTTGTTATATATCTACTGTAGAACCTAAGAATGTTTCAAAAGAACTCAAGAATAATTTTTAGATTCAAGCAATGCAAGAAGAACTTGAATAGTTCTCTCGAAATGATGTATGGGATTTAGTTCCACGCCCAAAAGTGTTACACCCCATAGTTCCAACACAAGAATAAGAGAACGTATGTAGGACGATAAAGGTTAAATCGTGAAACGATAGAAGGTGCGCTTTTTCCTTAAAAGAAATCTCGGAACCCGTGAAGGAAAAGTGTTTAATAATGAGAATTGAGTTCTCAAATTTGAGATTTGGACTTTTTGGAATATAATGGAATTATGGATTTTAAGTTTCAGATTGGTCATGTGGGGCCCACGGGAAAATTTTACAGTTTTGTGGAGCCCACAAAGTTTTGAGATATTTTGGCCAAATATGGATATTTTAGGAGATGAAATAAATTTTGGGCCAATAAGAAAGTGACATGTGTCCCTCCCCACTTGTGTAGCAAAGGTGTATGTATATGTATATGTATTTGTACATGTATAGGTATTGGAAAGACTAAGTGTGGGAGGGGGGTGTTTCGGCCAAGGGGGAGGGGGTGATCAACCAAGGGCTTCAAAGTGGACAAGTGGATGAAGATATTTGTGATATATTTTCAAGACAAGTGGACCACTTAGAACCCTCCCCTTGTATTAAATTTATCTATATAAAGAGAGGGATAGCAAGACTTGGCATAATATTTTTTTCATCCAAAGCCTCTCTTCTCCCCCATATTTTTCGAGAACTTCATTAGCCAAGGGATGAACAAGTGTTGATTATTATCCTAAGTTAAACACCCTAGCCAAGTTCTAAACCAAATTAACTCTCCAAGGCTAAAGAACAAGGTGTTGGCCGAGAGTGATGTTTGGCCGAGAAGGTGTTTTGGCCGAGGGTGGTGTGATTTCCCTAGGCTTGGTTATGAACTCCTTTGGATGTAAAACAAGAAGGAAATATGGGTACAAGCTTGTAGATTCATGTGTGTGATGGGACTTGAAGAATATGGAGCTAAGACTTAACCATAACCGACTTTAAAATGGATTATTTTTTGGCATGTTTGAAGGTAAGGATTGTTCCTCCTCTTGAAGTTATTGGATATTACATGTTGTTGTAATTAATAAGAGGACTAAAAAGTGAAAAAAAATAATGGATAATAAGAAGTACATGTCACAATTTTGGCATGTTATCCGATTGTGGTCAATTTTGGTATTAACGGATTCATTGGTTAAAAGTTGTTAAAACATTACCTTTTACTTGTTGACATGAAGGAATCTGGTTGATAACAAGTTAATATAACTTATATAAATATTGGAATATAAGTTGGGATTATAAAGAAGTAATGAAACAATTTTGGCATGCTAATAAAATCGATGCTTTTGATTGCGATAGTTGCCAAGAACACCAACTAAAGGACTGGACTAATGGATTGTATTAGTGGAATAATGGACTGTTTTTACATTAGACTATGGACTGTTTTTACATGGGACTATGGACTAGTTTTAATGGACAGTTTTGGTAGATTTAGGGGCTGAATTTTACACGTCCAGTTAGACGTGTAATCCCCTTTGGTTGACTGTTGGATGTGCCTTAAATGTGGCTTGTTGGTTGATGAATACGGACCTTGGAAAAGGTGGAAAAGTACATAGAAACAAAGGAAATGCTGCCTGATTTTCCGTAGAATTAGAGGGCTATTAATTGGTATAGGTCTTACAAAAGTAAGTAAGATTTTGATAGAAGTACTATGGCCATTTTATGTTGGAGTACTACGTATAGCATGGTCTACTTGGCTTAAGGAATAGACGATGAAGTTGAAGTACTTGGAGCGTTTTGCTACATGTCGAAACGGTTAGTCGTCGCGAGGTATGTGGACTTCCTCTTTTGTAAGACATGAGTATTTTTATGGTATACTTGCCTTGTTGTTAGGAGTATACATGACTTGATGTTTGAGTATCTTGCCTTGTTTTTAGGAGTATACATGACTTGATATTTGGAGTATACGTGACTTGCCTTCTTGAAGTACTTGTCTTGTATTTAGGAAGTATTCATGTTATAGATTTTAGGCTAAAATCATGTCTAGAATATTCCTAAGATCTTACCAAGTCTTATGAGGGTGTTGGTAAGAGTCGTTATGAAGTTGTAGAGTCTAGTTGACCTAGCTAAGTTACTACACTAATGAAAAAGGGACCGAACAAGTCATTGCAGCGTTAATGAAAATGTATCGGTAATTAATTATATTGAAATGAGTAGAATCTTCCCTCTGCATAGAAACTAAGATAAGACAAAATTGTATTACATTTTCTAGGTCATAGCTCAATGGACAAGATCATTATAAACGTATATAACCTATTCACGGTTCAATGAATATTTATTTTGAAAGTTATGAGATTTGATTTTTAATGTTATGAGGCTTGTTTTATTTAAATAATTATGAGACTTTATTTTCAAGTTATGGGACTTGATTTTAAAAAGAGAGAAGTAACTTGATTTAAAGGAATAGGTTACTTGATTTAAAAAGAGAGAAGTAACTTGATTTAAAGGAATATGTTACTTGATTTAAAAAAAAAAAAAAAAGAAGTGACTTGTTTTAAAGGATTCTTTTATAAAGAATAGATGTACGTAGAACTTTTGGGTCCAACGCCCTAAATATTTCATGAGACGATTCTTCTTATAAAGAATAAAGGTACATAGCTTTTTTGGATTTTAATCCTACGCGATATACGACACTTTGATTTTCAAAAAAAAGATGTTTTAGAAATAGTACATGACAACTAGTACCTTGATTTTCCAAACCATATTTTTAATAGATACTTGATATGATACGATATTTCAAATGATGGTTTCAAAAAAATGCTTATAATGGATCTTAATCCTTAACGAACTATGTGATAACGCCTTAATGATGATTAAAAAGGAAATATGTGATAGTACCTTAGTTTTGTAAGAATTGTTATAATTTTTTCGGGTAAATAAAAATATTATTACTAAAAAAGAAACTGGGAACTACAATCAATCATTGAGGGTTCTCAATCCTCAACGTAGCACAAAATAAGAAATGAAGGAGGGATGGGGCGTTCACTCAGAGGTGACGTTACAAGAGGGGATTAAATCATAAAGAACTCTATAGGTTGTTGTTTTTACTTTTGCAACAACCTCATCTGCCGTTGAGCTAGTGCCCGTAAATAGCAGTTCATTTCTTGTTCTCCAAATCTCATATACCACTATGCAAAAGGCAAGTAAGATGGCTTTGGATCGGATGCCTGTCCCGCGATGCTCTTTCTTGATCCACTCGAGTGCGCTTTCAATCGTTGTCATTTCTCTTCTAATTCCCAACCATTCTTTTGTATTCTTCCAAATCTTGTGGGTGTAGGGCAAGAAAAGAAGAGGTGAGCCCTTGTCTCATTAGCACGCTTGCAAAACCCGCAAGTCTTGTCTTCCAAGTTTAGGTAGGAGAGAGTGTATTTGGTAGTAAGACACTTCCTACAAGTGAGCCAGACTGTGAATGAGAATTTAGGAGGAATGAAGCCTTTTCAAATTTGAGACATCCAAAGCTTATGCTCCCTCGGGGTGCGCAGGACCTCATACACAAGGCTAGAATCAAATTTCCCATTGGTGCAATGCTTTTCCAAGCCAGCAATTGTGTTTCCTTGACTCCCAAAGATGCTTATAAAAGTGTCACGAATGCCACAAAGTTTCTTGAATAAAGGGGAATCCCTAGCACGTACCTCATAATCCCAAATAGACTGGCCTCTCAAGTAGTATCTATTAATCCATTGAACCCATAAGGTATCCCCCGTAGTGTGAGTTTGCCATATGGTCCGGGAGAGTAAGGCATGATTCCATACTTTGATGTTCATAAGACCCAAGCCTCCTTCAGATTGGGGCACACAAATCTCATCCCAAGCGACTCTTGGTGGCTTACCACCCCATAAGAACTGGATGCAAGCTGAGCGTACCTTGTTGAGAACTGAAGAGTGAATAGGAAGTGCCCGAAACCAAAATCTCTCGACACCCTGAATAACTGATCTGATTAGTTCCAGTTTTCCCGCAGAAAAAAGAGAGTGGTGCCCTAATTTCTGAATGTATCCCGAGATTGCACTAGTGAATGGGGCAAACTGCTCTACCGAGATAGAAATTTGGGACAAAGGGACCCCCAAGTACCGCACGGGAAAAACTCCTAACGAGAAACCAACTCTTGCCAAGATCAAGTCCCGAATTGAACCGTGCACTCCTGCTATGTAGATGGAAGATTTAGACGGGTTAAGCATGACCCCAGAAGCCGCCTCCAATTCTTCAAGACACTCCATAAGCACACCAACCGAAGATACATCCCATTTGGCAAAGAGCATGAGGTCATCCGCGAAGGCAAGGTGAGTGATGCCTAGCCTCTTGCACTTAGGGTGATAAGAAAAAGCTTTGTCCGAAGTCTTTAGCTTTAGCATCCTTGAAAGGTATTCAATGCACAGGATAAAGAGCATAGGAGACAAAGGATCACCTTGCCTTAAGTCGCGTTTACCCGCAAAATAACCATGTAACTCTCTATTGATGGAAAGAGAGAAAGAGGTTGAACTAACATACTCCATAATCCATCTAACAAATCTGTCCGGAAACATGAGACCTCTTAGTACTGACTCAAGGAAATTCCAAGAGACCGTATCAAATGCTTTCCGTAGATCCACCTTAAGCATACACCTCGGTGAGACTCTAGCTCTATTAAAACCCCTCACAAGTTCTTGGGCAATAAAGACATTATCCACCATGTTCCTTTCTTTCACTAAAGCTCCTTGGCATTTATCGACAAGTGTAAGAAGAAACATTGTCATCCGGTTAGCTAAGATCTTTGTTATGATCTTGTAGACCACATTGGCCAATCTGATAGGCCTAAAGTCACTTACCTTGGGGTCTCTATCAGTTTTGGGCAGGAGGGTAAGTATGGTATGGTTCACTTGCTTCAATAGAACTCCGGATGAGAAGAATTCTTGTATACTCCTCACTACATCATATCCCACATCCCTCCATCTTTTCTTGAAGAAGACGGCTGAAAATCCATCCGGGCCAGGTGCTTTATCATTGCCAATATCGGAAAGAGCATCCCAAACCTCATTCGGGGAGATAGGATGCAAAAGGAATAGGCCATCATCCTCCCCTAGCTTCGGACCCCAATCAAGTACCGCGGGATCAATGTTGGTTGCGGGCCGAGATGAGCCTAAAGGTTTTTTATAAAACTCAACAAGCATCTCTATTACTTCCCCGGGAGATGTTGTGGTAGTTCTGTTGTCCTAACAAGATAGTTAATTGAGTTCTTAACATTATTCCTCTTGATCAAGCTGTGAAAGTATTTGGAGCACCTATCACTCCCAATCAAGTGTTTTTGTCTCGATTTTTGCCTTATGAAGTGTCTCTCGGATTCAAGCAGGTGGTTTGCTCTAGCTCTTAGGGACTTGACATTAGCTAATTATTCATCAAAAGGATCATCCATATGCGCGTTTATAGCCTCCTTAAATTCCAAGTTTGCCGCATTTGCTCTTTGTGCGATGCTCCCGAATTCACTAGTATTCAATTCTCGCAATGGCTTCTTCAAAGACTTCAATTTTGTTACCAATATAAATTGGGCAGATCCTAATACACGCTGCCTCCAGCATGAGTTCAGGATGTTCTTGTTATACCCCGTAGTTCCGGCCATGCGTATGAGAGCGTGAGAAAGGAGTAAGACTTAAAATTTTCGAAAGATAAGTTGACGGATTGTTCGGACGGGTTCTAGTCAACTTTGATGCGGGTTATAACCCGGTACATTGAGAGTTCCTAAGTCTTTCAAAGGCCTAGTGCGTAGTTCGTTGAGTCTAGTTTCCAACGCAACCAACCGTTCGTCGATAGGACGTCGGAGTAGGAAGTTATGGGAGTTACAAGTTCAGTGCGCAGACGGACAGAAATGTGTTTCGGACAAAACGAGTGGCCGCGCGCCGGATGCGTCAGCGCGCGCCGGATATCCCGAGGATCGCTGAAGCGTAGCCGCCGCGCCGAAAGTCCCGAGAGGCGGCAGGTTTCAGCTGCCGCGCGCCGAGGCGGTTCCCGCGGTTGAGTGATTTCGCACCGCTTTGTTTTAAAAAGGTCAGGGGAGGGTGACAAGTGTCCCCCCCCCCATCTGAATTCTTGCATGTCTTATATTGACCAAGTCTTGAAGACTTGGTCATCTTTCAAATCCCTCTCTCTCTCTAAGCTAAAGCTCTCACTTCTCTCTAAAATTCCAAGAGGAATTCAAAGCCTAAGAAAAATCTGAAAAGTTAAGGACAAGAAGGAAACTTGTGGCTAGCTTGTAGGAGTTATTGTGGTGGTGTTCTTGGAAAAGAGGCTAGCAAAATTATTGGAATAGTTTTGGCTAAAGCTCTAAAGGTAACATTTCTTCTCTTGTGGTTAGTTATTAATGTTGCATGTGAAGAAGAAGGAACTTGTAGTAGTAAATAATACTCTTAGAGTCATTGCATGTAAGAAATGTGGTTTGGATATGCAAAGATTGGTTAAGAAGATATTATGAGCATGTTGTAGCCTACAAACTACTTTAGAATTGTTAAGTGAATTGTTGTACCTTATGGGGCAGAATTTTACACACCCAAGTTTAGGTGTGTAATCCCCTTTGAAATGTTTGGATTGTCAGCCTAAGATGTGGCGTTTGGATGTTGAATTCGGCCTTGAAAAAGGTGGCAAAGTATGTAGAAACAAAGGAAACGCTGCCCAATTTTCCATAGAAATTAGTAACTTTGAACTTGGATTATTCTACATTGAAATTAGAGGTTAATAAACGTATCATGGTTATTTTAGGTTGACATATTACTTGCGGTAGTTTGGGCTTAGCAAGTGGATTGACCGAAGAGGTATGTGGAGCTTTTCCTATCTCTTGAGCATGAGTAGTTGTATCTATGTAGTACGGTAGACGTACAAGATTTGGTATTCTTACTTGTTTTAAGTATATAAAGACTTGTTTCGTTTTAAGAAGTATAAGTCCCTTGGTTAGGGGAAAAGTATAATTTTACTAAAGTATAGGGTTAATATAACAACTTTATGGGAAGTTGGATTATTAGCTTTATAAAAGGTTAAGGAGAAGAGATTTACTCTAAGTAAGATAAGTAAGGACAAGTGACTTGATTTATGAAAGACAAATTGATTTTAAGGCATCAATTGCCCAAAGGTTTTATATGAACAAGAGTCATTTTTAAAGAATCTAAGTATGTGGTACTTTGGGTTAAATTCCCGGATTTCCTTTTATTAAATATGTTGGTGCCTTGAGTAAACTAAAATGAGAGGGTATATGAACAAGACTAATAAAGTATGAGCTTTCGTAACTTGTATATATGATTATGATATGATGACAGATTGAGCTAGGGTAAGAGTATAACTGAGGGGTACATCCCCAAGATCGTTATACCACCTTCTCCAGGGTAAGAGTATGAATGAGGGGTAAGCCCCAAGATCATCATACCACCTTCTTCAGGGTAAGATTATATCTGAGGGGTACATCCCCAAGATCGTTATACCACATTCTTTAGGGTAAGAGTATATCTGAGGGGTACATCCCCAAGATCGTTATACCACCTGCTTCAGGGTAAGAGTATATCTGAGGGGGTAAATACCCAAGATCGTTATACCACCTGTTCCGTGGATTTGCTACCCATGATGCGAGGAATACCTCATGTGAGTGCTATGGGCTTATGCGGGTGAAATAGTCTCATGCGGGTGGGTACAGCCTATGCGAGGAATACCTCATGCGGGTCCACAGGACCTATGCGGGTGAAATAGTCTCAGGAGTAGGATTGCTTATTGATACTACAGGCGAGGTACCCTGTTTTGATCAGGAGCCTCCTATTTTTATGCAGTAAAGTATATACTTGTTACTCTCATTGTTAGTAAGGCACAGTGTACTGTATTTTGATTGTCTTTCCTGACTCCAGCTTACTTTTAGACTTATGATATTATTATTACAGTATTTTCCAGTTTTACATACTTGGTACATATTGTGTACTGACCCCCTTCCTCGGGGGCTGCATTCATGCCGCAGGTAAGGGTAAGCAGGTGGTGGATCCTCGTTCTTAGGATTACTGTTCCGGTGTCAGAAGCTCCATTCCTCCGGAAGCTTGTTTTGTTGGCACCGTTTTTCTCTGATGTTATAGACATTGTGTATATTCAGGGGTATGGTGGGGCCCTGTCCCGCCACAATTGTTATCCTTAGAGGTCTGTGGTCATGTATGTGTTTTGGGCTGTAAGAGTAAGTTGTACTGCTATACTTTTGATTAAGTATGTTTTTATGGGCGCACTTTATCGGCCGATGATGTTTACCTTTTATGAGTTATGTGTTATGTATGTTCACGCTATTCTCGATGTATACGACAGGTACCACGGTAGGGTACGATCGCGACCGGCTCGGTCGTGACAAAAGTGGTATCAGAGCAGTTAGTCCTCGGAAAGTGTCTACAGACCGTATCTAGTAGAGTCTTGATTATCGGTGTGTTGTGCACCACATCTATAATCAGGAGGCTGCAGGATATTTAGGATTGGTTTCCATTCTTTCACTCTAAGATCGTGCAATAGAGCTGTGTTATAGGTTGAACCTCCTCTGATGTTTTCCCTTATGTATCAGTTATGCCTCCACGCAAGGCAACCGCGGCCCAGAAGGGCAAGGCAGCTGAGGGTGCTGCTAGTGGGACGCGGAGGGTCACGAGGGCACAGGCCCAGTCTTTACCAGAGATGATGTTTCGAGCGGCGAGTTCCACGACGTCGCCAGCCTCAGCGGAGTTCGAGGCAGCGGAAGCGGCTACTGAGACCGCGGTACCGGAGCCTCCAGTCCCACAGTCAGGGGCTGAGTATAGAGATTACGGGGAACAGATCCGCTTATTGACCAGTATAGTGGCAGGGCAGCGCCGACAGGAGCAGGCAGTCAACCCTAGAGCCGACAGTTTACGGATTCGGGATTTTCTAGGTTGTCATCCACCCGAGTTCTATGGCTCGAGATTCAAGGAGGATCCACAGGAATTTGTGCGGCGATTCTGGACCATGCAGTGCTCGAGCCTCGTAGATCGAGTCCGTTATGCTAGCTTCTTACCGGTTACGCGATATTGCGTTGAACTGGTTTGAGTCATGGGTGTTATCGAGAGGTGAGGATGCTCTTCCAACTGTTTGGGAGGAGTTCACAGAGGCTTTCCTGGATCACTTCTTGCCCCCTGAGATGAGGAGAGCCCGCGTAGATAGATTCTTGACCTTGAGGCAGGACGGGAGGACTATTAGAAATACACGAGTTTGACTCCTTGGCCAGGTATGCGCACACCATTGTAGCAGACATGGCAGACAGGGTTCATCGATATGTGATGGGGTTAGACCGTCATATGATTACTGCATGCTTGGGGGTGGCTCTTCAGCCAGGGATGGATATTGCCAGGATGCATGCGTATGCGCAGGGGATTGAGGATAGAGAGAGGCAGGATCAACTAGATTTAGGCCAGCCTAAGAGGCCGTGACAACAGGTCTCAGGCGATTTTAGCGGGCGGCCTCGCAGCGAACTAGGTCCACATTTCACCCGGCCAGAGTGCTCCTTCTCGATTTCGGCGGGAGGTCCGATCACCGGGTTATTCGAGGCGGTCGTGGCTCCGGGACTTGAGTTTCGAGGCGAGGCGGCGTCACCAATCGAGACCACCCACATCTTGGTGCGTTCGATGCGGTAGGTCTCATCCGGGCGAGTGCCGTATGGGTTCGGGAACGTGTTACTCTTGTGGCCAGCAGGGCCATCTGAAGAAGGATTGTCCGTCCTTAGGCGGCGGGAGCGTTATGGTTCAGCCGACGGTCGATTCTTTGGATCTTCATCTTCGATGGTCGACGCCGGGCGAGGGTACTACGTGGGCGGCCGCGCAGGCGGTCGTGGTAGGCGTCGATTCTAGCGGTCCTCGAACCGCATCTATGCTATGTCCACCGTCGGGACCGCGAGGCGTCACGGATGTCGCCGCAGTACATTGTTGGTTTCTTGCTGTGATGTATATGCTTTGATAGATCCAGGTTCTACCTTGTCCTATATATCTCCTCATATTGCTGGTAGAATAGGGATAGAGCCCGAGTCCATAAGACCTTTTGAGGTGGCTACGCCAGTAGGTGATTCGGTGGTAGCCGAGAGGATATATAGAGCTTGCCCTGTGACTATAGACAGTCGTCAGACTCTAGCCGACTTGATAGAGTTGGATATGACAGACTTTGATGTGATTATGGGTATGGATTGGCTAGCGTCTTGCTATGCCAATGTATACTGTAGATTGAGATTAGTTCGGTTCCAGTTTCCTGGTGAGCAGGTTATCGAGTGGAAGGGGAATACAGCGTCGCCAAGGGGTAAGTTTATTTTTTACCTCAAGGCTAGGAAGATGGTGCGGAAAGGGTATATCTACCATATGGTTCGGGTATTCGATACTGAGGCTGAGATACCGGATCTTGATCGATTGGCCGTTAGAGAGTTTCGGCACGTATTCCCGCACGAAGCTCGTGTCCTCCTGAGAGGGAGGTTGAGTTTTGCATTGATTTGGCACCAGATACTCGGCCGATATCTATTCCGCCATACAGGATGGCACCTGCCGAGTTGAAAGAATTGAAAGACCAACTGAAGGACTTGCTGGAGAAAGGCTTTATCAGGCCAAGTGTTTCTCCTTGGGGAGCGCCAGTGTTATCTGTAAAGAAGAAGGACGGGACGCTGCGTATGTGTATTAATTACAGGCAGCTAAACAAGGTAACTATCAAGAACAGATATCCTCCCGTGATTGACGATTTGTTTGACGATTGCGTGGTGCAAGGTGTTTTTCAAGATAGACTGCGTCCAGTTATCATCAAAGTGCGAGTTAGAGAGACAGATATCCCAAAGACTGCATTCAGGACCCGGTATGGGCACTATGAGTTCAGGGTAATGTCTTTCGGGTTGACCAACGCCCCAGCAGTATTCATGGATTTGATGAACAGGGTGTTCAAGCCATTCTTGGATATGTTCGTTATAGTTTTCATTGATGATATCTTGGTGTATTTGCGCACAGAGCAGGAGCATACAAATCATTTGAGGACGGTATTGGGAGTCCTCCGGGATCGGCAGTTATATGCCAAGTTCTCAAAATGCGAGTTTTGGTTAGCTTCAGTGGCTTTCTTAGGGCATGTTATCGGGGCCGATGGTATTCGGGTTGATACAGTGAAGATTGAGGCTGTCAAGACTTGGCCCAGGCCCACTACACCGACGGAGGTGCGCAGCTTTTTGGGCCTTGCGGGTTATTATCGGAGGTTTGTGGAGAAGTTTGCTTCTATATCAAAGACTTTTGACTAAGCCGACTCGAAGCGGCTATGTTCCATGACGGATACTTGTGAGGAAAGTTTCATTGCTAAAGGAAAAATTGACGACCGCCTTGATTCTTACTCTTCCGCAGGGTTTAGATGGTTATGTGGTTTATTGTGACGCCGTCAGTGTCGGGCTTGGAGTGCGTCGACGCAAAGACGCAAGGTTATAGCTACGATCTCGACACTTAGGAAGCATGAGAAGAACTATCCCATACATGACTTGGAGTCGCGCAGATGATTCATGCCTCAAGATCTGAGACATTATTTATATGGAGTTCATGTGGATATTTACACGCACCACAAGAGTCTCCAGATATCTTCACCGCAGGAGCCGAACTTGGCGGCAGACGGTGGTTGGAGCTGCTTAAGGATTACGATGTTGATATTCTATACCACCCAGGGAAGGCCAATGTGGTTGCAGATGCCCTTAGCCGCATATCGATGGGTAGTCTGTCTGATGTTCAGCCAGATAAAAGAGATATGGTCCGAGAGTTACATCAGCTAGCGAGCCTTGGGGTTCGTTTGGTTGATTCTGATAGTGATGGAGTTCGGGTTCGAGAGGTTGCCGAGTCTTCCATCGTCGAGGACGTGAAGAGGCGATAGTATGAGGATCCGATTATGGTACGGTATCGAGATGCCGCTTTTCCGAAAGAGAAGAGCCTATTTGAGGTAGCGCCGGATGGGGTGCTAAGATATGAGGGTCGGTTGTGTGTTCCCGATGTGACAGGACTTCGTCAGCAGATTTCGTGAGGCACACGCGTTTGTTATTCTATTCATCCGGGTTGACTAAGATGTATCATGACCTCGCATGTATTGGTGGGATGGCACAAGAGGACGTTGCGTTCGCGCAGCGTGCGAATTGCCGCCAGAGTTAAGGTTGAGCACCGAAGCCGCTGGTCATTGCAGGCTATTGATATTCCGACTTGGAAGTGGGAGGTGGTAAATATGGATTTTATTACAGGGTTACCTTCCACTCAGAGGAAGCATGATTCTATTTGGGTTATCGTCGACAGGCTGATGAAATCAGCCCATTTTCTTCGATCAGACAACTTTTTCTACGAGGATTATGCTAGATCAGATATCGTGGAGATAGTGAGATCGCACGAGCTCAGACGATTATTTCGCATGCAGGAGCCCAGATCACGGCTAATTTCTGGAGGTCTTTCCAGAAGGGATTAGGGACTTAGGTGAGTCTCAGTACGACGTTTCATCCTCAGACCGACGGACAAGCCGAGCGCACTATCCAGACACTTGAGGATATGATGCGGGCTTGTGTTATTGATTTCAGGGGTAGCTGGGAGGATCATTTACCTCTTGTGGAGTTTGCTTATAACAACATCTACCACTCTAGTATTCAGATGACGCCTTATGAGGCCTTATATGGGAGGAAGTGCAGGTCACCGATAGGCTGGTTCGAGGTGGGAGAAGTACAGTTAGTCGGGCCAGACTTGGTTCAGCAGGCAGTGGATAAGGTGAAGCTTATCCAGGAGCGGTTGTTGGTAGCTCAGAGTTGACAGAAGTCACATGCAGATCATCGGCGTCGACACTTGGAATTTGAGATAGATGATTGGGTTTTCCTAAAGGTATCGCCCATGAAGGGCGTGATGAGATTTGGAAAGAAGGGGAAACTTAGCCCAAGGTACATTGGGCCTTATCAGATTGTCCGTAGGGTAGGCAAGGTTGCCTATGAGTTAGATCTGTCGTCCGATTTGGAGGCGGTACATCCGGTTTTCCACGTATCTATGTTGCAGAAATATATTGGAGATCCATCTAGAGTGCACCCTATTCATGATGTCCAGGTGACAGAGGAGTTATCTTATGAGGAGAGTCCCATAGCGATACTCGATCGTCAGGTTAGGCGACTTCAGACGAAGGACGTGGCTTCCGTCAAAGTATTATGGCGGAACGAGAACAGGGAGGAGATGACGTGGGAAGCAGAGGATGACATAATGAAGAAGTATCCTCACTTATTCCCTACACCTCCAGGTAACCCACTTTTCCTGCTTATTAGTTTGGTTTGGCAATTATACTTAAGTATTGTTGTGGCTTGGGGAGCATCTTTTATTGCAAAAAGAATAGCTAAGAAAGTCTACGTCGATATTGTGATTCGAGTGAGCCTAGAAGGAACATTCGGGACGAATATTTCTAAGGGGGGGAGAATGTTATACCCCGTAGTTCTGTCCATGCGTATGAGAGAGTGCGAAAGGAGTAAGACTTAAAATTTTCGAAAGATAAGTTGACGGATTGTTCGGACGGGTTCTAGTCAACTTTGAGGCGGGTTATGACCTGGTACATTGAGAGTTCCTAAGTCTTTCAAAGGCCTAGTGCGTAGTTCGTTGAGTCTAGTTTCCAACGCAACCAACCGTTCGTCGATAGGACGTCGGAGTAGGAAGTTATGGGAGTTACAAGTTCAGTGCGCAGACGGATAGAAATATGTTTCGAACAAAAGAGACAGGGCCGCGGCGCAGGATATCCTGAGGGGTCGCTGAAGTTGCAGCGCCGCGGCGCCGGAAAGTCCCGAGAGGCGGCAGAAGTTTCAGCGCCGCGGCGTCGAGGCGGGTTATGCGAAGTTGAGTGGGGATTTCTGCACTGTTTTGTTTTAAAAGAGGTCATGGGTGGGTGACAAGTGTCCCCCCCCATCTGAATTCTTTCATGTCTTATATTGACCAAGTCTTGAAGACTTGGTCATCTTTCAAATCCCTCTCTCTCTCTAAGCTAAAGCTCTCACTTCTCTCTAAAATTCCAAGAGGAATTCAAAGCCTAAGAAAAATCTGAAAAGTTAAGGACAAGAAAGAAGCTTGTGGCTAGCTTGTAGGAGTTATTGTGGTGGTGTTCTTGGAAAAGAGGCTAGCAAAATTGTTGGAATAATTTTGGCTAAAGCTCTAAAGGTAACATTTCTTCTCTTGTGGTTAGTTATTAATGTTGCATGTGAAGAAGAAGGAACTTGTAGTAGTAAATAATGCTCTTAGAGTCATTGCATGTAAGAAATGTGGTTTGGATATGCAAAGATTGGTTAAGAAGATATTATGAGCATATTGTAGCCTACAAACTACTTTAGAATTGTTAAGTGAATTGTTGTACCTTATGGGGCAGAATTTTACACACCCAAGTTTAGGTGTGTAATCCCCTTTGAAATGTTTGGATTGTTGGGCCTAAGATGTGGCGTTTGGATGTTGAATTCGGCCTTGAAAAAGGTGGCAAAGTATGTAGAAACAAAGGAAACGCTGCCCAATTTTCCATAGAAATTAGTAACTTTGAACTTGGATTATTCTACATTGAAATTAGAGGTTAATAAACGTATCATGGTTATTTTAGGTTGACATATTACTTGCGGTAGTTTGGGCTTAGCAAGTGGATTGACCGAAGAGGTATGTGGAGCTTTTCCTATCTCTTGAGCATGAGTAGTTGTATCTATGTAGTACGGTAGACGTACAAGATTTGGTATTCTTACTTGTTTTAAGTATATAAAGACTTGTTTCGTTTTAAGAAGTATAAGTCCCATGGTTAGGGGAAAAGTATAATTTTACTAAAGTATAGGGTTAATATAACAACTTTATGAGAAGTTGGATTATTAGCTTTATAAAAGGTTAAGGAGAAGAGATTTACTCTAAGTAAGATAAGTAAGGACAAGTGACTTGATTTATGAAAGGCAAATTGATTTTAAGGCATCAATTGCCTAAAGGTTTTATATGAACAAGAGTCATTTTTAAAGAATCTAAGTATGTGGTACTTTGGGTTAAATTCCCGGATTTCCTTTTATTAAATATGTTGGTGCCTTGAGTAAACTAAAATGAGAGGGTATATGAACAAGACTAATAAAGTATGAGCTTTCGTAACTTGTATATATGATTATGATATGATGACAGATTGAGCTAGGGTAAGAGTATATCTGAGGGGTACATCCCCAAGATCGTTATACCACCTTCTCCAGGGTAAGAGTATATCTGAGGGGTACATCCCCAAGATCGTTATACCACCTGCTTCAGGGTAAGAGTATATCTGAGGGGTTAATCCCCAAGATCGTTATACCACCTGTTCCGTGGATTTGCTACCCATGATGCGAGGAATACCTCATGCGAGTCCTATGGGCTTATGCGGGTGAAATAGTCCCATGCGGGCGGGTACAGCCTATGCGAGGAATACCTCATGCGGGTCCACAGGACCTATGCGGGTGAAATAGTCCCAGGAGTAGGATTGCTTATTGATACTACAGGCGAGGTACCCTGTTTTGATCACGAGCCTCCTATTTTTATGCAGTAAAGTATATACTTGTTACTCTCATTGTTAGTAAGGCACAGTGTACTGTATTTTGATTGTCTTCCCTGACTCCAACTTACTTTTAGACTTATGATATTATTATTACAGTATTTTCCAGTTTTACATACTTGGTACATATTGTGTCGACCCCTTCCTGGGGATGCGTTCACGCCAGGTAAAGGTAGCGGTAGTGGATCCTCGTTCTTAGGATCACCGCTCCGGTGTCGAAGCTCCATTCCTCGGAAGCTTGTTTTGTTGGTGCACGGTTTTCCACGATGTTATAGACATTGTGTATATTCAGGGGTATGGCGGGGCCCTGTCCCGCCACAGTTGTTATCCTTAGAGGTCTGTGGTCACGTATGTGTTTTGGGCTGTAAGAGTAAGTTGTACTGCTATACTTTTGATTAAGTATGTTTTTATGGAAGGCCGCCTTATCGGCTGGCCAGTGATGTTTACCTTTTTATGAGTTATGTGTTATGTATGTTCCGCTACTATTCTCTGATGTATACCTGACAGGATACCCCGGTAGGGTACCATTCGCGGCCCTGGGGTCGGGTCGTGACAGTTCTCAAAGGCGGGATGCGAGAGCCACATGTTCATAAACTTGAAAGGTTGTTTTCCAATATTAGAAGATGCAATTACCGAAGCTATCACGGGATAATGGTTCGAGACTGGTTCCATAGGCAAGTAGTTGGCCGAACATTCTAGATTCAAATCACTCCAATGCTGATTCATCAACACTCTATCTAGCTTGGACCATATCGAACCATTCGTCCAAGTGTAGAAGGAACCGGAAGAAAGAGTGTCATCAAGTCCATGAGCTATTCTAAATTCCCCAAGGTCCCTAAGTGCATAAGGCGTGAGAGGGGGTCCACCGGCCTTATCATGAGGGTAGCAATAAGTGTTAAAATCTCCAATAATCAACCATGGCTTGACAATGCTAGTGCCCAAGTGGGTAAGATGATGCCAAAGCTTTCTTCTTTCCGGAATACTATAGACCGGATACACAAATGTAGTAAGAAAGGACACTTGAGTTATATTACAACGTGCTTGGACATGAATATGTTGAGAGTCCATTCCAAGCACATCACAACTAACTCTGGAGGGGTCCCAAAGTACTAACATTCTTCCGCCATCAATGAAATCTATGTTAGAGCAAAATTTCCAAGCAAGGAATCTTTGAGATGTAAAAGAGTCCATCCGTGCACGAGAGAATTTAGTTTCTATTAGACAAACCAATGCAACATCATGTTGTTTTGCGAGCCTACACAAAAGAGTTTGTGTGGTTGCCCTATCCCTTTGTCCGCAAAGACCTCGGACGTTCCAACAAAGAACTTTCATTAAGAAACAAATGAGGTTTTAGTAGCACCTCCGCGCTTCGCGTTCTTCACCATACTATTACCCTTTGGCGTATTCTTCCTTGAAGTAACTTCTTTCCATCCCTCTTCCTTGTTGTTAGTAGTTAAGGAAGAGGTCCCAACCAGGCTATGTTCCCCGCGTTCAAAGTTTACGCAATGAATTGCATAATTAGACTCAACCGTAGTACCCTTACAAGTTACCTCATCTAGTAGAGATTGCAGGTCTATTGGTGTGCTAGCATCAGTTTGTCTTGTCTCAATTATCAGCCTATCATGATGCGCAAGACCAGCATAGGGGTGCTGGTTAGAGGACCCCTCTTGTGCTTCCCGCAAGCTCGATGAGACAAGTTGACCCGCAACTGGAGGAATTCCAAAATTCAGAACTTCTCCCACACTTCCGGGAATATGGGGTAGTGTTTGCACACTATTCTCTATATCCATCAAGTTTTCACTACCCACGGGATGCTGAGGAGGTGATGGATCAGGGTAAGAGGGACCGTTTTGACCCGCAACAATAGCAACACCCGAGCTTGTAGAAACGCCATCATTGCTAGGTGATACCAATGGATTATGGGTTTTCTGGGCTTCTTGAGCGTTGATATCTTGCATCAATTTCCTACACTTCAAATGGTTGTCGCCAAAAGACGCACAATGATAGCAAAAATCTGGGTAATTCTCATATTTCACCTTTTCGATATACCTTCTACTGTCGGGAAGTTTAACTCCAAACTCCATAACCGGTTCTTTGCTAACATCTACTTCCACCAAGACTCTTGCATAGTTCATTTTAGACCTCTCCTTAGTAAATTGATCCGTGTATACAGGCTTCCCCACACGCGAAACAATCTTGCTAAGTCCTGTTGCACTCCAAACCGAGAGGGGGATGTCATGGAAAGTGACCCAGATTGGGATGTCCATGAATAAGTCATCCGTTAGTAATACTCCTTTATCAATAGGTTTTAACATCATAGTTTTGCCAAAGACCATATACGGGCCTCCATGAAGTACATTTGTGCGTTCTTCCTCCGTCATGAATTTGAAGATTGTCCATCCTTTGCCATACGGGATGATACGGCACTTCACTCCCCATCCCTTAACAATAGAATTCATGCCTCTCTTCCTGGGAAAAGACCCGTGAAACACCCAATTAGATAATATCCCCAGGTTTCAATGAAGGGGACTTCATCCGTAGCTTCAAGCTCCACATTGTCACGACCCGACCCCGGGGCCGCAAATGGTGCCCTACCGGGGCACCCCGACAGGTATACATCAGAGAATAGCAGCAGAACATACACAACACACAACCTATATAAAGTAAACATCACTGGCAAGCCGATAAGGCTGCCTTCCATAAAAGTACACCTAATCAAAAGTATAACAGTACAACTTGTTCTTACAGCCCAAACCACAAATGTGACTACAGACCTCTAGGAATAACAACTGTGACAGAACAGGGCCCCGCCATACCCCCTGAATATACAAAAGTCTATAACCTCAGGGAACCGTACCAAAAGACAAAGCCTCCGGAGAAATGGAGCTTTCCCAGAACTGAACAGTGATCCTAAGAGTGCGGATCAGCAAGCTACGAACCTCAACCTGCGGCATGAACGCAGCCCCCCGAAGGAGGTCAGTACAACAGGTACCAAGTATGCGAAACTGGGAAAATACTGAAAATACCTCATAAGTCTAAAATAACTGGAGACATGTATGATAATCAATTTACAGTACACTGTGCCCTACTAACAATGAGAATATCAAGTATATACTATACTGCATGAAAATAGGAAGCTCATGATAAAAGTCAGGTCACCTGCCCGCAGTATCATTAAGCACTCCTACTCCTGGGACTATTTCACCCGCATGGGTCATGTGGACCCGCATGAGGTATTCCTCGCATAGGCTGTACTCACCCGCATGGGACTATTTCACCCGCATAAGCCTCAACGGACTCGCATGAGGTATTCCTCGCATCGTGGGTAGCAAATCCACGGAATAGGTGGTATAACGTCTTGGGGGTTTACCCCTCATTTATACTCTTACCCTGAAGCAGGTGGTATAACGTCTTGGGGGTTTACCCCTCATTTATACTCTTACCCTGAAGAAGGTGGTATAACGTCTTGGGGGTTTACCCCTCATTTATACTCTTACCCCTCATACTGCATGCCTCGGAATCCCTCATCGTAAGCATGTCCAAGGTGCATACCCGTGGAATCCCACATCACTGACGGTACGTCCAAGCAAACTCATACTAAGACAATGGAAGCATACCCGTGGAATCCTCCATCACTGACGGTACGTCCAAGTAAACCCATAACTTCTTTAGACTTTCATTAATAAAATAATTCTCCTTCTTGACCTTAAGGCACCTTCTTATTACTTAATCAAATCCGAAGAAATTTAACCCGAAGTACTATGTACTTCTACTCTTTCAAAAGATCCATTTTACACATGAAAATTCCCATTTTACACTCTAAGCAATTGATGCCTTTTAAATCAAATTGCCCTACTTAATTTCGATTCTTTCATCTTTGTTTACCTTATTCAAGAAAACCAACTCTTTAACCTTCCATAAAGTTATTATAACAAACTCCCCATAAAGCCGTTATACTAACTTTATGCTTTAGAAATTAAGACGTTCTTATCCTTTCATAAGGTCATTATAACTAACTTCCCATAAAGTCGTTATAACTCTTTATAAACAATTTCGTTCTTTTATTAACCAAGAGACTTATACCTCAAATCAGTTTACACAATTTTCAAAATACTTCAAGTATACCAAAGGATTTACTTTATTCAAAACACGTACCTCTACCGTACTATATAGTATAACTACTCATGCTCAAGAGATAAGAAAGTTCCACATACCTCTCCGGTTAATCCACTTGCTAAGTCCAATACACCACATGTAGTACGTCAACCTATAATGACCATAATACGTTTAATAACCTCAAGCTACAACATAGAATATTCCAAGTTCAAAGTCACTAAATTCTATGGAAAATTGGGCAGCATTTCCTTCGTTTCTACATACTTTGCCATCTTTTCAAGGCCGAATTCATCATCCAAACGCCACATTTAAGGCCCAACAATCCAAACATTTCAAAGGGAATTACACACCTAAACTTGGATATGTAAAATTCTGCCCCACAATGTACAACAACTAACTTAACAATTTTAAGGTAGTATTTAGGCTACAACATGCTTACATATCATTCATATCCAAACCATATTTCTTGCATGCAATGTATCTAAGGGCAATATTTACCACTACAAAATCTTTCTTCTTCACATGCAACACTAAAAACTAGCTACAAGAAAAGAATTGTTACTTTAGAGCTTTAGCCAAATTATTCCAACAAGTTTGCTATCCTCCTTTCCAAAAACACCACCACAATACTTCTACAAGCTAGCCAACAAGCTTCCTTCTTGCCACACTTTTTCAGATTTTTCCTCAAGCTTAGATTTCCTCTTGAAATTCTAGAGAAGGAGAGCTTCTAACTTAGAGAGAGAAGAGCTTTGAAAGATGACCAAGTCTTCAAGACTTGGTCAATATAGGACATGCAAAATCGGATGGGGGGACACTTGTAACCCACCCATGGCCTTTTAAAAGAAGAAATCGATTTTCCTCGGTTTTCCGCGAAACCCGCCTCGGCGCGCGCCTGCGGCGCCGCGCGGCCTGAAACCTGCAACCCTCGGCACTTCCGTCGCGGCCTCGCTTCCTGCGCGGCCACTGGCCTCGTCCGAATTTTCTTCTGTCCGACTGCGCACTGAACTTGTAACCTCCATAACTTTCTACTCTGATGTCCTATCGACGAACGGTTGGTTGCGTTGGAAACTAAACTCAATGAAATACGTACTAGGCCTTTGAAATACCTAAGAATTCTCAATGTAACGGGTCATAACCCGCCTCAAAGTTGACTAAAAACCCGTCTGAAACAATCCGTCAACCTATCTTTCGAAAATTTTAAGTCTTAACCCCTTTCGTACACTCTCATACGCATGGCCAGAACTACGGGGTATAACACACATCTTCTCCTTGTTGTTCAATAAACTGTAACTTCATTCCATTTGCTTCAAGTCTGGTACCCGCAAAGACTCCCGCATAGGTCTTTTTTGCCGGAATGGAACATTTGCATTGAAAATGAGGTAATTCGTTATTTGTTGCATCAACGGTGGATTCACATGATGATCTCTAGATTCATTTGTGGGCATATTGTCAGCTAGCCTCCTGTGTAGAGTTGACTGAGGGATAGGATTAGAGGGGATAGAGCTCGGACCCGCATCTGGAGATAGGATACGTGTGCCATTTGGAAGAGTAGGGAAATTTTCATGCATTTCGGGTTGTAGTGATGATTTGGAGGGAGGTGGGTGTGGGTCATCTTGGATTCCGGGGAGTATTGAAGAAGTAGAAGAGTATAGAGGTGAGTTGTTATTAACGTTTCCAATACCCAAGGAAGAAGTAAAGGAAAATGAGCTATTGAGATTCTTTGGTTGAAGTCCGCTAAGTAAGCTGGTTAAAGTGGGGAATGACTCATAAGTAACTCTCAATGAATTCGAAGAATGCTGTTGTTACACCACGTAATTCCAGGACATGAATAAGAGAATAGACGCGAGAACACAAGACTTGAAAATTGGTACGAAAGAAATAATTGTTTTTCCGAATGAAATCTTCCGAACTTCGGATAGGAAAAATGTTCGTTAATGAGAATTAGATTCTTAGAATACTTTATTTGAGGAGTATGGAATTTATTATCATTGTGGAAATTTATTTTACGGATTTGGTCACGTAGGGCCCACCCGAGAAATTTTACGTTTTGTGGGGCCCACGAGGATTACGAAATTTTATGGATGAATGGGAGGGCGACACGTGTCACCCCTCTCCCCCACAAGATCTTGGACGAATTAGACCTAGGTTAGGTGGTCAAGTGACCAAGGTTAAGTGGTCTTGTGACCAAGGTTAAGTAGCCTAAAAGTGGATGACAAGCTTGAGATAATTGACTAAGTCAATGAGCCCACTTGGCTAGATATTTAATCCTCTTCATCCAAACCCCACAAGTGTTATAATCTTGACCCTCCATTGTTTTATATATACTACACTAGTGCAAGACAAGTCTTCACACTTAGAAATTTTTTAGTTTGTGGTTCATTATTCACAATACTTTAACCCAAGGTCCCTAGGGGTATTGTAAGAATATCTCAATAGAAAGATCCCGGAAAAATGACGTTTTCACATTAGTCGCAAGGGGAAAACCTAAGGTGTTCTTCAACTTTGAAGATGGAACTTGAAGAGGAGTTCTTCATGAGCTTCTAAGGAGTGCTTGGAGCGGATTGGAACATAAGAAGAGGAGCTAAAAGTTGCTAAGGATCAACTTTTACGCTTGGACATTATTAGGGCTTATTGAGGTAAAATCTTCATCTTCTTAATGTAATTGAAGATTACATGTTATAGTAGTTAAGAAATGAGAATGTGGTATATAGAATGAAGTTTGAAAATATTTGGATCATGTCGACATGTTAAAACCGAAAATGGACAAGTTAGCCATTAATGTTGTAATCAATTTGATCGATAGTTACAATCGTCGCATGTTAAGGAAGAAAGGAATTATAGTTGTTGTAATTGTTATTATGTATATAAAATATTGGAATAACAACTTGGATTGAAAAAGGAATTGAAAGGAAATTGATATTGTTATGGATAGTGTTATTGCCGAGAATGTGCCTTAAGGAATGGACAGTTTTATATTGATTGTGGGGCAGAATTTTACACGTCCTATTAGGCGTGTAATCCCCTTTGTATTTGCTGAATTGTTGGGCCTTAAATGTGGCGTTTGGTTATTGATTTTCGGGCCTTGAAAAAGGTGGAAAAGTACGTAGAAACAAAGGAAGTGCTGCCCGATTTTCCGTAGAATAAGAGACCTTACACTTAGTATGATTCTACGTTAAGAAGTGAGGAGTTGATAAACATGTTATGATTAATATAGGTTGAAGTACTACGAGTAGCGTATTCTACTTAAAGGATGGAATAGCTATCAAGGTTGAAGTACTTTGGAGCATTTTGCTACTTGTCGATAATCGTCGCGAGGTATGTGAACCTCTTCCTCCTTTTGGCATGATTCTATGTATGAAATATACATGTGGTGTTATTTCATGATTCCTTCTACTCTTAGAAGTTAAGAGGTATGTATGTTGATTTACTCTATGTGAAAGTTATGTCTAAGTTATCCTAAGTTCTTACCAAGACTTATGGGGGATATTGGTAAGAGTCGTTAGGAAGTATTTGGAGTCGAGTTGACTTTGCTAATTTACTGCACGAATGAGAATAAGTATCGAACAAGCCATTGCAGCGTTAGTAAAAGAAAATGTATCGACAATCAATTATATTAAAATGAGTAGAATTCTCCATCTGCATAGAAACTAAGATAAGATAAAATTGTATTACATTTTCTAGATCATGGCTGCTTTAATAAGATCGTTATAAACGGATATAACCTATTCACAACGCATAAAAGTATATGTTACTTAATATTAAAGAGTTTACGTTATGAAGTTTTAAGACCATAAACCTTGAATTCTTAAAAGGTTAAGAGACTTTATTTTTAAAGTTAAGAGACTTTATTTTTAAAGTTAAAGAGACTTGATATTCTAAGTTAAGAAACTTGATTTCTAAAGTTAAGAGACTTGAAGTATTTGAAAGTATAAGTATCTTGGTTATAAAAAAGAATGAATTAGTCTAAGGCATAAAGTTAGTATAACGGCTTTATGGGAAGTTGGTTATAACAACTTTATGGAAGGTTAGAAGAATGGTTTTCTCTAGTAATGTAAACAAAGAAATGACTTGAAATAAGGAAGGGCAATGTCACGACCCGACCGGCCGATCGGTACCTCTTGGGGTACCTGTCGGTATGTGTCGAGAGAATAGCAATGAACATAACAGAACACATAACTTCATAAAAAGGGTAAAACATATCTGGCCAGCCGATAAGGCTGCCTTCCATAAACATACTTAAACAAAGTATTTATAATACAACTGGTTCTTATAGCCCAAAACACATAGGTGGCCACAGACCTCTAAAGATAACAACTGTGGCGGGACAGGGCCCCGCCATACCCCTGGATGTACAAAATACCTATAGCATCAGGGAAATATCCGTACCAATAAATAAGCTTCCGGAGGAATGGAGCTTCTGACACCGGAATAGTGATCCTAAGAACGAGGATCCTCAATCTGCTTACCCTTACCTGCGGCATGAACGCAGCCCCCGGGGAAGGGGGTCAGTACACAATATGTACCAAGTATGTAAAGCTGGGAAAATACTGTAATATGATATCATAAGTCTAAAAGCAAGCTGGAGTCATGAAAGACAATAAAATACCTTTTACTGTGCCTTACTAACAATGAGAGTGACAAGTATATATATATAATACTGCATAAAGTAGGAGGCTCATGATCAAAACAGGGTACCTCGCCCGTAGTATCAATAAAACCATCCTACTCCTGGGACTATTTCACCCGCATGGGTCCTGTGGACCCGCATGAGGTACTCCTCGCATCGGCTGTACCCGCCGGCATGGGACTATTTCACCCGCATAAGCCCATAAGGACTCGCATGAGGTATTCCTCGCATCATGGGTAGCAAATCCACGGAACAGGTGGTATAACGATCTTGGGGACTTTCCGCCGGATATACTCTTACCGGGCGGATGGTATAACGATCTTGGGCGTACCTCGGATATACTCTTACACCGGAGCAGATGGTATAACGATCTTGGGGCTTGCCCTCGGATATACTCTTATCGGTGCAGATGGTATAACGATCTTGGATCCGCCTCGGATATACTCTTACCTTTGGAGAAGGTGGTATGGCGATCTTGGGGCTTGCCGCCGAGACATACTCTTACCTGGAGAAGGTGGTATAACGATCTTGGGGTTTGCCTCGGATATACTCTTACCCTAACTCAAATCACATCATATCATAATCATAAATAAGTTAAGAAAACTTATAACTTCTTATTAGTCTTGTTCATATACCTTCTCATTTTAGTTTACTTAAGGCACTTAACCATATCTTTAATAAAAGAACACCGGGAGTTTAACCCAAGTACTATATACTTCAACTCTTTTGAAAATGACTCTTCTTTATACATAAAAACCTTTGGGCAATTGATACCTTAAAATCAATTTGCCTCTCCATATACTTATCTTATTTAGAGTAAATCTCTTCTCATTAACCTTTTATGAAGCTAATAAACCAACTTCCCATAAAGTTGTTATATTAACTCTACACTTTAGTAAAATCATACTTTTCCCCTAACTAAGGGAATTATACATTCTTAAAATGAAACAAGTCATCATATACTTAAAACGAGTAAGAATACCAAATCTTGTACGTCTACCGTACTACATAGTTTCATCTATTCATGCTCAAGAGATAGGAAAACTTCACATACCTCTTTGGTCAATCCACTTGCTAGGTCCAACTACCGCAAGTAATATTTCAACCTATAATAACCATGATATGTTCATCAACCTCTAATTTCAATGTAGAATAATCTAACTCAAAGCCACTAAATTCTATGGAAATTTGGGCAGCATTTATTTTGTTTCTACATACTTTGCCACCTTTCTCAAGGCCGAATTTATCATCCAAATGCCACATTCAAGGCTCAACAATCCAACAATGCAAAGGGGATTACACACCTAAACTTGGGTGTGTAAAATTCTGCCCCACAAGGTACAATAATTCATTTTAACAAGTTTAAGGTAGTTCTTAGGCTACAACATGCTCATTTGTTCTTTTAACCAATCCTTTCATACCCCAACCACATTTCTCACATGCAATCAATCTAAGGGCCTTATTTCCAACTAAAAGTTCTTCCTACTTAACATGCAATACCAAATACCAACTATAAAAGAAGAATGGTTACCTTAAAGCTTTTAGCCAATTTACTCCAACAATTGCTAGCCTCTACTCCAAGAATATCACCACAATAGTCTCCACAAGCTTGTAATAACCTTTCCTTCCTATCACACTTTTCAGATTTTCTTTAGGCTTAGAAATTCTCTTGGAAACTTAGAGAGAAGGGAGAGCTAAAGCTTTAGAGAGAGAGGGAAATTGGAAGATGACCAAGTCTTCAAGACTTGGTCAATATATTGCATGCAAGAAATCAGATGGGGGGGACACTTGTCACCCTCCCAAGGTCTTTTAAAAGAAAAATCTGACTTTTCTAAGTTTTTCCGCCCAAAAATCCCGCCTCGGCGCCGCGGCGAAGACTTGGTCAATAAATAGTACTTCCACACAATCAGATGGGAGGGACACTTGTCATCCTCTCATGGCCTTTTTAAAACAAATATCTTCTGATTTTTCCCCCAGATTTCGCAAAATCCCGCCTCGGCGCGACCTGCGGCCAGCGCGCTGAAACCTCAAGAACTTCAGTATTTCGGCGCGCTGCATTCGGCGCGGCGCTACAACTTCAGAGAATTTTCAGTATATCCGGCGCCGCGGCGCAGTGGCCCCTGACCGAAAATACTTTTCTGCTCGACTGCGCACTGAACTTGTAACTTCCATAACTTTCTACTCTGTTGTCCTATCGACGAACGGTTTGTTGCGTTGGGAACTAGACTCAACGAACTACATACTAGGCCTTTAAAACACCTAGGAACTCCCAATGAAACTGGACATAAACCGCCTCAAAGTTGACTAAAATTCGTCCGAAACATTTTGTCAACCTATCTTTCCAAAATTTAAATCTTGGTTCCTTTCGTATGTTCTCATAAGCATGACCTGAATTACGGGATGTAACAGAAGAAGGATGAGACGCTTCGTATGTGTGACGATTACAGGCAGCTGAACAAGGTAATCATCAAAAATAGGTACCCACTCCCCAGGATTGATGATTTGTTTGATCAGTTGCAGGGTGCGAAGTGTTTTTCCAAGATAGACCTGCGGTCTAGTTAGCATCATGTGCGAGTTAGGGAGGCAGATGTCCCTAAGACTGCATTCAGGACCCGGTATGAGCATTATGAATTCAGGGTGATGTCTTTCGGTTTGACTAATGCTCCAGCAGTATTTATGGATTTAATGAACCGGGTGTTCAAGCCATTTCTGGATATGTTTGTTATAGTATTCATTGATGACATCCTAGTTTATTCTAGCACGGAGCAGGAGCATGTGGATCATTTGAGGACGGTACTGAGAGTCCTCCAAAGCCGGCAGTTGTATGCCAAGTTCTCTAAATGTGAGTTTTGGTTGGCTTCAGTGGCATTCTTAGGGCACGTTATAGGGGCCGATGGTATTCGGGTTGATACAGCAAAGATTGAGGCAGTCAATACTTGGCCTAGACCTACTACACCAAATGAGGTGCGTAGCTTTTTGGGCCTTGTGGGTTATTATCGGAGGTTTGTGGAGAAGTTTACTTCGATTTCAGCACCTTTGACTAGGCTGACTCAAAAAGCGGCTAAGTTCCAGTGGACGGATGCGTGTGAAAAGGGCTTCCTATTACTGAAGGAGAAATTGACGACAGCCCCAGTTCTTACTCTTCCAGAAGGTTTAGACGGGTATGTGGTTTATTGTGATGCATCGGGTGTCGGGCTTGGATGTGTGTTGATGCAGCATGGTAAGGTTATAGCTCACGCATCTCGATAGCTCAGGAAGCATGAGAAGAACTACCCCACACATGATTTGGAGTTAGCAGCAGTGATTCATGCCCTGAAGATCTGGAGGTATTATTTATATGAAGTTCATGTGGATATTTTTACAGACCACAAGAGCCTCCAGTACATCTTCAACCTGAGGGAGCTGAACTTGCAGCAGAGACGGTGGTTAGAGTTGCTTAAGGATTATGATATTGATATCCTATACCACCCAGGGAAGGCCAATGTAGTTGCAGATGCTCTTAGTCGTAGATCTATGGGTAGTCTGTCAGACATGCAGCCAGATAGAAGGAGCATGGTCCGCGAGATTCATCAGCTAGCGAGCCTTAGGGTTCGATTGGTTGGTTCCGGTAGTAGCAGGGTTCGGGTTCGAGAGGTTGCCGAGTCTTCCATCGTTGAGGAGGTGAAGAGGCGATATGAAGTCCGATTACGTCTGGTATCGAGATACGACTCTTCGAGAGGAGAAGGGTTCATTTGAGGTAGCACCTGATGGGGTGCTAAGATACGAGGGTAGATTGTGTGTACCCGATGTTGCAGGACTTCGTCAGCAGGTTCTAGGGGAAGCACACAGCGCTCGTTACTCTATTCATCCGGGGTCGACAAAGATGTACCACGACCTCAGATGTATGTATTGATGGGATGGCCTGAAGAGGGACGTTGCAGAGTTCGTTGCTCAGTGTCCAAATTGTCAGCAGGTCAAGGTGGAGCACCAAAAGCATGGTGGTTTGTTGCAGACGATTGAGATTCCGACCTGGAAATGGGAGGTGATCAACATGGATTTTGTTACAGGGTTGCCTCATACTCAGAGGAAGTGTGATTCCATCTGGGTTATAGTAGACACGCTGACGAAATCAGCCCACTTTTTTCCAGTCAGGACGACTTATTCGGTCGAGGATTATGCTAGACTTTATATCCGGGAGATTGTGAGACTGCATGGGGTCCCTACATCTATTATATCGGACAGAGGAGCCCAGTTCTGGCTAATTTCGGAGGTCTTCTGAAGGATTAGGGACGCGGGTGAGCCTCAATACTGCATTCCATCCTCGAGGCCAAGCGGACAGCATAGCGTCTTATCCGACAACGAGGATATCTTTGCGAGCTGTGTTATTGATTTTAGGGGTAGCTGGGAGGATCATTTTCCTCTTGTTGAGTTTGCGTATAATAACAGCTACCATTCCAGTATCCAGATGGCGCCTTATGAGGCCTTGTATGTGTCGCGCCCTTTTTCGACCGCGACATTATTCTAGCGAATTCCTGCTTAATAAAAATGTTAGAAAATAAAATAAAATGCTAAATGGTTAAAAGGGTTCGCGGAGTCGCCACCTAATTAGTTTGGGTGAATTAGGACACCTAAATGTCAACTAGGTTAAAGTCAACACTAACTCCATTTTTTGGTCTGCCAAACTAGTGTGAGATTCTGGGTAAGGGTTCTTTATTAATCTAGAGGGAAGGGATTAGGCACCCTCTAAGATCCGCTAACTTGCGGGTGTCCTGCCAAACCTAGGTTGATTATTATGTTGGAGAAAATGCGTGTTTTGAAAATATAAAAGATGTTTCAAAGTATTTTATAAAAGGAGGCATGTTGATAAAAGTTTATAAGACTAATGCTATAAAAATATATGTAAAGTTTTAAAATGTGTGTTTATATTATTTATAATGTAAGCGATGCAAAGTTGATTTATGGACTAAATATATGTACTTGCTTTATAAAAATACATGTAAAGCTAATTTTGGATAAGTGCATTGTAAAATATATAATGTTGAAAGTATACATTTATATTGTTTATAAAATGAATATGCGCAAAGTCGGTTGATTTGGCTAAGGATATGCATTTATCTGCGAAATCAAAGAAGTGGTGCGTTAGTTTCATGTTTAGATATGCAATTTTAACGGTTAGGCAAAATATTAGACATGAATGACAAGCCTAAGATAAATAATTAGAAGTGCATTTAATTCTACATCACCTTCCCACCTTATATGTTCAAAGACTAATTGAACTAGCTCTCCTATTAATTACAAAGTTAGATAATAAATTTGCAATAAACAAATAAAGGCATAAAATGAGGCAAGAGATTTAAAGAGTAAGAGGAGTTGAGATGGATGACGACGTCATCTTGTCCTATTTTTGTTTTAGGAATTTCTGAAGCAGGAATGCGGATGAATGTGGATGCGGGTCCCATTTGAAGTAATTCATGATGAGTCTCGTCATGAGACTCTTCATTTTGCTCCGATGCATTTCATGTAAGAAAATAAGAAAAAATAAAAGGATTAGTATATTATCAAATAATAGACAACATCGGCATAAAATTTAAACATAGAAAATCACTTTATTTTGGTAACCAACGGGCCCCAAAATGACCTTTATTAAGGCCAGATCTTCCCGGGACAAACTGAATGCGGTGCAAGCCCAATCACATGCAGAGGGGTATACCAAAACAAGTTCTAATTTAATAATCTCGATGCTATGTCTATCAAATATCTCACATATAATTAACTAGGAGTAGGATTTTAACAAAAGAACAAGGATACTTTAATCTCCAAGCTAAGCAAGATCATAACAGCGGCCCAAAATAACATAAACATGCACCTATCTCCACTGTTTACTTCATATTCATTAGAGTTCTAAGTATTTAACACTTGAGCCCAACATGGAATGAAAACAGACATTCAATTCTTATGATGGTGTAGTCCAGAAAATAGTTAAAAGACACCATATTTACATAGATTGTCTGATAAGCCATCCATATTAAATCATAAGAGTAGTAGTGCGAAATTATATATTGCCGAACCAGAATACACAAATCTGAATATTACTAACTCAAGTTAATATAATCTACTACACTCGAAATTAAGCATTCCACAATCGACAATGGAACTAACATTGATATGAAATTAAGAAGTAGATAAACCACGTCATTTCTGTTTACAGGACGCTGCAGGAAAGAACTGGACAGGAGTTAAAGATATCTTTTATTCTTATCATTTATTCTTAGGTGAGTCATCTTCAAGTGGTTAAGTTACATTTCCATTCAAATGAGCAGTTTCACCATTAGACTGTATTTATACATGCTTATTACATGGAAACATGACTGTAAATTAAGCACCGAAAGTGAATAGACAATGCAGCCAACTAATTCAGATATGTGCAAAATGCGAGCCTTGTTCAATATACTCATGCAAGTGAGGCAAACATGTAGTTAATTTGATAAACAAATGACACAGAATAAACAGGTGATTAAACATGCATAGCTTCTCAGATATACATATGTTCGACGAGAGAAGGGTATTAAGTTAGGCAAATGATAAGGCTACAATTCCTTTTTTCCTACACACAACATATAAAGACTGATTTCCCGACCCGTTTATTTCTTTTAACTCTTAATTTCCTGCTTTCATATTCTACAAGTTTGTAAACATGCAACTGATATGGTTATTAAACAGATTTAGTTGAATCGTTTTCGTAACACGGTTAGTTGAAAACTAGACATTCATCCGGATAACAAACTATTGATATCCGAAACCTCAGGCACAACACCATCGAGCAAGTCAAACATAAAAACCAGTATCCAGGATCAAAGACAGGGGATTATTATTGCTCTGCAGATCAGGTCAATAAAATAGCAAGCGATATGCGAATACAGATACATGTACGGATAGATGCCGACACATTCATGTAACATCCATCAAACATGTGGTTTAACATAGGCAAAATTGTATATTAACCTAATAATCCTAGATAAACATCAATTCTCGACTGACATGCTCAACAGTTGATCGTCGTAGACTCAACAGTAGGTGATTTATTTAGTCACGTATGCGACATACCACAAATTGCCAGATTGGCCTAAACACATTAAGAATCACAGTCATGCACATTAATAGCAATTCATATTAACTAAACATGCTTAGCAATTACCTTATAAACTTAAACAGCTCTTGGTATCAATTCAACACATGTTCAATCAGTCGCGTAAACACATATCATACATACTACTATCAAACGAAAATTAAGACAGAAAGGGTAATGAATTTACCTTCTCCGGGAAGCGAACCGAGGCAGCGTATCAAGTCGTCGATCCACTCGGGGGGTTTTGTTGCGACGCGATTTAAAGGGACAATATTTATTCCCGATTTTCTCAATGCTTTTCTATGCGGAAATTCCTTTCTTATTGAGTTTTCACTGGTTTCCTATGGATGCCGATGCCTGCGGACGCTGAAGGCTTTAGTATTTTCTCTGTGCCCCTCCTCTGTCCCCTTTGCATGTGTAAAATGAACCCATTTATATCGTCTCAGCCTTGGGTTTTAATTATGGTAGTTTAGTAACACGATTTTAGGGTGCTGATTCAGACCAATTCCTTCCCCTTCTTTTGGTATGATTTTGGGTATATTTAGGGCTGATATTGGTACTGATTCGACAAGCTTCTTATGGTAAGTTTTGATTTGGGTAGATTTGTTTGATTTGTGAGTTAATTCTTCGCGAGATTGACGGGATGAGGGAGATGAAGGATTGCCGGATTTTCCGTTTGAAAATCCGGCGAAAGAAGTGGGGTGTCGGCTAGGGATGAAGAAGGTTTAGGGATTTTTTTTTAGGGTATCTATTTTGGACGAAGGGTTATAGAGGTGATAAAGGGCTGGGGGTAATGGGCTGAGGGGAGTGGGCCGCGAGTTTTGGGTAGTTGGGCTGGGCGATTTTAATAGGTGGGTTGGTGGTATTATTTAATTAGGTTGGGTAGAGTTTAGGTATTAGGTATTTAATTTGGGTAGTGTGTTATTAGTTTTAGGTGTATTATTTAATTAGTGGTAAATTAAATTATTTAAATACAACTCTAGGTGTTTTATTAGTTTTAGCTTGGATTTTTATTAGTACAATAATAAATGCGGGCATGCTGGTTAATATTTTATAATGTGATGCCGTTATTAAAACTTATTTATTATGCGTATTTTGTGATGTTAAATTAAAATTGAATGGGGTTTATTATTAAATTATTTAAATGCAGATATGATATTTAAGTATTGCTTAATGCTTTTATAAATGCGACGCTATTATTAAAACACATGTATTAGATAAAAATTAATTTAAATTACAAATAATAATTATGAAATTGCCTTGCGTATTAATAAATGCGAATATGCTATTTAACACGACGTCATTGTTAAATTATTTATTTTATGTATTTATTTATTTATTTATCATTAATAATTGTTTGAGTTTTAATTAATGGGAAATAGGGCTTAAATTATGAGTAATATTAATGAAATTGCTTGTTATTAAAATGGCGAATGCGGACGTGATACTCGAGGTGTGCTTAATACTCTACGTAAAATGCGGTGCCATTATTAACTCGCTTATTTGTGCGTGTATTAATGTTTTATCGTTGCATTTTATTATTATAAAATTATTAAAAATTATTTTGAAAAATTAGTGTAATTTTATAGTTAGTGACTGGACGGGAGGGTCAAAATTGGGTGTCAACTGTATGGAAGGAAGTGCAGACCGCCGATAGGCTGGTTCGATGTGGGCGAGGTTCAGTTAGTCGGGCCGGACTTGATTCAGCATGTTGTGGATAAGGTGAAGCTTATCCAGGAGAGGTTATTGGCAGCTCAGAGTCGACAGAAGTCGAATGCAGATAATCGGCATCGACACTTGAAGTTTGAGATTGACGATTGGGTCTTCCTGAAGGTATCACCCATGAAGGGTGTGATGAGGTTTGGAAAGAAGGGAAAAATTAGCCCAAGGTACATTGGGCCTTATCAGATTGTCCGTAGAGTAGGCAAGGTTGCCTATAAGTTGGATCTGCCGTCTGATCTGGAGGCAGTACATCCGGTCTTTCATGTTTCTATGTTGCGGAAGTGTATCGGAGATCCATCCAGAGTGTTCCCGGTTAGTGATGTCCAGGTAACAGAGGGGTTATCGTATGAGGAGAGTCTCATAGCGATACTTGATCGCCAGGTCAGGCGACTGCGGACAAAGTACGTGACTTCCGTAAAAGTCTTGTGGCAGAACGAGAATAGAGAGGAGATGAATTGGGAAGCAGGAGAGGACATGTTGAAGAAGTATCCTCACTTATTCCCTACACCTCCAGGTAACTCACTTTCCTACTTGTCGATTTTAATTGACATATATGCTTAAGTGTTATTGTGGTCATGTGTGGCGTTCTTGATTGTGCTGGGTATAGTTAAGAGGGACTATGCCGATATCTGATTTGATTGAACTTAGAAGGAACATTCGGGACGAATGTTTCTAAGGGGGGATAATGTTACACCCCGTAGTTCAAGGTATGTATATGAGAACGTACGTAAGAGAATGCGACTTTAAGTTTAAAAAGGAAGAAATATTTCTTTTTCCTACGGAATATATTCCGAACCACGTGAAGGAAAAAGGTTTGTTATTGGAAATTGGATTCTCAATTTTGGTATTTAAGACTTATAGGATTTATAAGAATTGTGGAATTTTATTTTCAGATTTGGTCATGTAGGGCCCACCCGGGAAATTTTACGATTTTGTGGGGCCCATAAGGTTTTCGATATTTGACCAATTATTGAGATTTTGGAGAGATGAAATATTTTGGACCAATAGGAGGGCGACACGTGTCACCCTATGTGGCCCATGTTTGGCGAGAAAATGAAGAACAAGTGGCAAGCCAAGTGTCTCAAGATATTTGTTGGACAAGTGGCTTGTGGGACCCACAAACACTTGTCCCCAATCTCAACCACACACTGTCTTTAATTCTAGCCCTTGGTTGTCTTATATATACACACCTAGAGGTTGAAGACTTCAACAATGAGAATAATTTTCAAGACATATATACTCCCTTCCTTGAACCTTGCTCTCGGCACCCCCCCCCCCCCTATTGAAGAACAATTCTTCAATTGTTGTTGATTAATCTCATTACCTTAACCAAGTGTACCTAGTAGTGTTCTAAGGATATCCCAACACAAAAATCCAGAAAATACTACGTTAATCCGATAGTCGCAAAGTGAAGCCCTAAGGTGATCTTCATATTTTTGGATGAATTGTTAAGAGAAGTTGGTTAGGAACTTCTAAGGGTTGCTTGGAGTGGATTGGAACGTAAGGAATAGGAGCTAAGATTCATAAGGATCGACTTATAATCTTGGAAATTTTGGGCTTATTGAGGTAATAATCTTTGTCCTTTTAGTGAAGTTGGAAATTACATATGTTAGTAGTATATAAATGAGTATTTGATATGTGGAAGGAATATTGAAAAGATTTGGATCTTAACAAGATGTTAAAAACCGAAATTGGCATGCTAGCCATTAAAGTTGTTAAAACATTACCTATTACTTGCTGACATGAAGGAATCTTGTTGATAACAAGTTAATATAACTTATATAAAGATTGGAGTATAAGTTGGAGAATTATTAAAAAGGTAATAAAACAATATTGGCATGCTAGCCGAAATATAGACAGTTTTGATTGCAGTAGTTGGCCAAGAACACCAACTAAAGGACTGGACTAATGGATTGTATTAGTGGACTTTTGGACTGTTTTTACATTGGACTATGGACTAGTTAATGGACAGTGTTGGAAGACTAAGGGGCTGAATTTTACACGTCCTACTTGGCATGTAATCCCCTTTGAAATCTGATTTTGTTGCGCCTTAAATGTGGCATTTGGTTATTGATTTCGGGCCTTGAAAAAGTTGGAAAAGTACGTAGAAACAGGGGAAGTACTGCCCAATATTCCGTAGAATAAGAGACCTTATGCTTAGAAATATTCTACGAAGAAAACTAGAAGTTGATAGACGTGTTATGGTTATTATAGGTTGATATTCTACGTGCGGCATATTCGACTTGGCAAGTGGATTAAGCCGAGGAGGTATGTGAACTCTTCCTATCCTCTTGAGCATGATTGTTATGAAATATATAGTACGGTAGACGTACGTGTGTTAAATGAATTTGGTTTCATTTTGATGTCCTTGACTTGACTTCTAAATCTTAAGAGCCTTTAAGTATTCTAAAAAAAATTGTGAATCATTATTCGGAAAGAAACTGATACTTGGTTTTAAAAGAATAAGTTCTTTTGTTTCCTAAAATGAAAGTGATTGTTTTGAATTGCTTAAAACATAAGTGTTATAATAGCTTTATGGAAAGTTAGTTATAATGACTTTAGGAGGATTTAAAAAACAGTTTACTTACTTGATTTTAAAGGCCTTGTAATGATTTTCTGAAGGTGTAGTAACTTGGTTTGATAAGTAAACGTGTTATGATACTACGGGTATTAGTATCTTGAGACTTCTGTGTTAAGGGGGTTTTCTTAATTTGCTTATGTTGTTTACGATGGCCGGTTGCGTTTGTATTATATCACTTAAACCCCTGGCCATGTTACGTTGTTCATATTCGTGGTTTGCCCCGACGCGAGAGTACCTCATGCGGGGCGGTCTATCGCGAGGAATACCCTCATGCGAATCCAAGGGGCTCATGCGGGACAGGGTCCTATGTATTACCGCGGGTTTGCTTCCCCCGATGTGAGGAGTACCTCATGCGGGTCCACGCGACCTATGCGGACTAAGAGAGTCCAGGTTTAGGATTTGTGCAATGATACTATGGGCGAATGGCCCTATTTAGATCATTGGCTGCCTATTCAGAACCGGCCAGGTTACACTTATTTACTCTCGTATATACTATGACACTGTGTACTGTTAATTGGTTTTTCATACATGTGTGTGGATTTGTTTTTGGACTATTGTGATTTCAATATAGTACTTTCAGTTTCACATACTTGGTACCTGTTGTACTGACCTCCTTCGGGGGGCTGCGTTCATGCCGTAGGTAGAGGTACACCAGTTGTTGATCCTCGCTCATAGGATCACAGTTCTGCGTTTTGGGAAGCTCCGTTTCTCCGGAGGCTTATCTTTTGGTATGGTTCACTGTCATTGTAGGTACATGTACATTCAGGGGTATGGCGGGGCCCTGTCCCGTCATAGTTGTTATGTCAAAAACTCTTAGAGGTCTGTAGTCCTGTTGTGAGTTGGGTTTGTAAAGGATATAACTGTTCGGGCTTTTGATATTTATATATATATGTTGAAAGGCGACCTTATCGGTTAGCCTGTTTCCTATTCTACATTGTTCCATGTCCATGAGTTTATTTCCGATGATTTTTTCTGATATATACCTACTAGGGTGCCCGGGTAAGGCATCAGTTGCGGGCCCGAGGTCGGGTCGTGACAAGCATGATCTTCAATAAGAATATGATTCGAATGTGATACCGTTCTCTGCGATGATATTAGATATCATAAAAAGAGAGTATCAAAATGAGGCAAAGCCTTTACTATTTTTTGGCATATGTGCAAAATGGGAAAAGCCCTTGAAATGATATTGTTCCTATTCTATAGGAGTATCAAGTGATTAAACAAAAATTATGAGGATACTAAATAAGTATTCTTATTTTTTACACAAAAATAATTGTGTATGTGTTTTATGATTAGATCAAGAACACAATGGGAAAATATTACATTGGTCCAGTGGTTAAACTCATAAAAATACATATAAAACGTGTCTTGTTTTGTTGCCAAAACAAAAAGTTCTTGCGGGATCATAAACTTGTGTTGTCCAAAATATTGTCAATATTGTTGTTGACATTCTCAGATAATGATATTTGTTGGGATATTGTTTGTAACTGACTTTCGAAAAATCAGTTTTTACCTTTCCTATTTTATGTCATGTTTTTTTTTTGGAATTCAAACCTTTAAATGATTAGATCAAATTCCGAATCTTGTTGTCTATATTTCTATTCCATAATTTTAGGTGCAAGCATTTGAATACAATTCAAACACCTAAAACCAATGATATTTTATTTTGCCAAGTGTATAAAATCTTCTTCATTTGTTAGTTTTTTAGTCTTTTGTCTTTTCCGGAAAAATGGAGGGGGGGGGGGGGGGAGGGAGATAACATCACCCTCGGTTAAATCAACCAAAACAGATGGATTCATCACATCATTCTTCACCCAAAAACCCTAAATCTTCAATCCCTTCTTCTCCAATTTCACTCATGGATACATCACTAATGTCAACACCTATGTCCACCAATACCAATGACAACACACCAATGAGTACTAGTCCTCCACATTGCTCAGCCATTGTGCTTAGTTCATTCAAGAACCCTTGGAGATCAGTTACCCTGGGGATGACAATAACTCCATTGATGTGATGTTTATGTCCTAGGCAAAATGACCAGCTCTTCATATTTTCCCTCCAGAGGATCAAGTAGAGTTTTTGAAAGAACATTTCAACCAGAACCTGATGTCAAGAAGTCCAGGTTCGAGTTCAAAGTTTCTGCTTGTTCAAGTAGTGATACAGATGATATGAACTTCGAACTATCTTCGAAGATACTGAAGAAGAAACCACAATCGCATATCATCAGTCTCTGTTCCAGAAGAAGAGATTCCAGACGACACTACTTTGAAAAAGTTCTATCCTAGAGGAATCCCTCGTAAAGTCATAGCATATGCTTCTCCAGATGTTGCCCAAGATGCCACAACATTTCAATCAACATATGTAGAATCACCTTCTCCTACCTCCTCCAGCAAAATAGAAACAGATTCTGACCACGAGGTATCTACTTTCTCAGAAGATTTCTATTCTAAAGCTAGTTCTGATAATTGGAACTGGTACAAAATTAGAATCATTAGATCTGAAAAATAAATAGACATTGCCTCTTGCTCAGAATATGACTTTGTAGAGTTTTTAAAGGAAAGACAACTCTTAGGATCTGTTACAAATAAAGGACCTTATGTTGATAAAATAGTCAGGTTATTTTATGCTAATTTAGAATCTGTTGTAGAAAATACCAACTCAAAGAAATTTGGAAAAGTATATCTCTGTAACATAATGTATTCTTTCACACCTGCTGTTATAAACCAATGTATGGGATTAAATGATGAGGAGAATGATAGAGAAATAGATCATGCAGTGGACAATAGAGATGAAGTAATTAAATATCTCACATAAGGTATAATGCATAAGTGGATCTCTAGATGTCCAGTTTCTAAATTGACAGCCCTGTTTGCCACTCTACACAAAATTGTTATACACAATTGGCTTCCTTCTATGAATGAGTCGATTGTAACTTCAGAACAATCCACCCTGCTGTACAAAATTGGTAAAGGTTTGAGAGTTGATCTGGGCAGAATAATCTTCCATCAAGTTGTTAACTTGACACAAAAAGAATCAACTTCAATCCTACATTTTCCCTCTTTAATATATAAAGTCCTAACTACACAAGGCTTTCAACCTAAGAAGGAGGACATATTAGGGGAAAATCCAGAGTTGTACACAGTAAATAAAGCAGTGTTGAAAACAAAAGAAATAATCATTGATCTATCCTGGAAACTGGAAAGAAGTAGTATAGATGTTGGAAGAAATGTCACCAACATTTCTGACAACACTGAATCAGGACAATCTCCAATGACCACTGAATGGCTGGTGGATCAAATTACAAAAATCAATCACCAAATTTCTGAAGTTGATACTATGAGGGAGGCCCTGGTTCAAGCACGAGACCATCTCCTACTACTGTTTTCTTCACAAAAAAGGAGAAATAATGTTGTTGCTGGTGGTGGTGAAACTGATGGTGGTGAAGATGTTGATGTTGTTGTTGCTGAGGGAGACAGAGAAAATGCTAATACAGGAGGACTGAGGAAGAAGGATAGAAACTGATGTTGATGCAAAACTGAAGTCATATAAAAGTAGAAAGCAGCTGGAAGCTACTACTGATGTATGACATGAAACAGAGATTTGTTGTTGTTGTTGTTAAAATATTGATTGTTGGTTACTGATTGGTTATTGTTTGTTTTGAAAAATTGGGATGTAATTAACAAATATCTGACAATCATTTTGTTTTGGATCATGTAATTAAATGACTATGTTTTAGTATTTCTAATCCTATATGAATGACATATATATGTGATGCTTATATATGTTGTGTTTATATGTCATCACAGGTTAAGGGGGAGCATTAGTATAATCATAGATATTGGGATAACACCCATGACATTTTCATAAGTCACTTGCACAGAATAAATTAGGTTTTGTGAATAAAGACAAAGGGGAATGTTAATGCTGGGTTTGGTGTTGTGACATTTTGCCCAACATATCATTTTTAGTACTAAGGTAAAATCAGTAATGTTGGAACAAATGTCACGACATTCGGACCAACATTCTGTGAAACAATTTTGCCTTACTTCACGGAACTGAAGATCTCGTGGAATTTTCATCATGATAGTAAAGTGACTTGGCAAGGAGTTTTGGAGCTGATGAAAAATATGAGAAGACCAAGTCAAAGTCGTTGCTAAGCTTGGGGAACAAATCCAAGAAGTTAGAGGATCTTGCTCCACAATCTTCTCTAACAAACCTTATCGGCTGCCCACTTTTCCCTCAACCTCTACAACGATTCAATGAGTTGTTCAAGGAAGAACCTCTACAATAAACAGAGAGGCTTCATCAGTGAATCGATATCCAGAAAAGTTAGAAAAAAATATCAAGAGAGTTCTCATATATATTCATCAGAAAACTGGATCACAAGTGTTGCGTGAGCGTGTAGCAACATTTTGTCCAACATTATAATTGATGCCCAGATTCTAGATTAGTTCTTTATTGAAGCAATTGTAATGAGATGTTGTCTATGTCTATTTAGGTAGATTTTTTAGGCAGAAGTCATCTGCGACTTCGCCATTTTTTAATTCCTTTTGTATTATCTTGTAATATTATAAAAGAAGGAATTTATTCAATTGTATATAAATATATACAATACTTTACCCCGAGACCATAGTTTACCCCGAGGCCCCACATGTGGCTTAGGCTCAATTGATGACAATCAATAAACAAAAGGTACCATAGTTACAAGACGGGACAAGTGAATAATTAGGTGTACTATATATGTGTTTCATGCTGTGGAGGACTAGGCAGTACACTGTGATCTTCCAATCAATTTAGAATTTGTGCTTACACGTCTTAATTGATCCAAGTAATCCATTCGTCTCAATTTAAGTGTCTTACTTTTTTTTTTGGTCTATTTCAAAAAAAGTTTTTTTTTTTATATTTAGTAAGTTTTCCAAATTCAAGACAAGTTTAAGACTACAAAATTTAAAAGACTCCACACATTTTTAATTTAAAACCACAAGATTTAAAAGTCTCCATTTATTTCTTAAATTATGTGTCAAGTCAAACTAAGACACTTAAATTTGAACGGGGGAGTAATCGATATTCTTCATTGAATTCCAGATGATTGGGGAATTGCTGTAATTCTTCTTGAATAGCCTTGGATACTTGTTCCTGATCAAATTGTCAATTTTGAGTTTGTCCAGTATAGTTTTCATTGCATTATGAATCGAGTTGTAACCTCCTTTAATTTGCTTATACTAGAAGCACGTATTTTTCTTTTAGAAATTGTTGGTTTTAAATTAGAGTTAACTTGAAGTGGTTAGCAATAACAGATTGATTATTGGGGAAGAGAATAGAGTTAATCTCTTAGGCTATGAATATGACTCATTGTTTTAGAGGAATAGAGGTTAAATCCTATAGGGGGTAGTTCATGACTTTTACATCTTTGAGCCAGGTGATATTCCACGTAAAATTTAATGTCTTCTTTACTTTATTCTGCATTATTTACTCACAATAACTAGTTAGAAATGCAATAAGAACAAAATTCATCAAGTAGTTTTTGTAGGTTAAGCTAGAGTTTAACAAACTTTAAGAGTTCAGGAAAATTAGGTATATGACCTAATTCTCCCTCTTTGCATAAAAAAATATTTATATACACTTTTATCATGAGTTAATCATATATAATATATTTTCACCTCAACCTATACTTGATTGTGGTAAATAATTGTGATTTGGTAAAAAATATCAGGTGTAGATAAATTTCTATCTGTTGGTGAACCATGGACGTTACCTCACCCCGAAAAAATTAATCCCTTGATTATTCTTATTGATGAAAGACATATATATACAAGTTTATAATAGAAAAATATTTTTCCTATTCTACATCTAAATCCCTATTCTATATGGAGACTAACTATACAATTATGGTAATATTACAATACTAATTAAGGTACAAGACTAATACAATAATATACCAAATATACATGTAAGCCGAGATGGGCTACTAAGTCACGGTCTGGACTGATTGGGCCAGTGGGCTTCCTTCGGTAGTGAGCTTCGGACCGGACTGATTGTAATATACATACAATATACTTTGTATATTGTATGTATATTTAACACACACCCGCAGTCATAGCGGACGTTCATCGTACGCTGAGACTGTCTCTAATATCTTCAAAGAGGACCGAGGGAAGACCCTTTGTAAAGATGTCTGCAATTTGATATCTGGAAGGGACATGACAGATGCGTACTTGTCCTCGAGCTACCTTTTCTCGAACAAAGTGAATGTTCATCTCTATATGTTTAGTGCGCTGGTTCTGAACCGGATTACCAGAAAAGTATATGACACTAATATTATCATAATACACCAAGGTAGTTTTCTGAATAGGACAATGGAGCTCTAAAAGAAGATTACGTAACCAACATGATTCAGAAACCACATTGGCTACCCCTCGATACTCGGTCTCTGCACTCGAACGTGAAAGCGTGGATTGACGTTTGGCAGACCATGAGACCAAGTTATTTCCAAGAAACATACAATATCCAGACGTAGAACGCTTGGTGTCGGGACAACCACCCCAATCAGCATCTGTGTATGAGACAAGCGTAGACGTCGACGAGGATACAAATGCAAGCCATATTCAAATGTTCCCTGAATGTACCTAAGAGTGTGTTTTAGCGCATTCATATGTTCAATCCTGGGGGCATACATAAACAAACACGCCTGTTATACGACATAAGTAATATCAAGTCTGGTGAACGTAAGATACTGAAAGGTCTCTGCAAGACTACGATAGCGAGTCGGATACTCATAGAGGAAGCTATATGCATCACCCAACTTGGGTTTAGTATCAACTGGAGTAGAAGTGGACTTACATGATAACATCCCAACCCTCTCAATGATCTCAGCTGCATATTTTTTTTGTGATAAGAACAATACTCTTGTATGACGAGTGACAGCAATCCCCAAAAAATAACTCAATGGCCCCAAGTCTTTCATGGCAAACTTAGAACTGAGCATTGTCATAATAGACTAGCGTAATGCATCAGAAAAAGAAGTCAAGATAATATCATCCACATATAATAGTATATAATCCATAGAAGAACCTTGACGATATATGAATAATGAATTATCAGACCTGTTGTGCGAGAACCAAATAGTCGAAACATAGTCAGCAAACCTCTTATACCAAGCTCGTGGAGACTGCTTAAGCCCATACAATGACTTCTTCAACAAACATACATGATGAGGATATCGAGTATCCCTAAACCACAAGGGCTGATGCATATATACTGTCTCCTTGAGATCACCATATAGAAAAGCATTATTCACGTCTAGCTGATGAATGGGCCATGCTTTCGAAAGAGCCAAGCTGAGCACAGTGTGAATGATAGTCGGCTTGACCACCAGACTAAATGTCTCACCACAATCGACACCAACCTGCTGAGTCTTACCATCACCTACAAGACGAACCTTATGCCTTGCAAAAGAACCGTCAGAATTATCCTTATGAGCAAAAGTCCACATAGACCGAATAATATTAACACCATATGGACGGGGTACCAACTCTCATGTCTTATTATCAATAAGAGCATTATATTCATCGGTCATGTCAATTTTCCAATTTGGGTCATTTAAAGCAGACACATGATTACAGGATAAGGGTGATTTAAGAATATTAAAATTAAAATTAAAATATCTTTTTGATTTAAAAATACCCCGTTAACTTCGGGTGACTGGACCATGACTTGGGGCTGAATTTGGTGAATTTTGAAAATTTTCGGGAGACATGACCAGTGGCGTGACAGTAACTGGGCTTGGCCCAAGATCGAAAGCTTGATGGACATGGCAAACAGTGGACCAGTTCCAGAATTGGGCTGGACTGGCCCAACCTGGAAGTTTTCCTAGTGACGGCACTTGGGTCAGTTTGTTGTGGCAGTGGGTTGGGACCAACGGGCAGTGTGCCCGCTGGAGAGGTTTGGGTGCGGGACATATCTGAAAAATGGTGAATAATATATGGGGATATAGCGTCATCCAAAGCATTATACGAACTAGGCACATGATTATCTACCTTATAAAATAGAAATTGGGACTCATAAAAAATAACATGACGATTAATAATGATTCGTTTAGATGACAAATCAAAGAATTTATAACCACTGTGATTTGACGGATAACCCAAAAATACACAAGGGGTAGAACGGACCTGAAGTTTGTTAATTGTGGTGGACGAAAAGAGTGGATAACACAAGCACCCAAAGACTAAGATGTGTATACGAGGGAACCTTATTATATAAAATTTGAAGAGGGGACGAATATGTCAAACATTTGGAATGAAGAATGTTAAGGATATCAATAGACATTTGTAGAGCATGATGCCAAAAATACGGGGGTACGGAAGCATGAACCAAGAATGTTTGGATAATGTTATTAATGGTACAAATTTTGCATCCGGCTTTTCCATTTTGTGAAGGCGTATGAGGACAAGAAAAATGAAAATTGATTCCATTTTAGCACAAAATTCCCTAAACTCCCAATTTTCATACTTTTTGCCATTATCACATTGGATATTTTTTATTTCTCGTTTGAATTGGGTCAAAGCTCTTAATTTTTGGAAGATATGGAAAAAAACATGAGATTTCTTTGCTATTGGAAACGTCCATAAAAATTTAGAATAATCATCTAAGAATAGAACATAGTAACGATGACCCAATGAACTAAGAACATGAGATGTTCATAAATTGCTATGAATAATATCAAATGACACTGAAGTAGTAGAATTAGAAATGACAACTTAACAATGTTTCCTAAGGAACAAGATTGACAATTCGGAGTACTATGCGTACCCTTACAAGAAATAAGTTTATTTTTATCTAAGACATACAAAATAGACGGCCCCGGATGACCTAGACGAGCATGCCACAAGAAATGAGCAAGAGCTGCAAAAGTGGAAGGCATGGCTTGACGCGGGGAACTGAGACTATGTGTGATTGGATAAAGATCTCCCCTACTGTCACACCTCATGAGAGGACTCCCCGTCTTGAAATCCTTCACAGAAAACCCAAATAGATATAAATCAATAGAAACCCAATTATCAGTGATGAATTTACGAACAGACACCAAATTTTTAATAATTTTTGGGGCATGAAAGGTATTTTTCAAGATAAGTGGTGGATGGGGAGGAGACAAAGTTTTATGACCATAAGCTTAATTGGAATTGAATTGTCATTACCATTAATTATACCACGATTACTGCTCAAATTAGAATAAGACGAGAGAATACCTTGGTCAGATGTCATGTGGGTAGTGACGCCGGTGTCTATATACCAATTCGGGTCTGGTTGAGTTAATCCCAGCGTGTGCATTGCGGCCTCAATATTTGTCGTAGACGGGACGCAAGTGGGCACCTCAGCTGAAAAAGCCTGTTGTGGTCAAGGCCCAAGTAGGCCTGGGGCTTGCCAAGGCCCAACGGGGCGTGACTATTGCTGGCCTATCACTGTATCGTATCACTGCTGCTGCTGGAACTAGGCGAAGCCGTTGTTGGTCCTGGACTGGGCAACGACCCAATTTCTATTTCCAGAGCCCTATTGGGCAGATTGGTTGGCGGGCCACTGGTAGTTGGCCCATGGCCAGTTCGCCGGTGGTCCAGCTGGCCGGGACCCAGTGGCTTGTCCGCCGCCGCCGTTATTTCTGCAACGACCACCACCTTTATTTTTATTCTTGCGATTTTGACCTTTCTTGCCGCCACCGTTGTTACAATTTTGGTTTGAATTGTCATAAAATGTCGAAGAACCATTGGACATGGACATCATGGAAGAGTTAGTGCCAATATCCGCCTTTTTAGCCAAACCGACTTCTTCCAAAGTAAGCATGGATCGGGCCTGATAGAATTCCGGAAGAGGTTTACTTTGACGAATGATCGAAGCAACAATGTTATAGACCTCAGATAAGCCTGCAACCATATGTAGAACGAGATGACTATTAGTAACAGGAGCACCCATGTTGCGAAGTTGATCCGCCAAGTCATTGAGTCGTTTACAATAAGATGAAACGTTAGGAAAATTCGCCATAGCAACTTGAGAAAATTCCTGTTCAAGGGTAACAATGTGGGAAGACTGTTATCCTTGAAGATATCACACAATCGATTCCAAGCAGCCATAGCTGTGGAGTTGGGTTCCATAATCGTCTGTAAGAGGTCAAGGGAGATAGTGACATAAATACACTTGAGAACTTTTACGTCAAGAGTGCCTCATGATTTTGGATCATCCTCTTTAGTGGGCACATCCTCCTCCGTATTAGCAGTCGGAGGGATTATGTGGTGGAGGACTTGATGTGCCATCACATGAATCTTGAATAATTTCGCCCACATCTCATATTTGACGTTTTCTAAGTCAAGAACAATATGAAGAACGCTCTTGATGTTACAAACTATGAGGGCAGGATGAAACGTGTTCTTATCAATCATAGTGAATAGAACAAATTTGGTCAAGAAAGAATTTTTGCCTCAGGTTTAGTGAGTAAACCGAGAGGGAGGAAGGGTAGCTTAATTTGTGTCTCGGGTTCAGTGAAATTCGAGGGGGGGGGGGTTATAACGAAAATTAAGAGAAAAGAGAGAAGCGGAAGCAAGGTAAAAATAACCTAGATTTTTTATACCATGAAAGAATTAATTGTCACGACCCGAACCCGGGCGTGGTAGTGCCTACCGGGCACCTAGTGATACAACATCGAGAAAATCGTGAAACAAAACATAAACATGAAACAAGAGACATGATAAATAAACAGGCCAACCAAAACAGTTGCCTTCTGTATATATACATAAAAACCCGAACAGTTATCATTTTTACAAACTTTGCCCACAGCGATTACTACTGGACCTACAGAAGTGACAACAACTATGGCGGGACGGGGCCCGCCATACCACGAATGTACAAGAACCTCTGGACTCGGGGTAACATGCAAAAGATAATCCTCAGAAGAAGCGGGGCTTCCAACACGCTGACTGTGATCCATGGCGAGGATCCACAACCGATGTACCTCTACTGCGGCGTGACGCGGCCCGGAGGTCGATGCAACAGTACCAAGTATGTGGCGAAAAATCACGTAAATGAAATCATAACGATCTATATAAAGCAGAGACATGTATGATAACCAAACTACGATTCATAACATAAGCGATCATGTCAAGTCGGGGACTCACGCCTCGAGTCATCCGCCGTGCGTGGAACTCCTTCCTCACTGCCGCGATCTAGGTATAAATCATGTGGAATATGTGTCTCGGCCCGTCCTAGGACTCGATAAAGAATCGGGTGGAATACGTGTCTCGGCCCGTCCATGGGACTCGATAAAGAATCGGGTGGAATACGTGTCTCGGCCCGTCCCGGGACTCGATAAAGAATCGGTGGAATCGTGTCTCGGCCCGTCCGTGGGACTCGATAAAGAATCATACATAACAAATCAGCCCTCCATCGAGACGCGGTGGTATAGAAATACAATACTTGCACAACAAGGCTATCACACGCAAACATAGACAAGTTACACACAACTCGAAGTACTTCCATTTTATGCCGAAGGCCAGGTTCTAACCCCCAAAGTATTACGTACGTTAAGTTCTTTTAACAGATCCATTTCTTTCACAAAAGTCACACAATACGTAGTATAAAAATAGAGTGACTATCTTTTTAAGTAAACCAAAACACTTCCCTTTGTAAAATCAAGTAACAACATTATTTTCCAAACGTTCAAGTTTGCCTAATTTCAAATGCTCAAGTTTCTTATTTTAGAAAGGTTTCATAACTCATAGTCTTAATCTCTTTTAAAACAATTGAGTAACATATGTCTTATCGTGAGTAGTTTATTCTTGTTTATAATAATCTTGCTACTGACCATGATCTAGGAAATGTAATACCATTTTGTCTTATCTTAGCTTATGCGGATGGAGGTTTCTGATTTTAATAACAATTAGTTATTTGTCAATACATTTTCCTTTATTAGCAGCTGCGATGGTTTGTTCGACACTTATTCTCATTTCCGAAATCAGTAAAACATTATTCTTTTAAAACCAACTACTCATTACTTGCGAATGAGGTTTTTACAACATTTTAACAAAATTCATAACAAGTCAAACTAAGTCAAGTCTCTTATCTTTCAAGATCAAGTCTCTTAACTTTCAAAATCAAGTCGTTTATAAGTCAAGTCTCTTATCTTTCAAGATCAAGTCTCTTAACTTTCTACAATCAATAAACCATTCTTTTACTACGTAAAGTCGTTATAACTAACTTCCCATAAAGCTATTATAACACCCTATGTTTTAAACCAACCAAATCACTTAGCACACGTATGCGTCACCGCACTACATAGTTCACAACAATCATGCTAGAAAAGATAGGAAGAGGTTCACATACCTCGCGACGATTATCGACAAATAGCAAAACGCTCCAAGTACTTGAACCCGTCGGCTACCCCAAGCCAAGTAGATCACGCCACACGTAGTACTCCACTCCTAAAATGGTCATAGTACTTCTATCAAACCTTACTCACCATGGAAGACTTATACCAATAAAAGCCCTCTAATTCTACGGAAAATTCAAAGACTTCCCGCTTTTACTCACTTTTCCATCTTTTTCCAAGGCGAATAACAGTAATATATATACCATATATATATAAGGCGTAATAATTAAACAACATAAAGAAGGTGATTACACGCTAAAACGATAACGAGGTTTACTATCACGCCTCCATAATAAAAATAAGTAAAAGAAGGGGATTACGCTGGCCGTGCGCGGTTTACTATCACGCCATGTAACAATACAATAATTAAAAAGGGATCACACGCCAAGCGGAACGCGATTTAACAATCTTCCCTTAACGAAATGTAAATGCGATCCAAAGTAAATACTGTCCAAAGTAAATACAGTCCAAAGTAAATACAGTCCAAAGTAAATACAATCCTTAAGTTGGGGTCCTTGGCCAACTTTGTCCATTTTACTTATCCAATTACGCATTAGTCATCCAACTTATATTTCCATTCTTAATATAAGTTATAGTTACTTTGTTATTAGCTTCTTAGCAAGTAAGATACGTTTTTACCATTTTAATGGCTAACGGCCAATCCTTTCTTTTTATCAAGTTAACAAGATCCAACTCTTCCAAACTTTACTCCATGTATTATATACTCCATAATATACTTATAATATATGTATAATGACCAATTCACAAGGAGGTTAAGATTTACTACCTCAAATAGCCCAAAATCTATCCAAGAACTTAATGTCGCTCCAAGCAAGTCTTAGCTCCAAATCTTTACGTTCCAATCCGCTACAAGCAACCCATAGAAGCTCCTAACCAACTTCTCTTCAAGATTGACTCAAAAAGTGAAGAACACTTAGGGTTTTTGTTCATGGAGCTCTCGGCCAAGGTGAAGTTTAGAGGTTAGGGGTGTGAAATCTTTTCCAACTCTTGGTACACAATCTTCCTAACACCTTAGGGAAGAACACTTGAGAGTTTAAGAATTGTTGGACAAATTTAGCTCAAGAAAAGGGCTCAAAAACGAGAGCAAGGTCAAGAGAGAAGGGAGGGAATTTCTTGTCTTGAAATGGTTAAGTGTGGGAGATTTCATCAACTAGTAGTGCATATATAGGACAACCAAGGGATAGGATGAAGGCAAGTGTGTGGTTGAGATTGGGGACAAGTGTGTGTGGGCCACAAGCCACTTGTCCAACTAAAAATATCTTGCGAAAAGAGGCCACTTGTTAGCAAATTTCGGCCATGAGGCCACCTAGGGGGTGACACGTGTCGCCCTCCTATTCGTCCAAAATATTTCATCTCCCGAAAATATCCATAATGGCCAAAATCTCGAAAACAAAGTGGGCCCCACAAAACCGTAAATTTCTCCCGTGGGCCCCACGTGACCGATTCCGGAAATAAAATTCCATAATTCTAATATAATTCAAGAAGCCCAAATACCAAATCTGGGAATCCAATTCCCATCAACGAACCTTTTTCCTTCACGAAATCCGGAAACTTTTCCGTCGAAAAATCACATCTTTCTTTCTTTCCAAAATTTTTGTCGTATTCTCGTACGCACGTCCTCACATACATACCCTGGAACTACGGGGTATAACATTAATTCCTTAATTATTCTTATTGATGAAAGACATATATATACAAGTTACAATAGAAAAATCTTTTTCCTATTCTACATCTAAATCCCTATTCTATATGGAGACTAACTATACAATTATGGTAATATTATAATATTAATTAAGGTACAAGACTAATTCAATAATATACCAAATATACATGTAAGCCGAGATGGGCTACTAAGTCACGGTCTGGACTGATTGGGCCAGTGGGCTTCCTTCGGTAGTGAGCTTCGGACCGGAATGATTGTATGATTTGTATATTGTACGTATATTTAACACTCCCCTTATTAAATCTTGGCAGATACGCAAGCGGAAGAAAAAGATATAAAATATACAAAGTTTTCTTATTTTACTTTATACAGAATATATTTATTTATTGGAGTCCTAGACGAGTAGACAAATAGTAAATGCATAAAATATAAAATTCTAGTCGAACAAGAAGAGACCTAAGTCGATGAGGATTTTGAGTTGATACCTTCTTGTAACTGAAGGTGGCTCGCGCACCTTGAGTTTGTCACACAAAAGTGAAAACGAGCCTTCGAAATATGCTTAGTGAATATGTTTGTCCCACTTGATCCTTTAAAAAGAGAAAATGAACCATGAGATCATATCGCGCAACCTTATTCAGAACAAAATGAAATTCAAGTTCCATGTTTTGTGCCTGAGTGAAATATGGGATTGATAGAGAAATAAGGAACACCAATATTATCACACCATAAGATGGGAGCCCGGGAAAGTGAGACGTCAAGCTCAAAGAGAAGAGATTGCATCTATGTTAGCTTGGCAATGGCGTCAACTAAGGCCTTATATTCAAATTTAATAAATGATCGAGCTATCGACTATCGTTTGCTTCTTTTTAGAGAACCAACAGATCAAAGATGTACCAAAATATACAGCATAACAACTGGTCGACTTACAATCTTCAATGTTGTCAACCCAATCATAATCGGTGAAGTTTTGTAAAGTGACACAGAGAACTCATGAGATGAAGAACGAAAAGAGCTTAAAGTGTTGAAGATAGCGGAGAATACGCTAAACTACAACTCAATGGTTCAAAGAGGGACTATGCATGTAATGAAAGACCGTATTGACCACATGGAGATATTTGACTGAGTCAATGTCAAGTATTGTTGCCCCCAACAATTTGACGATACAAGCCAGCAAGTTGTCACCTTTATAAAATTTTGCATTGTTTTCCATAGGAGAAGCGAGTGACTTGCAAGTAAGCATACCTGCCTTGGACATAATGTTGTGAATACATTGGTGTTGAGAAATTCAAATTCCATCAAACGTGCGACAAAATTGCACTCTACGAAAAGAGTATAGTGGCCCTAGATCACGAATTGAAAAGGTATTGCCCAGCCTTAAAAAGACGCACTTATATTCGGAGCTTCAAACGGCTAAGTGATGTTACAAGCATGCAACCAAAGCTTTAGAAATAAGAATCTAAACAAGTCTTATTTCGGTTTGTAGTGGTATGCAAAGGATGTGTGGCTACGAGTTCGGAACCTAAATGACTCAAAAAAAAGGGAAAGCAATCAAAGTACTGGATTTAAAAAATTGACAAAAAGGACTTTTAATGCACCTAATTGACAAAGCTATTCCCATTAGGCTGCTTTCTCGAGCCGGGGTCTCTTGAAAAGAGACAAGAGAGACAAGGACTACCCCTTTTGGGTTAGTGGAGTCCTTGGTGCTTTCCATGGACTATTAAGAGTGAAAAGGGAAGAGGGTATTAGCATCTCTCTTTTTATACCGTTCGTGCCCCATATCCTTTCTCAAAAAAGTATTTTTAATGCACTTCTTTTTTATGGGGTGATTAGGCTAACGCCCCCCCCCCCCCCCTCCCCCTTTGAAATTTGCAACCCGAGCTTTAAAGAATATAAAAAAATAAAAATAAAAATATTTGAATAACGCACTAAAGAAATTAAATGTGTCATGCAAGCCCAATTTTTTTATCCATTAACAAGTTGAGAACTACCACAACTGTCTCATTTAAAAATTGTGGAGTACTATCTTTTAAGTTAGATATTACTTTCTCTCTTCCAATTTATGTGATATTTTTCGTTTTTCGAGATTCAAACTACATGAATTTGACCAGTAATTTAAGGTGTATTTTTTTCATCATAAAAATTTAAAAAAATTCTTAAAAAAGAAAGGGGTGTGGGTGGGGGTGGGTGGGTGGTGAACTGGTGATGGAGTAGTGTCACTTGTGTGACTTGTTCATTGGGGAAGTCATTTTCCTTATTTTTAAAGAATTTGTTTTCCAAAAAAAAATTGATTTTCAAATTTTTTTATCAAACGAACATGAAAAAATTGAAAAACAATTTTTTCTCCGGAACACACCCTTTGTGTAACTTATTTGAAATTGGCGCAGCTGCACATTTGTACATGAAAGAATTAATCCCTTGATTATTCTTATTGATGAAAGACATATATATACAAGTTACAATAGGAGAATCTTATTCCTACTTTACATCTAAATCTCTATTCTATAAGGAGACTAACTATACAATTATGGTAATATTATAATAGTAATTAAGGTACAAGACTAATTTTAATAAATACCAAATATACATAATCTGGAACACTGTTCACGGGCAAGGGCCGCGGCGCTGGACTCTATTTAACACACCCCCGCAGTCATAGCGGGCGGTCTTCGTACGCTGAGACTGTCTCTAAATCTTCAAAAAGGATCGAGGGAAGACCATTTGTAAAGATGTCTACAATCTGATATCTGGAAGGGACATGGCAGACGTGTATTTGTCCTTTAGCTATCTTCTCTCGAACAAAGTGAATATCCATCTCTATGTGTTTAGTACGATGGTGCTGAACTGGATTACCAGAAAGGTAGATGCCACTTATATTATCACAATATACCAAGGTAGCCTTCTCAATAGGACAATGAAACTCTAAAAGTAGATTTCGTAACCAACATGACTTAGAAACCACATTGGCTACTGATGCGCGGTAAGATGCACACACTTTAAACGCAAGTGCACGTTATCGTGACAAGTAGTATAGTCTTGATAAGACCGAATATCGTCCTCAAGGATTAGGGTTCAATTACCAACTATCTATTTTTTGGTATCTATTTGGTAAATTGATATTTAGATTTGTTGATTATAACTAAGAATTATAAAAGCTATTTTAACTATAAAGGTTTACTTCAGTGATGATGAGAATAGGGCTTCCATGTATCCTTACTATCCGCTTATGCTACTTACTAATGCATTAACTTATGGTATTCTTCTTTTGGAGAAAGCGGGTTTCTGAAATCGTTTTATACTCCGTTAGGTTATATAAACACTCAACCCGATGTCGCGCTTACCTACCTTTCGGTGATAAGAATAACTTTATAGGAGGATTAAGAACAAAACCTAGTTGGCCGTAACGCACAATGCGCAAAATTAGGGTTGTTAAGCCTCTCATCAACGCTTACATAAATAATTGAGGTATTTTCATCCCCAATCCAAGAATGTCTACCCAACTTACAAGATATTCACAATCCCCTTTCGAATCGATTAGAAATCATATAGTGATAATTAGTTGTCAATTAATTACCAAGAATTCAACTCAATTATTGGATAGATCTCACAATAAGAAAAATAACCATAAGCATGCATTAATTTATAACATAAGTTTCTAGCAATTCAACATGGAAAGCCCTATAAGAGAATTAGTTCCTAGCCATTGTCATGACAAGAACTAATTTCATGTTCATCATACAAAATAGAAATAAAGAACAAGAAAGGGAAAAGAAATTACTAAACTAATAGTATCTCCAAGCAAAAGTCTTGTGTTGTGCAAGAAGGGGAACCCTCAAAAACTGCCTAGGGTTCTCCTTTTATAGGCTGAAAACCGCCTCCCTCTTTTCCTTCAGGCCTGGCCCAGAATTTCGTCAAAAGACCTAATTTTTCCGCGTCGGCGCCGTGGCGCCGGAAGTTCTGCAATCCGTCGGGTGTTTTGGCGCGCCTCGATATCTCTGCATGCGAGGCGCCACTGCATCTTCTGTAGCTCTAGGATGTTTAGCGCCGCGCCTGCATCTGCTGTCGAGCGCCGCGTGCCAGTCTTCTGTAGCCTCTCTGAATAGTGGGCGGCGCGCTTTTGGCTGCGAGGCGCCAGTGCGATTTCACCCGCTCGCCACTTTCTCTGTTTTCATCTCACTCTCTCTTGCCCTCTTTTTGCTCCTTTTCCGCTATTTGGCCATTTTAACCATTTTGACTCAAAAGAAAGAAAAACTATCCTAATATGACACTTATATGTGCAAAACGGGACAAAAGACTAACTAAAACTGACTCAAAAGGTGTATATAAAATACACCGATCAAATACCCCCCAAACTTAACCTTTGCTCGCCCTCAAGCAAAGATAGAAAGAAATAAAATAAAAGACTCAAAGAACGAAAAATAAAAGACTCACTGCCATTGATCACTTTTGCTGCATAAGTGTTAACTAGAAAAACATGAAGGTTAGCAGAATAATATGCAGGAACATATAGCATGAAATTTCAGCACATTAAGCTAGATATTTTGCAAACTCATATTCATCATGCTTAATGGAAGTCAATATACTAAATCATACATCTAAATTCAAGAATTCCTATGGCATGCTTACTTGCTATTCTCCACTAATTCTGGATATGCATAAAAGAGATCTTCAGGACTTTTAAGGGTTGTAATGTAGGCTTAGGTATAGGTAGGTAAAAATAGGCAATTTAGGCTCATTTCGTGTACCATAAGCTCTTTTAGCTTTTCAATATTTCCTTTTTCTTTTGTTCTTTCCTTCACTGATTCTATCTTTTCCTCTTTAGTTTTGGGAGAGTGAAGTATATAATAATGACAAGCACCCCAAACTTAGGCTTTTGCCTATTTCTTATTACTTTTGTATTGGGGTGCAAATGACTTATTCACTCTTTTTGTCTCTTTTTAACACAATGTATTCCACTATTTCCTATTTTCACTTATGGTACAATTTGTGGGAATATAGGGTGTCAAAGAAGTTTCAAATTTAGGCTCGATGGGTGACTATGGATATTTTTAAAGTGCGGGATAGAAAAGAATGGTAAGAATTGGCTATCAAAGAAATGTCAGTCATCTCCTAACACGTATCCTAACTATTTCGCCTCGAATAGCAAGAAATCATAACACATAAGTATTTATCATTTAACATGCATAACTCAAGCAAGAGACTCCAAATAGGCAGATTCTGAGTTTTGGCATATCTAACATAGGTGTTTAGATAGTTGCTTCAATTCCGTTACATTATTCCACCTTACTTCACTAGGTGTTTCTAGCAACTACAGCATACATGATCTTTGACAGACAATTATGACTCAAAAAGAAAAAAAAAATTGGTGACTCCAAAATAAACATAAAAACAATCAAAAAGACTTAAGTAAAACATAACATGACACAAAGAAAATAAAACACAAATAAAACACCCCCAAACTTAAATCACACATTGTCCCCAATGTGTGTAGACTAAAAGACAATAAAAGAAATAAGACACTTACAAACTTTGGTTAACATGGTGGTGGTGGCGGTGGATAATACTTTGAATTCTGTGAGGGGAGGAGCATTCTTGGTGTTTTGATTTGGCGATAGGGCCTTCGGATCAGGGTGTCTTCCAGAATTCATATTTTCCGTTGTGGCGCTTGCGACCATTTCGGCGCGCGGCTGATCTTCTGTGCTCGCCGGGACTTCTGCGTCGCGGCCACATTCTGAGAGCGCGGCGCTAAACTTGGCATATTTTTGATTTACGCGCGCTCGCTCTAGCGGCGCTAAACCTGCGCTGTTCGCTTAACGTGGCGCGCGGCCTGCTCGGCGCGCATGGCCTACCCGCTTTTCGAAATGCGGCTTTTCTTGATTTTTCACCTTGATTTATTTCTGTACCTCTCAATCACAGCACAAACACAAGAATCCAAGACCGTGAGATTGTTCTAGACAAAATAAAATAAACTAAAGACAGAAATTAAAATAACATAATTGAAAACGTTGGGTTGTCTCCAACAAGCGTTGTCTTTAACGTCTTTTAGCGGATGCAATTAAGTGCGAGTGCTCATTGGACCGCCTGCGAACTACTTGCAATTCGCAGATTTATTGCTATAGGTCTCAATTTCCCTATAACTATTTGCTCGACCAAGAACCTTAAGCATACAATTATCCCCAGTACACAAGGCGGGCTTGTCTTTTATGCTTTTATAACGTAGGAATCAGTGAAATTCTCTACATCTCTCAACTCTGGGGTACCGCTGGCGGTATGGGCTTCCTAATTGGGGATCACCGTGATAGCTAGTGGTGGTTCTTACGTAATAGGTGCAAGAAAAGGATTTCTCTGAGTCGAAGGTAAATAATTGGATCTCTGCAATCTTTTCCTTTTCTACACCAACTATCTCACGATTCCTCAATAGTTGGGTTTGGTTCGTGCTCCTCAAATTGTTGTTATTGTTAAAAATGATGCGAGTTCTCCTATTTGCGATTCGGCTTCTTTATGGCCAATCTCATTTAGTCCGTGCGCTTGATACTTAGTGAGACTGAGTATGACTTCTCGCAATTCCTCTCTCTCTTCCTCTATGGTTGGAGCTCGATCATATTGACAGCAGAAATCCATGTCTTGAGGATCCCTGAGATGCATCAAAACCAACCCCGGATCACGGCACCCTTGTTTTCACACAATAAATACATAAAACGAAAAAGAATAAAATAAAATAGAATAAATAAAAACATATAAAAATTAACAAAGAGTAAAAACCAAATTAGAAATTAAAAATAGATAAATTTGATATTGAACTATGCCTAATCCACGGCAACGGCGCCAAAAACTTGATGCGCGGTAAGATGCACACACTTTAAACGCAAGTGCACGTTATCGTGACAAGTAGTATAGTCTTGATAATACCGAATATCGTCCTCAAGGATTAGGGTTCAATTACCAACTATCTATTTTTTGGTATCTATTTGGTAAATTGATATTTAGATTTGTTGATTATAACTAAGAATTATAAAAGCTATTTTAACTATAAAGGTTTACTTCAGTGATGATGAGAATAGGGCTTCCATGTATCCTTACTATCCGCTTATGCTACTTACTAATGCATTAACTTATGGTATTCTTCTTTTGGAGAAAGCAGGTTTACGAAATCGTTTTATACTCCCGTTAGGGTTATATAAACACTCAACCCCACTATCGCACCTTACCTACCTTTCGGTGATAAGGATAACTTTATAGGAGGATTAAGAACAAAAACCTAGTTGACCGTCACGCACAATGCGCAAAATTAGGGTTGTTAAGCCTCTCATCAACGCTACATAAATAATTGAGGTATTTTCATCCCCAATCTAAGAATGTCTACCCAACTTACAACATATTCACAATCCCCCTTTCGGAATCTGATTATAAATCATATAGTGATAATTAGTTGTCAATTAATTACCAAGAATTCAACTCAATTATTGGATAGATCTCACAATAAGAAAAATAACCATAAGAATGCATTAATTTATAACATAAGTTTCTAGCAATTCAACATGGAAAGCCCTATAAGAGAATTAGTTCCTAGTCATTGTCATGACAAGAACTAATTCCATGTTCATCATACAAAATAGAAATAAAGAACAAGAAAGGGAAAAGAAATTACTAAACTAATGGTATCCAATCTCCAAGCAAAAGTCTTGTGTTGTGCAAGAAGGAACCTTAAAAAGCGCCTAGGGTTCTCCTTTTATATGAAAACCGCCTCCTCTTTTCTTCAGCTGACCGAATTTCGTCAAAAGACCTAATTTTTCAGCGTCGCGCGCGCCTGCGACAGCGCGCGCTGGCCGGAAGTTCTGCAATCGTCGGGTGTTTTGGCACCGCGCCACGATATCTCCTGTCGGCGCGCGCGCTGCATCTTCTGTAGCTCGCCGGATGTTTAAGCGCGCGGCCTGCATCTCGAGAAGCGCGCGTGCCGAGTCTTATGTAGCCTCTACGAATAGTGGCGCGCGCCCGCTTTTAGTGCGAGGCGCCGCGCTGATGCAGATTTCACCCTCGTTCGCCACTTTCTCTGTTTTCAGCTCTGGCATCTCCTCTTTTGCCCTCTTTTTGCTCCTTTTCCGCCATTTGACCATTTTAACCATTTTGACTCAAAAGAAAGAAAAACTATCCTAATACGGCACTTATATGTGCAAAACGGGACAAAAGACTAACTAAAACTGACTCAAAAGGTGTATATAAAATACACCGATCAGCTACCCCTCGATACTCGGCCTCTGCACTTGAACGTGAAAGCGTTGATTGACGTTTGTCAGACCATGAGACCAAATTATTATCTAAAAACATGCAATAGTCAGACGTAGACCATCTGGTGTCAGGACAACCACCCCAATCGACATCTGTATAGGAGACTAGTATAGACGTCGACGAAGGATACAAATGCAAGTCATACTCAAATTTTCCCTGAATGTACCTAAGAATGTGTTTGAGCGCATTCATATGTTCAACTCGGGAATCGTGCATAAACAAACACACTTGTTGTACGACATATATAATATCAGGTCGCGTGAATGTTAGATACTGAAGGGCGCCTGCAAGACTACGATAACGGGTCGATCCTCATAGGGAGAGCCAGCTGCAGCATCCAACTTGGGTTTAGTATCAACTGGAGTAGAAGTGGACTTACATGATAATATCACATCCCTCTCAATGATCTCTGCTTCATACTTCCTCTGTGATAAGAACAATCCACCTGCATGACGAGTTACAGCAATCCCTAAAAAGTAACTCAATAGGCCCAAGTCCTTCATGGCAAACTCAGAACTGAGCCATAATAGACTTTCGCAAAGCATCAGAAGGCAGTCAAGATAATATCATCAACATATAATAGATTATAAGACATGGAAGATCCATGATGGTATATGAATAATGAGTTATCAGATCTGACGTGAGAGAAACCCATAGTCGAAACATAGTCAACAAACCTCTTATATAACATGCCCGTGGAGACTGCTTAAGCCCATACAAGGACTTCCTTTATAAACATACATGATTAGGATATCTAGTATCCCTAAACCCTAAGGGCTGATGCATATATACTGTCTCAGGAAGATCGTCATGTAGGAAATCATTCTTCACATCTAGCTGATGAATGAGCCATGATTTCGAAAGAGTCAAGCTGAGCACAGTACGAATAGTAGTCGGCTTGACCACCGGGATAAATATCTAACCAAAATTTACGCCAACCTGCTGAGTCTTACCATCACCTACAAGTCGAGCCTTATGCCTTGCAAACGAACCGTCAGAATATTTCTTATGAGCAAAAAATTCACATAGACCGAATAATATTAATCCTAGATGGATGGGGCACCAACTCCCACGTCTTATTATCAATAAGAGCATTATATTCATCGGTCATGATAATTTTACAATTGAGGTCATTTAAGGCAGACACGGAATTACAGGGTAAAGGTGACTTAAGAACATTAGAATTTAAATTAAAATATCTTTTCGGTTTAAAAATACTCCTTTGACTGCGAGTGATTGGACCATGACTCTGGGCTGAATTGGGTAAATTTTGGGAATTTTTAGAAATTTTCGTCGAAGTCGCCGCGGCGCCTGATGAACAGTGCTCTCTGGAATTTTGACGTCGCGGTGCTGACGACGGGACTAAATCACCCTGGCTACTGGACGACTGGCGCGGCGGCGCTGGAGACGAATTGTGGGACAACTTGAAAAATGACGGAGAATATAGGGGGGAGATATCATCATTCAAAAAATCAATGAACTAGGCATGAATTGTTCTACTTTAGAAAAGGGGAATTGGGACTCATCAAAGTTAACATGACGACTAATGATGATTCGTTTAGAGGACAAATCATAGCATTTATAACCACGGTGATTTGACAGATAACCCAAAAACACACAAGGAGTAGAACGAGCCTGAAGTTTGCTGATTGTGTTGGATGGAAATAGTGTATAACATAAACATTCAAAAACCCTAAGATGAGAATACGAAGGAGTTTTATTGTATAGAACTTGAAGGGGGATGAATATGTCAAACCTTTGAAAGAAAGAATGTTAAGAATATCGGTAGCCATTTGGAGAGCATGATGCCAAAAATATGAGAGTACGGAAGCATGAACCAAGAAAGTTCGGATAATATTATTAATGGTACGAATTTTACGTCCGGCTTTCCTATTTTGTGAAGATGTATGAGGACAAGAAAAACGAAAATTAATTCCATTATTAGCACAAAATTTCTGAAACTCCCCATTGTCATATTCTTTGTCATTATCACATTGAATTTCGTTCGAATTGAGTTTTAATGAAAGCTCTAAATTTCTGGAAGATGAAAAAAACTTGAGATTTCTTCGCTGTTGGAAACGTCCTTAAAATTTTAGAATAATCATATAAAAATATAACATAATAACGGTGACCCAAAGAACTAAGAACATGATATGTTCATAGATCGCTATGAATAATATCAAATGTCATTGAAGTAGTAGAAGTAGAGGCGACAATTGGCAACTTAACAATTTTTCCTAAGGAACAAGATTGACAATTCGGAGTACTATGCGTACCCTGACACGAAATCAATTTTTTTTTTTATCTAAGACAGACAAAATAGACGGTCCTAGATGACCTAGACGAGCATGCCATAAGGAAGGAGTATTACTTCGGAAGATGATGTCTAAGGATACTTACCGTGTCTTGAATGTATTTCCTTTACCGAGGATACTATTAGTGTAGGCATAGAGGTGACAATACCTTTTGTGATGTCCTACTATGACTATACATCACTACAAAAAAAAGGCCTACGGTGACGGTTAAAAATCGTCACGAAAGGGATTTTATGACGGTTTTGCTAAGTGTCACGGTAGGCACTGCCACAAATTCGTGACGGTTGTTGTGACGGTTATAAACCTTCACAAATTGTGGTGTTTGACTTTGACTATTTCCCTCTTTTTTTATTTTTTTCCGCGAATTTTATTAATTTAATAATATTTTGTTGAGGAAAATTTTAAATAAATTTTATTTAAATTGGCGGGAAAATTAATTTTGGCAAATTTTTTAATATTTTTATTTTAATTTATTAAATAAAAATAAATTTGAATTGTAAGCATATCGTAAATAAAATGTTACCCACATAATGAAATTATTCTAATACATTAAATTGAAACATTACAAATTGTTTTAAAAAACAACTAATGTCATCATCAAATACAACAAAAAAGAACATAATATTGTTTTAACTTCAAAAACAACAAATATTGTCTAAATCATCATAACAATGACATAATTTATGCAACACAGAGAATCTTTAAAATATGTTGCACCCACTCGATCCGAACTTCATCAAGGTCATGCTGCGAAAAACATTCTTTTCCATTGTACTGTAAAACACAATAGAGATCAGTTAAATTTTCTAATCATAACTAAGTCATTATAGACAAATACATAAATAAAAATAATGTTAGATACTTACATTGTTATGAAGCAAAAACAAATCATGCATTAGATCTATAATGACACACATCATATAGTAACCACACTCGTATCCATAAGATTGTTATGGTACCTTAAAATAAAATTAACCAAAACATTAACTTACACACAAATTTAAAACTTTCATTACTTACCTTGGGAAGTTGAGCTGCACCTTTTGCAATTTATGCTTTACTCCAAGTTTACATAGAAGTATTCTGCATTCCCCAAGCTTGCATCTGCCGCCAAACAAAATAAATGACATAAGTAGGATAAATAACAAATGAAAGAAGATTTACAAATAAGTGGCACAGATAGGATAATTAAATAATGAAAGAGGATTTAAAGTCACCATTCAGCGCATCCACTTGTATCCTATCAATAGTTAAATGTATTTAAAACATTATGAGAACACCATCATCAGGACATGAAACTAATATGTTATGATGACAGCCATGACCATTATCATACCAGAATTTAAATCAAGACTTATAGTTCACACACATAGAGCACGGAAACGAGGAATCTGGAACTTCATTAATCCAAGTTCAAGAACTTAATAGTCTGACAATTTCAGGAAGCAAAAGAATATAGTGGCTTACCCAGCTTTTAGAAGCATATCCCACCCTGTAAACTTTTCACCATTGCTTGTACAGAGGCAGGAAACAGTTATTGCCAACTGCATTCAGATAATTATTTCAGGGGCAAACTAAACAACAATCAAGGTAGTACACCAGAAAAAAGACAGAAGGATAGTTTGAAAAATAAGTGCATAAAACCAAACCAAAAGAAAACGGAAAGATAAAAAAACAAATTCAAATATTTGGAAATATAAAAACCAATTAACCGGGTTTTTTCTCTACAAGAGACAGGATCCATCACTAAATCATAGATGCCACAAAAGGCAGTTGAAACTGCAAAAGGCGAAGGATGGGTAAACTACCTTGTCAAAGGTGGTTTCGCTCATCCCTATCTTATGAGCCTCATATACCATAGCTTCCAAGAAGATTTTACTCAGTTTGGAGCTGCTTCTCATCACCTACGGGAAACAAAATATTATACATATTGAATGCACTATGATACAGTGCATAAGAGAAAAAAATCCTTATCAGCTTGTCCTCTTATATCCAGTGAAAGCATAGCTAGCACCTAGTCATTACATCATTATAGTTCAACTATAATTTAGAGAAGAAAAGAGCTAGTCATAACACTATTGCATAAAGAAGATCATTGACATACAAGAATACTCCCATTCTTCTAGCAATTAGTAGGATTATAATCCAACGGAGATATCCATTTAGATACCTGTAGACTTTTAAGGGAGCAGAGAGAAAAAAGTTGACTATCTTTTACACTGGCCCCTCTACCTACCCAAATAAAGTGGAATTGCTAATAGAGGATTCATATTGTAGAGCTCCACTAGTTTGAGATGCAAAGAACAGGCAAAACAACAAAGGGAGAAAAAAGTGGGTCTTTGGTCGTTATTGACAAAATGTGTCGCCATTAGCTTGAATGCATATTTAAGTTACACCAAAGGGTGTTGCTTTAGGACTCACTTGGATACCCGTGTTCGATTCTCGGCTGGGGGTTGTATTTGTGGTGATTAATATTGCATAACTAGTAGTCTAGTAGTAGAATAGTACAGTGTCACAGTTCAGACTAGGGTTCGAATCCCAATTGATGCATTTAATTTTTTCTCTTTTTTGAACCATATCAAAAAGGGCGACTACAGTCAGTCGCCCTTTTTGAGATCCATCAAAAAGGGCGACTGTCGTCCTCTTTGGTCCTTATCAAAGGGGGCGACTTAAAAAATCGTCATTCTTGATCTAAGACAACGGACGTAATAAGACGACTTGAAGGACGATTAAAAAATCGCCCCCTTTGATCTAAGGGGGCGATTTCACCCAAAAAGGACGACTGTAATCGCCCTCTTTGAACCGATTTGTTGTAGTGCAACATCTGCCATTTTGACAAGCATTTTACCTGAAACATGGAGCAAGACAGATAAATAATCTGAATCAAACCGCTAGGGATGGGAGACCTATATGTTTTACTATGTTAACAACATCCCACAAGTTTAAGAGCATTCAAAGGACATTTTGGTACATTGCAGATCTTTAGTTTAAAACATCAAGATTTAGAATTCTTCTAAGCTTCTTAAACCCGACGCCCAAACAAACTAAGACACATAAAATGAAATGTAGAGAGTAATATAACAAGCAAGAGTTGACTCCTTTGACCGCAATTAAGCCACTCAGGACAAGATCCATGAAATGAATAAGAAGGACCAAGACTGCGGTACATTCTAATCCTCTTCCTCAAAATAGATAATGAACTAATGTTGTTTTATGACAATGTGAATAATCAAGAGGCTGCCGGAAAAAAAGAACCTACAGCTCCCTAGTCTTAGAATAGCTATCACTGTTTAAGGAGCTAGTATAACTTTTTTGTGATCTCAATTGTAATATCCTTGTACTATCTTTTGCATCTCCTTGATGCCTTCTATGAAATCATTACTTCATCAAAAAAAAAAAAATCCACCTCGGTTGCTCTTTCAATGAAAACATGGCAACCCCTGAAACACCAAAGTTAACACCAAAAGAACTTAGAAAATAGCACAGTTGATTATAAGAAGAATGAAACCTATCAAATTAGCATGCATGATTGGCACATATCTAGTGTATCAACTTCTTGTTGGATGTGACTACTGGGTTGAATTCAGGCTACAATTTCTAGACACTAGTTCTTTTGATTTTACATTGGTATGCATCTCAGAAGGCATCTTTTTGAACTCGTAATACCCCTATTTGAACTCAATTAGTGAACGAATATGGGGAGGTGGAGGTGGGGGAAGAAGAGGTCAATCATCTATTGCTGAAACATATACCACAAGTTTAAGAAATGTCACACCAGGAGATAGCCGCAAAGATGTAGACAACATTCCATCTGATACAGAATGTGTATTTCCTTCCAATGGAATAACAAGTATTTCCTTCCTGCCATTAATCTCTACATATTTTGAAATTTAGCTCTCACCTGCTGCAGCTGAATTGGGAGTTAAAAGCAATTTCTTAGCACGATAATCTGCAAGTTCTGCAGCTCGCCTACATATTTCTAGTGCACGGCGTGCATCACCTAATGATAACAGTCTTGTCGGTATCAAGACCTTAATTGTGTGAACCATCTTAAGAAAGCTTATAAATAGTCTAACATTAATAGCTTATGCTTGTCTGATACACGGATGGTTCTATATTAGGAAAGAAATGTTTTAGATAGGATATTAAGGAGGAATAACTTGTATATTTTGACAAGCTCATAACTAATGATAACTTGTAATGATAATACAAGATAATGTTTTAGATAGGATATTAATAGAGGAAACAAGTCCATTCAATGTAACCTTCCACAACACATTTAACTTAAACCCAACTAATATCAATATGATGCAATAAAGTCTGGGCTTCTACTAGCAAATGCTATCTGGAAATGTTTTAAGTTTTGATTTTGTATATAATACATTAAGTAGCATAGTAGGTAGAGGGCTGACAGTAGGCAAAACTGATTCAACATTGATGAAGGTAGGCTCCCCGTGGAGAAATTGTACCTGTTTCGATGGCAACGGTGGAGGCAGAGGGCTGGAAGGAGGCAAAACTGAGCTAGCAGTGAGGTCCTTCACTGAAATTGTCGATTTGAGGATGTGAGAATAAGCCCGGGAGGTCGCCCAGTCGAAGAAATCTCCATAGAAACACAGAACCTTGAGCTCGACAACAATGTCAGTCATAATATTGAGAAAACAGTTGGGAATGAATCGAAACCAAATAATTAGTGTAGAATGAAAAGGAGACTGTGATGAATCTATTAGTACCACTTTCAAGCTCGCCTTTGCCGGAACACGTCGGAAACTCAGATTACGATTTGCGATAACTCGATCTGAAAGTTGACCCAAAATAACTTGAATCGAAGTAAGAGGGTAGGTGCAAAGTATAGATCTAAGGTAGATGAACACAAAGACACCACTCTCAACATTCGAGTCGACCGGAGTTAGCCGAAAAGTACAAATCATCGTCGAGGGTAAAAATGTCCAGATTTTTGCGGGCTAAAATTGACGGGGTTTGGGGTTGAATCGAAGGTCGATACCGGTATAGACTTGAAGCTGGTTTTGAGACGAGTCTAATGGATGTGTTCTCGGTGGCAACAGCCGCCGGAGTTGGTCGGAAAAGGAAAAACTCCGGCGAAGTTATTGTAGCGACGCGAAAATCGCCATTCTATCACTTTGCTTCAATATAAAACCGTTTTATGCTTCCACAATTGAGGTGTAGAGTTCAACTCTATTGGTAGTGTTGCATCCTTTTTGAAGATTTCCTTGTTTTGTTCCTATTTTGAAATGGGTTCAATTTTAGGTATATTATTAAGAATAGCGGGTTTTACACTAAAATAGAGCGGGTCGGGTGTAAATTATTTTAAAAAAAAAATTAAGTTTGTATTTAAAAAAATGTCACAAAAACATGTGACGGTTGAAACTTGAAATCATCATCACACCGCTGTCACAACGCTGTGACGGTTAAAAAACCCGTCACATATCTGTCACGAAGGACCATTGACCAGAAAGTCAATGCAAAAATCATCATAACGTGTGACAGTTTCTAAAACCGTCACACTCAAACTGTCACCGTATGTCATTTTTTTTGTAGTACAACATAACCATCACCATTTCATGAAGCAAAAACCTACATATAACTAGTATATTTAGGGATTTAAGCACTCTAAGTCAGGAGCCAGGCGGAGCCAAAACTTTTACTTAGGGGTTCAAAAATATAAAGAAGTAAACACATGAAGATGTCACGGTGGTTCAACATTTACTATATATTTATAAATTATAACTTTAACCTTATATATACAATGTAATATTTTTCCGCAGGGTCTTGGATGAACCATACTTACTTAGCTCGCCCGCCACGCATGATAATTGGATAGCACAGTGTAAGCGGGCACCGCTATTGTTGGAAATGAAACACTCACAAATAACTTTTATTCAAACTCAAAGAAATATCACAAGAGCACTCTCACTCAACAACAAGATACTACAACTCACTCTTATGAGACTTTGTTTCTTCACTCACTTAGAAGCTCTTAATTTTTCTTGATGCCTAAACTAAAATGGGGAGGGGTATTTATACTACTTAAGAACAATCATACACCATACAAATAAACTAATCAAAAATTACAATAATCATACACCTCATTCTTCTCCATCCTTCTAATAATATTTTAAATTACCAAATGATTCACATGCATAATTACCACACCCTAGAAGGCTTATAGGTTTGGAACTTGATTATGGACTTGGAATCCAATTTGATTGGGTTTGGACTCCCGTAATGGATCAAGTTTATGATCCAACACCCCCCTTAAACTTGATCTTGTGACCCCTAGTAAGTTCTTTAATCTTATGAAGTCGTCGCTTGTCAGTGGCTTGGTAAAAATATCAACAAATTGATCTTATGACTTCACATATTCAAATACACATCCTTTATAGCAACACACTCCCTTATATAGTGGTAGCGAATATCAATGTGCTTGTTTCGATCATAGAATACTTGATTCTTTGCTAAGGCAAATGGCTAACTTGTTGTCGACACAAACCTTGGTAGGCTCTTCTTGTATCAAGCATATATCCTTCAATAGATTTCTAAGCCAAATTGCATGATAAATGCATGACGTAGCAGCAACATATTCCGTTTTACAAGTGGACAATGTGACAATCGATTGTTTCTTTGACATCCATGTGGAAGCAGTATCTCCCATGAAAAATACAAATCAGTAGTACTCCTTCGATAATCTATATCTCCACCCCAATCACTATAGATATATCCAACAAGCTTGTAATCATTAGAAACTGAATAGAACAAGGAAAGGCAATTGTACCTTTCAGATAGCGAAGAATTATATTTGTGACTTTAAAATGGGTGGTTGTTGGAGATTCCATGTAAAGACTAACCAATCCAACTGCGTGAAGAATATTAGGCCTCGTGCAAGTTAGATATCGAAGACTTTCCACCAAACTTTTGAAGAATGTTGGATCTACACTTTCGTCTTCTTCATGTTTGGACATCTTGATTTTGTATTCCGTTGGTGTGCTTATCGACTTACAGTTCTCCATCTCGAACTTCTTCAGGATCTCTTTTGCATAACTTTCCTATGAAAAAAAATTCCATCCTTTTGTTGCTTAACTTCAATGCCAAGGTAGTACGCCATGAGCCTCATGTCTGTCATCTCGAATTCTTTCGTCATTACTTCTTTGAATTCATTGAACATGCTTGGATTGCTTCGGGTGAAGATCACATCATCCACGTAGAGGCCCTTCGAATTAGCATCATAGCCGATGAAGATAAAGCTCTTGTTTTTATCATCAAGCTTCGTTTTCTCTCGTCTGGTACTTGAACATAGGCTATACTTTCAAAGGTTCTCATGTGGGAAATGTCAGGATTTCTTCCACTCTATTCCTCTTGCGATGTCTTTACCCATACACTTCTTATTGGAGATCGATTTGACAAGTATATTGCACACGCTACTGCTTCGACCCAAAACTCCTTGGGAAGTTTCTTGCTTTTGAGCATGTTTCGTGCCATGTCGAGGATTGTTCTGTTCTTTCTTTTTGCCACGCTATTTTGTTGGGGGGGATCTAGGAACTGTCATTGGTCGATAAATTCCATTTGCTTCACAGAACTCTTGAAACTCCCTGGAAGTAAATTCTCCACCTCGGTCGGATCTTATGGCTTTGATCTTTCTACAACTTTCTCTTTCCACTGTAGCTTTGAACTTCTTGAAAACGTCTGACTTCTGTTTCAAGAAATATACCCAGGTTTTTCTTGAAAAATCATCAATGAAGAGAAGAAAATAGTTAATGTTACCGAGAGATCTAGGCTTGATCGGACCACACACGCCATTATGGATGAGCTCGAGTGGCTTCTTGGATCTTGACTTTGACTCCTTTGGAAAGCTTTTCCTAAATTGCTTCCCGACTAGACACCCTTCACAAAGATGGTCAGGAGGGTTGATGCGAGGTAGTCCCATCTCCTTCTTAGATAGTAACTCTAGACCTCCAAAATTGAGATGCCCAAATCGAATATGCCAAAGCCATGATGCATCTCTGTGGTAAGCTTTCAGGCACTTTGCAACATCATTTTGTATGTTGATCAGGAACATTCTATTCTTTGTCATTGGCACTTTAGCAATGAAGTTATTCTTATCATCTTTTATAAAAAGATTATAATCCTTCATATAAATATTATAACTTTTCTCTAACAGTTGTCCTAAACTCAGATGTTACTTTTCATATTAGGCACATAGTAGACATTTGAAATAAACTGATGTCTCCCATATTTCAAATGGATAATGATGTTACTTCTCCCTTTCACTACTATTGTGGAATCATCTCCAAATGAAATATTTCCGCTTACTGACTCATCTAGCTCCATGAACATGTCTTTCTTTCCACACATGTGCTTGCTTGCACCGCTGTCAAAATACCAGGAATTTGCTTTGCCACCATCAGTTTCCTTTCGTGCTAGAAAAAAAGTTTCTTTGCTATCTTTCTTCTCCTCCATATAGTTGGACTTCTCCTCAATTTTGTTGTTGGGAGCTCTACATTCTAAAGCATAATTCCCAAACTTCTGACAATTATAACATCGAATTTGAGATTTATCATACCTTGAGTTCAGATTGATTCTTCCACGACCTCGTGTTGAGCTTTTTCCTTTCTCATAGTTGTTGCTGGAATTGTTGTTGTTATAATTCCAACTACATCCACGACCGCGACTTCCACCTCGTCCATGGCCTCTACCTCTGTATCTGCCTCATCCACGTTGGTTTCTATCATTGCCTTGACTTTCATGCATATCCTTGAGGGGTTGCTCAGTAAACTCTTTCTTCCTCTTATGATTCTCTTCGTATGCTTGCAATGATCCTTGGAGTTGCTCGATCGCATTTCTTCCAAGTCTTTAATTTCTTCAATCGTCACAACGATATGCTCAAATTTGGGATCCAATTAACGGAGTATCTTTTCTATTATCCTTACATCTTCTAACTTTTCACCATTTCTTTTTAATTGATTAGAAACAGCTATTACTTTTGAGAAATCATCTGAAATAGACTCAGATACTTTCATGTGTAAGGATTCGAATTCACCTCTTAATGTTTGGAGACGGACCTTCTTCACTTGCTCGGATCCTTTGTAAGAGGTTTGTACCTTCTCCCACGCTTCATTGGCAGAACTTGTACTCGAAATCTTTTCAAAGCCATCATCATCTAATGCTTGGTAGATGAGGTAGAGAGCCTTCTTGTCTCTCTTTCTTGAATCCTTCAAAGTTGTCTTTTGATCTGGTGTAAGAGCAGCAAAATCACCATCATTCGCATGCTCGTTATAGACTTTCTCTATGATATCCCATATATCTTGTGATCCAAGAAGTGCATTCATTTTGATACTCCAATTGTCGTAGTTGTTGTTGTTGAGTGTCGGGACTTGGAATGGTGTCATACCATTTTCGATGACTCTGATACCACTTTGTTGGAAATGAAACACTCTCATAAATAAATTTTATTCAAACTCAAACAAATATTACAAGAGCACTCTCACTCAACAACAAGATACTACAACTTACTCTTATAAGACTTTGTTTCTTCACTCACTTAGAAACTCTTAATTTTTCTTGATGCCTAAACTAAAATGGGGAGAGGTATTTATACTACTTAAGAACAATCTTACGCCACACAAATAAACTAATCAAAAATTACAATAACCATACACCTCATTTTTCTCCATTCTTCTCCATCCTTCTAATAATATTTTAAACTACCAAATGATTCACATGCATAATTACCACACCCTAGAAGATTCTAGGTAGAAGGCTTGTAGTTTTGGACCTTGATTATGGACTTGGACTCCAATTTGATTGGGTTTGGGCTCCCATAATGGATCAAGTTTATGATCCAACACTTATATCACTTCCTTAACTCTTTCGATACTGCAAGATGAACGCGAGTGTATTAGCAGTTTGGTTACAATTAAATTGACGAAACAATAACGTCACTTCTAAACAAAAATGGCAAACATGAATACCAAGCAAAACTGTATTTGGATAAAGTGCGCTCTCAAGCCAAAAAAGAAGTTCTAGGTAAGGCCTATCTGTTCAAGCATTAACAAAATTGTCAAATGTCTCTGCCACCCGTCGGAGGAAGTGAGTATCAAAAGAGAATATAATAAAAGGGGTGCACTAAGCTCCCTATATGCACGGGGTCCAGGGAGGGTCAGACCACAAGAGTCTATCGTATTCTATGGCAAAGAAAAACTGATCTTTTGAGCCCTCGCCATTGGTCATATGCACAACGTATGAGTACACAACTTTTTACTGTTGATACCAAACATCTATAAAGAGAGATTTTCCTTCTTCTTTCAGGGAAATTGAACGCCTTGGTAAATGTCAAAACTTTTAACATGTAACCGCAGTTCCAAATCAATTGACACCTGCCAGACAAAAGGATTCCTCCAACGCCACAAAAAAAAGGTAAAATAATGGCTTATTCACTGCCCGCTCAAATGAAAATGGCAAGAAAACAAAACAAAAGGTTGCTCAATTTGCAGGTACACAAACATACATTTACAGTAGATGCACCTCCAAATTTGTCCATATTTCACTTCGTGAAGAGAAGGATATACTGAATTACTTTTGTTAAGATAATTATGGAAATAATCCATAATTATCACAATCATATCAAATCATACATTGTGTAATTAAATCAAATATTATGTAATTAGGATTGTAAAGATGATTAGCATATTCTTATGATAGTCTTTCTTAATAGTAGCCTAGATTGATTTTGTATGGTTACATATATATTGTATTCATGGAATGAAATAAGGAATGGAAATGATGGTAAAAAGAGCCACAAATTAACCCCCATTTCCCCTAACTGTCACGCCCGAACCGGGCAGTGAATGGTGCCCTACTGGCACCCTACTACCTTAACAACACAAGTAAATCATGAATTTAAATAACACCTCATTTTTTTTCAAAACCAACATACGTGCAAGGCAAAGCCGACAAGCGCCATATAATATACATAATAAAAGACACTACACTGTATACATGAGTCCAATCCTACATATGAATACAAACCTCTAAGAGTTTTATCAACTATGACGGACAAGGCCCCGCCGTACCATAAGCGTACAAAAGTGCAGATCAAGGATCTATACCAAAAGATAACTCACGAACATATGGAGCTATCCAAACTACGAGCGGTCCTACACTGCGGATCACCAATCGCGTACCTAACACGTGCGGGCATGAACGCAGCCAGAAGAAGTCGATAACAGTGCAGTATGAAAGCGAAACAAGGTCTGATAAACAAATCATAATCGTATAAAAGAAATGGCGGGCAAGTATAAAAATAAAATACGAGATCCTACCGTGCCATTTTAACTCACGAAATCAATCGTATATTAACCGTTCTTTTCCTTCTTTCAATGAGAATTAACATCATATTCTTACGTACTTACTTTAAGGATTTAATCAAGTTTTTCCACATAACTTACATATCTTACATAACATAATCCGGCCCTTTATGGAGGGACTTCTTATTTGGGAGCTTACTTTGATTATCCGTACGTGATAACGTAATCCGACCCATTTGCGGGACACGGTGTACTGATGAATCATGTGACATAATCCGGCCCGCCTGTGGGGCTCGATGTACTGTGGAATCATGTAGCATAATCTGGTCCGCCTGTGGAGCTCGATTGTCTTGTGGAATCACGTAGCATAATCCGCCGCTTTGTGGGCTCGGTGTCTTTGTGGAATCATGTAGCATAATCCGGCCCGCCTGTGGAGCTCGGTGTAAGATGACGTAACCCGACCTGTGTGTAGGCTCGGGGTAATATGGCGTAATCCGACCTATTTGTAGGCTCGGTGTATCTCATAACATAATCCGGCCTATTTGTTGGCTCGGTGTATTTCATAACATAATTCGGCCTATTTGTAGGCTCGGTGTGATGTTCCTTACATAACATTTTAAACCGTATTTTTACTTCTTCTTAAGTCGTTATAACAACTTCCCATAAAGCTATTATAACAACCTTTCATTTTAGAGAACTTAAGACACTTTTATTCTTACAACATTAGGAAAACTAGACCCAAAAATACTACGTACATACATACTTAAAAAGAATCATAAAACTCCTTTCTTTTTAAAGCTCAAGTCACACACTCTTTTGGAAACCATCTTCTTAACTTTTGAAATAAATTAAGAAGCCATACTTTTTAAAGTTTAGTCATTTCCACTCATAAAATCAAGGCTTATAGTATTAACCCCTCGTAGCATACACTCTTTAAAATCATATCGCTTAAAACTTCATAATCCTTAAAAGACAATCAATGTTCATAGTTTTAAAACTTCATAACATACATTCTTTAAAGTAAATTTACTTATACTTATAAAATCATATCATCAACACTTTAGAAATCAAGTCCCATAACTTGAAAAATAAAGTTTCATACACTTCCAAAACCAAGTAACTTATTCTCTTTAAAACCATAGAACTTCCACTTTTAAAATCAAACCCCTTTTCACATATAAATTCAAGTCATTTTTAAACATAAAATCAACTTGCTTACTTTAAATAAATCAAGACACATAGCTTTAAATCAAATCTCATAACTTCCTAACCATTCTTACCAACATCTCCCATAAGACTTGGTAAGGACTTAGGACAATTTAAATATACTCTTAACTTAGAATCAACAATGTGAATACTTCTTAACTTCTAAGAGTAGAAGGAATCATGAAATACTATCACATGGATATTTCATACGTAGGATCATGCCAAAGAAAGAAGAGGTTCACATACCTCGCGACGACTAGCGACAAGTTGCAAAATGCTCCCAAGTACTTTATCCTTTCTAGCTTTTCCACCCCTTCAAGTAGAATACACTACTCGTAGTACTTCAACCTATAATGACTGTAATACGTCCATTAACCTCTAGCTTCAAACGTAGAATAATACTAAGTATACGGTCTCTTATTCTACGGAAAATCGGGCAGCACTTCCTTTGTTTCTACATACTTTGCCACCTTTTTCAAGGCCGAATACAATAACCAAACATGCCACATTTAAGGCTCAACATACCAACCAATCAAAGGGGATTACACGCCTTACAATACGTGTAAAATTCCGCCCCACAATTCATACCAAGTAAGTTTAATATCCAAGCCATTCTCGTCCAACTTATAATCAATCCTAAGTCCTTTCCAATTCTTTTTCAATCCAAGTTCTTAGGTCTAACATGTTATATAGTCATAGACAACTTCAACAACTACAATTTCCTTCTTTATATAACATGTGACGACTTATACTTATAATCAACTTGAATTGTAATCTTAAGCCTAAACATGCTAGTTTCGGATTAGGGTTCCAATAGCCAATATACTTATCAAACTTCATAATATAAACATCTCATGCTTGCTAATATCCATAGCTACAACAATAAGTAATCTTAATTACTAAAACGACAAGAATTATACCTTTACAAGCCCTTAAAATTTCCAAGATTCAAAGTCGCTCCTTAGCTCATTTCCTTTACGCTCCAATCCGCTATTTGAAGCCCTTAGAAGTTCACAACCAACTTCTCTTCCATTTCCAATCCAAAACTCGGAAAACTACTTAGGTTTTCGCCTTGCGACTAACGTGAAAACGCCGTTTTTCCAAAATCTTTCTATTGAGATACCCTTACAATACCCTTAGGGACCTTGGGTTTAAGTCTTGTGAATAATGGAACAAAATTACAAAATTTTCTTGTGGGAATGAGGGTGAACCCGTGAGCTTCCTAAAGAGAACAAGAATGTGTGAAATAATTCTAAGTGTTGAAGAGCTAGTCTTGCACTAGTATGGTATATATAACACTGATGAAGTCAAGATTATAACAAATGTGTGGCTTGGATGAAGATCATTAATTAAATAGCCAAGTGGACAAGTTGACTTGGTCAATATTATCAAGCTAGCAAGACTTATCATCTTCAATGGTCAATGACCATTTTAACCTTGCAATTTTCGTCCAACACCATGTGGGGGAGGTGCCACGTGTCGCCCTTCCATTCGTCCATAAAATTCCGTAACCCTCGTGGGCCCCACAAAACGTAAAATTCCTCGGGTGGGCCCCACATGGCCAAATCCGTAAAAATACATTTCCATAATGTTAATAAGTTCCATACTCTTCAAATAATGCATTTTGAGAATTCAATTCTCAACAACGAACATTTTTCCTTTCCGACGTTCGGAAGATTTTCCGTCGTAAAAACAATTCTTTCTTTCGTACCAATTTTCAAGTCTTGATTCCTTATATACATTCTCTTATACATGTCCTGGACTTACGGGGTATAACATTCTTCCCCCCTTAGAAACATTCGTCCCCGAATGTTCTTAGTCGGTTGTCAAGCTATACAAACTCCGGCACAGTCTCTTTACTATGCCTATCAATCAATACTCCACAAGACTAACGATGCCACACATGGCCACCACATAACATACGTAGACATAACAATGGACCTTCCGTCCGTGGTCCCTTATCACAATACTCGAAGGTTACAGTCTTCTCAAACACGGGATCCTTAGAGGTTCCTTTATTTTCTTACTTGTCATATTTTCTCATACTTCTAAACTTATTTAGCATACGTACAAAATTTCAAATATTGTTTCTGTTCTCCAATCCTTGGAGTTACTAACCAAACTTGGCCATATACTACTTGAATTTCCGCTAAGGCTCTTCTCGGTCCTTACGACCTGATTCCGGTGGAACGCGTCGACAAACTCGTACAACGATCAACTAGACTTGGGCCTTGCATCCTCGTGACCCTATCACATAGAGGAACCATTTCTAACTGACATCACCCCATTTCGTACTACCGGCTGACCCGAAATGAGTCCATAACCCGACTCATCGTCATACTTAACTTCTCATTCTTAGTCTGAAATAAATCTTTCTCTTATCTCAAGGTACTTCTTACCCTATCCCCCTATTTACTAGAGGTTAGTCACATAAGCCAAAGTATTTCTACTGTACATTCTTCCCTATCGGTCTTACACTGTTATGGGGCAATTTCAACTTGTGAACTCTACACAACTATAGTCTCTGTTCACTTACTATTCTTGTCAACATTCTTAACTTTTCACTTTACTAATCAAAGTATTTCTACCTCTGGGGGTACTATCACTTACAACTGCTAGCAACAAAGGGAAAACACATATGCTAGGGCGAAATCTGAATCTATCAATGCACGTTTGATTCAAAAGAATCGAGATATACCTGTAACCCCATGCGATGTCGCCTCCTGATCCTGCCCCGTAGTCACGTCATCTATGCGGTTCGAAGGACCGCCAGAACTATAAACTCTACCCTGACCTCTGCCACGACTGGATGACATCTGAACACCCTGCCCTGGGGAACACACAACTGTGGAGGAAAGGGAATCAATCATTGGCCTCATAGGCTGAGCCACCTCACCGGTGCTCTTTCTAAAAGGACATACCCTCCGTATATGGCCCGGACGACCACAATAAAAACAAACACCTGTGCCATAACGGCATTTACCCATATGACGCTTACTACAATGGAAACACAGAGGAATAAGTGGCCTCGACTGAGAAAATCCTCTGCTCCTCTGAGAACCACGACTCCTGGAGCTTGGACCGGCTCCTAAATACCTTGTGGGGTCAAATCTCCAACCTGTGGGCTGCGGGGGTATGTACTGGGTAGGCTGGGACGAATATCTCACTCGCTGCTGAGGCTGCTCGTCCAAAAACTCACCGGGATAACCAACCGATCTAGCCCTCTTACGCTGATTCCTGCGTTGGCCCTCTACCCTCTGTACACCTGTCTGTACTGGCCGAATAACCTCCTGCTGATGAAACTGTAGCACTGCTATCTTGGTCAATAACATAACTGCTCCCCTCATGACCCTATAGTCTTCTCCTAACTGAGAAAATGAAGGCTCTGGTGCTGGGGCCTCAATACCTGGCATAGAAGAACTCGCCGAATGCGACACAACATCCGGTATACCCTGGGCATAAGCCCTATCAACTCTCTGAGTCTGACTGGTAGCTCCTGCTACCCCTTTGCCCTTCTGGGCGACTGTTGCCCTCCTTGGAGGCATGGCTGTAACACAAAAATACGTCAGAGAGGAATTATCTTACTAACACAGCTCTATGGCACGATCTTAGAGTGAGAAAAATAGAAACCAACTCCTAAATGTCCTGTAGCCTCCTGTTTATGGGTGTGGCGCGCAACACACCGATAATCAAGACTCTACTAGACACGGTCTGTAAACATTCCGAGGACTGACTGCTCTGATACCACTCTGTCACGCCCCGAACCCCGGGCCCGTGACTGGTGCCCTACCTGGGCACCCTACTACCTTAACAACACAAGTAAACTGCGGAATTTAAATAACACCTCTTTTTTTTTTAAAACCAACATACGTGCAAGGGCAAAGCCGACAAGGCTGCCATATAATATACATAATAAAAAGACACTACACTGTACATGAGTCCAATCCCACATATGAATACAGACCTCTAAGAGTTTTACTGAACTATGACGGGACAAGGCCCCGCCGTACCCATAACTGTACAAAAGCCTGTACTGAAGGATCTATACCAAAAAGATAACTCCTGAACAGATGGAGCTATCCAAAACTCTGAGCAGGGTCCTACACCTGCAGATCACCAACTGCGTACCTAACACCTGCGGGCATGAACGCAGCCCGGAAGAAGTCGATAACAGTGCAGTATGAAAGCGAAACAAGGTCTGAGAACCAAATCATAATTGTATATAAGAAATGACAGGGGAAAGTATAAAAATGAAATACCAGATCCTACCGTGCCATTTTAACTCCTGAAATCAATCGTATATTAACCGTTCTTTTCCTTCTTTCAATGAGAATTAACATCATATTCTTACGTACTTACTTTAAGGATTTAATCAAGTTTTTCCACATAACTTACATATCTTACATAACATAATCCGACCCTTTATGGAGGGACTTCTTATTTAGGAGCTTACTTTGATTATCCGTACGTGATAACGTAATCCGGCCCATTTGCGGGAAACGGTGTACTGATGAATCATGTGACATAATCTGGCCCGCCTGTGGGGCTCGGTGTACTGTGGAATCATGTAGCATAATCCGGCCCGCCTGTAGAGCTCGGTGTACTGTGAAATCATGTAGCATAATCCGGCCCGCCTGTGGAGCTCGGTGTACTGTGGAATCATGTAGCATAATCCGGCCCGCCTGTGGAGCTCGGTGTAAGATGACGTAACCCGGCCTGTGTGTAGGCTCGGGGTAATATGGCGTGTCTGACCTATTTGTAGGCTCGGTGTATCTCATAACATAATCCGGCCTATTTGTAGGCTCGGTGTATTTCATAACATAATCCGGCCTATTTGTAGGCTCGGTGTGATGTTCCTAACATAATATTTTAAACCGTATTTTTACTTCTTCTTAAGTCGTTATAACAACTTCCCATAAAGCTATTATAACAACCTTTCATTTTAGAGAACTTAAGACACTTTTATTCTTACAACATTAGGAAAACTAGACCCAAAAATACTACGTACATACATACTTAAAAAAAATCATAAAACTCCTTTCTTTTTAAAGCTCAAGTCACACACTCTTTTGGAAACCATCTTCTTAACTTTTGAAATAAATTAAGAAGCCATACTTTTTAAAGTTTAGTCATTTCCACTCATAAAATCAAGGCTTATAGTATTAACCCCTCGTAGCATACACTCTTTAAAATCATATCGCTTAAAACTTCATAATCCTTAAAAGACAATCAAAGTTCATAGTTTTAAAACTTCATAACATACATTCTTTAAAGTCAATTTACTTATACTTATAAAATAATATCATCAACACTTTAGAAATCAAGTCCCATAACTTGAAAAATAAAATTTCATACACTTCCAAAACCAAGTAACTTATTCTCTTTAAAACCATATAACTTCCACTTTTAAAATCAAACCCCTTTTCACATATAAATTCAAGTCATTTTTAAACATAAAATCAACTTGCTTACTTTAAATAAATCAAGACACATAACTTTAAATCAAATCTCATAACTTCCTAACCATTCTTACCAACATCTCACATAAGACTTCGTAAGGACTTAGGACAATTTAAACATACTCTTAACTTAGAATCAACAATGTGAATACTTCTTAACTTCTAAGAGTAGAAGAAATCATGAAATACTATCACATGGATATTTCATACGTAGAATCATGCCAAAGAATGAAGAGGTTCACATACCTCGCGACGACTAGCGACAAGTTGCAAAATGCTCCCAAGTACTTTATCCTTGCTAGTTTTTCCACCCCTTCAAGTAGAATACGCTACTCGTAGTACTTCAACCTATAATGGCCATAATACGTCCATTAACCTCTAGCTTCAAACGTAGAATAATACTAAGTATACGGTCTCTTATTCTACGGAAAATCGGGCAGCACTTCCTTTGTTTCTACATACTTTGCCACCTTTTTCAAGGCCGAATACAATAACCAAACATGCCACATTTAAGGCTCAACATACCAACCAATCAAAGGGGATTTCACGCCTTACAATACGTGTAAAATTCCGCCCCACAATTCATACCAAGTAAGTTTAATATCCAAGCCATTCTCGGCCAACTTATAATCAATCCTAAGTCCTTTCCAATTCTTTTTCAATCCAAGTTCTTAGGTCTAACATGTTATATAGTCATAGACAACTTCAACAACTACAATTTCCTTCTGTATATAACATGTGACGACTTATACTTATAATCAACTTGAATTGTAATCTTAAGCCTAAACATGCTAGTTTCGGATTAGGGTTCCAATAGCCAATATACTTATCAAACTTCATAATATAAACATCTCATGCTTGCTAATATCCATAGCTACAACAATAAGTAATCTTAATTACTAAAACGACAAAAATTATACCTTTACAAGCCCTTAAAATTTCCAAGATTCAAAGTCGCTCCTTAGCAATTCTTAGCTCATTTCCTTTACGCTCCAATCCTCTATTTGAAGCCCTTAGAAGTTCACAACCAACTTCTCTTCCATTTCCAATCCAAAACTAGGAAAACTACTTAGGTTTTCGCCTTGCGACTAACATGAAAACGCCGTTTTTCCGAAATCTTTCTATTGAGATACCCTTACAATACCCTTAGGGACCTTGGGTTTAAGTCTTGTGAATAATGGAACAAAATTACAAAATTTTCTTGTGGGAATGAGGGTGAACCCGTGAGCTTCCTAAAGAGAACAAGAATGTGTGAAATAATTCTAAGTGTTGAAGAGCTAGTCTTGCACTAGTATGGTATATATAACACAATGAAGGGTCAAGATTATAACAAATGTGTGGCTTGGATGAAGATCATTAATTAAATAGCCAAGTGGACAAGTTGACTTGGTCAATATTATCAAGCTAGCAAGACTTATCATCTTCAATGGTCAATTGTTACACCCCGTAAGTCCAGGACATGTAGAAGAGAATGTACGAAAGGAAACAAGACTTGGAAATTGGTACGGCAGGAAGAATTGTTTTTCCGACGGAAAATGTTCCGAACGTCGGAAAGGAAAAATGTTCGTTGTTGAGAATTGGATTCTCAAAATACATTATTTGAAGAGTTTGAGACTTAGTAATCTTATGGAAATTTATTGTTACGGATTTGGTCACGTGGGGCCCACCCGAGGAATTTTACATTTTGTGGGACCCACGAGGTTCATGGAATTTTATGGACGAATGAGAGGCGACACGTGGCACTCCCACATGTGGTCTTGAACGAATTGGAGGAGGGTAAAATGGTCATTGACCATCTTGAAAGATAAGTCTTGGCATGACATTGTTGACAAGTCAACTAGTCCACATAAGCGATCCAAGTGAAACACATCCAAGCCACATTTGTTGTAACCTAAGCCCTCCAATGTTTTATATAAGCTCACTACTAGTGCAAGACTTGCTCTTCTAACACTTAGAAAAATTTCACACATTTTCTTGTCCACAAAAGCTTGCTCTCGGCTTAGGTGCCTTGCCCACACAAAAATTTTGCAAATGTTGTCCATTAGCCTCAAGACTTAAACCCAAGGTTCATAAGGGTATTTTAAGGTTATCTCAATAGAAAGATTTCGGGAAAAACGCATTTTCACGTTAGTCGCAAGGCGGAAACTATGGGAGTTCTTCAACTTTGAAGTTGGAACTTGAAGATGGGTTCTTCATAGGCCTCTAAAGAGTGCTTGGAGCGGATTGGAACCTAAGGAAAGGAGCTAAGAATTTGCTAAGGCGCGACTTTGAATCTTGGAAATTATAAGGGCTTATAAAGGTATAATCTTGTCGTTTTAGTAGTTAAGAGTTACTACTTGTTGTAGCTATAGATAGTAGCAAGCATGAAGTATATATTATGTAGTTGGACAAGTATATTGGCTATTGGAACCCTAATCCGAAAACTAGCATGTTAGCCTTAAGACTACAATTCAAGTTGATTATTCGCTTAAGCGCCGCATGTTGTATAAAGAAGAAATTGTAGTTATTGAAGTTGTTTATAACTATATAACATGTTAGACCTTAGAACTTGGAATTGGAAAAGGATTGGAAAAGACTTTGAATTGTTAGTATGTTGGCCGAGAATGGCTAGTGAAGTTTGAACTACTTTGTATATAATTGTGGGGCTGAATTTTACACGTAGTGTAAGGCGTGTAATCCCCTTTGTTTGATTGTTGTTTGGGGCCTTAAATGTGGCGTGTTGGTTATTGTATTCGACCTTGAAAAAGGTGGCAAAGTGAGTAGAAACAAAGGAAGTGCTGCCGATTTTCCGTAGAATTAGAGACCAAATACTTAGTATTTTTCACGTAGAGACTAGAAGTTGATAGTCTTGTTGTGACCATTATAGGTTGACACTTCCACATACGGCGATTCGGCTTAGCTTGTGGAATTAGCCGAAAAGGTATGTGAACTATCTCTCTTCTAGCATGATTCCTTAAGATAAAGAAAGTATGTTCTACTCCCTAAATGATCCATTCCTTGGTTGTATTTGGATTGCCTAAAGTAGAATTTGTTCTATGTGCTTCCTTGATTGTACTTTGATGTTTAAATTGTAAGTCGTATAATCCATTTCCTTAGTGAAGTTTGGATTCTTAAAAGTGAAAGTATTTTACTTAAAGTACATATAGTCTTGAAAAGGAAGTGGTTTCTAAACCTTTTGGCTAGTGCCTTAGTTCCAAAACCTAAAGGTCATTAAAATGACTTTAGATAGTCGAGTGATTTACTTAATTGTTTAAAAGAGGAGAAATGACATGATTTAAGAGAAGAAACTTGTTTTCTATATATTAAGAGACTTGAAGTGTTTTGAAAGTTAAGGGACTTAAAGAGTTTTAAAATATGTGATACTTGTCCCGTTTTAAACGTATAAGTCCCTCGGATAGGAAATTGTATTTGGCGAAGGTATAAAGTGAATATAACTACTTTATGGGAAGTTGGTTATATTTGCTTTATGGAAAGATAAATGACTCGATTTTAATGAAAAGGCAACTTGATTTTAAGGCATCAATTGCCTAAAGTTTAGTAATAAAATAAGTTACTTGGTTTCTAAAGGTTAAGAGACTAAGTGTATTTTTAAAAGTTAAGAAAATCGATTTGAAAGTATTTAATACTTGGATTTTAATAAGTATAAGTCTCTTGGTTATAAAAGGAATGGATATGTCTAAAACCATAAAGGGTTATAACGGCTTTATGGGAAGTCGGTTATAACGGCTTTATGGAAAGTTTAGAAAGTTGTCTATTTTGATTAGTCGACATAAGTTGCCTAGATTGTAAAAGAAAATTTGAGTTACTTGATTTCAAGTGTTGAAATAAGCTTTCAAAAAAAAATGTAGTAACTTACTTTGAAAAATAGACACGCTGATACTACGGTGTTAGTATCTTGGGATTTTTCACAAAAAGGAGTCTCTTGAAAAGATTAGTACTTTGGCTTGATAAATTGAGAATTTGTCTAAGTGTGCCTTGATTAGTACTTTGGCTTGATTAATTGAGAATTAGTCTAAGTGTGCCTTGATTAGTACTTTGGCTTGTTAAATGAGAATAATCCTATCGGTGCCTTGATTAGTACTTTGGTTGTTAATCGAGAATTATTCTAAGTGTGCCTTGATAAGTACTTTGGCTTGATAATTGAGAATTATTCCATGTGTGCCTTGATTAGTACTTTGGCTTGATTAATCGGGAATTGCCTATGTGTGCGGTGATAGCCTTTGAGTGCAAGTACTATGTTTTATTACGTTGTCGCGACTCTCGGTTGGAGGGTCGTATGCAGTTGTAAGTTCTTGGGACGCACAAAGCGGTGATTTGGGATTCCACGGGTATGCTTCCGTTATTGGTAGTACTTGGGTTAAATTCCCGGATTCTTTTTATAAAAGACATGGTAGTGCTTATGTCTTGTTTGTGATCGGTCGAGATAGGGTAAGAGTATATGTGAGGTAAACCCCAAGACGCTATACCACCGCTTTACCACCTTCTCCAGGTAGAGTATATGTGAGGGTAAACCCCAAGACGCTATACCACTGCTTTACCACCTTCTCCAGGGTAGAGTATATGTGAGGGTAAACCCCAAGACGCTATACCACTGCTTTACCACCTTCTCCGGGGTAGAGTATAAGTGAGGGTAAACCCCAGACGCTATACCACCTTTACCACCTTCTCCGTGGTAAGAGTATAAGTGAGGGTAAACCCCAAGATGCTATACCAGGTGGGACTTGGTGTTCATGTATGCCTATTGGTGTTGTACTATATCATGGATCACGGTGAGGAAAGATTCCACGGGCATGATTGATGTTATGGGCGTGAGACCCACGGTTATATTTGAGTAATGACTCAGGCGCTGCGTCCACGACTTGATGTGATCGCTTATGTATTATATGCGTAGGTTGGCTATCATACATGTCTCCGCTTTGTTTAGACTGTTATGATTTTATTACGCTACATTGCTCACATACTTGGTACATTCTTCGCTTGACCTCGGCCGCGTTCACGCCGCAGTTTAGGTACGCTGTTCGGTGATCGGCAGCGTAGGATCTGCTCGTGGTTTTGGATAGCTCCTCTGCTCAGAGTTTATCTTTTGGTATATATCCTTGATCTGAGCTTTGTACAGTTTTGGGTACTGGCGGGGCCTTGTCCGTCATAGTTGATATAAATCTTAAGTGCGTATTCATATGTGGGATTGGACTCATGTACAGTGTTGTGTCTGTTGTTTATGTATATATGGCAGCCTTGTCGGCTTTGCCCTTGCACGTACGTTTATTTTAAAGAAAAAAAAATGAGTTGTTACTAATTTCCGCAATGTACTTAGTTGTTAAGGTAGAAGGGTGCCCAGGTAGGGCACCAGTCACGGGCCCGGGGTTCGGGGTGTGACATCAATGACCATTTTAACCTTGCAATTTTCGTCCAACACCATGTGGGGGAGGTGCCACGTGTCGCCCTCCCATTCGTCCATAAAATTTCGTAACCCTCGTGGGCCCCACAAAACGTAAAATTCCTCGGGTGGGCCCCACATGGCCAAATCCGTAAAAATAAATTTCCATAATGTTAATAAGTTTCATACTCTTCAAATAATGCATTTTGAGAATCTAATTCTCAACAACGAACATTTTTCTTTTCCGACGTTCGGAAGATTTTTCGTCGTAAAAACAATTCTTTCTTTCGTACCAATTTTCAAGTCTTGATTCCTTACATACATTCTCTTATACATGTCCTGGACTTACGGGGTGTAACATAACCCTACACCACAGTCGGCCTCCTACAACCCTAGCCGAAATCCTCCATTTTTCGGCATCATCAACCAAACCCTAACTAGGGTTTTCTCCAAACCCTAACCCTAGTTGAAACTACTCCCCCCTCCTCTACTCTTTTCGGTTTCTTCCACACAAATCCTAATTAGGGTTATTCATCTCACTTACTTTAATCACCAAAATATCCTTCCTCTTCCTATTTTCTTAGTTTTTTCTTGGGTAACAATGACCGACAAACCTAAATTACATCCTGTTCTTTCTGTAAACAACATCAAGAACTTTATTCCAAATGCTCTTGAGATGGAAAAAGGGCAATATTCTTCTTGGGCGGAGTTATTCAAAATCAAGTGTCGAGTAAACCAAGTCATAGACCATATTATTCCTTCCAAGTCTTCATCGGAGACCACCATTGTTGACAAAAATATATGATCTCGCTTAGATGATATAGTCCTTCAATGGATTTACGACACCATCTCTAATGACAATTTGCACACTATTTTGGAATCGGACTCTACGACTCAACAACTTTGGGAGCGTTTGTAAAATATCTGTCAAGATAATAAAATTTCTCGGGCAGTATATCTTAAAAACCAATTCACCAATGTCAAATTGAATTATTTTTCAAACGTCTCTGCATATTGTCAAGAGTTGAAAATGCTTGCCGATCAACTTTTAAATGTTGGTGCGTCGGTGAAGAATCAAAGTTAGTTCTCTAATTGATCGCGGGACTGAATGAATAATTTGATGTTGTTGCTACATTCATTCAACAAAGCAATCCCTTATCACCATTCTATGAGGCTCATTCGAGATTAATTTTTGAAGAAATCCGGAAACAAAAATCGGCTATGGGGGCGGCAACCAATTTCGGCACCATTCTTATCTCCACCAACAATTATACTGATAATTTTGGCACTCAAAATTCTGGTTTCGACAGTGGTTCGAACCGACAAAATAATGGGTCTAGAAGGGGTCAAAATCGTAATAATAACAAAGAAAAAAATAATAGTGGAAAGGGACGAAGTTGGGTGGAGGACAGGCCGTCGGTGGCAGCAACAACCGCGGCCAGCAGGGCCAAAACAGACCCCATTGGCAGCAGCTCAACCAGCCAACCAACGGGCAGTGGGGTAGTACCCATCGTGGGGATGGCAGCTGTAATATTGGGCTGCCCCTCCCTGCCCGTACCCCACGACTCAATGGGTCCGGCCTCCTCCAACATCTAGGCAGCCCGGGGTTCTCGGATCTCATCTGCAACAAGTATTTGCATCCCATGGACCATCTTTTGTAAGTTATGCTCCCACAGACATCGAGCAAGCCATGAACAACATGAATCTCAATGTTCCCGATGATTCATCGTACATGGACACGGGGGAAAATCACACATGACGTCATCTCAAGTACTTTCTCGCCTTATTTTAATATGAGTAGTAATAAAAATATTATCGTTGGCAGTGGGCAGAAAATTCCAATTTATGGTATTGGTCAATTAAACCTCCCCCTCACCCACCTTTACATTTGAAAAATATTCTACATGCACCCAAACTTATTAAAACCTTGATATATGTATGTCGTTTACAACTGACAATAATGTTTCTGTTAATTTTGATCTGTTTGGATTTTCTGTTAATGATTTTCAGATGAGGATGCCACTAATGAGATGTAATAGCACTGGAGATTTGTATCCCATCACCGCCACCACCAACAATCAAGTCACCAATCCATCAACCTTTGTTGTTATTTCTCATAGTTTATGGCATAACTGGTTCGGACACTGCGGGAGCATCTGTGTTCAATTTTTTTAGAAAAATAAATTTATTGATTATAACAAACTCATGGACTCTCATGTTTGTCAGACTTATATTTTTGGAAAGAATGTTAAATTTCCCTTTTCTTTATCTATTGTCAATACTATTATGCCATTTAATCTCATGCATAGTGATTTGTGGACATCCCCGATTTTAAATTCGGCATGTCATAAGTATTATATATTTATTTTGGATGATTATTCTAATTTTGTGTATATTTCCTATTGGAAAGAAATAACAGGTCCCCACAATTTTAAAAAAAAATTGTATTTTCATCCAAACCCAATTTGAGAAGTCCATTAAATGTTTTTCAATATAACAATGGGAGGAAATTCATAAATGACCAATTTAAGGAATTGTGTCACCTAAGTGTATGTCATTGCGTCTTTCATGTCCACATACTTCTCCTCAAAATTGAAAATCCGAAAGAAAAATCTGAACAATCAACAATTTGATTCGCACACTTCTTGTGCATTCGTCCACACCACCGTCTTTTTGGCATCATGTTCTTCAAATGGTCACATATCTTTTAAACATTCATCCTAGCAAGTTACTCTCAAATCTGTCACCCACACAAATTTTGTACCATTGTACTCCTTCCTATACACATTTGAGAGTTTTCGAGTGTTTGTACTATCCATTATTTCCTTACACATTCATAAACAAACTTCAAGCCCGTTGCACTCCATGTGTCTTTTTGGGATACCCACAAAATCATAGGGGCTACAAGTGTTATGATATGTCTAATGGGAAAATTATCATCTTTAATCACGTTGTTTTCGATGAGTCTACATTTTCATTTGCTAATTCTCATACGTCGTCCCCACCTTCCTATGATTTTTTGGATGAGGGGCTCCATCCATTTTTTTACCATGTAATTGGGCAATATCATCATGCCCAACCAAGAGGGCCCATTTCCTCTTTGATACCGATTGGTACAACCCAAAACGTAACGACCTAACAATAAAATAACATTGGGTCAGTCTGAGTCGGGAAGCCCACTGATCCCTCCTCATCGGCCTCGGCCCAGTCAGTCTCCAGCAACCGGTTGGCCCAAATGAGGGAGTCCATTGCTCCCTCTTCTACTTCACATATCCGACTAATTGGCCCAACAAGCCAAGCCCAACCAGTCATTCCCTATCGACATAACACTATTTCCAAGAGTCCACTGCCCCAGCCCCAAATCTCGACCCATCCTCGGTCCATTGAAACTCATGCAATGCACATGATATTTTGGCCCGAGCGTCATTTTAATTTAACATCCACGGTCCAACCATCACTAATTTCAAAAAATCCAAAAGTTGTCCTATCAGACCTGAATTGGAAAGTTGTCATGTTAGAAAAAATTGATGCTCTTATTAAAAATAAGATATGAGAGTTAGTGCTCTGTCCATCTAATGTGAAAATAATATGTTCTATGTGGGTTTTCTGTCATAAAAGAATTCTGATGGTTCTTTTGCGAGACAAAAATCTTGTCTTATTAGTGATGGCAGGTCTCAGTAGGTTGACGTGGATTGTGGTGAGACTTTCAGCCCAATAGTTAAACCAGCGATTATTAGGACAGTTCTTAGTCTGGCATTGTCAAAATCATGGTTCATTAATTAGTTGACGTAAAGAATGCATTTCTACACGGTCACCTACGGAAAACAGTTTTCATTCTGATTATGTCTGCTTATTGAAGCAATCATTATATGATTTAAAACAGGGTCTCATGGCGTGGTATAACAAGTTTTCAAGGTTCGTCTCAACACTAAGGTTCTCACATAGCAAGTTCGATCAGTCTTTGTTCATTTATAAAGGAAATGACATGACATATATTATTCTCTATATGAATGACTTCATCCTCACATGGTTATCTGAGTTACTTCGCAATTCAATTATGTCCTTCTTTGCTTCAGAATTTGCTATGAAGGATTTGAGCCCTTTAAACTATTTTTGGACATTGTTGTAACTCAGTATGTGGGTAGTCTATTTCTTTGTCAAAAGAAATAATCCGAGGAGATCATTGACAAATTTGGTACGTCCTCTTGCAAACTGTCACACACGTAGGTTGATACCAAGACAAAATTGAGTAACTCTACAGGTTCTCCCTATAGTGATCCAAAACATTACCGCAACTTAGCAGGGGTATTGCAATATCTCACATTCACGAGACCTAATATCTCATATGCAGTTCAACAAGTTTATTTACATATGCATGACCCGAAGGAAGAACATATAGGGGATCTCAAACGGCTTTTGCAGTATGTTAAGGGTATTCTTAATTTTGGATTGCATCTATATAAGTCCACCATTTCTGGCCTCACATCTTATATAGATTTTTATTGGGGTGGATGCCCGGACACACGACGTTCCACCTCTAGTTATTGTGTGTTTCTATGAGACAACCTTATTTCATGGTCGTCGAAACGCCAGTTGACACTATCTCGGTGGGAGTGATGAAGCAGAATATCGAGGGGTGGTTAATATGGTCTCTGAATTGTGTTGGCTCCGTAATCTTCTTTTAAAACTTCATTGTCCTATCGACAAAGCAACTGTTGTTTATTGTGATAATGTGAGTGCGATATACTTATTAGGTAACTCTGTCCAATATCAACTTACAAAACACATAGAAATGGATATCTTGTTTGTCCGTGAAAAGGTTGCACGTGGACAAGTATGGGTTCTCCATGTACCGTCCCATACCAGATTGACGATATTTTCACGAAAGGTCTTTCACGCATATTTTTTGATGATTTCATGGACAATCTCATAATACGAGAACCTCCCGCTAAGACTACGGGAGGCTATTTAGATCAAATCCTAAACCATACATTATGTAATTAAATCAAATATTATATAATTAGGATTGTAAAGATGATTAGCATATTCTTATGATAGTTTTCCTTAATAGTGGCCTAGATTGATTTTGTATGGTTGTATATATATTGTATTCTTGGAATGAAATAAGGCATGGAAATAATTTCCTTCAACTTTTTCAAACATAAAGAAGAAAAATATGATAATCGAACAATATCCTCCCCTGAACATCCAATTTTGTCTATATTCTCCTTCGAAGATTGTCCAGTTATGGTACCTGACCCAGAGTTCTTCAATATACAACCTGCTCAAGAGCTTTTGAGGGGTTACAATCACAAGAGGGTCTCAAGTAAATGCATGCTCAAAGTTGATCTCCGAAAGGCCTTCGACTCGGTAAATTGGAAATTCCTCACGGCTATTTTGATTGGTTTGAATTTCTCGGAAAGACTGGTGGCTTTGATTATGGAGTGCGTCTCCACGACTTCATATTCGATTTCTATCAACAGGAGCTTACACGAGTATTTTAAGGGCCGCAAAGGGCTCAGACAGGGGGACCCTCTCTCCCCTACCTTGTTTGTCATTTTCCTGGAATATCTGTCGAGGATGATCAACAAAAACACTCGGACGCCGGTTTTCCACTACCACCCCAAGTGCAAAAGCTTAAGGATCACCCACCTTGCTTTCGCCCATGATTTGCTTCTTATGTCAATAGGGGACACTACTTCCGTCTGGATCCTCATGGATTGCCTTCGATACTTCCAGAAATGCTCGGGTCTCGGTTCTAATGCCCTCAAGTCCAGCTTGTATACGGCTGGTATTACGGAACACGACCTTGATGATATTAAGCAGATTACTAGATTCGACACTGGCACTATACCTTTCCGCTACCTCGGTATTCCCCTAGCCGCGAAGAGGATGAGGCTGGTTCACTATGACCCCTTTATGAACAAAATTACTGGGTACACTGATTCGTGGATGAGCGCTACTTTATCTTATGGGACAGACTTGAGCTCATCAAGTCTGTCCTCCAAGGTGTGGAATGTTTCTAGTTATCTATGCTGCCAGTGCCTGTGGCGGTTTGTAAGAAAGTTTACGGGCTTTGTAGGACCTTTCTGTGGTGTTCCAACCATCCTCTTGTAGCCTGGAAGGAGTGTACCAGACCGAAATCTGAGGATGACCTCGGAATCAGGGATATCAAGGCCTGGAACCTTGCATTGCTTACTAAATGTCTTTGGAATATCCACCAAAAGAAGGACACGATCTGGATTAAATAGATCAATCACAAGTATCTTAGCAACAGCAACAACATCTGGACGTGGATTGCAAAGAACGATGACTCACCTTTGATCAAACGCCCCATGATCGGGCGGCTACTACAATGACGGCATGGTATAGTAGCAATCTCAATCCTTATGATTACTTCAGGACACATGGGCAGCCGGTGATTTGGGCGAAGGATGTTTGGAGTTCCTGTATCACTCCAAAGCAGTCTTTCATACTTTGGCTTTGTGCGAGGAAGAGATTACGTACGAATGATAGGGTCACTTATATGGACATTGATAGAAGGTGCTCCCTTTGCGTCCATTCTGATGAGTCAATAATGCACATATTCTTCAACTGCGCGGTCAATAGTTATCTTTGGTCTAGGGTCAAGACATGGCTTGGCATCCGAAGGGCTATGACCAACATCGATAGTGTTTTGAAATATATACAGGTTGGCAAGCTAAAGCTAAGCGGGTTGGGCTGGCCACCACCGTCTACCACATTTGGACTGAGAGGAACAAGATTATTTTTGACGGGTCAAGACTTGATAGAGATGCTATTCTTTTTAGGATCAAGACCAGCGTCTACAAAATTTTGTTCTCATTATACCCCATTTTTTAGGACAGATTTGTAGCTCTAGCCACAAACTAGGACAATGGACAGTCTATTTGGACCTGAGGCCTACATGGGTCTCCTTTTGCAGATCTCTAGACTACCCAACTTGTGGGATCAGCTGGAGTCTCCTGACCTCCCGGAATGTGGGATTGGCGGGAGTACTTTCTACTTTGTACCTCATGACTTCCCGACCTGTGGGCAAGCATGAGATAGTAGGTTATCTGGAAGGTAGGTACTATGGCGATTACTCTCAGCGGCATAACGTGACGAGTATGGGTCTTTACCCATGTCCGAATAGGTACTCTTCCCTTGACCGTGAGTTTGTCTCATTTGGGTTTACCATGGCAAGGGTTTAAGGAGGCCCATGGCTGCAACCTTATGCTCTACATAAGGGAATTATCATAGTTTAGGACTATTTTGCGGGTTGCATTTCTTTTTTGCATAGCTTGGGCACTCACGACTACCGGCTTGTGGGCTAGCTTGAGCTTTTTATTTTGACGTGCTTAAATCTTGTGTTGATCTGCCTAGCAGGGACGCACTAGATTTACATCGCCATTATGCCTGTGGGTTCACCCACAAAACTTGTACATTTGATGATTATTAATTCACATTTACCTTTTCATAAAAAAAACGAAAAACCATTAGCACGTCAAACTCAAAGCAAACCAATGGTAGTCTGGCAGGGAAAAAATAGGGTGGTAGAATTTCATAACTCTAGTTAGTGGATTAATCTAGAAATCCATTGTCTCATTGGCTAATGCCTAAAGAAGAGATTGGAAAACAGAAAGAGCAAGGAAAATTGAATAGAAAGGTAGAAAGTTACTGATTGCAAAAGACAAGTCATACATCAATCATCCACTTAGCATAAAATAACACGAACTGTTCTCATCTTTCCTTTCGAGTTCATGTAGATATTCATCAACCCAACTCAAACATGCTGTAGTGACTATTAGAAGTGAAAGTATATTTATTTATTAGAGACAATCAGTATTATTAGGACAAATGTACTTTATACACATTCATATTTATATTAATGGAGATTAATATTATGACATTTGCATTTATTGAATTATTAGTTGATTGTTTATAATATTTTGTAAATAAATCCCTAGAGGTTACGTGGTTATTAATAACGTGAGAAATTAATATTATAGTGTAACTCTTAAATTGCATCGACTAATGATCATCGAGAATGGGATATCGATGATATGTGATACATCGACATGTGGTCTGCATCATATCCTTAGGGATGTAGTATGTCTCACCTGCTACGAGTTATGGCAACTCGTGATGGACACGTGGATACTTGTAGAAGTATTGATATACCCTGCTGATGTACTATTTGTTATATATATCTAAAGTGTCATCAGCGTGTGGGAGATAGAAGTCCTTAGACTTGAGGTCGATACGTGCCTTGTCTACATAGTAATATATTTTGATCATATCCTAAGCTCAAATGTCTAGGTTGAGACGTGGCTTGTATTTGGTATATTGCGATGTAGATTAAAGGTGGTAGTTGAGCCAAGATTAGAATTCATTCTTCGAATGTATCTTCGAGAGAACACTCAGATTCTCATATGGTATTAGGTTGACTAAGTCGTTTGCCAACGCAGTAGACATATCTATGATATGGTCTTGTTGTCAGCTGATATAGATGAGATATAATGATCAAGTCATTTGGATAGACACTTGACAGATCCTAAGTTTGATCGAGTGTGTCGTGAATGAAAGGATTTTATCTACCCACATAGAGGTTTTCTGGGAGGTGTTTCCAAGGGAAGGCGGACTGCGCAGCTGCGGACCGAGCACTATCACTATACTATGCGTCTGGCGCCATCTAGGTGTTCCGTGTAGACCCTAATGATATTAGTGTCAATATGTGAATGCCTGTAGCATAACACTAAGTCAATTATTCTGTCGATCCAAGGATATAATCAGAGAGAATATAAGTGTTCAGTTTATAATCGAGACATTAGAATAAATAATGATTGCTTGATTAAATCGAGATGATATTTCAGATTTAATAAAAATAGAACGGGGCAGAATTGGACTAGGGTCGTGACTCGCCTCCCATTGAGCGTCGCGGCGCCACATGTCCAGTGGGTCTAGACGACCCACTCTATCTCGGTTTCTGGGTCTGACCCACTTGAAAACCCTAGCTAATTTTTTCAGCTATAAATAGTGGATTCAATCATTATTTTAATACACCCAATTCACAAGAATTATGCTATGCTGAAACTCTGTCGGATTTCCTAGCTTTGCGAAAGAGTAATTACATCGGAGTCTTTAACTTGTAATCGAGGAACAGTTGCGTGCTCACCCTCGACGTACACTTGAAGTTTGAAGATTTCAAATTTGCTAAACTGTAAGTATTCGTTCGAAGTATTACAGTTATCTATGTGTTTTACATTATCTAATCATCTATCAGTTTGACCGCCCATCGGGTTTGAAACATAAATTTTCAAATTTTGCTGCGTGTACGAACCCGACAAAACCCTACAGTGGTATCAGAGTCTGAGTTGTTTTGTGTGATTATATAATGTTAATTAATGATTATATGGGTTAGGATTTTTCTAAATCTATTTTTTGTCGTTAAGAAGATTTAAAACCTTAAAACTCAAGAACACATGATCCTTGTCTCTTAAACTATTGAACAATGATGTAATCGAGGAAGTCATTTCGATCTAACTCTTCTAAGTTGATATGTGTTACCGGTTCATTTCGAACATGGTGCATTGAGACGAAGAACGGGAAGGGATTGGATGATGGTCGATGAACGTGTTGTTTAATGGTGAAGTGGTACGAGGTTGAATCTGCAAATTTGATCCTGAACCAGTTTTAGGGTTTCAGAATTGCAGGATTTACGTTTCTGGGGCAGAGGCACAACAGCGCTTGCTAGGGTTTTGACGGCGGTGTGGCGACTCTACGATGGAGCACCGCGGCACTGCCTGGGTTGGTCAGAAGCGTCACAACTCTGTTCTAGAGCGTCGCGACGTTATTCATCCCGAAAGCTTAAAATTAATTTTTCTTTGTTACTACCTCCGAGGCGTCGTGGCGCCACCCATTAGGGCCAAGGCGTCGACAGTGATTTTTTCAAAAAAAAAATGGAATCAGAAACTAAAGTTTTAAATATTTTGATTCTAAAGTTTAAAATATTCAGAATTTGAAAATTTGAACTTTTTAATTAGACAGATTTGGTCCTTTCGGACAATTCCGTAATTAAATAAAGTTTCTGAAAATTGAATTTTAGAAATTTGAAAATTGCAAACAGGTCCCTGAAACCTGAAAATATTTTCTAAAAATTAAATTGGATTTTCTGAATTTAATAGGGTTCAAATTGAATTTTTAAATTGTTGAGGGACTCAACTGTAAATTCTTAAAGTTTACAGAATTTCCTGAAAATCAGACTTTTAAAATCAAAAAATATTTAGGGATTGTTTGTAATAGACATAGATTTTAGAGTTTAGACAAATAGATTCATGATTATCATTAATAGTATATTATTGTATAATATACAAATGTGCTAAATGTTTTAAATGCGAGCATTTAATTATTAGCACAGTGTCCGCTATTATTGTCTGGGTAGGCGGCGCCCAGTAATTGATTTACATAAATGACCGCAATAATTGTCTGGATAGGTAGCACCCAGTAGTTGATTAAAATCATCTTATATCATGTCTATTGGGTTGATGGTTTCCCATCTAAATGTGTTTTAGAAATTGCATGATAGGATATCGTATGATAAATGACTTGAATGTTGATCTTGGTTGAAATCCCCGAAAACTGAAAATATTCCCCAAACATTGAATACAAGTCTAAAATTAAAACGCGTCGTCCATTATAATTAGGGTGCAAAATCCTTTTCGGTTATACGAGTATTTATGCCCAATCATTTGCTCTAAGTCTACGAGGACTCAGACCCTTTCATAGATGTGTTAAACGTAAAAGTAGATGATAAACTTTTGTGGGTATTTACACCCAAGTGTTTGCTCGCAAAGGCCAAGTTTACTTAGATACATAAACGCAGTCGTGTAATGAGGTTGAATTGTTTAGACAAATCTTGGCGCCCAAGTGTCGGACTAATCTAAGGACGCAAGATTAAAATGAATTATTTAATCAACCAAGAGTTGCAAATAAGCTTTGCAATTAGTTTTAAGACCTACCAAAATGTGCTATTGAAGTTACCAACCCAAGAAAATGCGGATATAGCATAGGTTTGGATCATGGCCCATTATGACCTTAAAATGTTTTAGATCCGTATTCTACCTTGGGTCGTAGAAGTATGATAAAATAGTGGGTGCTAATTAAACAAAAGGCCATGTTTGATTAGTCTAAAATGAATGTGTATAATAGGAAAATAAATTTTGATTGTAGTTTCACGTCTATCTAAATCCTCAAAATTCAAAATGTTGAGCCTATCATTGAAATGAACAAACTCACCGGACCAAACTATCTAGACTTGCCTAAGAAATCTAAGAATTGTCCTAAGGCAAGAAAAGATAGAATATGTATTGGATAAATTATTCCCCATAGTCCTTGCCGATGATTCTGCAGAATATGCCACATTTGATAAGGTAGCCTACCATAAGAACCTAGATAACGTCACTTTAGCACGATGCATCATGTTTTCTTCCATGTCAGTGGAACCACAGAGAAAACATGAGAACTTGGTCCCTAACGAAATGCTCAAACACTTGAAGAGACTCTATGACTCTCAGTCCCAAACTATGGAATATAAGTTGTTGATAGAAACTCTTAAAGTGTAAGCTAAGTGAAGGGAGTGATCGGTGTATTTTATATACACCTTTTGAGTCATTTTTAGTTAGTATTTTACTCATTTCATTTATGTTTAGTATAGTATTAGGGTCGTTTTCCTTTCTTTTGTGTCACAGCGGTCAAAATGGAGAAATGGCGAAAACAAAATGAAATGAGCTTAATTGAGATGAAATTGCACACTTAAAGGGGCCAATAAATGAAGTCTAAGAAGTCCCGGGAAGTATATAAAAGATCAGACAAAACCCGGATAAAAAAACTGGACGACGAAGCGAAGAACCGCCGAAAAAATGCCACCAGCGCCGCGGCGCCAGGCAGCAGCGTCGCGGCGCCGACCGCTGAAGTTGTCCGAAACTCTCTGATTTTTAGGCGCCGTGGCGCCAGACTGCAGGGCCACGGCGCCGACGCGGTATTTTTGACGTTTTGGGATGAATTTGACACGTTTTCAGGGTCCAAAAGGGATAACTTTTCCTACCTACATAATCCCTAAACCTTGACCTAAAGGATTCTTGGGCTATATATATTCTCTACATCATTCTCTAGAGGGGGATTCATTCATCATTGTACATACAATACAAATTAGGAGGCTAAGATTGGAGGCTTTTCAAGTATTTTCTTTTCTTTCTTTTTGCTTTGTTTATTTCAGTTCATGTATGGAGATTGTATTAGTTCTTAGCGTGACTATGGCTAGGAGCTAATTACTTATTTAGGGATTTCCTTATGATTCTTATGAAACTCTTATTCATGAAGTAATACATTAGTTGATTTCTTCTTCACTTGTTTAAGATTTATTCAATAGTTACTTTGATTGCTTGATAATTAATTGATCACTAATTATCATCACTTATATGAGTTCTAATCGAAATCTGAAAGGGGAGATTGTGAATATGCTATAGTTGAATAAACATAGGTTTAAATCGTGGACGAAAGTACCCCGATACTTGTGTAGCTTAATAGGTTATTGCTCTTAATCCTCCTTTGTAGTCAATCTTGTCATTGAAAGATAAAAGGGTTCTCCATTGGGGTTGAGTGTTTATATTACCTTAACTGGAGTATAAAACGGTCTAGTTAACCTGTTATCTTAACGTAGAAGAAGAAGTTAGTCTAATTGTATTAAAGATTGAATAGAGTGGATAGTTGATGATCTTGGAAGCCCCAATTCTCCATCATAACTGATTTAAATCAAACTATTTTCATAATTAGTTTATTTCCTGCATTATTAGTTTAGAATTCCAACTCAATTAACGTTAACCAAATAGAAACTAAAGCATAGATAATCGTTACTTGAAAACCAGTCCCTGAGGACGATATTCGGTCTTACCCAGACTATATTACTTGTAACGATATGTGCACTTGCATTTAGCGTGTGTATAAATCGCATATCAAGTTTTTGGCGCCGTTGCCGGGGACTGGCGTACTTTCAATATCGATTTATCTATTCTTATTTCTAATTTGGTTTCTTCAAGAACAAGTTTCTAACTTGTTCTGCGAGCATTTTTTTATCACCTTTTGTTGTTTTGCAGGTTAAATTCGAAAAAAAATAAAAAATACAGGTCCATGGACTACTACTTCTATCAGGGGCAGCAAATTCATCAACAACAGCTTAACCCACAGGTTCTGGAAGAAGATCTAAATGAGTTGCATACAGGCATACTCAGGCTCACCAAGTGTCAGTCTCAGTTCATGGATGAGACAAGAGTGTCCCTCAGAAATTTGGAGACACAAATAGGGCAACTAATGGATAGGATGAGTAATACACTTCAAGAAAGTCTGCCTAGCGACACCGTTGTGGGAAGTGATAAGAAAATTGAGGAACCTGAACCACACCCAGCTGTTGAGGAATCTGGCGAGATAGTTGGTGTAGAGAAGGAAAAGATTATTGAGATCCAATTATTCACCTTTTTGGATTCTTTGGAAATTCTTTTTCCTGTACCTATTGCAAAAGAAATACCACCAGCGGTCACTGTTGATCCCCAAATAGGAAGTCCATACCATCAAGGGCACCCCCTAGAGTTGAGAGATGTTGGGAATTTCATTGATCCCTACATTATAGAGAGCCTAGAAGACAAGTCTGCCTTGTTTACTTGGGGGATAATCTTATATCTGAGGCCCTTGTTTGGAGCAATTGTTGTATTGAAGTGAGACCTGCAACAATAACGATGCGGATTGCAAGCAGTTCGCAGAAGGAGCCGTCGGGCACTAGTAAAGGTTAACTGCGTCCGTTTAAAAGACGTTAAAGACAGCGCTTGTTGGGAGGCAACCCAATGTTTTTAATTATGTTAGTTTGATTTTTGTCTTTAGTTTGTTTTATTTTGTCTTGAACAGTCTCACGGTCTTGGGTTCTTATTTTGTGTTGTTGGATGACGGGTGGACTGAAAGCTAACTCTGAGGGAAAAAAAGCAAAAACGCTGAAAAAAAGGAAAAGTCTTCGTCAGCGCCACGGAACCCAGAATTAGAGTCGTGGCGCCGGAACTTCAGAGAGCCACAGTAATTGGGGCGCCACGGCACCGAATCTCAGGGTCGTGGCACCGAAAGTTCCGAGAGCCATATTCCGTGCAAATTCCAGAATTTTTCCTCCCAGACCTCCGTTATGACCGTTGTGTTGTGTCAGTAAGTTGTCCCTATTTTTAGTCTTCACACATTGGGGACAATGTGTGATTTAAGTTTGGGGGTGTCTTATATTTTGTTTTACTGTTTTGAGTCTTTGTGATTTGTTTTATGTGTTTTTGAGTATTTTTGAGTCATAATTTTTTTAAGATCATGCATGATGTAGTTACTTGAAACGCCTAGTGGAGTAAAGTGGAATAATGTAATGGAATTAGAAGCGACCATCTGAACATTAGGTTAGATATGCCAAGAATTCATGAAATCAAACTATTTGGGGTATCTTGCTTGATTTATGCATTGTTAATGATTAAGCCTATGTGTCTGCTTGCTTGCTATTTGAGGCGAAATAGTTAAGATATACATGTTAGGGAGATGACTCAGGCATTTCTTTGTTAGCCCTTTCTTACCATTCATTGTCTATCCCTGACATTAAAATTGTATCCATAGTCAGCCCCTTTGAGCCTAAAATAAGATCTTTTCTTTGACACCCTATAATTCCATATTTGTGTCATAAGTGGAAAAATTGAGTTGTTTGGAATATAAAGTGTTGAAAAAGAGACAAAAGAGAGTGAACAATTTTGATGCACCCCAATGAAAAAGTAATAATAAATAGGCAAAAGCCTAAGTTTGGGGGTGTCTGCTATTCATCATACACCTCATTCTCTCAAAACAAAAGAGGGGAAAGATAGGTATGAAGTGAAAAAGATAATCAAAAGAAAATGGAAGAATCGAAAGCAAAAGAGCTTATGGTACGTAAGATTGAGCCTAAAAGCCTATTTTTACCTACCCCTGCCTAAAGCCTACATTACAACCCTGAAAAAACCCTGAAGATCTCTAATGACAGTATCCATGATTAGTGGAGAATAGCAAGTGAACATGTCATATGATTTTGAAATTGACATGCATAGTTAGGTATTTTTGCTTCCATTGAGCATGATTAAATTGAATTTGCGAAATATCTGACTTGAGTGTTTAGAATGCTAAAAATCCATGCTATATGTTCCTACATATTATCCTACTAACCTTCATGCTTTTCTAAGTGACAATTGTGCAGCAAATTGATCAGTGTCTTTGCGTCATTTTCTTTTCTTTTCTTTCATGTCATTCATTCTATTTTTGAGCTTTACTCAAGGACGAGCAAAGTTTAAGTTTGGGGTGTTTGATCGGTGTATTTATACACCTTTTGAGTCATTTTTAGTTAGTATTTTACTCATTTCATTTATGTTTAGTATAGTATTAGGGTCGTTTTCCTTTCTTTTGTGTCACAACGGTCAAAATGGAGAAATGGCGAAAAGAAGATGAAATGAGCTTAATTGAGATGGAATTTCACACTTAAAGGGGCCAATAAATGAAGTCTAAGAAGTCCCGGGAAGTATAGAAAAGATCAGACGAAACCTGGATGAAAACAGGACGACGAAGCGAAGAACCGCCGAAAAAACACCACAGCGCGCGGCTGAGCAGCGGCCAGTGGCTGAGCGGCCAGCCATGGCGCCGACCATGAAGTTGTCGGAAACTCTCTGATGTTTAGGCGTCGTGGCGCATTGCGAACCGCAGCCACGGCGCGGTATTTTTGACGTTTTGGGCCGAATTTGACACGTTTTCAGGATCCAAAAGGGATAATTTTTCCTACCTACATAATTCCTAACCCTTGACCTAAAGGATTCTTGGGCTATATATATTCTCTACATCATTCTCTAGAGGGGGATTCATTCATCATTGTACATACAACACAACTTAGGAGGCTAAGATTGGAGGTTTTTCAAGTATTTTCTTTTCTTTCTTTTTGCTTTGTTTATTTTAGTTCATGTATGGAGATTGTATTAGTTCTTAGCGTGACTATGGCTAGGAGCTAATTACTTATTTAGGGATTTCCTTGTGATTCTCTTGAAACTCTTATTCATGAAGTAATACAATAGTTGATTTCTTCTTCACTTGTTTAAGATTTATTCAATAGTTACTTTGATTGTTTGATAATTAATTGATCACTAATTATCATCACTTATATGAGTTCTAATCGAAATCCGAAAGGGGAGATTGTGAATATGCTATAGTTGAATAAACATAGGTTTAAATCGTGGACGAAAGTACCCCGATACTTGTGTAGCTTAATAGGTTATTGCTCTTAATCCTCCTTTGTAGTCAATCTTGTCATCGAAAGATAGAAGGGTTCTCCATTGAGGTTGAGTGTTTATATTACCTTAACAGGAGTATAAAACGGTCTAGTTAACCTGATATCTTAATGTAGAAGAAGAAGTTAGTCTAATTGTATTAAGGTTTGAATAAAGTGGGTTGATGATCTTGGAAGCCCTAATTCTCTATCATAACTGATTTAAATCAAAGTATTTTCATAATTAGTTTATTTTCTGCATTATTAGTTTAGAATTCCAACTCAATTAACGTTAACCAAATAGAAACTAAAGGATAGATAATCGGTACTTGAAAACCAGTCCTTGAGGACGATATTCAGTCTTACCTAGACTATATTACTTGTAACGATACGTGCGCTTGTGTTTAGCGTGTGTATAAATCGCACATCTGTGAGCCAAATGTCTCAGCATGTGTTGAAGATGATAGGGCTGATAGAAAGGCTGGCCTCGATTGGTATAAGGCAGCAGAATAACATCGCTTCCACCCTTATCATGAACTCTCTCCCTCGTTCATTCGAGAATTTTATTGTATACTACAATATGAACGGAACAAAGGCGATTCTACCGGAACTGCATGACATGCTAAAGACCTTTGAATCTTCAACTTCCAAGAGCAAATATGTGCTCATAATGAGCTTTTCTAGCGAGCCCAAGCCGAAAGGTAAGGAATGGCAGAAGAAGAAGGACAATGCAATCACTGTGCCCTCAACTATGAAGCCTAAGGGAGGTGTGAAGAAGAAAAGGTGATTCCGGCCAAGGATGTATGCCTCAACTGAAATAGGAAGGGGCATTGGAAGAAAGGACTGCACTGCACTAGGAGGAAATGCATCAGATGTTTCTACCTCTAATGGATAAGGTATGTACGTCATTGAAATAAAGAGAAATTTCCGATGTACAAAACAAACGAGCTAAAATAAGTAAAAGAAATTCTACCTACCTGTGACATTGTAGACTTGATCATATCAATAAAACAAGGATAGAACGGTTGAGGAAACTTAACTACCTCGAACCATTTGACTTAGAATCTTATGGTAACTGTGAATCTTGTTTGGAAGGTAAGATGACCAATAAACCTCTTATGGAAAGGGGATACGAGCCAATGAGGTGTTTGAGTTGGTACATACTGACGTATGTGGACCATTTACTCAAGGCTGAGAAAGTTTCTCTTACTTCATTACTTTTACAAACGACTTATCGAGGTATGGATATGTGTATCTTATGAGACACAATCTGAGGCCTTCGAAGTTTAAGGAGTTTAAGTGTGAAGCTGAGAAACAACTCTCAAAGAGTATCAAGACTCTGATCTGATCGTGGGGGTGAATACTTAAAGCTACATGGAGTTCATTCCGAATGGACACCTCCTGGAACACCTTAGATGAATGGTGTTGCCGAGAGGAGAAACCGAACCTTGCTTGACATGGTTCGTTCCATCATGAGTTTTTCATCTCTTCCTATATACCTTTGGGGATACGCTATTCTAACCTCGATATATGTTCTGAACAGAGTTCCTTCTAAATCTGTTGAAAAGACGCCTTATGAGGTATGGTGTGGCAAGAAGCCATCACTTAGACACATGAGGCCCTGAGGGTGTCCTGCATATGTCAAGAAGTTGATCACTGATAAGTTGGAGTCTAAAAGTGAGAAATGTTACTTCATTGGGTATCCAAAGGAAACTAAGGGATACTATTTCTATCTTCCTGGAGAACATAAGATACTTGTTTCTAGGGATGCAACTTTTCTTGAAGATGACTATGTCTACAAGAAAGAGAGTTGCACAGAGATAGAACTTGAAGAAATTCAGGAACAAAGTAACATAGAGGTTGAACCCTTGCCAAGTGAACAAGGAAAAGATTCAGTGAGAGCTTATGGCGAAGATTGGGTACTCAGGGTACGCCCTTCGTCCAGTGGGATTGTTGCGAGAAATAATGCAGAAATACAAGACCCTCCTTCACAGACCTTGGGAGCAAGTACAGTGACTGCACCTCCTCCCATTCAAGAAATACATGAAAATAATATTCCTGAAAGCTCTCATATTGGTGGATCAGCCAACACACAAGAACTTTCTCACAGTCAGAACATACCTAGAACTGAACTGCAAGACAATCAACTCCGTAGGTCGGCTAGAACTCATCGTCCTCCAGAAAGACTAAATCTACTTGTGGAAACACATAGTGAGATAGATATTCCAGATGATGATGAGCCTACAACCTACAACGAAGCAATGATAGACATTGATTCCAAGAGATGGCAAGAAGCCATGAAATTCGAATGGAATCTATGTATGTCAATCAAGTGTGAAACTTGGTTGATTTGTCAAATGGGGTTAAACCCATATGATGCAAATGGGTCTTCAAGAAGAAGATTGATGCATCTGGAAAGGTCCAGACTTATAAAGCTAGACTAGTGGCTAAAGGTTATAATCAACGTCCTGGTGTGGATTATGATGAAACCTTTTCGCCAGTTGCTAAGATAAAGTCTATTCGGATTTTGCTTGCTATAGCTGCACATTATGACTATGACATTTGGTAGATGCACGTCAAAACTGCATTCCTCAATGGTAATCTAATTGAGGAAGTGTATATGAAACAACCCGAGGGTTTTTCATCCGATTCCAAACCAAATGATGTGTGCAAGCTACAGAAGTCTATTTATGGACTTAAACAATCCTCTAGGAGTTAGAATATTTTCTTTAGTCATTTGATTTTGTCAGAAGAAAAGAAGATTCTTGTGTTTATATCAAATGCAAGGATGAGGGTATTATCTTCATTGTTATATATGTTGATGACATATTAATAATGGGAGACTCTCATGCAGTCAGTTAAGGAATGATTGTCCAATACCTTCATGATGAAGGACTTAGGTGAAGCCTGCTACATTCTGGGAATTTGGATCTATAGAGATAGACCTAATAGATTGTTGGGTCACAGTCGGTCTACATAGACAAAGTTCTTAGACATTTTTCTATGGACAATTCCAAGAAAGGCGGTCTTCCAATGGGTCAAGGCATCAAGTTATCTAAGAAGGATTGTCCTTCTAGTGATGTAGAACTTGAGCGCATGAAGAGATCCCATATGTTTCGGCTATAGGATCAATCATATATGCCATGACTTGTACCAATCCATATGTGTCCTTTGCACTTAATATGACTTGCAAGTTCCAGCAGAATCCTGGTGAGAAATACTGGAAGGCAGTCAAAAGTATTCTTAAGTATCTTAGGCGTACTAAAGATTACTTCTTGGTCTATGGTGGAGATGAGAAGCTAGTTGTTACTGGATACACTAATGCTAGCTTTCAGACAGATATTGATGACTTCAAATCTCATCCTGGTTACACGTTCATTTTCAATGGTAGAGCAGTGAGTTGGAAGAGTTCCAAACAAGGTACAATTGCTGATTCGACTACTGAAGAAGAGTACATTACTGGATCGGAAGCTGGTAAAGAGGTTGTTGCGATTTCTGAGTTCCTGAAGGAACTAGGGGTTGTTCCGAGTGCTAGTTGTCCAATAACCATTTATTGTGACAACACTGGTGCAATTGCACATGCAAATGAACCAAGATCAACAAACAGAAACAAACATGTACCAAGAAAGTACCACATTCTCAGAGAGATGGTTGAGACTAAAGATATTAGATTTGATTATGTTTCCACTGACAATAATCTAGCAGACTCATTTACCAAACCATTATGCTTAGTTAAGAATAATGGTTATTTTGAGAAATGGGTATTAGATATGTTGGTGATTGGCTCTAGGCCAAGTGGGAGATTGAAAGTATATTTATGTCCTAGAGACAATCAGTATTAGGACAAATGTACTTTATACACATTCATATTTATATTAATGGAGATTAATATTATGGCATTTTGATTTATTGAATTATTAGTTGATTATTTATAATATTCTGTAAATGCATCCCTAGAGGTTACGTGATTATTAATAACGTGAGAGATTAATATTATAGCATAACTCTTAAATTGCATTAATTAATGATCATCGAGATGGGATATCGATGATATGTGATACGTCTGCATCATATCCTTAGGGTTGTAGTATGTCTCACCTGCTACGAGTTATGACAACTTGTGATGGATACATGAATACTTGTAGAAGTATTGGTATACCCTGCTGATGTATTGTTTGTTATTTTTGTCTAAAGTGTCATCAGCGTGTGGGAGATAGAAGTCCTTATACTTGAGGTCGATACGCGCCTTGTTTACAGAGTAATATATTTTGATCATGTCCTAAGCTCAAATGCCTTATAGGTTGAGACACGACTTGTATTGGGTATATTGCGATGTAGATTAAAGGTGGTAGTTGAGCCAAGATTATGATTCATTCCTCGAATTTATCTTCGAGAGAACACTCAGATTCTCATATGGTATTAGGTTGACTAAGTCGTTGGCCAACGCAGTAGACATATCTATGATATGGTCTTGTTTTAGGTGATATAGATAAAATATAATGATCAAGCCATTTGGATAGACACTTGGCAGATCCTAAGCTTGATCGAGTATGTCGTGAATGAAAGGATTTTATCTACCCACATAGAGGTTCAGTTCACAGGTTTCGTGTAACTATACTTCACATATTGAGTTCGTCTTCCGGCGCCGTCTAGGAGTTCTGTATAGACCCTTATGATATTAGTATCGATATGTAAAGGCTTGTAGTGTAATATTAAGTCAATTGTTCCGTCGATCCTGTCACGCCTTTTTTTACCGCGACATTATATTCATCGAATTCTGCTTCTTAGAAATAAAATAAAATGCTAAAAGATGCTAAAAATGTGCTAAAGGGTTCGCGGAGTCACCACCTAATTAGTTTGAGTGAATTAAGACACCTAAATGTTAACTAAGTCAAGTCAACATTAACTCCATTTAATGATCTGCTAAACTATGTGAGATTCTGGGCAAATGTTCTTTATTATCCTAAAGAGAAGGGGTAAAGCACCCTCTAAGATCCGCTAACTTGTAGTTATCCATTCAAACCCAGGTTAATTATTATGCTAAGAATGCAATGCATGGTTTGAAAATTTAAGTAAAATGTGTTGCAAGTGTTTTATATGTAAAAGATGTCTTTGGATAACACGAAGGGTGTATAAGGCTTATTCCCTAAAGATATATGCAAAATTAATTATTAGATGCAAGTATGTATTTATAAGGCCTTGTAAAATATGTATAGCATAGTATATAAAATAATACAAGAGTCATTTTTTTGGAAAAAAGGTGTGATTAACAAATATGAGCAAGAGATGACCAAATTAGTTTTTAGGGAAATGGTAATCATGCACGATGGGTCTAGACTAAGCAAACTAGGATGAATTTCTACTGTCAAACCACTTTATGACTTATTGATTCAAGGTCTAACTATTCTAAGTGTTCTACTAATTAATATAATGTTAGACAATTAATTACAATAAATGAATGGGGCGGGGCAGGAAATCCGTAAAGATGACTCGAAGGCATGGCAGTGTCATTCCTCCTATGATTTTGAATTTCTGATGCGTATAGAAAGATGCACACAAATGCGGGTCTTCGAGAGTTGCGGCGAGTCTCGAATTGAGACTCTTCATTTTTCTCCGATTCATTCCATGTAAATAAATAAAAAGATAAGGATTAGCAAATATTCCAAATAATATAATATAAATGAACATGTGCATATTTTAGCTGACATTTAATTAAATCAGTCTTTAAAACTAATAGCTCGAACAAGACAAAGGGCCAAAAACAAATTGGCATATGGGACAAACGTATATTAAATGATAGTAGCAGCAACACAAGTAACGACAGCAACAACAATACCAAAATAGCAGCAGCAACAATAACGCCAACATAACCGTAGTAGCAAAACTAATATTAACCAGTTATTTCTATGGCTTAGGAGACTTTCTAAGTGTACTAATTTAGAAATCCAAGTAAGAAAACATATACATCTTAGTAGGCAATTCAGGTAATTAAGATAAGCTAGGCATGAATATCCTAAGGGGAGGCCTATATGCAGATAATTAATATGGATATATGCAATAAGGAAGAATCACAAACAACGGTATGTCAGTGGAAACAACTAATAGAAAAGGGATATATAGGACTCTGAAACATATAGGAGATTATTTATATCCATATTTCCGGTTGCACAAAATCATTTGAACCAGAATTGGGTATGCAAAAGCCACTCAAGCATATGATCAATAATATAGGCGTGCAGATCTAGAAATTGAGCAAGTAGAGCACTTAAAGAATATTGTTTCATCTGTGTAGGGCCTATTAAGTCACACATCACATTTATGTTATATCTAGCCATGGAAACATTTCCGCACAAAGCACAACTATATTTGAGATTGTTATTGAAGTCTAGACAACCTTCAGTTTAAACTAACACATATTCAAAATAGATTTAAATCCTACTATGTCATCTTAAACTATTATAAATATGTTTACAAGTGATCTATAGGTATTGAACCAATAATGTCCAGCATTTACCAATCAGATAGCCAACTGATTGACACTCTAACAGTGTCTGATCTACTGAGTGTCCCGTAGTGAATACAAAGAAACACAACTTAAAGCATTAGCTATATGTAACTTACCTAAACCTATACAATATCAATTCAACAGTCATAAACAACCTCTAAATTTTAATTAAACCTTCATAGTAACCAAGTGGATAGTTATAAATTAAACAAGATATAGCTAACAGACATGGGATCAAACGATCTTCAACATATATTAAACATGCTTAAATTCTAAACTAACTGATCTAAAACTGAAACTAAAACTTACTAAATGCTATTAACACATAATTAATCCGCAAAAAACACAGAGCATAAATTAAAGAGTAGAACTGAGAGGAAATGAATTTACCTTCTTCGGGCAGCGAACCGAGGCAGCATATCAAGTCGTCGACCACTCGGAAGATTTGTTGCTATGTGATTGAAAGGGAAACAAAGCTTGGATGATTTTGTTGGTATTGTGCGGAAGATAAAGAGTTTTAGAGTTCTTTCCTCTTCTCCAGATCTTACTGTTTTCCGATTCTTGACTTATGGTGTTTATTGATGTTTTAATGTTTTTTACTGTGAGAAGAGGCGTCTTACCGCTGCCCTTCCGATGCCCTTGCATGTATAAATTGGTTCATTTATATAGCCATGATTTTGGTTCCAAGTTTGGTATGGTTCTTAAGGCTGATTTGGCGATATTGGGTACTAATTTTGGGCGATTTTTACCAAAACCCGTGACGGTTTTTAGTATAGTAAGTTGTATGAGTGTGAGATTCTCAGATTTTGCTTTGGTAAGTCTTAAATCTTAGGGCGATTCTGTTTGTGATTTTGGTATTTAATTTTTTTGATAAGTTTTGTTATGGTAAGTTTGAAGGCGATTTGGGTTATATTTTACCAAACAAAAGGGAAGATTTTATGGTAAGGGAATGATTTTGGTGGATTTGGTAAAGGAAGGGGTGAGTACGCCGAATTTCCTGGTCGAAAAATCCGGCAGGTGTCCGCAATTTGGAGGGGTCGCGGCGGACTGCACTAGGTTTTGTTCTGGGGTCTATGTTTTGACGATGGGTTTGGAGTGAGGGATTTAGTTTTATTTTGGGATTGGGCTGAATAAATGGGCAGCAGGTTAGAAATAAAAAAGGGAAGCTGGGCTGCTGTTTTAGGGAAAGGTATTTTGGTTGGGCTTGGTTTAGGGAATTTGTTTTGGGTAGTATTTTAGATGTTTTATTTATTTTAGTGGGGTGTAAATTATAGAAAAAAATATTTTTGAGTATTATGATATTTAAAGAGTATTTAATGCTCTATATAAATGTGGCACAATTATTAAATTGTTTATTTATGTATGTATATGTTTATATATGCGTGTATTATTATTATTAGAATTATTTTGCGTTGTTTTAGTTTAATTTTATTGATTATTAATTGGAATAGAGAGTCAAAATTGAGTGTCAACAACTTGTCCCTCTTGACTGGAGACGAATGAAGAGTTTTCAGACAAAGATGTTGACTTATAGCCAATTTTATCCTGATCCTCGAAATTAGAACAAAGATTAAGAAAAGTAAGTGCAAATGTCGATTCAAAAATTTATTTCAGCGTTGAATTATGATAACACTGGGTTATTGGAGAGTGAATCCGCGCTCGATGCCTCTTTTGCCCTTTGTTGGGAAGATTGGCCCACCCCAACAAATTATCCCAGTTTGCTTTAAGAGAAAAATTCACGTTGCGCTCCTGCTTCTGCGTGCTAAAGCTTAAGAAAAAATTAGTGCATAACTGTTAAGGCAAAATAATAAAGCAAAAATATATAAGAAATGTGATCAGGTGGATAGGAATATCATCCTGTATAATGTGATGACGATGTGATACTGCAAATGCTGAGATGTCGTCCTTGCACAGACATGCTGCCATTGCGAATACTGATGTGTTGTCCTTGTGTAGACGTTTTGTAACTGCTCCTGTAAATTAGGATCCTGTAGGCTAAAGCTCAAGAAAAGTTAGTGCATAAATGTTAAGACAAAATGATAAAACATGTATATATAAGAAATTTGATTTTGTGAGTAGAAATGTCGTAATAATGTGTTGAAGGTGTTGTAGTTGTAGATGTTGATATCATTATTGTGTTGATAATGGCGACATTATTGTGTTAATGATGGCGACATCGTTGTGTTAATGATGGTGGCGTCATTGCGTTGATGTTGGCGACATCATGATATTTATGGTGGCGGCGTCATTATGTTGATGCTAGCGGCGTCATTGTGTTGAAGCTGATGGCGTCATGATGTTGATGACGTCATGATGTTGATGATGCTGATGACATTATGGTGTTGATGATACTGATGGCGTCATAGTGTTGATGATATTGATAGCATCATTGAGTTGACGTGCTGCTGATGGCGTTATGATGTTGATGATGCTGATGACTTCATGATGGTGACGATGCTGATGTCGTTATTGGGTTAACGTGTTGTTGATGGTGTTATAATATTGACGATACTGATGACGTCATGATGTTGACGATGTGATGACATCATGGTGTTGACGATGTCAATGACGTCATGATGTTGACGATACTAATAGAGTCATGGTATTGACGATGTGATGTCATAATGGTATTGACAATCCTGCTCGTACGAATTAATGCTTATGTAAGCTAAGCTTAAGAAATAATTAGTGTATAATTGTTAAAATAAAATGATGAATATATAAAAAATACAATTCTGTGAGTAGAGATGTCGTCCTTGTATGATGTGTCGGATGCTGCGAATGTTGATGTCATCTCTGCACGGACTTACTGGATGTTGTGAATGCTGATGTTATATCTGCACGAACTTGTTGGATGCAGCGAATGCTGATGTCGTCTCTGCACGGACTTGTTAGATGTTGCGAATGCTGATATCGTCTCTGCACTGACTTGTTGGATGCTGTGAATGTTGATGTCGTCTGCGTGGACTTCTTTGGATCTGCGAATCACGATGTCGTCATCTGCGGACTTATTGGATCCGCGAAAGGCGATGTCTCACATCTGCGAACTTGTTGGATCCGCAAATCGATGTCGTCTCTGCGGACTTCCGGATCACGAATCTTGATGTAATGTCTCTGCATGCACACGGTGTAGCTATGATGATGTCTTTGATCTAGATGTGATGCGTTTGTCAACCGTATAGATTGCAATGATGTCTGTCACGCCCCGAACCCCGGGCCCGTGACTGGTGCCCTACCTGGGCACCCTTCTATCTTAACAACTAAGTAAACTGCGGAAATTAAATAACACCTCTTTTTTTTTTAAAACCAACATACGTACAAGGGCAACGCCGACAAGGCTGCCATAATATACATAAACAAAATACACTATACTATACATGAGTCCAATCCCACATATGAATACAGACCTCTAAGAGTTATACTGAACTAGGACGGGACAAGGCCCGCGCACCCATAATCGTAAAAAGCACATCTTGAAAGATCTATACCAAAAGATAAACTCACGAGCAGATGGAGCTATCCAAAAACTCGGCAGGTCCTACACTGCGGATCACCAAGCTGCATTACCTAAACTGCGGCGATGAACGCAGCCCGAAGGAGGTCGGTCTGAAGAATGTACCAAGTATGTGGGCTGAAAAATCGTAATGAAATCATAACGATCTAACAAAGCAGGAGACATGTATGATAGTCAACCTACTGATACAATACATAGCGATCATATCAAGTCGGGGACGCGTGCCCTCAAATCATTACTAAAATATAACCATGGGTCTCACGCCCATAATATCAATCATGCGTGGAATCCTTCCTCATGCCGGCGATCCATGATATAATATAACACCATAGGCATACATGAACACCAAGTCCCACGTGTCCTAAAGCATGCGGGACAAGTAGGAAAACGGCGGTGGTATAACGTCTTGGGGTTTACCCCTCATTTATACTCTTACCCTGGAGAAGGTGGTAAAGCAGGGGGTATAACGTCTTGGGGGTTTACCCCTCATTTATACTCTTACCCTGGAGAAGGTGGTATAGCGTCTTGGGGGTTTACCCCTCACTTATACTCTTACCCTATCTCAAACGGCCGTCAACCAACACATAAGCACTACCATGTCTTTTATAAAAATCCGGAAATTTAACCCAAGTACTACAAATAGCGAAGCATACGTGGAATCACATCACCGTCAGATGCGTCCAAGTAACTTACAACAAGACAGTGACCACTCGGCCAAGTCGCGGCAACGTAATAAAACATAATACTTGCACTCAAAGGCTATCACCAGCACACATAGGCTAATTCTCAATTAACCAAGCCAAAGTACTTATCAAGGCACACATAGAATAATTCTCAATTAAACAAGCCAAAGTACTGCGTACGTACATTCTTTTCAAAAGACTCCTTTTTATGTAAAACCCCAAGATACTAACACCCGTAGTATCAAGGTGTGTCTATTTTTCAAAGTAAGTTACTACACTTTTAGAAAACTCATTTCAAAGCTTGAAATCAAGTAACCTCAAATTTTCACAATCTAGGCAACTTATGCCCATTAATCAAAATAGACAACTTTCTTAACCTTCCATAAAGCCGTTATAACCAACTTCCCATAAAGCCGTTATAACCCTTTATGGTTTTAGACATATTCATTCCTTTTATAACCAAGAGACTTATACTAATTAAAATCAAGTATCACATACTTACAAATCAAGTTCTTAACTTTCAAAATACTTCAAGTCTCTTAATATATAGAAAATAAGTTTCTTCTCTTAAATCATGTCATTTCTCCTCTCTTAAAACAATTAAGTAAATCACTCCTTTGACTCCCCTAAAGTCACTGTAATGACCCTTAGGTTTTGGAACTAAGGCACTAGCCAAAAGATTTGGAAACCACTTCCTTTTCAAGACTCTATGTACTTTAAGTAAAATACTTTCACTTTTAAGAATCCAAACTTCACTAAGGAAATGGATTATACAACTTACAATTTAAACATCAAAGTACGATCAAGGAAGTACATAGAACAAATTCTATTTTAGGCAATCCAATTACAACCAAGGAATGAATCATTTAAGGAGTATGACATATTTTCTTTATCTTAAGGAATCATGCTAGAAGAGGAGATAGTTCACATACCTTTTCGGCTAAATCCACAAGCTAAGCCGAATACGTCGTACGTAGAAGTGTCAACCTATAATGGTCACAACATGACTATCAATTCTAGTTTCTAACATAGAATAATACTAAGTAAACGGTCTCTTATTCTACGGAAAATCGGGCAGCACCTCCTTTGTTTCTACTCACTTTGTCACCTTTTTCAAGGCCGAATACAATAACCAACACGCCACATTTAAGGCTCAAAACAACAACCAAACAAAGGGGATTACACGCCTTACAATACGTGTAAAATTCCGCCCCACAATTCATACGAAGTAGTTTAATGCTCACTAGCCATTCTCGGCCAACTTACATAACCAACAATTCAAAGTCTTTTACAATCCTTTTCCAATTCCAAGTTCTAAGGTCTAACATGTTATATAGTCACAAACAATCTTCAACAACTACAATTTCCTTCTTATACAACATGCGACGGCTTAAACCAATAATCAACTTGAAATGTAATCTTAAGGCTAAACATGCTAGTTTTCGGATTAGGATTCCAATAGCCAATATAATTATCAAACTTCATACTATATAACTCATGCTTGCTAATATCCATAGCTACAACAATAAGTAAGTCTTTAACTACTAAAACGACAAAATTTATACCTTTATAAGCCCTTAGAGTTTCCAAGATTCAAAGTCGCGCCTTAGCAATTCTTAGCTCATTTCCTTATGTTCCAATCCACTCCAAGCACTCCTTAGAAGCCTATGAAGAACCCATCTTCAAGTTCCAACTTCAAAGTTGAAGAACTCCTTAAGTTTCCGCTTTGCGACTAATACGAAAACGTCGTTTTTCCGAAATCTTTCTATAGAGATATCCTTACAATACCCTTAGGGACATTTGGTTTAAGTCTTGTGAAAGATGGATCAAAACTACAAAATTTCTTGTGAGGAAAAGTCACAAACCCGAGAGGTCTCTTAGTTGAAGAACAAGTGTTATGATTTTTCTAAGTGTTGGAGACTAGTCTTGCACTAGTAGCATGCTTATATAACACATTGGATGGCTTAGATTAATACACTTGTGGGATAGGATGAAGAGAAATTAATGCAAAGCCAAGTGGACAAGTTGACTTGGTCAACAATCTCAAGCTTGAAGACTTGATCTTCCTTGATGGTAAATGACCATTTTACCCTTACAAAAATCGTCCAAGACTAAGTGGTGGAGGTGCCACGTGTCGCCCTCTCATTCGTCCATAAAATTCCGTAACCCTCGTGGGCCCCACAAAACATAAAATTCCTCGGGTGGGCCCCACATGACCAAATCCGCAAAAATAAATTTCCATAATGTTAATAAGTTCCATACTCTTCAAATAATACATATTGAGAATTCAATTCTCAACAACGAACATTTTTCCTTTCCGACGTTCGGAAGATTTTCCGTCGGAAAAACAATTCTTCCTTTCGTACCAATTTACAAGTCTTGATTCCTTACATACATTCTCTTATACATGTCCTAGACTTACGGGATGTAACATTCTTCCCCCCTTAGAAACATTCGTCCCCGAATGTTCTTAGTCGGTTTTCAATCTATACAAACTCCGGCACAATCTATATATTATGCCTATCAATCAAAACTGCACAAGACCAACGATGCCACACATGGCCACCCCAACATACGTAAACATAACAATGGACCTTCCGTCCGTGGTCCCTTCTCACAAAACTCAAAGGTTACAGTCTTCTCAAACACGGGATCCTTAGAGGTTCCTTTCTTTCCTTACTTGTCATACTTTCTCGTACTTTCAAACTTATCTAGTACACGTACAAAATCTCAAATATTGTTTCTATTCTCCAATCCTTGGAGTTACTATCCAAACTTGGCCATATTGTTACTTACTTTCCCGTTAAGGCTCTTCTCGGTCCTTATGACCTAGTTCCGGTGGAACGCATCCACGAACTCGTACAACGATCAACTAGACTTGGGCCTTGCACCCTCGTGACCCTATCACATCGCGGAACAATATCCAATTGACATCACCCCATTCCAAACTATCGGTTGACCCGAAATGAGTCCATAACCCGAACCGTCGTCACACTTAACTTCTCATTCTTAGTCTGAAATAAATCTTTCTCTTATCTCAAGGTACTTCTCACCCTATCCCCCTATTCACTAGAGGTTCGTCATATAGGTCGAAGTATTTCTACCGTACATTCTTCCCTATAGGTCTTACATTGTTATGGGCAATTACAACTTGTGAACTCTACACAACTATAGTCTCAGTTCACTTACCATTCTTGTCAACATTCTTAACTTTTCACTTTACTAATCAAAGTATTCCTACCTCTGGGGTACTATCACTTACAACTGCTAGCAACAAAGGGAAAACATATATGCTAGGGCGAAATCTGAATCTATCAAAGCACGTATGATTCAAAAGAATCGAGATATACCTGTAACCCCATGCGATGTCGCCTCCTGATCCTGTCCAGTAGTCACGTCATCTCTGCGGTTCGAAGGACCGCCAGAACTATAAACTCAACCCTGACCTCTACCACGGCTGGCAAACATCTGAACACCCTGCCCTGGGGAACACACAGCTGTGGAGGAAAGGGAATCAACCATCGGCCTCATAGACTGAGCCACCTCACCGGTGCTCTTTCTAAAAGGACATACCCTCCGAATATGGCCCGGACGGCCACAACAAAAACAAACACCTGTGCCATAACGGCATTTCCCCGAATGACGCTTACCATATCTGATACACTGAGGAATAGGTGGCCTCGACCGAGAAAGTCCTCTGCTCCTCTGAGAACCTCGACCCCTGGAGCTTGGACCGGCTCCTAAATACCTTGTGGGGTCCAATATCCCACCTGTGAACTGCGGGGGTATGTACTGGGTAGGCTGGGACAAATATCTCACTCATTCGAGGTTGCTCGTCCAAAACTCAGGGATAACCAGGTCTAGCCTCTTACGCCGATCTCGCGTTGGCCTCTACTCTGTACACTGCGTCCCGGCCGAATAACCTCCTGCTGATGAAACTGTAGCACCGCTGTTACACCCCGTAAGTCCAGGTCATGTATAAGAGAATGTACGTAAGGAAACAAGACTTGGACATTAGTACGAAAGGAAGAATTGTTCTTCCGACGGAAAATCTTCCGGACGTCGGGAAGGAAAAATGTTCGTTATTGAGAATTGGATTCTCGAAATGCATTATTTGAAGAGTATGGAACTTATTAATATTATGGAAATTTATTTTTACGGATTTGGTCACGTGGGGCCCACAGAAATTTTACATTTTGTGGGGCCCATGAGGTTCTAATTTTATGGACGAATGAGAGGGCGACATGTGGCACCCCCATAAGTGGTCTTGGTCGAATTAGAGGAGGGTTAATTTGGTCATTGAACCTCTTGGAAGATAAGTCTTCAAAGCTTGACATAATTGACTAGTCAACTTGCCACTTAGGCTTGATCCATGTGATTTTAATCCTAACCTCACATTTGTGGACATCTAAACCCTCCAATGTGTTTTAAATACATACTAGTAGCAAGACAAGGTCTTGAAGACTTAGAAAAATTATCACAACATTTTCTTGTGCTATAGTTGCTCTCGGGTTTGCCCTAAGTCCCACACAAAATTTTTATAGTTTTGATCCATTAGCCACAATACTTTAACCCAATGTCCCTTAGGGTATTGTAAGGATATCTCAATATAAAGATTTCGGAAAAATGGAGTTTTCACGTTAGTCGCAAGGTGGAAACTAAGGGAGTTCTTCAACTTTGAAGTTGGAACTTGAAGAAGGGTTCTTCATAGGCTTCTAAGGAGTGCTTGGAACGGATTGGAACCTAAGGAAAGGAGCTAAGAATTGCTAAGGCGCGACTTTGGATCTTGGAAATTTTAAGGGCTTGGAAAGGTATAAATTTTGTCGTTTTATTAGTTAAGACTTACTTATTGTTGTAGCTATGGATTTTAGCAAGCATGTGTTATATAGTATGAAGTTTGATATGTTTATTGGCAATTGGAACCCTAATCCGAAAACTAGCATGTTTAGCCTTAAGATTACAATTCAAGTCGACTATTGGTCTAAGCGTCGCATGTGGTATAAAGAAGGAAATTGTAGTTGTTGAAGTAGTTTATAACTATATAACCTGTTAGACCTTGGAACTTGGAATTTGAAAAGGGTTGGAAAAGACTTAGTGTTGCTATGTAAGTTGGCCGAGAATTGGCTAGTGTGCATTAAACTACTTCGTATGAATTGTGGGGCGGAACTTTACACGTATTGTAAGGCGTGTAATCTCCTTTGTTTGGTTGTTGTTTGGATCCTTAAATGTGGCTTGTTGGTTATTGTATTCGGCCTTGAAAAAGGTGGCAAAGTGAGTAGAAACAAAGGAAGTGCTGCCCGATTTTCCGTAGAATTAGAGACCAAATACTTAGTATTATTCTACATAGAGACTAGAAGTTGATAGTCTTGTTGTGAACTTTATAGGTTGACACTTTTACGTACGGCGTATTCGGCTTAGCTTGTGGATTTAGCCGAAAAGGTATGTGAACTATCTCCTCTTCTAGCATGATTCCTTAGAATAAAGAAAGTAAGTTTTACTCCTTAAATGATCCATCCCTTGGTTGTACTTGGATTGCCTAGAATAGAATATGTTCTATGTACTTCCTTGATTGTACTTTGATGTTTAGATTGTAAGTTGTATAATCCATTTTCTCGATGAAGTTTGGATTCTTAAAAGTGAAGGTATTTTACTTAAAGTACATGGAGTCCTAAAAAGGAAGTGGTTTCCAAATCTTTTGGCTAGTGCCTTAATTCTAAAACCTAAAGGTCATTATAATGACTTTAGGGGAGTCAAAGGAGTGATTTACTTATTTGATTTAAAAGAGGAGAAATGACATGTTTTAAGAGAAGTAACTTGTGTTAAGGGTGAAGTTACTTGAGGTTTAAAAGGTAGAAGAAAACTTGTTTTCTAACTATTAAGAGACTTGGAGTATTTTGAAAGTTAAGAACTTGATTTGTAAGTATGTGATACTTGGTTTTAATAGTATAAGTCTCTTGGTTATTGAAGGAATGGATATGTCTAAAACCATAAAGGGTTATAACGGCTTTATGGGAAGTTGGTTATAACGGCTTTATGGAAGATTTAGAAAGTTGTCTATTTTGATAAAAGGGCATAAGTTGCCAAGATTGTGAAAATTTGAAGTTACTTGATTTCAAGCCTTGAAATGAGTTTTCTAAACGTGTAGTAACTTACTTTGAAAAATAGACACGCCTTGATACTACGGGTGTTAGTATCTTGGGGCTTTACATAGAAATGAGTCTTTTATAAAAGAATGTACGTACGTAGTACTTTGACTTGTTAAAAGAGAATTATTCTATGTATGCCTTGATAAGTACTTTGGCTTGATAAATTGAGGATTTGTCTAAGTGTGCCATGATAAGTACTTTTACTTGTTAAAAGAGAATTATTCTATGTATGCCTTGATTAGTACTTTGGCTTGATAAATTGAGGATTTGTCTAAGTGTGCCATGATAAGTACTTTGACTTGTTAAAAGAGAATTATTCTATGTATGCCTTGATAAGTACTTTGGCTTGATAAATTGAAGATTTGTCTAAGTGTGCCATGATAAGTACTTTTACTTGTTAAAAGATAATTATTCTATGTATGCCTTGATTAGTACTTTGGCTTGATAAATTGAGGATTTGTCTAAGTGTGCCATGATAAGTACTTTGACTTGTTAAAAGAGAATTATTCTATGTATGCCTTGATTAGTACTTTGGCTTGATAAATTGAGGATTTGTCTAAGTGTGCCATGATAAGTACTTTGACTTGTTAAAAGAGAATTATTCTATGTATGCCTTGATTAGTACTTTGGCTTGATAAATTGAGGATTTGTCTAAGTGTGCCATGATAAGTACTTTGACTTGTTAAAAGAGAATTATTCTATGTATGCCTTGATTAGTACTTTGGCTTGATAAATTGAGGATTTGTCTAAGTGTGCCATGATAAGTACTTTGACTTGTTAAAAGAGAATTATTCTATGTATGCCTTGATTAGTACTTTGGCTTGATAAATTGAGGATTTGTCTAAGTGTGCCATGATAAGTACTTTGACTTGTTAAAAGAGAATTATTCTATGTATGCCTTGATTAGTACTTTGGCTTGATAAATTGAGGATTTGTCTAAGTGTGCCATGATAAGTACTTTGACTTGTTAAAAGAGAATTATTCTATGTATGCCTTGATTAATACTTTGGCTTGATAAATTGAGGATTTGTCTAAGTGTGCCATGATAAGTACTTTGACTTGTTAAAAAAGAATTATTCTATGTATGCATTGATTAGTACTTTGGCTTGATAAATTGAGGATTTGTCTAAGTATGCCTTGATAAGTACTTTGGCTTGTTAATTGAGAATTGCCTATGTGTGCTGGAAATAGCCGGTTGTGTGCTATTGGTATATCAGTCGTTTCGGGGTCATTCCCCGGGTTTGTGGCATTTGCATAATTCCGTGGATTTGCTACCCACGATGTGAGGAATACCTCATGCGAGTCCGTAGGGCTTATGCGGGTGAAATAGTCCCATGCGGGCGGGTCCAGCCTATGCGAGGAATACCTCATGCGAGTCCGTAAGGGCTTATGCGGGTGAAATAGTCCTGTGCGAGGAATACCTCATGCGGGTCCGAAAGGGCTTATGCGGGTGAAATAGTCCCATGCGGGCGGGTCCGACTATCACGAGGAATACCTCACGCGGGTCCACGCGACCTATGCGGGTGAAATAGTCCCAGGAATAGGATTGCTGAATAATACTGCGGGCGGATGGTCCTGCTTTGATCATGAGCTTCCTATTTTTATATTGTAAGGATACTACTGTTTACTCTCATTATAGTAAGGCACAAGGTGTTGTATTTTGAGTATCATATATGTCCCCGGATTGTTTGTGTTACCCTATGGTCATGCTTTTACGAGGTAGGATTCCGGGGCATGAGACCACGAGGTATTTAGGACACAGGTGGGACTTGGTGTTCATGTATCCTTATGTGTGTTATTACATCATGGACTGCCGGCAGTGAGGAAGGATTCCACGGGCATGATTGATATTATGGGCGTGAGACCCATGGTTATATTTGAGTAATGACTTTGAGGGCCTGCGTCCCTGACTTGATATGACTGCTTATGTGTTGTTATGTCTTGTAAATGGATATCATACATGTCTCTGTTTTATTTAATTTATTATGATTTTATTACGGTACTTCTTGTACATTCTTCGTCTTGACCTCGCCCGAGGCTGCGTTCATGCCGCAGGTTTAGGTACGCAGTTTGGTGATCGGCAGGTGTAGGACCCTGCTCAGAGTTTTTGGATAGCTCCCTTTGTTCAGGAGTTTATCATTTCGGTATAGTCCCTTCAGTACAGGCTTTTGTACATTTATGGGTACGGCGGGGCCTTGTCCCGTCATAGTTCAGTTTAACTCCTAGAGGTCTGTATTCATATGTGGGATTGGACTCGTGTATGCGATGTAGTGTCTTTTGTTTATGTATATTATATGGCGGCTAGTCGGCTTTTCCTTATCGTGACGTTGGTTTTAAAAGAAAAAAAAATGAGCATTATTAATTTACGCAATGTACTTAGTTGTTAAGGTAGAAGGTGCCTGGTAGGGCACACCGATCCGGGCAGGTTCGGGCGTGTGACAGTGGTATCGAGCGATCGATCCTCGGAATGTTCTGACCGTGTCTAGTAAGTCTTGATTATCGGTGTGTTGCGCACACACCCATAAATAGGAGGCTACAGGACATTTAGGAGTTGGTTTCTATTCTTCTCACTCTAGATCGTGCCATGAGTGTGTTAGTAAGAAAAATTCCTCTCGACGTATTGTTGTGTTCTGATTATGCCTCGAGAGGGCAACCGCCGAGAGGGCAAAGGAGTAGCGAGGCTACTAGTCGGACTCAGAGAGTTGATAGGGCTTATGCCGAGTATATCGGATGTTGTTCGCGATCGACGAGTTCCTGCGCGAGTTTTGAGGCCCGGCACGAGCCTCCGGTTTCTCGGTTAGGAGAAGACTATAGGTCATGAGGAAGCGATTATGTTATTGACCAAGATAGCGGTGCTAGCGATTGTAAGTGATAGTACCCGGAGGTAGGGATACTTTGATTAGTAAAGTGAGAAGTAGGAATGTTGACAAGAATGATAGATGAACTGAGACTATAGTTGTATAAAGTTCACAAGTTGTAATTACCCCGTATAAGTGTAAGACCGATAGGGAAGATTGTACAGTAGAAATACTTTGACTTATGTGACGAACCTCTAGTGAATAGGGGATAGGGTAAGAAGTACCTTGAGATAAGAGAGATGTATTTGGACTAAACGAGAAGTTAAGGGTGACGATGAGTCGGGTTGTGGACTCATTTCGGGTCAGCCGATAGTATGGAATGGGGTGATGTCAGTTAGAAATGGTCCCGTTATGTGATAGGGTCACGAGGATGCCAGGCCCAAGTTTAGTTAATCGTGGTACGAGTTCGTGGATGCGTTCCACCGGAACTAGGTCGTAAGGACCGAGGAAAGCCTTAGCAGGAAATTCAAGTAGCATAATGGCCAGGTTCGATAGTAACTCCAAGGATTGGAGAAGGGAAACAAAATTTGAGATTTTGTACGTGTACTAGATAAGTTTAGAAGTACGAGAAAGAATGACAAGTAAGGAAAGAAAGGAACCTCTAAGGATCCCGTGTTCTAGGAAGGCGTAACGCCGAGTTTATGAGAAGGGACCACGGACGGAAGGTCCATTATTATGTTTACGTATGTTATGTGGTGGCCATGTGTGGCATCGTTGGTCTTGTGCATTTGATTGATAGGCATAGTATAGAGATTGTGCCGGAGTGTGTATAGTTTGGCAACCGACTAAGAACATTCGGGGACGAATGTTTCTAAGGGGGGAAGAATGTTACACCCCGTAAGTCCAGGTCATGTATAAGAGAATGTACGTAAGGAAACAAGACTTGGACATTAGTACGAAAGGAAGAATTGTTCTTCCGACGGAAAATCTTCCGGACGTCGGGAAGGAAAAATGTTCGTTATTGAGAATTGGATTCTCGAAATGCATTATTTGAAGAGTATGGAACTTATTAATATTATGGAAATTTATTTTTACGGATTTGGTCACGTGGGGCCCACCCGAGGAATTTTACATTTTTGTGGGGCCCACGAGGGTTACAGAATTTTATGGACGAATGAGAGGGCGACATGTGGCACCCCCATAAGTGGTCTTGGTCGAATTAGAGGAGGGGTAATTTGGTCATTGAACCTCTTGGAAGATAAGTCTTCAAAGCTTGACATAATTGACTAGTCAACTTGCCACTTAGGCTTGATCCATGTGATTTTAATCCTAACCTCACATTTGTGGACATCTAAACCCTCCAATGTGTTTTAAATACATACTAGTAGCAAGACAAGGTCTTGAAGACTTAGAAAAATTATCACAACATTTTCTTGTGCTATAGTTGCTCTCGGGTTTGCCCTAAGTCCCACACAAAATTTTTATAGTTTTGATCCATTAGCCACAATACTTTAACCCAATGTCCCTTAGGGTATTGTAAGGATATCTCAATAGAAAGATTTCGGAAAAACGGAGTTTTCACGTTAGTCGCAAGGCGGAAACTAAGGGAGTTCTTCAACTTTGAAGTTGGAACTTGAAGAAGGGTTCTTCATAGGCTTCTAAGGAGTGCTTGGAGCGGATTGGAACCTAAGGAAAGGAGCTAAGAATTGCTAAGGCGCGACTTTGGATCTTGGAAATTTTAAGGGCTTGGAAAGGTATAAATTTTGTCGTTTTATTAGTTAAGACTTACTTATTGTTGTAGCTATGGATTTTAGCAAGCATGTGTTATATAGTATGAAGTTTGATATGTTTATTGGCAATTGGAACCCTAATCCGAAAACTAGCATGTTTAGCCTTAAGATTACAATTCAAGTCGACTATTGGTCTAAGCGTCGCATGTGGTATAAAGAAGGAAATTGTAGTTGTTGAAGTAGTTTATAACTATATAACATGTTAGACCTTGGAACTTGGAATTTGAAAAGGGTTGGAAAAGACTTAGTGTTGCTATGTAAGTTGGCCGAGAATTGGCTAGTGTGCATTAAACTACTTCGTATGAATTGTGGGGCGGAACTTTACACGTATTGTAAGGCGTGTAATCCCCTTTGTTTGGTTGTTGTTTGGAGCCTTAAATGTGGCTTGTTGGTTATTGTATTCGGCCTTGAAAAAGGTGGCAAAATGAGTAGAAACAAAGGAAGTGCTGCCCGATTTTCCGTAGAATTAGAGACCAAATACTTAGTATTATTCTACATAGAGACTAGAAGTTGATAGCCTTGTTGTGAACTTTATAGGTTGACACTTTTACGTACGGCGTATTCGGCTTAGCTTGTGGATTTAGCCGAAAAGGTATGTGAACTATCTCCTCTTCTAGCATGATTCCTTAGAATAAAGAAAGTAAGTTTTACTCCTTAAATGATCCATCCCTTGGTTGTACTTGGATTGCCTAGAATAGAATATGTTACATGTACTTCCGATTGTACTTTGATGTTTAGATTGTAAGTTGTATAATCCATTTTCTCGATGAAGTTTGGATTCTTAAAAGTGAAGGTATTTTACTTAAAGTACATGGAGTCCTAAAAAGGAAGTGGTTTCCAAATCTTTTGGCTAGTGCCTTAATTCTAAAACCTAAAGGTCATTATAATGACTTTAGGAGTCAAAAGTGATTTACTTATTTGATTTAAAGAGGAGAAATGACATGTTTTAAGAGAAGTAACTTGTGTTAAGGGTGAAGTTACTTGAGGTTTAAAAGGTAGAAGAAAACTTGTTTTCTAACTATTAAGAGACTTGGAGTATTTTGAAAGTTAAGAACTTGATTTGTAAGTATGTGATACTTGGTTTTAATAGTATAAGTCTCTTGGTTATTGAAGGAATGGATATGTCTAAAACCATAAAGGGTTATAACGGCTTTATGGGAAGTTGGTTATAACAGCTTTATGGAAGATTTAGAAAGTTGTCTATTTTGATAAAAGGGCATAAGTTGCCAAGATTGTGAAAATTTGAAGTTACTTGATTTCAAGCCTTGAAATGAGTTTTCTAAACGTGTAGTAACTTACTTTGAAAAATAGACACGCCTTGATACTACGGGTGTTAGTATCTTGGGGCTTTACATAGAAAGGAGTCTTTTATAAAAGAATGTACGTACGTAGTACTTTGACTTGTTAAAAGAGAATTATTCTATGTATGCCTTGATAAGTACTTTGGCTTGATAAATTGAGGATTTGTCTAAGTGTGCCATGATAAGTACTTTTACTTGTTAAAAGAGAATTATTCTATGTATGCCTTGATTAGTACTTTGGCTTGATAAATTGAGGATTTGTCTAAGTGTGCCATGATAAGTACTTTGACTTGTTAAAAGAGAATTATTCTATGTATGCCTTGATAAGTACTTTGGCTTGATAAATTGAGGATTTGTCTAAGTGTGCCATGATAAGTACTTTTACTTGTTAAAAGAGAATTATTCTATGTATGTCTTGATTAGTACTTTGGCTTGATAAATTGAGGATTTGTCTAAGTGTGCCATGATAAGTACTTTGACTTGTTAAAAGAGAATTATTCTATGTATGCCTTGATTAGTACTTTGGCTTGATAAATTGAGAATTTGTCTAAGTGTGCCATGATAAGTACTTTGACTTGTTAAAAGAGAATTATTCTATGTATGCCTTGATTAGTACTTTGGCTTGATAAATTGAGGATTTGTCTAAGTGTGCCATGATAAGTACTTTGACTTGTTAAAAGAGAATTATTCTATGTATGCCTTGATTAGTACTTTGGCTTGATAAATTGAGGATTTGTCTAAGTGTGCCATGATAAGTACTTTGACTTGTTAAAAGAGAATTATTCTATGTATGCCTTGATTAGTACTTTGGCTTGATAAATTGAGGATTTGTCTAAGTGTGCCATGATAAGTACTTTGACTTGTTAAAAGAGAATTATTCTATGTATGCCTTGATTAGTACTTTGGCTTGATAAATTGAGGATTTGTCTAAGTGTGCCATGATAAGTACTTTGACTTGTTAAAAGAGAATTATTCTATGTATGCCTTGATTAGTACTTTGGCTTGATAAATTGAGGATTTGTCTAAGTGTGCCATGATAAGTACTTTGACTTGTTAAAAGAGAATTATTCTATGTATGCCTTGATTAGTACTTTGTCTTGATAAATTGAGGATTTGTCTAAGTGTGCCATGATAAGTACTTTGACTTGTTAAAAGAGAATTATTCTATGTATGCCTTGATTAGTACTTTGGCTTGATAAATTGAGGATTTGTCTAAGTGTGCCATGATAAGTACTTTGACTTGTTAAAAGAGAATTATTCTATGTATGCCTTGATTAATACTTTGGCTTGATAAATTGAGGATTTGTCTAAGTGTGCCATGATAAGTACTTTGACTTGTTAAAAAAGAATTATTCTATGTATGCATTGATTAGTACTTTGGCTTGATAAATTGAGGATTTGTCTAAGTATGCCTTGATAAGTACTTTGGCTTGTTAATTGAGAATTGCCTATGTGTGCTGGAAATAGCCGGTTGTGTGCTATTGGTATATCAGTCGTTTCGGGGTCATTCCCCGGGTTTGTGGCATTTGCATAATTCAGTGGATTTGCTACCCACGATGTGAGGAATACCTCATGCGAGTTCGTAGGGCTTATGCGGGTGAAATAGTCCCATGCGGGCGGGTCCAGCCTATGCGAGGAATACCTCATGCGAGTCCGTAAGGGCTTATGCGGGTGAAATAGTCCTGTGCGAGGAATACCTCATGCGGGTCCGAAAGGGCTTATGCGGGTGAAATAGTCCCATGCGGGCGGGTCCAGCCTATGCGAGGAATACCTCACGCGGGTCCACGCGACCTATGCGGGTGAAATAGTCCCAGGAATAGGATTCTTTGAATAATCTGCGAGCGGATGGTCTGCTTTGATCATGAGCTTCCTATTTTTATATTGTAAGGATACTCTCGTTTACTCTCATTGTAGTAAGGCCTGAGTGTTGTATTTTGAGTATCATATATGTCCCCGGATTGTTTGTGTTACCCTATGGTCATGCTTTTACGAGGTAGGATTCCGGGGCATGAGACCACGAGGTATTTAGGACACAGGTGGGACTTGGTGTTCATGTATCCTTATGTGTGTTATTACATCATGGACTGCCGGCAGTGAGGAAGGATTCCACGGGCATGATTGATATTATGGGCGTGAGACCCATGGTTATATTTGAGTAATGACTTTGAGGGCCTGCGTCCCTGACTTGATATGACTGCTTATGTGTTTATATCGTAAATTTGGATATCATACATGTCTCTGTTTTATTTAGACTGTTATGATTTTATTACGCATGCTGTTCACATACTTGGTACATTCTTGTCTTGACCTCGCCCGAAGTGCGTTATCTGCGAGTTTAGGCATGATTTGGTGATCGGCAGTGTAGGACCACCTTTCGAGTTTTGGATAGCTCCTTTGTTCGGGAGTTTATCATTTCGGTATAGTCTCTTGATCTGAGCTTTTGTACATTTATGGGTGGCGGGGCCTTGTCCGTCATAGTTGATTTAACTCCTAAGTGCAGTATTCATATGTGGGATTGGACTCGTGTACAGTGTAGTGTCTTTTGTTTATGTATATTATATGGCAGCCTAGTCGGCTTTGCCTTGTACGTACGTTGGTTTTAAAAGAAAAAAAAAATGAGTTGTTATTAATTTCCGCAATGTACTTAGTTGTTAAGGTAGAAGGGTGCCCAGGTAGGGCACCAGTCACGGGCCCGAGGTTCGGGGCGTGACAACCGCTATCTTGGTCAATAACATAACTGCTTTCCTCATAACCCTATAGTCTTCTCCTAAGCTGGAGGCTGCAGTCTTTGGGGCCTCAAAACACAGCGAAGGTTAACTTCGCCATCGGAACAACATCCGGTATACCCTGGGCATAAGCCCTATCAACTCTCTGAGTCTGACTTGTAGCTCCTGCTACTCCTTTGCCCTTCTGGGCGACTGTTGCCCTCATTGGAGGCATAACTGTAACACAAAATCACGTCAGAGAGGAATTATCTTACTAACACAGCTCTATGGCACGATCTTAGAGTGAGAAGAATAGAAACCAACTCTTAAATGTCCTGTAGCCTCCTGTTTATGGGTGTGGCGCGCGCGATAATCAAGACTCTACTAGACACGGTCAGTAAACATTCAGGATTGATCGCTCGATACCACTTTGTCACGCCCGAACCCGGGCGTGGTAGTGCCTACACAGGCACCCTTCTATCTTAACAACTAAGTAACTGTGGAAATTAAATAACACCTCTTTTTTTAAACCAACATACGTCATAAGGCAACGACAAATCGCCATAATATACATAAACAAAAGACACTATATTGTACATGAGTCCATCCACATATGAATCTGACCTCAAGAGTTATCTTGAACTAGGGCGGACAAGGCACGCCCGTACCATGCTCGTACAAAAGCACATCTTGAAAGATCTATACAAAAGATAAACTCTGAGCGGATGGAGTTATCCAAAAACTCGGCGGTCTTACACTGCGGATCACCAGCTGCGTACCTAAACTGCGGCGTGACGCGGCCGAAAGGAGTCGGTCTGAAGAATGTACCAAGTATGTGAAGTGAAAAATCTGTAATGAAATCATACGATCTAACAAAACAGAGACATGTATGATAGCCAACCTACGATACAATACATAAATCATATCAAGTCGGGACGCGTGCCTCAAATCATTACTAAAATATAACCACGGGTCTCACGCCCATAATATCAATCATGCGTGGAATCCTTCCTCACCGGCGATCCATGATATAATATAACACCAATAGGCATACATGAACACCAAGTCCCACCTGTGTCCTAAAGCATGCGGGCTAAGTAGGAAAGCGAGCGCGGTGGTATAACGTCTTGGGGTTTACCCTCATTTATACTCTTACCCCGGAGAATGTGGTAAGCGGGGTATAATGTCTTGGGGTTTACCCTCATTTATACTCTTACCGGAGAAGGTGGTATAGCGTCTTGGGGTTTACCTCACTTATACTCTTACCCTATCTCAACCGCGTCACAAACAACACATAAGCACTACCATGTCTTTTATAAAAATCGGAATTTAACCCAAGTACTACAAATAATCTAAGCATACGTGGAATCCCACATCACCGTCGATGCGTCCAAGTAACTTACAACAAGACGATCGGCCTCCACCGAGAGTCGCGACGTAATAAAACATAATACTTGCACTCAAAGGCTATCACCAGCACACATAGGCTAATTCTCAATTAACCAAGCCAAAGTACTTATCAAGGCACACATAGAATAATTCTCAATTAAACAAGCCAAAGTACTTATCAAGGCACACATATAATAATTCTCAATTAAACAAGCCAAAATCTTTGCGACGCATTCTTTTCAAAAGACTCTTTTTTATGTAAAACCCCAAGATACTAACACCCGTAGTATCAAGGTGTGTCTATTTTTCAAAGCAAGTTACTACACTTTTAGAAAACTCATTTCAAAGCTTGAAATCAAGTAACCTCAAATTTTCACAATCTAGGCAACTTATGCCCATTAATCAAAATAGACAACTTTCTTAACCTTCCATAAAGCCGTTATAACCAACTTCCCATAAAGCCGTTATAACCCTTTATGGTTTTAGACATATTCATTCCTTTTATAACCAAGAGACTTATACTAATTAAAACCAAGTATCACATACTTACAAATCAAGTTCTTAACTTTCAAAATACTTCAAGTCTCTTAATATATAGAAAACAAATTTCTTCTCTTAAATCATGTCATTTCTCCTCTCTTAAAACAATTAAGTAAATCACTGCTTTGACTCCCCTAAAGTCATTGTAATGACCCTTAGGTTTTGGAACTAAGGCACTAGCCAAAAGATTTGGAAACCACTTCCTTTTCAAGACTCTATGTACTTTTAAGTAAAATACTTTCACTTTTAAGAATCCAAACTTCACTAAGGAAATGGATTATACAACTTACAATTTAAACATCAAAGTACGATCAAGGAAGTACATAGAACAAATTCTATTTTAGGCAATCCAATTACAACCAAGGAATGGATCATTTAAGGAGTAGGACATATTTTCTTTATCTTAAGGAATCATGCTAGAAGAGGAGATAGTTCACATACCATTTCGGCTAAATCCACAAGCTAAGCCGAATACGCCGTACGTAGAAGTGTCAACCTATAATGGTCACAACATGACTATCAATTCTAGTTTCTAACGTAGAATAATACTAAGTAAACGATCTCTTATTCTACGGAAAATCGGGCAGCACCTCCTTTGTTTCTACTCACTTTGCCACCTTTTTCAAGGACGAATACAATAACCAACACGCCACATTTAAGGCTCAAAACAACAACCAAACAAAGGGGATTACACGCCTTACAATACGTGTAAAATTCCGCCCCACAATTCATACGAAGTAGTTTAATGCTCACTAGCCATTCTCGGCCAACTTACATAACCAACAATTCAAAGTCTTTTCCAATCCTTTTCCAATTCCAAGTTCTAAGGTCTAACATGTTATATAGTCACAAACAATCTTCATTAACTACAATTTCCTTCTTATACAACATGCGACGGCTTAAACCAATAATCAACTTGAAATGTAATCTTAAGGCTAAACATGCTAGTTTTCGGATTAGGGTTCCAATAGCCAATATAATTATCAAACATCATACTATATAACTCATGCTTGCTAATATCCATAGCTACAACAATAAGTAAGTCTTTAACTACTAAAACGACAAAATTTATACCTTTATAAGCCCTTAAAGTTTCCAAGATTCAAAGTCGCGCCTTAGCAATTCTTAGCTCCTTTCCTTATGTTCCAATCAACTCCAAGCACTCCTTAGAATCCTATGAAGAACCCATCTTCAAGTTCCAACTTCAAAGTTGAAGAACTCCTTAAGTTTCCGCCTTGCGACTAATACGAAAACGTCATTTTTCCGAAATCTTTCTATAGAGATATCCTTACAATACCCTTAGGGACATTGGGTTTAAGTCTTGTGAAAGATGGATCAAAACTACAAAATTTGTTGTGAGGAAAAGTCACAAACCCGAGAGGTCTCTTAGTTGAAGAACAAGTGTTGTGATTTTTCTAAGTGTTGGAGACTAGTCTTGCACTAGTAGCATGCTTATATAACACATTGAATGGCTTAGATTAATACACTCGTGGGCTAGGATGAAGAGAAATTAATGCAAAGCCAAGTGGACAAGTTGACTTGGTCAACAATCTCAAGCTTGAAGACTTGATCTTCCTTGATGGTAAATGACCATTTTACCCTTACAAAAATCGTCCAAGACTAAGTGGTGGAGGTGCCACGTGTCGCCCTCTCATTCGTCCATAAAATTCCGTAACCCTCGTGGGCCCCACAAAACGAAAAATTCCTCGGTGGGCCCCACATGACCAAATCTGCAAAAATAAATTTCCATAATGTTAATAAGTTCCATACTCTTCAAATAATACATTTTGAGAATTCAATTCTCAACAACGAACATTTTTCCTTTCCGACGTTCGGAAGATTTTCCGTCGGAAAAACAATTCTTCCTTTCGTACCAATTTCCAAGTCTTGATTCCTTACGTACATTCTCTTATACATGTCCTGGACTTACGGGATGTAACAATGTCTTTGCTCTGAATGTTGTGCGTTTGAACCACATTAGTTGTAATGTGACTCTGTGGCTAAGTTGATGTGCTTGACATTGTTGCGGAATTTGAACTTTGATTGTTGCTATTCTTTTTTGCTTCTGCTACTCCTGCTGCGAAATTTGAACTTTGATTGTTGTTGTTCTTTTTTGCTTCTTCTACTATGTAGAACTGCAGAATGCTGCCCTTACTACTTCTGTTATTTCTATTGTAGAATTTGAACTTTGATTGTTGCTGTCTTTTCTGCTTATGCTGCTTCTATTTTGAACTTTGATTGTTGCTGTCTTTTCTGTTTCTGCTGATATGAAAAACCTTCTTAATGTATTTTTTGCTTCTGCTAATATGAAAAACATGCACTCAAAGAAAACTTGTGAGTTTTGGGGGGAGGGGGGGTGGGGGGTCGATTCGTATTGACTTTGCAGCTTTGATGCTCGGACGTCTGGTTTGTTTGTATATGCAACCCGTGTTCATTTGCAGGTCCCATTTTGGAACATCTCTGTGCTCTGCATCCTAAATAATTAAGTGATCATCAGTCATCTGCTGGGTGATTGTGCCTTTGATCTTGAAAAGTACGTGCATTTTGTCACCTCTTAGTCAAATACGAATCAACCTCAGGTTGAGGAGGAAAAGAATAAGACCTTTAAAATGCAGCAACCGTGTTAGTGTAAGATATATGATTATTGCAAAAGTGTATACAACACATAACAAGCATATATATTGCACAAAAGCGAGTTCTAATATGTATGGGGCCTCTTTATGCCAAAGGTAGGCCTAAACACCAGATATGCGAAATTATGATAGATTGGTTCAAGCCGTCAAACTGTAATGATTTTGTTGGAAACAACGATAGAATGAATGTGTGTTTTCCAATTTTGGCATGTCATGTTTAGGCTTGGACTCGTCTATCATTGTCACGCAACACATAATATGTTGATTGGTCATTGGGTTGCGAAACTCATCGACAAGTTTGGTGTTTTCCTAGATGTGGTATCGATACCAAGGACCGACCCACCTAAGATAAATGCATGCATTCCTTAATATAAAAAGGGTGGTATATCTCTATCTTAAGTTTCTAATATTTGGCTTACTAGACGCAAGATTTCCGAGCGGACTACTCGAGTGAGAAGGCTACGCGACCACCGGATCGTCTGGATTCTCCGCGCAAGGTGACAACTCTCTTAAATTTTAGTATTTGAAAGAAATTTGCGAGTGCGCGAAACACACCTCGCGTGTAGTGTGTGATAGTGTGAATTTTCCGTAGTGGAGGAAATATTAGTGGAATGTCAGTTTAAGGAAAACAGTAAAAGAAAGTAGCAATTAATGCAATTACAAATAAAACAATTTAAAACACAAAATTAAAGGCATGCAAATAAAGCCAAATAATAAATCTATGTTTGCTATGATTAAGAATCTGATTATCCCCAGTTGATTCGTCATGCTGTCACGCCCTTTTTTTACCGCGACATTATATTCATCGAATCCTGCTTCTTAGAAATAAAATAAAACGCTAAAAATGTGCTAAAGGGTTCGCGGAGTCGCCACCTAATTAGTTTGAGTGAATTAGGACACCTAAATGTTAACTAAGTCAAGTCAACATTAACTCCATTTAATGGTGTCACGCCCCGAACCCCGGGCCCGTGACTGGTGCCCTACCTGGTCACCTTTCTATTCATACAACACAATAAACCGCGGAAGATAAATAACACTAATTTTTTTTCTTTAAACAAAGGCAAAGCCGATAAGGATGTCATAATATAAATCACCCGAAAGGGTCTACACTGTTCAACAATGTAAATACAATTCTAGCCAGTCCAACCCACATATGAATACAGACCTCTAAGATTTTGTACAAATACTGTGACGAGACAAGGCCCCGCCGTACCTCTGAATATACCTAGCCATAATGACAAGCTCCGGAACATTGGAGCTATCCCAAAATGCTGAACAGGGATCCTAATATCATGGATCCACATCTGAGTACCTAGACCTGCGGACATGAACGCAGCCCACCGAAGGGGGTCAGTACAACAGGTACCAAGTATGGAACAGAAATAAAGTATAGTAAATAAGATCATAACTGTACAAAAGAATGACAGGGCAAGTATGAAAATCAAATACCAGATCCTACCGTGTCATATAAAATCAGAGCCAACTGTACCTTGTACCACTGTACCACTGTACTACTGTATCACTATACTACTTTCAAATATGAAAGCCATGACAAAATCAGGGACACCTGCCTTCAGAATATAATATCATAAAAGCATGCTCGTGGAATACACCATCACTGTCAGCATGTAACAAGTATAATATGTAACCAGTCATGTCAAAGTTAGGGACACATGCCCTTAGAATCATTATGCAATTCTAACCATGGGTCTCAAGCCCGCAATATCAAAGTGTGCCCGTGGAATCCTTCATCACTGTCGGCATGCACTAAGTGTAATATATACAACATGTATCAAGGAAACATGCCCGTGGAATCCTTCATCACTGTCGGCATGCACAAGGTGTAATATATATATATATATATAACATGCCCGTGGAATCCTGCATCTCGGGTACATGTCTTCATGGAGAGCTAGTCCATGGATTAATAGTATCGTCCGGGGATCGAACCCGCATCATGGCCGCACGCCCACGGAATCATTCATCGTGTAAGCATTTCCATAGAGCAATATAGTGGAAGCATGCCCGTGGAATCATTCATCACTGTCGGCACGTCCAAGTAAATAATACAACAATGGAAACACGCACATGGAATTCCTCCATCATGTAAGCACGTTCAAGTAATTAATGCAACAATGTTGCCGACCCTCCAGTGAGGGACGCGGTCCAAATATCAAGACTGTACACATATAGCTATCACAAACAACTATGTACACTCTAAATCATCTTTGACTCTCATTACACAAATAGAATGAACTATCATTCTCTTTGAAAAACCAAGACACTAACAAGTCTTTCATTTTACAACACCAACGCATTATCACATAGTTCATTAAGGATTAAGATTCATTACAACAATTGTACATCCGCCGTACATTCACTTTATAAATTCAAGGCACTTTCGTTTCACGTATTTTATTAAGGACTTAATCATGGACACTCTCACCTGATTTCCTTATAACATTTAAACCACCTCTTAACTTTCCACAAAACTGTTATAACAACTTCTCATAAAGCCGTTATAACAACTTCCATTTAGCAACCTAAGGCACTATTACCTCTTTCTTTTTTAAACCAACCAAAGCATTATTATGTCATGTAAGGGAGTTGAACCCAAAGTACTATGTACATCTATTCTTTAACAAGAACATTTTCATGCAATGCTAGGGAAAATGAACCCCAAAATACTTTTGCTATTAAAATCAAGTTACTTACACTTTTAAACTTAAGTAACTTATACCTTTAAAACCAAGAACTTCTTCTTTCAACCTCAAGTCATTTATTCTCTTTAAATCAAGTAATCCATACTTTGCAAATCGAGTTACTTATTCCTTCCGAATCAAGTAATCCATACTTTTTCAAATCAAGTAATCTATACTTTTCAAATCAAGTTACTACACCTTTAGAAATTCCATTCAAGGTTTTGAATTTAACTAACTTCTCTTTAAATCAATCAAGTAACTTATACCTTTAAATCAAGTTACTTCTCTTCTTTAAAATCAAGTCACTTCTTATTTCAACATTTAAGGAAATTATTCCTTTAAATCAAGTAACTCATTCTTTTCCAATGACGTTACTCATATCTTTTAAAATCAAATAAGCTTTTACTTTTCAATTCAAGTATTATAACTTTCTAAATAAACCAAGTCTCTTATCTTTAAAATTCAAGTATCATATACTTTCAAAACCAAGTATCATGTACTTCAAAATCAATTCACTTATACTTCATATAATCAAATCACACAAACTTTCAAATCAAGTCTCATAACTTGAAAATAAAGTCTCCTAATCATTTAAATAAAACAAGTCTCATAACTTTAAGTCTCATAATCTTGAAAATCAATACTCGTTTGAACCGTGAATAGGTTATACTTGTTTCTAATACTTCCTAACGACTCTTATCAACATCCCCCATAAGACATGGTAAGAACTTAGGAATCTTTTAGACAGGCCATTAGCATAAAATCAATAACATGAATACTTCTTAATGACAAGGAAAGTACTTCAAGAAAACAAGTCACGTATACTCCAAATAACAAGGCAAGTATACTTCAAGGATAGTCATGTCGATAGAAGGAAGAAGTTCACATACCTCGTGACGACTAACCCAAACGACAAGTAGCAATACGCTCCAATATACTTCAACTTTATTGGCTATTCCACAAGCCAAGTAGAATGTGCTACACGTAGTACTTCAACCTAAAATGACAATAGCACTTCTATCAACTACAAGCTATCAAGTGTAGGACTTATACCAAATAACGGCCCTGTAATTCTACGGATAATTGGGCAGCACTTCCTTTATTTCTACATACTTTTCAACCTTTTTCAAGGCCTGTATTTATCAATCAACAAGCCACATTTAAGGCGCAACCAACAGTTAACCAAAGGGGATTACACGCCTAACTGAACGTGTAAAATTCTTCCCCACAATCTATACAAAACAGTCCATAAAACAGTCCACAATTTATCCAACATTAAGGGTACCACGTGAAGCCTTTAACACCCTTATTCCTTAGGACTTTCATTAGCCACTACTACACTTAAACATGCATATTAGGGGGCTGAATTTCCAGCATTTTACACGCCCAAAACAGTCCATAAAATGACACGACAACGTCTAACAGTTTTGGGCAGTTTTTCGGCTAAAACGACTACAATCCGATAACTCTTTCCTTAATCCATTTTATTCCAATTCGAAGTTCCAACACTACCATATATGACATACCAACTTATCAACAACCATATTAACTTATTTCAACATGCGACAAGTGTGGATAACAACAACCATATAATAAACGAAACCAAGGGCGCAAAATTGCCTCAAATCGGCCGACAACATATCTACCTCATACACATCTTATTTTTCATTTCTTCCTTAACATGAATTAATATATACATTATAACAATAAGTAATATCCAATTACTTTAATTTAAGAAGAACTATTACCTCATTTTTGTGCCAAAAATCATCCCGGGCAGAATGCTTAACAATGGCCCGTAGTTTTCGTTTCGCTCCACTTCTTCAAGTTCCAATCACATATATGTGACCCCTATGAGCTTATACACAACTTCTCTTCACGTTCCATCACCAAAAAGTCGACGGAAAACCCTCAAATCTCAAACCTATCTCTCGGACCCTATGAAATTTTAAGGGTAAATGGTGTATTATCTTGGCTAATCACTTGGTTAGGGACCTTAATCTAGTATATATGAACAACACTTGGAAGATTTAACAATCTTGCTCTTGCTTTCTTGAGTGGTTCGAAAATATAGAGCAAAAGCTAAGGGAATTGTTCTTGCAATTTCTCTAAGTGTTTGGATGAAGTCTTGCCCTTCACCATGTATATCTAACAAGTCCAATGGCTTGGATGAGGACAAGTGTAAGGATGAGATGAGGGACAAGTGGAATAGGACCCACTTGTCCACTTATCTTGATGAACATATCTCATCCAAGAGTAGGTCAAAGTCAACGGGGTGAAACATGTCGCCCTCTCATTGGTCCAAAAATTATTTCATCTCCCAAAATTCATAATTAGCCAAAATATCGAAAAATATTGTGGGCCCCACAAAATCATAAAATTTTCCCGTGGTCCCCACGTGACCAAATCCGAATTTAAAAATCCATAATTCTAATATATTCCAAAAGTCTTAAATACCAAATTTGAGAACCAAATTCCGATTAATAAACCTTTTCCTTCACAAGTTCCCGATATTTTTTCTTAAGAAAAATAATCTTTCGTTCTTTCTAAGATTCAAATATTATTGTCACACGTACGTTCTCATCTCATTGCCTTGGAATTACGGGGTGTAACATCCTTCCCCCCTTAGAAACATTCATCCCGAATGTTCATACTAGGTTCATGCTAAACATATCTTGGTATAGTCTCCTTAAACTACACTCAACGAAACCAATTATGCCACATATGACCACAATATATCACACATGCATATACATCTCAAATCTAGAGTGTACATTACCACTATAAACTCTCATTCATGGCCTAAAAAGATTCTTCTTTCGTACTTTCATTAGTCATAACTATAAACACTTCAATTCTTTTAACACTTATTCGCTCATTTTCTTACTTGTCGTACTCTTCTCGCACTTCCAAACTTATTCTAGTACACGTACATAATTTCAAACACTGCTTCTGTTTTCAAATCGTTGGAGTTACTATATCCAAACTGGGTCATTATACTTAGATTCAATTTCCGTTAAGGCTCTTCTCGGCCCTCACGACCCGGTTCTGGTGGAACACGTCCACGAACTCGTACAACGATTGACTAGACTTGGGCCTTGCACCCTCGTGACCCTATCACATAACGGGACCACCCCCAACTGACCCTACTCCACTTCGGGCTATGGATCGACCCACAATTTGTCCACACCCGACCATAATCGCACTTAACTCTCATTCTTGGTCTGAATTAAATCTTACTACCCGAGAAGGCCTTGTACATCTAAGGTCTCAACGGTTATCAATATTCTAAGGTTCACAATTTTTCTATGTTCCAAGCTTACCTTATCAGTCCCCACATACGGGTAAGGTAGCTTCCCATAATCTCAAAATCTTGTTGTCTTACTCACAACAACTCTATTTACTCCATACCAATACTATTCACAAAATCACTTAAGCGTACAACACAGCTTAATCTAACAACATGGTATGTCTTTAAGTCAATTGAACCTGATATTCTAAGAGTGTTTCACAATCTTAGACAGTTCATTACCTCCTGACTATTTCAATCAGTACATATATAAAGCCTAGGTGTGGATTCAATAAACTGTTCACACCTTCCAAGTAATTATTAAGGCTTTACCAATTCTTGGTAATCTATAATCATTCTAGGCAACACACGTATGACCCCAATTAAATACGCTCGTACATATATACATCATCATAATACCATCTACACGATAATTTTACCAACCTGGATACGCAATCCAGATAATCCTTTATGGGCCACTGTTGCATTTCTCATAGCTGCAATCACAATAATATGTTAGGGAGAGATGTTAGGCGTATTTTATATACACCTTTTGAGTCATTTTTAGTTAGTCTTTGGCCCATTTTTGTACAAATATGTGTCAGGTTAGTATAGATTTTCTTTCTTCTGAGTCACAATGGTTTAAAATGGCACATGGGCGAAAAGAAGCAAAAAGAGGGCAGAAACAGAGGTTCCAGAGCCAAAAGAGACGAAAAATTGGCACCTCGGACTAAGGACAGGGCAGCGCCGTAGCGCCACTCTATCAGCGAAATTAGCGCCACGACACCCAAAGATCTGACGAGTTGCAGGAGTTTCGGCGCCACAACGTCGGTCTCAGGGCCGTGGCGCCGACGCGAGTTTTCAGCCAAATCCGAATGAGAATGGGCCAAGACCAAGAGGGAAAAGTTGGGAACATTTTTGGAGGATATAAAAAGGCCTTAGGAAATTTTTTTGAAGGGTTCCATAATCCCTAACTCTACACAACACATAGTTCTTGAAAGCTTCAAGATTGGAGGCTTGTTCTTGAGTAATTTTTTTTCTTACTTTATTTATTTTTCAGTTTATGTTGGATAATCTTTTAGTTCTTAGCATGTTTATGGACGAAAGTACACCGATACTTGTGTAGTTTAATAGGTTATTGTTCTTAATCCTCTTTTGTGGTAAATCTTATCATCGAAAGATAGAAGGGTTCTGCATCGGGGTTGAGTGTTTATATATCCTAACCGGAATATAAAACGGCTTAGTTAACCTGTTATCTCAATATAGAAGAAGAACTTTTATCATTGCATTAAAGATTAAAGCGAGCGGATAGTTGAGGAGATTGGAAGCCCTATTTCCACCATATCTGATTTAAGTAAAGTAATTTAGTTAACTTTTATAATTATTTAGTAGTCATAGATACAAACAACCATCAAAATATCGATCACCAAATAGATACCATAGGATAGAAATTGGGAATTGAACATTAATCCCTGAGGACGATATTCGGTCTTACCCAGACTATATTACTTGTCACGATATGTGCACTTGCGTTAAGCGTGTGGATAAATCGCTAACAAGTTTTTGGCACCGTTGCCGGGGATTGGCGTAGTTCAATATCAATCTATCTATTTTTAATTTCTAATTTGGTTTTTATTTTATTTTATTTGTGGAACCGTGCACCGTTATCCGTTTGTTGATTTTGATATATTTCAGGTATCTAGTTTATGCGAAGAAGAAGAGGAGCATATACACTTGTTCCCTTCAACTCTGAGATCGAGAAGATTTGCAAGCAGAACCGGCGAAATAAAAGAATCTTGGACTTAATATCCATGGGGGATCGACAGAATAATAATGAGATGAATGAAGAGATGGGTGATCACCAACCCAACCAAAGAATACCCCCAGGGTTGCAGAATGATGAAGAGGAAATAGTTCAGGTCCAGGTAGAAAGGAGTCTGGGAGACTATGTGCTACCAAGAGTGAATGGAGCACAAACAAGAATAAGGCTCTCAACAATAGGAGCGAACAATTTTGAAATAAAGCATGTGATCCTGAGCATGGTGCAGCATACAGTTCAATTTGGAGGATTACCATCTGAAGACCCACATATGCACATTGCAAATTTCTTGGAATTGTGTGCAACGTTTAAATATAATGGTGTTACTAATGACGTCATCCGGTTGAGGCTCTTTCCCTTCTCACTCAGGGATAGAGCAAAAGTTTGGTTGAATTCCCTACCTACAGATTCTATATTTACATGGCAGTATCTGGCACAGAAGTTCCTGGCAAAGTTCTTTTCACCTTCCAAAGCAGCTAAGCTGAGAGGAGAGTTGAACAATTTCTACCAGACTGATGGGGAGTCACTCTATGAGGCTTGGGAGAGATTTAAATATCTGCAGAGAAAGTGTCTGCATCATAGCATTGAACTGTGAAATTTGGTCCATATTTTCTACAATGGGCTAAGTGGGACAATAAGAACCATAATTGATGCAGATGCAGGTGGAACCTTTATGAAGAAGACAGCACATGAGGCCCATGATTTGCTAGAAGACATGGCCACTAATAACTATGTTCCAGATGATAGATGGGTAAGTGGAAGGAGAGCGATAGGAGTTCATGAGATCGATGCCATTACAACATTAAATGCACAGGTTGCTCTCTTGACCAAGTAACTTCAGCAGAACACAGTGTCAGTGAATGCAGTTCAGATGCCAATGAATTGTGAGATTTGTGGGGGTCCTCATAATTTTGATAGGTGCCCATCAGCAGACCCCAACAACAAACACTTACAATCCGGGGTGGAGGAATCACCCAAACTTCTCATGGAGGGGTGACCAGGGGAAGCAAAATCAATACAGAGGACAATACCAGAATCATCAACCATTTAATCAGGTCTCATCTTCACAACAGTTCAGTGCACCTTGCCCACAAGAAAAGCCAGATGAATTGCGAGAAGCCTTGTCGACACTTACAAATTCACAGACCCAGTTCATGGAAGAGACAATGTCATCCATAAGGAACTTGGAAACCCAAGTTGGACAGCTGGCAAAAATGGAAAATAACAGGCCACAGGGCACTCTTTCCAATAAATGCAGATAAATCCTGAGAGCGATGTCATGCGATGCGGTTGAGAAGTGGGAAGCAGTTAGAACTAGTTGCTCCTGAACCTGCAGTGGGGACTGAAAAAGAAGCTGAGATTGAGAATGAGGAGGTTACTGATGACCGCCCTATTTTAGAGGAGGCTCCACCAGTTCCAGTAATGGAGTATACAGAGAAGATCCCCTATCCTCAGAGGCTTCAGAGAAAGACCCAAGATAATCAGTTCTCAAAGTTCCTAGAGGTTTTCAGGAAATTGCACATCAATATCCCCTTCATTGAAGCATTGGAACAATTGCCTACCTACTTCAAATTTATGAAGGAGATCCTTGGAAAGAAGAGGAAACTAGTGGAATATGAGACCATAACACTAACTGAAGAGTGTAGTGCTATTTTGCAAAATAAGCTGCCCCCAAAGTTGAAAGATCCGGGGAGTTTCACCCTACCTTGCACGATAGGGAATGTGACTTGCAACAGGGCATTATGTGATCTAGGGGCTAGCATAAACTTGTTACCCCTATATGTATTCAAGAAGGTGGGATTGGGAGTGATCAAGCCAACTACAGTGAATCTACAGCTAGCGGACAGATCAGTGGTGCATCCTTTAGGCATCATTGAAGACGTGCTCATCAAAGTGGGGAAGTTCTTCTTCCCATCAGACTTTCTCATCCTCGACATGGAGGAAAACGATGAAATTCCCCTTATTTTGGGATGGCCATTCCTCGCCACTGGGAGAGCATTGATTGATGTGGAAAAGGGCGAGCTAAAACTGAGAGTTGAGGACGAGAAAATGATATTTAAAGTATTTAAACCCTCCATTGAATCCTCAGTCATAAGCAAATGTCTAGCAGTCAGCACAACTGACACATCATTTGAGCCAACACAAGTCAAAACCAAGGAGAGTAGTCCGCCAGCACATGTAAGTATTTCTAAACATCCTCCTGAGAAAAAAAAAGAAAAATACAAATAGAAGGCTAAAAAGAAAAAGATGATTATAAAATGGATATGTTGTGGGGTTAAATTACCCCAGGCTTCTTGATAAGGAACTTGCGTCCGGCTACAAGACGTTAAAGACAGCGCTACTTGGGAGGCAACCCAAGGTTTTAAATTTATGCATTTTTAGCTTAGTTAGAACAGTCTCACGTTTGGTATTGTTTTTGATGTTGTGATTCTAGGTACAAGGACAAAAACGTGGAGCACAAAATGAAAAGGGAGTAAAAGAGTGCAGCTCCACGGCGCCCAGACTCAGGGCCATGGCGCCGGAAAATCAGAGAGCCGCAGAAATTTGGGCACCACGACGCCAATCTCAGGGCCATGGCGCCGAGAGTTCAGACAGTTGCGGAAGTTTGAGCGTCACGACGCCGGTCTCAGGGTCGTGGCGCCGCGATGGAAATTTTGAAAAAAATAAAAGCCCCAAGTCGAATTTCCTTCTCCCACACAAAACCCAAAACACCTAAACTCTCCAAAACACACGAAATTAACTTCTCCCACTCAAATCTTCCATAAACCACACCCAATCTCAACCAAATTCCTTCAATTCCTTGCACCCATAACCATTATAAACAACAATCCTCATTCCATTGCTTCATTCCATCACTAGGAACAAGAAAAGTTGTGAAGAACACTTTCCAAGGTAACATTCATAATATTTCTTGAAATTTCAAAGAAATTAAGAGAGGTAACTCATAAGCTTGGGGGTGTGAAATTTATTGTTGGGTATTGTGCTGTGTGTGGGAGATTGTTGTTGGCCAGTCGCTGTGGGGGGTTGTACGTAGTGATGTGGAGTGTTATACTCGTGATTGGGGTGTAGTTGGGGGTTGAATTGTATTATGTATTGATGTGTTTGTGTTGCTGTGTTGATTGTGTGATTGAGAGTTGTTGGGCAACCTCACAAAAACAAAATAAACGCTGCCCAAAATTTCTCAAGAATGTCTGCCAGAAAAAGAAGAGCTTCCGCATCCACTTTCGTTCCACAATATGATACCACTAGATTCGCTAGTAAAAAGATAGAAGACAAATATAACAAGCTTAGTACTAGAACCTTCATACCTGAGAGAGGAATAGAGTACCAAAGGGATCCATTTGAGGATGACGATGTCTATGAGCCGATTCGGGCGACGATAGAGGCAAATGGGTGGAAGAGATTCGTCAATCCGGAGAGAATAGTACCGCAGAACACTATCATGGTGAAAGAATTCTATGCCAACTATCCAAAGCAGACAGATGGTAGATGTTTTGTGAGAGGGCAGTATGTGCCTGTGACGGCTGAGGTGGTGAACGAAATATTGAGGACAGCAGGTGCTGAACAACGAGGCTATAATCGAAACTATTTCACAGGTTGGTCTAGAGATGCTAGCCACATCGATTAGGATACCGTCGCAGCTACATTATGCTACCCAGGGGCTGAATATGAGATTTCACGAAATGGAGCAAGGGGACTGAGCATATGTCAGTTCAACAAAACAGTCAAGGGTTGGTTGTACTTCGTCAATGCCCGTCTGATTCCATCGACGCACTTCACTAGAGTGCCGACAGATGTAATAAAAATGGTGTATGGAATCATGACGGGGAAGACGATTGACGTCGGAAAAGAGATTGTCACGACCCATTCCGGGGCCCGTGACTGGTGCCTTACCCGGGCACCCAAGTAGTCATACATCAGAGAACAATCAGCGGAATATAAAACAAGACATGCAACATGATATAACTAGAACATTTTATCTGAAGAAAAAGGTTGCCTTTCGGCATATATACATAAACCAAGTTTTGCAGTTACATCCCAACTGCATATGACTCTGACCTCTAAGGAAAATAACAACTATGGCGGGACGGGGCCGCCATACCTAACTGTACAAACTATCTACAACAGGAGATCATACCCAAAGTAGAGCCTCAGGAGAGAGTGGAGCTCACGACACCAACGTAGAGATCCTAAGGATGTGGATCTAGCACTGCTTGCCCTTACTGCGGCATGAACGCAGCCCGAAGGAGGTCGATCAACAGTACTAAGTATGCGAGCGTAAAGTACTTAAATGAAACATATCATTTTAAAAACCGGTTTACAAGTATGTATGAAACAACGAGAACCGCACATAGTGCCATATCACAAACAAGGGCAACAATAGGTAATCAGAATGAGTTTTGTCTAGGCTGCGAATGATCGAAAGCAGGGCCACTCGCCCCATCATCATACGCAAGCCTAATCCTCGACTCGAGTCCGCATAGGCCACCACACGTGGGCGCGTGAGGTATAACCCGCATCGAGGTAGCTATTCCTCGGCGTCGTCTGGACTCATTGTCGCATGGCCACAGACCGCGTGAGGTATAACCCCGCATACTAACACGGAACTCGTAGCTCCGCATAGGCCCCCTGGACCGCGTAGGTATTCTCGAATCATGGTCCTGCATCGCTGAGTCTACCCGCGTCGGAGGCGGCTTAACCCGTGATCATCTCAAGAGGTGAGTGATAGTATACTAACATAACAACTTACCTTTAAGTAACACAAGCACAACAAGGATACTCACCTATACCAACGTTACAAGATACTAACACACATAGCATCATATCATGTCTACCTATCAAACCATCTTCTTATTCACAATATAAGTGCATTATAAACACATAGGCAAACTTGTTTCTTTTATCAATCTTAAGTGGTTATACTTACTTCCCATAAAGCTAGTATAACTCTTAAGCTTCATTTAAAAACCAATTAGTTTTCTTACATTAAGAAATGGTTGATAGTCCTTTTGAAATGTTTTGGTTCTTTATTATTTAGGCTTAGTGAGGCATTCCGTAAGTATTATTCGAGCTTAAGCGTGAGGCATTCGTAAGTATTATTCGATTAACACATGTACGTCTAGTACTATATACATATTGTAAAATATCATGCTTTAGGAAGAATCACATACCTTCTGGCGAAATCCACCGCCAAGTCGAGTATGTCGCTGAGAGAATCGACTATAATAGTCACAGATATCTATCAAGGTCTAGACTATTACGTAGGTCATTCTAAGCAGAGGGTCCTCAATTCTACGGAAAGTCGGGCAAAGACAACCTACGGTGAGTTATATAAGTCTCATGTGAAAGCAATCTATGTAAGTCTGATTTGATTATTCTTCTTTTAAACCCTTCAAGTGATTAACACTTCAATTCTATTACGTGATATACTTCTAAGTATTTATACTATTCTTATTCTACAATGATAAGTATTCTTTAATTCAAAAGAGGTTAGGATTAGTTACCTCGGTAAGCCCAATAATATCCTAGAAAAGTCGCGCTGAGCAAGGTTTTGCTCACAAGTTGTATGCTCGAGAAACCTTAGAAGTTCTTCCCAACTTCTACGCAGTGCTAAGGTATTTGGGCTAGGGTATTTTGGGCATTATAACAATACAAGAAGGCAACTTTTCTACCAAGGGAGGGGGGTAGGTTTCGGCTAGGCTAGGGGGTGGGGTAGCCTCGGCCAAGCTTCTCAAGGGGAGGGGTGTGTTTGGACGAAACAACAAGAGGGAGAGGGAGGGATTTGAGACTTAGATAGATTGCTCAATTTAGGATGAAATAACTCTTCAACAAGGGGGGTATTTATAGGTCAAGACATGGCCAACCAATGGCCAAGATTATGCCAAGTGCAAGGCAAGTGTAGGGTGAGGATTTAGGCAAGTGTCCTTGGCCAACTTGCACACAAAATATCTAGCCAACTTTATGACAAGGCTTGGCATTCCAATCGGCCCTAATGCCGTGACAAGTCCACCAATGAGAGGGTGGAAAGTGTCGCCCTCTCATTGGTCCAAAGTGTTACGTCTCTCGGAAAAATCCGCAAAAATAAGAAATGACATAGCCGGAATTTATCCTATGAAAATCGTGGAAACGTTTAGTCGGAAAACCGTTCGCTTTGTGAGTTGTGCCTAAAACCGTCCAAGGCCTAACTTTAAGACCAAAACTTTTATGCGTATTCCTTTACGTACATACCACAAATACGGGTATAACATTCTCCCTCCTTAGAAACATTCGTCGAATGTTCCTTCCCTGAGCAGGATAACGAAAAGGTTCTTCATAACTTAAGCGATTTGCAAATGCCACACGGCCACAAAACAACATTTAGGCAAAGCGATAACGAAAATTATAAGTAGGAAAGTGAGTTACCCGGAGGTGTGGGGAATAGGTGAGGTACCTCGCCTCATGTCCTCCTCTGCTTCCCGTCATCTCCTCCTAAGCTCGTTCCGCCACGGGACTTTGGAAGCCACGTCCTTCGTCCGCAGACGCTAACTCGACGATCGATTATCGCTATGGGAACCTCCTCATACGATAACCTCCGGTCACTGGACATCGCCAATCGGATGTACCGGATGGATCCCGATACATTTCTCGGATAGAAACGTGAAACACCGGATGCCGCGCCTCGGATCGGACGACAGATCAACTCATAGGCAACCTTGCCTACCTGCGGACAATCCGAAGCGGCCCAATGTACCTTGGTGAGTTTCCCTTCTTCGAATCTCATCACCGCTTCATGGGTGACACCTTCAGAAAACCAATCATCAATTGCGAACTCGGATGTCGACGTCGATGATCTGCATCGATACATTGCGACTACGAAATTTGTCATAGCGCTCGGATAAGCTTCACCTTATCCACTGCTGCGCACCAAGTCTGGTCCTACTAATCGTACCTCGCCCACATCGAACCATGCTATCGGCGTCCGCACTTCCTCCCATACAAAGCCTCATAAGGCGCCATCCGAATCCGGAGTGGTAGCTATTATTATACGCGAACTCAACGAGGCAAATGATCCTCCCAACTACCATGAAGTCAATAACACGGGCTCGCGGCATATCCTCGAAGTGCGGATAGTGCGCTCTGCTGTCGTCATGCGTGGATGAAATGCGATTACTCGTGCTCACTGCGTCCCTAAACCCTCTGGAAGGACCTCAGAAGTTGGCGTGGCGGGCTCCTGCATGCGATATGATCGAAGTAGGGACTCCATGCGATCGGCGATCTCTCGGATGTAAAGTCGGCATAATCCTCGGTAGAAAAAGTCGTCTGACGGGAAGAAAGTGGGCTGATTTCGTCACTGTCGGCGATAACCCATATAGAATCATGTCTCCTCCGAGTGCGAGGTAATCCGTGATGAAGTCCATGTTGATTACCTCCCACTTCGGTCGGGATCTCTATCGCTGTAACAAACCACGGGCCTCACGGTGCTCTACCTTCACTGCGACAACACGGGCGAGCTACGAACTGCGGCGTCCTCTTCAAGCCATCCCACCAATACGGATCTAAGGTCGTGGTACATCTTGGTCGACCCGGATGGATAGAACGCTTGTTGTGTGCTTCCCAAGAACCTGCGAAGTCACGAAATATCCGGAACACACACGCCCTCAAATCTTAGCACCCCATGGTGCTACCTCAAGACCGCGCCTGCGAAGAGTCGTATCACGATATCGAATCAAAGCCGATCCTCGGTGTTGCCTCTTCACCTCGCCAGCGATGGAAGACTGGCAACCTGCGAACTCTAACCCCATTGCTATCGGAATCAATCAAGCGGACACCAAGGCTCGCTAATCGTGCAAATTACGAACCATGTCCCTTCTCTCTTGCACATCGATAGGCTCCCATCGACCTACGACTAAGGGCATACGCCATCGCGTTGGCCTTGCGGGTGGTACAGGATGTCCACATCGTAATCCTTAAGCAACTCTAACCACCGTCTGCGCCGTAAGTTCGGCTCCTCCGGTGAAGATGTCTGGAGGCTCTTGTGGTGCGTAAAAATATCCACGTGAACCCATACAAATAGTGCCTCCGGATCTTGGCGTGAATCACGGTTGCCAACTCCAAATCATGGGTGGGGTAGTTCCTCCGTGTTTCTTGGTGTCGGGATGCATATGCTATAACTCGCCATCTGCATCAACACACATCCCAACCCGATGCGGCGCGTCACAATACACGACATAACCATCCGGACCTCCGGAAGAGTAAGAAGCGGGGCGGTCGTCGATCTCTCTTTCAAGAATGGAAACCACCGCCACAAGCATCAGTCCATCAAACTTGGCGCATACGAGTCGGCCTAGTCAATGGTGCGAAGATAGAAGCAAACTTCTCTGACGCGATAATATCTGCAAGGCCCGAGAAAACTACGAACTTACGCCGGAGTAGTAGGTCTAGGCAAGTCCTAATCGCCTCGATCTTGGCGTATCAACTCGAATGCCATCGGCCGACAATATGCCCAAGAAACGCCATCAAGTCAACCAAAACTCACATTTGGAAAACTTGGCGTACAAGCTGCAGTCTGGAAGCGTCGGCCTGATCGCCAAATGCTCGCGTGCTCTCGCTCTGGCGAGAATAAACCAAGATATCATCAATGAACACTATCACAAGCGTGTCCAAAAATGGTTTGAACACTCGGTTCATCAAATCCATGAATCTGGCGGAGCATTGGTCAACCAAAGACATGACCGAACTCATAATGCGTCACGTCGGGTCGAATGCGATCCTAGGGACATCCACCTCTCGACTTCGCACTGATGATAGCCCGATCGCAGATCAATCTTGGAGAAACATCTCGCACCTGCGTGGTCGAACAAATCATCAATCCTAGGAAGGGTATTCGTTCTTAATGGTCACCTTGTTCACTGAATGCATCGACACGCGTGCGCGGCGTCGCCCTTCTTCTTCACGAACAATCTGCGCTCCCGGGGAGAAACACTAGGCCTAATGAAGCCCTTCTCTAGCAAATCCCTAAGCCGATCCTTGACTCTCTCAACTCGGCGGGTGCCATTACGTATGGCGGAATGGAAATAAGCCGAGTATCCGCAACACATCTATACAAAACTCGATCTCCTCTCGGGAGGATACGGAAGGTCCGAAACACGCGTCGGGAACTTCGACTCTGGCTGACGGAAAATCTGGTACCGCGACCTCGGTATCAAACACCCGAACTAGATGGTAGATATACCCTTCGCACCATCTTCCTAGCCTTGAGGTAGGAAATAAACCTACCTCCGGCGTCTGGTGCTCCTTCCCACTCAACAATGGCTCGCAGAAGCTGGAACGTACTACTCTCTCTGCGGTCTACATTGGCATAGCAAGAGGCTAGCCAATCCATCCCCATAATCACGTCAAAGTCAATCATCTCCAACTCTATCATGTCGGCTAGGGTCTGACGATCAGAATGGTCACAGGGCAAGCCACATATACCGCCGAGCTACCACCGAATCACCCATCTGGCGTAGCTACCTCGAGCAGGTCTATGGACTCGTGCTCTATCCCTATCCTACTAGCAATAAGGGAGATATATGGGGCCAGTAGAACCGGATCTATCAAGGCATAAATATCAAACCCGAAGCCCGATAAGGTACACTGTGGCGACATCGGTGAGGCCTCACGATCTGTCGGTGGACAAAGCATAAATGCGGTTCGAGGACCGCTAGAATCGACACGAGCCACGACCTGCTGCGCGACCTGTGACCCATGAGCACCACGCCTCGGGCGGGTAGCGTAGGAGATGATGGCGGCATGAACACGAAGGTGAGCCCTTCCACCACGCCCGGTCGGACGGTCCGCGAAAGTGACCTGCGGCCTGGCGTAACAAGATCCAAAAGTAGTACCACACTTCCGTAATGGGATCTACCGTCGGCCACACCGGGGTGGTCCCGGCGCCGATACCTCTGCTACTCGACGTCTCGAAGCCACAGGGCCCCAGTGCGCCCTCAGCGTAGGCGTCTTGAGGCGGTGCGGGAGTGCTCTGTCTTTGCCGTGGTGCGAATCTAGGCTAGCTGCGAGGCCGCCCACGATAACCACCAGAAGACCCTCCGTCCCGGCCTTCCTGCTGCTTTGTCACGTCCACTCGTCGACCTCTGCGCTCGCCGCATCAGGCGTGAGCTGCGTGCGGGTAATGTCCATACCGGTGGAGAAACCCGCTGCGACTTCGGCCATATAGTCGTCTGGCGGTGACATAGCGGTGCACCTATCCTCCATATCTGCTACCAATCTTTGGGACATATCGAGCCAATGAATCAAACTCGACATTGTACTCCCGACGGTCGTCCTCTGCCTCGATGGTAAAATCTATCGGCCGCGCCCTCGCCATCTGTGGAGGCAAGAAGTGAGTGAGAAAGCCTCGAGAACTCATCCCAGTAGGCGGGGCGCGTGCTCTCCCGGGATAACTCCATGAATCAAACCAATCATTGCGGTGTCACGCGGCCTATGTGAACCAAAGATCACGGACTCGGTCTCCGGCACGATCACTCTCAAAATCCTCTGAATCGGCGGATGAACTCCTGCGGATCATCCTCGGCCTCGACCCATAAAACTCCGTGCTACAACTCAAGAAGTCTCGTAGCCTCAAACTCTCGCCTCGGGTGAACAACTGGGTGGGCTGAGCTGAATCGCGCATCCAGCCTCTCGTGTCGGGCCACAACTTTAGCCAAAAGGTGGGCCATCTCCTTGTACCTAACTCCTCCGCCCGGTGTGGGGCGGAGGTGTGGGTGCTGTGGTGTCTTTGAAATGGCGGCGTCATAGAACTCGCCGTCTACGGTATATGGGCACGAGCCCTCGTGACTGGGTGTCTGCTAGCGACTCCGCATTGCCTTGCCCACGGGCGGGTTGCCTTACGTGGAGCATAATCATTCTGAGAAAGGAATATGTTAGAGGTCCAACCTATAACACGACTCTAAAGCACGATCTCGGAATGAGAAGAATGGAAACCAATCCTAAATATCCTATAGCCTCACGATTATTGGTGTGGTGCACAACACACCGATAATCAAGACTTACTAGATACGATGCAGTAGACACTTTCAGAGGATTAATCGCTCGATACCACTTTTGTCACGACCCATTCCGGGGCGTGGTGGTGCCTTACGGGCACCCAGTAGTCATACATCAGAGAACAATCAGCGGAATATAAAACAAGACATGCAACATGATATAACTAGAACATTTTATCTGAAGAAAAAGGTTGCCTTTCGGCATATATACATAAACCAAGTTTTGCAGTTACATCCCAACTGTATAACATGACTACTCTGCACCTAAGGAAAATAACAACTATGGCGGGACGGGGCCCGCCATACCTGGCCTGTACAAACTATCTACAACGGGAGATCATACCTAAAGTAGAGCCTCGGAGAGAGTGGAGCTCGACACCAACGTAGAGATCCTAAGGATGTGGATCTAGCACTTGCCGCCTGCGGCATGAACGCGGCCGAAGGAGGTCGAGACAACAGTACTAAGTATGCGGCGTAAAGTACTTAAATGAAACATATCATTTTAAAAACCGGTTTACAAGTATGTATGAAACAACGAGAAACCGCATAGTGCCATATCACAAACAAGGGCAACAATAGGTAATCAGAATGAGTTTTGTCTAGGCTGCGAATGATCGAAGCAGGGCCACTCGCCCATCATCATTCCGCAAGCCTAATCTCGACTCCGAGTCCGCATAGCCACTCACGTGGGCGCATGAGGTATAACCCCGCATCGAGGGTAGCTATTCCTCGGCATCGCCCTGGACTCATTGTCGCATGGCCACAGACCGCATGAGGTATAACCCCGCATACTAACACGGAACTCGTAGCTCGCATAGGCCCCTGGACCCGCATGAGGTATTCTCGAATCATGGTCCTGCATCACCGAGTCTACCCCGCATCGGAGGCGACTTAACCCGGTATCATCTCGAGGTGAGTGATAGTATACTAACATAACAACTTACCTTTAAGTAACACAAGCACAACAAGGATACTCACCTATACCAACGTTACAAGATACTAACACACATAGCATCATATCATGTCTACCTATCAAACCATCTTCTTATTCACAATATAAGTCCATTATAAACACATAGGCAAACTTGTTTCTTTTATCAATCTTAAGTGGTTATACTTACTTCCCATAAAGCTAGTATAACTCTTAAGCTTCTGTTTAAAAACCAATTAGTTTTCTTCTGTTAAGAAATGGTTCAGTAGTCCTTTTGAAATGTTTTCAGTTCTTTATTATTTAGGCTTAAGCGTGAGGCATTCCAGTAAGTATTATCGAGCTTAAGCGTGAGGCATTGCCGTAAGTATTATTCGATTAACACGTACGCGTCACCGTACTATATACATATTGTAAAATATCATGCTTTAGGAAGAATCACATACCTTACCGTGAAATCCACCGCCAAGTCGAGTATGTGTGTATGAAGAATCGACTATAATAGTCACAGATATCTATCAAGGTCTAGACTATTACGTAGGTCATTCTAAGCAGAGGGTCCTCAATTACGGAAAGTCGGGCAGCACAACCCTACCGGTGAGTTATATAAGTTCATGTGAAAACAGTCCATGTAAGTCTGATTTGATTATTCTTCTTTTAAACCCTTCTAAGTGATTAACACTTCAATTCTATTCTGTGATATACTTCTAAGTATTTATACTATTCTTATTCTACAACAGTAAGTATTCTTTAATTCAAAAGAGGGTTAGGATTAGTTACCTCGGTAAGCCCAATAATATCCTAGAAAAAGTCGCGCCTGAGCAAGGTTTTGCTCCTAAGTTGTATGCTCCAAGGAAACCTTAGAAGTTCTTCACAACTTCTACTAAGTGCTAAGGTATTTGGGCTAGGGTATTTTGGGCATTATAACAATACAAGAAGGCAACTTTTCTACCAAGGGAGGGGGGGTAGGTTTCGGCTAGGCTAGTGGGTGTGGTAGCCTCGGCAAGCTTCTCGAGGGAGGGGTGTGTTTGGACGAAACAACAAGAGGAGAGGGAGCGATTTGAGACTTAGATAGATTGCTCAATTTAGGATGAAATAACTCTTCAACAAGGGGGGTATTTATAGGTCAAGACATGGCCAACCAATGGCCAAGATTATGCCAAGTGCAAGGCAAGTGTAGGGTGAGGATTTAGGCAAGTGTCCTTGGCCAACTTGCACACAAAATATCTAGCCAACTTTATGACAAGGCTTGGCATTCCAATCGGCCCTAATGCCGTGACAAGTCCACCAATGAGAGGGTGGAAAGTGTCGCCCTCTCATTGGTCCAAAGTGTTACGTCTCTCGGAAAAATCCGCAAAAATAAGAAATGACATAGCCGGAATTTATCCTATGAAAGCTGTGGAAACGTTTCGTCGGAAAACCGTTCGCTTTGTGAGTTGTGCCTAAAAACCGTCCAAGGCCTAACTTTAAGACCAAAACTTTTTGTACGTATTCCTTTACGTACATACCCTGGAAATACGGGGTATAACAGAGATAGTGCAGAGCATTAGAGAAATCAGCAGGTTGACCACTACAAGTGGATTGGGACATGGATCTCTCATTTGCACTTTATGTGCTAGACATGGAGTCCCAACCTTAGTTACTGATACATATGAGAAGGGCCAATATTTTGTGACATATGGGGTAGTGCACGCTTTCCGAGAGCCAGTCCCCCCAGCAGAAGCTAAGAGGAGAGGAGCTTCACTCGGCGCCAAGACTAACACCAAGAATGCAGAGGTCGCCGTGGATGAGGACGAGCACGAGGCAGAGGCTCGATGTAAAGCAGCGGCACCAAAGAACCCTTAGAATTGGAACCTCCAGTGCCTATGATAGAGCAATTACTCATGAACCAGCGGATGATGATGCAAAGCCTGGACACAATGATACAAGGTCAACAGGATATAAGGCAGGATTAACAACAGTTGTACCAAAGAGTTGACGACTTGAGCTTCAGGTTCAATCATTGGACCATGCATTACCCGCCGCCACCGCCACCATTTTAAACCACAAATCTGTAAGTTGTTCTGTCTTTCTTTTATTTTTGAGTCTTGCACACATTAGGGATAATGTGTGATTTAAGTTTGGGGGGGTTCTTAGTTTATTTTTGTTCTTAGTTTATTTTTGATAGTTTATTTTTGAGTCTATTTTTGTGTGTTTGAGTCTTGTTATTGTTCATTTTTATGTCTTATATGAGTCTATTTTTTTTTATGATCATGCATGTTGTAGTTACTTGAAACGCCTAATGAAGTAAAGTCGTATAATGTAATGGAATTAGAAGCAGAAAATCTGAACGCTTAAGTTAGATATGCCAAGAATTCTTGAAATCAAATTATTTGGGGTATCTTGCTTGATTTATGCATTTGTTAATGATTAAGCCTATGTGTCTGCTTACTTGTTATTTGAGGAGAAATAGTTAGGATATACATGTTAGGGATATGACTCAGACATTTCTTTGTTAGTTTTTTCTTACCATTCATTGCCTATCTCTGACATTAAAATTGTATCCCTAGTCAGCCTCTTTGAGCCAAAAATAAGATCTTTCTTTGACACCCTATAATTCCATAATTGTGTCATAAGTGGAAAATTAAGATGTTTGGAATAAAAAGTGTTGAAAAAGGACAAAAAGAGAAGTGGAAAAAAAATTGATGCACCCCAATGAAAAAAATGCAAAAGCTTAAGTTTGGGGGTGCCTGTTATTCACAATGCACCTCATTATCTCTAAACAAAAAGAGGGGAAAGATAGGTACGAGATTAAAGAGGAAATCAAAAGAAAAGGGAAGAGTTGAAAGAAAAAGAACTTATGGTACGTAAGTTGAGCCTAAATGCCTATTTTTTTTATCTACCCCTGCCTAAGCCTATATTACAACCCTGAAAAGTTCTGAAGATCTCTAGTATGTGTACCCATGATTAGTGGAGAATAGCAAATAAACAGGTCATAGAATTTTGATATTGACATGCATAGGTTAAGTGTTCTTACGTCCATTGAGAATGATTGAATTAAATTTGCGAAATATCTGACTTAAGAGTTTTAGAATGCTAAAAATTCATGCTATATGTTCCTGCATATTATCCTACTAACCTTCATGTTTTTCTAGTGGCAATTGTGCAGCAGATTGATCAGTGTCTTTGAGTACTTTTATTTTCTTTTCTTTCGTGTCTTTGTCTCTATTTCTGATCTTTACTCGAGGGCGAGCAAATGTTAAGTTTGGGTATGTTTGTTAGACGTATTTTATATACACCTTTTGAGTCATTTTTAGTTAATCTTTGGCCCATTTTTGTACAAATACTTGTCATGTTAGTATAGATTTTCTTTCTTTTGAGTCACAGTGGTTTAAAATGGCACATGGGCGAAAAGAAGCAAAAAGAGGGCAGAAACAGAGGTTCCAGAGCCAAAAGAGATGAAACGTTGGCACCCCGGAAGAAGGAAAGGGAGGCGCCGTGGCGCCACTCTATCAGCGAAAGCAGCGCCACGGCGCCCAAAGATCTGACGAGTTGCAGGAGTTTCGGCGCCACGGCACCGGTCTCAGGGCCGTGGCGCCGACGCGAGTTTTCAGCCAAATCCGAATGGGAATGGGCCAAGACCAAGAGGGAAAAGTTGGGAACGTTTTTGGAGGATATAAAAAGGCCTTAGGACAGATTTTTGAAGGGTTCCACAATCCCTAACTCTACACAACACATAGTTCTTGAAAGCTTCAAGATTGGAGACTTGTTCTTGAGTAATTCTTTTTCTTACTTTATTTATTTTTCAGTTTATGTTGGATAATCTTTTAGTTCTTAGCATGTCTATGGCTAGGAGCTAAACTTTAATTAGGGCTTTCCATTAGAATCAGTTAAACCTCATTTTATGATTTAATGCATGATTTTGGGTTCTTCTTTATATATTTGAGGTTTATTCAATAATTGTTTTGATTGCTTGGTAATTAATTGATCACTAATTATCATCACATATATGATTTCTAATCGAGATCCGAAAGGGGAGATTGTGAATATGCTATAGTTGAATAAACATAAGTTAAAATCGTGGACGAAAGTACCCCGATACTTGTGTAGTTTAATAGGTTATTGTTTTTAATCCACTTTTGTGGTAAATCTTATCATTGAAAGATAGAAGGGTTCTGAATCGGGGTTGAGTGTTTATATATCCTAACCGGAATATAAAACGGATTAGTTAACCTGCTATCTCAATATAGAAGAAGAACTTTTATCATTGCATTAAAGATTAAAGCGAGCGGATAGTTGAGGAGATTGGAAGCCTTATTTCCATCATATCTGATTTAAGTAAAGTAATTTAGCTAACTTTTATAATTATTTAGTAGTCATAGATACAAACAACCATCAAAATATCGATCACCAAATAGATACCATAGGATAGAAATTGGGAATTGAACACTAATCCCTGAGGACGATATTCGGTCTTACCCAGACTATATTACTTGTCACGATACGTGCACTTGCGTTAAGCGTGTGGATAAATCGCTAACAAGAGACTACCCTAACAACACAACTCTATCGCACGATCTCAGAGTGAGAAGAAGGGAAACCAATCCTAAATGTACAACAGCCTCCTGTGTATAAGTGTGGTGCACAACAAACCCATACACAAGACTCCACTTAGACACGGTCAGTAAACATTCCGAGGACTAACTTCTCTGATATCACTCTGTCACGCCCCGAACCCCGGGATCGTGACTGGTGCCCTACATGGGCACCCTTCTATTCATACAACACAATAAACCGGGGAAGATAAATAACACTTTTTTTTTCTTTAAACAAAGGCAAAACCGATAAGGCTGCAATAATATAAATCACTCGAAAGGGTCTACACTGTTCAACAATGTAAATACAACTCTACCCAGTCCAACCCACATATGAAGACATACCTCTAAGATTTTGGACAAATACTATGACGGGACAAGGCCCCGCCATACCTCTGAATATACCTAGCCATAATGACAAGCTCTGGAACATTGGAGCTATCCCAAAATGCAGAACAGGGATCCTAATCTCATGGATCCACATCTAAGTACCTAGACCTGCGGACATGAACGGCCACGAAGAAGTCGATTAACAGTACCAAGTATGGAACAGAAATAAAGTACAGTAAATAAGATCATAACTGTACAAAAAAATGACAGGGGCAAGTATAAAAATCAAATACCAGATCCTACCGTGTCATATAAAATCAGAGCCAATTGTACCCTGTACCACTGTACCACTATACTACTGTATCACTGTACTACTTTCAAATATGAAAGCCATGACAAAATCAGGGACACCTGCCCTCAGAATATAATATCATAGAAGCATGCTCGTGGAATACACCATCACTGTCAGCATGTAACAAGTATAATATATAACCAGTCATGTCAAAGTTAGGGACACATGCCCTCAGAATCATTATGCAATTCTAACCATGGGTCTCAAGCCCGCAATATCAAAGTGTGTCCGTGGAATCCTTCATCACTGTCGGCATGTACTAAGTGTAATATATACAACATGTATCAAGGAAGCATTCCCGTGGAATCCTTCATCATCGCTTGATGAAGGTGTAATATATATATATATATATATATATATATATATATATATATATATATATATATATAACATGCGTGGAATCATGTATCGGTACATGTCTTCATGAGAGCTAGTCCATGAATTAATAGTATCGTCCGGATCGAACGCGTCGCATGGCGCCCGCGACGAATCGCCGTCGTGTAAGCATGTCCATGGAGCAATATAGTGAAAGCATGCCCGTGGAATCCTTCAACACTGTCGGCACGTCCAAGTAAATAATACAACAATGGAAACACGCACATGGAATTCATTCATCATGTAAGCACGTTCAAATAATTAATGCAATAATGTTGTCGGCCCTCCAGTGAGGGACGCGGTCCAAATATCAAGACTGTACACATATAGCTATCACAAGCAACTATGTATACTTTAAATCATCTTTGACTCTCATTACACAAATAGAATGAATTATCATTCTCTTTGAAAAACCAAGACACTAACAAGTCTTTCATTTTACAACACCAAGGCATTATCACATAGTTCATTAAGGATTACGATTCATTACAACAATTGTACATCCGCCGTACATTCACTTTATAAATTCAAGGCACTTTCGTTTCACGTATTTTATTAAGGACTTAATCATGGACACTCTCACATGATTTCCTTATAACATTTAAACCACCTCTTAACTTTCCACAAAACTGTTATAACAACTTCCCATAAAGCCGTTATAACAACTTTCATTTAGCAACCTAAGGCACTATTACCTCTTTCCTTTTTAAACCAACCAAGGCATTATTATGTCATGTAAAGGAGTTGAACCCAAAGTACTATGTACATCTATTCTTTAACGAGAACCTTTTCATGCAAAGCTAGGGAAAATGAACCCCAAAATACTTTTGCTATTAAAATCAAGTTACTTACACTTTTAAACTTAAGTAACTTATACCTTTAAAACCAAGAACTTCTTCTTTCAACCTCAAGTCATTTATTCTCTTTAAATCAAGTAATCCATACTTTTCAAATCGAGTTACTTATTCCTTCCGAATCAAGTAATCCATACTTTTTCAAATCAAGTAATCTATACTTTTCAAATCAAGTTACTACACCTTTAGAAATTTCATTCAAGGTTTTGAATTTAAGTAACTTCTCTTTAAATCAATCAAGTAACTTATACCTTTAAATCAAGTTACTTCTCTTCTTTAAAATCAAGTCACTTCTTATTTCAACATTTAAGGAAATTATTCCTTTAAATCAAGTAACTCATTCTTTTCCAATGACGTTACTCCTATCTTTTAAAATCAAGTAAGCTTGTACTTTTCAATTCAAGTATTGTAACTTTCAAAATAAACCAAGTCTCTTATCTTTAAAATTCAAGTATCATATACTTTCAAAACTAAGTATCATGTACTTCAAAATCAATTCACTTATACTTCATATAATCAAATCACACAAACTTTCAAATCAAGTCTCATAACTTGAAAATAAAGTCTCATAATCATTTAAATAAAACAAGTCTCATAACTTTAAGTCTCATAATCTTGAAAATCAATACTCGTTTGAACCGTGAATAGGTTATACTTGTCTCTAATATTTCCTAACGACTCTTATCAACATCCCCCATAAGACATGGTAAGAACTTAGGAATATTTTAGACATGCCGTTAGCATAAAATCAATAACATGAATACTTCTTAATGACAAGGAAAGTACTTCAAGAAAACAAGTCACGTATACTCCAAATAACAAGGCAAGTATACTTCAAGGATAGTCACGTCGATAGAAGGAAGAAGTTCACATACCTCGTGACGACTAACCCAAACGACAAGTAGCAATACGCTCCAATATACTTCAACTTTATTGGCTATTCCACAAGCCAAGTAGAATGTGCTACACGTAGTACTTCAACCTAAAATGACAATAGCACTTCTATCAACTACAAGCTATCAAGTGTAGGAATTATACCAAATAACGGCCCTCTAATTTTACGGAAAATTGGGCAGCACTTCCTTTATTTCTACATACTTTTCCACCTTTTTCAAGGCCTGTATTTATCAATCAACAAGCCACATTTAAGGCGCAACCAACAGTTAACCAAAGGGGATTACACGCCTAACTGGACGTGTAAAATTCTGCCCCACAATCTATACAAAACAGTCCATAAAACAGTCCACAATTTATCCAACATTAAGGGTACCACGTGAAGCCTTTAACACCCTTATTCCTTAGGACTTTCATTAGCCACTACTACACTTAAACATGCATATTAGGGGGCTGAATTTCCAGCATTTTACACGCCCAAAACATTCCATAAAATGACACGACAACGTCTAACAGTTTTGGGCAGTTTTTCGGCTAAAACAACTACAATCCGATAACTCTTTCCTTAATCCATTTTATTCCAATTCGAAGTTCCAACACTTCCATATATGACATACCAACTTATCAACAACCATAATAACTTATTTCAACATGCGACAAGTGTGGATAACAACAACCATATAACAAACGAAACCAAGGGCGAAAAATTGCCTCAAATCGGCCGACAACATATCTACCTCATACACATCTTATTTTCCATTTCTTCCTTAACATGAATTAATCTATACATTATAACAATAAGTAATATCCAATTACTTTAATTTAAGAAGAACTATTACCTCATTTTTGTGCCAAAAATCGTCCCGGGCAGAATGCTCAACAATGGCCCGTAGTTTTCGTTTCGCTCCACTTCTTCAAGTTCCAATCACATATATGTGAACCCTATGAGATTATACACAACTTCTCTTCACGTTCCATCACCAAAAAGTCGACGGAAAACCCTCAATTCTCAAACCTATCTCTCGGACCCTATGAAATTTTAAGGGTAAATGGTGTATTATCTTGGCTAATCACTTGATTATGGACCTTAATCTAGTATATATGAACAACACTTGGAAGATTTAACAATCTTGCTCTTGCTTTCTTGAGTGGTTCGAAAATATAGAGCAAATGAGCTAAGAGAATTGTTCTTGCAATTTCTCTAAGTGTTTGGATGAAGTCTTGTCCTTCACCATGTATATCTAACAAGTCCAATGGCTTGGATGAGGACAAGTGTAAGGATGAGATGAGGGACAAGTGGAATAGGACCCACTTGTCCACTTATCTTGATGAAAATATCTCATTCAAGACTAGGTCAAAGTCAAAGTCAACGGGGTGACACATGTCGCCCTCTCATTGGTCCAAAAATTATTTCATCTCCCAAAAATCCATAATTGGCCAAAATATCGAAAAAAATTGTGGGCCCCACAAAACCGTAAAATTTTCCCGTGGGCCCTACGTGACCAAATCCGAACTTAAAAATTCATAATTCTAATATATTCCAAAAGTCTCAAATACCAAATTTGATAACCAAATTCCGATTAATAAACATTTTCCTTCACAAGTTTTCGATATTTTTCCTTAAGAAAAATAATCTTTCTTTCGTTCTAAGATTCAAATCTTATTTTCACACGTACGTTCTCATCTCATTGCCTTGGAATTACGGGATGTAACAAATGGTCTGCTAAACTATGTGAGATTCTGGGCAAATGTTCTTTATTATCCTAAAGGGAAGGGGCAAGACACCCTCTAAGATCCGCTAACTTGCGGTTGTCCATTCAAACTCAGGTTAATTATTATGCTAAGAATGCAATGCATGGTTTAGAAATTTAAGTAAAAGGTGTTGCAAGTGTTTTATATGTAAAAGATGTCTTTGGATAACACGAAGGGTTTATAAGGCTTATTCCCTAAAGATATATGCAAAATTAATTATTAGATGCAAGTATGTATTATAAGGCCTTGTAAAATATGTATAGCATATATATAAAATAATGCAAGAATCATTTTTTTTTGGAAAAAAGGTGTGATTAACAAATATGAGCAAGAGATGACCAAATTAGTTTTTAGGGAAAGGGTGATCATGCGCGATGGGTCTAGACTAAGCAAACTAGGACGAATTTCTAATGTCAAACCACTTTATGACTTATTGATTCAAGGTCTAACTATTATAAGTGTTCTACTAATTAATATAATGTTAGACAATTAATTACAACAAATGAATGGGGCGGGGCAGGAAATCCGTAAAGATGACTCGAAAGCATGGCAGTGTCATTCCGCCTATGATTTTGAATTTCTGATGCGTATAGAAAGATGCACACAAATGCGGGTCTTCGCGAGTTGCGGCGAGTCTCGTATTGATACTCTTCATTTTGCTCTGATGCATTCCATGTAAATAAATAAAAAGATAAGGATTAACAAATATTCCAAATAATATAAATAAATGAACATGTGCATATTTTAGCTGACATTTAATTAAATCAGTCTTTAAAACTAATAGCTCGAACAAGACAAAGGGCCAAAAACAAATTGGCATATGGGACAAACTTATATTAAATGATAGTAGCAACAACACAAGTAACGACAGCAACAACAATACCAAAATAGCAGCAGCAACAATAACGCCAACAGAACAGTAGTAGCAAAACTAATATTAACCAGTTATTTCTATGGCTTAGGAGACTTTCTAAGTGTACTAATTTAGAAATCCAAGTAAGACAAACATATACATCTTAGTAGGCAATTAAGGTAATTAAGATACGCTAGGCATGAATATCCTAAGGGGAGGCCTATATGCAGATAATTAATATGGATATATGCATCAAGGAAGAATCACAAACAACGGTATGTCAGTGGCAACAACTGATAGAAAAGGGATATATAGGACTCTGAAACATATAGGAGATTATTTATATCCATATTTTCGGTTGCACAAAATCATTTGAACCAGAATTGGGTATGCAAAAGCCACTCAAGCATATGATCAATAATATAGGCGTGCAGATCTAGAAATTGAGCAGGTAGAGCACTTAAAGAATACTGTTTCATCTGTGTAGGGCCTATTAAGTTACACATCACATTTATGTTATATCTAGCCATGGAAACATTTCCGGACAAAGTACAACTATATTTGAGATTGTTATTGAAGTCTAGACAACCTTCAGTTTAAACTAACACATATTCAAAATATGTTTAAATCCTACTATGTCATCTTAAACTATTATAATGTGTTTACAAGTGATCTATAGGTATTGAACCAATAATGTCCAGCATTTACGAATCAGATAGCCAACTGATCGACACTCTAACAGTGTCTGATCTACTGAGTGTCCACGTAGTGAATACAAAGACACACAACTTAAAACATTAGCTATATGTAACTTAGCTAAACCAATACAATATCAATTCAACAGTCATAAGCAACCTCTAAATTTTAATTAAACCTTCAACAGTAACCAAATGGATAGTTATAAATTAAACAAGATATAGCTAACAGACAGGGGATCAAACGATCTTCAACATATATTAAACATGCTTAAATGCTAAACTAACTGCTCTAAAACTGAAACTAAAACTTAAACTAAATGCTATTAACACATAATTAATCCACAAGAAACACACAACAGAAATTAAAGAGTAGAACTGAGAGGAAATGAATTTACCTTCTCCAGGCAGCGAACCGAGGCAGCATATCAAGTCTTCGACCACTTGGAAGATTTGTTGCTATGTGATTGAAAGGGAAACAAAGCTTGGATGATTTTGTTGGTATTGTGCGGAAGATAAAGATTTTTAAAGTTCTTTCCTCTTCTCCAGATCTTACTATTTTTCGATTCTTGACTTATGGTGTTTATTGATGTTTGAACGTTTTATACTATGAGAAGAGGCGTCTTACCGTTGCCCTTCCGATGACCTTACATGTATAAATTGGTTCATTTATATAGCCATGATTTTGGTTCCAAGTTTGGTATGGTTCTGGCGTCGATTTGGCGATATCAGTCGATTGGGCGATTCTTTACCAAAACCAGTGACGATTTTTATTTTGTTAAGTTGTATGAGTGTGAGATTCTCAGATTTTGCTTTGGTAAGTCTTAAAATCTAAGGGCGATTCTGTTTGTGATTTTGGTATTTATTTTTTTTGATAAGTTTTGTTATGGTAAGTTTGAAGGCGATTTGGGTTATATTTTACCAAACAAAAGGGAAGATTTTATGGTAAGGGAATGATTTTGGTGGATTTGGTAAAGGAAGGGGTGAGTACGCCAGATTTCCCGATCGGAAAATCCGGCAGGTGTCGGCGATTTGGAGGGGTTGCGACTGACTAAACTAGGTTTTGTTCTGGAGTCTATGTTTGGACGATGAGTTTGGGGTGAGGGATTTAGTTTTAATTTGGGATCAATTTGAAGAAATGGGTCATGTTAGAAATAAAAAGGGAAGTCATTGCTTTAGGGAAAGGTATTTCGGTTGGGCTTGATTTAGGGAATTAGTTTTGGGTAGGATTTTAGGTGTTTTATTTATTTTAGTGGGGTGTAAATTATAGAAAAAATGTTTTTGAGTATTATGATATTTAATGAGTGCTTAATGCTCTATATAAATGCGGCACCATTATTAAATTGCTTATTTATGTATGTATATGTTTATATATGCGTGTATTATTATTATTAGAATTATTTTGCGTTGTTTAAAATTAGCTTAATTTTATTGATTATTAATTGTAATAGAGGGTCAAAATTGGGTGTTAACAGATCCAATGATGTAATCAGAGAGATTATAAATGTTTGATTTATAATCGAGATATTAGAATAAATAATGATTGCTTAATTAAATCGAGATGATATTTCCGATTTAATTAAAATAGAAACGAGGTAGAATTGGACTAGGGTCGCGACGCCTCCCATTGAGCGTTGCGACCCCACATGTCCAGTGGGTCCAGACGACCCACTCTGTCTCGGTTTCTGGGCCTGACCCACTTGGAAACTCTACCTGATTTTTTCAGCTATAAATAGAGGGTTCAATCATTATTTTAATACACCCAATTCACAAAAATTATTCTCTGCTGAAACTTTGCTGGATTTTCTAGCTTTCCGAAAGAGTAATTACATCGGATTCTTTGACTTGCAATCGAGAAACAGTTGTGTACTCACCCTCGGCGTACACTTGAAGTTTGAAGATTCCGGATTTGCTAAACTATAAGTATTCTTTCGAAGTATTACAATTATCTGTGTGTTTTACATTATATAATCATCCATCAGTTTGACCGCCCGTTTGGTTTGAAATATAAATTTTCAAATTCAGACGAACCCGACAAAACCCTACGAGAAGGAGAATTTACTTTATTCACATGAAAGAACTGCAAGGCTACAACAAATAATTGTTTTTTTGTTTTGCAAGGCTATTGAAAGCAATTATTATTCCCTCACTGAAATACAAACTTTACAAAGACAGAACTGATATCTTCTAAGAGGGGAAAACTGAAGTCAGAAGATTGGGACTTTTCTCCCTTGGAACCTGATTGTTCATTTGTCTCTCTTCCTTTTCCAATTCTATTGTTTGTTCGTGTTTTCTGGGATTATCTGTTTCTTGGCACCATAGATTGGTTTACAGTTTTCTGTTTCCTTCCTAAGTTTCTGCACTAGCCTGTCATTGTTATCGAGTTGGCTATCGCAATAACTGAGTAAGTTACGCGTAGCATAGGGCAACAAGAACGGTAATTGTAACAAATAATTATAATTAGAGAGGTTGATGATAACTGGTCTGAACTTATCGAGAGGAGATTTAGCTTTGCTAAAAGAACATCCTTGGACAAATTTAATATTCTGGGCATCTACAAGTGTTTAAAGCTCATCAGTAAGAAAGAGAAGAATCTGCAGAAGATGGAGGCATGTGGATCAGCCGTATTCATACTATGTATTTCAGAATTCTTAGATATGTACATATTGTGTCTATGTGAACTGAAAGCCCCAAATGCATTTCCAATCCAAAGCCTTCATCCTTCTCAATCTGAACAACTGCACTAGTTTCTTTGGTTAATTCATCCATCAGTCGATTTTTTTAGTCAATCCATGTGTGGTACCAAATGATCGATAAAGACCCGTTTAACCAATCAAATGGATTATGTCCCAGTTCCCAAATAAGTTAAGAGCATTAAAGACAACATAAGCAAGACAAAGCTTTCATCCTTGTCATTCTCAACAAATACAGAATAAGCATCAAGAAAATACTTTTACCTAAGAGACCACAGGAAGAATTACAATGGTAAAACATAAATAGGTGAAGTGTACTCACATTTCCATCATCGCACTGTGAGGCTCGAAATCAGGCGGAAGATGAGTGAAAGTTTGATTTGTCTCCACAGACACAGACAGAGTAGAGGGGGGCTTGCGTTTGATTGTAAAGGAGACTATTGCGAATCTCCCACTACGAGAAAGAAGCACTAATAATTTTCCATTATCAAGGGCAACCAAAACTGGCGAAGGATGAGACCGGTAAGACATGGGTTCCATTTACGGAAATTACAGGAGATCGCAACCATCTCTTGCGCTTAAAATCATGTCCATACAAGTGGAGGTCATGGGTGAACCAATACGAAGTGGAGTCTATTACCACAGGCCGTGCACTATTGGTTACGTGTTCTAGCATGGAAAGATTGTGCTGCGCAAGCCCTGGTAAAATATGTAAAGACAACTTCAAGTTGGGATGCTTAGAATTAGAGCGGAATGAACCCATATGTATATCGTAAAACATAATACAACCCACGTAAATTGAATGGAATACTAATACTTCCTTCCTCTCAATTTATATTATATAGTTTGACTGGGTACAGAGTTAAACAAATAAAGGACTTGAATCTTGTAGTCTAAAACAAATCAAAGATATTTGTGTGGTGATAGATCATACTATTAAGTGTAAAAGGTAAAGTTAAAGTTAAAGTTAAATTGTTATCAAATAAGAAAATGTGTCATTTTTTTTTGGATTGAATAAAAAAAAATGTGTCAGATAAATTGAGACATATAAATTGCTAGATTTTTCTCCATAAGGGCGGTCCTGAAACTCCAGTACAGACGCGGCTTATGATCCAGTTTGACTGCTTCTTCCCACTTTTTGGAGTAGACGTCGTATACTTCACCCCAGTTATCGAACTTGTGTACTTGTTGTTCCTTCTTAGCACCGAAAAGGACATATACTTCCCATCAATAGGAACTAGCATTGGGACTTGCACGTAGGGCTGTTAGCGAGTCGAACCCTACCGAACTCTCACTGGGTTCGTCTCGGGTTCGAGATTATGCAGAGCTAGGGTTCGGCTCGGCATGATCCGGTCGAATCTGAAAAATTAAGGTTCGATTCGGGTTCAATCAGTCGAACCGAACGTTCGGCGAATATTCGGATCCGAATTCCCAAAAAAAATAATTCGAACTCAGTGAAGGAGCAACAATGGTGAAATCTGATTTGTGAAGAATTGAGGCACGGGGTTGGGTGCAAATTGTAGCCAAGATCAAGACGAACTCAGTGACACCACCCACTACTAACGTTGATGGCTGAGGTGACCGAAAAATTCAAAAAAAACGTTGGAGTTTTGATTTGGTTGACCTGAATGTTGAGAACGAATTGAGGAACGGGGCTTAGTGATTATTGTAGTACTGATCAAGACGAATCTATTGGTACCAACCACGACCTTCGATTATAACTCAGTTTGCCGGAAAACCCACGACGACGGCTAGGGTTCCGCTGCGACGTGATTTGGTCGTCGGAACTCTAGGGGTTGAGTCGATGGACGTCGTTGGTACCAAAATGACCGTTGTGAGATGGCGGTCACAGTGGTGTATCCCTTCGCCATTGATTTGTGCTCAGGCGACCGAAATTTGGAAAAACCGAACAACAGTGAAATGATTTTTCGATCTGAAATTGATCGTGATTAAGAATGAATCGACAGTGGTTCTTGGTATGGAAATGACGGGCTCGACGAGACGAAGCTAACGGTATAAGTTTCGTCTCCAATGGTGTTCTGTGGTGGCCGGAAAATTGCATTTTCCGGCGTCGAGCTGAAGTGGGTTTTAGAAGAGTTGTAAATGAAATAAAAAATTTAGGATTTTGTATATATATCTATATGGAAGGGCGGATCGAGCCGAATATTCGGCTCGATTTGGGTCGAATCACAATATAGGGTTCGGCCCTATATTTGATCGGGTGAATCGAACGCAAATCGAGCTTTTTCAAGCCGAATTTTCGAATCGCGAGTCGAATAATTTGGCTCGGTAATAGCCGTACTTGCATGGAGATATTTCCTCTCCTCGGAGACGAGTTCCCATAAACTAGGAGATTCACATCTGATGTTATGTTTAAGCAATTTCCTAGACGCTTCTCTGTATGGTGGTAATCGGCCACCAGTCCAGTAGATGTCGTAACCCACAATGACCCAGCCTCCAACTATTTCAGGTTCCAACTGGGCAACCAGACAAACTATCTCAAAATCAAAGGAATACCACACGTTTCCAAGCTTGTGATTATGACTATGGATAAGGACCACCTCCGAATCCTTCATCGCCATTCCTAGGTTTTGGAGCAAATTTAAAAGTTTAATATAGCCTTCAAAAACAACACTAAGTAAACAAAGTTGTCAACGTATAATATTTTGAAGCCAAACTAATATTTAAATCAATGTAATCACTATTTTCAATTTAACCTAACTGTTAGCACGTATATAGGTTACATAATTTACCATATTTTGTATTGTATAATTATGGTAGGATTAGGATCCTTATTAGAGAAGGATTCAATATTATACACCTATATATATTTGTATTAATGAGAAAGACTCCTCAAGGAAGATTAGTACAATCTTACATGGTATCAGAAGCCAAAACTTAAACCCTATATTTTTCCTCCTCTCAATTTCTTCAAAAATCGGCCCTTCCCGAGAACATAAAAGTTACTGTCCTCTGTTCGAACAATCTTGTCCAACTGCACAACAATTTTACAAAAATTATGCCTTACGAAACAAGTCTGGATATTTTTATTAAATAAATAGCATATGCAAAAATAAAAGGGAAAATATCACTTATACCCCATAAACCAAACTATTTACTCGCCCCTACCCCCATTACTTTTGTACCCCAAAAAAATTAAAACTATTTCCCGAGATGCCCCCTCCCTCCCAGTTATGATACTAATATGGTATATAAACATACTCCGATGGTATCATAAAAGACTGTTTCAGTCATTCTCTTAGTCATCCATGATACCATCCTGGTATATATATATATATATATATGTTATATCATGGATGATAATTTTCGTTTATTAAAAAAAGACACACTTTTCTAAAAAATACTCTGTGATACCATTTTCTTATATACATATACTGTGGTATCATAGAGGGTTGCTTCAGTCCTTCAATGAGACACTCCTCAGGGCCATAATACCATCGTGGTATATAAATATATTGAGATGATATCATGGAAGACTACTTGAGACATATAATAATGGACGGTCATTGTCGACAATAAACCATATTCCACGTCGGTTAACGAAGAAAGGATTGTTCGAAGTGTAAGATGGAACGGGTCGGATCGCGAAGCCGTAAAGGGTTGCAACGTCGGATGGGCCGAGCCACGGTGGTGGAGCATCGCAGCGCCTCCTTGGAGAGCCGCATCGCTCTATGGGAAGAATGTTTATGGTTGCGTGGCGTCGTGGCGCCAGTCAGGCAGGGTCGCGACGCTTCCCGGGCAGTAAATCTGGAAACGAAAATTTAAGAGTTTCTCTTGAAATTTGTGTTGGGTTTGGAAGAATGAATCTTTATTAATTCACACATTATGCGAGTCATTAGTTTGAGTGTGTTCACACATTATTTACTTTGCTCAATGAACCTCCATTAAAGCATTCACATTGCAAGTGAAGAGGCATCTTTGTCCTATAAATTGATGTCTTTGTGGATCGGTTTTATAGGGGTCTAAGTGTGTCTAAGAAGTGTCTAACATACTTCACTTCAAATAAAGAAAGCCTCATTCACTTCATTTAAGATGAAAGTCTTACACACTTCTCAAATATGCTACTGCATGATGTTATAAACTTGTTACACCACAAAATTCAAACAGATCTCTTAGTCAATCCTTTTCTTAGCAATTCCATATTTATATTCTTTGATAGATCTTATTTGTTGTGCTTTACGAAGAAGATAAGTCGCTGCTTTATCTTGGGAGACGAATGCCCCGCTAACGTAAACGTATGTATATGGGGGAAATATTGTCTTAAAGAGAAAGGGTCATCCCTTGACTCAGTGTGTAGTCAAACCTAACCAATTTATTATTTGAGTCCTTGTTTCAGACAAAAGGATCAAAAGCTTGCAGCATTTGAAGTTGCCAATGATAATCAAATGAAGCATGTAATGCTTTTGATCTACAGATACCACGTCATGAGATTTAATGGTTTTTGACATAGAGATTCAAGAACCTAGATTCATAATGATTGTAACTAGATGATCTTGTTGTAATGATCTTCTTAGTTTAGCATTTAGATCACTTGTAATAGTTAGTTCAACTATTCCCCGGATGTACATGTGCGTAAAAAGTTTCAACAAAAACAACAACTTACCCCGTGAAGTCCCACAACGTGGGGTCTAGAGAGGGTATAGTGTACGTATACCTTACATCTACCTTGTCTATACAGAAGTATTTGGTGAGATACATTAAATCACATTATTGTGTGAGATACATTAAATCACATTATTGTGCCTCATAAATAAAAATAAGAAAAAGAACATGTACCCAATTAAACTTCTATTGTTTATCTTCGTAGGTTTAGATGATACTCAATCATTTTGACTACAACTAACAAATCATTGTACGTTGATCATCCACAAAAACTTGCATATTTTTCTTTCTTGTATAATTATTTATTCAATTATTTATCTAATAATATCGATATTATTTTATACAAACATGTACAAATGATTTGGTTTATGTAGGGTTTTGTTGGGTTCGTATATGCAGCAAAATGTAAAAATTTATGTTTCAAACCCGACATGCGGTCAAACTGATGGATGATTATATGATGATAAACACATAGTAACTGTAATGCATCGATAGAACATTTACAGTTTGCAAAATCTGGAATCTTCTAGTTTGTAAGCCAAGGGTGAGCACGCAACCGTTCCTCGATTTGCAAGTCAAAACTCCAATGTAATTACTCTTTCGGAAGCTAGGAAATCCGGCAGAGTTTCAGCAGAGAATAATTCTAATTAATTAGGTGTTTTAAAATAATGATGGAACCCTCTATTTATAGTTGTAAAGGCAGCTAGGGTTTTCCACATGGGCCAAGCCCAGAAACCGAGTCAGAGTGGGTCGTCTAGACCTACTGGACACGTGGTGCCACGACGCTGAGTGGGTGGCGCCGCGACGCTATTGCGCCACGGCTCTGGGTCCCACGCACCGCGGCCCTGGTCCTATTTAGCCTCTTTTCTATTTTAATTAAATCTGAAATACTATCTCGATTTAATTAAATAATTATTATTTATTCTAATATCTCGATCATAAATCGAACATGTATATTCTTTCTTATTACATTCTTGAATCGATGGAATAATTGACTTAATGTTACCCTACAAGGCTTCACATATTAACACTAATAACATTGGGGTCTACACGGAACTCTTAGATGACGTCGGGCCGGAAGACGACCTCAATATGTGAAGTATAGTTACACGAAACTTGTTAATTGAACCTCTATGTGGGAAGATAAAATCCTTTCATTCACGACACACTCGATCAAGCTTAGGATTTGCCAAGTGTCTATCCCAATGGCTTGATCATTATATCTCATATATATTAGCTGACAACAAGACCATATCATAGATATGTCTACTGCGTTGGTCAATGACTTAGTCAACCTAATACCACATGAGAATCTGAGTGTTCTCTCGAAGATATATTCGAGGAATGAATCATAATCTTGGCTCAACTACCACCTTTAATCTACGTCGCAATATACCCAATACAAGTCGTGTCTCAACCTATAAGGCATTTGAGCTTAGGACAGGATCAAAGTACATTACTTTGTAAACAAGGCGCGTATCGACCTCAAGTCTAAGGACTTCTATCTCCCACACACTGATGACACTGTAGACATATATAACAAACAGTACATCAACAGGGTATACCAATACTTCCAAAAGTATATATGTGTCCATCACGAGTTACCATAACTCGTAGTAGGTGAGACATACTACATCCCCTAAGAATATGATGCAGACCACATGTCTACGTATCACATATCATTGATATCCCATTTTTTATGATCATTAGTCGAGGCAATTTTAAGAGTTACATTATAATATTAATATCTCACATTATTAATAACCATGTAACCTCTGGGGATGTATTTATAGAATATTATAAATAATCAACTAATAATTCAATTACTGCAACTATCATAATATTATTCTCCATTAATATAAAATATAAATGTGTATAAAGTACATTTGTTCTAATATAGATTGTCTCTAGAACATAAATATATTTTCAATATCCCACTTGGCCTAGAGCCAATAACCAACATATCCAATACTCATGTTCTCAAAATGATCATTATGTTTAACTAAGATTAATGGTTTAGTAAATGGGTCTGCTAGATTATTGTCTGTGGGAACATAGTCTAATATCTTCAGTATCCACCTTTGTCTATGTAAATCGACTGTGACAACCCCAAAAATCTATTAGGTCTATCTCTATAGATCCTAATTCCCAGAATGTAGAAGACTTCACCTAAGTCCTTCATCATGAAGGTATTGGACAACCACTCATTGACTGACTGCATGAGAGTCTTATTGTCTCCAATTATCAATGTCGCACCCATTTTTTACCCGGAGCCTTGAACAGTGCCGATGATTCAATGAATAAAACCACCGTTTTTAAGGAGTCACCACCTAATTATTATAGTGAACTAGGACACTTTTAAATAGCATAAAATGCTACAAATGATCTCCATTTACTGGTCTGCGAAACTTATGAGATTCTAGGTAAGAGTTCTTTATTATCCTAAAGGGAAGGGATTAGGCATCCTTTAAGATCCGCTAACTTGCGGTTATCCGACAAACTTAGGTTAAAATGCATGTTTTGAAAAAGCATAAGGTTAATAAAAGATGTAAATATTTACTTGAAAGAAGTATATTTTTTGGATAAATTCGCATAAGGTTTGTTTTAAAATGCATAAAAAAGTAGTTTGTTTGAAAATTATATGTTGTATGTAAAATTGATTTATTTTTTATAAATATATGCCTTTATAAGGCAAAATATATGTGACGAGCCTAAAATAAACTAGCGAAGGGATTTCCAATTTTAAACTACTCTCCTTTCTAATTTATTAATATTAAGTCTACCTATTCTACGCATTTTAATATTTATACAAGATTACATAATTACACAACGAAGAAAATAAAAATGACGGATTAAAGAGTAATGATAAAAGAGCGACATAGGGTGGCTGACATTGTCATTCGCCCCATTTGGTTTTGGAATTCTGAAGTCGGAGAATGCAAGGGACATGGATGCGGGTCTTCGATGATGAGTCTCATGGCGAGACTCTTTATCGCTTCTGATGCATTTTATGTAAAATAAAGAAGGAAAGAATTAGTATATGTCCAAAACTTTATCGAAATAATAGGTAAACATTCATCATGAAATTGACACATATAGTTTATGCTTAAGCAGGCAGGCCCATGATTAAACTGTAAGGATCAGCAAGTGACAAAATAAACGAGCAATAAACCCAATGGGCTCAACCCAGGTATACACGTAGGCTGGACAGATTCAGCATGTCAAAACTTCATGATTTAATAAATGAATACCACATGGACTTGGACAAATTAGTTACAGACCTGTTTCATTATCCAAGGAACAAGGGACATATTGTTCTAGCACATAGCTTAGGTATACAGAGTATACAACATGTCAAAGAGTATAGGTGGCTTGTTTGTGTAAAGAAACTAATATAGAGTATCCATATATATATATTATCAGGTAATTTTCCTATCCTACCACATCACACACATACTACCATGACTAGAAGAGATGAGAGAGAACACATAACTGCTAATGCTATTGTAGGCATGAACAGAACACAACTAATTAAAAGAGATACCTACTGGAACATATGGCATGACTAGATATTAATCATGAGTAACACAATGAACATAAAAGTATAATAACATGAAGAACATACATGTTTGAAGCAACAGAAACAAGAAGAACTTAAACAACCTAAAGGAGTTAACAATAACCAACTAACAGAACCAGGACAAAATTCAATTCGCAAAGGGAAATGAAGAACATATAGGGACAACGAAGTTAGCATGCAACAACAGCCCAGACGATGAATTTAGACTGGGTAAAAAAAACAAGAACAAACACAGAACACATAACTGCCAATGCTTATCAGAATAGACAATGATGCAAAACTCTATGTCATTTCAGACCATATGATCGAGCAAACATATTATTTTAGCAATCAACTAACACATTCTTAGTGATATTACAATACTGCAATAAAATGGATGAATTCTTACTACTTGAGAGGCCAATCGATTTGGGACTATGAGGTCTGTGACAGGGACTCACTCTTATTCAAAAAGCTTTGTGGTATCTGGGACACTTTCATGCGCATTTTTGGTTGCCGGAAGGATACTATGGCTGGCTTGGAGAAGTGTTGTGTCAATGGACGGTTGGACTCTGGCCTTGTGTATGATGTTTTGCGCATCCCCCGTGAGCGTAAGCCGTAAGCTATGGATGTCTCAAATTTGGAGAGGCTTTATGTTATACCCCGTATTTCCGGAGTATGTACATGAGGACGTACGTACGTTTGTACAAACCCTAATTAGTTTAAGAGTGAGATTGTAATCTTTCGACTGAAAAGATTCCGAACCTTGTGAAGGAAATTCTACGTTTTTAATATTTTAACCGATTACGGATTTTTCCGAGAGACGAAATATTTTGGACCAATGGGAGGGCGACATGTGTCACCCTTAGTTGGCTTAGGTTGGACGAATTGGGTGAGGCTAGTGGACAAGTCAATTGGTCAAGTCTTGCAAGTTGATTTTGTGTGAGTGGGAGTAGGTGGGGTGAACGGTTTTGGTGTGTTAGTGGAGTCCACATGGCTCTTTGTTGTGGTGAGCAAGTGTTCCAATATTGTGGTGGACATATGTCCAAATGTTGTGGGAGACACTTGGTTGGAAGACCTCATCTTTCACTTGGATCATAATCTCCACCTTCCATTTGTTTTGATCTTGTCCTCGAGTGTTCTATAAATACCCCCTCGAGTGAAGACTTCTTCATCCACTCTCATTCTCTAAGTCTCAAAAACTCCCTCCCCCTGAGTTGCTCTCTCGTCCAAGTCCTCTTCCCCCTTCCTAGAGGCTTCACGAATACCCCCACTTTTGTAGAAAGTTGCCTTCTAGTATAGTTACTATTCCAAAATACCCTAGCCCCAAATCCCTTATAGTATTTAAGTAGAAGTTGTGTAGAACTTCTAAGGGCTTCTTGGAGCTATCGGAGCGTGCAAATTATGAGCTAAACCTTGCTCAGGATCGACGTTTAACTTGGATAATTTTGGGCTTATCGAGGTCGAAGTACTGCGAGTAGCGTGATCTACTTGGAAGATGGCCAAGACTAGCCGAGTTATAGCGGTGGAGCGTTTTGCTAATAGTCGATAATCGTCGCGAGGTATGTGATTCTTCCTATCCTCTTGAGCATGATATTTTAAAAGGAATATATTTAGTACGGTAGACGTACGTGTGTTAACTGAACGTAGTTTTACGGCAATGTCTTTTGACTTAAGCCTGAATAATAAGAATCTTGAAGTATTTCAAAAGAATTAAGAAACCTTTTTGAAAGAAGAGTAATACTTGGTTTTAAAAGCTTAAGAGTTATACTAGCTTTATGGGAAGTTAGGTATAACGGCTTAAGAAAGATAAAAAGAATGGTTTACTGATTTTAGAAGTTAAGAGATTTGATCTTAAAAGATAAGAGACTTGACTTAATTAATTTAATATGAATTTTGTTAAAAAGTGTGAAACCTCATTCGTGAGTAATGAGTACTTGGTTTTAAAGGAATAATGTTTCTTGATTTGAAATCGAATAAGAATCGAACAAACCATCGCGCTAATAAAGGGAAATGTATTGACTAATCAAGTATTATTAAAACCAAGAGAAACCTCCATCCGCATAGAAGCTAAGATGAGACAAAATGATATTACATTTCCTAGATCATGGTCGCTTTAATCGATTGTTATAAACAAGAATAACCTACTCACACATAAGGCATATGTTTCTCAAATTTTTTTAAAAGGAGAATTATATCATTAAGTGATTAAAACTATGAACTACGAAACCTTTTGAAAATGAGAAACTTGAGCATTTGAAATTAGGCAAACTCAACGTTTGGGAAATAATGTTTTACTTGATTTTACAAAGGGATGTGTTTTGGTTTACTTAAAAGATAGTCACTCTATTTTTTTATACTACGTATCAGGTGACTTTTTGTGAAAGAAGCGGATCTTTTAAAGAGTTAATGTATGAAGTACTTTGGGGATAAAAACCCGAACTTGTTAACATAAAGTAGAAAGTACCTTGTGTGAATAACTTGATTCTGTTGGTTTGTGATAGCCTTGTAATACTTTCTTGTTGATTTGATAAGTAAACATGTTAGGATGCTACGGGTGTTAGTATCTTGTGATGTTTGTGTAAAGGGGTTTCCGTTGTTGTGCTTATGTTATTAAACGGCAAGCCCGTTGTACTGTTATTATATCACCTACCCCCCTTGACTTATTATACCGAGGGCTTGCCACCCTTGATGCGGGTCTATACGGCTACGATGCAATGCGACTACGCGAGTGCGGAGTTCTAGGATTGATCATTCCGGTGTTTTATCCCGACGCAGGATGCCCTACGCGATGCAATGTGACTAGGCGGTCTATGAGACTATGCATCGCAGGAGTCGAGTGAGGCACCGGGGTTAGCTACCCCGACGCGAGGAATACCTCACGCGGGTGCAGTGTGACCTATGCGGATGCGGAAGTCCAGGATTAGGCACGCATAATGATACTATGGGCGATCGCCTTGCTTCGATCATTCGCGCCTAGAAAAGACCGATTACATTATATCTATTTTGCTCTTGTTTATGTTGTGTACTATGCGATTGAATAGTTGTATTTGCAAATGGTTTTAAATACTTTGATTTTACTTCGCATTTTTCGCCACATACTTGGTACTGTTATCGACCTCGGGGCTGCGTTCATGCCGCAGTAAGAGGTACACCGGTTTTTGATCCTCGCCATGTGGTCACATTTCGCGTTTGGGAAGCTCGCTTTCTCGGAGGCTTATCGGTGGTATAGTCCTCTGTCGTAGGTACTTACATTCAGGGTATGGCGGCCCCGTCCCGCCATTGTTGTCATATCATTCTTAGAGGTGCAGAGCAATTTGTGGGCGAGTTGTAAATAGGGATGAATCGTTTCTAGTTGTTATATATATATGCCGAAAGGCAAGTTTTCTCGAATGAATTGTTTCATATTTCATATTATGTCATGTCTTGTTTTATATTCCGCGACACTGATGTATGTCTACTGGGTGCGGGTAAGGCACGCCACGGCCCGGTTCGGTCGTGACAAAAGTGGTATCGAGCGATTAATCCTGAAAGTGTCTATGTAACCGTATCTAGTAAGTCTTGATTATCGGTTGTGCACCACACCAATAATCGTGAGGCTATAGGATATTTAGGATTGGTTTCCATTCTTCTCACTCGAGATCGTGCTTAGAGTTGTGTTATAAAGTGGACCCTCTAACGTATTTCTTTCCTCACCGCTATGCCTCCGCGTAAGGCAACCCGCCCGGAGGGCAAGGCGGCGGAGGCGCGAGTAGAGCACAGAGGGTTACTAGGCACAGGCCCAATCATCACTGGGTGGTGCTTCATTCGGGAGTTCTGCGACGTCGCCCAAACAGAGTTTAGCACACGGCAATAGCTCTTTGCGGCCATGATATATGAGCCTTCGCCCACGACCAAAGAGCAAAGTATAGATTGCAAAGAGACGACCACATTAGCTAAGGATGTAGCTACCAGAGTATATGATGTACCGATTTATCACGGTCTTGATGACTATCTAAGAGAGGTTGTGCAAGAGTAGCTCTTGATCAAGCTTGAGCATGTCCTCGACAAAGCTTATGACAAAGGCCGAGAAACGTAGGATCGACGAGTTAACCAAGATCGCAGAAGAGGCCGACGGCAGGTCCTTTGGTAACTTTCGAGGCGAACCGCCTCAGCAGATTAGATATGCACCTCCACCTGCAGTGGTCCTCCGCAGGTTCGGGACGCTCGGGTACGCCGAGTTGGTCGAGCTCCGTGGCTTCCGCTCACGACAGGAGCGCCATCCCGGAATGTCGCCTCTTGTTGGTACTTGTCTTACTGCGCCGTCGTGGCCATGTGTCGAAAGGATGTCCTAGTAGGAGGGATGTAAGTAGAAGGACTCAGCCTACCAGATCAGTTGCGGATTCAGTGGCTCGGAGAGGATGGGGTGTTAGCCAGAGGAGGCCACCCCCACCTCGGTGTGGACGTTGTGGAAGATGTCATTGTGGGGAGTGTCGTACTTCTTCGACAGCTTGTTTTGCTTGCGGCCAGCAGGGCCATTTTATGAGAAATTGTCCGACCAGAAGTGGCGCGGATGTAGAGACTCAGCCTTCAGGATCAGTGGCTAGTTCGTCACCTTCCTTAGCTATGCGCCCAATAGGGCAGGTTTGATTAGAACGACAAAGGGGAGTGAAGTTGTAGATACAGGTAGATCCTTAACCCTCTAGAGATTAGTACGTATGATAAGATGAGTATACCTTAAATGTTATGTTCACATAGCATTGTGTTAATTGTGATTAGAAATCATGGTTAGTTAACCGGGTAAGATTGGGGATAAGGAAAGTGTGAGCCTTAGAAGTTTTATACGTGGAGACCTTAGAGGCGAGGCCATCTTGAGTAAAAGATTTTTTGTTATATTAACCTTTACCGGAGTGCATAGTAAACGTGAGATATGTCTGTGTGATAAGTCCCGGGTGGTATGAAATGAAAGAGGGTAGTTGAGCTAATAAGACCACTAGGTTTTCGTGACTTGATTGTGGGATTGTTCCGGATTGGGGAGCAAGTGTTTGGCGCGATAGCGGGTCGGGTTGCGGACCGATTGCGGGTCATCCCGTGGCCTGTATGGTGGTGGGGTCAGTTTGGGGTGGTCCCGCTTTGTGATAGGGTCACGAGGGTGTTAGGCCCAAGTTTAGTTAACCGGCGTACGAGTTCGTGGATGCGTTCGACCAGTAGTCGGGCCGATGAGGTCAGCCCATCTTGTCTTTTAGTCAAGACCGTTTACTCGGCAGAGGGTTATGCGAGATGTTATATCAGGAAGGTTGTAAGGCTGCACGAGGTGCCTACTTTCACCTTATGACAGGCAGTGGAGCCCACTACTACCGCTTTTTGGAGGTTTTACCAGCGGGTTAGGAACTCGTAAGTCTCGAGACGCATTCGCCTCGCCGTGTTTGGATTTCAGGGGTAGCTGTGAGGATGGTTGCCTCCTGTTGAGGGAGTATTTTAATAGCTACCATTTCAGTATTCGAATGTCGCTTTATGACGCCTTGTAGGGGCGGAAGTGTAAGTTCTTGCCGATTGGTTCGATGTTGGCAAGGTTCAGATAGTTGGTTCATACTTGTTCAGCAGGATGTGGATATGGTGAAGCTTATCCAGAAGAGGTTATTGGCAGCTCAGAGTCAACAGAAGTTGTGCGGATAATCGGCGACGACGCTTGGAGTTCGTGTGAAGGTGGTCTTCGAAGGTACCACCCCGGAAAGGGGGTGACGAGTTTTGGAAAACAGAGGAAACTTAGCCCGAGTTACTTTGGGCCTTTTTAGATCATGTGAAGAATAGGCCAGGTTGCCTATATGTTAGCTTTGCCTTCCGACGTAGGAGGCAGTACGTCCGGTCTTCATGTTGTTATGTTCGGAAAAGTATCAGAGATCCATCAGTTGTTCGGAATGATGACCAAAGTTGGAGGTAGTAACCCAGAGATTTGGAAACTGAAGCAGTAACGGAAATGTGGTAAGGTATGAGAAAGAGTTCGAGTGTACGAGAAGGGTACGACAAGTAAGGGAAGAAGTGAACATGTGTTAAGAGAATAGAAGTGATCGTTTCTTAAGGGAGTATCGTTTAGACTTTGGGTGGAAGCTTTTGTGATGTTAGAGGTGATTCCTCGTAGACTTGGATTAAGTATTGGAGCGTGTGTTTTTTTTGTGACCATGTGTGGCATTGGCAACTTGTTTAAGTTAAGAGGAACTTTATCGTTATCTGTCTTGAGAAGGAACATTCGGGACGAATGTTTCTAAGGAGGGGAGAATGTTATACCCCGTATTTCCGGAGTATGTACGTGAGGACGTACGTACGTTTGTACAAACCCTAATTAGGTTAAGAGTGAGATTGTAAGCTTTTGACGGAAAAGATTCCGAACCTTGTGAAGGAAATTCTACGTTTTTAATATTTTAACCGATTACGGATTTTTCCGAGAGACGAAATATTTTAGACCAATGGGAGGGCGACATGTGTCACCCTTAGTTGGCTTAGGTTGGACGAATTGGGTGAGGCTAGTGGACAAGTCAATTGGTCAAGTCTTGCAAGTTGATTTTGTGTGAGTGGGAGTAGGTGGGGTGAAAGGTTTTGGTGTGTTAGTGGAGTCCACATGGCTCTTTGTTGTGGTGAGCAAGTGTTCCAATATTGTGGTGGACATATGTCCAAATGTTGTGGGAGACACTTGGTTGGAAGACCTCATCTTTCACTTGGATCATAATCTCCACCTTCCATTTGTTTTTATCTTGTCCCTTGAGTGTTCTATAAATACCCCCCTTGAGTGAAGACTTCTTCATCCACTCCTCATTCTCTAAGTCTCAAAAACTCCCTCCCCCTTAGTTTCTCTCTCGTCCAAGTCCTCTCCCCCCCCCCCCCCTTCCTAGAGGCTTCGGCCGAATACCCCCCACTTTTGTAGAAAGTTGCCTTCTAGTATAGTTACTATTCCAAAATACCCTAGCCCCAAATCCCTTATAGTATTTAAGTAGAAGTTGTGTAGAACTTCTAAGGGCTTCTTGGAGCTTTTGGAGCGTGCAAATTAGGAGCTAAACCTTGCTCAGGATCGACATTTAACTTGGATAATTTTGGGCTTATCGAGGTCGAAGTACTGCGAGTAGCGTGATCTACTTGGAAGATGGCCAAGACTAGTCGAGTTATAGCGGTGGAGCGTTTTGCTAATAGTCGATAATCGTCGCGAGGTATGTGATTCTTCCTATCCTCTTGAGCATGATATTTTAAAAGGAATATATTTAGTACGGTAGACGTACGTGTGTTAACTGAACGTAGTTTTACGGCAATGTCTTTTGACTTAAGCCTGAATAATAAGAATCTTGAAGTATTTCAAAAGAATTAAGAAACCTTTTTGAAAGAAGAGTAATACTTGGTTTTAAAAGCTTAAGAGTTATACTAGTTTTATGGGAAGTTAGGTAAAACGGCTTAAGAAAGATAAAAAGAATGGTTTACTGATTTTAGAAGTTAAGAGATTTGATCTTAAAAGATAAGAGACTTGACTTAATTAATTTAATATGAATTTTGTTAAAAATTGTGAAACCTCATTCGTGAGTAATGAGTACTTGGTTTTTAAAGGGAATAATGTTTTACTGATTTCGGAAATCAGAATAAGAATCGAACAAACCACTGCAGCGCTAATAAAGAGAAATGTATTGACTAATCAAGTATTATTAAAACCAGTAGAAACCTCCATCTGCATAGAAGCTAAGATGAGACAAAATGATATTACATTTTCTAGATCATGGCTGCTTTAATCAGATTGTTATAAACAAGAATAACCTACTCACACATAAGGCATATGTTTCTCAATTTTTTTTAAAAGGAGAATTATATCATTAAGTGATTAAAACTATGAACTACGAAACCTTTTGAAAATGAGAAACTTGAGCATTTGAAATTAGGCAAACTTGAACGTTTGGGAAATAATGTTGTTACTTGATTTTACAAAGGGAAGTGTTTTGGTTTACTTAAAAAGATAGTCACTCTATTCTTTTATACTACGGGTATTGTGTGACTTTTTGTGAAAGAAGCGGATCTTTTAAAGAGTTAATGTATGAAGTATTTTGGGGATAAAAACCCGAACTTGTTAACATAAAGTAGAAAGTACCTTGTGTGAATAACTTGATTGTGTTGGTTTGTGATAGCCTTGTAATACTTTCTTGTTGATTTGATAAGTAAACATGTTAGGATGCTACGGGTGTTAGTATCTTGTGATGTTTGTGTAAAGGGGTTTCCCTTGTTGTGCTTATGTTATTAAACGGTAAGCCCGTTGTACTGTTATTATATCACCTACCCCCTTGACTTGTTATACCGAGGGCTTTCCACCCTTGATACGGGTCTATACGGCCTATGCAGTATGTGCGACTATGCGGAGCTGCGGGAGTTCCAGGATTGATCATTCCGGGTGTTTTATCCCGATGCGGGGATGCCCTATGCGGTCTGTGTGACTAGGCGGTCTATGAGACTATGCGGACTGCGGGAGTCCAGGAGGGTACCTGTTACACCCCGTATTTACAGGACATGTTTTAAGAACGTACGTGAGAATTCCTAATGTAAGATTGAGACTTGTAAAAATTTATCGGAATTATGAAATTGTCGGAAAACGAATATTGTGACGAATGGGAGGGCGACACGTGTCACCCCCTTATGGTTTCCTTGGACGAAATGGGACATGGCCAAAATGGTCATTGACCATAGTCTTAAGATGACAAGTCTTGCAAGTAGTGAGCTTGAGAAAATTGACTTAGTCAAAGGGTCTACAAGTCTTGATATTTAATTGAAACTCATCCAAGTCTCACATTTGTACACATCTTGACCCTCCATTGTGCTATATAGTAGTACTAGTAGCAAGACTAAGTCCCACACTTAGAAATTTTTTCAAGAATTTCAAGAACACCTAGAGGTGCTCTCGGGTTCACTCCAAGAAGAAAAGAAAAAAATTTGTTTCTTGTCCATTAAGCTCCACACTTTAAACCAAGGTTCATGAGTGTATTGTAAGTATATCTCAATAGAAAAATCCCAGAAAAAAGATAGTTTTCGTATTAGTCGCAAGGTGAAAACCTAGTTGCTTTTCTAGGTTTTGTTTGGAAGATTGAAGGAAATTTGTTGGTGTTGTTCTAAGGGTCTCAAGTAGCGGATTGAAGTGTCTAGAAAAGGCTCTAAGTTGCTAAGGAGCGACTTCGGAATTGGAGTTGGACTAAGAATCGTTGAGGTAATAATCTTGTCTCTTAAGTGTTACAAGATTATATATTGTTGTTAGCCTTACATGTTTGCTAGCATGAAGTATATGTGTTGAAGTTTTAGAAGTATTATGGATTGATTGTAGCCTTAAATCCGAAATGTCATTTAAGCCATGTGAAGTTGGATTACAATTTGGTCGTTTATTAGAATCGTCGCATGTTACTTACTTGAAGATTATAGTAGTTATAATCGATTGCGACTTGATATCATGTTATGCTAACAACTTGGATTGAAAGGAAATCAGATAAGAATTGGTATTGTTGCATCTCAATGTGGCCGAATTGGACAAGTAGTTTGTATTAGTTTGATATCGTTTGTGGGGCGGAATTTTACACGTCTAGTAGGCGTGTAATCCCCTATTGATTAATTGCATTGATTGGGCCTTAAATATGACGTGTTTGGTTATTGAATTCGACCTTGAAAAAGGTGGCAAAGTAAGTAGAAACAAAGGAGGTGCTGTCCGATTTTCCGTAGAATTTAGCGATTTTACACTTATAATATTCTACGTTTGAAGTAAGGCGTTAATAAACATATTGTGGATATTATAGGTTGACATACTACGGGCGAGATTTTGTACTTGGCAAGTGGTTTGACCCGAAGAGGTATGTAGAACTTTTCTATCTTTTGAGCATGACTAGTTGCACGTATATAGTACGGTAGACGTACAAGACCTTGATATCCTTTACTAGTTTTATGAATAGCCAAGTCGGGTGAGTTAGGAGATTAACTCACTTCTTTGAAAGTATTAAGGATGTCTTAAGTTTTATTAAAGTTAAGGGACTTGAAGAGTTTTAAAGTATGTGATACTTGTTTCGTTTAAACGTATAAGTCCCTTGGATAGGAAATTGTATTTGGCTAAGGTATAAAGTGATTATAACGACTTTATGGGAAGTTGGTTATATTAGCTTTATGGAAAGATAAATGACTTGATTTAATGAAAGGCAATTTGATTTTAAGGCATCAATTGCCTAAGGTTTTATAAGAAAAGGAGTCACTTGATTTAGAAACCTAACTTTATTTCTAAAGGTATTGTGACTTGTCTTGAAAAGTAATTTTGACTTGATACTACGGTTAATAGTATCTTGGAAGTTTTATACGAAAAAGAGTCATTTTTTTAAAGAGTGGAAGTATGTAGTACTTGGGTTAAATTCCCGGATTTTTATAAAAGATATGCTAGTGCCTTAAGTAAACTAAAATGAGAGTGTATATGAATAAGGCTAATAAGAAGTTAGGGGGATTTCTTAACTTGCTTATTTATTGTATAATAAGCCGGTAGTGCTTATGTTATGTATGATAAGCCGGTAGGGCTTATGTTATGTATGATGGCCGGTTGAGATAGGGTAAGAGTATAAATGAGGGGTAAACCCCAAAGACGTTATACCACCTGCTTCAGGGTAAGAGTATAAATGAGGGGTGAACCCCCAAGACGTTATACCACCTGTTTCCGTGGATTTGCTACCCATGATGCGAGGAATACCTCATGCGAGTCCTTATGGGCTTATGCGGGTGAAATAGTCCCATGCGGGCGGGTACAGCCTATGCGAGGAATACCTCATGCGGGTCCACACGACCTATGCGGGTGAAATAGTCCCAGGAGTAGGATTGATTAATGATACTGCGGGCGGATGGTCCTGCTTTGATCGTGAGCTTCCTATTTTTATGTTGTACGTATACTCTTAGTTACTCTCATTGTTAGTAAGACACTGTGTACTGTAATTTTATTATCATACATGTCTCCGGTTTTGTTTTAAACTTATGATGTAATTACAGTATTTTTCCAGTTTTACATACTTAGTACATATTGTGTACTGACCTCCTTCCTCGGGGGCTGCGTTCATGCCGCAGGTAGGGGTAAGCAGGTGGTGGATCCTCATTCTTAGGATCACTTATCAGACGTCAAGCTCCATTTCTCGGAGGCTTGTCTTTTAGTACGATCTTCCCCGATGTTGTAGATTTATGTACATTCGGGGTATGGCGGCCCCGTCCCGCCACCGTTGTTATTCCTAGAGGTGCGTAGTCACATGTTGTGGTTCAAATGTAAGAACCGAGTTATACGATTTGCTTTTGATTATGCATATTTTATGGCGCGCCTTATCGGCTAGCTGTGATGTTATTGTCTAAACATGTTGTATGTTGTTTATGTTCATTGCTATTCTACGATGTATACAGGCAGGGTGCCTGTAGGGCACCGCGCGCCCGGTCGGGTCGTGACAAAAGTGGTATCGAGCGATTAGTCCTCTGAAAGTGTCTACGCACCGTGTTCAGTAGTCTTGATTATCGGTGTGTTGTGCACCACATCTATAATCGTGAGGTCGCAGGACATTTAGGATTGATTTCCATTCTTCTCTCTGCGAGATCGTGCGATGAAATGTCTTATTAGGTTGAATCCTCTCTCGACCTATTCTTATGAAACAATTATGCCCACGGCGGACAGGCCCGAAGGGCAAGCGGCGGGAGGCGCTAGCGGTACTCGAGGTTACGGACTCGAGCACATACTATGCCCGAGGTAGTAGGCGGTCGGCGAGTTCAGCCACGCCGACAAGATTAGAGCCGAGAGCGGCGGTAGCTCCAGAGGTTCCGTACGAGCCTCGGTCTCACACCGAGCCGAGTATAGAGACTACGAGGAGCATCCGGTTATTGACCAAGATAGTAGCAGGCGTCACGACAGAGCAGGCTAACCCTAGATTAGGGATTTGCTGGGTTGTCATCCGCCCGAATTTTATGGTTCGAGGTCTGAGGAGGATCCGCATGAGTTCATTCGGCAGCCTTCTGACGACTATGTAGTTCTTAGGGCCGTGAGACGAGTGCATGCTAGCCTCTTACCGGTTACGCGATATTGTGTTGAACTGGTTTGAGTCATGGGAGCTGTCGAGAGGTGAGGATGCTCTTCCAACTGTTTGGGAGGAGTTTACAGAGGCCTTCATGGATCACTTTTTGCCTCCTGAGATGAGGAGAGCCCGTGTAGATAGATTATTGACCTTGAGGCACAATGGGAGGACTATCAGGGAGTACAACCTGGAGTTTGACTCCTTGGCCAGGCATGCGCACACCATTGTAGCTGACATGGCCGATAGAGTTCATCGTTATGTGATGGGGCTAGACCATCATATGATTACTGCATGCTTGGGGGTGGCTCTTCAGCCCGGTATGGACATTGCCAGGATGAAGGCGTATGCGCAGGGGATAGAGGATAGAGAGATGGAGGATCAGATTGACTCAGGCCAGCCCAAGAGGTCGACAGCAGGTCTCAGGCGATTTCGAGGCGACAACCTCGTGGACTAGGTCCACATTCCGCCAAGACAGAGTGCTCCTTCACGGTTTTCCGCGGGAGGTCCGATCACCAGGTCATTCAGAGCGGTCGTGGCTCCAGGACTTCGGGTTTCGCGAGGCGTAAACCATCACCGTCGAGACCACCCACATCTCGGTGCTCGACGCGGTAGGTCTCACCAGGCGAGTGTCGCGTGGCCCTGGAGCTTGTTACTCTTGTAGCGGCGCAGGCCATTTGAGGAGAGATTTTCCGTCTCAGGCGGCATGGGTGGTACGGCACCGGCGTGATCGATTCCGGGTCTTCCTCTTCTTCGTGGTTATGCCGCAGGCAGTACTCACGGACCGGCAGGCCGCGGTAGAGGTCGTGGTGGTGGTTCAGTTCTAGCGGTCCACATAACCGCATATATTCATTAGCCACCGCCAGATCGGAGGCTTCCACGGCGTCGTCAGTACATTATTGATTTCACTTTGTGGCGTTTATGCTTTGATAGATCGAGGTTCTACCTTGTCCTATGTGTCCCCTCTTGTGCGGGTAGAATCGAGGATAGCGGTGTCGATAGAGCCTTTTGAGGTAGCTACGCGATGGTGATTCGGTGTTAGTGGCGGGTGTATAGAGGTTATGCGTGTTTATTTACGCCGTCGACCTTGCAGACTTGATAGAGTTGGAGATGACGATTTTGATGTCATTATGGGTATGGGCCGGTTGGCTTCTTGTTATGGCAACGTTGATCGTAGGGACAGTTGTTCGGTTCGATTTCTGGCGAGCGATTATCGAGTGGAAGCGGCAACACGTCGCCGGGGTAGGTTTATTTCTTACCTCAAGGCTAGGAAGATGGTGCGCAGCGGTACATCTATCATCCGTTCGGTATTTGATACGCAGGCCGAGGTGCAGTTCTTGATCGATGCCGATGGTTAGGGAGTTTACGATGTGTTCCCGACGATCTTACGGTATCCTCCCGAGAGGAGATTGAGTTTTGTATTGACACGTTGCGGACACTCGACCTATTTCCATTCCGCCATACAGGATGCTTTCTTGAGTTGAGGAGTGAAGGACCATGAAAGATTTCTTTGGAAAAAGGCTTTATCAGCCTAGTGTTTCTCCCGGGAGCGCCGGGTTTTGTTTGTGAAGAAGAAGGATGGGACGCTGCATGTGTGTTGATTACGGTGAATAAGGTAACCATCAAGAATAGGTACCCTCCCGAGATTGATGATTTGTTTGACGATTGCGAGTGCGTGGTGTTTCTCCAAGATAGACTGCGATGCAGTTATCATCAGTGCGAGTTCGAGAGGCGATATCCCAAAGATCGCATTCAGGACCGGTATGGGCACTATGAGTTCGAGGTTATGTCTTTCGGTTTGACCAACGCTCAAAGAATATTTATGGATTTGATGAACCGGGTGTTCAAGCCATTTTGGATACATTTGTGATAGTATTCATTGATGACATCTGGTTTATTCGCGACGGGCAGAGCATGCAGATCACTCGGCGACGGTACTTGGGTCCTCGAGCCGGCAGCTATTCGCCAAGTTCTCCAGTGTGAGTTTTGGTTGGCCTCGATGGCATTCCCGGGCACATTATTGGGGTGATGGTGTTCAGTGGATACGGCAAAGATTGAGGCGCCAAGTCTTGGCGAGACCTACTACTCCGACCAAGTGCGCGATTTCTTAGAAGTGGCGAGTTATTATCGTAGGTTTGTGGAGCGGTTTGCCGATTTTAGCACCGCTTGACTAGGTGACTCGAGGCGGCCAAGTTCCAGCGACGAGGCTTGCGAGAAGGGTTTCCGATTCTTTGAAGGAAAGGTTGACTACGACTCGGTTCTTACTCTTCACGAGGGGTTAGGCGATGCGTGATCTATTGTGATGCCTCGGTATCGGGCTAGGGTGTGTTTTGATGCAAAGACGACAAGGTTATAACCTATGCTTCCCGATACGGAAGCATGAGAGGAATTACCACGCCCACGACTTAGAGTTGGCGCGATTATTCATGCCTTGAAGATTTGGAGACATTATTTGTATGGGGTTCATGTGGATATTTATACAGACCACAAGAGCCTCCAGTATATCTTCAGGCAGAAGGAGCTGAACTTGCGACAGAGACGGTGGTTAGAGTTGTTGAAAGATTATGATGTTGATATTCTATACCATCCGGGGAAAGCCAACGTAGTTGCTGATGCCTTGAGCCGTAGATCGATGGGGAGTTTGTGAGGTACACCGGAGAGGCGATACATGGTCCGTCGATTCACGGCCAGCGAGCCTTGGGGTTCGTTTGATCGTCACCGACGATAGTAGGTGCGGTTCGTGAGGTTGCCGAGTCTTCCATCGTTGATGAGGTGAAGAGGCGACAGTTTGAGGACCCAGTGTTGGTACGGTATCGAGATGCAGCTCTTCGGGAGGAGAAGAGTCTATTCGAGGTAGCGCCTGATGGGGTGCTAAGATTTGAGGGCCGGTTGTGTGTTCCCGATGTGACAGGACTTCGTCAGCAGATTCTGGGGGAGGCACACAATGCTCGTTATTCTATTCATCCGGGGTCGACCAAGATGTACCATGACCTCAGATGTTTGTATTGGTGGGATGGCCTGAAGAGGGACGTGGCAGGTTTTGTTGCACAGTGTCCTAATTGCCAGCAGGTCAAGGTCGAGCACCAGAGGCCCAGTGGATTATTGCAGGCTATTGAGATTCCGACTTGGAAGTGGGAGGTGATCAACATGGACTTTGTTACAGGATTACCTCGTACTCAGAGGAAGTACGACTCCATTTGGGTTATTGTTGTGGTCGACGAAATCAGCCCATTTCCTTCCAAATGATGACGTTTACCGAGGACTATGCGGATTGTACATCGAGAGATTGTGAGGTCGCACGTGTCCCGGTGTCTATTATATCCGATAGGAGCCCGGTTCTGACTAACTTCGGAGGTCTTTCTAGAGGATTAGGGACACGGTGAGTCTCGACAACATTTCATCCTCGGTGTGACGGCAGTAACGCACTATCCGACACGAGGATATCTTGCGAGCTGCGTGATTGATTTCGTGGGTAGTTGGAGGATCATTTGCCTCTTGTGAAGTTTGCTTATAACAACAGCTACCATTCCAGTATACAGATGGCGCCATACGAGGCTTTATATGGGCGGAAATGTAGATCGCCGATTGATTGGTTCGACGTGGGCGAGGTGCAGTTAGTTGGCCCAGACTTGGTTCAGCAGGCTGTGGATAAGGTGAAGCTTATCCAGGAGAGACTGTTAGCAGCTCAGAGTCGGCAGAAGTCATATGCGTCTAATCGGCGTCGACATTTGGAGTTTGGTGAGCGATTGGGTCTTGAAGGTGTCACCCATGGCGGTGTGATGAGATTCGTAAGAAGAAACTCAGCCCAAGGTACATTGGGCACTACCAGATCGTCGTCGAGTAGGCAAGGTTGCCTATGAGTTGGATCCGCCATCGAGTTAGGCGGTACATCCCATCTTCCATGTTTCTATGTTGCGGAAGTGTATCGGAGATCGGCAGAGTTTTCCTCGCTAGTGAGGTCCGGTGTGACAGAGGGTTATCGTATGAGAAGAGTCCCATAGCGATACTCGATCTCCGTGTCGCATCGCGACCAAGGATGTGGCTTCCGTCAAAGTCTTGTGGAGGAATGATAACCGGGAGGAGATGACTTGGGAAGCGGAGGAGGACATGTTGAGGAAGTATCCTCACTTATTCCCTACACCTTCAGGTAATTTGTTTTCCCTTACTTGTCAAGTTTTAATTGAAGTATTTATTTTGCTTAAATGCTATTATGTGGCCATGTGTGGCATTATTGGTATGTCGGGGTTGTGAAAGGAAACTATGTCGCTAATTATAAGTTTGACTCCGAAAGAACATTCGGGGACGAATGTTTCTAAGGGGGGAAGAATGTTACACCCCGTATTTACAGGACATGTTTTAAGAACGTACGTGAGAATTCCTAATGTAAGATTGAGACTTGTAAAAATTTATCGGAATTATGAAATTGTCGGAAAACGAATATTGTGACGAATGGGAGGGCGACACGTGTCACCCCCTTATGGTTTCCTTGGACGAAATGGGACATGGCCAAAATGGTCATTGACCATAGTCTTAAGATGACAAGTCTTGCAAGTAGTGAGCTTGAGAAAATTGACTTAGTCAAAGGGTCTACAAGTCTTGATATTTAATTGAAACTCATCCAAGTCTCACATTTGTACACATCTTGACCCTCCATTGTGCTATATAGTAGTACTAGTAGCAAGACTAAGTCCCACACTTAGAAATTTTTTCAAGAATTTCAAGAACACCTAGAGGTGCTCTCGGGTTCACTCCAAGAAGAAAAGAAAAAAATTTGTTTCTTGTCCATTAAGCTCCACACTTTAAACCAAGGTTCATGAGTGTATTGTAAGTGTATCTCAATAGAAAAATCCCAGAAAAAGATAGTTTTCGTATTAGTCGCAAGGTGAAAACCTAATTGCTTTTCTAGGTTTTGTTTGGAAGATTGAAGGAAATTTGTTGGTGTTGTTCTAAGGGTCTCAAGTAGCGGATTGAAGTGTCTAGAAGAGGCTCTAAGTTGCTAAGGAGCGACTTGAATGGAGTTGGACTAAGAATCGTTGAGGTAATAATCTTGTCTCTTAAGTGTTACAAGATTATATATTGTATTAGCCTTACATGTTTGCTAGCATGAAGTATATGTGTTGAAGTTTTAGAAGTATTATGGATTGATTGTAGCCTTAACCAAATGTCATTTAAGCCATGTGAAGTTGGATTACAATTTGGTCGTTTATTAGAATCGTCGCATGTTACTTACTTGAAGATTATAGTAGTTATAATCGATTGCGACTTGATATCATGTTATGCTAACAACTTGGATTGAAAGGAAATCAGATAAGAATTGGTATTGTTGCATCTCAATGTGGCCGAATTGGACAAGTAGTTTGTATTAGTTTGATATCGTTTGTGGGGCGGAATTTTACACGTCTAGTAGGCGTGTAATCCCCTATTGATTAATTGCATTGATTGGGCCTTAAATATGACGTGTTTGGTTATTGAATTCGGCCTTGAAAAAGGTGGCAAAGTAAGTAGAAACAAAGGAGGTGTTGTTCGATTTTCCGTAGAATTTAGCGATTTTACACTTATAATATTCTACGTTTGAAGTAAGGCGTTAATAAACATATTGTGGATATTATAGGTTGACATACTACGGGCGAGATTTTGTACTTGGCAAGTGGTTTGACCCGAAGAGGTATGTAGAACTTTTCTATCTTTTGAGCATGACTAGTTGCACGTATATAGTACGGTAGACGTACAAGACCTTGATATCCTTTACTAGTTTTATGAATAGCCAAGTCGGGTGAGTTAGGAGATTAACTCACTTCTTTGAAAGTATTAAGGATGTCTTAAGTTTTATTAAAGTTAAGGGACTTGAAGAGTTTTAAAGTATGTGATACTTGTTTCGTTTAAACGTATAAGTCCCTTGGATAGGAAATTGTATTTGGCTAAGGTATAAAGTGATTATAACGACTTTATGGGAAGTTGGTTATATTAGCTTTATGGAAAGATAAATGACTTGATTTAATGAAAGGCAGTTTGATTTTAAGGCATCAATTGCCTAAGGTTTTATAAGAAAAGGAGTCACTTGATTTAGAAACCTAACTTTATTTCTAAAGGTATTGTGACTTGTCTTGAAAAGTAATTTTGACTTGATACTACGGTTAATAGTATCTTGGAAGTTTTATACGAAAAAGAGTCATTTTTTTAAAGAGTGGAAGTATGTAGTACTTGGGTTAAATTCCCGGATTTTTATAAAAGATATGCTAGTGCCTTAAGTAAACTAAAATGAGAGTGTATATGAATAAGGCTAATAAGAAGTTAGGGGGGTTTCTTAACTTACTTATTTATTGTATAATAAGCCGGTAGTGCTTATGTTATGTATGATAAGCCGGTAGGGCTTATGTTATGTATGATGGCCGGTTGAGATAGGGTAAGAGTATAAATGAGGGGTAAACCCCAAAGACGTTATACCATCTGCTTCAGGGTAAGAGTATAAATGAGGGGTGAACCCCCAAGACGTTATACCACCTGTTTCCGTGGATTTGCTACCCATGATGCGAGGAATACCTCATGCGAGTCCTTATGGGCTTATGCGGGTGAAATAGTCCCATGCGTGCGGTACTGACTATCACGAGAATACCTCATGCGGGTCCACACGACCTCACGGGTGAAATAGTCCCGAGTAGGATTGATTAATGATCTCGCGCGGATGGTCTGCTTTGATCGTGAGCTTCCTATTTTTATGCGTCAGACGATACTCTTAGTTACTCTCATTGTTAGTAAGACAACGTGTCTTGTAATTTTATTATCATACATGTCTCGGTTTTGTTTTAAACTTATGATGTAATTACGATTTTTTCGCTTTTACATACTTAGTACATATTGTGTCTCGACCTCCTTCTCGGGGCTGCGTTAAATGCGCGGTGGTAAGGTGGTGGATCCTCATTCTTAGGATCACTTATCGACGTCGAAGCTCCATTTCTCGGAGGCTTGTCTTTTAGTACGATCTTTCCACGATGTTGTAGATTTATGTACATTCAGGGTATGGCGGGCCCCGTCCCGCCACCGTTGTTATTCCTAAGTGCGTAGTCACATGTTGTGGTTTGAAATGTAAGAACCGAGTTATGCGCTTTGCTTTTGATTATGCATATTTTATGGAAGCGGCCTTATCGGCCAGCTTTGTGATGTTATTGTCTAAACATGTTGTATGTTGTGTATGTTCACCGCTATTCTCGATGTATACAACAGGGTGCCCGGTAGGGCACGATCCGCGCCCCGGTCGTCGCGATGATCGGGGTTAGCTACCCCGATGCGAGGAATACCTACGCGGTGCATGTGACCTATGCGGATGCGGAAGTCCAGATTAGGCACGCATAATGATACTATGGGCGATTGGCCTTGCTTCGATCATTCGCGGCCTAGAAAAGACCGATTACATTATATCTATTTTGCTCTTGTTTATGTTGTGGCACTATGTGCGATTGAACCGGTTGTATTTGCAAATGGTTTTAAATACTTTGATTTTACTTGATTTTCGCCACATACTTGGTACTGTTATCGACCTCTCGGGCTGCGTCATGCCGCGGTAGAGGTACACGATTGTTGATCCTCGCCATGTGGTCACGATTCGGCGTTTGGAAGCTCCGTTTCTCGAGGCTTATCGATGGTATAGTCCCTGCGTTGTAGGTACTTACATTCGAGGTATGGCGGGGCCCGTCCCGCCTATTGCCATATCATTCTTAGAGTGCAGAGTAATTGTGGGCAGAGTTGTAAATAGGGATGTAACTGTTCTAGTTGTTATATATATATGCCGAAAGGCAAGTTTTCTCAGATTAACTGTTTCATATTTCATATTATGTCATGTCTTGTTTTATATTCCGCTGATTACTCTGATGTATGTCTACTGGGTGCGGGTAAGGCACGATCCACGCCCCGGTTCGTCGTGACAAAAGTGGTATCGAGCGATTAATCCTCGGAAAGTGTCTACAGACCGTATCTAGTAGAGTCTTGATTATCGGTGTGTTGTGCACCACACCAATAATCAGGAGGCTATAGGATATTTAGGATTGGTTTCCATTCTTCTCACTCTGAGATCGTGCTTAGAGTTGTGTTATAAAGTTGGACCCCTCTAACGTATTTTGCTATTTAATGAGAACCCTCAATGATTGATTGTACCTTTCTGATTCTAGTAATATATTATTTATTTACCCAGAACGATGGATATGCAGATCATGACTCTAAACGATAAACAACAAGTTGATAAGTGCACTTAAGGATTCAAAAATAGTTATAGTATAGCCGACGTGCATAATAACTAACATAATAAATTCCAGTAACACTTAACATTTATTTAAACATGTTTTGAATCAAGCTAACAATCCTAAAAAAAATTAACCAACACATAATCGAATCAGACCGAACACATAATTCACATTAAATAGCAAAACCCTAAAACACAAAAGAAGTGAGTTTATCTTCTCAGGGCAGCGAACCGAGGTGCATTTCGACTCGTCGATTCCGCTTAGAGAATTGTTTTAATGCTGATTTTCGAATTTGGAATGCTGATTTTTACGTAGAACATAACTAGTTTCGGTTCGGGACTGACTTGGAAACCCGAATTGATGACCCGACCCAATCCGGATAAAACAAAATGCAAAAAATGGGAGAAACAAACTTGATTTTCATAGAACAGTTTTAAAACTAAAAGGAATGTTTTTGTTTTGGATTTTTTACTCGAAAATATGGGGATTTCAACTAATTTTTCTAACAACTAAGTAATGAAATTTTGGGGGTTTTTCAAGAACCGAAAAAATCCTCCCTAAACACAAACCCAAAGGAGATATTTATAGCCAAGATTGAGGGATTTCAATTTGAAATTCAAATTGGAAAGAAGGGGGAAAAACTTTATGATTAGAGTTGTTGGGGCGGATATTAGTGTGAGTGAGCTTAGGACCGATGGGTCTTTCTGTTGTTCCATTTTTTCAGAGGTCTAAACAGGCTTTTCCTGAGCTAACATAGCTCTGCAAATCGGCTGGTGTGAGGGTACAGAGAAAGTGATGGGTGATGCTAGTTGCGGGGATTGTCAGGGATTGAGTATGGGCAGTGTCAGGTAGCAAGGCGTAGGTGTTTATTCGGCGGGTAAAGAGCGTGGGCGAAGGGCGATGGACTGCTGGTTTTGGGGGAGAATTGGTTCTGAATTGGTTTGGTACTAACAATGGTTGGAAGAAGAAATGAGGTTGTGGTTTGGTTTAGATGATCTGGTTGGGGTGTTGGAGAAATAAGGTTGGGCCGGTTAATGGGAATATTTGGGCCGATGGGATTTGGAAATTATAGGGTTGGGAATTTCGTTTTGGGCTTGGGAAATATGGGAATTAAAGGGGTTGTTTATTTAGGAAAATAATGGAGAATTAATTTAGAAAATTATGGTATTAATGGATAACTATTCCAATTAATTAAAATATGCTTCTCTTGTCCTAATTAATTTTAAAATGCATACACACATAAAATACGGTACAAAAGATTTAATATATGCTATTTAGTTTACGTAGAAAATATAGCATTCGTATAAAAATGATTAATTTAGTAATTGGTGAAAATATTAAGAGAAATCAATCACCAATACTGATGTCGAGATATAAAAATTGTTTTGCTTATATTTTAATTATAAAAAATGTAATACCCGATATTTTAAAATTACGCGGTAATTAGTGAACAATATTAAAACTTAACATTTTTGAGAGTTTTCAAGTCTGAGAAGCATAGTGAAATTAATTAAAGATAAAAGGATGGCCTGAACAAAAGTCGATTAAGAGGGGACAAAATTGGGTGTCAACAACTTATCCCTCTTTGACTGTAGACGATGAAAGAGTGTTCAGACAAAGACGTTGACTTGTAGTCAATTTTGTCATGATCGTCAAAGATTTAGGAAATGCATGGGTAAACAGAGTTTTCAAGAAGGAAAGGATATTTCCGATGCTAGGAATTTAAGCACAAAATTGATGCAGATTCAAAATTTTGCCCAGTGTCAAATTATGATGACACTAGGTTGCTGTGATGCTAGAAAATTAAAGACGGTGCAGACACAAATTCAAAATTTGTCGCAGTGTCGAATTATGATAACACTGGGTTGTTGTGATGCTAGAAAATCAAATATGGTGCGGACGCAGATTCAGAATTTATCCCAGTGTTGAATTATTATGACACTGGGTTGCTTTGATGCAAAAATTAAAGACGGGTTGACGCCGATTTATTTGTCACAGTGTCGAATTATGATGATACTGGGTTGCTGCGATGCCAAAATTAAATATAGGCTGACGCCGACTGATTTTTTTTTTGTCCCAGTGTCGAATTATGATGACACTGGGGCCATTGGTGTTGTGGGATGCTAGAGGAGAGCGGATCGACGTTCGAGGTACAAATTGTCTCGATTCGCCATAAGAGATAGTTCCACGTTGTGTTCCTGCTCCTGTAAATTAAGGCTCCTGCAGGCAAAAAATTAGTGCATAACTGTCAAGACAAAAATGATAAAGCATGAATATATGAGAAATGTGATCATGTGAGTAGGAATGTCGTCCTGTGTAGACATAAAGTGTTGAATGTGTCGTAGTTGGAGATGCATGATGGATGATGGTGACGTCATTATGTTGACGTGATGATGACGTCATTTTCGAACGTACTATTAATGTGAGCCGCATGGCTGCTACTGTCCTTCCGGTTACTGTTAATATGAAAACTTGCCTTATCAAGGCAAACAAATGAGTGTATTTCATTACATGCAAAAATAAAGAGCATAGTTTCCCAATAGTGTTTTGGGACAAATGTGTTTAAATGCCTCTAAGGGTGTTTGTTCCCTGAGGTACCTCTAAGGGTGTTTGTTCCCTAAGGTAAAAATACAAAAGGTGTTTGTTCCTCGTGCTAAAATAAGACAGGGTGTTTGTTTCTTGAAATGTCTCTAAAGATGTTTGTTCCCTAAGGTGAAAATGCAAAAGGTGTTTGTTCCTCATGCTAAAGAAGACAGAGTGTTTGTTCCCTGAAATGCCTCTAAGGGTTTTTGTTCCCTGAGGTGCCTCTAAAGGTGTTTGTTTCCCGAGGTGAAAATGCAAAAGGTGTTTGTTCCTCGTGCTAAAAGAATACAGGGTGTTTGTTCCTCATGCTAAAATAAGACAGGGTGTTTGTTCCCTGAAATGCCTCTAAGGGTGTTTGTTCCCTGAGGTGCCTCTATGGGTGTTTGTTCCCTGAGGTCAAAATGCAAAAGGTGTTTGTTCCTCGTGCTAAAAGAAGACAGGGTGTTTATTCCCTGAAATCCCTCTAAGGGTGTTTGTTCCCTGAGATTCCTCTATGGGTGTTTGTTCCCTGAGGTAAAAATGCAAAAGGTGTTTGTTCCTCGTGCTAAAAGAAGATACAGTGTTTGTTCCATGAAATCCCTCTAAGGGTGTTTGTTCCCTGAGATGCCTCTATGGGTGTTTGTTCCCTGAGATAAAAATGTAAAAGGTGTTTGTTCCTCGTGCTAAAAGAAGACTCTGTAAGAGTGTTTGTTCTCTGAGGTGCCTCTAAGAGTAATGATAAAATAACGACATAGGGCGGATGGCATTGTCATTAGGCCCATTCGGTTTTGGAATTCCGAAGTCGGAGAATGCAAGGGACTTGATGCGGGTCTTCGATGATGAGTCTCATGGCGAGGCTCTTTATTGCTCTCATGCATTTCATGTAAAATAAAGAATGAAAGAATTAGTAAATGTCCAAAACTTTATCGAAATAATAGGTAAACATTTATTATGAAATTGACATATATAGTTTATGCTTAAGCAGACAGGCCCATGATTAAACTGTAAGGATCAGCAAGTGACAAAATAAACGAGCAATAAACCCAATGGGCTCAACCCAGGTATACACGTAGGCTGGACAGATTCAGCATGTCAAAACTTCATGATTTAAAAAATGAATACCACATGGACTCTGGACTTAACAAAAATATACCACATAAATGCACACCGGCCATGCTTTCAATTAATTATGAAGAGAAAGGGGAAATATATTTTTTTGGACTTGGAAAAATTAGTTATAAACCTGTTTCATTATCCAAGGAACAAGGGACATATGGTTCTAGTACATAGCTTAGGTATACAGAGTATACAATATGTCAAGGAGCATAGGTTCAGCCCATTTTCATTTAAATAACCTCTAAGTTATTTCCACATCTTAGTAATGTAGAATCATACTTGTATTAAGTCAGGATTTGCAAACCAATGATATAGATAAAAACTCATATTAATCTCACATTACAGAAGACAAGTTATACAATAACTATAGTTAAGCTCATTTACCGTATTTAAGACTGGATAGGTTATACAAATACGTTCAGAATGATGGATATGCAGATCATGACTCTAAACAGTAAACAACAACTTGATAAGTGCACTTAAGGATTCAAAAATAGTTATAGTATAGCCGACGTGCATAATAACTAACATAATAAATTCCAGTAACACTTAACATTTATTTAAACATGTTTTGAATCAAACTAACAGTCCTAAAAAAATTAACCAACACATAATCGAATCTGACCGAATACATAAGGCACATTAAATAGCAAAAACTTAAAACACAAAAGAAGTGAGTTTACCTTCTCCGGGAAGCGAACTGGGGCGCGTTTCGACTCATCGATTCCGCTCAGTGAATTATTTTAATGCTGATTTTCGAATTTGGAATGCTGATTTTTACGTAGAAACAGAACTAGTTTCGGTTCGGGACTGACCCGGAAACCCGAATTGATGACCCGACCCAATCCGGATAAAACAAAATGCAAAAAATGGGAGAAACAAATTTGATTTCAGAGAGAATATTTAAGACTAAAAGGAATGTTTTTTTTTTTGGATTTTTTACTCGAAAATATGGGGATTTCAACTAATTTTTCTAACAACTAAGTAATGAAATTTTGGGGTTTTTGTTTTTGATTTTTTCAAGAACCGAATAAAATCCTCCCTAAACACAAACTCAAGGGCGGTATTTATAGCCAAGATTGAGGAGTTTCAATTTGAAATTCAAATTGGAAAGAAGGGGGAAAACACTGAGATTAGAGCTGTTGGGGCGCCTATTAGTGTGAGCGAGCTTAGGACCGAGGGGTCTTTGTGTTGTTCCCTTTTTTAGAGGTCTAAACTGACATCTGCCTGAGCTAACATAGCTCTGCAAATCGACTGGTGCGAGGGTACAAAGAAAGTGATGGGTGATGGGAGGTTCGACGATTGTCAGGAATTGAGTATGGGCAGTGTCAGGTAGCAGGGCGTAGGTGTTTATTCGGCGGGTAAAGAGCGTGGGCGAAGGGCGATGGACTGCTGGTTTTTGGGGGGAATTGGTTCTGAATTGGTTTGGTACTAACAATGGTTGGAAGAAGAAATTAGGTTGTGGTTTGGTTTAGATGATCTGGTTGGGGTGTTGGAGAAATAAGGTTGGGCCGGTTAATGGGAATATTTGGGCCGACGGGATTTGGAAATTATGGGGTTGGGAATTTCGTTTTGGGCTTGGGAAATATGGGAATTAAAGGGGTTGTTTATTTAGGAAAATAATGGGGAATTAATTTAGAAAATTATGGTATTAATGGATAACTATTCCAATTAATTAAAATATACTTCTCTTGTCCTAATTAATTTTAAAATGCATACACACATAAAATACAGCATAAGATTTAATATATGTTATTTAGTTTACGTAGAAAATATAGTATTCATATAAAAATGATTAATTTAGTAATTGGTGAAAATATTAAGAGAAATCAATCACCAATACCGATGCTGAGATATAAAAATTGTTTTGCTTATATTTTAATTATAAAAATGTAATACTCGATATTTTAATATTACACGGTATGTGAAAAATATTAAAACTTAACATTTTTTAGAGTTTTCAAGACTGAAAATCATAGTGAAATTAATTGAAGATAAAATGATGGCCTGAACAAAAGTCGGTAAAGAGGGGACAAAATTGGGTGTCAACAATCAATATGTCATCAACATATATAACAATGAAGACAATACCCTCATCCTTGTGTTTGCTATAAACACAAGGATCTTCTCTGCTTCTGACGAAATCAAATGACTTGATAGCCTTGTCAAAGCAAATGTTCTAACTCCTCGAGACTTGCTTAAGACATAAATGGACTTTTGTAGCTTGAACACATCATTTGGTTTGGATTCGGATGAAAAACCTTCGGGTTGTTTCATATACACTTCCTCAATTAGATTACCATTGAGGAAAGTGGTTTTGACGTCCATCTGCTAAATGTCATAATTATAATATGAAGCTATCACAAGCAAAATCCGAATGGACTTAATCTTAGCAACAGGTGAAAAGGTTTCATCATAATCGACACCAGGCCACTGATTATAACTTTAGCCACCAGCCTAGCTTTATAAGTCTGTACTTTTCCAAATGCAACAATCTTCTTATTGAAGACCCATTTTCATCCTATAGGTTTAACCCCACTTGGAAAATCAACCAAGTTCCACACTTGATTGATGTACATGGATTCTATTTCAGATTTCATGGCTTCTTGCCATTTCTTCGAATCAATGTCCACTATTGCTTTGATGTAGGTTGTAGGCTCATCATTATCGGGAATATCTATTTCATTATGTGTTTCCACAAGTAGATTTAGTCTTTCTAGAGGACGATGAGTTCTAATCGACCTACGGAGTTGATCATTTTGTAGTTCAGTTCTAGGTATGTTCGGATTGTGAGAAGGTTCTTGTGTGTTGGTTGATCCTCCAACATGAGAGTTTTCAGGAATATCATTTTCATGTCTTTCCTGAATGGGAGGAGGTGCACTCACTACACTTTCTCCCAAGGTCTGTGTAGGAGGGTCTTGCATTTCTACATCATTCCTCGCAACACTCCCACTGGCCGAAGGGCATATCCTAAGTACCCAATCTTGGCCAAAAGATCCCACTGAATTCTTGAATTTATCATACGGCAAGGATTCAACCTTTATGTTACTTTGTTGTTCTTGAATTTCTTCAAGTTCTATCTCTGTGCATCTCTCTTCCTTGTAGACATACTCTTCTTCAAGGAAAGTTGTGTTCCTAGAAACAATGATCTTATGTTCGCTAGGAAGATAGAAATAGTATCCCTTAGTTTCCTTTTGATACATGTTCGGTGTATTTTATACACACCTTTTGAGTCATTTTTAGTTAGTCTATTGCTTATTTTTGTATAAATTTGTGTCGTGTTAGGATATATTTTCTTTCTTTTGAGTCACAGTGGTTTAAAGTGGCACATTGGTGAAAAAGAGCGAAAAGAAGGCAGAAACAGAGGGTCCAGAGCACAAAGAGCTGAAAAGTTGGCAAACCGGGCGCAGACCAGGGCGGCGCCGTGGCGCCAACCAACCAGGACCGGAGGAGCCACGGCGCCCAAGAAGCAGACCAGCCGCAGAAGTTTCGGCGCCACGGCGCCGGTTGCAGCGCCGTGGTGCCGACGCGGAAAATTTGACAAATCCGAATAAAACTGGGCCAAGACCAAAGATAAAAAGGTTTTACACATTTTTGGGGATATAAATAGGGCCTTTTAGTTCAGTTTTGGTTTCACACCTTATCATTCATCATAGCATTACTTCAAGATTGGAACTCAGTTTTGAGTAATTTTCTTGTTCTTTACTTTATTTCTTTCTAGTATATGTTGGATATTATTTTAGTTCTTAGCATGTCTATGACTAGAACTAACTTAATTTAGGGTTTTCCATGTCGAATCCCTTGAACCTCGTTCTTATGAATTAATGCATGTTTTGGTTTCTTATTATTATTGTTGAGGTTTATTCAATAATTGCTTTGATTGCTTGATAATTAATTGATCACTAGTTATCATCACTTATATGAGTTCTAATCGAAATCCGAAAGGAGAGATTGTGAATATGCTATAGTTGAATAAACATAGGTTTAAATCGTGGACGAAAGTACTCCGATACTTGTGTAGCTTAATAGGTTATTGCTCTTAATCCTCTTTTGTAGTCAATCTTGTCATCGAAAGATAGAAGGGTTCTCCATTAGGGTTGAGTGTTTATATTACCTTAACAGGAGTATATAACGGCTTAGTTAACCTGCTATATCAACATAGAAGAAAAGCCTTAATTGTTGCATTAACGATTAAAAGCGAGCGGATAGTTGAGGAGATTTGGAAGCCCTATTTCCACCATATCTGAAGTAAAGTAAAGTAATTTAGTTAGTGTCTATAAACATAGATATAAACAAACCATCAACTCATCGATCACCAAATAGATACCATAGAATAACAGTTGGTAATTGAGCACTAATCCTAGAGGACGATAACTCGGTCTTCTAGACTATATTACTTGTAACGTACGTGCACTTGCGTTTAGCGTGTGTATAAATCGCACATCAAGTTTTTGGCGCCGTTGCCGGGGATTGGCGTAGTTCAATATCAATCTTTCTATTCTTAATTTCTAATTTGGTTTTTATTTTTCTTTTATTTTATTTTATTGTGGAACCATGCGCCGTGATCCGTTTGTTGATTTTGATCTATTTCAGGACTCAAGTTTATGCGAAAAAGAAGAGGGGCAGACACACTTGATCCATTCAACCCTGAGATCGAAAAGACTTGCAAACAAAACAGGCGAAACACGCGGATTATCAGATTGATAGCCATGGGGGATAGACAGAATAATAATGTGATGAATGAAGAGATGGGTGAATATCAACCCAACCAAGGAATGCCCCCGGGGTTGCAGAATGACGTAGAGGAAAGGATTCAGGTCCATGCTGAGAGGAGTTTGGGAGATTATATGCTACCAAGAGTGAATGGAGCACAAACATGCATAATGCTCCCAGCAATAGGAGCAAATAATTTCGAGATAAAGCCTGCGATCCTGAGCATAGTGCAAAATACAGTTCAATTTGGAGGGTTGCCATCTGAAGACCCTCATATGCACATAGCAAATTTCTTGGAGCTGTGTGCCACATTCAAATATAATGGCGTTACTGACGACGTCATCCGGTTGAGGCTTTTCCGCTTCTCACTCAGGGAAAGAGCAAAAGTTTGGTTGAATTCCCTGCCTACGAATTCTATATTTACATGACAGGATCTGGCACAGAAGTTCCTGGCAAAGTTCTTCCCATCGTCCAAAGCAGCCAAGTTGAGGAGAGCTGAACAATTTCTACCAGACTGATGGGGAGTCACTTTATGAGGCTTGGGAGAGATTTAAAGATCTGCAGAGAAAGTGTCTGCATCATGGCATTGAACTGTGGAATTTGGTCCATATCTTCTATAATGGGCTAAGTGGGACAACAAGAACCATCATTGATGCAGCTGCAGGTGGAACCTTCATGAAGAAGACAACACATGAGGCCCATGATTTGCTAGAGGACATGACCACTAATAACCATGTGCCAGATGATAGAGGGGTAAGTGGAAGGTGTCACGACCCGACCCCGAGTCGGGAATGGTGCCCTACCTGGGCACCCTGTTCAGGTATACATCAGAGAATAGCAGCGGAACATACATGAACTTATAAAATAAAATAACGAGAAATTAAACCACAGGTTAGCCGATAAGGCTACCTTCCTGGACACATATACATATACATAACAACGGCAGTTACATCCCTTTCTTTTTTACAAACCGACCCACAAATACGTGACTCTGCACCTCTAAGAATTACAACTGCGGCGGGACAGGGCCCCGCCATACCCCTGAATGTACATAAGTCTACCACATCAGGGAAACCGTACCAAAAGACAAGCCTCCGGAGTGAAAGGGACTTCTTTCCAAAAACTGAACAGAGATCCTAAGAGCAAGGATCACCAACCTGGGTACCTAAAACCTGCGGGCATGAACGCACTTCAAGGGGTCGCACAACAAAAATTTAATATGGAAATGTAAATAAAATGCAATAACCAAATCATATCTGAATAAAAGAATGTCCTTTTAACTCCAGAAACCAATCATATATTAACCGTTCCTTTCCTTCTTTCGATAAGATTTAACAACATATTCTTACATACTTACTTAAGAGTTTAATCCAACCTTTTTCACATAACTTACATATCTTACATAACATAATCCGGCCCGCCTGTGGGGCTCGGTGTACTGTGGAATCATATAACATAATCCGCCCGCTTTGGGGCCTCGGTGTCTTGTGGAATCATATAACATAATCCGCCCGCCTGGGGCTCGGTGTCTTGTGGAATCATATAACATAATCCGCCCGCCCGGGGCTCGCATCTTGTGGAATCATATAACATAATCCGCCGCTGTGGGGCTCGGTGCATTGTGGAATCATATAACATAATCCGCCCGCCGCGGCTCGGTGTCTTGTGGAATCATATAACATAATCCGCCCGCTGGGGCTCGGTGCATTGTGGAATCATATAACATAATCCGCCCTTTGTGGGCCTCGGTGTAAGATGACGTAACCCACATGTGAAGGCTCGGGGTAATATGGCGTAATCCTACTATTTGTAGGCTCGGTGTATCTCATAACGTGTCCGCCTATTTGTAGGCTCGGTGTATTTCATAACGTAATCCGCCTATTTGTAGGCTCGGTGTATTTCATAACGTAATCCGCCTATTTGTAGGCTCGGTGTGATTTTCCTTACATAACATTTTCAAACCATCTTTCACTTCTTCTTAAGTCGTCATAACAACTTCCCATAAAGCTATTATAACAACCTTTCATTTTAGAGAACTTAAGACACTTTTATTCTTACAACATTAGGAAAACTAGATCCAAAAATACTACGTACATACATACTTAAAAAGAATCATAGAACTCCTTTCTTTTTAAAGCTCAAGTCACATACTCTTTTGGAAGCCATCTTCTTATCTTTTGAAATAAATTAAGAAGCCATACTTTGTAAAATTAAGTCATTTCTACTTATAAAATCAAGGCTTATAGCCTTAACACCTCATAGCATACACTCTTTCAAATCATGTCGCTTATACTTTAGAATTCAAGTCCCATAACTTGAAAAATAAAGTTTCGTAATCCTTTAAAGAAAATCAAAGTTCATAGTCTTAAAACTTCATAACATACATTCTTAAAAGTCCAATTACTTATACTTGTAAAATCATGTCATCTACACTTTTAAAACCAATCCCCTTTTCACATATAAATTCAAGTCATTTTCAAACATAAAAATCAACTTACATACTTACTTTAAATAAATCAAGATACATAGCCCTTAAATCAAATCTCATAATTTCCTAACCATCCTTACCAACGTCTCCCATAAGACCTAGTAAGGACTTAGGACAATTTAAACATACTCTTAACTTATATTCAACAATGTAAATACTTCTTAACTTCTAAGAGTAGAAGGAATCTTAAAATGTTATCACATGGATATTTCATACGTAGGATCATGCCAAAGAAAGAAGAGGTTCACATACCTCGCGACGATTGTCGACAAGTAGCAAAATGCTCCAAAGTACTTCAACCTTGAGCTATTCCATTCTTCAAGTAGGAAACGCTAAACTTAGTACTTCAACCTATCATGGCCACAATACGTCCATTAACCTCTTACTTCATACGTAGAATATTCTAGGTGCTAAGTCGCTAAATTCTACGGAAAATCGGACAGCACCTCCTTTGTTTCTACTCACTTTGCCACCTTTTTCAAGGCCGAATACAATAACCAAACAGCCCTAATTGGCTCACAACAATATAGAAGGTAGTCTAGTACAAATGAATAACCAAACAGCCCCAATTGGCTCACAATTTAGAAGGTAGTCTAATATAAATGAATAACAAACTAATACAAACTACATGTCCAAATTCGGCCACCTTGAGTTCAACAATACTAATTCTTATCCAATTTCCATTTCAATCCAACTTGGTAGCATAACATGATATCTAGTCGCAACCAATTATAACTACTATAATCTTCAAGTCAATTACATGCGACGATTCTAATAACGATCAAATTGTATTCCAACTTAACATGACTTACTTTTCATTTCGAACTTAAGCTACAAGTAATCCATAATACTTATAAACTTCAACTTAACAACTTCATGCTAGCAACATGTAAAGCTAACAACAACAATATAAATATATAATCTTGTAACACTTTTAAAAGACAAGATTATACCTTAACGATTCTTAATCCAATTCCAATCCGAAGTCGCTCCTTAGTAGTTTAGAACCTCTCCAAGACACTTCAATCCGTTTGTTGAGACCCTTAGAACCATACCAACAACTTTCCTTCAAACTTCCAATCCAAAACCTAGAAAGCCACTAGGTTTTCACTTTGCGACTAATACGAAAACTCTCTTTTTCCGGGATTTTTCTATTGAGATACACTTACATAACACTCATGAACCTTGGTTTAAAGTGTGGAGCTTATTGAACAAGAAACACAATTTTTTCTTCTCAGGACATGAAGCCGAGAGCTTCATAGTTGTTCATCCAATTTTTCTCAAGAAATATGGCTAAGTGTTGGCTCTCTCTTGCTACTAGTAGTGTAATAAAGGGTCATGGAGGGACAAGATGCAACCATTTGGGTGGCTAGGATGAAGTCTTTCAAAATATCAAGACTAGTTGTCTCCTTTGACTTAGTCAAAGTTCTCAAGCTACACTTTCAAGACTTTAGTCATCCAAGACTTATGGTCAATGACCATATTGGCCATGCCATTTCGTCCAAGGCATTGCTAAGGGGGGGTGACACGTGTCGCCCTCCCATTCGTCAAAATAAAACGTTTTCCGACAATTTCATAATTCCGATAAATTTTTACAAGTCTCTAATTTTAACACTAGTGAGTTCTTACGTAAGTTCTTAAAACATATCCTGTAAATACGGGGTGTAACATTCTTCCCCCCTTAGAAACATTCGTCCCCGAATGTTCTTTCGGAGTCAAATTTATAATTAGCGACATAGTTTCCTTTCACAACCCCAACATACCAACAATGCCACACATGGCCCTAATACCTCGCACACGCATAACTGTCCATCATAAGCCCAAAAGAGATTATCTTTTCGTACTTCCAACTCATACTAGCATACATACATAACTTCCATACCAATTCTGGCCTCAAATCTTTGGAGTAACTCTATAAAACAATATAAGGCCATTTCCGGCTTTCATGACCTGGTTCCGGTGGAACACGTCCACGAACCCGTAAAACAATTAACTAGACTTGGGCCTTGCACCCTCGTGACCCTGTCACGTAGCGGAACTACTACCAACTGATCCCACTCCATTTCAGGCCATGGGGAGACCCGTAACAGGTCCTCAACCCGACTCAGCGTCGCACTTAACTCTTATCCTCGTCCGACTTAAAATCTTATTGCCAGAGAAAGCCTTATATACCTAAGGTCTCGGCAGAATCAATATTCTTAGGCTCGCAATTTCCATGCTCCAAGCCTACCTTACCAGTCCCCCAGTAAACGGGTACAAAAACTTCTCATAAAACCAAAACCATGTTGTCTCGATCACAACAACCATTACTCCCTCTATGCGGACCTCATCCGTACAATTCTCTTAAGCCTACTACGCAGCTTAATCTATTAACATGACATCCCGTTAGGTTCCTTAACATGGCTTCCAGGGTTCACTACCCTATCGATACCTCATCTTTTCCCGATTATCTCGAAATAAAACACAAAACCTTGGCGAAAATTCATTAACTATTCCATACCTTCCCAGATCTAGTTAGTCTTTACCAATTCTGTAATCTAAAATCATTCTAGTAACACGCGTCCGACTCATACATAACTCCGTATAGATGTAGGTCACAATATCAAGTATACTATAATCATTACCAACACGATACGCAATCCACATAGTCATTCCCGGTCATTGCCTTTCTCGTACCGCAATCAACACAACTCGTTAGGGAGGACGACCCTAACAACACGACTTTCATCGCACGATCTCGAGTGAGAAGAATGGAAACCAATCCTACATGTCCTGCAGCCTCCGATTATAGATGTGGTGCACAACACACCGATAATCAAGACTCTACTAGACACGCCTCAGACACTTTCCGAGGACTAAGCGCTCGATACCACTTTTGTCACGACCGACTCGAAGTCGCGATCGTGCCCTACCCGGGCACCTGTTCGTATACATCGAGAATAACGATGGAACATACATGAACTTATAAAATAAAATAACGAAATTAAACCACGAGTTAGCCGATAAGGCTACCTTCCGGACACATATACATATACATAACAACGCAGCTACATCCCTTTCTTTTTACAAACCGACCCACGACATGTGACTACTGCACTTAAGAATTACAAGCACAAGTGGCGGGGCCCGCCATACCTCGAATGTACATAAGTCTACCACATCGTGGAAACCGTACTAAAAGACAAGCCTCCGAGTGAAAGGGCTTCTTTCCAAAATCGAGCAGATCCTAAGAGCAAGGATCACCAACTGGGTACCTAAAACTGCGGCATTTAACGCAGCCGGCGGCCGCAAGACAACAAATTTAATATGGAAATGAAATAAAATGCAATAACCAAATCATATCCGAATAAAAGAATGTCCTTTTAACTCCTGAAAACCAATCATATATTAACCGTTCCTTTCCTTCTTTCGATAAGATTTAACAACATATTCTTACATACTTACTTAAGAGTTTAATCCAGCCTTTTTCACATAACTTACATATCTTACATAACATAATCCGCCTGTGGGGCTCGATGTACTGTGGAATCATATAACATAATCCGGCCCGCCTGTGGGGGTCGGTGTACTGTGGAATCATATAACATAATCCGGCCGGCCTGTGGGGCTCGGTGTACTGTGGAATCAGATATCATATTCCGCCCGCTGTGGGCTCGGTCTTGTGGAATCATATAACATAATCCGCCCGCTGTGGGGCTCGGTGTCTTGTGGAATCATATAACATAATCCGCCCGTGGGGCTCGGTGTCTTGTGGAATCATATAACATAATCCGCCCGCTTTGTGGGGCTCGGTGTAAGATGACGAACCACGGCATGTGAAGGCTCGGTAATATGGCGTAATCCGCCTATTTGTAGGCTCGGTGTATCTCATAACGTAATCCGCCTATTTGTAGGCTCGGTGTATTTCATAACGAATCCGCCTATTGGTAGGCTCGGTGTATTTCATAACGTAATCCGTCCTATTTGTAGGCTCGGTGTGATTTTCCTTACATAACATTTTCAAACCATCTTTTCACTTCTTCTTAAGTCGTCATAACAACTTCTCATAAAGCTATTATAACAACCTTTCATTTTAGAGAACTTAAGACACTTTTATTCTTACAACATTAGGAAAACTAGATCCAAAATACTACGTACATACATACTTAAAAAGAATCATAGAACTCCTTTCTTTTAAAGCTCAAGTCACATACTCTTTGGAAGCCATCTTCTTATCTTTTGAAATAAATTAAGCCATACTTTGTAAAATTAAGTCATTTCTACTTATAAAATCAAGGCTTATAGCCTTAACACCTCATAGCATACACTCTTTCAAATAATGTCGCTTATACTTTAGAATTCAAGTCCCATAACTTGAAAAATAAAGTTTAAGTAATCCTTTAAAGAAAATCAAAGTTCATAGTCTTAAAACTTCATAACATACATTCTTAAAAGTCCAATTACTTATACTTGTAAAATCATGTCATCTACACTTTTAAAACCAATCCCCTTTTCACATATAAATTCAAGTCATTTTCAAACATAAAAATCAACTTACATACTTACTTTAAATAAATCAAGATACATAGCCCTTAAATCAAATCTCATAATTTCCTAACCATCCTTACCAACGTCTCCCATAAGACCTAGTAAGGACTTAGGACAATTTAAACATACTCTTAACTTATATTCAACAATGTAAATACTTCTTAACTTCTAAGAGTAGAAGGAATCTTAAAATGTTATCACATGGATATTTCATACGTAGGATCATGCCAAAGAAAGGAGAGGTTCACATACCTCGCGACGATTGTCGACAAGTAGCAAAATGCTCCAAAGTACTTCAACCTTGAGCTATTCCATTCTTCAAGTAGGAAACGCTAAACTTAGTACTTCAACCTATCATGGCCACAATACGTCCATTAACCTCTTACTTCATACGTAGAATATTCTAGGTGCTAAGTCGCTAAATTCTACGGAAAATCGGACAGCACCTCCTTTGTTTCTACTCACTTTGCCACCTTTTTCAAGGCCGAATACAATAACCAAACAGCCCCAATTGGCTCACAACAATATAGAAGGTAGTCTAGTACAAATGAATAACCAAACAGCCCCAATTGGCTCACAATTTAGAAGGTAGTCTAATATAAATGAATAACAAACTAATACAAACTACATGTCCAAATTCGGCCACCTTGAGTTCAACAATACTAATTCTTATCCAATTTCCATTTCAATCCAACTTGGTAGCATAACATGATATCTAGTCGCAACCAATTATAACTACTATAATCTTCAAGTCAATTACATGACGATTCTAATAACGATCAAATTGTATTCCAACTTAATGACTTACTTTTCATTTCGAACTTAAGCTACAAGTAATCCATAATACTTATAAACTTCAACTTAACAACTTCATGCTAGCAACATGTAAAGCTAACAACAATATAAATATATAATCTTGTAACACTTTTAAAAGACAAGATTATACCTTAACGATTCTTAATCCAATTCCAATCCGAAGTCGCTCCTTAGTAGTTTAGAACCTCTCCAAGACACCTCAATCCGTTTGTTGAGACCCTTAGAACCATACCAACAACTTTCCTTCAAACTTCCAATCCAAAACCTAGAAAGCCACTAGGTTTTCACTTTGCGACTAATACGAAAACTCTCTTTTTCCGGGATTTTTCTATTGAGATACACTTACATAACACTCATGAACCTTGGTTTAAAGTGTGGAGCTTATTGGACAAGAAACACAATTGTTTTCTTCTCAAAGGACATGAAGCCGAGAGCTTCATAGTTGTTCATCCAATTTTTCTCAAGAAATATGGCTAAGTGTTGGCTCTCTCTTGCTACTAGTAGTGTAATAAAGGGTCATGGAGGGACAAGATGCAACCATTTGGGTGGCTAGGATGAAGTCTTTCAAAATATCAAGACTAGTTGTCTCCTTTGACTTAGTCAAAGTTCTCAAGCTACACTTTCAAGACTTTAGTCATCCAAGACTTATGGTCAATGACCATATTGGCCATGCCATTTCGTCCAAGGCATTGCTAAGGGGGGGTGACACGTGTCGCCCTCCCATTCGTCAAAATAAAACGTTTTCCGACAATTTCATAATTCCGATAAATTTTTACAAGTCTCTAATTTTAACACTAGTGAGTTCTTACGTAAGTTCTTAAAACATATCCTGTAAATACGGGGTGTAACAGAAGGAGAGCGATAGGAGTTCATGAGATCGATGTCATTACAATGTTGAATGCACAGGTTGCTCTCTTGACCAAGCAACTTCAGCAGAACACAGTGTTAGTGAATGCAGTTCAGACGCCAATGAATTGTGAGATGTGTGGGGGTCCTCATACTTTTGATAGGTGCCCATCAGCAGACCCCAACAACATCCCTATTGAGCAAGCAGAATGTCAGGCAGTGGGGAATTACCAAAGGCCCCAGAACAACCCCTATTCAAATACTTACAATCCAGGGTGGAGAAATCACCCTAAATTTTCATAGAAGGGTGATCAAGGGCAACAGAACCAGTTCAGAGGCCAATACCAGAATCAGCAACCATTTAACCAGGCCTCATCTTCCCAACAGTTCAGTACACCTGCTCCACAAGAGAAGCCAGATGAATTGCGAGCAGCCTTGTTGACACTTACGAATTCACAAACCCAGTTCATGGAGAGACAAAGTCTTCTATAAGGAACTTGGAAACTCAGGTGGGACAGCTGGCAAAGATATCAAATAACAGGCCGCAGGGCACTCTTCCTAGTAATACAGAGATAAATCCCAGAGAGCAGTGTCAGGCAGTACAATTGAGAAGTGGGAAGCAGTTAGAACAGCCCATAGCCCAACCTGTGGTAGAACAGAGAGTTGAGCAGATGGTTGATACAGAGAAGGAGGGGGTTACTGATGACCGCCCTATCTTAGAGAAGGCTCCACCAGTTCCAGTAAGGGAGTACGTAGAGAAGATCCGTTACCCTCAGAGATTGCAGAGGAAAGCAGTTGATAAGCAATTCTCCAAGTTCTTGGAGGTGTTTAAAAAGCTGCACATTAACATCCCCTTCATTGAGGCATTGGATCAAATGCCTACCTACTTCAAATTTAAGAAAGAGATCCTTGGGAAGAAGAGGAAGCTAGTGGAGTATGAGACCATAGCACTAACTGAGGAGTGTATTGCCATATTACAGAAGAAGCTGCCCCGAAAGTTGAAAGATCTGGAGAGTTTCACCATACCTTGCACGATAGGGAATGTAACTTGTAACAGGGCACTATGTGATATAGGGGCTAGAATAAACTTATTGCCCTTATCCGTGTTCAAGAAGATAGGTTTGGGAGTGATCAAGCCAACTACGGTGAATCTGCAGCTAGCGGACAGATCAGTGGTGCATTCTTTAGGCATCATTGAAGATGTTCTCGTCAAAGTGGGAAAGTTCTTCTTCCCAGCAGACTTCCTTATCCTTGACATGGAGGAAGATGATGAAATCCCTATCATCTTGGGAAGGCCATTCTTGGCCACTGGAAGGGCCTTGATAGATGTGGAAAAGGGCGAGTTGAAACTCAGAGTTGAGGATGAGGAGATGGTGTTCAAGGTGTTTAAACACACCGTCGAACCGCCAGTCATAAGAAAGTGTTGTGCGATCGACCTTTGTGAACTCATCACCGAGCGAGAAGGGCCAAAACCAAGGTGAGCAGTCCGCCAGTGCAGGTATGTAATTCTAACCCTCCTCTTGAGAAAAAAGAGAAAAATAAAAATAGAATGCGAAAAAAAAAGGTGATTATGAAATGGGTAGGCCGTGTGGTTAAATTACCCCAAGCTTCTCGATAAGGAACCTGCGTCCGGATACAAGACGTTAAACACAGCTCTACTTGGGAGGTAACCCAAGATTTTTAAATTTATGCAATTTAGTTTTAGTTAGAACAGTCTCACGGAAGGTATTGTTTGCATGTTGTGATGACAGGTACAGGGCTAAAAAGTGGAGGACGAAAAGCGCGAGAGGGGAGAAAAACCAGCCCGGATCCACGGCGCCCAGCAGAGGGCCATGACGCTGAAATTCCAGAGAGGCGCAGGAAATTAGGCGCCACGGCGCCGGAAGTCCAGAAACTTGCGGAAGTTTGGGCGCCACGGCGCCAATCTCAGGGCCGTGGCGCCGTGAAGGGATTTTTGAAAAATAACTGCACGGAACCATTACCCGCCGCTACCGCCGCCATTTTAAACTACAAGTCTGTAAGTTGTCCCGTCTTTTTTTTATTTTTGAGTCTTGCACACATTAGGGACAGTGTGTGATTTAAGTTTGGGGGGAGTTCTTAGTTTATTTTTAATGTGTTTTTGAGTCTTTTTGTTGTTATTTCTATATTTATTTGAGTCTAAGTTTTTTATTTTATTTTATATGATCATGCATGCTGTAGTTACTTGAAACGCCTAGTGAAGTAAAGTGGAATAATGTAATGGAATTAGAATCAACCATCTGAACACTTAGGTTAGATATGTCAAGAATTCATGAAATCATACTATTTGGGGTATCTTGCTTGATTTATGCATTGTTAGTGATTAAACTTATGTGTCTGCTTGCTTGCTATTTGAGGCGAAATAGTTAGGATAAACATGTTAGGGAGATGACTCAAACATTTCTTTGTTAGCCCTTTTTTACCATTCTTTGTCTATCCCTGACATTAAAATTGTACCCCTAGTCAGCCCCGTTGAGCCTAAAAATAAGATCTTTCTTTGACACCCTATAATTCCATACTTGTGCCATAAGTAAAGAAAAATTGAGATTGTTAGAATATAAAGTGTTGAAAAAGAGACAAAAGAGAGTGAACAATTTTGTTGCACCCCAATGAAAAATAATAACAAATAGGCAAAAGCCTAAGTTTGGGGGTGCCTACTATTTATCATGCACCTTATTCTCTCAAAACAAAAAGGGGAGAGATAGGTATGAGATTAAAAGAGAATCAAAAGAAAAGAGAAGAATTGAAAGCAAGAAGAGCTTATGGTACGTAAGTTGAGCCTAAATGCCTATTTTTACATACCCCTGCCTAAGCCTACATTACAACCATGAAAAGCCCTGAAGATCTCTAATATGTGTATCCATGATTAGTGGAGAATAGCAAGTAAACATTCCATAAGATTTTGAAATTAACATGCATAGTTAGGTATTTTTACATCCATTGAGCATGATTGAATTGAATTTGCGAAATATCTGACTTGAGTGTTTAGAATGTTAAAAATTCATGCTATATATTCCTGCATATTATTCTACTAACCTTCATGCATTTCTAAGTAACTATTGTGCAGCAAAGTGATCAGGGTCTTTGAGTTAGTCTATTTTCCTTTCTTCGTGTCCTTATTCTTATCTTTTTTATCTTTACTCGAGGGCGAGCAAAGGTTAAATTTGGGGGTGTTTGATCGGTGTATTTTATATACACCTTTTGAGTCATTTTTAGTTAGTCTTTTGCTTCTTTTTGTATAAATTTGTATCGTGTTAGGATATATTTTCTTTCTTTTGAGTCACAGTGGTTTAAAGTGACACATTGGTGAAAATGAGCGAAAAGAAGGCAGAAACAGAGGGTCCAGAGCACAAAGAGCTGAAAAGTTGGCAAACCGGGCGCAGAACAGGGCTGCGCTGTGGCGCCAACTAACCAGGACCGGCGGAGCCACGGAGCCCAAGAAGCAGACCAGTCGCAGAAGTTTCGGCGCCATGACGCCGATTGCAGGGTCGTGGCGCCGATGCGGGAAATTTGACAAATCCGAATAGGACTGGGCCAAGACCAAAGAGGAAAAGGTTTTACACATTTTTGGGGATATAAATAGGGCCTTTTAGGTCAGTTTTGGTTGCACACCTTATCATTTATCATAGCATTACTTCAAGATTGGAGACTCAGTTTTGAGTAATTTTCTTGTTCTTACTTTATTTCTTTCTAGTATATGTTGGATATTATTTTAGTTCTTAGCATGTCTATGGCTAGAAACTAACTTAATTTAGGGTTTTCCATGTCGAATCGCTTGAACCTCGTTCTTATGAATTAATGCATGTTTTGGTTTTTTCTTATTATTGTTGAGGTTTATTCAATAATTGCTTTGATTGCTTGATAATTAATTGATCACTAGTTATCATCACTTATATGAGTTCTAATCGAAATCCGAAAGGGGAGATTGTGAATATGTTATAGTTGAATAAACATAGGTTTAAATCGTGGACGAAAGTACCCCGATACTTGTGTAGCTTAATAGGTTATTGCTCTTAATCCTCCTTTGTAGTCAATCTTGTCATCGAAAGATAGAAGGGTTCTCCATTGGGGTTGAGTGTTTATATTACCTTAACTGGAGTATAAAACGGCTTAGTTAACCTGCTATCTCAACATATAAGAAGAACCTTAATTGTTGCATTAACGATTAAAAGCGAGCGGATAGTTGAGGAGATTTGGAATCCCTGTTTCCACCATATCTGACGTAAAGTAAAGTAATTTAGTTAGCGTCTATAAACATATATATAAACAAACCATCAACTCATCGATCACCAAATAGATACCATAGAATAGCAGTTGGTAATTGAGCACTAATCCCTGAGGACGATAACTCGGTCTTCTAGACTATATTACTTGTAACGATACGTGCACTTGCGTTTAGCGTGTGTATAAATCGCACATCAATACCCCATGAAGTAACATTTCTCACTCTTAGATTCCAACTTATCAGTGAGCATCTTTTTGACATATGCAGGGCACCCCTAGGGCCTCACATGTATAAGAGTTGGCTTCTTGCCACATCATATCTCATATGACGTCTTTTCAACTGATGGAAGGAACCATATTCAGAACATATATCGAGGTTTGTATAGCATATCCCCAAATGTATATTGGTAAAGCTGAAAAGCTCATCATGGATCGAACCATATCAAGTAGAGTTCAGTTTCTCCTCTCGGGAACACCATTCATTTGTGGTGTTCCATGAGGTGTCCATTTTGAATGAACTCCATGTAGCTTCAAGTAAGCTAGAAATTCTTTACTTAAGTATTCACCCCCTCGATCAGATCGAAGAGTCTTGATACTCTTTGCGAGTTATTTCTCCACTTCACACTTGTACTCCTTGATCTTTTCGAAAGCCTCGAATTTGTGTTTCATAAGATACACATATCCATACCTTGTCAAGTCGTTTGTAAAATTGATGAAGTAAGGGAAACCTCCTCTAGCTTGAGTCGAAAATGGTCCACATACGTCAGTATGTACCAACTCAAGCACCTCCTTAGCTCGTATCCCTTTTCCAGAAAGAGGCTTATTGGTCATCTTACCTTTCAAACAGGATTCACTTACCATAAGATTCTAAGTCAAATGGTTCGAGGTAGTCAAGTTTCTTTAACCTTTCTATCCTTGTTTGATTGATATGACCAAGTCTACAATGCCACAGGTAAGTAGAATTTATTTTACTTATTTTAGCTCGTTGTTTTGTATATTGAAAATTTCTCGACTAAAGCTTAGTGTATACAATCCATTCAAAAGAGGCGCAATTCCAAATACAACATCATTAAAAGACAATATCATATTGCCATTAAATATGTTTGAGGAAAACCCTCCATGTCTAAAACTGGAATAGAAATGATGTTCCTCGTTAACGAGGGTACATAAAAACAATTATTCAACACTAAACATTTTCCAGAAGGTTAATCTAATCTATAAGTTCCTACGCGCTCAGCTTCAACTCGTGCTCCATTTCCAACGCGCAGGTCCACCTCTCTCGGTCCGACCTTTCTGCTGTCAGTTAGCACCTGCACATTTGTACAAATGTGTGAGCCACAAGCGGTATCTAGTACCTAGGAATGAGAATTGTTATAGATATATTTATTTCAATTACATACATACCTTGTCCACTAGAGACTGAAGCACCAGGTGCCTTCCCTCCTCCTGGAGCAGTGCAATCTTTCTTCCAATGCTCCTTCCTATTGCAATTCATGCACACATCCTTGGCTGGGATAACTTTCTTCTTCTTCACCCCTCCCTTGGGTTTCATTGCTGAGGGTGCAGCGATAGCTTTGACCTTCATCTTCTGCCATTCCTTACCTTTCGGTTTGGGATGACTAGAGGAGCTTACCATGAGCACAACTTTGCCCTTGGAGATTGAAGATTCAAAAGTCTTTAGCATATTATGAAACTCCGGCAGATCGCTTTTGTCACGACCCGATCCTGGGCCCGCGACTGGTGCCCTATCTGGGCACCCCTTTCAGGTATACATCAGAGAATAGCAGCGGAACACACACAACTCATAAAAATACTTAGACAACAAATATCAACAGACTAGCCGATAAGGCCACCTTCCGTGAAATATATATAATCCAAAAATAAGACAGCACATCTCTGTTCTTACAATCCAATCCACAAATATGACTACAGACCTCTAAGAATAACAACTGTGACGGGACAGGGCCCCGCCATACCCCTGAATGTACATAAATCTACAACATCAGGGAAAATCGTACTAAGAAAGCCTCGAGAAATGGAGCTTCGACAACCGTCGATGATCCTAAGAATGAGGATCCACCACCTGCTTACCCCTACCTGCGGCATGAACGCAGCCCCCAAGGAAAGGAGGTCAGTACAACAGATGTACCAAGTATGTAAAACTGAAAGTACTGAAATGAAATCATAAAGTCTAAAAATAAAGCTGGAGACATGTATGATAACTCAAATAACAGTACACTGTGTCTTACTAACAATGAGAGTAAACAAGTGTATACTTTACTGCATAAAAATAGGAGGCTCGTGATCAAAGTAGGGTCACCCGCCCGTAGTATCATTAAGCAATACTACTCCTGGGACTATTTCACCCGCATAGGTCCTGTGGACCCGCAATGAGGTCATCCACCTCGCATGGGACTATTTCACCCGCATAGGACTATTTCACCCGCATGGGCCCGGTGGACCCGCAATGAGTACAAACGCCGCACTCGCATCTTGAGTAGCAAATCCATGGAATAAGTAGTAACCCGGGGGTTTACCCCGCAAGAATAACACAACCTAGCACAACCGGCTATCATACGTAACGTAAGCACTACCGGCTTATCATACATAACATAAGCACCACCGGCTTATCATACATAACATAAGCAAGTTAAGAAATCTCCTAACTTCTTATTAGCTTTGTTTATATACACTCATTTTAGTTTACTTAAGGCACTAACATGTCATTATAAAATCCGGGAATTTAACCCAAAGTACTACGTACTTCTATTCTTTTAAAATGACTTTTTTTCATATAAAACTCCAAGATAACCGTAGTATCAAGTAATATCTACTTTTCAAGATAAGTCACAATACCTTTTAGAAATACATTTATAGGCTTCTAAATCAAGTGACTTTTTACTTTAAAACTTTAAGCAATTGATGCCTTTAAATCAATTTGCCTTTCTACATTTCAAGTCATTTATCCTTATTTACATCACTAGAGTAAACCATTCTTTCAACTTTCCATAAAGCTATTATAACCAACTTCCCATAAATCCGTTATACTAACTTTATGCTTTATACACTTACATTCTTCTTTATAACCAAGAGACTTAAACTTTCCAAAAACCAAGTATCATATACTTTCAAAATACTTCAAGTCTCTTATCTTTAGAAACTAAGATATCCTTAATCTTTAAAACAAGTGAGTTAATTCCCTAACTCAGCCAACTTGGACATTCTTAAAACAAGTCAAAGATATCAAATGAAACTAGATTCATCAAAATCTCGTACGTCTACCGTACTATATATTTACAACTACTCATGCTGAAGAGATAGGAAAGTTCCACATACCTCTTCGGTTCAATCCACTTGCTAAGTCCATTATGTCGTACGTAGTATGTCAACCTATAATGACCATAATACGTCTATTAACTTCTAACTTCAAACGTAGAATATTCTAAGTGTAAAGTCACCAAATTCTGCGGAAAATCGGACAGCACTTCCTTTGTTTCTACGTACTTTTCCACCTTTTTCAAGGCCCGAATTCAATAACCAAACATGCCACATTTAAGGCTCAACAATGTAGTTAACAATAGGGGATTACACGCCTAACAAGACGTGTAAAATTCTGCCCCACAAATGATACCAAGCAATCCAATAACCAATGCCATTTTCGGCCATAAGTACCACAATGCAAAGTCTTATCCAATTCCTTTTTCAATCTAAGTTGTTTAGTCTAACATGTTATATAGCCACAATCTATTATAACAACTACAATCTTCAAGTAGATAACATGCGACGATTCTAATTATCAACCAAATTGTATTTCAATTTCAAATGGCTAACAAAGTCATTTCGGATTTTAGGCTTCCAAAATCCATAACACTTATCAATCCTTAATACATATACCTCATGCTTGTTAAAATGTATAACTACAACAATATGTAATCTTATAACACTAAGAGAACAAGATTGTTACCTTGACGAGCCTTAATCCAACTTCAAGATCCGAAGTCGCTCCTTAGCAACTTAGCTCCTTTCCTTGACACTCCAATCCTCCACTTGAAGCCCTTAGAAGTTCACAAACAACTTTCCTTCAATTTCCAATCCAAACTTATGAAATCGACTTAGGTTTTCACCTTGCGACTAATGCAAAAACGACACTTTTCCGGGATCTTTCTATTGAGATACCCTTACAATACCCTTAGGAACCTTGGTTTAAAGTATGGAGATTATTGAACAACAAACAAAAAAATTTCTTTCCTTGAGGATGCCTAACCCGAGAGCTATACTAGCAAGAACAAGAGTTCTTCAAAATTTTCTAAGTGTAAATGGCCTTGTCTTGCTACTTAGTGTGGTTATATAACCATATGAAGGGTCAAGATTAGAACACATGTTGGTCTTGGATGAAATTTATTTAAAAATCTAGCCAAGTGGCCCTTTTTACTTAGTCAATACTATCAAGCTCTAGCCTAGCAAGACTTGGTCATCTTAACATTGGTCAAATGACCCTTCTAACCTTGGTCCATTCGACCATGACCATCCAAGGGGGGGTGACACGTGTCACCCTCCCGTTCGTCGCAATATTTCGTTTCCCGACATTTTCATAATTCAGATAAATTTTTACTAGTCTCAAATCTTAACATTTTTGAGTTCTTACATACGTTCTTATAAACATGTCCTGTAATTACGGGGTGTAACAACTTTAGTTCCATTCATATTGTAGTTAATGATAAAACTCTCAAACGAATGAGGAAGTGAATTTAGGATGAGCGTGGAAGCAACTCTACTCTACAGATCAATACCAATTGAGACCAACCTTTCAATTAGCTCTATCATCTTCAGCACGTGTTGAGACTGTTACACCCCATAATTTCAGGGCACATAAGTGAGAAAAATGCGTGATGTCGGTGCCAAAGCGGGGCCGGTCTTTGAAACTTTAGAGAGTCGCGATGCTCGCGGCACGCTGATCGATGGGAATTTCCAATCCGAAATAGAATTGACAAGTGGACAAGTGGGTCTACATGGGTCCCCCTCCACTAGTGCAATATACACCTATTATATACAAGCTTGCAAGACTTCTTGCCTTAGCTCATAAATATCTTCTCATCCAAACCCTCTTCTCTCTTCCTTAGCCTTCAAGATTTCGAAATTTCCATAGCCAAAGTGAAGAACAAGATTAAGTTATTTTCCAACATTAAGCACCACGGTGCCTGCCAACGGAACCGCGGTGCCGACGCGTATTTTTAGAAATGTTGGGTCGAAATTGGACAAGGGTAAAGGGGTCCGAAGCAAGGTTTTTCTCAGATATAAATACCCTAAACCCTGTCATTATTGAAAAACAACTTTGGAGAGGGGAAAAAAAGGCAAGACACAATTGGAGACATCTCATTGTTCAAGTTATTTTCTTTCTCTTATTTTATTTCAGTTTATGTTGAATTGTAATTAGTTCTTAACATGACAATGTTTAGGACCTAAATATTTTAGTAGGGTTTTCATCGAATCTTCTTGAATCTCTTTCATATAGTTAATGCATTAGTTTTTGAGTTCTTCTTCAGCGTATTAAGATCTATTTAATACTGTTATGATTGCTTGATAATTAACTAGCTATTAATTGTCATCACTTATATGATTTCGAATCAAAAGTCTGAAAGGTGAGATTTGAATATGCTGTAATTGTCTAGACATGAGTTAAAATCGTGGACGAAAGTACCCCGATACTTGTGTAGTATTATAGGTTATTGTTCTTAATCCTCCTGTGTGATAAAACTTATCATAGAAATATAGAAGGTTTCTGCACAAGGTTGAGCTCTTGTATGTCCTAGCCAAAATATAATGACAGATTAGTTAACCTGCTATCTTAATAAGAAGAAGAATCATTAGCATTGCATTAACACGTGAAAGAGTGGATAGTTGAAGAGATTGGAACTCTATTTCCTTCATAACTATTATAAACCCAAAGTATTATAGTCTTTAATTTATTTTATGCACTTAGTCATAATTCGTAGTTTATAATCCTCAAACTAAAAGAACGTCAACCAAATAGATACTATAGGATATATAATCGGTACTTAATAAACTAGTTGTTATGGACGATAAACACGGTCTTACAGATCTTTACTACTTGAACGATGTGTACACTTGCGTAAGAAATTAGAAATATCGCAACAATATTTTGGCGCCGTTGTCGGGGACTGGCGTACTATTAATATCAATTTATCTACTCTTATTTCTAATTTGGTTTTTTATTTTCAGTTTTTTATTTTTATTTTTATTTTGCTTTAGTGTTGTTTGTCGTGATCTGTTTGTTGTTTTTTATTAATCTCAGGAACTTACTTTATGCGAAGTATGAGAGGAGATGATATTTATATTCCTCTGAACCCTGATATTGAGAGATTGTGCTGACAGAACAGGAAAGAAAAGAGAATTTCTCATTCCTTAGCAATGGGAGATCAATGAAATAACAATTTGGTGGATGATGAGTTACCGCATGTCTTAAGACAAGTCCCTGCAGAAATGAGCTTGGGGGACTATGTGATGCCTACTATTACAGGGGTGCAGACTTGCATCAGGCTTCCAGCTGTTGAAGCCAACAATTTCGAAATCAAACCAGTCATATTGCACATGGTTCAAAGCTCAGTTCAGTTTGGGGGATTACCGTATGAAGATCCTCACTTGCATCTAGCAAATTTCCTGGAGCTGTGTGCAACTTTCAAATACAATGGTGATACTGATGATGCCATTCGGTTGAGACTCTTCCCATTCTCACTCAGGGATAGATCAAAGTGATGGCTGAACTCATTACAGGCGAACTCCATCACTAAATGGCAAGACTTAGCCCAGAAGTTCCTTACTAAGTTATTCCTTCCATCCAAAGCAGCAAAGCTCAGAGGAGAACTCAATAATTACTATCAGATGGATGGAGATTCACTCTATGATGCATGGGAGAGGTTTAAAGACATGCAGAGAAAGTGCCCACATCATGGGATTGAGAAGTGGATGCTAGTCCACATATTTTACAATGGGTTGTGTGGCACAACTCGTACCGTCATTGATGCTGCAGCAGGAGGTACATTCATGAGAAAGAGTGTCAATGAGGCACATGATTTTCTAGAAGATATGACCACAAACAACCATCAGGGGGCCGATGGGAGAACAATGAACAGTATGAAAGTGGTTGGAGTTCATGAGCTAGATGGTATCACTGCATTGACTGCGCAGGTAGCTACTTTGACCAAACAGATGTAGCAGAGTACCATAACAGTTAAAGCAGTTTAGACACCAATAAGCTATGAGATTTGTGGGGGTCCCCATACTTTTGATAGGTGCACAACAGTGGATCCGAATAATGTTTCTATGGAGCAGGTTCAGGCAGTGGGGAATTTTCAGAGGCCCTACAACAACCCTTACTCCAACACATACAATCAGGGTTGGAGAAATCACCCAAACTTTGCTTGAAGAAATGAACAAGGGCAGCAAGCACAGTTTCAAGGCCAAAACCAGAACCAACAGCCACAAGAGAAGTCTGATGAGCTAAAAGTAGCATTGCTAACACTTAAGAATTCGTAGACCCAGTTCATGACAGAAACTAGGTCATCTATCCGAAATTTGGAGGCACAGGTTGGACAGTTGGCAAGCATGCTGAACAATAGAGAACAAGGAAACCTCCCCAGCGATACTGTGGTGAATCCAAGGGAGCAGTGTCAGGCAATAAGCCTGAGGAGCGGAAAACAGTTAGAACAGGTTGCACCCAAATCAGTGGCTGAAAAAAAAAAAGAGTTGGAGAAAGCAGTTGAGGCAGAGAAGGAGGGGGTTACTGATGACCGCCCTATTTTAGAGAAGGCTCCACCCGCAGTGATGAGGGAGTATACTGACAAAATTCCTTACCCTCAAAGACTGCAAAAGAAGTCCTTAGACAAGCAATTTTCCAAATTTTTAGAGGTCTTCAAAAAGTTTCATATCAATCTCCCATTCATTGAAGCTTTAGAGCAGATGCCAACTTATGTGAAATTCATGAAAGACATCCTATTTAAGAAGAGAAAATTGGTGGACTATGAGACAATAGCGCTGACAGGGGAGTGCAGTGTTATCTTGCAGAAGAAACTTCCCCCTAATTTTAAAGATCCAGAGAGTTTCACCCTACCTTGCACCATAGGGAATGTGACATGCAAGCAAGCCTTATGTGATTTGGGGGAAAGTGTCAACCTAATGCCCCTCTCTGTGTTCAAAAGACTTGGTTTGGGGGAGGCAAGACCAACCACAGTCACCTTGCAGCTAGTTGATCGCTCAATTGTGCATCCCTAAGGAATTATTGAAGATGTGTTGGTACAAGTGGATAAATTCATCCTTCCTGCTGATTTCCTCATTTTAGACATGGATGAAGATGAAAATATGTCCATGATCCTTGGGAGATCATTCCTAGCCACAGAGAGAGCCCTCACTGATGTTGAAAATGGGGAGTTAAAGCTCAGAGTTCAAGGTGAGGAAATGGTGTTTAAAGTTTTCAAGCAGCCTACTGAACCTCAAGTCGATGCTAGATGTTTTGCTATTGGGGTACCACCAAAGCAGCCTGAAGAACCTGATGGTAAGACTTCTGAACTAGCTCTTGATGAAAAATAATTGAACTCTTCTGAAATCAGAACTGTGGAAAAGAAAAGAATGAGGAGAAAAAGAATGGTGCTCAAATGTATATGCGAAGAGGACACTCTACCTCCTTGATTTAGTAAGTAACCTGCATCCGGCTAAAAGACGTTAAAGACAGCGCTACTTGGGAGGCAACCCAATGTTTTAATTATGTTAATTCAATTTTTGTTTCAGTTTGTTTTATTTTATCTTGAACAGTCTCACGATCTGGTATGCTAGTGTTTTTGGATGACAGATGAAGGGCAGGACTCACTCCGAAGGGCGAAGGGTTAACAATGCAGAAAACTGAAGACATTGGAATTTTTCGACAATTAGCACTGCGGTGCTTGGAGCAGAACCGCGGTGTCTCCTTCGGCTTTGCGCACAGTAATTTGGCCTTCCTCCCAGACCTCATCTATGACCGCTGTGTTGTGTCAGTAAGTTGTCCCTCATTATTTTTAGTCTTCACACATTGAGGACAGTGTGTCGATTAAGTTTGGGGGGTGTCTTATTTTGTTTTGAGTCTTTTTGTTGTTTTATGTGTTCATGAGTCATAATTTTTTTTATAGAGCAAGCATGTTATAGTTGCTAAAGATATTGAGTGAATAAAGTGAGATAATGTAATGAAATTAAAAGCGACAATCTGTGTGCTTAAGTTAAATATGCCAAAAAATCATGACATCTAATTATTTGGGATATTTGCGCTTAGCATGTGTGTGTCAGTTATGAAAAGAATGTTAAAAATGTCTAGAAAATACATTTGTTTGTTATTTGAGGCGAAATAGTTAAGATATACATATTTAGGGAAATGATTCAGACATTTCTTTGATAGCCCTTCCTGTCATTCATTACTTATCTTGACATAAATTGTATCACTAGTCAGCCCCTTTGAGTCTAAAATAAGATCTTTCTTTGACACCCAATGATTCTGTTGTTGTAGCATAAGTAATATTTGAAAACTCTTGGAATGAAAAGTGTTGAAAAATAATCAAAAATAGAGTATAAATTTGATTCACCCCAATGAAAAATATGCAAAAATCTAAGTTTGGGGGTGCTTGTTATTTATAATGTATCTCATTCTTTCAAAAGAAAATAGGGGAGAAAATAGATATGAAATTAAAAAGAAAGTCAAAAATAAGGAAAAGGAGTTGAATGAAAATGCTTATGGTACGTAATTGAGCCTAAATGTCTACTTTTACCTACCCCTGCCTAAGCCTACATTACAACCAGTGAATGTCCTGATGATCTTTAATATGTATGTCTATGATTAGTGGAAAATAACAAGTAAACAGATCTATAGCGTTTGAGAAAGATGGAATGAGATTGACATGCATAGGTCAGGTATTTGTATTTCCAATTGATCATGATCTAAGTGAATTTGCGAAATATCTAACTTGAAATTCTAGATTGCTAATTATTCATGCTATGTATGTTCTAACATATTATCCCAACTTTCATTCATGATTTGAAGAAGCATTGCTATAACTATTTTATCCATTTCATAGTCTTTTATTTAACTTTGTTTTTGTTTTGTGCTTTACTCGAGGGCGAGTAAAGTGTAAGTTTGGGGTGTTTGTTAAGTGTATTTTGTATACACTTTTGAGTCCTTTTTAGTTAGTATTTTACTCTTTTATTTTGCTTTTAGTATAGTGTTAGGTGTGTTTTTCTTTCGTTTGTGTCACAGCGGTCATAAAGGAGAAGATACTACTTTTGAGGATGAAATGAGCTTAACTGAGGATGAAAATTACACAAGCACAGCCCAAAGAATGAAGCTTAAGAAGTGTCAAGAAGAACAGAAGAAATCTGGCAGATTTCGAACAAAAATCAAAGAGGCATCACGGTGCCTGGCCAAGTAGCAACCGCGGTGCCATTGAACCGCGGTCAGGAAAAAATTAGCACCAAGGCGTAAAAATTGCCGAAAGTCCGAAACTGAAACACCGTCAAAGGCACCGCGGTCCTGGCTAGAGGTACCGTGGTGCCATGTGTCCAGTGAGCTACAGTGGTTTCAGAAGAATTAGCACCGCGGTGCCTGCCAACGGAACCGCGGTGCCGACGCATATTTTCAGAAAAGTTGGGTCGAAATTGGACAAGGGTAAAGGGGTCCGAAGCAAGGTTTTTCTCAGATATAAATACCCTAAACCCTCTCATTATTGAAAAACAACTTTGGAAAGGAGAAAAGAAGGCATGACACAATTGGAGACATCTCATTGTTCAAGTTATTTTCTTTCTCTTATTTTATTTCAGTTTATGTGGAACTGTAATTTAGTTCTTAACATGACAATGTTTAGGAGCTAAATACTTTAGTAGGGTTTCCATCGAATATTCTTGAAGCTCTTTCATATAGTTAATGCATTAGTTTTTGAGTTCTTCTTCGGCGTATTAAGATATATTCAATATTGTTATGATTGCTTGATAATTAACTAGCTATTAATTGTCATCACTTATATGATTTCGAATCAAAAGTCTGAAAGGTGAGATTTGAATATGTTGTAATTGTCTAGACATAGGAAAATCGTGGACGAAAGTACCCCGATACTTGTGTAGTATTATAGGTTATTGTTCTTAATCCTCCTGTGTGGTAAAACTTATCATAGAAATATAGAAGGTTTTTGCACATGGTTGAGCTCTTGTATGTCCTAACCGGAATATAATGACAGATTAGTTAACCTGCTATCTTAATAAGAAGAAGAATCATTAGCATTGCATTAACACGTGAAAGAGTGGATAGTTGAGGAGATTGAAACCTTATTTCCTTCATAAATGTTATAAACCCAAAGTATTATAGTCTTTAGTTTATTTTTTGCACTTAGTCATAATTCGTAGTTTATAATCCTCAAACTAAAAGAACGTCAACCAAATAGATACCATAGAATATATAATCGGTACTTAATAAACTAGTCTTTGTGGATGATAAACTCGGTCTTACAGATCTTTATTACTTGAACGATACGTACACTTGCGTAAGCACTTAGAAATATCACAACAATTTTGTGCATTACTGTAGAAGGACTTATCCCTCTAATGTCTGTCAGTGTCCACCCAATCGCGAGCTTGTGAGCCCTCAATACTCTCAACAGTTTTTCAACCTCCATTTTGGATAGATGACATGATACGGTCATTGGTAAGGAGTGGTTCTCACCTAGATATTGATAGTGCAAATGATCTGGCAGAGTCTTCAACTCTAGTTCTGGAACTTGTTTTGTGGATGACACTGGTCTCTTTGGCATGGTTCCTAGCTCCTCATATTTTTTTATAGAAGGGCTCATGGGAATCCAACCAATTCGCAAACTCCATCAATATTGTGTCATTACCACTATCCTCATCCCATTGTGTCATCACCACTTCAAGAGCTTCCGCACTCCTGAACCCGTTGTCAAAAACTGCTTTATCAACCACATCAATAGCATAACAGTTATCACTTGCCCTTGGGTAGGTTGTTGCCCTGAATACATTGAAAATCACCTCTTCTCCCTGAACACAAAGTCTCAGCTCACCTTTCTGAACATCAATGAGTGCATGTACCGTTGTTAAGAATGGCCTGCCACGGATGATGGGAATCTCTTCATCTTCTTCCATGTCTAGGATGATGAAATCAGCGGGAAAGATAAACTTGTCCACCTTAACCAACATATCCTCGATTATTCCTCTAGGGTGGACGATAGAGCGATCTGCTAGTTGTAAGGTTATGGTTGTAGGTCTTGCTTCCCCCACTCCAAGTTTGCAGAACACATAATAGGGCATCAAATTTATACTTGCCCCCAGATCACATAGAGCCTGCTGACATTCAAACTTCCCTATAGTGCAAGGGATGGTGAAGCTTCCCGGATCTTTCAACTTCTGAGGTAACTTTCTATGTAGGATGGCACTGCATTCCTCAGTCAACGCCACTGTTTCATACTCCTCCAACCTCCTCTTTTTACAGAGGATCTCATTCATGAACTTCACATAACTTCGCATTTGTTCTAAGGCTTCAGCAAATGGAATGTTGATGTGCAGTTTTTTAAAGACCTCCAGAAACTTAGAAAACTGCTTGTCAAGAGAATTTTTTCTACGTCTCTAAGGATATGGTATCTTCACATGCGGTGTGTCAACGACTGCTGGTGGTGATCTTTGGTACGCATGAAGATCTTCTATGATTACTGCATCCTCTGACTCCTTAACCTCACTGGGTTCACCATTTTTTTCTGGACATATTGGGGATGAACCTATCTCCATTTGTTTGCCACTTGTCAAATCAATTGCTTGCCACTGTTCTTGTGGGTCTGCAACAGTATTGCTATGGTGGTTCCCTTGCATACCGTTTCTCAGCTTTCTAGCTAGATACCCCAACTGCATCTTTAGATTCCTGATGGATGACCTTGTTTCCATCATGAACTTATTTTAGGCGTTTGAGAGTGCCCAAATAACTGCTCCCATGTTATCTAGCTCTCCTGATGGAGCCTGATTCTGTGGTGGATAAGTTAGGCCTTGAGAATTCTGGCACTCGGGGAGCCTTAGTAAGGCTTCCTGCAGCTCATTTTGCTCCTCTTGTGGCGCCTGTGGTCTAAATCGCTGCGGTGACAAAGGTCATAGTCCTGCAGCCCCTGGTAGTGATAGTTCATGTACCTATACTTGACTTTACCTGCAAAATTACAAAAACAACAAAAATTGATAAAAAGATGCTCTCAGAACAAGTTAGTTCTGGGAGCGACCAAATTAGAAATTAAGAATAAATGGTTCGATATTAGAAGTACGTCAGTCCCCGTCAACGGCGCTAAAAACTTGTTAGGCCGATTTCCAATTGCTCACGCAAGTGTACGTATTGTTACAAGTAATATAGTCTGATAAGACCGAATATCGTCCACAGAGACTGGTTTCCAATTACCGAACATCTATTCTAGGTTATCTATTTGGCAAACGATGGTTGATTTGAGTTTTTATCTAACACTGCTAGAGTAATTGCAAGAATTAAACTAAATTATTGAGGTTTAATCAGTTATGAAAGAATTAGGACTTCCAATATCCTCGACTATCCACTCCTTTCAATCCTTAATGCAACTAGAATGACTTCTTCTTCTACGTTAAGATAGCGGTTAACTAGACTGTCTTATATTCCAGTTAGGATATATAATCGCTCAACCCCAGTGCAGAACCCTTCTATATTTCTATGATAGGATTTACCACATAGGAGGATTATGAACAATAATCTATAATGCTACACAATTATCGGGGTACTTTCATCCACGATTTTAACCTATGTTTATTCAGTTACAGCATATCCAAATCTCTCATCTCGGTTCTTGATTCAAAATCATATAGATTATTATAATTAGTGATCAATTAACTATCAAACATTCATACCAATATTGAATAAATCTTAATCAAGTGAAGAAGAAATCAAACTAATGCATTAATTCATGAAATATAGTTTCAAACAATTCAATAGGAAAGCACTAATAAAGTATTTAGCTCCTAGCCATAGCTAATACAAATACCAACATAAATTGAATTGAAAACTAGAAGAAAAATTACTTAGAACTATGTCTCCAATTGTAGCCTTCAAAGTTGTGTTGCGTTCTGAGAGATGATATGTGATGGTAATCCCTAAAATCTATCTCAAGGGTTTATATATGTTGCCAAAAACGTGTGTTTTGGATCCTTTTGCCCCTTGCCAGTGTTTGGATTTGGAAATTCTCGCATCGCGTGATCTGCGAATGGCAGTGGTGCGAAAATGCTTGACTTCTCAGTAATTATGGCACCGCGGTCCTGTAGTATTTCGTCCGGATCTGCCAACTTTCATCTTTTTTGCATCGGAAGCTCTTTTTCTGCCCACTTTTAGCTTCTTTTTGCCATTTAAAACCGTTGTGACTCAAAAGAAAGAAAAACAACCTTAACAAGACACTTATTTAAACGAAAATGGAAAAAATACTAACTAAAAATGACTCAAAAAGCGTATACAAAATACGCCTAACAGCGGCTGATGGGTTATTGGTGGCGGTAATGTGTGTTGCGGGTTGGTTGTTTGTGGTGGGATGGCTGAATAGTGTGTTGGGGTTTGTGGAGGGACGTGGTGTGGTCGATCTGGGTTGGTCGACAGTGGTGATGTATCGGACTGTGATAATTGTCTTGGTAGGGGTAGTGTCGGGTAGTGATAATTGTCTTGGTAGGGGTAGTGTCGGGTAGTGGGAGTGTGGTGGTGTCGGTCGTGTCAGCTGGTCGACGATGGCCCATTGTATGTCAGTGTGTTTAGAAGTATCGATGGTAGGATGAGATATTTCTGGCGGTGTTGTGGGTTGTAACTGGGTGATCTACTGGTGGTGAACCGGTACAGAGACAGTGAGAGATTGGTTGCTGGGGTTGTGGGAAGTCGAGGATGATGGGGGAGAAGACACGGCCGGCGGCAATGCTGTCGGTCGACTTTCAGCAGTGACGGAAGTTGGGGATAGAGAAGAGATTCCGGCGGAGGACTGATTGATTTGACTGAGGATGACGGGGGAGACAGTGGGCTCATCAAGAAAGGAGTAGTCTGGTTTCCGAAATTTCTGAAGATTCAAAAACGGGAATATGGTCTCATCAAACGTAAAGTGATGAGATATGTGGATTTGACGAATGGACAAGTCATAGCACAGATAACCCCTATGATTAGGTGGAAAATCTAAAAAACACACAGAGTGATGCTAGGTGCTAGTTTGTGAGGGGCGGTGGAGGCAATATTGGGATAACACAAGCAACCGAATATTCGTAAGTGGTCGTAAGAGGGAATCCTGCGATATAGAATTTTGGTCAGAGTCATGTTGTGAAGGGTACTAGTGGGTAGAATATTTAGGATATATTCAGAAATTTTGGCGGCATATATCCAGAAAGACAGAGGGAGAGATGCATGCATCAATAAAGTACGAATCATATTATTAATGTGTGAATGATTCGTTCAGCTTTACCGTTTTATGAGGAAATGTGAGGGCATGAGAATCGGAAAACCATGCCATTATTTGTACAAAATCGGTGAAATGTAGAGTTATTGAATTCACGACCATTATCACACTAAAAATACTTTACACCTTTTTCAAACTGTGTTTGGATAAAAGTTCGAAACTCATGAAATTTGGCAAACACTTTCGATTTAAATTTAAGAGGATATATCCAAATGTAGTGAGAAAAACCATCTAGCAACACAAGATAATATTTATGACCGAGGGAACTAGAGATAGGGGATGTCCATAAATCGGCATGGATAATATCAGACGGTGCAAAAGTAACACTAGTAGATGATTGAAACGGAACACGAGTATGTTTGCCTAAAGAACAAGAAACACAGTGTTTTGGACAAGTTTTCCATTATTACATGTAATAAAATTATTGCCTCTAAGAAAATTAAAACTGGGGTTCCTGGATGACCAAGCCTATTATGCCACGTGGACTGAGAGATAGCCGCGAGAGAGACGGGAGAGCAAGATCTGGCAGCGGAGGTGGATGGGAATGGATAGAGATCCCCCGTGCTATTACATCTCGTAAGAGGTGTCCCTGTATGAAGATCCTTCACAGTAAATCCAAAAGGGTCAAAATCAACAGAAACATAATTATTACGAGTAAATTGGCGGACATAAATTAGGTTCTTAGTGATGTATGGGGCATATAGGACATTTTAAGGGAAAAGTGTGGATGAGGTAGTTGTGTGTAGGATGTACCATAGCCCTGTATTGGAATGCAGTGGTCATTGTCAATTGTAATATATAAAGGATGCTTTAAACAAAATAGTTTGGAAATATTACTTGCAGACTGAATGAGGTGAGATGTGACTCCCGAGTCCATGTACCAATTTTCATCGGGCTGCTGCAAGTTCAGACTGCTAAAAGCCTGGCCCAAATTAGTTGGGGCCATAACAAAGAAAGGCTTTGCGGATACTGGGCATGCATGAGATGGGCTGGTTGAAATTTCTTTGGTATGCTAGTCGGTAGACTAGTGGCCCAATGAGCCATTCGTGAGTGGGAGTATTGGTGGTGCACGAATACACTGAGGCCCAGTTCATATTATGGAACGAGGCCACTGGGCCGGCCCAAGGGGTTGTAATGTTGGGTTGTTGTTGCTGATTGTTGGATTGGTCGCGACCCCCCTTGCCTCTGCCTTTATCGCCTCTGCCACCGTCGTGACCTCTGTCGGCTTTTCCACCGCGGTTCTTTCGCGGCTTGTTATTCTCTGGTGGTGGCGGTTCGGCGGTGTCACTATTTTGAGAAGATTTTTTTACCGCTAACGTCTTATGAGCGTGCTCATCCTGTTTTGCACGACGGGTCTCTTCGAGCAACAATTGCGAGCGGGCCTTGTTGAAACTTGGTAGTGGATCGGCCTGATGTATCATGGTGGCTAAAGTGTCGTATTCACCTTTAGGGAGTCCTGCACTTAATTATAGGACCATCTTTTCCTCAGACACAGGTGTGCCAACGTTTGATAATAGGTCTGCCACAAGTTTCAACTACTTGCAATAATCTGACATGTTAGAAAAAATTCAATACGTGTATTGTTAAATTGTTCCACCAAGTACACAACACGAGTGTGCTTGTTATCTTGAAAAATTTACTCCAAACAAAGCCACAATTCGCAGGCTGTGGCGCCAGATTTCATTATACAAGTCTTGAGAGATAGTGCCACATATCCACTGTTTGACGACAGCGTCGAGATGAAGCCATGTGTATTCATCAACCTCAGGGGGCGAGGGATAGAGTCATCGATATGATCAAGCACGTTATAGACACATGTATGAATGTGAAACAATTCAACCCATGAAGAGTACTGGCCATTTTCTTGATCAAGAATTATGGGAAGACAATTTTTGGTGTTGGTAATGGTTAGGGCTGGATGAAAAGATAGTTTTGGTATTTCGGGTGTGATGACGGTGGAGGACGAGGCTGTTGTGGGAGTAGTAGGAGGATTCATTAAAGTGGATAGAATTTAGTAAAGTAGAAGAAACATGGATAGGGAAGAACCAAGGAAGGAGAGGTGGTCTTTTTCGGGCAAGAATGGAGAAGTGGGCCACCGGTGGAAGCCGAGAGAGGGGAGGAGGCGGAATTCTTAGAAAAAGACTAGGGTTTTGGCTCTTGATACCATGTAAGATTGTAATAATCTCCCTTGGGAGTCTTTTCATTATTACAAAATATTTATATTGTGTACAATAGAGGAATCCTAATTCGGTAAGGATCCTAATATACCATAAATATACATTTATCATAATTACACAATATACAGAGAATATTCGATGAATATTCGCTAATATTTAGGAGTCAAGGTTTTGAGTCACATAAAGCCCCTAAAGAATGAGTTTCTTTTTCCCTTAATACTTTTTCTTTTTTTTTCCACTTCGACCGGATTTACATCACTCGACTATGTTAAGCGAACATCATGGCTCCTTCAGCTGGATTTACGTCACTCGGACTCTGTTCAACGAACATTGTGACCCCTTCGGCCAGATTTACACCACTCGAATTCTTTTGAGCACACACTGCGACCCATTCTGCCGGATTTACGTCACTTGGACTCTATTGAGTGAACATTGCTGAAAGAAATAATCCCTTCATTATTTTCATTAATGAAAGGGGTATATATACAATTTACAATTTCCATAATAGGAAAATCATATTTCTATTCTACTCCTAAAACCTTATTCTATTTGGAGACTAACTATACAATTATGATAAGTGCACAAGACTAATTAAGGTACAAGACTAATACATAATTGTATATAAATAATTAGCCCAATTTATGGGCTATATTTATCACACCCCCACAGTCATAGCGGACGGTCTTCGAACGTTGACACTGTCCCTAAAATCTTCAAAAAGGACCGAGGGAAGACTCTTTGTAAAAATGTCTGCAATTTGATACCTGAAAGGGACATGGAAGACGCGTACGAGCTACCTTTTCTCGAACAAAGTGAATGTCCATCTCTATATGTTTAATGCGCTGGTGCTAAACTAGATTACCAGAAAGGTAGATGACACTAACATTATCACAATAAACCAAGGTGGCTTTCTGAATAGGACAATGAAGCTCTAAAAGAAGATTACGTAACCAACAGGATACAGAGACACATTAGCTACCCCTCGATACTCGGCCTCTACACTAGAGTGCGATACCAAGTATTATCAAGAAACATACAATAGCCAGACGTAGACCATCTGGTGTTTGGACAATCACCCCAATCAGCAAATGTATACGAGACAAGTGTAGACATCGACGAAGGATACAAATGTAAGGCATAGTCAAGTGTCCCCTGGATGTACCTAATTATGTGTTTGAGCGCATTCATGTGCTCAACCCTAGGATTATGTATAAACAAACACACATGCTGTACGGAATACATAATATCTGGTCTCGTAAATGTAAGATACTGAAGGGACCTTTCAATACTGTGATAGTGAGTCAGATCCTCATAAGGTGAGCCAGCCGCAGCATCCAACTTGGGTTTAGTATCAACCGGAGTGAAAGTGGACTTACAGGATGACATCCTAACCCTCTCAATGATCTCAGTTTCATACTTCCTCTGGGATAAGAACCACCCACATGCATGACGAGTGACAGCAATCCCCAAAAAGTAACTCAATGTCCCTAAGTCTTTCATAGCAAACTCAGAACTGAGCATTGTTTTGATAGGCTAGCGTAATGCATCGGAAGAGGCAGTCAAGATAATATCATCCACATATAATAGTATATAAGCCAAGGAAGAACCATGATGATATATGAACAATGAATTATCAGACCTGTTGTGAGAACCGAATAGTCAAAACATAGTCTACAAAACTATTATACAACGCCCGTAGATCCTGCTTAAGCCCATATAAGGACTTCTTCAACGAACAGACATGATGAAGATATTTGGGATCCCTAAACTCCAAAGGCTGATGCATACAAACTGTCTCCTTGAGATCACCATGTAAGAAAGCATTATTCACATCTAACTGATGAATGAGTCATGATTTCCAAATAGCCAAGCTGAGCACAATGCGAATGGTAGCCGGTTTGACCACCTGACTAAATGTCTCACCACAATCCACACCAACCTGCTGAGTATTACCATCACCTATAAGACAAGTCTTATGCCTCGCAAATGAACCATCATAACTATCCTTATGAGCAAAAATCTACATACGCCGAATAATATTAACACACCAGAAGGACGGGGTACTAACTCCAACGTCTTATTATCAATAAGAGCATTATATTCGGCGGTCATAGCAATTTTCCAATTCGGGTTATTTAAAGTAGACACTAGATTATGGGGTAGAGGGGATTTAAGAACATTAGAATTCAAATTAAAATGTCTTTTTGGTTTAAAAATGTCCGTTGACTACGAGTGAATGGTCTATGACTCGGGGGAGAATTGGGCGGATTTTGGGAATTATCGGGACACGTGACGGTATCCCGGCGGCGGTGGGGCTGGCCCAACTTCAAGAGCGAAGCGCGCCGCGGGTGTACAAAACAGGACCGGACCGAAATATTGGATCAGAACCGGACCGGAATGGACCGGACCGTACCTGTAGATTCCGGTCCGGTCCCCGGTCCTTCAAAATGAGGGATTCCGGTTTTCCGGTCCGGGTAAAAACCGGAATTTTCCGGTCCGGACCTGAATGGACCGGAATCCAGCCCAATTTTTGTTTAAAATTTAATAATTCTCTCCTAATATTTTTCAGCCCAATCCAGCCCAAAGGCCTTGACCGGTTGCCCTCATTTCATTCCATATCTACAACTTGTCAATAATTAACAATTCTACAAACCCTATTTCCTATTTCTTCACAAGTTCACATCGTGATTTCCATTACCGCCAAGAACCCCCAACTCCCAAGAACCCATTGCCAGTCTGCCACTAATCCTCCACACCCTCCCCTGCACATCTTGACATCCCCATCTCGCCCGTCGACCATACCCTGCCCTGCTGTGTCATCACTCACCGCCAGTGCGCCACCCCCGACTCTTCCCTGCTGCGTCACCACTCGCCAGTCGACCATACAACTCCGGTGACTGTTGTCCCGCCACAACGGACTCTTATTCTTGTAATGTAAGAAGCTTAATTATTTTACTCTATTTTGTGTGATTTGATGTTATTAATTAATGTAGTCTGTTATCTGTAGACATGCTGCAAGTGTAGCCTTAATATTTATTTTTGTCAAATCTGAATGCAGTGTATTTTCATCAAATCTGAATACAGTGTATTTTTGTCGAATCTGAAATTCTGAATACAGTGTCTATTTTTGTTGAATCTGAATGCAGTGTCTATTTGGCTATTGAAATGGATAATTTGAGCCTCACATCACATATATTGTTCATGTTTATTGTAGCCTTGATATTTATTTTTGTCGAATCTGAATGAAGTGTATTTTTATCGGATCTGAATACAGTCTATTTTTGTCGAATCTGAATACAATATCTATTTTTGTCGAATCTGAATGCAGTGTCTATTTGGCTATTGAAATGGATAATTTGATCCTCACATCACATATATTGTTCATGTTTATTGTAGATGGAAAGCTCTCAATCCAAAAGGGAATCTAGTTATTCTTCAGAAACTATACAAACACTATCGGAAGCGGAGATTGAGCAATTGCGCAAGTCCTTACCTCCGGATAAGAATTTAAAAGAGGGAAGATTATATCAGTTTAGAACAAAAACACTAAGAGGAAATCCGCTTATTGGGACTGTTACATCGACTACATTGAGGATGGGAAACTACGAGCTGAATGTAAGTTCTGTGATAAAACTTTTGCTGTTGATTCAAATGTTAATGGTGCAAAAAATGTTAAAAATCATTCGGAAAAATGTCTTGGTGTTCCTGCAAATAAAGATAAGGGTAAAATAAAACAATCTGAATTATCTTTTGAGAAAGAAACTGATACTGGGACTGGGACTGGGAAATTGAAGTATGGGATTGTTAACTTAAAAGATGTGAGGGAAGCCCTAGTTCATATGACCATTGTTGATGAGCTTCCATTTAAACATGTGGAAAAACCTGGCTTTAAACACTTAATGCAAGTTGCATGCCCTAGTTTAATCATTCCATCTCGTGTTACCATTGCTCGTGATTGTTTGCAACTTTTTTATAGCGAAAAAGAAAAGTTGAAATAGATGTTTAAGAGTTGTCAAAGAATTTCTGTGACCACTCATAATTGGAAATCAATTCAAAGGATTAACTATATGTGTCTCACGGTTCACTTCATTGATAATGATTGGAAATTAAATAAAAAGATAATTAATTTTTGTCCAATATCTAGTCATAAAGGTGAGGCCATTGGAAAAGCAGTTGAGGCGTGCTTAGAATATTGCGGCATTGAGGATAAATTATTTACCGTCAAAGTTGATAATGCTAACTCTAATGATGTTGTCTGTGCACACTTAAGAAGAATGGTTCAAAGAACTGATTGCATTAGTGATGACAAATATATTCATATTAGATGTATTGCTCATATCATCAATCTATGTGTGGGACGACATTAAAGATCATGGTGTGTGCATTGATAGAGTTAGAAATGTTGTGAAGTATGTTAAGAAGCAAGAATAGTTAGGTTCAAAGAACTTGTGCAAAACTAATATAGACAGCAAGTGTTTGTTGTCTTTTGATGTCCCCACTCGTTGGAACTCAACATACACCATGTTGGATACGGCTTTGAAATTTCAGCGTGTTTTTAGTGGGATATCTCTTCCATGTGGAGTGGATTTGAAGGACAATGAAAGGCTTCATCAATGCGATGATTGGAAAACAGTAGAGAGGTTGGTTCACTTTTTAAAGGGATTTTATACTTTGACTCGTCGTATCTCTGGTTCACTTTATGTGACAAGTAATAAAGGTTTATTTGAGATTGCCACAATGTATGACATGTTGAATAAATGGCAAAAAAGTTTGGATTCGGATTTCCAAAATATGGCAATTGCAATGAGAAAAAAGTTTGACAAATATTGGGGAAATGTGGAGAATGAATATGTTTATTTATGTTGCCTCTATTATTGATCCTCACTCTAAGATGTTAGTTTTTGAATTGACTCTAACCGATATATATGGAAAAGAAAAGGGAATGAAACTTTGCAATGAAGTGAAGGAGTTCACTTACAAATTATTTGATGAATATAGATTGTTGTATTTTTCTTGTTTTCCTCCAAGTGTGCTAAATGTAGATCCTATGTCAATTGATTTGGATGACAATATAGAAAGGTGTGAAAAATACATGAAAATTTTAAAAGATAGAGCAAAAAGATTAAAGGAGTCAAGTGGATATGTGATTAGTGAGTTGGATAGGTATATAAATGAACAATTAGGGGCGGAGGAAGAAGAAATGGGTGCATTATCTTGGTGGAGTAGTAATTGACATCGTTATTCGATTCTTTCACACATGGCACGTGACATACTAGTCATCCCATTATCCACCGTTGCATCGAAATCTGCTTTTAGTGCGGGTGGTCGTCATCTAGATCCATTTCGGAGTTCTTTGACTCCTAAGGTAATGCCTCTTTATTTTAAAATTTATTCATTTCAACTTATAACTCTATTCCAATGTAACTTTAATGTATTATGTTGTAATTTTTTTAAAGATGGTTCAAGCTCTAATTTGCACACAAGATTGGCTTAGAGCAAAGGGAGTGTCGATTGTAGATGTTGAAGAAAATTTGAAAGATTTGGAGAAAATTGAAAAAGGTAATGTTATTATTATAACTCTTCTAATTATTTTTTAAAACATGCATGAATTCTAATGTTTGACATTATTTATCTATCTTTTTTCTTTATTGTTATGTCTAGATGTGCAATGTGATGATATGGATGATGAAGTCGTTTTTGTGGACTCGTTGATGTGATTGAAGTTAGAACTACTAGTCTAGTTGTTGTTTGTTGATGATGTGTCTTTGTGTCTTTGTGTCGATGTGTCGCTTCTTTGCACTGCTTGCGTGTTATGTGATGTGTGATGTGTGTTGTGTGTTGCGTCGCGCTTGCCACAGACCGCTGATGGCTTGTTGTACCGCTTTGATTGCTTGTTTAGTCACTCGCACTTGCCGCTTTACACCGGACTTCGCTGCCTTTGTCTCGGACTTGTTCATCGCACCGCTTGCCGGTCACTTTGCCGCCCAGTTGATGATGCACTTGCCGCTTCTTGCCTTACGTTGCTGCCTTGCTGGTTGTTGGTTGCTGGTTGCTGGCACCTGCACTTGCTGCCTTGCTGGTTGCTGGTTTCTGGTTGCTGGTTGTTGCACTTGCTGCCTTGCCTTTGCTTCTGGATCGGCCGCTCATCGACTTGTTGCCGTCGCACTTCGCCTCTTTGGCTTGCCGCACTGGCCGCTTTTGCACTGCACTTGCCTTTGTCTTCGGATCGCTGTTTCATCTGCACTTGTTGGGTCGCCGCCTCTGCCGTTCTCTTTGGATCCGCACTTGTTGGGCCGCCGCCTCCACTGGCAGTTCTTTGCCGCTTGTTGGCAAAAGCAATTATACAAGATAATGTGTACTATTGAGTTAATTCAAGAGTCTAGACTCTAGAGTCTAGACAATTATACAATGTTAAAGTTTTGATCTTTTAATTCATTTATTAGAAATGATAATGTAAATTAGTAAAATTAGTTTTGTAAAGAAGCATAGATAATGTAAAATAGTAAAGTAGTTTGTAAAGAAGCATTGATAATGTAAAACTAGTAATATAACATATTAGGATTAAAAATTGCATTTAAAAAAAACCAGGTCCAATCGGTCCAAAACCCGGACCGGACCGGAATATTCCTCGGTCCGAAAAAAACAGGATTCCGGTTCCGGTCCGAGTTTGGATCAGTGTACACCTCTAGCCGCAGGTACTGGAACAGTGGTGGGCTGGATGAGTGGCCCACCACTTCTATCGCCAAGTCACCGGATGCGTCATAGCGTAGTTGGGGACAAAGCGTGGGGCTACAGGCGATGGGCTCTTGGATGATTTGGGGTGCGGGATACATCTAAAAAAATGATGAATAATATACGGGGATATACCATCATGAAAAAAATTATACGAACTAGGAACGTGTTTACTAACTTTAGCAAATGGAAATTGGGACTCATCAAAAATTACATGGTGACTAATGATAATTTTATTAGATGATAAATCAAAACATTTATAACCACGATGATTAGACGGATAACCCAAAAACACACAAGGGGTAGAACGGGCCTGAAATTTGTTAATTATGGTAGATGGAAACAACGGATAACATAAACACCCAAAGATCCTAAGATGCGAATACGAAGGAGTCTTATTATATAAAATTTTAAGAGGGGAAGAATACGTCAAACTTTGGATAGGAATAATATTAAGAAGATAGGTAGCCATTTGTAGAGCATGATGCCAAAAAGACGGGGGGGGGGGGGGGGAGGCATGAATTAATAAAGTTCGGACAATATTATTAATGGTACGAAATTTGCGTTCTACTTTCTCATTTTGTGAAGACGTATGAGGACGAGAAAAATGAAAATTGATCTCATTATTAGCACAAAATTCCCGAAACACCCTATTGTCATATTATTTTCCATTATCACATTGAATATTTTTTATCTCTCGTTCGAACTGAGTCCTAATGAATGCTTTAAATTTTAAGATAGAAAAACCTTGAGATTTTTTCGCTATTGAAAACGTCCATATAAACTTAGAATAATCATCCAAAAATAGAACATAATAATGATGACCCAAAGAACTGAGAACAGGAGATGTCCATAAATTGCTATGAATAATATTGAATGACATGAAAGTATGAGAATTAGAGTCTACAAATGGCAACCTAACATTGTTTTCTAACGAACAAGACTGGCAACACGAAGTACTACATCTATGTGTACCCTTACACGAAATAAAATTGTTTTTATCTAAGGAAGACAAAATAGACGACCCCGGATGACCTAGACGAGCATGCCGCAAGGAAGGATCCAGCTGAGAACAGGAGATGTCCATAAATTGCTATGAATAATATTGAATGACATGAAAGTATGAGAATTAGAGTCTACAAATGGCAACCTAACATTTTTTTCTAACGAACAAGACTGGCAACACGGAGTACTACGTCTATGTGTACCCTTACACGAAATAAAATTGTTTTTATCTAAGGAAGACAAAATAGACGACCATGGATGACCTAGACGAGCATGCCACAATGAAGGATCCAGGGTTGCACAAGTTAATGGAAAGGTTTGACGCGAGAGACCGAAAGTTGGCGTGATAGGATAAAGATCTTCCGTACTATCACACCTCATGAGAAGAATCCCCGTCTTGAAATCTTTCACAGAAAACCAAAATGGATCAAAATTAATAGATATAGAATTATCATTGGTGAATTTACGGACAGACATCAAATTTTTAATCAATTTAGGAGCGTGAATGGTATTTTTCAAAATAAGAGGTGGATGGGGGAGACAACGTTTTATGACCGTAATCACGAATTTGAATTGAATTACCATTACCAACGATTATACCATGATTATTGCTCAAATTGGAAAAAGACGAGAGGGTACCTGAGTCCGATGTCATGTGAGTCGTGGCCCCGGTGTCCATGTACCAATTTGGGTCCGTAGGATTTATTCCAAGCTTGTGCATCGCGGTTTCAATGTCGGTAGGAGTGGGGGCCGCTGCATGATGGGCCTAGTGGGGTCCAGGCCTGCCTCCCTGCTGACCCGGACCACCACTGGATCGTTGGCCAGAAATTGGGCCAGGATAGTTGGGCCAAAAAGGTTACTGAAATTGGGCCCAATTCCAATGGGCTGATGCACTAGATAACCGGACACTGGGCCACTGCCCATGGCCAGGTGGGCCAAGGTTGGGTCCAGTTGGGATGTGGCCCACTGCCGTTGGTATGGGACCCACTGCCATCGTGACTGCCACCACCACGTTTGCCACTGCGGTTTCTCCATTGTTTTTTTGATTATTTTTGTCGCCACCGTGAGCACGATTTTAGCCTGAATTATCAACAAACCTGGAGAGTTGGTGGAGGATGTCATTATGATTATGGGGCTAGTACCGGTAGCCGCCTTCTTATCCAAACCGACTTTTTCCAAAGTAAGCATGGATCGGGTTTGGTAAAATTGCGGTAGAGGGTTACTTTGATGAAGTATCGAAGCAACGCCGTTATAGGCCTCAGGCATGCATGCAACCATCTGTAGAACGAGATGATCATTTCTAACAGGAGCACCAACGTTGCGAAGTTGGTCCGCCAATTCCTTGAGTCGTTTGCAATAGGAGGAAACGTTCGGAAAATCCTCCAAAGTGACTTGGAAAAAATCATGTTCAAGGGTGACAATGCGGGAATGCCGGTTATCCTAGAATATATCACGCAATCTATCTCAAGCAGCCATAGCCGTAGAGTTAGGTTCCATTATCATTTGTAAGAGGTCGATGGAGATAGTGGCATAAATCCACTAGAGAACTATAACATCGAGAGTAATCCATAATTTAGGATTTTACTCCTTGGTGGGTACATCCTCCGTGCCAGGAGCCGGAGGAATTATGTGGTGGAGAACTTGATGTGCAAGTGCATGAATTTTGAACAACTCTGCCCGCGTTCCATATTGGACGTTTTCTATGTCAAGAACAATATGAAGGACACTCTTGATGTTAGAAACGGTAAGTGCAGGGTGAAACATGTTCTTTGATGTTGACATAACGAAAGAACAATATGTGAATATATAAGAGAATTTGGGAGGAGAAGATAATTTTGGGCACGGAAATCGAGGAAGGGAGGTCGGATTTCGGGCTATTTTGGACTGAAATTTGAAAGAAATTTTGGAGAAATTATCAACCTAGACTTCTGATACCATGAAAAAAAAAATTCCTTCATTATTCTCATTAATGAAATGAGTATATATACAATTTACAATTTCCATAATAGAAAATTCTTATTCTTATTCTACTCCTAAAACATTATTCTATTTGGAGACTAACTATACAATTATGATAAGTGTACAAGACTAATACATAATTGTATACAAATAATTAGCCTAATCTGTGGGCTATATTTATCAACTGCGACCTTGTCAACCGGATTTACGTCACTTGAACTCTGTTGAGCGAACAAAACTACCCAATTGGCCGGATTTACGTCACTCAGATTCTGCTGAGCAAACATTGTGACCCCCACATCCGGATTTACATCACTCAACTATGTTTGAGCGAACAATATGACCCTTTCGGCCAGATTTACATCACTCGGACTTTGTTTAGCGAACATTTTGACCTTTTTGGCCAGATTTGCGTCACTCGACTCTGTTTAGCGAACACTTTGACCTTTTTGGCCAGATTTGCGTCACTCGAATCTGTTTGAGCGAACACTATAACCCCTTCGGTAGGATTTACGCCACTCAAACTTTGTTGAGCAAACACTGCAACCCTTTTAGCTAGATTTACATCACTCAAATATATTGAGTGAACACAACGACCCTTTCGGCTTGATTTAAGTCACTCAACTCTATTTGATCGAACATTACGACCCCTTCGGTTGGATTTACTTTACTCGGACTCTGTTTAGTGAACATTGTGACCCCTTCGGCTGGATTTACGTCACTTGGACTCTATTGAGCAAACATTGTGACCTCTTTGGCTGGATTTACATCACTCGACTCTGTTTGAGTGAACACTGCGACCCCTTTGGCCGGATTAACGTCACTCGGACTATGTTTCGCGAACACTGCGACCCGTTCGGCTGGAATTACATCATTCAGAATTTTTTGAGCGAACACTTGGAGCCCTTTGGCCGGATTTACGTCACTCGAACTCTATTGAGTGAACACGATGACCCCTTCAGCTGGATTTACGTCACTCAGACTCAGTTGAGCGAACAACCCCTTTGGCTGGATTATCTTATTATACATTTTTCTTGCCATTTTATTTTTATTTTTATTTTTATTTAAAAAATATATATATATATTAATAATAATAATAATAATAATAATAATAATAATAATAATAATAATAATAATAATAATAATAGTAATAATAATAATAGTAATAATAATAATAGTAGTAATAATAATAATAGTAAGTCTTTTCCGTAATCAAAATGTCATGCAAAATCTTCAATTTAAGGAATTCTAAAATGGTAAATTATTAAAAATTAATTTTAAGAAAATAGTATATATATTCAAGTCATGTTTTGTCAGAATCAAGTTTTTCGATCTCAGTCTTTCCGTAAATTCATTTTAAGTTTGTCATGAGATCATAGTTTTAAGTCAACGGGCAGATAATATATTAATATAATAATTCTATTTAAAAAATCTTGAGGCGCTTTAGTATAATAATTATCATTTTTGCCTCCCTTGTTTGATTTATTTGAGTTCACAATGCTATCGAGAAAGAATTTATTTTATTGCTCCCTTTTCAAATATTTGTTGTTGTAACACCCCATTTTAAACCGGAGTCAAAAACGGGATTCTAGCGAATCCTGCTTGAATAAAAAGGTGTTAGAAAGCAAATAAAAGTGTTAAATGTTAAAAGAATACTAAAGTGTTAAAGAAGTGTTTAAAATATTAAAAATGCTAAAGGGTTGCTAGGGAGTCGCCACCTAATTATTTTGGGTGAATTAGGACACCTGAATGTTAACTAGTTTAAAGTAAACATTAACTCCATTTAATGATGGTCTGTTAAACTTAGTGAGATTCAGGTGTCCTAATTCACCCAAAATAATTAGGTGGCGACTCCCTAGCAACCCTTTAGCATTTTTAATATTTTAAACACTTCTTTAACACTTTAGTATTCTTTTAACATTTAACACTTGTATTTGCTTTCTAACACCTTTTTATTCAAGCAGGGTTCGCTAGAATCCTGCTGACTCCGCTTAAAATGGGTGTTACTGATGGCGACTCCATCGGGGATTTAAGGTTCTTAACCATATGCACATAGGGTTATTATTTGGCATTATTTTTGCATTTAATTTTGTGTGCTATATTTTGTTTATTTTAATTGCTACCGCTTATCGCTTTCCCTAAGCGGCATTCCGCTCATATTTCTTCCACTGAAAATTCACACAATCACACACCGCATGCGAGGTGCGCTTGGTGCATCAAAGAAATGCTTTCTTCAAAACCCAAATTTAGGAGAGTTGGTAACATACGTGGAGTGCCCTGCCTAACAGGGGCGCGTAGCCTTCACTCGAGTTGTCCGCCGGAACTCAAGGCCCGTAAAAGCCAAATCTTAGCAACTCAGGATAGAGCTATACCACCCTTTATTTTAGGGCATGCATGCATTTACCTTAGGTGGGTCGGTCCTTGGCATCGACACCACAATTAGGAAGACACCAAACTTGTCGACGGGTTTCTCAACCCAACGACCAACCAGCATACTATGTGTAGCGTGACAATGATAGACAAATCCAAACCTAATCATGACATGCCAAAATTGGGAAAGTGCACCGTCATTTGGTCGTCATTTCCAACGAAAGCATTACAGTTGGGCGGCTTGGACAAATCTATCACAACCTCGCCTATGTGACGTTTAGGCCTACCTCTGGCATAAAGAGGTCCCATACATGTTAGAACACGCACTTGATTTGCAATTTGCTTATTATTATACATTGCCTGCAACTTTTTGCATATTATACTAACTTGGTTTGCTTCATTTGTTAAAGGGTTATTTTTGTCTAGCTTATCCCCAAAAGGTTGATTCGCGTTGACTGGTAGAAGCACAATCATCCAATAAATGACTAATCCAGAGGCACCGGAACGAAACAACTTAGGACTCATCCCCGTTCCTGTAGAGGATGCAGAGGCGTTAGAAAGGAGAAATACCAATGATCAACACCTCGCCAAACTATTGCAGCAAATGGAAATTATGCAAGCCGAAATAGAAAGGCTCCGAGATATCACAAACATGTCTATTAGCTTGAATGCACCACTCCCAGAACTAGGGACAAATGTCGTCGTGTCACAAGCCCTTGAGCCTCCACTTCCCCAAAGCTCCCCGCAGAGGCCGCAACATACCAGCTCACACCAAAATGTCACTCGCCCGGTCAATTTGCAAACCGACTTCCAAAATGATCTGTTTACTACATACACATCCCAACCTCCACCTACTTATATCTCCCCACTCAACCCAAATTGCCAAGCCACCCAATACGAGCAGATGACACACAAACAATATGAGGGATTAGCACATCCAACCGAAAGCCAACCATTTATTATGCATGCATCCTCTCAAGAGACAAATCAGTACAGGGAAGTGGAGCGGCAGACTCGAGCCAGAGCTGATGAAAATATGGCAAAAGAAATCCGTAGTTTGAAAGAGGCATTCAAAAGCATTCAGATGAACAAGGGGGAAGAAGGTTTGGAATATGAAAACTTATGCATGCACCCCGACGTTGAATTACCTGTGGGGTACAAGGTGCCCAAATTTGACATGTTCGATGGAAAAGGAAATCCTCGAGCTCATCTAAGGTCATATTGCGATAAATTGATTGGAGTTGGTAAAAATCAAGCAATCATCATGAAGCTATTCATCAGGAGTCTAACCGGCGAGGCGCTGGACTAGTACACATGCCAAGACCCTCGAAAATGGGACAGCTGGAATGCCATGGCGCAAGATTTCATGGATGGATTCAGATTCAACACTGACACTGTCCTGGACAGATTTTATCTTATGAAACTTGAAAAGAAATCCACAGAAACTTTCAGGGAATACGCCTGGGTGGCGGTCGAAGCGGAAGGTCCACCTCCAACGGCAGAGCGAAATGACCACTTTGTTCGTGCAGTCATTGAAAGACGCGACATATTATGAAAGGATGATCAGTGTAATTGGGCGAAGTTTTGCGGAAGTCGTAAGAATGGGCGACTTCGTGGAAGAAGGCATTAAGACAGGCAGAATTACAAACTTGACAGCCCTACAAGCAACTAGCAGGGCAATGCAGTCAGATTCCATAGGAGGTACCTCACAGAGGAGAAGAGATGCATCACCCTCTATCATGGTCATTCAGGAGCATAGGCCAGAACAACATCCAGTGTATCACAGTCCACCGCCTCCTTACTATAACCAAAACACTCAAAATCCACATTATCAGCACTACGCCCCCCCATATCCTGTTTACCATACCCAACCAGCATATCCAAAATACTCACCACAATCACGAACCCGCACACCAAACGGACCCAAACCCCGCATAGATGCCGAAAGAAAACCAACAAAAACCTATACACCTTTAGGCGAACCCATAGCCCAAGTGTATGAGAAGCTGAAAGCCGCAGGAATACTCCACCCAATTCCCAGAAATACCCCCAGGCCTACCTCCCGAGGGCACGATAAAACTAAACATTGTGCATACCACTCCGGTGCAGAGGGACACGACACCGAAAATTGCTATACCCTCAAAGACAAAATCGAGGAATTGATCAAAGATGGAGTCATCCAACTTAAAGAAGTTCCCCCCAATATAAACAACAACCACTTACTGCACACGATGATGCCTATGAATACATGATTGTTGAACAAAACAGTTTGGAAGCGGATCCGTTGAATCATCAATCAATCTCCAAAGGAAGAGAATGCTCATTGGCTAGAGCACATCATACTGAATCAGTCATTCATCAAAACATGCACTTCGCAGAAATCAAAAGAAGAAGATACAAAAACTGCGTGGAAGGGCTCTAAAGTCTTCTCGTTGCTGAAAAGGAAACATAAATACAAATGTGATCTGGTATGATCCCGCTGAAGACCCCACCCTCTAAGACACAAAGCAAGAAGAAGTGGACTCATGCCCCTGCTTTGGCCCGCCGAGTCCTAAAATAGTTAGTTTAATATATTTTGCCCTTCATATGTAATAAATTGGAACTACGTTCGACCTGATTCCTCATGGATACGTAGCGCCACATCGCCGGTCCCACCTTTAGAAAAATCTCAATTTCTCTTACACCATCGAACTACGTGTGACTGATTCCTCAAGTGATACGTAGCGCCACATCGGCCTGGCCCCACCTTTAGAATTTTACCCAATATTCGCTTGTAATGAACTACGCCATGACACGATTCCTCGCTGGGATACGTGGCGCTTAAATCGCCGGCCACACCATTAGGAAACTTTCCTTCGCTCAAAATAACAAGAATGCACATAACATACAAGCAACTCCATCGAGACCCCAGCCGAACACCCTTTTCAAATCGGGACAAGGTAGGAAACAGTGCAGGGGTTATGAGTCCCAAACAAGGCAGACGTCCGACATCAAGAGTCAAAACTACAAAGTCAACGCGAATCAACCGCCCCCCCCCCTCAAACTCACAAATTTTTCTTTGAGCGCAGGTCCTTCATATTAGCAGAAGGTACAACAAAGTTCTTCATACTAGCAGAAGCAGAAAATACAACAAAATTCTTGAAGCAGGCATGCATGACATCAACAATCGAGTTCAAATCCCGAACAAATTATAGCGCGTCACTGCCTAGAGTCAAATTGCAACTCATGCAAAGGCACAAACGCACAACAAAGACATCATGGCAATCCACATGGTTCACAAATGCATCACAACAAAGACATCATGGCAATTCGTCAGCGGCAGCATCCAGCATGTCCGCCCAAGGACAACATCTCAGCATTCATAACACCCCACATATCATACAGGGAAGACATCCTTATTCACATAATTGCATTTCTCATATATTTATCATCTTGTTTTACCAGTTATACACTAATTTTTTCTCAAGCTTAGCTTGCAGGAACATTTATTATACAGGAGCATCAGCAACACGTCCGAAAACGACGCTAAGTCCGAAAATGACACCACGTCCGAAAACGACGTCGAGTCCGAAAACGACTCCGAGTCCGAAAACGACTCCGCGTCCGAAAACGACGCCACGTCCGAAAACGACGCCACGTCCGAAAATGACGCCAAGTCCGAAAACGACGCCACGTCCGAAAACGACGCCCAGTCCAAAAACGACGCCCAAGAAAATGACTCAGTCCAAACGACTCAGTCCAAACGACGCTAAGTCCGAAAACGACACCACGTCCAAAAACGACGTCAAGTCCAAAAACGACGTCGAGTCCGAAAACGACTCCGAGTCCGAAAACGACTCCGCGTCCGAAAACGACGCTAAGTCCGAAAACGACACCACGTCCAAAAACGACGTCGAGTCCGAAATGACGCCGGTCCAAACGACTCAGTCCGAAAACGTCGCCACGTCCAAAACGACGCTAAGTCCAAACAACACCACGCCCAAAACGACGCCGGTCCGAAACGACTCAGTCCGAAAACGACTCCGCGTCGGAAAACGACGCCACGTCCGAAAACGACGCTAAGTCCGAAAACGACACCACGTCCAAAAACGACGTCGAGTCCGAAAACGTCACCCAATCCGAAAAAGACACACCGTGCGTAAACGACGCCACGTCCGAAAACGACGCCACGCCCAAAACGACGCTAAGTCCGAAACGACACCACGCCCAAAACGACGCCGAGTCCAAAACGACTCGAATCGGAAACGACTCTGCCCAAAACGACGCCACGTCCGAAAACGACGCTAAGTCCGAAAACGACGCCACGTCCGAAAACGACGCCACGTCCGAAAACGACGCCACGTCCGAAAACGACGTCGAGTCCGAAAATGACTCCGAGTCCGAAAACGACTCCGCGTCCGAAAACGACGCCACGTCCGAAAACGACGCCCCGTCCGAAAACAACGACGAGTCCGAAAACGACTCCGAGTCCGAAAACGACTCCACGTCCGAAAACGACGACAAGTCTGAAAACGACGACAAGTCCGAAAACGACGACAAGTCCGAAAACGACGCCATCATCAACATATCACATCTACGCAGGGACGATTTTCTCTGTTCTCAAAATTGCATTTTTCTCATTTTATGCTTTATTATTATTCTGTCTTAGCAGTTATGCACTAACTCTTTCTTGAGCTTTAGTCTACAGGGGCAGCAGCAACAAATCCAAAGGCAACGACGTCATCAACACAACAAATCCAAAGGCAACGACGTCATCAACACAACAAGTCCAAAAACAGCGACAAGTCCGAAAACGACGCCAATAGCAACATTCCAACACAACAGATTCGCTCACAAAGTCAAACTGCAACAAGTCTACATCAAATACATCTTGCAAAAACCACAGGCTACATCATTTACACTTTAATTCATCTAGTTTTGATTACGCGTGAATTACGACACAACTCCATATATAGAACAATTTTTATCTATGCCCTAGGAGGCGTCATTTGCATCTCGTCCATACAACGACGAACATTTGCATTTCGTCTATACAACGACGACAACGCCCATACAAGGCGTCATTTTGCATTTCGTCTATACAACGACGAACATTTGCATTTTTCGTCCATACAAGACGATTCCGCCCATACAAGGCGTCATCTACATCTCGCCTATACAAGACGGCGTATCATCACACCATTTCATTTGACTACAACCACAAAACAAAATTCACATTCTTACATTGTTTTATTTTGACAGTTATGCACTAATGCTTCTATCTTAGCTTCAATCTACAGGAACTGCAAAAGATGGAGCACAACGTGGATTTTCTCTTACAGCGAACCGGGGCAATTTGTTGGGGGGCCAACCTTCCCAACGAATGGCAGAAGCGGCCTCAAGCGTCGGTCCAACTCGTTCCACATCACCATAAAACCCAGCATCATAAGTCGATAGCAGTACACCCCAGGTTCAAGCCAGTTACTTCTTTTTTTATTTTTAGCACCATAGCCCAGTGTCATCATAACTCGACACTGGGACAAATTTTGAGTCCGCGTTAGCCCGCTCGTGTTTTGACCATGGTAGCCCAAAGGTCGCCATAACTCGACATCGACAATTTTGAGTCCGTTAGCCCGCCGTGTTTGACCATGGTAGCCCAAAGGTCGCCATAACTCGACACCGACAATTTTAAAATTTTTGCGTCACCGCTTAATTGCCCAAACCTTTCAATTCTGAGGATCGAGACAAAATTGGCTATGAGTCAACGTCTTTGTCCGAAGATTCTTCCATCATCTCCATACAAAGAGGGACAACTGTTGACACCCAATTTTGACCCTCCCGTCCAGTCATTAACTATAGAGTCACACTAATTTTCAACAATAATTTTAATAATTTTAAAATAATAAAATGCAACAATAATACATTAACACATGCATAAATAAACAATTTAATAATAGCGCCGCATTCCAAAATATTAAGCATTAATTAAATAGCACGCCCGTCTTTATTTTTTGCAATAATTTTAAAACTCAAGCTTAGATTAATAAAGCACCTAGATAATTTAAGCACAATTTATTAATCTAATTTACTACTAATTAGCTAATTAAAACACAACATTAAAACTCTACCTAAATTAAATTCTACCCAAAATAAATTTATACCTAATTAAAACTAATGACCCACTTAAATTAAACCTTTAAAAAACGCAGCCCACTTCCCTAATTAAAAACTAACCTAACACTTTCTACCCAACCCGACGCAGCCCAGGCCCCTTGCCTCTTCAAATTTCAACACCGCGCCCACACCTTACTTCCGACCCTACCACGCCCCAACCTTTTGTTTTCTCTCAAGCCCACAGCCTTCCCCATCGTCCACAACAGAACACAAACGCAGCCTGCGAAACGCAACCCTAGAAAACTTCACCCGTCGCCGCCCGGATTTCTCGCCGGAGAATCCGGGATTTCCATTTACCCACGCACATCCAGCCAGATTTTCTTACCTTACTTGTTCAAATCGCACCAAATCTCACCCAAATCGCACCCCGAATCGCGGCTAAGAATATACCCAAATCTTCCCTAAATCAGCACCAATCTCGTCCAAAGCCAGCCCGATTATCCACCTAATGGGGAACCCAAACCATGGCTATATAAGCACATGCAAAGGCAGGATACAGGGCATCGATGGAAGGCATCAGTCGAACACAAAGCAGGGATGGAAGGCATCAGTCGAACACAAAGCAGGGATTGAAGGCATCAGTCGAACACAGAAGAGGCAACAGTCGAACATAGAAGAGAGTAGGGCAGGGCTCAGAGGAGTCCAACAGCAACAGAGGAAGAGCACAGTAGAGCTTATTCGAAGAGCACAATACGACATAGCGCAGTGAGGAAAACATCAGGGGGTTAGGGACCCAGCACCCAGATTAATTAGCGCCACAAGAACAGAGATTTCGAAACCTTTTCTTTCAAATATCAGTCAGAAATCAGCAACCAAACTTCGCCCTTTCATTCGTATCGAAAAACTGAAACCCGAGTGGACCGACGACTTGACACGCTGTCCCGGTTCGCTGTCCGGAGAAGGTAAAACCGAATTCCTCTCGTCTCCTCTTTCTACGCATTTCGTATGTTTGTGTGTTTTATGTGTTTTATTTATCGTTAATATTTTTAAGTATGTTTAATTTAGGTCAAGTGATCTTAGGTTTGTTTCTGTAATTCCGACTGTTTAAGTAAGTTAAGAATTTCTTTGGTTATGTATATGTTTGCTCATATGAAAAAAATACTCTGTAGTAAATGATCGTTTTTAGTCGGGTCGATTAATACTATATGTCGCACTAATATGTTATCTGATTCGATGTTAATATGAATAATAAGAGATTAATGCATACTTGGGAAGAGTTTGGTTTGAGCCAATGCTATTATGATACTTAGTTGATTATTAGTATCTAGGGGTATGGCATTCAGATTTAGATTTAGCCCCATACGATATGTATAAGGGAGGTTTGAAATGGAAATGGCTAGTAAGATAACTTTTTCTCACTTTAAAACCACGATTTGAGATCGGTGAAGTTTGAATGTATAATTCTTTACCGGTTGTATTCCATACTCAGTGATGATATAGTCCTTAGTCTGTTAAGGAGAGGTGACTTATTTGTTTCATGATAAGATTGTTGTGTTGTCTGAATTGGTCATATGCTTTGCTTTGTCTTGCCTTAATATAGAAAGGGATCTATGATGACATTATATTGTTCCATTCTATATCTATCAAGAGTTTTGGACCATATCCGTGTTATTTTCCCCTCAATTTGATGTATGATTTGTCTATTCAAAGATCATTACGCCTAATGGTGTAATACGAATGCAACTGGGGTGTTAGATTGGTTCGGCTAAGTAGTCATATGTTTGTCCCCTTGTCAAACTCATAATATCACTTTATTTGACTGAAACAGAAAATGTCACCATGAAAATCTTCCTAATCCTTTGGTGTTGTCAAAGCCCCTCTTAACAGAATTCATAGGCATTTTTCTTGATGTATTTTCCTGTTATCATTTCAGCCTCCTTTGTATAACTTACACTATGCTGTTAATTTTCAGACACCATTTTACCCATTATACTCAAAACTAATTCTTTTATGTATTAAAGATCCAGACTATAGTAAAATTACTTGCTTGAACTTCTCAGATTGTTATTCATGCTTAGACCCTTTAGGTATAGTTTTGGCAGCTCCTTTTCATGACCTCAAAATATCAACGCTTCCTATCTTGTTTAAGTTATTTAACTAGTTCAACTATAATATCTAGTTGACTGTTGCCATTTGTTTAGTGCTTGTTCTCTGTTAAAACAGTAAGCTCGATAACCATTTCGCATACAGTCCTGAAATGTGTACATGTCTAGATATAGTTAAAAGTGATGTGTCTGACTTAAGAAGATCTACATAGGTGAAATGGTATTCCTTAAGTGTTCTCCTTATCCAGTCCATATGAGCAGCTTCAGCGATACCAATTCGGGTCCATACGATTTGGTGCAGCCTAAAATATAGATATAAATGATCTCCCATGCATTACCAAGGAATATATTGTAGCCATTGATTGTATTCGCCCGCCAGATTCTCGTTATTTATAAATTAAATTGACTTACACGTGTCAATGTTTATTTATTGTTGGTTGATTTTGGAACCCTTACTAATCCTTATCTTTTCTTTATTTACATGAAATGCACCGGAGCAACAAGGAGTCTCACGGCGAGACTCATCATGGCAAATTAACACCCGCATCTATGTGCATTTCTCTATCCACATCGGAATTCCAAAACTACCGGCGAAAAGACATCGTCATCCTTCGAGTCATCTTCTTTTATTTATTTTCCTACCCCACCCCCATTCATTTATTTATTGTAAATTATTTGTCTAACGCTACATTAATTAATAGAATAATTAGAATATCTAAACCCTGAACCTTTAGATTAGAAAGCTATTCTCTTTAGGTTAATTACTTTAAACTCACTACATATTGCTTAAGTCATACTAAGCCATTAAATTTTATTTATCCTCTTAACTATTCGCCGCTAGCATTTTATTACTAGATTTCCAACCCATTTTGTTATAGACTCTCATTAACACTTACATAAAAGCCCTATTTCATTTACTAAAAACCTCCTAAACATTTGACATACTATGATATGCTAATAAAAGTATAAATCATCTTTGCGCATATAATAATATAGGTTTTAATTAGAACTAGCTTTATATATTTTAATCTCACATTTTATGTTAACAAGAAGACTTCCTATATTTTTACTTAAATACTTTTCAAAAATGCATTGCTTTCTTGACGTAAATAATTAACCCTAGGTTTGGCAGGACAACCGCAAGTTAGCGGATCTTAGAGGGTGCCTAACCCCTTCCCTCTAGATTAATAAAGAACCCTTACCCAGAATCTCACTAAGTTTAGCAGACCATCATTAAATGGAGTTAATGTTTACTTTAAACTAGTTAACATTCAGGTGTCCTAATTCAGCCAAAATAATTAGGTGGCGACTCCCTAGCAACCCTTTAGCATTTTTAATATTTTAAACACTTCTTTAACACTTTAGTATTCTTTTAACATTTAACACTTTTATTTGCTTTCTAACACCTTTTTATTCAAGCAGGGTTCGCTAGAATTCCGTTTTCGACTCCGGTTTAAAATGGGGTGTTATAGTTGTTACTGATCTTTTTTCCATTATTTGCAACATGGTCTCTTTATTATTGTATTTCCTTTTCAAACATACTTTGAAATTCGTTATGTTTTCATGTGAAATCGGTTCTAAGCAGAAAGTCAGTTCACTACTACATTTCTGACCTAATGCGACGGCTTAGGTAGGTCTAATGCAACGTGCATTGTAGTACCGTCGCATTAAATGTGGCTAATGCGACGGGTTCAAGTTATAATTTGTGGATGTTGCATTAGATAGGCTAATGCAACGGCTCATATCATCTAATGAAACGCCCGAACATGACCGTCGCATTAGCCTATCTAATGTGACGGCTCATTTGTCTAAGGCTAATGTGACAGCTCATTTAAAGGATAATGCAACGCCTTAAGAGGCTAATGCGACGGGCAACGGTTTAAAATCTTAAATCATTGTTTTATATTTTCATTTAGCCGCGCTCAGTACCCTCCACTTCTAAACCCTCCGAAATGTTTTGCCTTCCCCCACCGCTAGCCGTCGCACCCCCTTCCCCCACTGTCGTCGTCGCACCCCCTTCCCCCACTGCTTATCGTCGTTGTCATCCCCTTCCCCCACTGCTCGTCGTCACCCTTTTCCACTCGTCGCATCCACTTCGTCAAACTGCTCTTCCCTCTTCTCCAAGGTTAGATTACGTTTTACCGTCGTTTTACCTTCCCCTTTCATGTTTTATCGTTGTTACTTCAAGGTTAGATTATTGTATGTGTATAGATTTGCTCAGATTTTACCATCGTTGTTTCGTCGATTATAATTCCTACACTTACTATTAGACTGTAAGTCTTGGTGGTTGTATTCTTGCTATCTTAGTAGTACTTTAATCTTAAATTGTTTCACAATAAAAATATTGTCTCAAAAACTGTCTTATCTTGCTTTAAAAAGGGCATATTTTTCAATTGCTATGGTATTAAGTCAATTCGCCAAAGCTTTTTCTAAGTCTTATTTCACTTTGGTTGTTATAGTGTTTGGCTTGTTGTTCTTTTCTTTGTGTTTCAGACATTTATATCTTATTAGTATTTTGCACATTTACTAGAAACATGTGAGTAAAAAGATAGTGTCTTTCTTGAGAATAATTGCTATGCGAAATCTGCAGACGGTGAAAAAAGATAGTGTCTTTCTTTTGTGGAGTAATTGTTATTTCAGGTGAAATGGCTTGTTTGCATTGTCTTGGGGAGTAATTTGCATCTTAAAGATGCATCCTTTCTGAAATTGGTTCTGAAGCAGAACGTGTGCGCCTATTTTAATGCTTTATTATTAGACGTAAATTTGATCATTTCTTTTTGCTTACATATAAAAAAAGTATCATCTTTCTGCTCAAAAGGAACTTTGGTAATGTATAACCAGTGTTATTGGGAGTTCTACTTATATTTGCTCAAACTTCAAGTACTGAAACCGTAGAATGTCCTCAATTTCATATTCTACAATTAGAAGGTGTATGTTCTAGCTTGAACTAACCGTGCAAACACTCGAGTAATCTCTTCCAAATCAAGTCGGGCTACCATCAAAGTCTACTCTTTTTTAGCTTAGTCTTAAAGAAATCTCTTTCTTTTGTCCTAAAATGCATAGTTTAGCAGCATAAATTATTTTGTTGAAAAAAACTGGTCACTGCTATATCCGCTGAATTTCAAGTTGTCTCAATGTTTTGGGAGGATTCTATGATGATGGGTGTCCATTCACCACTCCATTCTCGAATATACCGTGAATGTAGTTCTGTTAACTTCTTTTGTTACCGTAGTGTAGCAATGACAAGTTTTTCTAATGGGAGTATTTGCTCCAATGATCATCCCATAATTTTCACTTGTTTCTCTTTCATACCTTAAAACTGGCTGCTTTATGAAGATCCCATCCTTTCATAATGCCCTTTCAGAAGTACCAGCTTAGGCACCATTAGTCCATCCCATTTTTAAGTGCCAACACCACTGATCCATCTTCCATTATATACTTCATATTTACTTAGTGTTACTATCTGTCTTCATGTATTTTATATCTCCAAACCAATTTACCTAGAAGATATATCTCAAAGTCAACTAGAGTACCTGACATGTTGAAAGAAAATAGGAGCAGGGAATCTGCCCATTAACTTTGATAACTTCTGTTTAGTTAGGTGCATCCTTTTGCTCATATTAGAAGCCCGTGCTAATCCATTCACTTATCTTACTGTTTGTTTTTTCTTTTAGTGTCTGGGTGTGGAAAGGTCAAGGATCAAGAAAATGAAATCATGGACAAAATGATGAAATTTTTGTCTAATTTGAACAAGTAACTCATATTAGTGTTGCTCTTGGTGTATTTCTTTTCTTCATGTTTGATGAATGTAAAGCGTTGCTTACTTTGAATGTATCAAAAGTGATGTTCAAGCTGTTGTTGTTGTATTTCCTGTTGAATATTTGTTCGCTCGTGTCTGTTGTGTAACACACAAAAAATCTTAACTGCTGATGCTCCTTCTGGTTTCAAGCAGTGTGTTCTATCGTTTCTGGTCGGTCAATTTTATGGGAAATAATTGGTTGTTGCTGTGGCAACACCTAATCAGAAAACATTACATGATGATGCAGAAGATATTGGGCTTTGTTTGGCTGAACCAACTACTTGTCGGATTGGAACTCATGTTATGGAAAGTATAGATCCAGTCTTAATGAGATTGATTTCGTAGTTCCTATTTGTAAAGTCTAATATTGTAACGTCGCACTTTTTATGTCAATGATAATCATTTTTTTGTTATTATCTTTCTCTTTTTATTATTAATTTTGTCATTTATTTTGTAATTTTTATTATTTATTTTGTCATTTTAGTAAGACAAACCAGTTGCATATCTAATGCGACGGTTGTCCAGGGTCGTCGCATTAGGCCTTTTTGTAAAGGGTCGTCGCATTAGGGCCTTTCTGGTCGTCGCATTAGGTGGAAGGAGTCGTTGCATTAGATATGAATCTAATGCAACGTCTAAATACAGTCGTCGCATTAGCTGCATATCTAATGCAACGACTTCACACCGCCGATTAGTTCTTTCCGCCGCCAGATTAGACCTAATGCAACGCCAGGAGATGCCACGTCACCTAGCCGTTGCATTAGGTTTAATGCAACGGCCATAAGGGCCTAATGCGACGAGTTTGGGGCGTCGCATTAGCCTAGAAATGTAGTAGTGGTTAGAGATTTGTATTTTAGAGTTTGAAGACAAGTGAGTTGTATCTGATCCGGAAAATTATGTGACGAGACCGGTTTCATATGAGAAAAAATAGAAAAGTAAACAGATAAAATAAATAAATAAACAAACTGAGATTCAGAATAAGTAATGGAAATAATAGACAAGAGACTTGTTTCGTATATTGCTTTGAGAGAGATAATGTTAAGATTACAAAAGTGAGCTAGAAGATTCAGAATGTGGTTCCTTACTTTCTAAGAATTGCATATATAAGCTGAAACTAAACTATTCTACTCCTAAAAGTTGTGATGACGTGACCATGCTAGCGTCATCATGTCCACGTCGCCGCGGCACTCTGATCTAGGTAAGCGGATGTGACAAGAGTTGGTGAGAGTGAGGGACAGTTGTAGAATATCCCCGAGTCATCTGGGTTTCCGATTATGTTGATTCTTCCGGAGGCATTTTTCACCCAATTACACTTTACTTGATCCGAGGATCTATAAAAACAACGTTCCTACCTGGTAGAGTAAGGTATGCGTACACATCTCGCTCACCAGACCTCACCTATAAGATTACACTGAATATGTTATTGATAGACTTACTAATCATATGAAAATAACTAATTAATCATTTGAAGTCGACCACAATAATATACATTTGTTTTCATATCTTCAAATCGCCGAATATATCAATAGTAATTGTTCTATAACAATAAAATACGTAAATAAATATAAATAAGTTGATTGCTTAGTTATTTAAATAACATTTCTCACATGGAAGCACGTATAGCTCACCTTCTCGAAGAAATTGCACAGTTTTCTCTTCAAATGGGCTATTCTTTAGTTTTTGGCCCTTCAAATGGGTTGATTTTAAATTATTGTCCTACATCGAATTTATGCACCAAATTCTTTAAGGGGTCCGACGTAATTTGTAAATTTATACGATGCGGAAAAATCATTTACCTTAAGGAGCAAAATTAAAGACCGGCACAAATAGTGGGAAAATGCAAATGACCCTCTCTGCTAGCGAAGCAACGACAACAATAAGCTTTCTTTCTCCGACTATACACGCTAATACATGTTTAAGTGTTATGACTTATGATTGTGCAATATTATACCTTGTTAGATATCTTAACAATTGCACGATACCTTGTTAGATACCTTGTTAAGATATCTTATCATTAGATATCTTAACAATTGCACATCAAGTTAAAATAATTTAATTTTAGAGGAGATTAATAAACTATTTTCCCAACCTTATCATTTAACTTCATTATATTTAGTATATTATGCTAACTAATTCCAAAAGAAAGAAGATAATCAAATAACTTTGGATAATTGATCACAATTCAGTATTTTCTCCTTTTAACTTTTATTTTATAACTCAAGCACATCTTTAATAATATTTGTGATTTTTAAGAAAATTGTATGCTCACTAACATGAAGTACATATATAAAATGCGTGCTTAAAAACTACTTCCTCCCTCTTGAATTATTTGTCGTGGTTATTAAAAATAGTTGTCTCAAATTATTTATTGTTTTAAAATTTCAATACACAATTAATTTATTTTTTTTCATATTATCTTTTGTCATTAAAGAAAATAACTAATAAATAGAGTAAACATTTAATGAATAGAGATTATAACTTATACATAAATAAAGGTAAAAGTGATCAAATACCCCTCTTAATTAATATTTCTTAAGGGCGTGTAAAACAAAAAAAATGATAATAAATGAGACAGAGGGAGTAGTAGATTTATATGTCAATAACAATATTATAAACTTTTATTATTATTTATGTAGATTTAAACCTTTTTATTAGGTATGACGATGATGGGTTGAGCTTTACTGAAAAACTTGAGTATTGATACAACCAATCCCAACTTGTTTGATATTAAAGGTAATTGTTAGATTATGAGTGAAAGAAATAATTCTTTGATTATTCTTATTAATAAAAGGGGTATATATACAAGTTAAATATAAAAAAAAAAAAATCCTATTCTACATCAAAAACCTTATTCTATTTGGAGAATAATATACAATATATACCATATATACTAATTCTAATATATATAATACCAGGTTGTTATAGCTTAGGTGGGCAAACCACCCGTGATGGGTTGTTGGGCTTCAGTCCGAGATGATATACATTCTATATACACATGTATATTGTGTATATAGGATGTATATTTAACACACACCCGCAATCATAGCGGACGGCTTTCGTACGCTGAAACTGTCTCTAAAATCTTCAAAAAGGACCGAGGGAAGACCCTTTGTAAAGATGTCTGTGATTTGATATCTGGAAGGGACATGACAGACGCGTACATGTCCACAAGCTATCTTTTCGTGAACAAAATGAATGTCCATCTCAATATGTTTAATGCGCTGGTGCTGAACCGAATTCCCAGAAAGGTAGATGACACTAACATTATCACAATAAACCAATGTAGCTTTCTCAATAGGACAATGAAGCTCTAATAGAAGATTACGTAACCAACATGACTCATAGACCACATTGGCTACCCCTCAATACGCGGCCTCTGCACTAGAACGGGACAACATTGTCTGACGTTTGACAGACCACGAGACTAAGTTATTACCAAAAAACATACAATAGTCAGACGTAGACCGTATGGTGTCAGAACAGTCACCCCAATCAACATCTGTATATGAAACAAGTATAGACGTCGACGAAGGATATAAATGTAAGTCATAATCAAGTGTCCATTGGATGTACCTAATAATGTGTTAAAGCGCATTCATGTGCTCAATCTTGGGATCATGCATAAACAAACACACATGTTGTACGACATATGTAGTATCAGACGCGTGAACGTAAGATACTGAAGGACCCCTGCCAGACTGCGATAGCGGGTCAGATCCTCATATGGGGCGCCACCCGCAGCACCCAACTTGGGTTTAGTATCAACTGGAGTAAAAGTGGACTTACAGGATGACATCTCAGCCCTCTCAATGATCTCAGCTGCATACTTCCTCTGAGATAAAACAATCCACATGCATGACGAGTGACAGCAATCCCCAAAAAATAACTCAAGGGTCCCAAGTCTTTCATGGCAAACTCAGAACTGAGCATTGTCATGATAGACCGACGTAATGCATCAGATGAAGCAGCCAAGAAAATATCATCCACATATAAGAGTATATAAGCCAATGATGAACCACGACGATATATGAATAACGAATTATCAGACCTACTGTGAGAGAACTCAATAGTCGACACAAAGTCTGCAAACCTCTTATACCATGCCCATGGTGACTATTTAAGCCCATATAAGGACTTCTTCAACAAACAGACATGATGCGGATATTTGGGATCCCTAAACCCCAAGGGTTGATGCATATAAACTGTCTCCTTGAGATCACCATATAAGAAAGTATTTTTCACATCCAACTGATGAATGGGTCATACTTCCGATAGAGCTGCCGAGCATCATGGATGATAGTTGGCTTGATCACGGACTAAATGTCTCACCACAATCAACACCAACTCACCGAGTCTTACCAACACCTACAAGACGAGCCTTGTGCCTCGCAAAAGAACTGTCAGAATTATCCTTATGAGCAAAAATCCACATAGACCGAATAATATTAACACCGGATGGACGGATACCAACTCCCACATCTTATTCCTCTGCAGAAAATCTGTAAATTCTCTGGATGTAGGACATGCACAATTTGGTGGTGGCACAATGGCTTGGAATTCCACCCACAAATTCTTTAGTTTGGTGTAATAATCTGCAATACTAGCATTTCCTTGTGATAAGGTAGCAATTTCTCTATGTAAATTGTAGGTTCTTGATTCATCCACTTTTTCAAACCTTTCCTTTAGATCTTCCCATACCTCATATGTTGTTTCAGCATATAGAACCCCACACAACAAGTTACTAGAAACAGCATTCATTAGCCATGCCTGCACCACTGCATTAACCCTATCCCACTGATCCCACCATTCTATACCAAATTGATTCTTTGTACAATTTCCATTCACAAACCCTAGTTTGTTCCTTCCTAACAGAGCGATTTTCATAGATTTGCTCCAAACAGTGTAATTTTCAGAGCTCACTAGTTGGAAGGATATTAAAGAGACGCCACTGACATCTGAGGCTTGCAAGAATAGGGGATGGTTATGGTCAAATACAATGATGGGTGAGGTTTTAGAGGTTTTAGAGGATTGGGGAAGATCTGTAGTGGAACCAGGTGTTCCTTCGAGTAAGTCGGTGGGTGGATCTGATCCCATTTTATTTGATAAAGGTCAACAATCAGAAGAAAATTAGAAGTGACAATCTTTATCAAGATCTCAACAGATCTTTATCCAGATCTAGATGGTTTCTTTTTTGGGAATATACAGTATCAACAGATTTCTATCAAGATCTCAACGAATCTTTATCTATATACAGGTGTTCCTTCGAATATAGAACCAATATACAATATTAACATACTCGACTTCACAGAAGTCTGCAAACCTCTTATACCATGCCCATGGTGACTATTTAAGCCCATATAAGGACTTCTTCAACAAACAGACATGATGCGGATATTTGGGATCCCTAAACCCCAAGGGTTGATGCATATAAACTGTCTCCTTGAGATCACCATATAAGAAAGTATTTTTCACATCCAACTAATGAATGGGTCATACTTCCGATAGAGCCAAGCTGAGCACTGTGCGGATGATAGTTGGCTTGATCACCGGACTAAATGTCTCACCACAATCAACACCAACCTGCTGAGTCTTACCAACACCTACAAGACGAGCCTTGTGCCTCGCAAAAGAACTGTCAGAATTATCCTTATGAGCAAAAATCCACATAGACCGAATAATATTAACACCGGATGGACGGATACCAACTCCCACATCTTATTATCAATAAGAGCATTATATTTATCGGTCATGGCAATCTTTCAATTTGGGTCATTTAAAGTAGACACATGATTACGAGGTAATGGTGATTTAAGAACATTATAATTTAAATTAAAATGTCTTTTTGATTTAAAAAATACCCTGTTGACCTCGGGTGACAGGTCCATGACTCGGGGTTTAATTGGATGAATTTTGGGAATTTTCGGGAGACGTGACGGCCGTGACAGAAAGCGTCACTGCCCAACTCGAAATCGCTGACACGAGAATCGACCGCCCAAAGATTATCGGATCGCCCAAGCTCGGAAGTTGGCCCAGTGATGGTACTGAAGGTATTGGACTGAGACAATGGCGTGGGACCAATGGGTAGTGGGCCCGCTGGAGAATTTTGTTTGCGGGACATGTACGAAAAATGGTGAATAATATATGGATATGTATCATCATGCAAAAAATTATATGAACTAGGAACAATACTATTTACCTTAGCAAACGGAAATTGGGCCTCATCAAATATTACATGACGACTAATAATGATTCGATTAGACAATAAATCAAAACATTTATAACCACGATGATATGACGGATAACCCAAAAACACACAAGGGGTAGAACGGGCCTGAAATTTGTTAATTGTGGTGGACGGGAAAAGTGGATAACACAAGCACCCAAAGACCCTAGGATGTAAATACGAATGAGTCTTATTATATAAAATTTGAAGAGGGGACGAATATGTCAAACCTTTGAAAGAAAGAATGTTAAGAATATTTGTAGTAATTTGTATAGCATGATGCCAAAAAGACGGGGGGGGGGGGGGGAGGGGGAGGCATGAATTAATAAAGTTCGGACAATATTATTAATGGTACGAATTTTGCGTTCTACTTTCCCATTTTGTGAAGACGTATGAGGACAAGAAAAATGAAAATTGATCTCATTATTAGCACAAAATTCCCGAAACACCCCATTGTCATATTCTTTTACATTATCACATTGAATATTTTTTATCTCTCGTTCGAACTGAGTCCTAATGAATGCTTTAAATTTTAAGATGGAAAAAACTTCAGATTTTTTCGCTATTGGAAACGTCCATATAAACTTAGAATAATCATCCAAAAATAGAACGTAATACCGATGACCCAAAGAACTAAGAACAGGAGACGTCCATAAATCATTGTGAATAATATCAAATGACATTAAAGTATGAGAATTAGAATCTACAAATGGCAACTTAACAATTTTTCCTAAAGAATAAGATTGACAATTCATAGTACTATGTGTACCCTTACAAGAAATAAGATTATTTTTATCTAAGACAGACAAAATAGACAATCCTGGATGACCTAGACGAGCATGCCACAAGGAAGGAGCAAGAGCTGCAAAAGTTGAAGGCATGACTTGACTCGAGAAACGAGACTTGGTGTGATTGAATTCCCCTACTATCACACCTCATGTGAGGGTTCCCCGTCTTGAAATCCTTCACAGAAAACCCAAATGGATCAAAATTAACAGAAATCCAATTATCAGTTGTGAATTTACGGACATACACCAAATTTTTAATCAATTTTGGGGCATGAAGGGTATTTTTCAAGATAAAAGGTGGATGAGGGAGAGACAAAGTTTTATGACCATAACCACGAATTGGAACTGAATTACCCTTACCAACAATTATACCACGATTACTGCTCAAATTGGAATAAGATGAGAGAGTACATTAGTCGGATGTCATGTGGGTAGTGGCGCCGGTGTTCATGTACCAATTCGGGTCTGGTTGAGTCAGTCCAAGTGTATGCATCACGACTTCAATGTCGGTTTGAGTCGGTATGGGGCCCACAACCGAGAATGCATGTGTGGGTCGTGGTCCCAACACCCCACCCTGCTGCCCCGAACCACTAGACTGAAATCTGGAAGCTGGGCCACTGTTGTTGGGCCGAAAATTAGGTTGGGTTGCCCACTGTTCGCTATACCGTAGCCATATGGGTTGTTGGGCCAAGGCCCACTGCTGCTGGGTAGGGGGGCCCACTATTTTGGCCACCGTTCCCGTTCCCGTTGTCGGAACCGCCGCATTTTCCCCCACGATTTTTCCTATTGTTTTTACGATTATTTTTGCCGCCACCATGAGTATGGTTTTGGCCTGAATTATCATCGAAACTTGGAGAATTTGTGGAGGACGTCATCATAACGATGAGGCTATTATCGGTAGCCGCCTTCATAGCTAAACCGGCTTCTTTCAAAGTAAGCAGGAAGCGGGCTTGATAGAATTCCGGTAGAGGGTTACTTTGACGAAGGATCGAAGCAACACCGTTATAGGCCTCGGACAGGCGTGCAACCATCCGTAGAACAAGACGATTATTGCTAACAGGAGCACCCACATTGCGAAGTTGATCCGCCAGGTCCTTGAGTCGTTTGCAATAAGATGAAACGTTTGGAAAATTCTCCATAGCAATTTGAGAAAATTCCTGTTCAAGGGTGACAATGCGGGAATGACTATTATCCTGGAATATATCACGCAATCTATTCCAAGCGTCCATAGCGGAAGAGTTAGGTTCCATAATCGTCTGTAAGAGGTCAAGTGAGATAGTGGCATAAATCCACTAGAGAACTTTTGTGTCAAGCGTAATCTATAATTTAAGATCGTCCTCTTTGGTGGGCACACCCTCCGTATCAGGAGCCAGATGGATTATGTGGTGGAGAACTTGATGTGTTATTGCATTGCATGAATCTTGAACAACTATGCCCACGTCTCATATTCGACGTTTTCTAGGTCAAGAACAATAGGAAGAACGCTCTTGATGTTAGAAACCGTTAGGGCAGAATGAAACAAGTTCTTATCAGTCATAGTAAATAGAACATGAAATTTTGGAGAATGGATTTGTGTGTGGGTGTCTCGATTTGTGGAAGAAAATCGAGAAGGGAAATTGGTTTGTGTCTCGAGTTTTAGGGGGGAAAATCCGAGAGGGGGGAGGGACTGTTCACGAAAACCGAGAAGAAAGAGGAGCAGAAGCAAGGAAACAATAACCTAGACTTCTGATACCATGAAAGAAATAATCTCTTGATTATTCTTATTAATGAAAGGGGTATATATACAAGTTACATATAGAAAAATCATTTTCCTATTCTACATGTAAAACCCTATGCTATTTGGAGACTAACTATAATTTTGATAATAGTACAGGACTAATTAAGGTATAAGACTAATATACAATATATACCATATATACTAATTCTAATATATATAATACTAGGTTGCTATAGCCGAGGTGGGCTAACCACCCGAGATGGGTTGTTGGGCTTCAGTCCGATATGATATACATTCTATATACACATGTATATTGTGTATATAGGATGTATATTTAACAATGAACTAGTTTTTTTTTATATAGATCTTTATTCCAATTATTTAAGCTCTCTAATGATAAGCCAGGAGCTCCTCTTTTCATCTGGCTTCACTTATCAGCAAATAGCTTAGTAGTCATGCATAGAAAGGTCTTTGCTCAGATAATTATTACTCCCAGTGTCCAAAATACTTGTCACGTTAAGCTTTTCAAGAGTCAAATTATATGAACTTTGACCAATATTTTGAGCTATATATTTTTATCATATATTATAAAAAGAATTGCAACTTATAGTACTTTTCGTATAGTTTTCGAATATCAAAATTTTAATTTTAAAATATTGAATTAAAAAAGAAAAACATGACAAGTATTTTGGGGCGGAGGGAGTACTATATATTTTTCAATGTAGATTTAAAGGACTTCAATATCTTATTTACTCTCAGAAGCTAAGACAGATTAGTGGTCAAGCTGAAAGCCGATGTGTGTATGTTGTGAAAGTGAAAGATCTGCCTCTAACAGGAGATCCCTTACAGTCTAAACTTAACGCTTGCCACCTCTACATACCCAAGTACCACGATTGTTGTAAAAACAGCTAAGAAATTCACCTTCAAGTTGCTCCCAACTATCGATTGACTAATGCTCTGAATCGATGGGTATGACCTTAACCCGTGATCACTCCATCTCTTAGTTACGGGAAGGATTTACTGCAGAAAAAATAGGAGCATTGGAGGGTAACATGCTCACCAGGTTCAAACTATGACGTTGAAATTAAGTCATCTGGAAAGTTATAGAAAAGGAGCCCAGTCTTCATTCGGAAAATTATATTAACCAAACTAAGATGTCAAACATAATTTGTCAAGAAATACGCTTTGTAATTGAAACAGATTATTCGCGGAAAATACTGGGCATACAATGGAAGCACAGAACTGCATTAACTAGAACCGGGTGCAGCAGGAGAAAGAGGTCAAGTAATTAGTAAGTAGCTCGCTCACTCACAGAGGTTCACCTTCAGGAACAACCTGGTCTTTAACCCACATGTAAATAGGAACCAAGACATAGTATGTTGCTGCAATTGCCCCCAGAAGGAACCGCAGCATAAAGACCAATGGATTTATAGGTTTTGTCACATCCTCTGCCTTTGGGCCAAGCTGCAATTATGCATACAACAAGGTATATATAATAAACTGAAGAAACTTATACCACTTTTGACCAATTGTAGAAAGAAAAAGAGTCGAAGAACGTGCCCTGGAAGCCAGTGGGATAAGATGAGATGCAGAAAAAGCCTAATATCCTAACATCCATTCATGATTCACTCCAAAGCTACCAATTAGAACTTGCAATTTGAATATATAGCTATATGTTCAAGGAAAGGTATCATGATGTTAGCTAGAACATCATCCCTCACTCTGAACCCACATCCTATCAAAAGTCTTTACGTACGTGCTTCTGTAGACGTCAGTTAATTGCTACTAATAAATTAACGTTGCCATGTAAACTTTTAAGGCAATCAATTGTGCTTTGGAATATTTAGTGCCTTCATATGTCATGGAAAAAGCACTGATGGTCTTTATCTAGATGTTACAGATTGCTCACACAAGCAATTACCCCCTCTCCCCTCCGCAGAACACAATATAACAACTACTACTACACATCAGTCCCAAACAAATTGGGGTCGGCTATATGAATCCTCATTTCTTAATTTAAGCTCATATCATATCATCATCATAATAAATAAAATAAAAGTGAAAAATACGTTAAAATATATATGTATAATATTAACAATAATAATAATAATAAAAGTTCCATACGAGTCTAAAACCAACCCTGAACTAGTAGCTATCACCTATATGGATCTTTTCCTTCTATTGTGCCCTATCTTTAACTAAGTCTGAATTTATAGCAAGCATTTGCGGTTCTAAGACCACTTCCTCCCATGTAATTTAGGTCTACCCCGTCTCGGGTCAGAAAAATAAAATTCATTCATCCCTGAATAAGTAATTTCATTTTACGGCACTGGTGGAGGAACATGAGATATTACCTGGAGTGGTGAATCGCCAGGTGTAGACTTTACACCAGTCACAGAGCATCCCATGATAAGCCCGTGTCTGCGAACCCCACGATACCATTTTGGGCCAATCCTCTTCAGTTGGACGTCCTTGAATCCTGCCTTCTCAAACCACTCTAAGTATTCTTCCTCCTTAGGGAAGAGCATCCACACATCAGCAAAGAAACGAGACAACCAAAAGGTAGGGTGCACAGGACCAATTAGGCAAGCCTTTCCTCCAGGTTTCAGAACCCTGTACGCCTCTCTGATTCCACGTTGTGGGTCCGGCCAGTACTCAATACTGAGAGTAAAAAGGCAATCAAGAAAATTCATTATGATGAATTCCAGACAATCAATATAGCTTTTTCAATTGAAGAGTGAAAATATCAACTCAAACCAATGAACATTTCTACAGCCATAATATGAACTTTAGTTGTGGAGAATCCAATTATCCATGAATTGTGTACCTCTATACATTGTGTCTCTTAATGTTTCAACAGTTTACATTACAGATATACCATCCAAAACAGGTCATAAGGGGCAGGGAAGCACAAATCATGCTTGAAAATGACCATTACTCCTTTAAATATCATCTACAAATCCTCTTCAAACATTTGGAAAATTAAACATACAAGTGTTCGACTTGAGTCCAAATATGTGGAGAATCAAAATCAGTGGTACTCGCTAAGACTAATGCTACTGCTAACACCATTTGATATAAAGGTGGAACATCCAAAACCCAAAAGGCAATCTACTATTCCCTCCATCACTATTAATGTTGCACACTTTCCTTTTTATTTTGCCTCAAAAAGAATTTATCTTTCTATAATTAGAAACAACTTAACTTTAAAATTCTTATTTTACCCTTAATGAGATGATTTATAGCCACATAGATTTCAAAGGTGTTCCTTTCTTTTCTTAAATTTTGTTTCAAAAGGTGACACATAAATTGGGACGGATGGAATATTACTATAAGCAACTCGAAAGCGCACTATACGTGATAAAGAATGATTCAACAATAAAAATAAAGCTAGAAAAACTAGAAAGGGATGGACATAAACCTTCCAGCGGATACATATCGATCAGCATAATCAGTTTGGAATGGAAGATCCTCAGCATCACCCTCAATGATCTTACATTCTTTCAAAGGCTCTTTTTCCTTAGCCTTAGCAAGCTGATGTGGAGATTGATCAAGAATTGTAACATTCTTAGCATCAACATGTTGAACTATACCCAATGTAGTAAAACCTGTACCACCACCAACATCAACCACAGTTAAATTCCTATCATTAAGATCAGCTGATTCAAGTGCATCATCCCTCATATCTTCAGTCCAATGACCAGGATTAATCACATGATCATACACAATTGATAAGAACTTGTAGAACCAAAAAGCTTCTTGCTTGTGTTGTATGAATCTTGGCTGTGTAGCTGGTCTAGATGTTGAAATACTGCAAATTGGGGGTAGGGTTTTGGTTTTATAAGTGGTTCTTGATAAACCCAATTTGGGGAATTGGTTGTTGTTGAAATTTGAGGCTAACCCGTTTGGGGTAATTTTCTTGTAAAGACTGAAACTTTCAGTTCCAGAGATGAGTAGTGAATTTGCCATACTTATTTGGGCAAATGCAGTCGTCAAGATCGAAGCTTTGGTGGCTAAAGAACCTGTGTTTTGCTATTGATGAGACTATTTTAAGTCATAAATCAAAATTTTAATGGAGTTTGCTGAGATTTACCACTGAGGTTGTCCCATTCAATTGTTGGAATAATAATCTGTATTCGGTTAAATAACGTTTCAACACAATCTGTTAAACACTTAGTAAAACAAATTACACGGTATAAACATTAATTAACAGTAAATTGATCATGAAACAAGAACGAAAATAACTGTTTTGGAAAATAATTCGAGAATGTAATCGAGCCCACTTAGTTCAAAGCCCTAGGAAATTATTCCCCTCACAGTACTCGAGGTTAATGGAATATCGCCTCCTAGGATAGAACGATTATCTTACCAGAATAGCAGTACTCCAAATTCCGGTAGCAGCGAATCACTCAACAGTAAAGAATGAATTTTTCGAAATGTAGAGAAATTCATATTGGAAATCATTGAATGAATTCTTGAAACAAATCAAGAATTTATAGGTTTTGGAGGTACTGATTCTGAATGTTTGCAACCATTCAGAATAGTCACCAAAATTTTGGAGGAAAATTCTAAAAGAAAATGAATTAAACCGGACGGGTCGGTCGCGGGTCTTGGGTCGATCCGTTTGGATTTATTTTAATTAAATATTTAATTAATTAATTAATTAAAGAAAAGTTTGTCCAAAAAGATTATCAATCAATCTTTTGCCAAATCCAAAGCCGAACCGAGCGAGCGACGACGACGGCGCGAGGGGTCCTTGCCCTCTCAACTCTTTTAGCAACTAGAGAATGTGTAATGTAATATATACACTTCTCTTTCCTTCTCTTTTTTCGATGTGGGACAAAAGAGTCTTTTACTCCCTTTAATTTTCATCCCATCATTTTTCATTCACCAATATCAAAACCCAACAATCCCCCACATGAATGGGGAATGGCTATAAGATAAAAGAATGTACGAACGAGTGTGATATACAAGCAAGAATTGACTGCATCTGGATAAGTAGGTTTCCCTTTGAACTTTTCGTAGTGAACTTATATCGGATATACTCGATCAATCGGTAGATTTGATATCTTTGAACCGTCGAACTTTGTTGTATACCTAGACAACATAAGACACACAATCAACCCTCAACCGTTTATGATTCTCACGGTTGTGTTCGTTTCAGCCATGAACACCGCCTGGTCTCATGAGTGCATAGAGAATGGGCCTTTACTGTCATTCCCCTTTAAAGCGGCTTACACTTAACACTCACATAGGTGATTTCTAAACATGTGGTCCTATAGCCATATTATTTGGTCATACATTGTCATATTTAGATAACCATTAAAAAACTTTAATGCTTTATTAACTCATTAACAAGCCATAAAGTTTTATCCTTATTTATGAACATTGTCTTCATCCGAGAATGGGTTGAGTTATTTGACAATGTTGAACCGTCAGTCACAACTTTATTTGATCTCCTTGAACCTAGCTCTTGGGATCTCCAGTCTGCTAGGTAGAGTTACCGTCATGATGACTTGTCCTTGGCCTTAACCCCATTCCCATTGATGATCTACTAACTCCCTCTCTAGATAAGCCTTTTGTAAGCGGATCCGCCACGTTATCTCTTGACTTTACATAATCAATTGTGATAACGCCACTAGAGAGGAGTTGTCTAACGGTATTGTGTCTCCGTCGTATGTGACGAGATTTTCTGTTATACATTACGCTCGCCTCTACCTATTCTTTGCTGATCGTCACATGTATACATATAGGAGCCAAAGGTTTGGGCGAATGGAATATCTTCTAAGAAATTAGGAGCCATTCAAATTTCTTCACCTACTTGTCTAAGCTATAAATTACGATTCCATTGTAGAGCGGGCGCGATGCATGTCTGCTTTGATGATTTCAAGACGGTGCTCCGCCAACAAAGGAAAACATATTCACTCGTGGATTTAACTTCAAACGATCCGGTGATCCATTCAGATCACTATATCCCTCAAGTATTGCGGGATATTTATTATAATGCAGCATAGTTTTTGGTGTGTTGTAAATATCTCAAGACTCGTTTCATTGCCATCCAATGAGTTTGATTGGGATTACTCGTGAATCGACTCAGCTTGCTTATAGCACATGCTATATCTGGTCGTGTACAATTCATAGTATACATCAAACTTCCCAAAGCTCGTGCAAAGTCCAATTGTGAGTCACTTTCACCTTCATTCTTTTGAAGTGCAAAACTTACATCAATTGGAGTCTTTGCAACATTGAAATTTAATGTCATGACCCGACCTCGGGCCCGCGACTGGTGCCTTACCCCGGGCACCCTAGTGATAATACATCAGAGAAAAACCAGCGGAAATAAAAACTCAAACATGAAACAATATAAAATAAGAAACAGGCTAACCAAAACGGTCACCTTTCTGCATATATATAAAACTTGAGCGATACATCCTTTACCAATCATGCCACAGCGATTTCTGCACTCTAAGAGTTTTATAACAACAACGACGGGACAGGGCCCCGCCATACCCCTGAATGTATAAGAACCTACAATCTCAGGGAATCATACCACAAGACAAGCCTCCGGAGAAACGGAGCTTCCCAAAACGCTGAACTGTGATCCTATGAGCGAGGATCAACAACTGGTGTATCTCTACCTGCGGCAGATGTAACGCACTCGGGCGAGGTCGACAACAGTACCAAGTATGTGAAATCAAAGCATCGAATTGAAATCATAACATTTTAAAACCAATTCACAAACATGTACGAAACAAACCAATTAACGCATATAGTGCCACAAAGATAAACAAGAGCAAATAGATGTAACGCAACCGGTCTTTTCTAGGCTACTAATGATCAAGCAGGCCATTCGCCTCGGTATCAGTCGCGAGCCTAATCTCGGAACTCCGCGATCCGCATAGGTCCGTGGACCCGCATGAGGTACTCTCGCGTCGGGGTAGCTAACCCGCGCATCTTCCCGACTCCGCAATCGCATGGCCACTGGACCGCGTGAGGTATTCCTCGACGGCGAACACACCCGAGTGATTCTCGACTCATCAGAGCCCGTGATAGTCACTGGACCCGCATGAGGTATTCTCGTGACGGGTAGCTAACCCGCGGCAACATAACAAGTCAGGGGGGTATGTGATATAACACAAGCGCAACCGGCTTATCGTAAACAACATAAGCACAACAAGAAAAACCCCTCAATACAAACAGTCTCAAGATACTAACGCCCGTAGTATCATAACAGTCTACATATAAGCAGTCAAGTCAGGGACTCACGCCCTCAAAATCATCATGCCCGTGGAACTCCTTCCTCACTGTCGGCAGTCTATGATATGATATAACACCAAAGTACAAATGAACACCAGGTCCCACCTGGGCCATAAAACAACCGTAATAACCGACCCTCCATCGAGAGATACGGTAGCATAGAAGTAAAACACTTGCACAACAAAGGCTATCACAACTAGCATAGGAAAGTTTAACATACTCTTAGACTCTCATTTTATGCCAAAAATTCGGGTTTTAACCCCAAAGTAATACATACTTCAACTCTCTTAAAAATAACTCTTTTAAGTAAAAAATCACGCGATACTAATACCCGTGGTATCAATCATAAAGTAACTATCATTTTAAGTAAATCAAAACAATATCATGCCTTCTTTTTAAACCAAAACAAGACAATACCATGCCTTCCTTTAAAAACCAAGACACTTCTCCTTTTTAAAGTCAAGTAGCAATATATTTTTTAAACCAAATGGCTTACACTTTTTAAAACAACGTCAAGTATACTTCTTAAAAACCCGAGTAACTTACTCCTTTCAAAACAAGTAACCCATACCCTTAAATCAAGTTAATTCTCCTTTTTCAAAATAAAGTTATTTATAAGTCAAGTCTCTTATCTTTCAAGATCAAGTCTCTTAACTTTTCAAAAATTAGTTTCATAATCTTTAAATCAAATCTCATATCTTTTAAGGAAACCAACCTCCAAACTTTTAAAATGTCAAGTTATCATTTTAAATCCAATAATAAAACCATTCTTTCGTTTTCATAAAGTTGTTATAACTAACTTCCCATAAAGCTATTATAACACTTTATGTTTTAAACCAACCAAGGACAACTACTCTCATTTCCGAAATCAAGATAACTCTATTCTTTAAAAGACCAAGCATCCATTACTCACGAATGAGGTTTTACAACTTTTTAACATAATTCAAGTCAATGACACAAAAGGAAAATCAAACTCCTTTAACACACGTGCGTCTACCGCACTATATATATTTCACAAATATCATGCTCAAGAGAAAGGAAGAATCACATACCTCTTCGGCTTAATCCACAAGCCAAGTCGAGTATGCCGCGCGCAGAATATCCACCTATAACAATCACAATACATCTATCAACTTCTAGACTTCTTCGTAGAATATTCTAAGTATACAGTTCCTAATTCTACGGAAACTTGGGCAGCACCCCCAGTAACCACGTAAATATCCTCATATAACAAGGCCCGCTACCAAGCCAACAACTCCAAGGGAAATTACACGCCTACCCGGACGTGTACAATTTCTGCCCCACAATAATACTACATAAGTCTACTGTAAATACAGTCCAATGTAAATGCAGTTCCATTCTTTTTAATCAACCTTCCATATATCTTACTCAATTTTAAACTACTACGATATGTAATCTCCAATTACAATAGAAGGACATAAATCATTACCTCGATAAGCCCAAAATTATCCAAGATTAATAAGTCGATCCTGAGCAACGTTTAGCTCCAATTCCTTACGCTCCAATCCGCTCCAAGCAACCCTTAGAAGTTTCTAAACAACTTCTCTTAACACTTCATCTAAGCTTATGAAGATTTTTCTAGGGTTTTATTTTGCGACAAAAGGAATAAAGTAGTATTTCCGGGCTCTTATGTTGGGATTACTTTAGAATACTACTAGGGATACTAGGCTAAGGTATTTGGGATAATAACAACACTTGAAGAAATTTTTCACAAGAGGGGGGGGGGGGGGGGGTTTGGACGACAAATTATACAAATGGGGGTATATTTGTGACTTAGAAATATTTAAGTGATGAAGAGTCTTGCAACTTAAGGGGGTATTTATAGGACATTCAATGGCCAAGATTCAAGCATGTGTAAGGTGCAGATTGGGGACATGTGTGTGTGGATTCTACCAACCATATGTCCTCCACAAACTTGAGACATGTGGCTAGCCACATGTCTCCACAAAAACGTCCAAGGGACACATGGCATGCCTAAATCGGCCACATGGGGGTGCCATGTGTCGCCCTCCTACTCGTCCAAAATATTTCATCTCCCGAAAATATCCGTAATGCCAAAATCTCGAAAACAAAGTGGGCCCCACAAAACCGTAAATTTTCCCCGTGGGCCCCACGTGACCAATTCCGGAAATAAAATTCCATAATTCTCTAATATTCCAAGAAGTCCAAATACCAAATCTGGGAATCCAATTCCCATTAACGAACCTTTTTCCTTCACAAAAACCGGAAACTTTTCCGTCGAAAAATCACATTTTTCTTCCTTTCCAATTTTAATGTCGTATTCTCGTACGTACGTCCTCATATACATACCCTGGAACTACGGGGTGTAACATTTAAATACTTGAACTTGTCAAGTATTTTTTCAATATAATGTGACTGTGATAATGTAGACCTTGTGGAGTTTTATGGATCCTAATTCCTAAGATCAAATCAGCAACCCCTAAGTCTTTCATGTCAAATTTGTTAGCGAGCATACGCTTCGTAGCATTTACATCGACAATATCTTTACTCATTATCAACATGTCATCAACATACAAACAAACAATGACTTCATGATTTGGAGTATTTTTAATGTAAACACATTTGTCACACTCATTAATCTTAAATTCATTTGCCAACATTTTTTGGTCAAATTTCGCATGCCATTGTTTGGGTGCTTGTTTAAGTTCATAAAGTGACTTAACAAGTCTGCACACTTTCCTTTCTTTACCAGGAACCACAAAACCCTCAGGTTGTTCCATGTAAATTTCTTCCTCCAATTCTCCATTTAAGAAAGTTGTCTTGACATCTATTTGATGGATTTCAAGACCATATACGGCCGCCAGTGCCACTAACATCCGAATAGATGTTATTCTTGTTACCGGCGAGTATGTGTCAAAGTAATCAAGGCCTTCTTTTTATCTATAACCTTTGACCACAAGTCTTGCCTTATATTTGTCAATAGTGCCATCAGCTTTTATTTTCCTTTTAAAAATCCATTTTGATCCTAAAGGTTTATTTCCAGGAGGAAGATCAACTAATTTTCATGTATGGTTGTTTAAAATTGATTCAATCTCACTATTGATTGCTTCTTTCCAAAATGTTGAATCAGAAGATGACATTGCTGCTTTAAATGTTTGAGGCTCATTTTCAAGCAAGAATGTTACAAAATCTGGTCCAAAGGAAGTAGATGTCTTTTGACGTTTGCTACGCCTTGGATCCTCTTTGCTTGGTATACTTTCCTTTGATTCTTCCCGCGGTCGTTTAGATCTTTCACTTGACGACTCACATTCAGTTTTATACGGATAGATGTTTTCAAAGAATTCAACATTATCTGATTCAATTACAGTATTAACATGAATTTCAGGATTGTCCGATTTGTGAATCAAAAAGCGACAAGCTTTGATGTTTGTAGAATAGCCAATAAAAAAATAATCCACAATTTTTTATCCGATTTTTATCCTTTTGGGCAAAGGAACTTGGACCTTCGCTAAACACCCCCACACTTTAAAATATTTCAAGTTGAGTTTTCTTCTTTTCCATAGATCATATGGAATAGATTGTGTTTTGCTGTGGGGTACTCTGTTGAGTATTCGATTAGCTGTAAGGATAGCTTCCCCCCACAAGCTCTGCAGAAACCTAACTAATTAGTAAGGCATTCATCATTTCCTTTAATGTTCGGTTTTTCCTTTCCGCAATTCCATTTGATTGTGGTGTGTAAGGGGCAGTAGTTTGATGAATAATTCCATATTCCAAACATGTCTCTGCAAAAGGAGATTCCTACTCTCCACCCCTATCACTTCTAATCATTTTGATCTTTTTATTCAATTGATTTCCACTTCGTTCTTGTATTGCTTAAATGCATTAATTGTTTCATCCTTACTATTAAGCAAATACACATAACAGTATCGAGTGCAATCGTCAATGAAAGTTATAAAATATTTTTTCCCACCACGAGATGGTATTGACTTCATATCACATATATATGTGTGAATTAAGTCTAAAGGATTTGAATTCCTATCAATAGACTTATATGGATGTTTAACAAACTTAGATTCAACACAAATTTCACATTTTGATTTGTTACACTCGAATTTAGGCAATACTTTTAAATTAATCAATTTTCGCAAGGTTTTGTAATTGACATGTCCTAAACGAACATGTCATAAATTATTTGACTCCAATAAGTAAGACGAAGCTAAATTTACATTAATACTATCAACAACAATTACATTGAGTTTGAAAAGGCCCTCGGTGAGGTAACCCTTTTCTATGAACATATCATCTTACTAATTACAATTTTCTCACTAACCAACACGCACTTAAACCCGTTCTTGACGAGTAGTCTGGCTGAAACTAAATTCTTCCGAATTGTTGGAACGTGCAGAACATTGTTGAGAGTCAGGACCTTGCCGGAAGTCATCTTCAGAAGTATCTTCCCATATCCTTCAACCTGTACATTGCGGTATTTCCCATAAACATGAGACCTCTTGGTCCAAATGGAGCATAGGTTGCAAATGCTTCTTTTGCAGCGCAAACATGTCGAGTGGCACCAGAATCAAGCCACCACTTCTTTGGGTTTCCAACCAAATTGCACTCTGACAGCATTGCACACAGATCATTCATTTCATCATTCATTTTCACCATATTGGCTTGTCCTTTTCCCTTGTCCTTTTTCGGGAGACGACAATCTGGACTTTTGTGGTCAGCTTTTCCACAATTAAAGCAGTTGCCCTTGAACTTTTTCTTGTTAGAACCCTTCTCTTTTCCAGAAGGCCTCTTTCTTTTCTTATTCATTTTCGGAGCAGCATCTTCAACGATGTTGGCCCCTTCAATTGGTGAACTCTTACGATACCTCTTCTCAGCGGTTTTGTTATCTTCCTCGATCTTGAGACGAATCACAATGTTATACCCCGTAGTTTCAGGGTATGTATGCGAGGACGTACGTACGAGAATACGACATTGAAATTGGAATGGAAGAAAGAGGTGATTTTTCCACGGAAAAGTTTCCGGTTTTTGTGAAGGAAAAAGGTTCGTTAATGGGAATTGGATTCCCGGATTTGGTATTCGGACTTCTTGGAATATTAGAGAATTATGGAATTTTATTTTTCGGAAATGGTCACGTGGGGCCCACGGGAGAAAATTTACGGTTTTGTGGGGCCCACTTTGTTTTCGAGATTTTGGCCATTGTGGATATTTTCGGAAGATGAAATATTTTGGACGAGTAGGAGGGCGACACGTGTCACCCCCCCTAGTTGGCTTGGACGAATTCCACTTTGTACACAACACCCGTTTAGAGTCGTTTTTCGACGAAAAGTTTTTAACAACACGCGTAGGATAAATTACGGCGATGCCCTTTGTAATTTTTGGGGATTTTTCCGAGAGACGAAACATTTTGGACCAACGGGAGGGCGACACTTGGCACCCTCCAATTGGTGGACTTGAAACGTCCTTAGGGCCGATTGGGTTGGCAATTTTTGTCTTGGAGTTGGTAGGATATTTTGTGTAAGGACACTTGCCTAAATCCTCACCCTACACTTGCCTTGCACTTGGCATCATCTTGGCCATTGGTTGGCCAATGCTTGACCTATAAATACCCCTCTAGGTTGATGAACTTCTTCATCCAAATATTTTCTAAGTCTTGAAAAATCCCTCCCCTTTCTTATTGAGTTTCGTCCAAACACCCCCTCCCCTCTTGCCTTAGTGAAGTTGGCCGAGCCCCACAAAGCTAGCCTAGCCAAACACTACCCTCCCTTGATAGAAATGTTGCCTTCAGTATTGTTATAATGCCCAAATTACCCTAGCCCAAATCCCTTAGTCCTTAGTATAAGTTGTGAAGAACTTCTAAGGTTTTCTTGGAGCTACCGGAGCGTACAACATAGGAGCTAAACCTTGCTCAGGCGCGATTTTTATCTAGGATATTATTGGGCTTACTGAGGTAAATAACCTTACCCTCCTTTTGTAATTAGAGTATATATATCTGTAAGTATAGGAATAAGTATTAAATACTTAGAAGGATATCAGAATAGAATTGAACTGTTATCACAGAAGGGGCTTAAAAGAAGAATAATAGAATCAGATTTACATGGGATTGTTTTCTGATGAGACTTGAGTAGCTCACCGGGTAGGGAAGTGCTGCCCAAATGTCCATAGAATAGCGAACCCTCTGTTTAGAGCTTTATACAGTACAGTCTAGACGTTGATAGACGTATTTGACTGATATAGGTCGATACTCTGCGCACGACATATTCAACTTGGCAGGTGGTTTTCGCCGAGAAGGTATGTGATTCTTCCTATCCTCTTGAGCATGATATTTTAAAGAATATGTATATAGTACGGTAGACGTACGTGTGTTAACTGAATAATAATTACGGCAATGTCTTCGGACTTAAGCCTGAATAATAATTACGGCAATGTCTTCGGACTTAAGCCTGAATAATAATTACGGCAATGTCTTCTGACTTAAGCCTGAATAAAAAGAATCTGAAGTGGTTCAAAAGAATTAAGAAACCCTTTTTGGAAAGAAGAGTAACACTTGGTTTTAAAAAGCTTAAGAGTCATACTAGCTTTATGGGAAGTTAGGTATAACGGCTTAAGAGTGATAAAAAGGAATAATGTTTTACTGATTTCGGAAACCAGAATGAATGTCGAACAAACCACAGCAGCGCTAATAAAGGGAAATGTTTTGACTAATATTGTATTATTAAAATCAGTAGAAACTTCCATCTGCATAGGAGCTAAGATGAGACAAAATGATATTACATTTCCTAGATCATGACTACTGTAATAAGATTGTTATGAACAATAATAACCTACTCACACATAAGGTATATGTTTCTCAAATTGTTTTAAAGGATTAAAACTATGAACTACTGAAACCTTTGAAAATGAGAGACTTGAGTAATTGAAATTAGGCAAAACTTGAGCGTTAGGAAAAGAATGTTGTTACTTGATTTTACAAGAGAAGTATTTTAATTTACTTCAAAAGATAATTACTCTATTTTTATACTACGGTATTGTGTGACTTTTGTAAAAGAAGCGGATCTTTTAAAAGAGTAATACATGAAGTGCTTTGGGGCTAACAACCGAACTTGTTAACATAATGTAGAAAGTACCTTGTGAATAACTTGATTGTATTGATTTGTGATAGTCTTGTAATACTTTCTGTTGACTTGATAAGTAAACATGTTAGGATATTACGAGTTAGTATCTTGTGATGTTGTGTAAAGGGTTTTCCTTATTGTGCTTAGGTTGTTTAACGATAAAGCCGTATGTTGATATTATATCACTCATGATTCCGGGTTAAGCTCGCCTCCACGCGGGTAGACTCAAAGTGGTCGATGGACTATGATTCGAGAATACCTTATGCGGTCTCAGTATGGCCGGCGCGAATCGCGGGAGTTCGAGTTAGTATGCGCCCTTGTGGTCACGCGGCCTCGCGCTACGCGACGACGAGTCTAGACGCCGCCGGGAGTAGCTACCTCGATGCGGGTTATACCTCATGCGGGCCTATCTCGATTGGCCTACGCGAGTGCGGGAAGTTCGGGACTAGATGCGACATTAGATATCTGCGCGCGAGGCGGCTTTGATCATGTGACGGTGCAAGCAGATCTCATGATCTGATTTATGACCTTGTTGGTACTGTGGGTTTTAGTAGTCGGTTATGCCTTCGCATTACCCCGCACGTTCTATTGTGATGACTTTGAGGCGTGAGTCCACGACTTGACACGATCGCTTATTTATTGTGAATCGTAGTTTGTTATCATACATGTCTCCCGCTTTATATAGACTACTATGATTTCATTTACGATTTATTTTGATTTCACATACTTGGTACTGTTAGATCGACCTCCTTCGCGGCTGCGTTCATGCCGCAGTAAAGGTACTCCTACCGCTGATCCGTTCTTAGGATCACCGTTTCGTTGGGAAAGCTCCGTTTCTCGGAAGCTTAGCATTTTGGTATGGTCCTCGTCGTTGTAGATATTTGTATTCAGGGTATGGCGGCCCCGTCCCGCCATTGTTGTTTTAAACTCTTAAGGTGCGTAGACTGTTGCAAGTGGGATATCGCTCATTTTGGGGTATTTATATACATATATGCCGAAAGGCAACTTTTTCCTAAAGCGTGTCTTATTTATCTTGTTTCATATCTTGGTTGTTTTATATTCCGCTGGTTTTTCTCTGATGTATGACTACTTGGGTGCCCGGGTAAAGCACCAGTCACGGGCCCCGGAACGGGTCGTGACAAAAGTGGTATCAGAGCAGTTAATCCTCGGAAAGTGTCTACACCGCATCTAGTAAGTCTTGATTATCGGTGTTGTGCACCACACCAATAATCAGGAGGCTATAGGATATTTAGGATTGGTTTCCATTCTTCTCAGTCTGAGATCGTGCTTTAGAGCGGTGGGATACGGTGGACCCCTCTAACGTATTCCTTTCGTGTAGCAGTGATGCCTCCGCGCCAGCAACTCGCCCGAGGCAAGGCACCGGCGAGGCTGCGAGTAGTACAGAGATTTAGGCGGCACAGCCCAATCATCACTGGGTGATGCTTCACGCGGGAGTTACGAGGCGTCGCCAGCAGCAGAGTTTATACGCTGGCAGCGATTCCATCTGCGCCATAACATCTGACCTTCGCCCACGGCTTGAGTGAAAATATGGATTGAAGGAGACGCCTCACATTAGCGAGGACTTGGCAGCCAGGGAGTATTTTATGTACCGGTATACCAAGGATATTGATGATTACCTAAAGAAGGGTTGTGAAGAAGTAGCTATTCAGTCAGGAACGAGCCAGGCTCGCGTTCAGGATTATGTGCAGCGGTCTGAGAGATGTAGAGATCGACAGATTAACCAAGATCAGCAGAAGAGGGCCCGATTGGCAGGATCATTTGGTAACTCTCGAGGCGAACCGCCTCAGCAGCAGATTAGACATTCGCCTCCACCAGTGCAGATTGTCGCTCCACCGAGTTCAGTTTTTCCTCAGTGTTCGCGATGTGGCAGGCGTCATCCCGGGGGATGTCGTCTCTTCACTGGTGCTTGTTTTACCTGCGGCCGTCAGGGCCATGTAACGAGGGAATGTTTTATGAGGAAGGATGCAAGTAGGAAGACTCAGCCTACCAGATCAGTTGCGGATTTAGTGGTGCGGAGAGGAAGGGGCGTTAGCCAGAGGAGGCCACCCCCACCTCGGTGTGGCCGTTGTGGTCGATGTCATCATGGGGAGTGTCGTGCTTCTGCGTCAGCTTGTTATTTTTGCGGCCAGCCGGGCCATTTTGCGAGGAGTTGTCCGACCAAGGGTGGTGCGGATGTAGAGACTCAGCCTTCAGGATCAGTGGATAGTTCATCACCTTCCCCAGCTACGCGCCCAGCAGGGCGGGTTTGACTAGAACGACCTAGGGGAAGTGCCGTGTAGATACAGGTATATCCTTAACCCTTTAGAGATTTATATGTGTAGCGAATATCTTAGGTATTATTTTCAGATAGCATTGTGTTAACTGTGATTGGGAATCATGATTAGTTAATCGGGAAAGATTGGGGGATAGAGAAAGTGGGAGCCTTAGAATGTGTACGTAGAGACCTTAGAGGCGAGGCCATCTTTGGTAAAAGAATTATTTCATGTTTGACCCTTATCGAAGTGCATAGTATACGTGAGATATATTTTTGGGATAAGTCCCTGAGAGATGTGAAATGAAAGAGGGTAGTTGAGCTTAGAAGACCGCTAGGTTTTCGTAACGTGATTAGTGAGATTGTTCCGAATCAGGGAGCTAGTGTTTGCGCGTTGCCGGGTTGGGTTGAGGCCCTGTGGCGGGTCGACCCGCGGCCCGTATGGTGGTGGGGTCAGTTTGTGGTGGTCCCGCTTTGTGTTAGGGTCACGAGGGTGTTAGGCCCAGGTTTAGTTAACCATTGTACGAGTTCGTGGATGCGTTCGACCTGTAGTCGGGCCGATGGGGTCAGCCCGTCTTATCTTTTAGTCGAACCATGTACTCGGTAGTAAGTTGTGAGATGATTATTTCAGGAAGGGTGTAAGGTTGCACGGGGTGCCTACCTTCACCTTTTGGCAGACAGTGGAGTCCAAGTTGCGGCTGTTTCTTTTCTGGAAGAGTTACCAGGCAAGGTTAGGAACTCAGGTGAATCGCAGTGTCGCATTCACCCTCGTGCCAGTGTTTGGACTTCGGGGGGCTGAGCGTATAAAGAGGCCAGAGCCTCTACCACGGGAACAGACCCGAACCGTGGCTCTCCGTATGGCACATCCTGAGAAGGGCCGTAGGGCATGCCTCAGGGATCGCAAGCAGCCCGGTACCATTTGTTGGGTCGTCGGAGCAGGGCTCGCGGCAAAGTGACAAAAGTGGTATCACGACGAGTAAGGGAAGAGCGAGCATGTATTACGAGCTTAGGTGTGATCATTCGTTTGTAAAGAGTAGGGGGCGAAGGGAGTATCTTTTTTTTTAGATCTCGAGTAGGAGCTTTTGTGATAGAGGTGATTCCTCGTGGACTTGGAGATAAGTATGTGCGCTTGTTGTGTTGTGACCAGGTGTGGCATGGTTGTTTCCGTAAGTATAGCAGTAAGGACTATACTGGCGCCTGTTTGTTTTAATACCTAGAAGGAACATTCGGGACGAATGTTTCTAATGACGAATCACAATGTTATACCCCGTAGTTTCAGGGTATGTATGCGAGGACGTACGTACGAGAATACGACATTGAAATTGGAATGGAAGAAAGAGGTGATTTTTCCACGGAAAAGTTTCCGGTTTTTGTGAAGGAAAAAGGTTCGTTAATGGGAATTGGATTCCCAGATTTGGTATTCGGACTTCTTGGAATATTAGAGAATTATGGAATTTTATTTTTGGAAATGGTCACGTGGGCCCACGGAGAAAATTTACTGATTTTGTAGGGCCCACTTTGTTTTGAGATTTTGGCCATTGTGGATATTTTGGAAGATGAAATATTTTGGGCGAGTAGGAGGCGACACGTGTCACCCCATAGTTGGCTTGGGCGAATTCCACTTTGTACACAACTGCGTTTAGAGTCGTTTTCGGAAACGTTTTACACAACTCGCGTAGGATAAATTTCGGCTATGCCATTTCTAATTTTGCGGATTTTTCCGAGAGGCGAAACATTTTGGACCAACGGGAGGCGACTGGCACCTCCAATTGGTGGACTTGAAACGCCCTTAGGGCGATTGGGTTGGCAATTTTTGTCTTGGAGTTGGTAGGATATTTTGTGTAAGGACACTTGCCTAAATCCTCACCCTACACTTGCCTTGCACTTGGCATCATCTTGGCTATTGGTTGGCCAATGCTTGACCTATAAATACCCTCTAGGTTGATGAACTTCTTCATCCAAATATTTTCTAAGTCTTGAAAAATCCCTCCCTTTCTTATCGAGTTTCGTCCAAACACCCCCTCCCCTCTTGCCTTAGTGAAGTTGGCCGAGCCCCCTCTAAAGCTAGCCTAGCCAGAAACACTACCCCCTCCGATAGAAATGTTGCCTTCAGTATTGTTATAATGCCCAAATTACCCTAGCCCAAATCCCTTAGTCCTTAGTATAAGTTGTGAAGAACTTCTAAGGTTTTCTTGGAGCTCTGAGCGCACAACATAGAGCTAAACCTTGCTCAGCGATTTTTATCTAGGATATTATTGGGCTTCTTGAGGTAAATAACCTTACCCTCCTTTTGTAATTAGAGTATATATATCTGTGAAGTATAGGAATAAGTATTAAATACTTAGAAGGATATTGCAGAATAGAATTGAGCTGTATCACGTAGAAGGGCTTAAAGAAGAATAATAGAATCAGATTTACATGTGATTTGTTTCACGAGACTTGAGTAGCTCACCGGGTAGGAAGTCTGCCCAAATGTCCATGTAGAATAGCGAACCCTCTGTTTAGAGCTTTATCTGATCTGATCAGGCGTTGATAGGCGTATTTGGTGATATAGTCGATACTCTGCGCATGACATATTCAACTTGGCGGTGGTTTTCGAGAAGGTATGTGATTCTTCCTATCCTCTTGAGCATGATATTTTAAAGAATATGTATATAGTACGGTGAGCGTCGTGTGTTAAGCGAATAATAATTACGGCAATGTCTTGGACTTAAGCACGAATAATAATTACGGCAATGTCTTGGACTTAAGCTGAATAATAATTACGGCAATGTCTTCCGACTTAAGCTGAATAAAAAGAATCGAAGTGGTTGAAAGAATTAAGAAACCCTTTTTGGAAAGAAGAGTAACACTTGGTTTTAAAAAGCTTAAGAGCCATACTAGCTTTATGGGAAGTTAGGTATAACGGCTTAAGAGTGATAAAAAGGAATAATGTTTTACTGATTTCGGAAACCAGAATGAATGTCGAACAAACCACAGCAGCGCTAATAAAGGGAAATGTTTTGACTAATATTGTATTATTAAAATCAGTAGAAACTTCCATCTGCATAGGAGCTAAGATGAGACAAAATGATATTACATTTCCTAGATCATGACTACTGTAATAAGATTGTTATGAACAATAATAACCTACTCACACATAAGGTATATGTTTCTCAAATTGTTTTAAAGGATTAAAACTATGAACTACGAAACCTTTCGAAAATGAGAGACTTGAGTAATTGAAATTAGGCAAAACTTGAACGTTAGGAAAAGAATGTTGTTACTTGATTTTACAAGAGAAGTATTTTAATTTACTTCAAAAGATAATTACTCTATTTTTATACTACGGGTATTGTGTGACTTTTGTAAAAGAAACGGATCTTTTAAAAGAGTAATACATGAAGTGCTTTGGGGCTAACAACCCGAACTTGTTAACATAATGTAGAAAGTACCTTGTGTGAATAACTTGATTGTATTGATTTGTGATAGTCTTGTAATACTTTCCTGTTGACTTGATAAGTAAACATGTTAGGATATTACGTGAGTTAGTATCTTGTGATGTTGTGTAAAGGGTTTTCCTTATTGTGCTTAGGTTGTTTAACGATAAAGCGTCATGTTGATATTATATCACTCATGATTCCGGGTTAAGCGCCTCCGTCTGCGAGGTAGACTTCGTGGTCGATGGACCTATGATTCGAGAATACCTTATGCGGTGCAGATGGCTATGCGGGCTGCGGGAGTTCCAGGTTAGGATGCGGCCCTTGTGGTCTTGCGGTCCTTGTGGCTATGCGGACGACGAGTCCAGGACGCTGCCGGGGAGTAGCTACCCTCGATGCGAGGTTATACCTCATGCGGGCCTATCGGATTGGCCTATGCGAGTCGCGGGAAGTTCGAGGACTAGATCGCACATTAGATCTGCGGGCGAGTGGCGGCTTTGATCATATGGATGCAGAGCAGATCTCATGATACGATTTATGACCTTGTTAGTGCGTGGGTTTTAGTAGTCGGTTATGCCTTCGTACTTACCGTGCAGTTCTATTGTGATGACTTTGAGGCGTGAGTCACGACTTGACATGATCGCTTATTTATTGTGAGCTGTAGTTTGGTTATCATACATGTCTCTGCTTTATATAGACTACTATGATTTCATTTACGATTTATTTTGATTTCACATACTTGGTACTGTTATCTCGACCTCCTTGAGGCTGCGTTCATCTGCAGTAAAGGTACTCCTCTGTTGATCCGTTCTTAGGATCACCGTTTCACGTTGGGAAAGCTCCGTTTCTCGGAAGCTTAGCATTTTGGTATGGTCCTGTCGTTGTAGATATTTGTATTCAGGGTATGGCGGGGCCACTGTCCGCCATTGTTGTTTTAAACTCTTAGAGTGCAGCACTGTTGCAAGGTTGGGATATCGCTATTCATTTTGGGGTATTTATATACATATATGCGAAAGGCAACTTTTTCCCAGCGTGTCTTATTTATCTTGTTTCATATCTTGGTTGTTTATATTCCATTGGTTTTTCTCGATGTATGACTACTTGGGTGCGGGTAAGGCACGATCCACGAACCGGGCAGGTCGTGACACACAAGATCCTCCAACTTCATTTCCTTTCTTTTGTGCTTAAGATAATTCTTGAAATCTTTCCACGAAGACGACAGCTTCTCAATCATTGCAGCCACCTGGAATGCCTCATTCACTACCATACCTTCAGCAATAAGGTCATGGAAGATAAGTTGAAGCTCTTGAACTTGGGTTACAACGGTTTTTCCATCAACCATTTTGTAGTCTAGGAATTTGGCAACCACAAACTTCTTCAAGCAAGCATCTTCTGTCTTGTACTTCTTTTCAAGTGCACTCCATAGTTCTTTGGAAGTCTCTACTGCACTGTAGAAATTGTACAAGTCATCTTCTAAGGCACTTAAAATGTAGCCTTTGCACAAAAAATCAGTCTGTTTTCAAGCCTCAGTAACCATGAACTGTTGGTTGTCAGGCATGTCGGCGGCAGGCACGGGAATATCCTCACTGGTGAACTTTTGCAAACCAAGGGTGGTAAGCCAAAAGAACATTCTTTGCTGTCATCCTTTAAAGTTGGCACCGGTGAACTTCGCAGGTTTCTCAGCCGGTGGTACTGCGGTACGGGTTGTAGTAGTAACCGCTGGTGCAATATTTGCAGAGGTAGTTCCAGTCTCAATTGCCATTGTTTGTCACTGTCAAATCGACAAACTGTTTTAGTTAATAAAACCAAAATAACAATTAATTCACAGACTTCAACGATGAAGATTTTATTTCTTCAAATCGCAGTTGAATTATAAACTTAAACGATGAAGATTTTATTTCTTCAAATCGCAGTATAATTATGAAACTTTAGTATTTCAACGAAATTTTTATATCTTCGAGTCAGAATACTAATATTCATATGGAGTAGAAAACTACACAAGTTTTAATCTCCTTAAACAGAACGACGAAGATTTTATGTTCTTCAAATCGTTGTACAAGCATCACATGAGTAAGTCAAATTCATTCTTACTACCTTGAAAATAATCTTCACGTATTTCATGCAACAAATATAATACACAACGGTGAAAATTTTATTTCTTCAAACCGAATCAATTATGCTTGAAACGAAGTGCAGTAGATTGTATGTTGTGTACTTGATGAAGTTTTTATATCTTCAAATCAAGTACCCAAATGAGTAGAAAATTATGAAAACTTTAATCTCAACCGGAGTAGAAAATCCGAAGATTTTAGTCTCCAAATAACATACAAGAAAAACACTTTTTTTTCTTCTGGAAAACACCTTTTTTTTCCTTTTGAAAAACACTTTTTCCTCGACTTTTACCATTCAATTGTTGGAATAATAATCTGTTCGGTTAAATAACGTTTCAACACAATCTGTTAAACACTTAGTAAAACAGATTACACGGTATAAACATTACTTAACAATAAATTGATCATGAAACAATAAACGAAAACAGAATCTGTTTTGGAAAATAATTTCAGAATGTAATCGAGTTCACTTAGTTCAAAGTGTGTCCTTAAATCGGACGGGTCGGTCGCGGGTCTTGGGTCGATCCGTTTGGATTTATTTTAATTAAATATTTAATTAATTAATTAAAGAAAAGTTTGTCCAAAAAGATTATCAATTAATCTTTTCCCAAACCCAAACCCAAAGCCGAAGCCGAACCGAGCGAGCGACGACGACGGCACGAGGGGTCCTTGCCCTCTCAACCCTTTTAGCAACTAGAGAAGGTGTAAGTGTGTCCTTAAACCGGACGGATCGGTCGCGGGTCTTGGGTCGATCCGTTTGGATTTATTTTAATTAAATATCTAATTAATTAATTAATTAAAGAAAAGTTTGTCCGAAGCCGAAGCCGAGCGAGCGACGACGGCGCGAGGGGTCCTTGCCCTCTCAACCCTTTTAGCAACTACAGAAGGTGTAATATAATATATACACCTCTCTTTCCTTCTCTTTTTTTGATGTGGGATAAAATAGTCTTTTACTCCCTTTAATTTTCATCTCATCATTTTTCATTCACCAATATCAAAACCCAACATCAATTACTTCCACTGTTGAAGAAATTTTTAACACTCTTTAATACAAAATGACACTAGTGTAGATTAGGGTAGGAGTAGACATGTACTGTAGAACATATCGAAATAGAAATCTTTTATATCCTGGTTTCTATATTTATATTATGTTATTTTGTACAGTAGATGATTTTTATTTTAATAAAATTTGGTATTTTGTACAGTATATGATTTTTATAATAAAAATATTGAAATACTGAATATCATATCAAAATATATAGTTACATTTACAATTCACACACATATATATATATATATACTAGTATTAGTACAAAACTAATTGTTTAGACGTTGGGATTTTGACTAATTTATCTTGGAATATTTTTTTTGTGTAATTGATTTATTAAGGGGATATCTTGTACTTTCTTTTGAATTTTTTACATGGGTAAGGTGTTAGTACGAAATAATTGAGATATTTTTTTAATAGTCGAAGTCATAATTTTATACTATATGAGTATTCGTAAGTTGAAATTGAAGAAATTATAGTTACCGATTTACCGTACAACAAAATATCGAAATCGAATTTAAAAATACCGCACCATACCGAATTAATTTGATATGATAATGATATCATATTTTAATAAATTGAAAATTGTAATTAACGTATCAAAGTTTCAAATATTGTACCATACCGTACCATGTGCACCCCTAGATTAGGGTGAGTGAGTGCCCGGGTGGGAGTCGGGGAAGGGGTGCAAAAATAAATTGTTGGGATAATCAGATGGAGTACTAATTAAGGGTTTGTTTGGTTGATGGTTAAATTATGCCGGTATTAGTGATGCAGAAATTAGTTAGGTAAGATTATTTATTTTATTTTCTATTATGTATATATAATGGACTTTTAACTTATGTAGCTATTTTATTTATTTCAGATAGTAAGATGACAAGCAAGTATAATACTTGGTGTGCTATATTTTATACGAAGCAATAAAAAAATTAAGAAATATGATGTTAACTATGCTAGTTTTTAATATATGAATAACTAATTTTCCAATCAGCACTAAACGCCCCCTTAGGCTCGTTTGGTGCGTCGCACTGGACTGTATATTTTTATATTAAACTGTATTGTATTATAATGGACTGGACTGTATTAATATATAATGGATGATATTAGAGTATTAATATATAATGGACTGTATTTTTTTGTATTTTTTATTTTAGTACAGTCCAGGGAGACCCATCTACTAGATGGGTCTAAAAAATGATAGTTGGAATGTACTATTTTTATAAATAGTACAATCCAGTCTGGCTGAAAACGCTCACCAAATATTGTATTATTTTTTTGTTCAGTGCAGTCCAGCGTAATACATCGTATCAAACGTCGTGACCTTAGGGTACTAATGTCGATATTAAATCTGGAATTGCATTTTATCCACCATTTAGTGTATTGATATAAAATTTATATCAAAATTTTGGTATAATTTATCTTATAGTTAGGGATGACAACGGATCGGATCTGGACCGAATCCTACTAGATTCAGATCCAGATCCGTTTTTTATTTCTGGATCCAGATCCATCGGGTCCATAAAAATCATATCCAAATCCGGATACATCGGATCCATCGAGTCCACGGATCGGAACTGGATCCACATGTAAAAAAAATTGCCTTGAATAATATTCTCACATGTTGAAACTTTTTTGACAAAATAAAACTCAATCTGATTGAAAAAAATGTTTGAGTTCATTCAATCAACCTACACAAACATGACATCATTCTTCTAAAATACTGAACGAAATTTCAGTATCACAAGAAAATAAAGATGATGAAGCAAAATAAATAAATAACATCATGAAAAATACTGCAATTACAAAGGTCTTGAAATTAATTTCTACAACAATATTCTTTTAAATGTCAGCAACATCTTCTAGAAACGTGTATACAAAGAATTAACTGAAAAGAATAAAAAAAAAATTGGGATGAACAACTGAAAAGCTATCAATAAATAATAGAAACTGACAAATAAAAAGATAGGAGAAAGGAGGAGTACAAAGAATCAGCAGGCTCTTTCTCAAATTTTAATATTTCTAGACCTGGAATACTGCCCATGATGAAATGCAAAGTATCTTCAATTATGAATATTCCTCTTCCATCATTGGTGTCCGTCAACGAGCCAATATCATTATTTTAAGAATATTGCCGGGCTGATTTCTGAAGTTAACCTTCAAATTTCTTAGACACAGAATAACTAATAGTAAATATATTATAAGACAATAAAGAATAAGGTATATCTTGAAAAAATTTAAGAATTTTTTTATAATATTACATTCTAGATTATGGATATATTTAATAAAAACAGATTCAAGGATCGAATCTGGACCGGATACAAATCTCAAATACAAGACTCAGATCCAGATCCGATCCGTCAGAAACGGATCCGGGTCCGATCCGAATCAGTCGAGTCCAAATTTTGAAGATCCATATTCTATGATCCGAATCAGTCGGGTCCATACCCGAATCCACTGCCATCTCTACTTATAGGGATTCAAGATTATAATTTTGAGATTTGTCTTGAACCAAATTACCCCTCACAAGTCACAAGTAAGGGTCATCTACTTTTAAAAAAAACTTTCACCAACCAAAACTACAGTTGTTTGGTCTAAAACTCTAAAAACAGATTACGATTTTTCAGAAAATAATTATACTACTTATCAAAATGTTTTTTCTAATAAATATAAATATATACTCCAAAAGCAAGTTTTTATAAAAATCAAAATCCAAACGCTACCTAAAACGTCATTGATGTAGTAGCATTTCCTCTAATTTGTCTTGTACTACACAAGAAGGCTACTATCAAAATAAATAAACATTATAAGTTAAGAAGGGGGAGTTAGCAAAGTTAGACAAGTTCTTGGTAAACTCCACCATAATAGGAGAAAGCACTTTGAGCGAGTTCATGCTATGTGAATGAGGCAGTCATTAAAAGTTCACGCGCTTCTTTATTCAAAACAAAAAAACATTCTGAAATGAACCCACATATAAAAGTGGGCTGGTCTGCTCATTATTTGTGCCTTCTAAATAGTCAGAGTGGGAAATCAAAAGCAAGAACTCTAACCATCATTCCAACGCTCATCAAGTCTAGTAAGTAACGCCTGAATTGAGGCAATATGCGAGCATGTGGAGTTTAGCCTTAGCCCCCAATGCTTGAAATAAATTTGTGTTGAGGTATCAAATACAGACAGCAACAACTAACGTGATCGTGTTGAAACCTTTTCATTTTATTTTTTCTTCAAAGTTTAGTTACTTCCTTTTGTTGCAGGTGGCGAATATGCATGACAATTTTTCACTTATTACTCCCACCGTCTCAATTTATGTGACACCAGTTAAACGAATATAAAGTTTAAGAAATAAAGAAAAAAATTTGTTATATTTTTTCTTCATATTAAGTACATTTTCTTAATTAAGTGGGGCCAACAAGAATAAAATAGAGATAATGTCATTAAATAGTTATTAAATAAAAAAATGTAACATTATTTTTCTAACAAACTAAAGGAAATAATGTTATATAAATTGAGACGGAGAGAGTATTACTTATTACAATTCGACTTGTACATGCTCTTGAGTTGGGAGTACCAAGACTTTACTTCTTATATCTCAGGGTGGAGCTAAAAGAAGATAAAGGTTCAATTATATTTCCGTCGAAAATTTGCGTTATGCCACTAGAGTAAAAATGATTTATTTTCGCTATATATTATTATTGAATCTCCTTAACAAAAGAGAAGATTCTAATGTAGAGAAAATTAAAAGAGATAAAAAATGATTGTAAAGAATGGATTTTTGGCCTAACTTAACCTCAAAAGCTAGCTTTTATGGTAAGGATTGTCCAATTCCATATAAGGAGTTCATGTTTCCATTTCATTTTTTATGGTGAACAAAATAGTCCATATAAGGAGTTCATGTTCTCATATGTAAATAATTGATCTTGGGTCTAACTCAATCCCAAAATTTAGCTTGTAGGGTGAAGATTGTACAAATACATATAAGACACATATTCTCATTACATTTTCGATGTGAGACTCTTAACAGTTATTTTAGGTTACATATTCAAATCCTAGATGTGATGTCTCTTTTTATGAATAGTGGCTCCATCACAACCTACACCAAATTAGTACAAATATTTATTTCTAAGTGGTATCGACCCGTTGTATTTTATAGAAATAACAACAACATACTCAGTGAAATCTTACAACGTTGGGTCTGGTGAGGATATAGTGTAAACAGACCTTACCTCTCTACATCAGTTGGTAGAACGGTTGTTTTCGGGAGATCTTCGGCTCAAGACAAAGCATAATCACAACCAAACAAACATTAATTATTTACTATAGAAAGAAAACATTAATTAATATATACTAATATAATTTTTTAATTGATGTTAGAGATTTCTCAGCTAATGCCCTCGTGATGTATAACAACCCTACTTATCTTGTATGGCTGGCTTGCAAACAAATTTGAATTCGGATTATGACAGAGAAATTAATTATGATAAGGATTATATATATATATATATATATATATATATATATATATATATATATATATATATATATATATATATATATATATTAGTAATATAAAGATTATTTCTTGTTAGGTGTTTGAGATATATATTAATTAGTAATACGGAGATTATTTCTTGTTAGGTGTTTGGTTCATGACACTAAAATTGAATATACAAGATATCATTTAATATTTTTATTTATTTTTAAAACTAAAATGTAATGAGTCTTATATCTTGGATGTTTGATCTTCCTTGATTTCTAGGAAAAAGATAAAGATAATTTTTCGTTTTGATACATTATTCATATATAAGTTATACATGAATTAGTTATTCCATATTGATAGTGCTATAAAATAATACATCAATTGGTGTATTAAGTTATACATGATTCAAATTACAATTAAAATACATTGATAAAGTTATAAGTACCAAATTATATACCATGTTATTTTTATACATCATATCATACCAAACGAGCCCTAATTAGAGTTTATGATGTATCTAGGCTATTCGGTGAGGGATTCCGAAAACTTAGTTATTCTTGCGTAGATTTTGTATTTATATTAAAAAGTATATTAAATTTATAACAAACATATATTGCGTGTCTATTCAGCTCTTTCCTTTAATAAAAATAATCTAAATGTAAGACTTTCACAATAAAATACGGAGAGAAAAAATAAGATCCGTGTGAAGCATTAGAGTAAAATCTTGATCTAGCCGTAGAAATGGAACTTGTTGAAGCTTTGATGAGGGTTATGTTCCCTTGGGCACATATTCTTTTTAACTTAGATATTGCTAGGACTTCAAATTCTAAATTCACAGGGGTAAGTCAAGCTAATCAAGAGTCCACTATATATTACGTCATAAAATTGCATCTTAGTCAGCTAGGAAGTATCGATCTATCTGGATCCTTCAAAGCTGCGTCCATCCACTTTATTGCATTTTAACTTTAGCACTTGAATTCTCCGCCTGCAAATTATGAGGAAGAATCCTACGATCAAGATTCATATAATGTTATTCACGTCCACAAATTATATTCTGTAATTTCAAGCACTGAATTTATCTATGCACCCTTTTTCTCTATCAACTAAATAATAATGGCATACTTGTACTTGCCTAGAAACCTCCAACCAGATGATGCAAATCCCCCATGGATGAACAAAGCTGACAACGCTTGGCAATTGACTTCAGCCACCCTTGTTGGCCTTCAAAGTGTTCCAGGTACTAAGACTCTTAAATGATAACTCTTATAGGTAACATTCTCATGATATGGTATCAGAGTAGTGAGAGGTTACTGAAAAGATCTCTTACACAACAGCGGAGCCCGTATTGCGGTTATGGGTTCGGCAGATTTATTATGTATAAATAATCTATTTAGTGAACAAATAGAATTGTGATTCAGAATTTATAAACTAAAAAGCTAAAAAATTTGAGTCCGTCTGTGTTCCTACATGATAACTCATGTAGATGAGAACTATATCTTTTATAAGCAATGTTATTAGATAATATACTATCTCACAAAACATTCTCATGGTATATCAAACTAGGCTGAGGTGCCAGAGTTTAAATCTCACCAAAAAAATTATGTGTTTGATTCATGAAAAAGAATTAGGCTCACATGTGAGCGAGTGTGTTGAAACACGTGAATGAGTCTGATGTCATCTTGAATTATGTCGATCATCTCATATAAAAGCTTAAACTGTTAGAAATTTAGAAGACTTAGAACACACTTTTTTGATCACTTAATTATATTATGTCTCAATACCAGGTCTTGTCATCCTTTATGGTAGCATCGTCAAGAAGAAATGGGCTCTCAACTCGGCTTTGATGGCCTTTTACGCTTTTGCAGCAGTTCTTGTTTGTTGGGTTGGCTGGGGATACCAATTAGCCTTTGGTGACACATTAGCTCCATTTTTTGGAAAACCAAATATTGATTCCTTGGAACAGAAATTCCTAATGAGTGAAGCCTTTATTGGCAAGTATCCAAATGCTTCAATGGTCTACTTTCAGTTTGTGTTCGCGGCCATCACTTTGATTTTAATAGCTGGTGCTTTGCTGGGGAGGATGAATTTTATTGCGTGGATGTTGTTTGTTCCTATGTGGCTTACGTGTTCATATACGGTGGGTGCATTTAGTATTTGGTGCCCGCAAGGTTGGTTGTTTAGAATGGGAGTTATTGACTATTCCGGAGGTTTTGTTATTCACCTCTCTTCTGGTGTTGCTGGTTTCACTGCTGCTTATTGGGTACGTATTTCACTCTTGTGCCTATTTAATTTATGTAAGAGTTTTTTTTTTTTTTTTTTTTTTTTTGTGAAGGCCGCGGTGCTCGCTCTTCGAGTCTTGTGAGTAAACCCGGGCCCAGTGATGGCGCAAACCACGTCACCATGTAAACCACACTTGGCGGCCCAGTGTATGTGATGCGCTAAAAAGGTTTATCGAGGATCGACTCGTGACCTTGCGGTTAATCTCACAGATAGTTAGTTATTCAATTTTCAGTTTATTGCACTAATGTCATAAAGTTAATTTTGGAATTTGAAAAATAACTTAATTATGTCTATATATATCGTGTAAGTATAGTAGGATGTGCATTCGGTTTTTCGGTTTGATTTTACATTATTCAGTTTGGATTTTTTGGTGTTCGGTTTATACAAACTACAATCTAATCCGAACCAAAATAAGTTTGATTTGGTTCGATTTTGGTCTTTTTCGGTTTGGTTATTCGGTTACGTTATATAAGATATATAACATAATCAAAATGGCGAAAAAGAACAAATATTATAGAGAATGAGAAGTAATCATGTCAAATCTCTTAAATATATTTTCTAATATAAATCATAGGGTAAAATTTTAAGAATAAAATATTTAAAAGTGTATTAATACATGTCCAGAACCTAAAGATTCATAATAAATCATATTATACTCTAATAGATATATATATGATACCAAGTACCCAGAAGCGAACCCCCTAAAATAGAAGGGAAGAACTACAGAGAAGTAAGGACATGAAACAAGTATAATATTGCAAGAATGTAAATATCCAGATAATACAATATGCTAAAATAAAATCATGTGACCATATGTATGAGATGCAACAAACAAAATAAATTAGGTGGCAATGTCAACCATACGTATGATATGCAAAAAATGTAAAGACAGAAGAAGATTATGAAAAATGATTAAAAACTTGAAATTTAAATAGATATTGAAAATTATAATATAAATATTACAAATAAGAAGCTTAGTCTAAAAGAAGTATGTTACAAATTAGAAAAAGGAGGGCTACATTTATAGCCAAAATTTTGGACTGCTACAATGACACCTGCATTGCTACAGTGATGTCTACAATAACATCAACCTCCAATAATAAATTTCAGAAAGTGATTGCTAATGTCATGGGTGATGTCAGTTTTGGTGATGTTATGTCGTCACCAGCTTAATTATTCTTCTAGAATGTTGAAATCAGGGTTAGGGGTGCACAAAGGTCGGAGATAGGACCGACGGACCGAACCGGACGGACCGAGGACCGAGCTGGATTATCCGGACGAAGATCGGACCAATTTCGGTCGGTCCGGTCCGGTCAATTCAGTCGATCGGGTTTTGGACCGATTGGATCGAATGATTCCCGGCCCCAACCAACCCCAGCCCCAGCCAGCCCGACCCCGCCACTTGGCCCGGACGTATTGACATATGAAATATAGGTTGTAAATTGATCAAACTTTATCTGATCGTAACTGCGCTCGGACGTCCGTTTTACCTAAAAAAATTTGATTTCGCGTATTTTTACGATACGGGGTGTAAACCGAGTAAGCGGTTTGATTCGTCCGATTTCTCCAAAAAGCGTCCATCTTGCCCCTCAATTTCTCTTTTCCCCAAATCGTTCGTTTTCCCATTTTCAAATCTAAATATCTTGCGATGTACAATAGATTTCAACGTAAAAATTTCGTGGCACCGTCGAGAATGTCAATTTCAGTATTGGTAATTCAATTTAAAAAAACGGGCCGGAACTGGGCAGAAATTATATATATATTATATATTAGGAATTTAGAAAATTAGGAATTATATATATTATATATATTAGGAATTATATATATTATATATATTATATATATTAGGAATTATATAATTCAATATATTATATATATATAATTCTAATATATATATATATATATATATATATATATATTATAAAAAAATAAAAATAAAAAATATTTTAGTCAGGATGGACGAACTGACCGGACGGACGGACCGAAACCGAATTATTAAAAAACACGGACCGAAGACCGGACCGAATTTCTCGATCCGGTTCGGTCGATCGCTGGTCGGTCGGTCCGATTTTTCGTCGGACCGAATGTCTGACCAATCGAGTCATCTTTTTCATCTTCGGATGCAGGTTTTTCTGATATTTGTGATTATTGGCTAGGAAGTTCAGCTTTGATTTGTTGAAGGATTTTTTCCATCTGTTGGATGAAATCTCCTCTATTGCTGGAGCTAGCTAACTGTGCAACTGCAATAGATTTTTGCTGTAAAAATGAAAATTGGACATCATCTATTGGTGATAGATATCCCAGCTGTAAAAATGAAATGAACCAAGAGTGTTTTCCTAGGTTATTTTGGAATGTGAATGCATTCATCCAGGCTCTTTGGTAGTGTTAAAACTAAGAAGGAAAAAGGCCCATGTATAATGTGTGTATATTGTGTATGTATTATTTCACTGACCTTTAATAGGTCTGGCCCAAATATAAAGGCCAGCCCAAGTAAACAAGTGGTTATTACTTTAGGGCACTGACTGTCCTCTTAGAAAGAGAACATAACATTCGAGATATCTTCTTTTCTATCTTACAGAGAAGCCGTCTAAATCTTCGAACAACTTCCTGTAACTTTTCTTCCATTAATGAAGATAAATGGTGCACGTATCTCTCTGTCTCGGTTGCCTTACCGTATCTTTGTAGAGTATCATATCGGAACACCGGTAGAACTTCGATCTTGAGAAACAATAAAATGGAAGTCACCGACATCACCTTCTCGCACTAGTAGTTGCGTTAACTGGCGGTGTTGGTTTCCAACATGGTATCAAAGCGGGCTATTTCTGTCGGCTGTGCATGCGTCAAGATCTGAGTAACTCATCAAGATCTGAGAAGATCATCAAGATCTGAGTTTGTCGATCTGAGGTATCTATGGTACTTTGAAATCTCTTCATCATCGATTCTTATCTACTGGTCTACCGACTGTGCATGTCTACTGAGTCTTTCCTATATTCTAGTAACTGTTGAAACTAGTGTTGTACTGTAACGATGGTAACAGTTCCACCTATTGAGAGTAGTTCCTCCGAAGATGGAGTAACTATCCCTAGAAAGTCTGTGGCTAGTACCTCCAACTCCACTATTCTTGACCACAACCATCCTCTGTACTTACAAGCCTCGGATGTTAGTGGAGCCTCTTTAATATCTTTTCAGTTTCTTGGCTCTGAAAACTATACAGTCTGGAGCAAGTCAATAAGGATTGCTCTTCTTGGAAGAAATAAACTAGGGTTTGTAAATGGAAACTGTACCAAAAATCAATATGGGATGGAATGGTGGGACCAGTGGGACAGTCAATCTTTGTCGTCTGAGCATGGCTAATGAATCTTTGTTTGAGTAGCTTATTATGTGGGGTACTATATGCAGAAACAACATATGAGATATGGGAAGACTTAAAAGAAAGATTTGACAAAATTGATGAATCTAGGACCTATGACTTGCATAGGGAAATTGCTACACTCTCACAAGGGAACACTAGTGTGGCAGATTACTACACTAGACTTAAAAATCTCTGGGTAGAATATCAAGCCAGCGTGCACCTCCTAATTGTGGTTGTCCTACATCTAGGGATTTTACAAACTACTTACAGAGACAGAAACTGTATCAATTTCTTATGGGCTTAAATGAAAGCTACATGCAAGCTAGGAGCCAAATTCTCCTTATGTCACCTCTTCCAACAGTCAATAAAGCCTACTCTATGATAGTAAGTGATGAAAATCAAAAGGGATATCTGCCAAGACGTAGGGATTCTTGAGCTGGTCCTACCACCACCGCTATGTACTCTGGAAACCGGAGGTCAAAAGGAACAATCTTGTTTGTGAAGAATGTAAGATGAGAGGCCACAAAGGAATACTGCTATAGACTAGTTGGATATCCTCCCGGTTTCAAGTCAAAAAGAAAAGAATATGCTGCTCATAATGCCCATAACAGAGGATCTGAATCCTCCTCTGAAGAATCTAAAACTAGCTGGGAAGTTGAGGAGCACCAAAGTTCTCCAAAACACGGTATGAGCGAGATAGTGAAGCTGGCGAACAACAACAACCATACATGCAGCGAGGCATGTCGAACTCTCGAGTAGTCAAAACTCGCAAATGTGGCGGTATTTTGTAACGACCGTTCGGGGCCGTTGCGGTGCCTTATCGGGCACCCTAGTGATACAACATCGAGAAAACCGGAAAATAAAACATGAGTCATGAAACAAGAGATATAATAATAAGCAGGCCAACCAAAAGCGGTTGCCTTGGTATATACATAAAACACGAGCAGTTTAATCCTTTACAACCCCGCCCACAACGATCTACGGACCTGCAAGATTTACAACGACTATGGCGGACGGGGCCCCGCCATACCACGAATGTACAAGAACCTACAACTCGGGGAACACATACCAAAAGATAAGCCTCAGAAGAAAGCGGAGCTTCCGATATCTTTGGCTGTGATCCTAAGGCGGGGATCCACGGCCGATGTACTCTACCTGCGGCGTGACGCACGGCCGAGGTCAAGACAACGGTACCAAGTATGTGAAAGCGTAAAAATCAGAATGAAATCATACTAGTCTATATAAAGCGGGAGACATGTATGATAACCAAACTACGATTCACAACATAAAGCGATCATATCGATCGAGGACTCACGCCTCAAGTCATCACTCAAATATAACTATGGGTCTCACGCCCACAACATCAATCATGTTCGCATCACGGTGCGTGCCGGAATTCTGCATCGGTGTAGACATGTCCGTGATGCAACAATAATACCAATGCCACGGCCACGTGCCCGAATTCTACCTCGGTGTGACACGTCCGTATGACATCAACAATAATATCTTGGGTGATCAACCCGCCGCAGCCACACGTGCCCGAATTCTACCTCGATGTAAACATGTCCATGTAACCACAATAACAATATATCGGTGTCGACCGACCGCACGGCCGCGTGCCGGAGTGCGTCGGTGTAGACATGTCCATGTGACATCAACAACAAGCGATAATCAAAATGGAAACATACGTGGAATTCTCCATCACCGCCGGACGCGTCAAGTAAGTTCTCGACAAGTCGACCGCCTCTATCGAGAGACGCGGTAACACGAAATACCACACTTGCACAACAAAGGCTATCATCACAAGCATAGGCAAGTTTCACGGAACAAGCATAGGCAAGTTTCACAACAACAAGCATAGGCAAGTTTCACACAACTCAAAGTACTTTCATTTTATGCCAAGGTCGGGTTTTAACCCCAGTACTACATACGTTAAGTTCTTTTAAAGAGATCCATTACTTATAAAAGTCACGATACGTAGTATTAGAATGACCAACCCACATTCCTTTTCAAAATCAAGTAACAACATTCTTTTCCTAAGTTCGGTTGCCTAGTTTGATTACTCAAGCTTCTCATTTTCAAATGGTTTCATAGTTCCCAAACTTAATCACTTGATTCCTTTTTAGAACAATTGAGTAACATATGTCATATATGTGAGTAGTTTATTCTTGTTTATAACGATCTTATTACAAAGACCGTGATCTAGAAAATGTAATATCATTTTGTCTTATCTTAGCTTACATGCGGATGGAGGTTTCTCTTGGTTTTAATACAACACATCATTATTCAATACATTTTCCTTTATTAACGCTGCAATGGTGCTGCCGATACGTTACGATTCCCGAAATCGGTAAAAACATTATCCCTTTAAAACCAAGTACTCATTACTCACGAATGAGGTTTCACACAAACATCCACATTAAAACAAATAAGTTAAGTCTCTTATCTTATAAGATCAAGTCTCTTAACTTCTAACATCGAGAAACCATTTTCACTTACATAAGGTCGTTATAACTAACTTCCCATAAAGCTATTATAACACCCTATGTTTTAAACCAACCAAATCACTTAGCACGTATGCGTCTGTACTACATAGTTCACAACAATCATGCTAGAAAAGATAGGAAGAGGTTCACATACCTCGCGACGATTTATCGACAATAAGCAAAATGCTCCAAGTACTACAACGCGCTAGCCACTTTCCACTCCTCGAGTAGAATACGCTACTCTTAGTACTTTCACCTATAAAGGTCACAAACGTCTATTAACCCCAAAACACAAGTTTCTATCTTTCATAGAAAATTGGCAGACTCTGTGACAGCGTAAATCTCCTCTCTATCGAGGCCGGCTACCAAGCCAACCGGGGGTTTACACGTCTAACGGGCGTGTACAATTACTCGATAATACTACAAGTCTATCGCAATACGATCTATGTAAATCTGATTCGATTCGATTCTTTATTCTTCAGCTTAAGTCAAAAGACATTGCGAATACTAAGTATAGTTCCATATATAGTATACTTCAACTATATATTCTAACAAACATGTAATTTCCAATTACAATAGAGGACAAGATAATTACCTCGATAAGCCCAAAATTATCCAAGTTATAATGTCGATCCGAGCAAGGTTTAGCTCCACTCAGTGCGCTCCAAACCACTCCAAACAACCCTTAGAAGTTCTAACCAACTTCTACTCAAAAACTTCAACCAACTATGAAGATTTCCTTAGGGTTTGGTTTGAGACTAAAAGGACAAAGGTAGTATTTAGGACTCTACGTAAAGAGGTATCTTTGGAATACTACAAGGTCTGAGCTAAGGTATTTTGGGCATTATAACAATACTAGGGAGTATTTCTATACCACAACAAGGGTATTATACGAAAACAACTAGGCTAGGGGTACCCGGCTAGCACCTGAGGGAAACCTTCTACCAAAGGCCACGAGGAGGAGAGGGAGGAGGAGAGGCTTAGGGCGAGAGCTACTAGGAGGGAGAGGGATTTCAAGACTTAGACAAAGTGAGGAGTGAATGAATAAGTCTTCACAAGGAGGGTATTTATAGCAAAACCAAAGGCCAACCAATGGCCAAGATTAAGCCATGTGCAAGGCAAGTGTAAGGCGAGATCGCCAAGTGCACCTAGCCCCTACTCCTTAAAACCCTCACAAATATCTACACAAATATCTAGCACAACTTGCCCCTCCAAATCGGCCAAGTGCCGCCCCACTTGTCTCCATTGTGAGGGTGACACATGTCACCCTCCCGTTGGTCCAAAATGTTTCGTCGAAAAACGACTCCAACCGGGTGTTGTGCACAAATGTAAAATCGGCCAAGGGTGCCACATGGGGTGACACGTGTCGCCCGATTCGCCAGAATATTTCGTCTTGAAAATATCCAAATTACGAAATCTCAAAAACAAAGCGGGCCACAAAACCAGTAAATTTCTCCGTGGGCCCCACGTGACCATTCAGAAAATAAAATCTCAAAATTCTAATATAATTTATGAAGTCCAAATACCAAATCTGGGAATCCAATTCCCATTAACGAACCTTTTTCTTCACAAATAACCGGAAACTTTTCCGTCGAAAACTCACATCTTTCTTTCTTTTCAAAATTTCTGTACTCTCAAATGCGTCGTCCTCACATACATACCACGCAACTACGGGGTATAACATTCTCCCTCCTTAGAAACATTCGTCGAATGTTCCTTCTCAAGCGGATATCGATAAAGTTCCTCAACGAGTTGCGATGCCACGCAGCCACGAAATAACACACGCGTTATCTTCCTCCCTTACTCGTTGTACCGCTTCTCGAACACTCGAACTCTCCCGATGCGTACCATACTTGATCATTACGCCGTTCGAAAATCTGCGAGTCACTACCTCCAACTTGGTCATCTTACTAACCTCAAACTTCCTTAAGGCCATTCGGCCTTTACGAACCGGCACGGTCGAACGCGTCCACGAACTCATACGATGATCATACAAACTTGGGCCTAGCATCCTCGTGACCCTACCACCTGGCGGGACCACCCAGAACTGACCCCACCCCAAACCGGGTTACGGGTTGACCCGCAAATGGTCCTCAACCCGACCCCCAACCGCGCCAAACTCTTGTTCCCCGATCCGGAACAATCTTACTAATTCACATCATGGAAGCTACCACTTCCATCTCACACTACCCACGGACTTATCACACAAATAAATCCCACGTATACTACTACTCTGATAAGGGTTAAAAATAAATCTTTAACTCAAGACGACGCACCCTAAGGTGCCGATCGTGACATAGTCTAAGGTTACACTAACCATGCCCCATCGTATCCTCCCAACTAAGCATGTTTACTAACTCACAATTAACACAACGCTATTCGCATATAGCACATAATAATGAGACCATCATAACAAGCATACCAAAACTCTAGAGGTTAAGGATATACACGAAGCTACCGCTCCATTCTAATCATAGGCACGCCTGCAGGCATCGCTATGAAAGGCGATGAACCGGCCAGCGATCCGTGGTGAGTCGTAACATCCGTGCTACCCTTGGTGGACGGTTCCTCGCAAAATGGCCTGCTGCCAAAAATAACAAGCTCCCTGGCACCACGACACTCCCGAAATGCGGTCTACCACATCGACCACACCGAGGTAGGGGTGACCGATCGCCAACACCCTTACTTCGCGAAACACGAACCTCGGAGCCACGACCGCTCCGAATACTCTGAAGGTTGTGGAGGACCACTCTGCTTGGCGGAGGTGCAAAACTAATATCTTCTTGAGGCGGTCCGCCTCGAAAGTCGCCAAAGACCACGATGTCACGGCCTCTTCGCGATCGGTCATTCAGTCGACCTCTCCGTACCTCGCATCTGGTGCATGAGCTGCGTGCGGGCAATGTCCATGCCGGTGAAGAGCTACACCAACAAGCCTCTGTTAAGTAATCATCTAATCCGGTGGCGTGGCGGTGCACTCTATCCTCCATAGTTGCCACAGCGGGGACATACCGAGGCAGCCGAGTCAAACTCCACGTTGTACTCGAGCCGTACGCGCTCTGTCTAAGCATCAAAAATCTGCCGGCGTGCCCTCGCCATCTGCGGAGGCGAAGTGCGTGAGAAAGCCCGAAAACTCATCCCATCTGCTGGAGTGCATGCTCTCCCGGGAAAGCTCCGTGAATCAAACGATCATTGCGGTATCGCGCCGATCACGAACAAGGTCACGACTCGGTCTCGAAGCCTTGATCACCCGCGTGATCGTGTAGCTGCCGAATGAACTCCTGCGGATCATCCTCGAGCCTCGACCCATAAAACTCGGCGGGCTCTGACTCGAGAAAGTCGTAGCCTCAAACTATTCGCTCGGGGTGAACGGCTGGTGCTCGGGCCAGGCTGCTGCGTCGGCCTATCGCCGTATGTCGGCCCACGACGGCAAGGCGGGCCATCTCGCGTAACCCATCTCCTCTGCCCCGGTGTGGGGTGGAGGCTCAGTGCTGCGGTCTCGGCGGCCATTCTTTGCGGCTCTAACCTCTTTGAAATTTGGCGGCGTCCTGAAAACCGCCGTCTGAAGCCTGACCTCGAGTCTTTATGCGGGCTGCGCCTCGTACTCCTCTGTATCTCACTAGCGGTTCCTCGGTGTCTTGCCGCCCGGGCTCTGGTTGCCTTGCGCGGAGGCATAAGCGGTAAAAGCGAGATACGTCGGAGGGTCCAACACAATTTCTGACACGATCTCGGAATGAGAAGAATGAAACCAATCCTAAATGTCCTATAGCCTCACGATTATAGATGTGGTGCACAACACACCGATAATCAAGACTACTCTAGACCGCGATGCGTAGACACTTTCAGGATTAGCGCTCGATACCACTTTTGTAACGACGTTCGGGGCGGTTCTTGGTGCCTTATCCGGGCACCCTAGTGATCTGACATCGAGAGAAAACGGCGGAAAATAAAACATGAGTCGTAAACAAGAGATATAATAATAAGCAGGCCAACCAAAGCGGTTGCCTTGGTATATCATAAAACACGAGCAGTTTAATCCTTTACAACCACACTTGGCATTACTACGGACCTAAGATTTACAACGACTATGGCGGGCGGGGCCGCCATACCACGAATGTACAAGAACACCTGACTCGGGGAACACATGCAAAAGATAAGCCTCGAAGAAAGCGGAGCTTCCGATATCTTTGGCTGTGATCTAAGGCGGGGATCCACGGCCGATGTACCTCTACTGCGGCATGACGCGGCCCCGAAGAGTCGATCTGGCAGTACAGTATGTGGCTGTAAAAATCGTAATGAAATCATACTAGTCTATATAAAGCGGGAGACATGTATGATAACCAAACTCTGATTCCTGACATAAGCGATCATATCGATCGAGGACTCACGCCTCAGTCATCACTCAAATATAACTATGGGTCTCACGCCCACAACATCAATCATGTTCGCGTCGTGGCTGCGTGCCGGAATGCGCATCGGTGTAGGCGTGTCCGTGATGCAACAATAATACCATGCCCGTAGCGCGTGCCGGAATTCTACCTCGGTGTAGAACGCGTCCGTGTGGCATCAACGATAATATCTTTGGGTGATCAACCTGCGCGTGGCCACGTGCCGGAATTCTACCTCGGTGTAGACATGTCCATGTAACCCGCAATAACAATATATCGGTGTCGACGGCGCGTGGCCGCGTGCCGGGTCTGCGTCGGTGTAGACATGTCCGTGTGACATCAACAACAAGGCGATAATCAAAATGGAAACATACGTGGAATTCTCCATCTGCCCGGCCGCGTCGAGTAAGTTCTCGACAAGTCGTAGGCCTCTATCGAGAGCGGTAATACGAAATACCACGCGCGCACAAAGGCTATCATCAGCGCCATGGCAAGTTTCACGACAAGCATAGGCAAGTTTCACAACAACAAGCATAGACAAGTTTCACCTGACTCGAAAGTACTTTCATTTTATGCCAAGGTCGGGTTTTTAACCCCAAGTACTACATCGTTAAGTTCTTTTAAAGAGATCCATTACTTATAAAAGTCACCCGATACGTAGTATTAGAATGACCAACCCACATTCCTTTTCAAAATCAAGTAACAACATTCTTTTCCTAAGTTCGGTTGCCTAGTTTGATTACTCGAAGCTTACCATTTTCAAATGGTTTCATAGTTCCCAAACTTAATCACTTGATTCCTTTTAGAACAATTGAGTAACATATGTCATATATGTGAGTAGTTTATTCTTGTTTATAACGATCTTATTACAATGACCATGATCTAGAAAATGTAATATCATTTTGTCTTATCTTAGCTTATGCGGATGGAGGTTTCTCTTGGTTTTAATACAACACATCATTATTCAATACATTTTCCTTTATTAGCTTATGCAATAGTGCATCGATACATTCGATTCGAAATCGGTAAAAACATTATCCCTTTAAAACCAAGTACTCATTACTCACGAATGAGGTTTCACACAAACATCCACATTAAAACAAATAAGTTAAGTCTCTTATCTTATAAGATCAAGTCTCTTAACTTAACATGATAAACCATTTTCACTTACATAAGGTCGTTATAACTAACTTCCGTAAAGCTATTATAACACCATGTTTTAAACCAACCAAATCACTTAGCGTATCGTCTACCGTACTACATAGTTCCAACAATCATGCTAGAAAAGATAGGAAGAGGTTCACATACCTCGCGACGATTTATCGACGATAAGCAAAATGCTCCAGTACTACAACGCGCTAGCCCTTTCCACTCATCGGTAGAATCGCTACTCTTAGTACTTTCACTATAAAGGTCACAAACGTCTATTAACCCCAAAACACAAGTTTCTATCTTTACATAGAAAATTAGTGACACCTCACATGGCAGCGTAAATCTCCTCTATCAGTAGGCTACCAAGCGACGGGGGTTTACGTCTAACGGGCGTGTACAATTCTACTCGATATCTTACACAAGTCTCTGCAATCTGATCTATGTAAATCTGATTCGATTGATTCTTTATTCTTGGGCTTAAGTCAAAAGACATTGCGAATACTAAGTATAGTTCCATATATAGTATACTTGACTATATATTCTAACAAACATGTAATTTCCAATTACAATAGAGGACAAGATAATTACCTCGATAAGCCCAAAATTATCAAGTTATAATGTCGATCCGAGCAAGGTTTAGCTCGCTCAGTGCGCTCGAACCACTCGAAACAACCCTTAGAAGTTCTAACCAACCTACTCAAAAACTGACCAACTATGAAGATTTCCTTAGGGTTTCGGTTTGAGACTAAAAGGACAAAGGTAGTATTTAGGACTCTACGTAAAGAGGTATCTTTGGAATACTACAAGGTCTGAGGCTAAGGTATTTTGGGCATTATAACAATACTAGGGAGTATTTCTATACCTGACAAGGGGGTATTATCACGAAAACAACTAGGCTAGGGGTACCCATGGCTAGCACCAGTGAGGAAACCGCTCTCGGCCAAAGGCCACGAGGAGGAGGGAGGGAGAGGCTTAGGGCGAGAGCTACTAGAGGAGGAGAGGATTTGAGACTTAGACAAAGTGAGGAGTGAATGAATAAGTCTTCATGAGGAGGTATTTATAGCAAAACCAAGGCCAACGATGGCGAGATTAAGCCATGTGCAAGGCAAGTGTAAGGCGAGATCGAGCCAAGTGCACCCTAGCCCTACTCCTTAAAACCCTGCAAATATCTACACAAATATCTAGCCTGACTTGCCCTCCCGAATCGGCCAAGTGCGCTTGACTGTCTCCGTTGTGAGGTGACACGTATCGCCTCCCGTTGGTCCAAAATGTTTCGTCTCTCGGAAAAATCCGCAAAAATACAAAGCGACATAGCGGAATTTTCCTTCGCCAAGTTCTGTAAGCGTTTAGTCGAAAACGACTCAATGGTGTTGTGCACAAATGTAAAATCGGCAAGGGTGCCACGTGGGGTGACACGTGTCGCCCCGGTCGCCGAATATTTCGTCTTAGAAAATATCCAAATTAGGAAATCTCAAAAACAAAGCGGGCCCAAACCAGTAAATTTCTCCGTGGGCCCAGCGTGACCATTCAGAAAATAAAATCTCAAAATTCTAATATAATCTATGAAGTCCAATACCAAATCGGGAATCAATTCCCTTTAACGAACCTTTTTCTTCCTGAATAACAGGAAACTTTTAGTGAAAACTCACATCTTTCTTTCTTTTCAAAATTTACGTAGTACTCAAATGCGTCGTCCTCACATACATACCCTGCAACTACGGGGTATAACATATTTCTAAACTCAAAGCCCTGCATGCCTTTAATACTAACAAAAATTGGATAGTAGATACAGGTGCTACAAATCATATGGTATCTGATCTAAGTATGCTAGATAAAATTACTGGTAATGATGAGTCTACCACATCAAAGAAGGTATTCTTACCCAATGGCCAATCTGCCCAAGTCACTCACATTGGTATCGATGCAACTGACGAGTACGTTGGAAAATGTTTTCTTTTACCTCAATTCAAGTATAATCTACTCTCTGTTTCTCAACTAACAAATGGTGAAATGTCTGACTATCTTACATCACGACTTACATCTATTTGGGATCTCTACAGTGGGAAGGTGAAGGAGATTGGTAGACTCCAGGATGGGCTGTATGTGTTAACTAATCATGCGCGAGGACTCGATAAAAGCATCACAAATGTACAAGCTACTAAGCCAAAGATTACCATGCGAGGAAAAGATATTACTACGTAGCGCAGAAAGGTGGGCCACGCCTCGGCAGTACTCGATGAACCGATCAATGCTAGTAATGACAAAGTTCTTTGAGGCAACTAAAAGCGTAATGTGTGCCCGTGTGCAAGCGAGCAGTTACCGCCACTAATAAGCACTACTTATAGTAATAATGCCTTTGACATTATCCACATGGACTTATGGGGTCCTTATAAGACTGAAACATATAATGGGAAGAAATTTTTTCTCACTATTGTAGATGACCACACCAGAATGACCTGGATATATCTACTCAGACTTAAATCTGAGGTTTGTGTTGTTATTAAAGACTTTCTTAAATACATTTCTACTCAGTTTAACCAAATTGTCAAAATTATCAGGCGATAATGGGCGAATTTGTCAATGATACTTGTCAAAGTCTCTTTCAGAACTTAGGAATTATTCACCAAAGAAGCTGTGTTTACACCCCACAGCAAAATAGTGTTGCAGAAAGAAAACACAGACATATATTAGAAATAACTAGGGCAATAAGAATGCAGGCCAATATTCCTTTAAAATTTTGGGGCACATGTATGCAGTGCTTTGTCTACTTAATCAATAGACTACCTTATCGATCACTCATATTACACCCTATGAGGGCCTCTATCACAAAAACCTTCCTAAGTCATCTAAGAACCATTGGATATGCATGCTTTGCTAATGACTTAAGCTATTCTTGACAAGTTCTGATCTAAAGTCAAAAGGTGTGCTCTCGTGGGTTATTCGACACACAAAGGGGTATATCTTGTATGATCCGGAATCCGGTCTCTTGTGGTTAGTAGAGATGTCACCTTTAGAAAGCAGTATCCTTTTAAGGAAAATATATCGAGAATCTGTCTTCCGAACTTGCTTGATATGATGAAAATCAAAATATATCCCGAAAATTTTGGAAGAACAATGACACAATGAAAGGAGGTGTGTTGATACTACTAACATAGAATCTGTTGAGGCTACCATTTCTGAACATAATAACTCAGTAGAAGAGAACACTGATACAGCACAGTCTCTTAGCAGCCCTATTTTAAATATTACTGATCACTCTATCAGGAAATCCAGTGACACAAACAACCTCCTATATGACTCAAAGATTTTGTCACTACCAACGCCAAGTGTACTCTGCCACATTAGCAAGTATGTTTCCTATGATAACCTAAAACCTACATATCAAGCCTTTTTAACCTGCGTGTGAATCTGGTTGAACGAGGTTACTTGGAAGCCTCAAAAGACCACTAGGTGGGTAAATGCTATGAAAATTTGAAATAGATGCCTTGCAAGAAAATAATACATGGGAAATTGTTACATTGCCAAAAGGAAAAAACCTATAAATGTAAATGGATCTACAAGATCAAATATAAGGACACGGGAGAAATAGAAAAGTGAAAGCTAGACTTGTTGCAAAGGTTATAGTCAACAAGAAGGCATTGATTATCAAGAAACCTTCTCTCTGTGGTTAAAATGGTTACTATAAGAACTATTCTTTCTATTCCGAGAAGATGGTATATCCATCAAATGGATGTGTATAATGCCTTCCTTCGAGGATCTTTTGATGAAATTTACATGTCTTTGCCCCAGGCTTGATGCAGGAGGCGATATGTGCATGTAGACTTACTAAATCTCTGTATGGGCTCAAACAAGCTCTAGGCGGTGGAATTTCAAGCTTCTGAGGCTCTGGTTGGATGAATTTTAGCGATGCGAATTTGATCATTCATTTGTTTATTAAACAAGGTGGCGAGGATATAATAATCATACTTATCTATGTGGATGACATGTTAATTCTGAGAACAATATAAGTCTCATAAAGGAGACTAAGCGATCTCTTCATAATATCTTTAAAATGAAGGACACAGGAGAACTTAGGTACTTTACGGGAATAGAATTTGCTAGATCCGTGAGGATTGTTGCGTCAAAGGAAGTATGCCTTAGAACTTATTCTTTGAACTAGGCCTTGCTTTGCGCAAACCTAGTAATACACCCATTGATGCTAATGTGAAACTTACCACAAAAGTATGATGAGTATGTGGAGAAGCGAGTTTAGATCAGGAAAACACATCATGGCGATGATTGATAAAAGATATCGATTCTTATCAAAGGATAATTGGTAAGTTGTTATATCTTACCCTTACTAGACCGGATATTGCCTATAGTGTGCAAACACTTAGCCAATTCTGCAAAATCTAAAGAAATCACACTATGATCTTTGCTTCGAATAGTAAGATATGTGAAAGGTAAACCGGGACAAGAATCATTATTATCTAGTAATAACGAGAAACTTTAACTAGTTTTGTGATGCAGATTGGACTTCATGCCCACATCTGAAAGTCTATTACGAGTTATGTAATCAAGTTTGGAGACACTCTCATTTCTGAAATCAAAGAAACATAGCCTGATTTCATGATTCTGCGAAGCGAGTATAAAGCCTTGCAACACCTTGGTGAAATTACATGGCTTCTGGGGTTGCTGAAAGACATTGGTGTGAACATCAGGCATCCTGTAACTGTGTACACTGACAGTAAGTCAGCTATACAAATGGCAGCCAATCCTGTGTTCCATGAAAGGACTAAACACATCGAGATTGATCTTCACTTTATTAGAGAGAAGATTCGACAAGGGATGATTCAAACAGAGTATATACACACTACAGAGCGGTAAGCGGATATACTTACAAAAGGGTTAACAAGATTACAACATCTACATCTTTGTTCCAAGCTAGGCTTGCTAGATATATTCGAGCATCCAACTTGAGGGAGACTGTTAAAACTAAGAAGGAAAAAGGCCCATGTATAATGTGTGTATACTGTGTATGTATTATTTCACTGACCTTTAATAGGTCTGGCCCAAATATAAAGGCCAGCCCATTAAAGGCCAGCCCAAGTAAACAAGTGGCTATTATTTTAGGGCACTGACTGTCCTCTTAGAAAGAGAACAGAACATTCGAGATATCTTCTTTTTCTATCTTCTAAGAGAAGTCATCTCGTCTTCCTTGACAGCTTCTTCCCTGTAACTTTTTCTTCCATTAATGAAGATAAATGGTACGAACTGACTGTCTCTCTGTCTCGGTTGCCTTCTCATATGCTGTAGAGTATCATATCTGGAACACCAGTAGAACTCAGTCTTGAGAAACAATAAAATGGAAGTCACCGACATCACCTTCTCGCACTAGTAGTTGCGTTAACTGGCGGTGTTGGTTTCCAACAGGTAGTCATAATAATTATAAAATTAGGGCTCAAAAGGCTGGGATAGTCTTTTGTATTTGGCTGGGTGTATACCTCATTTTTTGGGCGAGATTATTTTGTTAATCCACATCGTAGTATGAGTAACGTAGGTTTGGATTTGTTTATCCTTATAGGGTTTGAATAAGCAAGACATGATATCTGTGAGGATAAATTCATAGAACTTTTGGTGAATGCAGAAGTTTTTTTAATAAAATTAGCTGAGGTTTTGAGTGCCAGAACTCCGACTCAATTTGGGTAAGTGTAGACACTTTCATTTTTGAAATAAACTGGTTCATCAGAGGAGGATCCTCTGTTTGATGAAATGGATTGTGATACTGGTGAGGAAATTATTTAGTTAGGTATCGAATGTTTCATGCCTGTGTTTTTGTGGTGCTTTTAGCAATCACGGGATGAGAAGAAGGTGTGTGGCTTTGTGTTGCCAAATTAGAACATACATTTTAAAAAAAAAGATATTATTTTCCATTAGCGTTAGGTATGGTAGTCATGCTGACACCAATTTGTGAAATCTTCATCAGTCCAAGGAGCAGATGTAGTTTGAGCTAGTTGAGACTCTTCTTTTTTTTTTTTTTTTTTTTTGATAATTCATTCTCGGGGTGGCCTTAGTACCCCATATCGCTAGTACCTGCACAAGTACTGGTACTAGGCTCCTGGAGGCGAATGAAACCCGTTCTTAGCCGCCACCATCAGGTAAATCGCGGGATGTGCGCCCCGCATTCAGTGTCTGATCGCCACAACGGATCAATGCTACAAGGTCCGACCCAGCGGGGCATGCGAGGAGTATCAAACACACCGCAACACGCCCGCACTGTTACTCTGCGCTTTAATACGAGGATACGCCGGAAACGTATCGGAGGAATCGAACTTGCAACATTTCGGTCACAAGTTCGATCGCTTACCGCCTGAGCTGGCCCCTCTAGATTAGTTGAGACTCTTCTTCTTCGACTAGATTCGTCCCACTTCTTTGGACTAGAAATTGAAATTGATTCTGTATTTTTCAGAAGATATGATTGAGGAATCCCCTTCATGGCATAGTCTGCATCTTCGCTGGTTTGGTCCAGCTAAATATTTTGAAGGTTGCTTGGAGGCAACTGAAATTGTTTGTTGTGCGGTGACAACTTGCTGTTGGAAATAATGTCTTGTGGCTTTCTGGAGATAGCCTATGGTGTTATCTCATTTGGAGAAGGATGGGCAGGAAGTTGTGAAAGTTCTTTCTTTTTCTGTCATTTTATCTGCCTTGCAAGAATTCCTGAGTTAGAAAATCTGGAATTGAGTTTGAGTGATATATTCTATATTAAATTCAAAAAAAGATAAAATTGTTTGCTATCTAGCAAAATATGTTTTGAGGCAAGGTTTTGTACATCTTTTTGCAAAACTGATTTTGCGGCTTTATAATCAATTCCTAATAGAAATTTCGGATTTTAGTAAATCATCTTGAAATTTTGAGATGCATAAGACAATTGTCATTTTTTTTAATTGTGGGATAATTCTAATGGGAATTATTCTAATGCTTAGATGCAAATGAAATGATATGTTCTTTATTATTTTTTCTTTGCTTTAGAAGTCCGCCATAACTAATGTCTGATGCATCTGTTTCAACTATTTTAAATGCAAAAGGCTCAGGGAGAGACAATGTTGGCGTGGATGTTGGTTCACGAAGGTGGAGGTTTATTCATCCTATCATAAAAAGGCTTTAATAAATTGCTAAATTCAGGAATGAAATTTGACACAGAATTAACGCAACCTAAGAACCTTAAGTTTTATCTAAGATTTGATCGGAAAATTTGTTAGCAAATTGAATGGACCTTTAAATAGGGACAACGGTTCCTTACTCGATAATGTGCCCAAAAAATCGGATGCCTATTTGGAAAAGACTATACTTGGTTTTTGATAAAACTAAGTCATTTTCTCTAATGATATTAAAGAAAACTTTTAAATGTTTAAAATGTTGGTCAATGCTAGTAGAAAATATTACGACAGCATCAATGTAAACAATAATGAATTTTAAAAATGAGTTAAAAATACCATTCATGATCCTCTGGAACTCATAGGGAGCATTTTTTAGACCAAATGACATTACGTTTCATTCGTATTGCTCAAATGGTACAATAAAAAATTAAAAACAGTCTTATATCGATCTCTAGGATCAATTTGAATTTATCAGAAACTTGATTTTAAATTAAATTTTGAGAAAATTATAGCGCAATGTAAAGTCGCTGGAGTAAATCTTTTTTATTTGGGATAGAATATCTATCTTGTTCAAAGATTTGTAATTAATGACTAAACGGGGACGACATGTTCAATCTCAGAGTTTTTGTTGACATAAAAAGTTGCGCAACTCCAAGGGTACTTGGTGGGAGAAATTATGTGTTTTTCAAGAAGATCATTGATTTCTTTCTGGCAATGGATTGTTAGCTCATGGTTCATCTGAATTGGGAGAGATTTTGTAGGGATGGAAGTCTGACTATGTGTTTCTTGTAGTTCCAGAAGTTGTGGATAAGTCTGCACAAAGTTTCTTTTGTATCTTGGTTTCTAGTATTTTAATCTTGGATGGGAGAGTAGGTTCTTGAAGTTGTTGTTGCAACCTTTGAAACGCTACTTCTTCCTTGAGAAAATTAATCTGGACTTCTTATACTTTAAGGTAAACAAAACTTTCCTAATAGGGGGCCTACCAAAAGGAAGGAAAACGTCACTACATTCGACTTTGATGCCTTGATGAGTGACTTTAAAAGGTATGGGTTCTTCAGTGAAAGGAGCTCCTAATATGACAGAGTTGGTAATGTATTTTACTCATACAAATGAAGTTGAGGCAGATAAAGGAGAATTTTCTAAGGAAGTTTTAACTTCAACATCAGTTTGAAGCTAATTCCTAATTTGTTGTCATTGGAATCTCTAAGGGCCTTTTTTATCTTTTCAAAGAACTTAGTTGGAATAAGTCCTTCTTGGACGCAATTGAGGTCTGCACCTATATCATATAAGGCAACAATAACTAAGGTAAATGATTTTTGACTACTAAGGTTACCCTAGTATGCCACTTTCTGATGAAAATTCTGGAAAGATAGTTGATAAAGTTTGCTTGTTCAACTTCTTGATCTATTAGTTCGACCACCATTTATTTGGGTATCGCAGGCTTAGTTAAAAGTTGTTGAAGAACAAGACGGTATAATTCTTATTTTGCTTTGATTTCTTGAATTTCTTCCTTAAGGATTGTTATTTCTGTTTGGAGGTCATAGATAGTTATTTCCTTAGTTTTCTTGAAAGGAAATCTATTGAGAATATCGATAATATTATAGGTATTTGCTACTCGAGGATGATTAGTAAAAACATTGGATGTGGAAGCTTTACCTAAGGTTCCTTTGAATTGTTCTAAATAATGCCTCTTTGATATTACATGAAGATTGCTTATAATCTCAAGCTTTTGAGAGAATATTGATCTTATGGTTATCTTGGGTTTCCTGATCAGACTATGACGAACATGATTCTAGGTCATCACCCTCAAGTTGGTTAAATTGTTGCTCAAACTCCTCGTCAGTCATTTCAGAAGTATCAGTTTCATCTAGTAAGAGTTGTTCTATTTGGTTGAGGATAGACTCATCTACATTAAGGTTTCTAACATTACCGGTAAAATTTCAATAGTTGGTGATATGTCTTGGTTTGTGACACTTGTAACATTTCCCAGAATTAGGAGATGGAGAAGTCGATACTTTGGGTGCTGCTTTAGGTTTGGAGGAATAAGGTTGTCTTCCTAAACTTGGGTGTAAAAGACCTAGATATTGAGACATCTCTATTCTTAGACGCATGCCTTTTATGAGATTTTTTGTCACAAGGAGGTAATCTAAATTGTTCACAAAAACTACCTAAATCTCGACGAGTCTGCGCCCTATCTTTGACTAATTGTCTTAAGATCTTATCTTGGCTATAGATTTTTAGAGCAACTTATTGGATGAGACTAGTAAGTTGTCCATATGTGATATGTTCATAAGGAATAATATCACCATTGTATTGGTTTTGGAGTTCTTCCTTAACTAAGTCTCTAAGGGATTGGGTAAACCCTCCAAGAATTTTTCCTTTCAATATGGGAGGTTACCATCATGTCTTTCATAGATTCTGGTGAGAAATGAATCCTTATACTACCTAAATTCTGAAAGGGTTTTACATTTGAGGTTGTTGAGTATTTCAGAATATCTTTTTCTAAAAATATCCGGACTATCAATGAAAGTTTTAATAATTGTGTAAACTAGGGTGTTGGTTAAGTCAGAAATGGTTTGAACATTTCTGAGGATTGGCTCTCCTACTGAAGCAATACGGATGACTTAAAAAAAATCTATCCTCTTCACTAAGGTGGGTATCCCACTAACTTTTAAGTTGACCTGTGAATCCTACTACTAAGACATGGGTAGTGAGCTGATCAGAACAGTTATGGGTAATTCTATATGAGGTGGCTACCATAGTCATTTATTGTAGCTTGGATAAGATGTTGTATTCAGAGTTGCCATCTATGTTCCATTCATAGATGTTGTTAGCATTGTAATTATTTTTCATTACATCCGGCTTCTCTTTATGGCTACATCTGGATGGATGGCTCTAGGATAATAGAGCTTCTCTGGCCTACGCTAGTTGGAGAGTCCTACTCTAAGAGGGACAACTTCTAGAGGATGATTATCATGAAATTGTTCTGACTGAGTATGTTCTTCTTGGTCAGTATCTACTTCCTAGAGAACTATTACAAAATCTTTAGAAGTAGTTTCCTTTGGAGTATCCTGAATAATCAAGGTTCTCTGAATTTCTAAGATCCTACACTGAAGATCAGAAAGTTGAGACGAGTCCCTAGCTTGGTGTATTTGGAGTTCTTTAGCGAATGTTCTCGGAATTTCGTAAGGCCTAAATAAGGGAATAGAGGAAGTGGAGATCTCTGCATGTTTAGCATATGCTGGCAATGAGAGTTTTGATATTAAATATTCACCAAGAGTTTGTAAATATTTGTTTATGTAATTATTTTATTCAAAAATATTTATAATATCTTTGTTATTGAATGCTTCATTGTCAGGTTTCATATTGAAAGATGTGTCAACAACTGTGTTGTTCTTATGGCTCCACTATTGAAGGCTGAACTCATAGCTTTATATTGAATTCTATATATGATGGCTACTTGGAGGGATTTAGTTTTTGTCTTATAGTTGGATGTCTTGACATTAAGTGTTAGGGAATTTGATATATTTCTATCTTTGAGAAACACTATAAAATTTGAAAAACAATCAAAGTAAATTGGACCACTTTGATGATTTCTACCATTCCTAGCGGAGAATCATTAAAGTCTAGAAATCATGAATCTCTAAGGCAGAGAAGGAGATATGTATCTAAACCTTCTCTAGAAAGAGGCTTAGCTTCAAAATGGAGATAGTTGTATTTTTGTTTATACTTCTCTATAGACTTTGAATCTAAAAGTTTGATATCCTCATGATCAGATTCAAGGGAAATGGTTTGCTCTATGGTTGAGATGTGATAATCACTAGTCAAACCTCATCTTAAGGATTTATAAATTGTGGACTAGGGATGTTTAGGGATCTTTCAATTGATTGCTTTAAATAAGAGAAGCTAATATCTTATTTGAGCTTGAACTTGGGAGAGGATGAGGAAGAGGTAGAAGGAGAAGGGTTTTTCGAAGAGGAAGAGAAATGGTGGAAGAATGTCAAAGTAAGATCTGCAAAAGATAGTTAGAAAGATACAATAACAACTTAAATGTTTCCTGTTCTTGGCTCAAGAGACCATTGGGATCCATAAAGAAAATATTCATGTTTTTAACTTACTTTTATGCGATATTGCTAGATCTTGAGATTAGATATGAGAATACATATATATATATATATATAGTCTTTTCAGTTTTTCAATTTTTATTGAGAATTGCTAACGTGGCTAACTTTTCATAATTTACCATTTTTGGACGTCTTTTTATTTTCTATGGTATATATGCATTGATGAGTAATTTTCTGTTATAAAATTATATTATGTCTTTAATGAACATCAATTTCCTATATCCTTTTATGTTTGTTATGGATAAATTAGACTATATACTATGAGATTCTAAAGGATAATGAAAAAACGGATGTAGGTTGGACCAAGGGCGCCTAGAGACAGGGAGAGGTTCCCACCAAATAACATATTGTTAATGTTAGCTGGCGCTGGCATTCTATGGATGGGATGGACAGGATTCAATGGCGGCGATCCATATGTAGCTAGCCTTGATGCATCCTTAGCCGTCCTTAACACGCATGTGTGTGCTGCTGCGAGCTTGCTAACTTGGTTAATGTTAGACATTCTCTTCTATGAAAAGCCTTCTGTCATTGGTGCTACCCAAGGAATGATCACTGGCTTAGTTTGCATTACTCCTGCAGCAGGTAACTAGAATAAGGCTTTCTATAAGAGGGTTGAATCTAGATTTTAAAGACAACGATTGCACATCTTAATATAACATAGAGTACCTATATTTTAAGTCTTTTTTTAAAAAGAAATTGTATACATATATATAGTCCTAGCTCGAGACAACGGATGCACATGCATTCAATACTTAAATTCTGGATTTGCTTCTGCATGAAATACTTGATGCATGATTTCTAAAACAAAAAACCAACGTTGAGACCTATAGCCTTGGACAATGAGAAATTATTTTATAGGCAATATATGGGGGTAAATCTAGAATTTAAAAGCATCTTTTACATTTTTGGCTCGTCGGCCAAAATTAATTTCGGGTTCTAACTTATAAACTGATTATGTATATTATATGTATATTTATTACTTAATATACAAAACTTATACATTTATTGGCTTTGTAAATTAGATCACCGAAAATGCATTGTACTGTAATTATCTCTAGATATTTTATATACCGAAAATGATCTTTATAGTCCTAGATTGATATAGTAGATGCATGTAAATCTTGATGCCTGAACTCTAAAACAGAACCCAATGGTCCAAGGCTATTATGTGGTGGGAAATGATTAAAGAATTATAACATGACAATTCAACAGGGGTGGTGCAAGGTTGGGCAGCAATACTAATGGGATTATTGTCTGGATGCATTCCATGGTTCAGTATGATGTTCCTCCACAAGAAAATGTGGTTACTAAAACAAGTAGATGACACCATGGCAGTATTCCACACACACGCGGTAGCAGGAACCTTAGGCGCGATTCTGGCAGGTGTATTAGCAAATCCAAGACTCAGTCGCATCTTCTACATTGTTGATGATTGGCCGAAGTATATAGGCCTTGCTTATGGCATTCAAAGTGGGAGGTTCAATGCAGGGCTCAGGCAATTATGGGTGCAATTGATAGGCATCGGATTTGTTTTCGTTTGGAATGTCGTAAGCACTAGTGTGATTTGCTTAATAATTAGGATGATTGTTCCTTTGAGGATGACAGAGGAAGAGGTGAGTGAGGGAGATAATGCGGTACATGGAGAGGAGGCCTATGCATTATGGGGTGATGGGGAGAAATTCGACAACTCAAAGCTCCAGTTAGTTCATGAAATTGAAGAACCTCCCTTGTCCAAAAGTGGCTATGGACTTTGATTGAACTGAGTCTGGTGTTGTTGTTGTGATATAACATGTTAAATAATTCTTAAGCCTTTTCCTATTGTAAGGTGATTCAGCTACAGTATATTTTATACAATCATACAAATATTCTAGATTGCTTTTTTCATGGAAAAGGTCATTCTGGATAGTTTTTCATTTTTATTAAAGTCTTCAATCCATATTATCCGTCTTTTAAGATTTTAGCGCAACTATAAAGAAAGACATTTAATCGCCTTATTTATAAGAGTAGTTGCTTAAAGTCTTAAACTACCATTTTTCTCTCCTTAAACATCTCACTTACTTAACACTCCACTAATCGGAATAATAATGATAGATTTAAAAAAGAAAACAAAAGTAATGAATGAACTTTTTGTTCTTATAAAACGTCAAATATTTTGAAACGAATTCAGTTTGACTCATACCATTTGTATCTAAAGTAACATATGAAGTGACTCTTATGATGATTCAATTCTCAGAAGTTATCCAACCAAGACAATCGGTCGTGTCAATCATCTTTACTTTATTAGATGCTTATTTCATGGTAAAATAAATGTAAAACAATCCCTTTTCATTTTGGCTTGAGATATTTTTTGGCAGAAAGGCTTCATAATTTGATTGGCTAAAGGGCAACTGTTTCCTTGTTCTCATAGATATTCATCTATTTGCTTCAATTTGAAGTGCAATCCAAGAACAAGGCAGTTTCATGAAAGTTTACTCATTTGGAGTTAGTGCTTGAAAACTTCTTAATTATAATATGAAATCAAGTATCTTAATTGTAAAAAAAAACTTGTAAATAGATAAAGAGCATATTGAATTTTCTGGATCAAAAGTGATAATCAGCATAAGCTTCAAACCACTCAAAGAATTTAACTTGTTTTTTTAACAGAGCTTAAAATCCATAATAAATTTTTTTGGAGATTTTTCCTTTTATCTCGTTGAAAATTCTTCACCTCAGCCCACACCCGCAGGCCCAACATCCGCAGCCCACAACCCTTATACTTCACTCGCCCAGGCCCTTATTTCTCCTCCCCCATGCTTCATCTTCTGGAGAACAAAAAAAACCTAACCTAAAAATGAAATCGCCGCACCTCCCCTACTCTCGCACCCCATCGTCGTCAAGACCCCAGCCGAGATTCTCGCCGGAGAATCCAGCGTAATCAACCTTACCATAAAATACAAACCAACAAAAATCTAAACCTAAACTTACCTTAACCAAATCGCAAACCTCGCCCGAAATCATGTCGAATCAGAACTTACCTTAATCGATTTTACACCAGAGAATCGGGTGGAATCAATACACAAATCGCATAAAATCAGCACTAAATCAGCCCTAAGAGCTGACCAAAATTAGAACCCAAAAGAAAAGACTATAAGAGAAACCAATCTACACATGCAATGGCATAGGAGGAGACGGTGGAAAAGGGAGAAAAACATCAGCAAATAACAACAAAGGATCGGCGAAAGGATGGAAGGAAAAGCACTAGAGAAACGGATCGAAAACCAGCAGTGAGGTTCTTTTACCAGCGAAATCAGAATACCTTATTGGAGCATATCAAACATAGAAAAATCAGTAAAAACCTTAATCGCATCGCAATCGCAACTCCGAGTGGATCGACGACTTGATACGCTGCCTCGGTTCGCTGTCCGGAGAAAGTAAATTCATCGCCCTTTGATTTTCTATTCGATTTATACTTTGTGATCTGTTTGATGATGATGTGCTTGTTAAATGAGTTTAGTTTAATTTAATTGTTATTTATACACGTCAAAGGCGTAAACTGACCTTAGAAGGAGTTAGGCAAGCAGAATTGACCTCGCAAAGGGACTGAATCTGGGCATGCTTGTTAACTCTAAGCCGACTAAAAGATTAATATGTCTTCCCTGGTTAAATGACCCAGACCATTCATATTAACGTCCCTCTAAAGTCAACATGTATTATGCTCGCTGGATTGCTTATACATTTTTGCATATTTGGAAAAGAGAATATCTTCACCCCGGCCCACTGTCATCTCCCTGTTTTCTTCCTAATATACAGCCTGAGCACGATTGAACACGTCTGAATCTTCCCCTCACGCATCTGGAATGTTATCTCTTCGCTGTAGTCCAAGAGGTCTTCTAGATGTAACAAACAATCTTTAGATTATATGAAGCATGTTTTGTTACTTGTATTTTTTAGAACAGGTACTAAGTCGCTGGGCTTGTTTTATGTTTAATGCCATTTGTGTATGATTTGAAGTACATTTGTTTGTGTTGAACCTGTTTAGTCAGAATTAATCGCTATTGGTATTCGTAATTATGTTTGTTAATGTGATTAGTTTAATACTAGTATCGGTAGCGTGTTTGTATTTATGGCAGATAATATCCGATCTCACTGTGTCTCGTTAAGATGTTAATATAATGTAGTTGTGTGTATCCATTTAGTCTACTTATTGGGCACCCCTGCATATTTGAGTGACCTCTTTTGGTATTAACGCGTTGATTTCAATGTCTCCTTATACTCACAAAACAAGCAATCCTATATGTCTTCTATGTCTAACAGTCAAACGATACCTGTACTAGCATCTCTTGAGTTATTTCCATGCCATATGAACACGTAGTCTCTGCTGCATCTCATATTTGAAAGATAATATTGCCTTGATACAGTGGAACATATGTTAAGAGTATATTGTGTCATTTGCCTTTATCCAAGTTTACAAAGACATCTTAATTCGTTAAGTGCTAGGATTAGTTGGTCTGTTATCCAAAATAGGCAAGATATATCATACTTTTATTTTCTCAAAACTTGGTTGTACATCTCTATGTTGTTCAGTCATCTCTCCTACCCTATCATGTTTTCCATCAGTATCTGAATGATCTTGAAATGCTTGTCGGTTGTCTTGAGTTAAAAAGCAGTAAGCATACGCATGGATCTATAAATAATATATTCTGCATATCACATATATATCCAGTAGATCGCATGTATATCATATTGTGTGTTTTGGACTTGTCACTTTCTGAGTTCCTCAAAGTCGTCTCTGCATACCAATTATTTCTTAAGACCCATTACTTGATTAAATTGCTTAACCTATTATTTGTTTGGGCCTGCTTTACATTTCAGCACATAGCCTCGAGACTTAGCTCTAATAATAATAAAAGATGGACCGTTATTTATTTGGCATGTCTTCCTGTAGCCATTCCCTTAAAAGGGTGATAGGATTATAAATTATTGGGCTTCTTATTATCTGACGTCATTCCATGAATATTTCGTTTCTGGGATGCCACTGTTTATTGTTCTTTCGGGCTTTGCCTATTGCTGAAACGTGGTATATGTGTTTAAATCTGATACCAGTGCCTATTATTATTGTGATAAATTTGGAATATTTACTAATCCTTATCTTTTCTTTTTACATGAAATGCATCGGAGCAAAAAAAAATGAAGAGTCTCATGGCGAGACTCATCACAAGCTACAACAAATGAAGACTCGCATCTATGTGCATTTCTCTATCCGCATTGGAATTCCAAAACCACCGGCGAAAAGACATCGCCATTCCTCGAGTCATTTTTATTAATTTCTGCCCCGCCCATTTATTTATTGTAAATTAATTGGCTAATGCTACGTTAATTAGTAGAATACTTAGAATATCTAGACCTTGAACCTCTAGATTAGAAAGCAATTCCCTCTAGGATAATTACTTTAGACTCGCCACATATTGCTTAAGCCATATTAAACTATTTAATTTTTATCCACGTAACTGTTCTCGCAGCTAGTATTTTATTACTAGATTTCTAACCCATTTTATTATAGGTGAGTGAGAAAACTCACTTTGTAAGTGTGTAAAAGGATTGTGGTTCGGTTGCTACAAGTGGTCCTTGCTCCTTAGTGTTCCCTAATTTTCTTGTTCTCCTTCCTCCCTTGATATTTTCTTGATTTTTTCCTTCTTGTTCACTTGATTATTTTCCTGATTTATATTCCTTGTACTAGGTACTTTATTTTGTGCTAAATACACTATATAAGTTGAAGTGTTTGTATAACCTATGAGAGGTGGAAGGACAAGAGTTGGAGGGGAAATGAAAAGGGGAAGGGAAGGGGAAGCAAAGGATGTGCGACAATCTTGCATGTTTTCTTTTGTTTTTTTGTTTTCTTATTTTCATTTTATCTATCTATTTATCCAACTTTAACACTAACTCGATCCCATGCAATTTATTCATTGTTTTCTTATATATATATATTTTTATTAACTCAACCACAACTATATATTATTATTTTTTTTTCTGGATTTTACATTCTCTCCTCCTTAAGCAACATTCGTCCTCGAATGTGAATAAGGTCGTAACATAATCACATAGACACAATAATGTTTATTGTTATTGTAACAAATTTGGGGCTTCACATTCTCCCTTCCTTCAGAAGCATTCGTCCTCGAATGAGAATAAGGTTGTAACACATGCATATAGACACGCAAATGACCCACATATGATGTACTATGTAACACATTTTTTTTATTACCTTAGTCAAATAGGAATGGATATTTGACTTTCATCGCCTCTTCGGCTTCCCAGGTGGCTTCCTCGGTGGAGTGGTTCCTCCATAGGACCTTCACGGAAGCAATATCTTTATTCCTAAGGCGCTTAACCTTCCTATCAAGTATTTCCACCGGAACTTCTTCATATTGAAGCTCCTTATTAAGAATTATCTCCTGGGGAAGGATGACGTGACTTGGATCGTGCAAGTATTTTCGTAACATTGACACATGAAATACCGGATGCACTGCTTCCAGCTCTTGTGGAAGTGCTAATTCGTAAGACACATTCCCAACTCTTCGCAAGATCTCATATGGCCCAATAAACATTGGGCTCAATTTCCCTTTCTTACCAAAGCGCATTACTCCCTTCATTGGGGACACTTTTAAAAATACTTTCTCCCCCTCTTGGAATTCAAGATCTCTTTTCCGAAGATCCGCATAGGACTTATGACGTCTATGAGCTTTGTTTGATCCGCTCGAATCATCTGTACCTTATCATTTGTTTCTTGAATGACTTGAGTCCGAAACGATTGCGTCACCCACCTTGAACCATCAGTGGAGACCTACATTTTTGTTCATATAATGCTTCAAACGGGGCCATTTGTATGCTAGAGTGAAAACTATTGTTGTAGGCGAACTCAATTAGACATAGATGGTCCAACCAGCTTCCCTGAAAATCTAACACACAAGATCGCAACATGTCTTCAAGTGTTTGAATTGTTCGCTCAGCTTGCCCATCTGTTTGCGGGTGGAAAGCCGTGCTTAACTTAACTTTTGTCCCGAGACCCTGCTGGAAACTTTGCCAAAAGTGTGAGGTGAACTGGGAACCCCTATCTGAAATAATTTGTAAGGGAATCCGTGTAACCGCACAATCTCCTTCAAATAAATCTGTGTGTACTGTGGTGCGCGTCGTAGTCTTGGCCAGGTAAGAAATGGGCTGACTTTGTAAGCCGATCAACAATCACCCAAATAGAATCATACCCTTCTCGAATTTTCGGTAGACCAGTTACGAAATTCATATGAATCGCCTCCCATTTCCACATGGGGACTCTAATGTCCTGAAGTAATCCACCAGGTTTTTGATGTTCAGCTTTCACCTGCTGACATATAAGACACCTCCCGACAAACTCATGGCGTCTTTTTCATCCTGTCCCACATAATTTGCCTTGAGGTCTGATACATTTTGTTGACCACTGGATGAATGGAATATCTTGTGTTGTGACCTCATCTAAGATCTTCCTCCTTAGATCATTTACCTTAGGAACACATAACCTACCACTTATAGAAGGGTTCGTCATTATCTCCCAATGTAAATTGTGAAGGTTTTCCTGTTGGATCCTCTCCGAAATCCAACAAACTCGTATCCTCAAACTGACTTTCTTTTATTTCTGAAGCTAAGGCAGACTGCGAGGTTTCATGTAACACCACCCTACCTTCACCGATCTCAGTTAAGCTAACCCCGAGGTTTCCCAATCTTTGTACCTCACGAACAATATCCTTCTTTTGTATTGCCAAATGGGCCAAGCTGCCCATTGATCTCCCATCGAGTCGTCGACCACCACGTTAGCTTTCGGGATGGTAAAGAATACTAAGGTCATAATCCTTAAGCAACTTTAACCATCTTCTTTGTCGGAGATTCAAATCCTTCTGCGTGGTTATGTACTGCAAACTCTTATGATCTGTAAATATGTTCACATGCACACCATACAAATAATGTCTCCATATTCGTAAGCAAACACCACATGACTAATTCCAAGTCATGAGTTGGGTAATTCTTCTCATGTATCTTCAATTGTCTAGATGCATACGCAATAACCTTTCCAAATCGCATCAAGACACATCCTAACCCAACTCTAGAGGCATCGCATGATAGGTATGAACCCTTCATCCCGATGGTAAGGTTAGGGTGGTGCGATGATCAACAATTCTTTTAGTTTAAAACTTGCTTCACATGCTTGACCACTGGTACTTAACCGCTTTTGAGTCAACGGGTCAAGGAGGCGTGAAGACTAGAAAAACCTTTACGAATCTTCTATAATACCCGGCCAAACCCAGAAACTTCTAACCTGCAGCCGGAGTGGTCGGTTTGGCGATTCTTCTTCTTCTATCTTACGGGGTCTACCATAATTCCATCCCTTGACACAACATGACCCAAAAAGGCTACCTTTTCCAACCAAAATTCACACTTTGAAAATTTAGCATATAGTTTCTCCTGTTTCAAGACTTGAAGAACTACCCTCAGATGCTCTTCATGTTCTTCAACACTCTTACTGTAAATTAGGATATCATCTATGAACACGATCACAAACAAATCTAGGAATGGTTTGAAGATTCTGTTCATTAAATCCATAAAAGCCGCTGGGGCATTGGTTAACCCAAAAGACATGACCAAGAACTCATAATGGTCGTATCGGGTTCTAAAGGCTGTTTTGGATATATCATCTGGATTTATTTTCAGCTGATGATATCCCGAACGGAGATCAATCTTGGAAAAATAGCTAGCTCCCTGAAGTTGGTCAAAAAGATCATCGATTTTTGGTAATGGGTATCGGTTCTTGATCGTGCCCTTATTGAGCTGCCGATAATCGATGCACATTCAGAGCGATCCATCTTTCTTTTTCAAAAACAGATCGTGCACGAGGAAACACTAGGCCTTATAAAGCATGTATCCAGAAGATCCTTCAATTGTTCTTTTAACTCCCTCAATTCAGCTGGGGTCATTCGATATGGAGGAATAGAAATGGGTCTTGTACCCGGAATTAACTCTATAGCAAACTCCACTTCTCTATCCGGAGGAAGGCCTGGAAGATCTTCAGGAAAAACCTCCGGAAAATTTCGAACAATAGGAACATCATTCACTGCTGGGGATTCTTTTTGGGTATCCACTATATTAGCCATATATGCATACTCCACTCTGTGACTTCTCAATAACTTTTGAGCCCCAAGGTAGGAAATAAACTGACCTGATGATATTCCAATCCTACCCCTTATAACAACTTCTGGTTCTCCGGGAAAAGTTAATCTCACTATCTTTCGCCGATAATCTAACATGGCATAACATGCCGACAACCAATTCATACCCAAAATGACGTCGAAGTCTACCATATCAAGTAGTACTAGGTTCACCATTGTTCCCCTGCCATTCACTTCTAATGGGAAATTATTTACCACCCGAGAGGCCCAAATTGAGGCCCTGCGGTGTCATAACCTCAAAAGGTTCACTTAAATAAGAAGGTTCTACATGTAAATTCTTAGCAAAGCCCATTGACACATATGAAAATGTAGAGCCGGGGTCGTATAATACAAATGCAGGAATACTCGAGACTAGCAAAAATACCTGTGACCACTGCATTAGATGCTTCTGCCTCATTCCTCTGGGGCAAAGCGTAGAGCCGATTAGAATTGTTGGTTTGTTGACCTCCCTGACTCTGGCGGGGTTGGTTTCCGATTTCCACATGGCGGTGTGGTTGCTTGACCTCACTGAATAGATTGAGTTTGGGTCCTCTTCTTGCAATCCACGACATAGTGGCACGACTCTCCACGATTATAACATGTCTTCGTTAGGCGACATTCTCCATTGTGTTTCCTTTGACAAATCTTACAAATCGGTTTGTCATACGTGTTAGGGTTGGTGGCCTTGTCCTTGCTACCTTGGTTATTAGACCAAGCGTGCCCTTAGGCTTGAAATAGGGTAGCCGCGATTGGTTCGATCACGAAGATCCTTTACTAAACTCCCGCTCGATTTTGACTCGGTTAAATGATCACGAAGTCCAAATCTCTTCTGCGAATATTCTCTTTTTGCTTTAGCGAAACCTTCTACCCTCAAAGCCATATCGACAATCTGAAGATAAGTTCGATCGTTGGCTAACGCCACCTTCTCTGCTATGTTTGGGTTTAAACCCTCTACAAATCGCTTGACTCTATCCATTTCTGTAGGGACGACATGTGTGTTGTATGCCGATAACCTCACGAACTGTGTATCATATTCTTGTACACTGCGGTCACCTTGCTTCAATTGTTCAAACTCGTCTGGCGCATCTTTTGGGAGTTAGGCATGTACTTTCACGAACGCGGCTCTGAACTCCCCGCGTCGCCGGTGGTGACATCGGAAAATGATTTCTTCTAAAATTTCCCCACTACACCGTGTGTCGTCCACTAACCGTGCGATTACCAAATTGGCGTCATGCGTCTCCACACATCCTCGTGTAAGCATGAGTTTTCTACCTCATCGAGAAATACTATTGGGTTAGACTTGTAGTCCTTCCTGTATAGATATGTTCCTTCTTCTCACAAAATTTGCCCCATAGTCTATCTGCACATCCGCCTTTTTCGGTCGGTGGTGCAGTCATATCCGGTTATTTTATCATTGTACACTCCCTTCCACAATCCTTTGAAGGAGGTAGTACGAGAACCAAGTCTTTGAAAAGACTCAAGATAGGCACGAGAAGAGTATGAAAGAAGTGAAACTTTAGGATGTTATTCCGTTTACTTATTACTAAGGTGGCGCTCACACCGTCGCAATAAGTAACCGTTCAAACACCCAACTCGAAGAAACTTCCTAGAATCTCCTAACCTGGTTTAGCTATGATACCAACTTGTCACGCCCCTACTTTTCCTAAGCCTTTACTTAGGGCGTGATGACACCTGGACAATTATTTCCCACCAGGAGCACCATTGAATTCTATTTATTTATAAATTTAAATTTATATTCAAATACGGAGCTATTAATAAAAATAACAATAAAGAAATCTGTTTATGAATTTATTGAAAATATAACGCGAGCCCATGCTCGTACAAATATTGTTTCTACATAGACATACTGACAAAGATTATTCTAAGTTGGAAGGGAGACCATTCCACACGGGCCTTTCCCGAGACACTGGGCGACATTACGAACTGGCGAGTACCAAGGCCGAAGCAATGGACTTGGTATGACAAGAGGCTGCGGGACGATCGCTAGCCTTGGCGTGGAGCCTTTCCTCTATCACGCTTTCCTGAAACATGTTAAATAAAGATCCAACCCTACCATCTGGGGCTGAGTGAGAACCTTACCTTGCAATTCAAAGTAACACCACAATATTCCAAGTGCAATCACATTATAACGTAATAAGCATATTGCAAAAACATATCAGGTTACAACACTTTTAAATATGCAACAAATCCTCATAGGAAATTCTCGGTTTAACTAACACTTCATTTTATCTCGTATTATACGTTAAGACATTCCCCTGCATTTTCATGTGTTTGTTACATTTATATATTTGTGAACTCGTATTCACTTTTCATATTTATATATAGGTGAACCTGTATTCATTTTTCATATTTATTGTGGCGTGCAACCCGATCCATTGTGTCTACGTATTTGTGAACACATATTCACTTTACGTTTTGTTGCGGCGTGCAACCCGATCCATTATGTTTACGTATTTGTGAACGCATATTCACTTTACGTTTTGTTGCGGCGTGCAACCCGATCCATTATGTTTACGTATTTGTGAACACATATTCACTTTACGTTTTGTTGCGGCGTGCAACCCGATCCATTATGTTTACGTATTTGTGAACGCGTATTCACTTTACGTTTTGTTGCGGCGTGCAACCCGATCCATTATATATTTATATATTTATGTGAACACGTATTCACTTTTCATATTTTTCAGAAGATCGAATAAATACTATTCTCTTTCCTAACATTCTGTCATTCATACTTGTAACGATTATAACTTTTTAACCATAACTCCAACTAAGGTGTTTCTCAAGCGGAAACTAAGGTAAGACGGGGATCTTTCACTGTACCAAATTTCATTTAAAACTACTTTGGGTAACTAACACAAATTTATCCTCAAAACAGCCACATGAAATTTGTTTCGGCAGAATATTTATTAAACAGAACCCAATCTTAGAATAGTCATAACTCCTAATCTGTAAACCCGTTCAAGCCCCATAAAATCTCAAAACGACGAGAACAGAGATCTAAACGTCTCCATGTGAACCATCCTTTCATATTCTGTACCATTTGGTACAGTTTTACACTTTTATTCGCTGCCCTTCCTGGATCTCGATAGATCCGAGGCAGAAACTTTAAACAGCGATAACTCTCAATCCGTAAGTCGTATAGACCCCTGTAAGGTCTCAAAATGACCACAACAGAGAGATATAGAACTTTCATTTAGCACCAATTTTCGTATTCTCCACGGATTTGTACAGTTTTACGTTTCAACGTCCTGTCCTTCTGGATTCCGATGAATCCGAGGCAGCAAGTTCAAACTACAATAACTCTCAAATCGTAAGTCCGTTTTAACAAATCTTTATATATATATGTCCGTAACAGAGATATTTACAACCATGTAAATTTTCATATAATTCTAATAAGTAAAACTCAATAAAAACAGTCTGTAATTATGCATTTCCGAAGATCGGCCAAATCTAAGGCAGGAACTTTGAACTATGATAACTTTCAAACCGTATGTCCATTTTACCTCATGTTTGGTTCTATATGATCATAATAGAGAGTTTCACCATTCTTCCGAATTTCATCAAATTCTAACAATAATAACTCAGGGAGAACAGTTCGTAAAGTTCATGACGCAACTAGTTGTCTAAACAATCAAAAGTTCAATATATCTTTTCAACACTCAATTCTTATTCTAACATGTATTGAACTTAAAATAAAGGATGTTACCAAGAATTTCTGAGTGAGAAAACTCACTTTGTAAGTGTGAAAAAGGATTGTGGTTCGGTTGCTACAAATGGTCCTTGCTCCTTAGTGTTCCCTAATTTTCTTGTTCTCCTTCCTCCCTTGATATTTTCTTGATTTTTTCCTTCTTGTTCACTTGATTATTTTCCTGATTTATATTCCTTGTACTAGGTACTTTATTTTGTGTTAAATACACTATATAAGTTAGTGTTTGTATAAACTATGAGAGGTGGAAGGACAAGAGTTGGAGGTGAAATGAAAATGGGGAAGGGGAAGCAAGGGCGTGCGACAATCTTTGCATGTTTTTTCTTTTGTTTTTTTGTTTTCTTATTTTCATTTTATCTATCTATTTATCCAACTTTAACATTAACTCTATCCCATGCAATTTATTCATTGTTTTCTTATATATATATATTTTTATTAACTCAACCACAACTATATATTATTTTATTTTTTCCGGATTTTACATTCTCTCATCCTTAAGCAACATTCGTCCTCGAATGTGAATAAGGTCGTAACATAATCACATAGACACAATAATGTTTATTGTTATTGTAACAAATTTGGGGCTTCACATTCTCCCTTCCTTAAGAAGCATTCGTCCTCGAATGAGAATAAGGTTGTAACACATGCATATAGACACGCAAATGACCCACATATGATGTACTATGTAACACATTTTTTTTATTACCTTAGTCAAATAGGAATGGATATTTGACTTTCATCGCCTCTTCGGCTTCCCAGGTGGCTTCCTCGGTGGAGTGGTTCCTCCATAGGACCTTCACGGAAGCAATATCTTTATTCCTAAGACGCTTAACCTTCCTATCAAGTATTTCCACCAGAACTTCTTCATATTGAAGCTCCTTATTAAGAATTATCTTTTGGGGAAGGATGACGTGACTTGGATCGTGCAAGTATTTTTGTAACATTGACACATGAAATATCGGATGCACTGCTTCCAGCTCTTGTGGAAGTGCTAATTCGTAAGCCACATTCCCAACTCTTCGCAAGATCTCATATGGCCCAATAAACATTGGGCTCAATTTCCCTTTCTTACCAAAGCGCATTACTCCCTTCATTGGGGACACTTTTAAAAATACTTTCTCGCCCTCTTGGAATTCAAGATCTCTTTTCCGATGATCCGCATAGGATTTATGACGGCTATGAGATGTTTTGATCCGCTCCCGAATCATCTGTACCTTATCATTTGTTTCTTGAATGACTTCAGGTCCGAACAGTTGCATCTCATCCACCTCGAACCATCCAAGTGGAGACCTACATTTTCGTCCATATAATGCTTCAAACGGGGCCATTTGTATGCTAGAGTGAAAACTATTGTTGTAGGCGAACTCAATTAGACATAGATGGTCCAACCGCCTTCACGAAAATCTAACACACAAGATCGCAACATGTCCTCAAGTGTTTGAATTGTTCGCTCAGCTTGCCCATCTGTTTGCGGGTGGAAAGTCGTGCTTAACTTAACTTTTGTCCCGAGACCCTGCTGGAAACTTTGCCAAAAGTGTGAGGTGAACTGGGAACCCCTATCTGAAATAATTTGCAAGGGAATCCCGTGTAACCGCACAATCTCCTTCAAATAAATATGTGTGTACTGTGGTGCGCGATACGTAGTCTTGACCGGTAAGAAATGGGCTGACTTTGTAAGCCGATCAACAATCACCCAAATAGAATCATACCCTTCTCGAATTTTCGGTAGACCAGTTACGAAATCCATATGAATCGTCTCCCATTTCCACTAGGTACTTTATTTTGTGCTAAATACACTATATAAGTTGAAGTGTTTGTATAACCTATGAGAGGTGGAAGGACAAGAGTTGGAGGGGAAATGAAAAGTGGGGAAGGGGGGGAAGCAAAGGACGTGCAGCAATGCTGCATGTTTTTTTTTCTTTTGTTTTTTTGTTTTCTTATTATCATTTTATCTATCTATTTATCCTACTTTAACACTAACTCTATCTCATGCAATTTATTCATTGTTTTCTTATATATATATATATATATATTTTATTAACTCAACCATAACTATATATTATTTTTTTTTTCCGGATTTTACACCATTCCCTTAAAAGGGTGATAGGATTATAAATTATTGGGCTTCTTATTATCTGACGTCATTCCATGAATATTTCGTTTCTGGGCTGCCACTGTTTATTGTTCTTTCGGGCTTTGCCTATTGCTGAAACGTGGTATATGTGTTTAAATCTGATACCAGTGCCTCTTATTATTGTGATAAATTTGGAATATTTACTAATCCTTATCTTTTCTTTTTACATGAAATGCATCGGAGCAAAAAAATAATGAAGAGTCATGGCGAGACTCATCACAAGCTACAGAAAATGAAGACTCGCATCTATGTGCATTTCTCTATCCGCATTGGAATTCCAAAATCACCGGCGAAAAGACATCTCCATTCCTCGAGTCCTTTTTATTAATTTCTGCCCCGCCCCATTTATTTATTGTAAATTTATTGGCTAATGCTACATTAATTAGTATAATACTTAGAATATTGATCGGTGTATTTTATATACACTTTTTGAGTCATTTTTAGTTAGTCTTTTATCCATTTTTGTACAATACGTGTCGTCTTAGGATAAATTTTCTTTCTTTTGAGTCATATTGGTTAAAGTGGCTCATTGGCGGAAAAGGAGCAAAAAGAGGGCAAAAACGGAGGTTCCAGAGCTCGAAATACGAGAAAGTGGCGAACCAGGCACATAAGCGAGCCAGTGCTGGCTACTCAGCCAGCGGGGCCAGCGCCCTGGCGAAGATCCAGAGGCTGCAGTTGCGGCCCGCGGCTGATTCTGGCCCAGCGCGCTGTAAATCAATTCGACTGAATAATGGGCCAGGCCTGAGGGAAAACCCTGCACCACGTTTTGAAACTATAAAAAGAGAACCCTAGAGCAGTTTTAAGAGTTCCCTTTCTTGCCAATTCACATCACATCTTGGAGTTCAAGATTGGAGACCTTTCTTTAGTAATTTCTTGTTCTTTCTTTACTTTATTTTCAGTTTATGTTGGATATTGAATTAATTATTGTCATGTCTATGGCTAGGAACTAATTCTAATATAGGGTTTTCCATGTCAATTCACTTGAACCTTATATCTATGAATTAATGCATGTTTGTGGTTTTTCTTCTAATTGTTGAGATTTATTCAATATATGTTTTGATTTCTTGGTAATTGTCACGCCCTTTTCCGACCGCGACATTTTTTAAATAAAAATGGCTCCTGCTTAAATAAAAAAAGTTAGAAAATAAAATAAATGCTAAAATGCAAAAGAATGCTAAAATGTTAAAGTGCTTAAAAATGCTAAGTGCAAAAAGGGGTTCGCGGAGTCGCCACCTAATTAGTTTGGGTGAATTAGGACACCTAAATGTTTAACTAGTTTAAAGTAAAACATTAACTCCATTTTAAGGGTCTGCTAAACTTGATGAGATTCTGGGTAAGGGTTCTTTATTAATCTAGAGGGAAGGGGTTAGGCACCCTCTAAGATCCGCTAACTTGCGGTTGTCCTGCCAAACCTAGGGTTGATTATTATGCTATAGAAGAATACATGTTTTTAAAGTATTTAAGCAAAGGATATTTTTAGCCTGCACAAAATATAAGATTTGTTTAAAATATATAAAGCAGATCTTAATTGAAGACATGCACTTAGAAAGTAGTTAGAAGACGTATGAAATTATCTATAGGTTATATAGGTTGCTTAGTATAATATAGAAGTAATCATGCAAAGCCTATGATGACGGAAAATATGATGGGGAATATATCATGCAAAGATTAATGATCATATGTATTTTATATGGGTGCTAATGAGAATTTATAAAAGAAAATGATTTTCCTTAAGTTAGGATTTAGTAACTAATGTCTTGGCTACCTAAATAATTATGCGACTAAGCGGTTTAATTATAGTTTAGGAAATATGTGTCAAGCTAGAATGATTAACTTAAAAGGAAGTAGATTTCTAACGTCAAACTAATTCCGAAAGGCACTCCAATGGTGAAAAGACCCTCTTAAACATTCTAATGGTGACCCAAAGCTTAATTATTCTAGGCAACTTACTGCTAATAATGTAATGTTAGAACAATTAATTCACAACAAATGAATGGGGGCGGGAATAGAAAACAATAAAGGTGACTCGAGGGAATGGCGATGTTATTCGCCGGTGGCTTGGAATTTTCGAGGCGGAGATGAAGATGCACATAGTGTAGGTCATCATTTGCTGTAGCTTTGTGATGAGTCTCGCAATGAGACTTTTCGTTTAGCTCCGATGCATGCCATGCAAAAGAAAGAAGATAAGGATTAGTATATGTCCGAATTTTATCAAATATAATAAATAAGCATTCGGCATACAATTTAACATATGATCTGCAACGCCGTGATGGTCCAAAGAATCTCGATAGTAGTTCCATGAACAATCCTTTGCGGGATTGGATTTTTTAAACTGTGAGATCGACAGGTAACAAGAATAACGGAAGCAAACCCAATGGGCTGATCCCAGATGTACACATAGGCTATACAACGACGCAGAGATGAGGAAATAAAAATAGGAAGGTGGTATCCTGCAATTCTAATTCAAATCAGATACAACGAGCAATCTTATATGCAGGAGTGATCAACTGACAGCTTGAAGGCAACATTTTGACATACAATGATATATAGGACAATGCACACTAGCAATGTTATTCAGGATATACACTAGCCAGCAAATAAAGCAAATGCCCAGGGACAAAATTATCAAGTGGCTAAGGGTCAAACTAGTATGTACAGTCCTAATGCAAGGCAAAGATCCTGGATAACAGTACGGTGATGTCACACCGAACTGTTGAAACACCATAAATTATATTGCTCTATGCTGCTATTAATATTGGTCAAGATTATGGATTAGAATGTAGACAAACAATGGCTTAAGGTTGACATGGTATGAACAACTTCAGTAAGCGTAGGGAAACTAATACCTGCTGCCCAGGACCTATATTATAACAAAAGGTTAAATGAAGATGTATTATATAAGGAAACAAATATCACTGGAGCCTATATGTACAAACACATGGTTAATGGTAACAAAATATGCAATCAACTTAAGCCAAATGCATATATACCCGGACCCTCCAATGGCAAGCCGAACGACTCGAGGGGTACTGTATATTACCACATAAGGGCATAATTTCAGCATTTATACGAATAAACACAACTGGATAACTGGTTCAGGGGAACACGAATCAGGATATAATGATGCATGGTCTAACATACTCTTGCAACAGAGTTGCACACATAACATATATCCAGGCTTGACATCGGGAATAGGATTAATACTTAAGATTAGGTCCAATGTTGTCTGAAACAATGACCCAAAGTACAGAGGCTCAATCTGGACAAACAACATATACACGAAAGTTTTGACTTCCAGATTCATTTATTTATAGACAGGGGTTCGAACGACATTCGACACATATTAAACATGCCTGAAACTGACAGTTCTAGAACTGCAACTAGAAAAAATGCTGTTTGTCACATAATTAATTCGTAAGAAACACACAATCGAAATTAGCGAATAGAACTGTGAGGAAATGGATTTACAGTAGCGGACATGAACTTGACTGATGCGTGCTACACAGACTAAACGTCAGAATATACGTACCCAGACATGATTACATATTAATGCCAGACAAACAATACAGACATACATAATGCAAAAATAAAGACAGAGTAGTAATAGACATAGCAGCATATATTTAACACACAAATTACACCAACATTCTGCAGGCAACAAACATCGTACAAAACCATGAAAAATACAGATTTTAACAGAGAGTTTGGAAAAAGTGATGAGTTTACCTTCTCCGGACAGCGACCCGGGGCAGCGTATCAAGTCGTCGGTCCACTCGACGGGTTTTGGGTTTGCGATGCGAATAGAAGGGCAAGGTTTGTTTGCTGATTTTTTACTGGAATTGAAGTAAGGGGGTTCGAACTACCTATTCGTGCTATGCTAGTGGTCTGGGTGCTGAGCCCTTGCTCCTTCCTTGATTCTGCTGCCTATGCTCTGTCGTCTTGTGCCCTGCCTGAGCTCTCTTGTGCTCTTCGTCTGTGCTCGACCCTCGTTTCTGCCCTGAGCTCTCTTGTGCTCTTCGTCTGTGCTCGACCCTCGTTTCTGCCCTCCCTCTTTCTGCTTTTGCATGTGCTTATATAGCCATGGTTTGGGTTCCCTATTAGGTAAGCTATAAAGGCTGATTCTGGGCTTGATTTGTGGCAATCTGAGCAGTTATGGTAAGAGCAAGGTGTCGATATGGTAGCTGAATCGCGAGGTACGACTTTGTGCATGATTTGGTTAAGGCAAGCTATTCTAATAGCCAGTTATACCTCGATTGCTGCGGGCTAAAGATTTAGGTGCTGGTTATGGTAAGGAATGAGCTGTCTGTGTGCATGGGTAAAGGGAAGCCCGGATTCTCCGGCGAGAAATCCGGGCATGGCGGCGAATCTGCTAGGTTTAGGGTTTCGTTTAGGTTTCTTTTCTAAGGGTTGTTCGTCGACAGGGACGAGTGGAGGGAAAAAGGCTGAAGTAATAATGTTTGGGCGTGGGCCTTTGACTGATAAGGGTAGAGGGCTAGTGGGCTTGCGGGTCGCGGATGGGGCAATGGGCTGCTGATAAGGGGAAATCAAGAAAATTGAATTGGGCTGAGGGAAAGTAACGGGGTGAGTTGGGCGTGGGCTTGCGGGTTTGGCTGCGGGTCGCGGGTAATTTAAGTGGGGAGTGGGCTGGGTAGTTAAATTAGGGTATTAGTTTTAGGTTAGTGTTATAATTGGGTATTAGTTTATTTAAATTGTGATTAAATTATTTTAGGTATTTTGTTAGTCTAAGTTTGAGATAAAAAAAAAAAAAAAAAAAATAAAGACGGGTGTGCTATTTAATTAGTGCTTAATGTTTATAATAAAATTAGAATTTCTTAATTCTTTTATGAATGCTATTATTAAAACGCGTGTGTTATATTATTATTTTATGTATTTATTATTTATTATTAAATTGTTTATTTATGCCTGTATTAATGTTTTATTGTTGCATTTTATTATTATAAAATTGTTTTAAAATTAGTGTAATTTTATAGTTAATGACTGGACGGGAGGGTCAAAATTGGGTGTCAACAGTTGTCCCTCTTTGTATGGAGATGATGGAAGAATCTTCGGACAAAGACGTTGACTCATAGCCAATTTTGTCTCGATCCTCAGGAAAAAATGTTGGGCAATTAGGCAAGGCTGACGTGGACTCAAAAAATTGTCGATGTCGAGTTATGACGACCTTTGGGCTACCATGGTCAAACACGAGCGGGCTAACGGATTCAAAATTTGTCGATGTCGAGTTATGGCGACCTTTGAGGCGTGATGCTAAAAGAAAATAAAATAACTGGCTTGAACCTGGGGTGTACCGGTGTCGGCTTATTATGCTGGGTTTTATGGTGATGTGGAACGAGTGGACCGACGCTTGAGGCCGCTTCTGCCATTTGTTGGGAAGGTTGGCCCCCCAACAAATTGCCGATTATTGTAGAGAAAATCACGTTGTGCTCCATCTTTGCAGTTCCTGTAGATTGAAGCTAAGATAGAAGCATTAGTGCATAACTGTCAAAACAAAATAATGTAAGAATGTGAATTTTGTGTTGTGGTTGTAGTCAGATTGTATAGACTATATAATGAAATGATGTAATGATACGCCGTCTTGTACAGACGAGATGCAGATGTTCGTCGTTGTATAGACGAAATGCAAATGACGCCTTGTATGGGCGTTGTCGTCGTTGTATAGACGAAATGCAAACGTTCATACAAGACGACAACGCCCATACAAGGCGTCATTTGCATTTCGTCCATACAAGACGATAACGCTCATACAAGGCGTCATTTGCATTTCGTCCATACAAGACGATAACGCCCATACAAGGCGTCATTTGCATTTCGTCCATACAAGACGATAACGTCCATATAAGGCGTCACTTCGCCAAACTTTGGAACTACGTGTGACCTGATTCCCTTGGCGGATACGTAGGCGGCCACACCGGCTTCGGTCCCACCTTTTAGAAAATCCCAATTTCTCTTTTGCTTGTAATTGGAACTACGTTCGACCTGATTCCCTTGGCGGATACGTAGGCGGCCACATCGGCCTCGGTCCCACCTTTAGAATTTTACCCAATATTCGCTTGTAATGAACTACGTCATGACCTGATTCTCTCATGGGGATACGTAGGCGGCCTAAATCGGCTTCGGTCACACCATTAGGAAACTTTCCCTTCGTTCTAAAAATAACAAGAATACACAAGCAACTCCATTGAGACCCCCCTTAGGCCAAACACCCTTTTCAAAACTGGGACAATGTAGGAAACCAGACAGGGGTTGCAAGTCTAAACAGGCCAGTCACGCAGATGTCAAGGAACAAGACTACGAAGTCAATGTGAATCAACCGCCCCCCCTCAAACTCACAAATTTTCTTTGAGCGCAGGTTCTTCATGTTAGCGAAGCGTGACGGACATACATCAACAGTCAAATCCCACAACAAAGTTTAGCGCATCAGCTCGGGCCTAGAGTCAAATTGCAATCCATGCAGTGCACAAACGCACAACAAAGACATCATGACAATCCGTACGGTTCACAAAAATGCATTCACAACACCCCACAAATCATACAGGGATGACATCCATATTCACATAATTGCATTTCTCATATATTTATCATCTTGTTTTAACAGTTATACACTAATTTTTCTCAAGCTTAGCTTGCAGGAGCATTTATTCTACAGGAGCAGCAGCAACACGTCCGAAAACGATGCCACGTCCGAAAACGACGCCACGTCCGAAAACGACGTCGAGTCCGAAAACGACTCCGAGTCCGAAAATGACGCCGCGTCCAAAAACGACGCCACGTCCGAAAACGACGCCGAGTCCGAAAATGACTCAGTCAAACGACTCGAGTCAAACGACTCGCGTCCAAAACGACTCGCGTCCGAACGACGCGCGTCAAAACGACGCGCGTCGAAGCGACTCGAGTCCAAAACGACTCGCGTTCGGCGACGCCGCGTCAGCAACGCCGGTCCAAACGACGCCGGTCAGCGACTCAGTCGAAAGCGACTCCACGTCAAAACGACTCGCGTCAAAGCGACTCGCGTCAAAACGACGCCGCGTCAAAACGGCGCCGAGTCGGCGACTCCGAGTCGAAAGCGACTCGCGTCCGAAAGCGGCCGCGTCAGCGGCCGGTCGAAAATGACGTCGAGTCCAAAACGACTCAGTCCGAACGACTCGCGTCCAAAACGACGCCCGGTCAAAACGACGCCGAGTCGAAACGACTCGCGTCGAAAGCGACTCGCGTCCGGAACGCGGCGTCCAAAACGACGCTAAGTCCGAAACGACGCCACGTCCAAAGCGGCCAAGTCCGCAGCGCCATCATCAACATATCACATCGACGCAGGGACGGTTTTATCTGTTCTCAAAATTGCATTTTTTCTCATTCATGCTTTATTATTCTGTCTTAGCAGTTATGCACTAACTCTTTCTTGAGCTTTAGTCTACAGGGGCAGCAGCAACACGTCCATACAACGACGAACATCTGCATTTCGTCCATACAACGACGAACATCTGCATACAACGATGAACATTCGTATCTCGTCCATACAACGACGAACATTCGTATCTCGTCTATACAACGACGAACATTTGCATTTCGTCTATACAACGACGACAGCACCCATACAAGGCATCATCTGCATCTCGTCTATACAAGACGACGTATCATCACATCATTTCATTACATATACATAATTAAATCTGCCCTCATGTTTCTTTTAAAACAGTCTAAAAACTTAATGTTGGGCCCGTTGCCTTTCTTATCCGAACCTGTTTCATACTATGTGTGTTGTTTATTTCCATTTATTCTCTCCTCTATAACGAGAGAAAGGAATTGAATAGCAGTTGCTTGGGCCTGAATTGATTTCTCTAAAACTCAGCCGTAAAATAATGGGTCGAATGGCATTTTTAGGCTTCCCATTGGATCTGTTATCTTGTTGGCTGTAGTAATTAAATCGCAAGCATGTTTGACTATGTGATTATCTTAACTATTTATTTAGTTGGACATATACTAATCCTTATCATTTTCTTTTTACATGGCACGCACCGGAGCAAAAAATGAAGAGTCTCCCGGCGAGACTCATCATGAGCTACTTCAAATGGCAACCCGCGTCTATATACATCCGCATCCGCATTCCCGCTTCAGAAGTCCTTAAACAAAAATAGGACAAGACGACGTATCCCCTTACCTTCTCCAACGATATCTTACCATATAAACACCTAATAGCACCAAATCTCCTTCAAATCCTTCCAAAAAAAAATCAGTTCCTTACCATAACCAAGAACCATAAAATCAGTCCAAAATCGTCATAAATACTTTCCCTAAATCGAAACCTAAGTGAGGGCTATAAAAGGAGGAGAACGCAGTAATCCAAGGTACGCTGGACTATCCAAAAAAAAGAGACCGATATGCACATGCAGAACAATCGGGAGAGAAAAACCTAGCGTAGTTAAGAACAGACATCAGTCGGGGGAAGGCGAGAGAGTTCAGAGAGGACAGTAGGGTAGAACAGGGTGAGTGGGAATCGTTTTTACACACGATGAGGCGTAGATCGATCGAACACAGGGCGAGGCGGGAGAGCACAGTAGAGTCTATTCAGGGTAACACAGCACCCAGACCTTTAGTTTTCATAAGAACAGGAAGTTTGAATCCCTTTCTTAGTTCCAGCAAAGAAACCAACAACTAAACCTTGCCCTTCTATTCGCATCGCAAGTCCAAAGCCCGTCGAGTGGACCGACGACTTGATACGCTGCTCCGGGTCGCTGTCCGGAGAAGGTAAACCCATTCCTCTTTGTGAAATTCTGATTTTGTATTCGATTATGTGAAGCTTGTTTTATCCTGATTGCTGTTGTTTCGTGTATATTCGTATTTGTTGTCTCAATATGTGGGTATTCTGCCTTCTAAGCATTCGTCGATTGAAAGTCGAACATGTTTAATCGAGAGTCGATATTTGTTTGGACTTATTAAGCCAATACTCTGCCTTACTGGGGTAAACTTTGCATTCGATGGTTTCTACAATGACCTTTCGTGCATTATGGTCCTTCATTTGCCAAAAACTGGATCTGCTCATATGATTATCGTTAGCATGTTGTTTAGTTTATAGAAAGCATATGAAGATTCCTTATAGATTGGGTTTAGATAATCTATACTTTATTACATTCTTGCACCCTCTAACATTAATTTGAAGCTAAAAATGAATTGAAATATGTCTGTAACTGGATTAGTAACTTATTTCCTGTCTCTACAGGTAGATATCTGGTGTTTGGTCCTCTACCGTGACTGTCCAAATCTGAAACTGAGCCTCCCTGTATACATCATATGTAATACGAACATCCTGTGTGTACTCATTGCAATGTATATCTAAGTGTGCATCAAATAGGTTCTAAGCATTTTAAAGGGCAAGGATATGTTTGGATATATATGTAGGGATGTCAGGCTTTGCCTCTTACTCGACCATGGCCAGTTGGTATGTTTAAAAATCCCTCTTCAGTGGGCTGTTCTGTATTGGGCCACCATGTTCCTGATTTGTTTGTTGGGTCGTTGTGTGTGGGTTTACCATCCTTTCTTTAAAATTTGAAAGCTACGAGCTGGACTTGAATCTTTACTCTCGACTGATACGACTGAATAATAACTGGATTATCCACATCATTAGTGAAGAATAGTAATGAAGTTCTGCCACAAAATTTACATGATAAGGGTATGAAGTGAAACAGCTTATTTAACATAGTTTCTGATCATGTAATTTCCAGTGAGTCTGATAACAAGAATTATATTCAATTTTCCTGTTAAAACTTCGTAAAATCAGAGCATATACCCAACTCACATCACCCCACTACTTCCCAGATCAAGGAAAGAAATAGGCAAGAATATTTATATAACAAATATTGCCAGCAAGGAAACAACAAATTTTGCTCAAAGAGAATAAATGGATTATCCATATGTTTAGTGTATTAGCACGTATATCATATTATATGTCTTGGCATGTTTTGTTTCTTGTTTCTGTCTCTGAATTGTCATATGGTTCATTACATATACATAATTAAATCTGCCCTCCTGTTTCTTTTAAAACAGTCTAAAAACTTCATGTTGGGCCCGTTGCCTTTCTTATCCGAACCTGTTTCATACTATGTGTGTTGTTTATTTCCATTTATTCTCTCCTCTATAACGAGAGAAAGGAATTGAATAGCAGTTGCTTGGGCCTGAATTGATTTCTCTAAAACTCAGCCGTAAATTAATGGGTCGAATGGCATTTTTAGGCTTCCCATTGGATCTGTTATCTTGTTGGCTGTAGTAATTAAATCGCAAGCATGTTTGACTATGTGATTATCTTAACTATTTATTTAGTTGGACATATACTAATCCTTATCATTTTCTTTTTACATGGCATGCACCGGAGCAAAAAATGAAGAGTCTCCCAGCGAGACTCATCATGAGCTACTTCAAATGGCAACCCGCGTCTATATACATCCACATCCGCATTCCCGCTTCAGAAGTCCTTAAGCAAAAATAGGACAAGACGACGTTGTCATCCGTCTCAACTCCTCCTACTCTTTAAGTTCGATTGCCTCATTTTATGCCTTATTTGTTTATTGCAATTTTATTACTTAATTTTGTAATTAATAGGATGTCTAGAATAATTAGCTTTTAAACATATAAGTGGGGAAGGTAATTTAAAGTTCATCACTTAACTTACTTGCCTTTTAGGATTGTCATGCATGTCTAATTTTTGCCAAAAAATAATCTAACTTGCATCATAAAACCAACAGTTTGTTAAATCCATAAACAAATTTTTTCTTAAACTCTCAAAAATCATCTTAAGCATTTTTTTTACACACAGGTTAAGCAAGACTAATTTAGCTAGCAGTACCTATAATTAGTCCCTAAATAACCTTTGCATGCACACATAATTAATTCATAAATAACCTTTGCATCATCTACATTTTGACCTTAGTCTTACAACTTTATTCAACATGCCTTCTCTCGTAAAATATTTTTGAAGCATTTTTTTTATATTTTTAAACACGCATTCTTAAACATAACAATTACCCTAGGTCTGGCAGGATAACCGCAAGTTAGCGGATCTTAGAGGGTGCCTAACCCCTTCCCTCTAGATTAATAAAGAACCCTTACCCAGAATCTCATTAAGTCTAGCAGACCATTAAAATGGAGTTAATGTTTACTTTAAACTAGTTAACATTTAGGTGTCCTAATTCACCCAAACTAATTAGGTGGCGACTCCGCGAACCCTTTAGCATTTTTAGCACCGTTAAGCACCCTTTTACATTTTAACACCCCTTTCTTTTACATTTAACACTCCTTTTAATATTTAGCATTTATTATTTATTTCCTAACATTTTTACTTAAGCAGGATTCGCTTACTAAAATGTCGCGGACGAAATCGGGCGCGACAGAATGGCGACTCCACTGGGGACCCTTTTTACACTTTAACATTCCTTTTAAACATTTTAACATTTTTGTTATTTATTTCCTAACATTTTTACTTAAGCAGGACTCGCTTTTAGAAAGTCGCGATCGAAATCGGGCGCGACAGAATGGCGACTCCACTGGGGATATTTCTGGGAATTGGATGGAATATTCCTGCGGCTTTCAGCTTCTCATACACTTGGGCTATGGGTTCAGCTAAAGGTGTATAGGTCCTGGTTGGCTTTCTCTCAGCATCTATGCGGGGTTTGGGTCCGTTTGGTGTGCGGGTTCGTGATTGTGGCGAGTATTTTGGATATGCTGGTTGGCTATGGTAAACAGGATATGGGGTGGCGCAGTGCTGATAATGTGGAATTTGAGTGTTTTGGTTATAATAAAGAGGCGGTGGGATTTGATACACTGGATGTTGTTCAGGCCTATGCTCCTGAATGACCATGATAGAGGGTGATGCATCTCTTCTCCTCTGTGAGGTACCTCCTGTGGAATCTGACTGCATTGCTCTGCTAGTTGCTTGTAGGGCTATCAGGTTTGTAATCCTGTCTGTCTTAATGCCCTCTTCCACGAAGTCTCCCATTCTTACGACTTCTGCAAAACTTCGCCCAATTACACTGATCATCCTTTCATAATATGTCGCGTCTTTCAACGACTGCACGAACAAAGTGGTCATTTCGCTCTCTGCCATCGGAGGTTGGACCTTCGCTGCTTCTGACCGCCACCTCAGGGCGTATTCCCTGAAAGTTTCTGTGGATTTCTTTTCAAGTTTCATAAGATAAAATCTGTCGGGGCGATGTCGATGTTGAATCGAATCTATCCATGAAATCTTGTGCCATGGCATTCCGGTATCCCATTTTCGAGGTCTTGGCATGTGTACGATCCAGCGCCTCGCCGGTTAGACTCCTGATGAATAGCTTCATGATGATTGCTTGATTTTTACCAACTCCAATCAATTTATCGTAATATGACCTTAGATGAGCTCGAGGATTCCCTTTTTCATCGAACATGTCAAATTTGGGCACCTTGTATCCCACAGGTAATTCAACGTCGGGGTGCATACATAAGTTTTCATATTCTAAACCTTCCTCCCCTTTGTTCGTTTGAATGCTTTTGAATGCCTCTTTCAAGCTACGGATTTCTTTTGCCATATTTTCATCAGCTCTGGCTCGAGTCTGCCGCTCCATTTCCTTGTATGGACCTGTCTCTTGAGAGGATGTATGCATAATCAATGGTTGGCTTTCGATCAGATGTGCTAATCCCTCATATTGTTTGTGTGTCATCTGCTCGTATTGGGTGGCTTGGCAATTTGGGTTGAGTGGGGAGATATAAGTAGGTGGAGGTTGAGATGTGTATGTAGTAAACAGATCATTTTGGAAGTCGGTTTGCAAATTGACCGGGCGAGTGACATTTTGGTGTGAACTGGTATAATGGCGACTCCGCTGGGGAATTTAGGTTCTTAACCACAACAGATCTAGGGTTATTATTTGGCAATTATTTTGCATGTAATTTTTGTGTGTTGTATTTTGTTTTATTTTTAATTGCTACTTGCTTTACTGCTTTCCTTAAACTGGCATTCCGCTCATATTTCTTCCACTCTGGAAAATTCACACTATCACACACAACACGCGGGTGTGCTTCGCGCACCTGCAAATTTCTTTCAAACACCCAAATTTAAGAGAGTTGGTGTTTTGCGCGGAGAATCCGGTCCAACCGGTGGTCGCGTAGCCTTCTCACTCGAGTAGTCCGCTCGGGAACCTTGCGTCTAGAAAAGCCAAATCTTAGAAACTTAAGATAAAGCTATACCACCCTTTATTTTAGGGCATGCATGTATTTACCTTAGGTGGGTCGGTCCCTGGCATCGACACCACAATTAGGAAGACACCAAACTTGTCGACGGGTTTCTCAACCCAACGACCAACCAGCATACTATGTGTAGCGTGACAATGATAGATAAATCCAAACCTAATCATGACATGCCAAAATTGGGAAAAGTGCACCGTCATTTGGTCGCCATTTCCAACGAAAGCATTACAGTTGGGCGGCTTGGACAAATCTATCACAACCTCGCCTATGTGACGTTTAGGCCTACCTCTGGCATAAAGAGGTCCCAAACATGTTAGAACACGCACTTGATTTGCAATTTGCTTATTATTATATATTGCCTGCAACTTTTTGCATATTATACTAACTTGGTTTGCTTCATTTGTTAAAGGGTTATTTTTGTCTAGCTTATCCCCAAAAGGTTGATTCGCGTTGACTGGTAGAAGCACAATCATCCAATAAATGACTAATCCAGAGGCACCGGAACGAAACAACTTAGGACTCATCCCCGTTCCTGTAGAGGATGCAGAGGCGTTAGAAAGGAGAAACACCAATGATCAACACCTCGCCAAACTATTGCAGCAAATGGAAATTATGCAAGCCGAAATAGAAAGGCTCCGAGATATCACAAACATGTCTATTAGCTTGAATGCACCACTCCCAGAACTAGGGACAAATGCCATCGTGTCACAAGCCCTTGAGCCTCCACTTCCCCAAAGCTCCCCGCAGAGGCCGCAACATACCAGGTCGAACGTAGTTCCAAAGGTTTGTGATATTTCGGAGCCTTTCTATTTCGGCTTGCATGACTTCCATTTGCTGCAATAGTTCGGCGAGGTGTTGATCATTGGTGTTTCTCATTTCTAACGCCTCTGCATCCTCTACGGAACGGGATGAGTCCTAAGTTGTTTCGTTCTGCCTCGATTAGTCATTTATTGGATGATTGTGCTTTACCGACCAACGCGAATCAACCTTTGGGGATAAGCTAGGCAAAAATAATCCTTTAACAAATGAAGCAAACCAAGTTAGTATAATATGCAAAAGTTGCGCAATATATACTAATAAGCAAATTGCAAATCAAGTGCGTGTTCTAATATGTTTGGGACCTCTTTATGCCGAGGTAGGCCTAAACGTCCACATACGCGAGGTTATGATGGACTGTCGTGCCGCCCAACTGTAATGCTTTCGTTGAAATGGCGACCAAACGACGGTGCACTTTTCCCAATTTTGGCATGTCATGATTAGGTTTGGATTTGTCTATCATTGTCACGCTACACATAGTATCTTTGGTTGGTCTGGGTTGAGAAACCCGTCGACAAGAAGTGTCTTCCTAATGTGGTGTCGATGCAGGACCGACCCACCTAAGGTAAATGCATGCATGCCCTAAAATAAGTGGTATAGCTCTATCTTAAGTTTCTAATATTTGGCTTTTCTAGACGCAAGGTTCCCGAGCGACAACTCGAGTGAGAAGGCTACGCGACCACCGTTGGACTGATTCTCCGCAAAATACCAACTCTCTTAAATGTGGGTGTTTGAAAGAAATTTGCAGGTGCGTAAAGCACACCCGCGTGTGAGTGTGTGATTGTGTGAATTTTCCAGAGCGAAAGAAATATGAGCGGAATGCCAGTTTTAGGAAAGCAGTAAAGCACATGGCAATCAAAATGAATAAAGCAAAATATAGCACGCAAAAATTTAAATGCAAGAGTAATGCCAAATAATAACCCTAGATCTGTTGTGGTTAAGAACCTAAATTCCCCAGCGAAGTCGCCATTCTGTCGCGCCCGATTTCATCCGCGACATTTTAGTAAGCGAATCCTGCTTCCATACAAGACGACAACGCCCATACAAGGCGTCATTTGCATCTCTTCCATACAAGACGACAACGCCCATACAAGGCGTCATTTGCATTTCGTCCATACAAGACGATAACGCCCATACAAGGCGTCATTTGCATTTCGTCCATACAAGACGATTTCGCCCATACAAGGCGTCATCTGCATCTCGTCCATACGAGACGACCACGCCCATACAAGGCGTCATTTGCATTTCGTCCATACAAGACGATTCCGCCCATACAAGGTGTCATTTGCATTTCGTCCATACAAGATGATAACGCCCATACAAGGCGTCATTTGCATTTCGTCCATACAAGACGATAACGCCCATACAAGGCGTCATTTGCATCTCGTCCATACAGCGACAACGCCCATACAAGGCGTCATTTGCAATACGTCCATACAATACGATAACGCCATACTGGCGTCATTTGCATTTCGTCCATACAAGACGATAACGCCCATACAAGGCGTTATTTGCATCTCGTCCATACAAGACGACAACGCCCATACAAGGCGTCATTTGCATTTCGTCCATATAAGACGATAACGCCCATACAAGGCGTCATTTGCATTTCGTCCATACAAGACGATAACGCCCATACAAGGCGTCATTTGCATCTCGTCCATACAAGACGACAACGCCCATACAAGGCGTCATTTGCATTTCGTCCATACAAGACGATAACGCCCATACAAGGCGTCATTTGCATTTCGTCCATACAAGACGATAACGCCCATACAAGGCGTCATTTGCATTTCGTCCATACAAGACGATAACTCCCATACATTGCAAGCGGGTCCTAACATGCATGGGGATCCCTTTATGCCAGAGGTAGGCCTAAACGTCACATATGCGAGGTCATGATGGATTTGTCCAAGCCGTTCAACTTTAATGCTTTTGTTGGAAATGGCGACCAAATAGCGGTGCACTTTTTCCAATTTCAACATGACAAGATTAGGTTTAGATTTATCTATCATTGTCACGCTACACATAATATGCTGGTTGGTCGTTGGGTTGAGAAACCCGTCGACAAGTTTGGTGTTTTCCTAATTGTGGTGTCGATGCCAAGGACCGACCCACCTAAGGTAAATGCATGCATGCCCTAAAATAAGGGTGGTATAGCTCTATCTTAGGTTTCTAAGATTTGGCTTTTCCAGACGCAAGGTTCCCGAGCGGACAACTCGAGTAAGAAAGCTACGCGACCACCGGTTGGACCGGATTCTCCGCGCAAAATACCAACTCTCTTAAATGTGGGTGTTTGAAAGAAATTTGCAGGTGCGCAAAGCACACCCGCGTGTGAGTGTGTGATTGTGTGAATTTTCCAGAGCGGGAGAAATATGAGCGGAATGCCAGTTTAAGGAAAGCAGTAAAACATGTAGCAATTAAAATAAATAAAAAAATACAGCACACAAAATTAAATGCAAAAAGTAATGCCAAATAATAACCCTAGGTTTGTTGTGGTTAAGAACCTAAAGTCCCCAGTGGAGTCGCCATTCTGTCGCGCCCCTTTTTCGACCGCGACATTTTTCTAGCGAATCCTGCTTAATTAAAATGTTAGAAAATAAATAAAAGATGCTAAATATTAAAAGGAATGTTAAAGTGTTAAAAAGGTGCTAGAAATTCTAAAGGGTTCGCGAAGTCGCCACCTAATTAATTTGGGTGAATTAGGACACCTAAATGTTAACTAGTTTAAAGTAAACATTAACTCCATTTAATGGTCTGCTAAACTTAATGAGATTCTGGGTAAGGGCTCCTTATTATCCTAAAGGGAAGGGGTTAGGCACCCTAAAGGATCCGCTAACTTGCGGTTGTCCGTTCAGACCTAGGAAATTATTATTGCTAAGAATGCATGTTTGAAAGATATTTAATAGAAAGTATTTTTTGACAAAAAAGATTAATAAAATTAGTGCTATAAAAACACATGTAAAGTTTAAAGCATGCCTCATATTATTTATAATAAAAAATGTGATGCAAAGTGGATTTATTGATTAAATGTATACATTTGCCTATCTTGATTAGTATACTACATGCTTAAAAGGGGGCTTCCTTAGTATATATGTATAAATAAGATTTATATATGGATTTTATAGCAAATGGTTTAGGGATGTTGAAAAATAATATCCTAGCTACATGATTAATTATGCAAGTTAGGATTATTAGGTGATTTAATATAGCTTAAGCTATGTATGGATAATCTAAAATATTTAATTCGAAGGGAAACAAATTTCTAATTAACTACCTTCTAATCTATTGACTTAAGGTTTGGCATTCTAAGAGTTCTACTAATAACGTAATGTTAGACAATTAATTACACAAATAAACGGGGCGGGATAGGAAATAAAGGACTCGACAGAGTAGAGGTGCTATTCGCCGGCGGGTTGGAATTCCCCAATGTGGATAGAGAAATGCACATAAATGCGGGTCTTCGTTTGCCGTAGCTTGTGATGAGTCTCGCCATGAGACTCTTCATTTTGCTCCGATGCATTTCATGTAAAATAAGATAAAGATAAAGATTAGAATATGTTCCATGCTTCATCCGAATAATAAGCAGGCAATTCAAATGAAGTTTAACGCATATGAATTTATTTATTTTAGCACATATGCAGTGATCAGCAGGTAAAATAAACAAGGAGTCCTACGGGTTTGATCAAATATGCGTATAAACTGTACAGGGCAGATTCTTATGGCAACCAGGGAAAGAAAAATGATAGACATCTGGCATGACTCAAACCAGCAGTACTAAGTAGAATACACCTGTAACATGCTCAAATTGAAACTTGAATCAGGCATATCACACTTACGCTATATCTAGGAGGAGAAGAAGTCATGCTAACATTTTTTTAAGCTTAGAATGAAGCAATAAAATGGACATTTTTATACAAGACAAACGAAACATCCTTCTCTGCAGGGACTTCTATATATATACAAACATTATATGATAGATTACGTCCCAATCCTGCCTTACTTACGTGACATGAGTAGAAAACAATACAGAGAAGTTAAAGAATGGGCCAAATATACGACCAAGAAAAGGTAATGAAGACAATAAGATAGATAGGCATACTTAATAATCAAGGCTTAGCAGAGAGCTTTCCATTCTTATTCCTTTTAGACATATTTTAGAAATGGATATATTTTGTTGATAGGCATATTTTAAAGCATGGAACTAGACATGAGAATATAGTTTTGATAAGAAGCAAATACATTTTTATCCCTTCTGGTCAATTTAAATAAGCTTTGATACTTAATTACCCCTATATGTACTATATGACCAATACTAACTCAAGCAGATTTCATAGGATCATTCAAGTCTCAATTAGGCATTAGATAGATTATACGACTTATATATGAACAAAGCTAGCCTTAAAGTAACATGTTAAGCATCCACTGACCAGATCACACACGAGGAATCTATAATCAATAATTATGGTCAACTTCAGCACAAAATAACTCATGGATGATCTAAACCACCTCTTAACTTCAAGAGTTGGTACCTGTTTAACTGCTTTAATATGATGAGCCCTTTAATACACAACGGTTACCATAATAATCTGGACTTACTAAACATAACTAATATAACTCGAATCGACCTTATGAACTCAAACAGTGATTGATGTATAAAGACACACAACAGATGCTAAACATTGGCTTAATCACATTAACGAACACAGTTGTGAACAACAATTAACATTATCCAAACAGGTTTAGTGATTAGTTTAATAAGCATAAACAGTCGTTACCAACAATTTGATACACGCTTGGGCAGTCATACAAAAGACACATTACCCACATTGATATCAAATGAATTTAAGACTGAAAGGTAATGATTTTACCTTCTCCGGGCAGCGAACCGAGGCAGCGTATCAAGTCGTCGATCCACTCAGGGTTTGGTTGCTATGCGATTAAGGTTTGACGGGTCCTGACTATGAAAAGGGTGCTCTTTTCCGATGCCGAAGGATTGCTACTGGGTTTCTAATGGTTATTTTCCTCGATTTTACCGATGCCTACTGGTTGCTCTCCTCCATTTTTCGAATGCCTTTAGCCAAATTTATGGATTTAGAAAGGTGCTGGGTTTCCCCTCGATTGCTCTTGATGTTCGGATGGTCGAGAAGCCAGTACCTTTCCGAACCCAGCACCTTTCTAATGCAAATGACGAAATGCAAATGACGAAATGGGCGTTATCTTCTTGTATGGACGAAATGCAAATGACGCCTTGTATGGGCGGAATCGTCTTGTATGGACGAAATGCAAATGACGCCTTGTATGGGCGTTGTCGTCTCGTATGGACGAGATGCAGATGACGCCTTGTATGGGCGTTGTCGTCTTGTATGGACGAAATGTAAATGACGCCTCCTAGGGCATAGATAAAAATCGTGTTATGCATAATCAAAGCTAGATGAAATAATTAAAGTGTAAATGATGTAGCCTGAGTAACGAAGATGTGGTTTTTGCGAGATGTATTTGATGTAGACTTGTTGCAGATGGATTTCGTGAGCGGATCTGTTGTATTGGAATGTTGTTGTCCTCCTTGTTCCTATTGTCCTGCAAAATTCACTCAAAGAAAAATTGTGAGTTCGGGGAGGGGGTCGGCCGATTTGTGTTGGCTCTTGATATTTGCACGCGTTGTCTTGTCTGGACATGTAACCCCGATCGATTTGAGTCTCGGTCAAAACATTTGTTGAAAAATGTGCTAGTAGGAAATTATGTCGATATTTGAATAGTGATACGTTGTGAAACAAAGCAAACTTCCTTATCCGAAATCGGTATATTCTCCCATACTCTCGGTTCTCATGCCGTCGAACTCTCTTTTAAAATTTGTCGATTTTGGGACATGGAACCCTTAGCGTAAATTAACCATGTCCATTGATGTCATTTGTAGTAAAACCCTTAAAATTGTCCCGATTTATGTCGATCTTTCGAGCATATGGAATCACATTGTCGGTGTCTTTTGTGTGAAATCCTTAAAAAAATTGTCCCGATTTTGGTAATGGCCCGAAGTCGGATATATGTCGTCGCCTGGACATAATGCTGATAACGTCGTTGCCTGGACGTGCTGCTGCTGCTCCTGTAGAATAAATGCTCCTGCAAACTAAGCTTGAGAAAAAGTTAGTGTATAACTGTTAAAAACAGAATGATAAATATTTGAGAAAGGCAATTATGTGGGTAGAGATGTCGTCCCTGAGATGTTTCCTGACGAATTGCCATGATGCCTTTGTTGTGTGCTTTATGCCCGAGCTGATGCGCTAGACTTTGTTGCGGACTTTTGAATTCTGACTGTTGATTGTCGGTGCCTCTCTCTGCTTATGTTGTTTCTTTCTGCTTTTGCTAATATGAAGAACTTTTGTTGTATCTTCTGCTAATATGAAGGACCTGCGCTCAAAGAAAATTTTGTGAGTTTTGGGGGGGTGGTCGATTCGTATTTGACTTCGCCGCCTTGTTCCTTGACATCTGCGTGCCTGGCTTGTTTGGACTTGCAACCCCTGTCTGGTTTCCTACATTGTCCCAGTTTTGAAAAGGGTGTTTGGCCTAAGGGGGTCTCAATGGAGTTGCTTGTATGTTATGTGTATTCTTGTTATTTTCAGAACGAAGGGAAAGTTTCCTAATGGTGTGACCGAAGCCGATTTAGGCCGCCTACGTATCTCCATGAGAGAATCAGGTCATGACGTAGTTCATTACAAGCGAATATTGGGTAAAATTCTAAAGGTGGGACCGAGGCCGATATGGCCGCCTACGTATCCGCCAAGGGAATCAGGTCGAACGTAGTTCCAAGGTTTGTGATATTTTGGAGCCTTTCTATTTCGGCTTGCATAATTTCCATTTGCTGCAATAGTTTGGCGATGTGTTGATCATTGGTGTTTCTCCTTTCTAACGCCTCTGCATCCTCTACAGGAACGAGTCCTAAGTTGTTTCGTTCCGGTGCCTCTGGATTAGTCATTTATGATGATTGTTCTTCTACCAGTCAACGCGAATCAACCTTTTGGGGATAAGCTAGGCAAAATAACCTTCTAACAAATGAGGCAAACCAAGTTAGTTTAATATGTAAAAAGTTGCAGGCAATATATACTAATAAGCAAATTGCAAATCAAGTGCGTGTTCTAACATGTTTGGGACCTCTTTATGCCAGAGGTAGGCCTATACGTCACATATGCGAGGTCATGATGGATCTGTCCAAGCCGCCCAACTGTAATGCTTTCGTTGGAAATGGCGACCAAATGACGGTGCACTTTTCCCAATTTTGGCATGTCATGATTAGGTTTGGATTTGTCTATCATTGTCACGCTACACATAGTATGCTAGTTGGTCGTTGGGTTGAGAAACCCGTCGACAAGTTTGGTGTCTTCCTAATTGTGGTGTCGATGCCAGGGACCGACCCACCTAAGGTAAATGCATGCATGCCCTAAAATAAGGGTGGTATAGCTCTATCTTAAGTTTCTAAGATTTGGCTTTTCTAGACGCAAGGTTCCCGAGCGGACTACTCGAGTGAGAAGGCTACGCGACCACCGGTTGAACCGGATTCTCCGCGCAAAATACCAACTCTCTTAAATTTGGGTGTTTGAAAGAAATTTGCAGGTGCGCGAAGCACACCCGCGTGTTGTGTGTGATAGTGTGAATTTTCCAGAGTGGAAGAAATATGAGCGGAATGCCAGTTTAAAGAAAGCAGTAAAGCAAGTAGCAATTAAAATAAATAAAACAAAATACAACACACAAAAGATAAAATGCAAAAAATAATTGTCAAATAATAACCCTAGGTCTGTTGTGGTTAAGAACCTTAAATCCCCAGTGGAGTCGCCATTTCTGTCACGCCCTTTTCCGGCCGCGACATTTTTTATTTAAGCGGAGTCGCCATTTCTGTCACGCCCTTTTCCGACCGCGACATTTTTTAAATAAAAATGGCTCCTGCTTAAATAAAAAAAGTTAGAAAATAAAATAAATGCTAAAATGCAAAAGAATGCTAAAATGTTAAAGTGCTTAAAAATGCTAAGTGCAAAAAGGGGTTCGCGGAGTCGCCACCTAATTAGTTTGGGTGAATTAGGACACCTAAATGTTTAACTAGTTTAAAGTAAAACATTAACTCCATTTTAAGGGTCTGCTAAACTTGATGAGATTTTGGGTAAGGGTTCTTTATTAATCTAGAGGGAAGGGGTTAGGCACCCTCTAAGATCCGCTAACTTGCGGTTGTCCTGCCAAACCTAGGGTTGATTATTATGCTATAGAAGAATACATGTTTTTAAAGTATTTAAGCAAAGGATATTTTTAGCCTGCACAAAATATAAGATTTGTTTAAAATATATAAAGCAGATCTTAATTGAAGACATGCACTTAGAAAGTAGTTAGAAGACGTATGAAATTATCTATAGGTTATATAGGTTGCTTAGTATAATATAGAAGTAATCATGCAAAGCCTATGATGACGGAAAATATGATGGGGAATATATCATGCAAAGATAAATGATCATATGTATTTTATATGGGTGCTAATGGGAGTTTATAAAAGAAAATGATTTTCCTTAAGTTAGGATTTAGTAACTAATGTCTTGGCTACCTAAATAATTATGCGACTAAGCGGTTTAATTATAGTTTAGGAAATGTGTGTCAAGCTAGAATGATTAACTTAAAAGGAAGTAGATTTCTAACGTCAAACTAATTCCGAAAGGCACTCCAATGGTGAAAAGACCCTCTTTAACATTCTAATGGTGACCCAAAGCTTAATTATTCTAGGCAACTTACTGCTAATAATGTAATGTTAGAACAATTAATTCACAACAAATAAATGGGGCGGGAATAGAAAACAATAAAGGTGACTCGAGGGAATGGCGATGTCATTCGCCGGTGGCTTGGAATTTTCGAGGCGGAGATGAAGATGCACATAGTGTAGGTCATCATTTGTTGTAGCTTTGTGATGAGTCTCGCAATGAGACTTTTCGTTTAGCTCCGATGCATGTCATGCAAAAGAAAGAAGATAAGGATTAGTATATGTCCGAATTTTATCAAATATAATAAATAAGCATTCGGCATACAATTTAACATATGATCTGCAACGCCGTGGTTAAACTGTGAGATCGACAGGTAACAAGAATAACGGAAGCAAACCCAATGGGCTGATCCCAGATGTACACATAGGCTATACAACGACGCAGAGATGAGGAAATAAAAATAGGAAGGTGGTATCCTGCAATTCTAATTCAAATCAGATACAACGAGCAATCTTATATGCAGGAGTGATCAACTGAAAGCTTGAAGGCAACATTTTGACATACAATGATATATAGGATATAATGATGCATGGTCTAACATACTCTTGCAACAGAGTTGCACACATAACATATATCCAGGCTTGACATCGGGAATAGGATTAATACTTAAGATTAGGTCCAATGTTGTCTGAAACAATGACCCAAAGTACAGAGGCTCAATCTGGACAAACAACATATACACGAAAGTTTTGACTTCCAGATTCATATATTTATAGACAGGGGTTCGAACGACATTCGACACATATTAAACATGCCTGAAACTGACAGTTCTAGAACTACAACTAGAAAAAATGTTGTTTGTCACATAATTAATTCGTAAGAAATACACAATCGAAATTAGTGAATAGAACTGTGAGGAAATGGATTTACAGTAGCGGACATGAACTTGACTGATGCGTGCTACACAGACTAAACGTCAGAATATACGTACCCAGACAGGATTACATATTAATGCCAGACAAACAATACAGACATACATAATGCAAAAATAAAGACAGAGTAGTAATAGACATAGCAGCATATATTTAACACACAAATTACACCAACATTCTGCAGTCAACAAACATCGTACAAAACCATGAAAAATACAGATTTTAACAGAGAGTTTGGAAAAAGTGATGAGTTTACCTTCTCCGGACAGCGACCCAGGGCAGCGTATCAAGTCGTCGGTCCACTCGACGGGTTTTGGGTTTGCGATGCGAATAGAAGGGCAAGGTTTGTTTGCTGATTTTTTACTGGAATTGAAGTAAGGGGGTTCGAACTACCTATTCGTGCTATGCTAGTGGTCTGGGTGCTGAGCCCTTGCTCCTTCCCTGATTCTGCTGCCTATGCTCTGTCGTCTTGTGCCCTGCCTGAGCTCTCTTGTGCTCTTCGTCTGTGCTCGACCCTCGTTTCTTCCCTGAGCTCTCTTGTGCTCTTCGTCTGTGCTCGACCCTCGTTTCTACCCTCCCTCTTTCTGCTTTTGCAAGTGCTTATATAGCCATAGTTTGGGTTCCCTATTAGGTAAGCTATAAAGGCTGATTCTGGGCTTGATTTGTGCTTGATACGAACAGATTATGGTAAGAGCAAGGTGTCGATATGGTAGCTGAATCGCGAGGTACGACTTTGTGCATGATTTGGTTAAGGCAAGCTATTCTAATAGCCAGTTATACCTCGATTGCTGCGGGCTAAAGATTTAGGTGCTGGTTATGGTAAGGAATGAGTTGTCTGTGTGCATGGGTAAAGGGAAGCCCGGATTCTCCGGCGAGAAATCCGGGCATGGCGGCGAATCTGCTAGGTTTAGGGTTTCGTTTAGGTTTCTTTTCTAAGGGTTGTTCGTCGACAGGGACGAGTGGAGGGAAAAAGGCTGAAGTAATAATGTTTGGGCGTGGGCCTTTGACTGATAAGGGTAGAGGGCTAGTGGGCTTGCGGGTCGCGGATGGGGCAATGGGCTGCTGATAAGGGGAAATCAAGAAAATTGAATTGGGCTGAGGGAAAGTAACGGGGTGAGTTGGGCGTGGGCTTGCGGGTTGGGCTGCGGGTCGCGGGTAATTTAAGTGGGGAGTGGACTGGGTAGTTAAATTAGGGTATTAGTTTTAGGTTAGTGTTATAATTGGGTATTAGTTTATTTAAATTGTGATTAAATTATTTTAGGTACTTTGTTAGTCTAAGTTTGAGATAAAAAAATAAAAATAAAAATAAAGACGGGTGTGCTATTTAATTAGTGTTTAATGTTTATTATAAAATTAGGATTTATTAATTCTTTTATGAATGCTATTATTAAAACGCGTGTGTTATATTATTATTTTATGTATTTATTATTTATTATTAAATTGTTTATTTATGCCTGTATTAATGTTTTATTGTTGCATTTTATTATTATAAAATTGTTTTAAAATTAGTGTAATTTTATAGTTAATGACTGGACGGGAGGGTCAAAATTGGGTGTCAACAGTAATTACTTGATCATTAATTATCATAACTTATATGATTTCTAACCGAAATCCGAAAGGGGAGGTTGTGAATATGTTGTAGTTGGATAGACATAGGTTGAATCGTGGATGAAAATACCCCGATTACTTGTGTATCATTAATAAGGTTTATGTTCTTAATCCTCCTCTAGAGTCAACCTTATCACCGAAAGGTAGAAAGGTGTTGTACTGGGGTTGAGTGTTTATATAACCTTAACAGGAGTATAAAACGGATTAGTAAACCTGCTTTCTCCAATAGAAGAAGAACCATAGTCAATTGCATTAATAAGTAAGTTAAGCGGATAGTTGAGGAGATTTGGAAGCCCTATTTCCATCATTACTGTTATACCCCGTATTTCCAGAGTATGTACGTAAGGACGTACGTAGAAAAGTTTGTGCCTTAAAGTGCAAGGGCCGAAAATTATTTGTTCACAACACCCGATTGGAGTCGTTTTTCGACGAAACGTTTTACAAACTTTGCGAAGGGAAAATTCCGGCTATGTCATTTTTAATTTTTGCGGATTTTTCCGAGAGACGAAATATTTTGGACCAACGAGAGAGCGACACTTGTCACCCTCTAATTGGTGGATGTGTGGCGGAATTGGGACGATTTGAATGGCCTTTTTTGTCAATTAGTTGGTAGGATATTTTTGTGTAGTAGATGGATAAGGACACTTGGTTAAATCCTAGCCCTACACTTGCCTTGCACTTGGCATGATCTTGGCCATTGGTTGGCCATGGCTTGACCTATAAATACCCCTCCCCTTTGAAGACTTCTTCATCCAAAAATTGTGCTAAGTCTTGAAAGCTCTTCCCCTCCTCTGAGTTCTCGTCCATCCCCTTGTGAGGCTTTAGCCGAGAGCACCCTCCCCTGGCCGAGAGTACCCACTCTAGTGGGGTTGGCCGAGGGGTATACACCCCCCCTTGTGGTGTTGTCTCGTATAAATACCCCCCCTCTTGGTAGAAATACTCTCCAAAGTATTGTTACTATACCCAAAATACCTTGGCCCTAATACCTTGTAGTATTCCAAGGTTATACCTATACGAAAAGCCCAGAAATACTATTATACTTCCCTTCAGTCACAAAACGAAACCCTAAGGAAAATCTTCATAGCGAGTTGAAGTATATAGAAGAAGTTGTGTAGAACTTCTAAGGGTTGTTTGGAGCGGGTTGGAGCGCACGGAGTAGGAGCTAAACCTTGCTCAGGATCGACATTATAACTTGGATAATTTTGGGCTTATCGAGGTAAATATTCTTGTCCCCCTATTGTAATTGGAAATTACATATTGTAGGATTATATAGTTGAAGTATACTATATATAGAACTGAACATAGCTTTGCGGCAATGTCTTTTGACTTAAGCCTGAATATAAAGAAGAGAATCGAATCAGAATTACATAGATCAGACATACAAGAGGCTTGTGTGGTATTCTGTAGTAGAATTGTACACGCCCGCTAGACGTATAAACCCCTCGGTTGGCTTGGTAGCCTCGATAGAGAGGAGATTTACGCGGCCATGTGGGGGAGGTTGTCACACCCGAACCCCGGCTCAGGATCGGTGCCCTACTGGCACCCTTCTACCTTAACAACTAAGTACATTGCGGAAATTAGTAATACCATTTTTTTTTTTTTTTTTAAATAAACGACGCGGCGGCAAAGCCGACAAGGCTGCCATATATACATAAACAATGACACAACATCGTATACGAGTCCAATCCCACATATGAATACAGACTTCTAAGAGTTATATCAACTATGACGGACAAGACCCCACAGACTCCAAAATCAGACAAAGCCTGCATCAAGGATATATACCAAAAGATAAACTCAACAGAGGAGCTATCCAAAACCCCGAAAGGTGATATTACGCCGCCGATCACCGAACAGCAGACCTAAACTCGCAGATGAACGCAGCCCAAGGAGGTCAAGACGAAGAATGTACCAAGTATGTGAACAGTAGCATCAGAATAAAATCATAACGCTAAACAAAGCAGAGACATGTATGATAGCCAACCTACTGATACATAATACATAAGCAAATACATCAAGTCGTGACGCAGCCCTGAGTCATTACTCAAATATAACCACGGGTCTCACGCCCATAACATCAATCATGCCCGTGGAATCTTTCCTCACCGCCGATCCATGATATAGTACAACACCAATAGGCATACATGAACACCAAGTCCCACCGTGGTATAGCATCTGGGGTTTACCTCACTTATACTCTTACCCCGAGAAGGTGGTAAAGCGGTGGTATAACATCTTGGGGTGTACTTCACATATACTCTACCTCGAGAAGGTGGTAAACAGTGGTATAGATCTTGGGGTGTACCTCACATATACTCTACTCGAGAAGGTGGTAAAACAGTGGTATAGCATCTGGGGTGTTTCACATATACTCTTACCCTATCTCGACCGACCATCAAACAAGACATAAGCACCACCATGTCTTTTATAAAAAGAATCCGGGAATTTAACCCAAGTACTACAAATAACGGAAGCATACCCGTGGAATCCCACATCACCGCTTGACGTCCCCAAGAACTTACAAACTGCAGACCAATTCTTCAACCGAGAGTCGCGACAACGTAATTAAACATAGTACTTGCACTCAAAGGCTATTACCAAAGACATATAGTCAAGTTCTAAATTAACCAAGCCAAAGTACTTATCAGGGCACAAGTAGAATAAATTCTCATTTAACAAGCCAAAGTACTTATCCGGGCACAAATAGAATAAATTCTCATTTAACAAGCCAAAGTACTTATCCGGGCACAAATAGAATAAATTCTCATTTAACAAGCCAAAGTACTTATCCGGGCACAAATAGAATAAATTCTCATTTAACAAGCCAAAGTACTTATCAAGGCATACATAGAATAATTCTCTTTTAACAAGTCAAAGTACTTATTAAGGCACACTTAGACAAATTCTCAATTTATCAAGCCAAAGTACTAATCAAGGCATACATAGAATAATTCTCTTTTAACAAGTCAAAGTACTTATTAAGGCACACTTAGACAAATTCTCAATTTATCAAGCCAAAGTACTAATCAAGGCATACATAGAATAATTCTCTTTTAACAAGTCAAAGTACTTATCAAGGCACACTTAGACAAATTCTCAATTTATCAAGCCAAAGTACTACATACGTACATTCTTTTATAAAAGACTCCTTTCTATGTAAAGCCCCAACATACTAACACCCGTAGTATCAAGGCGTGTCTATTTTTCAAAGTAAGTTACTACACTTTTAGAAAACTCATTTCAAAGCTTGAAATCAAGTAACTCCAAATTTTCACAATCTAGGCAACTTATGCCGATTTAATCAAAATAGACAACTTTCTAAACCTTCCATAAAGTCGTTATAACCAACTTCCCATAAAGCCGCAGAACCCTTTATGGTTTTAGACGATCCATTCCTTCAATAACCAAGAGACTTATACTATTAAAACCAAGTATCACATACTTACAAATCAAGTTCTTAACTTTCAAAATACTTCAAGTCTCTTACTAGTTAGAAAACAAGTTTTCTTCTACTTTTAAACCTCAAGTAACTTCACCCTTAACGCAAGTTACTTCTCTTAAATCATGTCATTTCTCCTCTTTAAATCAAATAAGTAAATCACTCCTTTGACTTCTAAAGTCATTATAATGACCTTTAGGTTTTAGAACTAAGGCATTAGTCAAAAGATTTGGAAAACCACTTCCTTTCAAGTCTCTATGTACTTTAAGAAAAATACTTTCACTTTTAAGAATCCAAACTTCCCTAAGGAAATGGATTATACTACTTACAATTTAAACATCAAAGTACACCCAGGAAGTACATAGAACAAATTCTATCTTAGGCAATCCAAATACAAGCAAGGAATGGATCATTCGAGTAGAACTTACTTTCTTTATTCTAAGGAATCATGCTGTAAGAGGAGATAGTTCACATACCTTTCTGGCTAAATCCACAAGCTAAGCCGAATACACCGTGACGAGAAGTTGTCAACCTATAATGGTCACAACAAGGCTATCAACTTCTAGTCTCTATGTAGAATAATACTAAGTATTTAGTCTCTAATTCTACGGAAAATCGGGCAGCACTTCCTTTGTTTCTACTCACTTTGCCACCTTTTTCAAGGCCGAATACAATAACCAACACGCCACATTTAAGGCTCCAAACAACAATCAAACAAAGGGGATTACACGTCTTACTATACGTGTAAAATTCCGCCCCACAATTCATACGAAATAGCCTAAGGCACACTAGCCAATTCTCGGCCAACTTCCATTGCAACACTAAGTCCTTTCCAATCCTTTTCCAATTCCAAGTTCTAAGGTCTAACATGTTATATAGTCTAAACAACTTCAACAACTACAATTTCCTTCTTTATACAACATGCGACGCTTAGACTAATAATCAACTAGAATTGAAATCTTAAAGTTAAACATGCTAGATTTCGGATTAGGGTTCCAATAACCAATATCCTTATCAATACTCATACTATATATCTCATGCTTTATATTAACCATAGCTACAATCATAAGTAAGCCTTAACTATTAAAACGACAAAATTTATACCTTTCAAATCCCTTAAAATTTCCAAGATCCAAAATCGCGCTTTAGCAATTCTTAGCTCCTTTCCTTAGGTTTCAATCCGCCCAAGCACTCCTTAGAGGCCTATGAAGAACCCATCTTCAAGTTCCAACTTCAAAGTCAAGAACTCCTTAGTTTCCGCTGCGACTAACGTAAAAATACGCTTTTTCCAAATCTTTCTATTGAGATATCCTTACAATACCCTAAGGGACATTGGGTTAAAGTCTTGTGGCTAATGGATCAAAACTATAAAATTTTTGTGTGGGATACAAGGTGAACTCCGAGAGTACGTGAAGACAACAAGGTTCTCTAATTTTTCTAAGTGTAAAATGAGCTTGTCTTGCACTAGTAGTATACTTATAACACAATGGAGGGTCATGACTTAAACAAATGTGAGGCTAGGATGAGTTTCACTGATCAAGCCTAGTGGACAAGTTGACTTGGTCAACAAACCTGCTAGCAAGACTTATCTTCCAAAGTGGTCAATGACCATTTTACCTTGTACAAATTTCGACCAAGCCATGTGGGGTGCCACGTGTCGCCTCTCATTCGTCCCATAAAATTCAGAACCTCGTGGCCCCGCAAAACGAAATTCCTCGGGTGGGCCCCACGTGACCAACCACAAAATAAATTTCCAAAAAGTTAAGAGTTCCATACTCTTCAAATAATGCATTTTGAGAATCCAATTCTCAACAACGAACATTTTTCCTTTCCGACGTCCGGAAGATTTTCCGTCGGAAAAACAATTCTTCCTTTCGTACATATTTCAAAGTCTTGTGTTCCACACGTACCTTCACTTACACCTGTCCTGAACTTACGGGGTGTAACAGAGGTGCTGCCGAATTTTCTGTAGAATGTTCTACGATAAGATCTAGATGTTAATAAACGCCTTGTGGCCTTATAGGTTGAAGTACTATGTGTGGCGCGATCTACTTGGCTTAAGGAGTAGCCGACGGTTTGAGGTACTTGGAGCGTTTTGCTATTAGTCGATAATCCTCGCGAGGTATGTGAACCTCTTCCTATCTTTTCTAGCATGATATGTATATAACTATGTAGTACGGTAGACGTACATGTGTTAAATGTATTTGATTGGTTTAAAACATAAAGTGTTATAACGGCTTTATGGGAAGTTGGTTATAACAGCTTTATGTAGGTAAGCAGATGCTTTGTGGTTTTAAAAACTTAAGAGTTATAATAGCTTTATGGGAAGTTAGGTATAACGGCTTAAGAGAGATAAAATGAATGATTTATTGATTTTAGAAGTTAAGAGACTTGATCTTAAAAGATAAGAGACTTGACTTAATTAAATTAATATGAATTTTGTGTGGAACCTCATTCGTGAGTAATGAGTACTTGGTTTTAAAAGGAAGAATGTTTCTTGATTTGAAATCGAGAATGAGTATCGACAAACCACCGCAGCGTTAATAAAGGGAAATGTTTTAATTAATGAAGTATTATTAAAACCAAGAGAACCTCCATCCGCATGTAAGCTAAGATGAGACAAAATGATATTACATTTCCTAGATCATGGCTGCTTAATAAGATTGATTATGAACAAGAATAACCTACTCACATATAAGGCATATGTTTCTCAGATTGTTTAAAAGAGAATTATATTCTTAAATGAATAAGACTATGGACTACGAAACCTTTCTAAAATAAGAAACGTGAACATTTGAAATTAGGCAAACTTGAACGTTTGGAAAATAATGTTGTTACTTGATTTTACAAAGGGAAGTGTTTTGGTTTACTTAAAAAGATAGTCATTCTATTTCATACTACGTATCAGGTGACTCGTGAAAGAAACGAATCTTTTAAAAGAGTTAATGTATGAAGTACTTTGGGGATAGATACCCGAACTTATTAGCATAAAGTACCTTGTGTGAATAACTTGATTTTGTTGGTTTGTGATAGCCTTGTAATACTTTCTTGTTGATTTGATAAGTAAATATGTTAGGGTGCTATGTGTGTTAGTATCTTGTGATCGTTATATAAGGGGGTCATTCTTGTTGTGCTTACGTTGTTAAACGTTAAGCCCGTTGTACTGTTATTGTATCACATACCCCCTTGACTTATTATACCGAGGGCTTGCCACCCTTGACGCGGTCTATACGGCCTATGCGGTCATGAGACTACGCGAGCAGCGGTATGCTCCGGTGATTGATCATTCCGGTGTTTAGCCCGACGCGGATGCCCTACGCGTCTTCGAGGGACTATGCGGTCTTTGAGGACTATGCGGTCCGCGAAGTCCAGCGGATACCGGGGTTAAGTCGCTCCGACGCGGGTATACCTCGCGTGATGGGACCATGATTCGAGGAATACCTCACGCGGGTCCGTGTGACCTACGCGAGTGCGGTAAGTTCTGTGGATAGACGCGCACGCTGATACCGCGCGAGTGGCGCCGCCGATTACGTGGTGCGGTCAGAAAGACCTCGAATACGCTTTATGGTGTTTTTGCATCGCTGGTCTTAGTAGTCGGCTATGCCTTCGTACTTACCCCGTACGGTTCTATTGTGATGACTTTGAGGGCGTGAGTCCCTGACTTGACATGACTGCTTATTTGTTGTGAACTGTAGTTTGGTTATCATACATGTCTCCTGCTTTATATAGACTACTATGATTTCATTTACAGTATTTATTTTCAATTTCATATACTTGCACTTTTGTTATCGACCTCCTTGGGCCGCTCATGCCGCAGTAAAGGTACGCCGATCGTTGATCCTCGCCTTAGTGGTCACATTGCGTTTGGGAAGCTCCGTTTCTCCGGAGGCTTATCTTGGTATAGTCCTCTGTCGTTGTAGGTTTTTACATTCAGGGGTATGGCGGGGCCCTGTCCCGCCATTGTTATCGTATCATTCTTAGAGGTCTATAGTACTGTTGTGGGCAGGGTTGTAATGGGATGTAACTGTTCAAATTGTTATATATATATATACTGAAGGTAACTGCTGGTTAGCTTTTCTTATTTCACCGCCTTATCAGATCGCTTCATGTTATTGTTTTATGTTCCGCGATATCTCCGATGTTGTATCACTAGGGTGCCCGGTAAGGCACTACCACGCCCGGTTCGGTCGTGACAAAAGTGGTATCGTGAGCGCTTAATCCTCGGAAAGTGTCTACGGCATCAGATTCAAGAGAGTCTTGATTATCGATTGTGTCGCGCACCACACCAATAATCGTGAGGCTATAGGATATTTAGGATTGGTTTCATTCTTCTCACTCGAGATCGTGCCTTAGAGTCAGTTGTAAGTCGACCTCTAACGATTTCTTTCCCTTACCGCTATGCCTCCGCGTAGGCAAACCCGCCCAGGAGGCGCGGCCGGCGGAGCCGCGAGTAGAGTACAGAGGTTACGAGGGCACAGCCCAATCATCACCAAGTGGTGTTTCATCGGGGAGTTATGCTACGCCACCAAATTTCAGAGTTTAGCTGCACGGCAGCGTTTCATCGCGACCTTGATATATGAACCTTCGCCCACGATCGAACAGAGAATATAGATTGCAAAGAGCGACCGTTACATTAGCTATGGATTTGGCTACGAGAGTATACAGATGTACCGCGAGTATTGACGATCATCTAAGAGAGGTTGTGCAAGAGTAATTCTTCGATTAGGCTTCGAGCATGGCACGTATGCGCTTACGCGTGAGCCAAGAAACATGTAGATCGACGTTAACGGGCGACGGTAAGAGGCCGTAACAAAGAAGGTCCTTTGGTAACTTTCGAGGCGAATCGCCTCACCAGCAGATTTGATACGCACATCCGCCAGTGCAAAGTGGTCCTCCACGAATTTCAGGACGTTCGGGGTATGTCGGAGTTAGTCAGAGCTCCAGGGCTTCCGGTTCACAGTGGGACAGGCGTTATCCCGGGGAATGTCGTCTTTTAGTTGGTACTTGTTTTACTCGCGTCGGGCCGTGGTCGAAGCGGTGTCCTAGTAGGAGGGATGCAAGTAGAGGACTTAGCCTTCGGATCGCTGGGTAGTTCGTCACCTTCCTTAGCTATGCATTCTACAAGGCGTTTGATTAGAACGACATAGGGAGTGAAGAAGATACAAAGTTTATCCTTAACCTCTGTAGATCGGTAAGATGTGTGTTAATACGGGTATATCATAAGTCCGTGGTTCGATAGCAGTGTGTTAGTTGTGATTAGAAATCATGGTTAGTAACCGGGAAAGATTGAGGGATAGGAAAAAGTGTAAGCCTTAGAGGCAAGGCAGTCTTGAGTAAAAGATTTCATTTATGTTTGACCCTTATCGGAGTGCATAGTGCACGTGAGCTATGTTTTTGGGATAAGTCCCTGAGTAGCGTGATATGAAAGAGGGTAGTTGAACTAAGAAGACCGCTAGGTTTTCGTAACGTGATTAGTGAGATTTTTCGACCGGGAGCTAGTGTTTTGCGCGGGTCGGGTTGAGGCTGTTGGCGTCAACCCGCGTCCGTATGGTGGTGGGGTCGGTTTGTGGTGATCCCGCTTTGTGATAGGATCACGAGGTGTTAGGCCCAAGTTTAGTTAACCAACAGACGAGTTCGTGGACGCTCAACCAAGAGGTCGGGCCGATGGGGCAGCCCATCGTGGTTTTCTCGGACCGTGTACTCAGCGATGTTGATTTACCGTAGGGTGTAAGGCGCACGGGGTGCCTACCTTCACCTTATGACATAAATGAGCCCAGGTACGGCCGCTTTTTCTAGAGGTTTTACCAGCAGGTTAGGAACTCGTAAGTCTCCAGACGCATTCGCCCCGCCAATGTTTGATTTCAGGGTAGTTGCGAGGATTGTTGCCTCTGCTGGGGAAGTGTTTAAGCTACCATTTCAGTGTTCGGATGTTGCCTTATGAAGCCTTGTAGGGCGGAAGTGTAAGTCCGGCCGATTGGTTTGATGTTGGCAAGGTTCGGAGATAGTTGGTTCAGCTTGTTCCAACAGACCGTGGATAAAGTGGGGCTTATCTAGAAGAGGTTTTTGGCACTCGAGAAATCGTATGCGGATTATCGGCGACGACGCTTAGAATCTGTCGACGGTCGGTCTTCTTGAAGGTACCACCGGATAGGGTGACGAGTTTTGAAAAAACAGAGGAAACTTAGCCCGAGTTACTTGGGCCTTTGAGTTCATGTGAGGATAGGCCAGTTGCCTATATGTTAGCATTTGCCGTCCGACTTAGAGGCAATCGCGTGATCTTCGTGTTATGTTCGAGAAGGAAATCGGAGATCCATCCAGAGTGTTCCCAGTTAATGATGACCAAGTTGGAGATAGTAACCCCGAGATTTGGAAACTGAAGCAGTAACAAATGTGGTAAGTTATGAGAAAGAGTTCAAATGTACGAGATGGCACGACGAGTAAGGAAAAGCGAGCATGTATTACGAGCATAGTTGTGATCATTACTTTGGTGATGTTAGAGGTGTTTCCTCGTGGGCTTGGATGTAAGAATTTGCGCAGGTGTTTCTGTGGCCAGGTGTGGCAGGATTGTTTTCGTAAGTATAGCAGTGAAGACTATACTGGCGCATGTTTGTTTTGAGACTTAGAAGGAACATTCGGGACGAATGTTTCGGCGAGGAGAATGTTATACCCGTATTTGCAGTACGACGTAAGGACGCACGAGAAAAGTTTGTGCCTTAAAGTGCAAGGGCCGAAAATTATTTGTTCACAACACCCGATTGGAGTCGTTTTTCGACGAAACGTTTTACAAACTTTGCGAAGGGAAAATTCCGGCTATGTCATTTTTAATTTTTGCGGATTTTTCCGAGAGACGAAACATTTTGGACCAACGAGAGGGCGACACTTGTCACCCTCTAATTGGTGGATGTGTGGCGGAATTGTGACGATTTGAATGGCCTTTTTTGTCAAGTAGTTGGTAGGATATTTTTGTGTAGTAGATGGATAAGGACACTTGGTTAAATCCTAGCCCTACACTTGCCTTGCACTTGGCATGATCTTGGCCATTGGTCACATGGCTTGACCTATAAATACCCCTCCCCTTTGAAGACTTCTTCATCCAAAAATTTTGCTAAGTCTTGAAAGCTCTTCCCCCTCTCTCTAGCGTTCTCGCCCTTCCCTTGTGAGGCTTTAGCCGAGAGCACCCTCCCTCGCCGAGAGTACCCTCCTAGCTGGGTTGGCCGAGGGGTATACACCCCCTCGTGGTGTTGTCTCGTATAAATACCCCTCTGGTAGAAATACTCTCCAAAGTATTGTTACTTATACCCAAAATACCTCGCCCTAATACCTTGTAGTATTCCAAGGTTATACCTATACGAAAAGCCTGTAAATACTATTATACTTCCTTCACCACAAAACGAAACCCTAAGGAAAATCTTCATACGAGTCAAGTATATAGAAAAAGTCGTGTAGAACTTCTAAGGGTTGTTTGGAGCGGTCGAGCGCATGAGTAGAGCTAAACCTTGATCATGATCGACATTATAACTTGGATAATTTTGGGCTTATCTAGGTAAATATTCTTGTCCCCCTATTGTAATTGGAAATTACATATTGTAGGAGTATATAGTTGAAGTATACTATATATAGAATCAACATAGCTTTGGCAATGTCTTTTGACTTAAGCTCAATATAAAGAAGAGAATCGAATCAGTAATTACATAGATCAGACATGCAGGCTTGCGTGGTATACCGTGTAGTAGAATTGTACACGCCCGCCAGACGAGAAACCCCTGGTTGGCTTGGTAGCCACCTCGATGAGAGAGATTTACGCGGTTGTGGGGAGGTGCCGAATTTTACGTAGAATGTTCTACGATAAGATCTAGATGTTAATGCGCCTTGTGGCCTTATAGGTTGAAGTACTATGTGTGGCGCGATCTACTTGGCTTAAGGAGTAGCCGACGGTTTGAGGTACTTGGAGCGTTTTGCTATTAGTCGCTAATCGTCGCGAGGTATGTGAACCTCTTCCTATCTTTTCTAGCATGATATGTATATAACTATGTAGTACGGTAGACGTACATGTGTTAAATGTATTTGATTGGTTTAAAACATAAAGTGTTATAACGGCTTTATGGGAAGTTGGTTATAACAACTTTATGTAGGTAAGAAGATGCTTTGTGGTTTTAAAAACTTAAGAGTTATAATAGCTTTATGGGAAGTTAGGTATAACGGCTTAAGAGAGATAAAATGAATGATTTATTGATTTTAGAAGTTAAGAGACTTGATCTTAAAAGATAAGAGACTTGACTTAATTAAATTAATAAGAATTTTGTGTGGAACCTCATTCGTGAGTAATGAGTACTTGGTTTTTAAAAGGAAGAATGTTTTACTGATTTCGGAAATCAGAATGAGTATCGACAAACCATCGCGTTAATAAAGGGAAATGTTTTAATTAATGAAGTATTATTAAAACCAGTAGAAACCTCCATCTGCATAGAAGCTAAGATGAGACAAAATGATATTACATTTCCTAGATCATGGCTGCTTAATAAGATTGATTATGAACAAGAATAACCTACTCACATATAAGACATATGTTTCTCAGATTGTTTAAAAGAGAATTATATTCTTAAATGAATAAGACTATGGACTACGAAACCTTTCTAAAATAAGAAACGTGAACATTTGAAATTAGGCAAACTTGAACGTTTGGAAAATAATGTTGTTACTTGATTTTACAAAGGGAAGTGTTTTGATTTACTTAAAAAGATAGTCACTCTATTTCATACTACGGGTATTGTGTGACTCCTGTGAAAGAAACGAATCTTTTAAAAGAGTTAATGTATGAAGTATGTTATACCCCGTATTTCCAGAGTATGTACGTAAGGGAATACGTACGAAAGTCTTGCCTTAAAGATAAGCCTTGGACGTTTTATTTTGTACACAACTCACTAAAGGAATCGTTTTCCGACGAAACGTTTCCACCTTTCAGAGTAAATTCCGCTATGCCATTTCTTATTTTGCGGATTTTTCCGAGAGACGAACATTTTGGACCAACGGAGGGTGACATGTGTCACCTCACATTGGAAGCAAGTAGGTGGCTTTGGACGATCAAGGCCCAAAGAGGGTGGCCTCGGGCCGATCGGGTCCTTGTTTAGGCCTTGTTTTGTGGAGTGTTTTGTGGAGTGTTTTGTGGAGTGTTTTGTGGAGTGTTTTGTGGAGTAGGAGTAGGGTGCACTTGGCTTGATCTTGGCCTTACACTTGCCTTGCACTTGTCTTCATCTTGGCCATTGATTGGCCAAGGCTTGAGCTATAAATACCCCCTTAGAGATGAAGAGTTATTCATCCACAAAGTTATCTTCCAAGTCTAAAAATCCTCTCCTCTCCCTTAAGCTTTTCGTCCAAACACCTCTTCCCTCCCCTTGTGTTGTATGGCCGAGAGCCTACCCCCCTAGCCTAGCCGAAATCTACCCCCCCTCCCTTGGTAGAAAAGTTGTCTTCTAGTATCGTTATAATGCCCAAAATACCCTAGCCCAAATCCCTTAGTCTTTGGTAGAAGTTGTGAAGAACTTCTAAGGTTTCTTGGGGCTACCGGGGCGTACAACTTAGGAGCTAAACCTTGCTCAGGCGCGACTTTATCTAGGATATTATTGGGCTTACCGAGGTAATAATCCTAACCCTCTTTTGAATTAGAGAATACTTATTGTTATGGTATAAGAATATGTATAAATACTTAGAAGTATATCACGTAATAGAATTGAAGTATTAATCACTTGTAAGGGTTAAAAGAAGAATAATCAAACAGATTTACATAGACTGCTTACAGAGACTTATATAGCTCACCTGCAGGGAAGTGCGCCTGACTTACCGTAGAATTATGAACCCCTGCTTAGAATGACCTTCGTGAGTAGTCTTTAATAGATATGTGTGACTATTATAGTCGACTCTCTGACATATTCAACTGGCGGTGGTTTTCGAGAAGGTATGTGATTCTTCCTAAAGCATGATATTTTACAATATATAGTACTTAGACGATACGTGTTAATCGAATAATACTTATGGTAATGCCTCACGCTTAAGCTCAATAACAGAGAACTGAAAACATTTCAAAAGAATACTGAATCATTTTTTAACAGAAGATAAATACTTGGTTTTTAAAACAAAGCTTAAGAGTTATACTAGCTTTACGGGAAGTTAGGTATAACAACTTAAGAAAGATAAAAGGAACTTTACTTGTTTGTTTATAAAAGCCTTGTATTGATTTGTTAAGTGTAGGATTGTTTGATAAGTAGACGCATGATGCTACCCGTGTTAGTGTCTTGTAACGCCGTAAAGGGTCATTCTTGCGGCTTACGTTGCTAACCGGTAAGTTCATTGTATCGTTATTGTATCACCTACCCTCGATCGTTATACCGCGGCTTGCCTCGACGCGGGTCTATACGGCCTACGCGGTTCGCGTGAGACTACGCGAGCGCCGGTATGCTCCGTGATTGATCATTCCGGCGCTTAGCCCGACGCGGATCCCCATGCGTCGGGCCGAGACTACGCGTCTTTTGAGGCTATGCGAGCGCGGAGCTCAGGCGGACGCCGGGGTTGCTGCCCCGGCGCGAGAAATATCTCACGCGGTCCGCGTGGGACCTATGCGGCCGCTAAGTCCGTGACTAGGCACGCAGAATGATACTATGGGCGATTGGCCTTGCTTCGATCATTCGCGCCTAGAATAGACTGCTATGCTTTTCCTATCATTTGTTGTTGTGATGCGGCACTATGTGCAATTGAACCGATTGTATTTGTGAAAAGGTTTTGAATACTGCTTTCATTTAAGTACTTTATAGTTTCACATACTTGGTACTGCAGATCGACCTCCTTCGGGCCGCTCATGCCGCAGTGGCAAGCAGTGCTAGATCTACATCCTTAGGATCTTTGCGTTGGTGTCGTGAGCTCCATCTTCTCCGAGGCTCTACTGGGTATGATCTCCTCAGATTGTAGATAGTTTTGCAGCCAGGTATGGCGGCCCCGTCCCGCCATAGTTGTTACTTCCTCAGAGGTCCAGAGTACTATTGCAGTTGGGATGAATCGCAAAACTTGAGTTATTTATATTATGCCGAAAGGCAAGCTTTTCATCGATAAACCGTGTCTTACTTTATAAATCGTTTCTGCCTTGTTTTATATTCCGCCGTTACTCGATGTATGACTACTGGGTGCCCTGCAAGGCACCACCACTGCCCCGAACGGTCGTGACAAAAGTGGTATCAGAGCAGCTTAATCTCTGAAAGAGTCTACGACCGTATCTAGTAGTCTTGATTATCGGTGTGTTGTGCACCACGCCAATAATCGTGAGGCTATAGGATATTTAGGATTGGTTTCCATTCTTCTCATTCCGAGATCGTGCTATAGAGCGTGTTATAGGTTGGACCTCTAACGTATTCCTTTCCCGTAATGATTATGCCTCCACGTAAGGCAACCCGGCCCGGGCAAGGCAAATGGTGAGTCGCTAGCAGACACCCAGAGTCACGAGGGCTCGTGCCTGGGCCTATACCGAGACGGCGAGTTCTATGACGCCGCCAAATTTCAAAGATGCATCACAAGACCTACACCTCCGCCCCACACCGGGCGGAGGAGTTAGGTACAAGGAGACGGCCCACCTTTTGGCTAAAGTCAGGCCCGACACGAGAGAGACGCGGCAGCTGGGCCCAGCCTCCAGCTCCGCACCCGTGGTACACCCGAGGCGATAGTTTGAGGCTACGAGATTTCTTGAGTCAGAGCACGGAGTTTTATGGGTCGAGGCCGAGGATGATCCGCAGGAGTTCATCCGCCGCCTTCAGAGGATTTTGAGAGTGATCGTGGCTTCGAGACCGAGGCCGTGACATTCGGTTCGCGGCCGCGCGTGACACCGCAATGATCGTTTGATTCATGGAGCTTTCCGGGAGAGTATGCACTCCAGCAGATGGGATGAGTTTTCAGAGGCTTTTCACACACTTCTTGCCTCCGCATGAGGAGGGCACGAGCCGATAGATTCTTGTCACGAGACAAGGACGCACCCGTGGGAATACAATGTCGAGTTTGATTCTTTGGCTAGATATGTCCCAAAGATTGGTAGCAGATATGGAGGATAGGGTACACCGCCACGCCACCGGCTAGATGATTATATGGCCGAGTCATGTGCGGGTGTTTCTTCACCGTATGGACATTACCCGCACGCAGCCCATGCACTAGATGCGAGGAGCGCAGACCGCCGGCAGAGCGATATCGCCAGCAGGTAAGGCCAAGACGGCCGGTTCTTTTGGTGGTTCTCAGGGTGGGCGGCATCAGCAGAAGTCCAGATTTGCACCACGGCAGCAGCGCCCTACCTCATTTTCAGCCCACCAGAGCGCCGGGGCAGGTCGTGGCCCCAGACTGGATTTCCAGTAGCAGTGGGTGCTAACCGCTCGAGGTCCGCTTCACAGTGCGTGTGGCAGATACCATTCGGGAGCCAGACCGGGCTTGCTATACTTGTGGCCAGCAGGGTCACTTTGCGAGAGTTTGTCCGACCGGGGGCGGCGCTGGTAGGGCTCAGCCTACAGGGTCTGTTGCCGCTTCTTCATCCCCGACAGTTACTCGCCCCGGAGGGCAAGGTACTCATGGGTCAGCAGGTCGCGGCAGAGGTCGTGGCTCGGGTCCCAGTTCTAGCGGTCCTCAGAACCGCATATATGCTTTGTCCAGCCGACAGGATCAGGAGGCCTCACCTGATGTCGTCACAGGTACCTTATCGCTCGGGTTTGATGTGTATGCATTGATAGATCCGGTTCTACTGGCCCCATATATCTCCCTTGTTGCTAGTAGGATAGGGATAGAGCCCGAGTCCATAGACCCTTTCGAGGTAGCTACGCCATGGTGATTCTGGTAGCTCACGGGTATATAGAGCTTGTCTCGTGACTATTTACGCCGCTTGACCGCCGACTTGATAGAGTCGAGATGATTGACTTCGACGTGATCATAGGGATGGATTGGCTAGCTTCGCTATGCCAATGTAGACCGCAGGAGAGTAGTACGGTTCCAGCTCGGCGAGCCATTGTTGAGTGAGGAGCACCAGACGCCGGCGGGTAGGTTTATTTCCTACCTCAAGGCTAGGAAGACGGTGCAGGCGGGTATATCTACCATCTAGTTCGAGTGTTTGATATCGAGGTCGGTACCAGATTTTCATTCGGCCTAGTCACGAGTTCCCGACGTGTTCCTGATGACCTCCGGTATCCTCCCGAGAGGAGATTGAGTTTGTATTGACATATTGCCGGATACTCGGCTTATTTCCATTCCGCCATACGTAACGGCACCGCCGAGTTGAGAGTCAAGGATCACCAGGGATTTGCTAGAGAAGCGGTTTCATTAGGCCCAGTGTTTCTCCCCGGGGCACCAGATTGTTCGTGAAAAGAAGGACGGACGCCGCGCACGTGTGTTGATTACAGCGGTGAACAAGGTGACCATTAAGAATGTATACCCTCCCGTGATTGATGATTTGTTCGACCGGTGCAGGTGCGAGATGTTTTCCAAGATTGATCTGCGATCGGCTATCATCAGTGCGAAGTCGAGAGGTGGATGTCCCTAGATCGCATTCGACCCGGACGCATTATGAGTTCGTGGTCATGTCTTTGGTTGACCAATGCTCCGGCGGTATTCATGGATTTGATGAACCGAGTGTTCAAACCATTTTTGGACACGCTTTGTGATAGTGTTCATTGATGATATCTTGGTTTATTCTCGCCAGAGCAGAGCACGCGGAGCATTTGGCGATCAGGCCGACAGCTTCCAGACCAGCAGCTTGTACGCCAAGTTTTCCAAATGTGAGTTTTGTTGACTTGATGGCGTTTCTTGGGCATATTGTCGGCTGATGGCATTCGAGTTGATACGCCAAGATCGAGGCGTGACTGCCGAGACCTACTACTCCGGCTGAGGTTCGCAGCTTTCGGGCCTTGCAGTTATTATCGACGGTTCGTGGAGAAGTTTGCTTTATCTTCGCACCATTGACTAGGCCGACTCGTAAGGCCAAGTTTGATGGATGATGTCAGGAGCGTGGTTTCGAGCTTTGAAAGAGAGATCGACGACCGCCTCGCTTTACTCTTCCGTAGGGTCCAGATGGTTATGTCGTGTATTGTGATGCGCCGTGCATCGGGTTGGGATGTGTGTTGACGCAAAGATGGCAGAGTTATAGCATACGCATCCCGACACCAAGAAACACGAGGAACTACCCCACCCATGATTTGAGCCGCGGTGATTCACGCCAAGATCCGAGGCACTATTTGTATGGGGTTCACGTGGATATTTATACGCACCACAAGAGCCTCCAAAGATATCTTCACCAGAGGAGCCGAACTTACGGCAGAGCGGTGGTTAGAGTTGCTTAAGGATTACGATGTTGATATCCTATACCACCCGAAGGCCAATGTCAGGCGGATGCCCGAGTCGTAGGTCGATGGGGAGCCTATCGATGTGCAACAGAGAGGAGGGACATGGTTCGTGATTTGCATCGATTAGCGAGCCTTGGTGTCCGCTTGATTGATTACGATAGCGATGGGGTTAGAGTTCGTGAGGTTGCCGAGTCTTCCATCGCCGAGGAGGTGAAGAGGCAACAGCCGAGGATCCGGCTTTGATTCGATATCGCGATACAGCCTCTTCGTGAGGGCAAGGGTCCTTTGAGGTAGCACCATGGGGTGCTAAGGTTTGAGGGCGGTTGTGTGTTCCAGATGTTTCGTGACTTCGGCAGCAGGTTCTGGGGAAGCACACGGTAGCATTTATCCATCCGTGGTCGACCAAGATGTACCACGACCTTAGATCCGTGTATTGGTGGGATGGTTTGAAGAGGACGTTGCAGAGTTCGTAGCTCGGCCCGTGTTGTCGCAGTAAGGTAGAGCACCGAGGCCCGGTGGTTTGTTACGCATTTATCGAGATCCCGACCGAAGTGGAGGTAATCAACATGGACTTTATCACGTGATTACCTCGCACTCGGAGGAGACATGATTCTATATGGGTTATCGTCGACGGTCGACTAAATCAGCCCACTTTCTTCCCGTCAGACGACTTTTTCTACCGAGGATTATGCCGACTTTACATCCGAGAGATCGTCGATCGCATGGAGTCCCTACTTCGATCATATCGCATGCAGGAGCCCGCCATTTCGCTAACTCGGAGGTCCTTCCGCAGGGGTTTAGGGACGCAGTGAGCCCGAGTAATCGCATTTCATCCACGCAGACGGGACAGCAGAGCGCACTATCCGCACTTCGAGGATATGTCGCGAGCCCGTGTTATTGACTTCAGTGGTAGTTGGGAGGATCATTTGCCCCTAGTTGAGTTTGCATATAATAATAGCTACCACTCCAAAGATTCGATGGCGCCTTATGAGGCCTTGTATGGGAGGAAGTGCAGATCGCCTATAGGTTGGTTCGATGTGGGCGAGGTGCGCTAGTGGGACCAGATTTGGTACAAAGCAGGCCGGATAAGGTGAAGCTTATCCGAGAGCGGCTATCGACATTTCGAGTCGCATGTGTCGATGCAGATCATCGTCGTCGGATCTTGAGTTCGAGGTTCATGATTGGGTTTTCCTAAAGGTGTCACCCATGAAGGGTGTGATGAGATTCGGGAAGAAGGGGAAACTCACCAGTACATCGGGCCGCTTTGATTGTCCGCAGGTAGGCAAGGTTGCTATGAGTTGGATCTGCCGTCCGATCCGGAGGCGTGCATCCGGTTTTTCACGATCTACGCCGAGGAGATGTATCGGGATCCATCTAGGGTACACCCGATCGACGATGTCCAGTGTGACCAGGGGTTATCGTATGAGGAGATTCCCATAGCGATAGTCGATCGTCAAAGTTAGGCGTCCGCGACGGCGGACGTGGCTTCCGCCAAAGTCTTGTGGCGAACGAGCTCGCGAGGAGATGACATGGAGGCCGAGGAGGACATGAGGCGGAAGTATCCTCACCTATTCCCATACCTCCGTAAATTCACTTTCCTACTTGTAAATTTTCGTTATCGTTTCGCCTATGTATTGCTCGTGGCCGTGTGTGGCATTTACAATCGTTTAAGCTTCTTCGCTAACCGCTTGGGAAGGAACATTCGGACGAATGTTTCGGCGAGGAGAATGTTATACCCGTATTTCCGCAGTATGTACGTAAGGGAATACGACGAAAGTCTTGCCTTAAAGATAAGCCTTGGACGCTTTATTTTGTACACAACTCACTAAAGGAATCGCTTTTCACGCAAACGCTTCCACACTTTCGTAGAGTAAATTCCGCTATGCCATTTCTTATTTTTGGATTTTTCCGAGAGACGAAACATTTTGGACAACGGAGGGTGATATGTGTCACCCTCACATCGAAGCAAGAGGGTGGCTTTGGACGATCAAGGCCCAAAGAGGGTGTTGGCCTCGCCGATCGGGTCCTTGTTTAGGCCTTGTTTTGTGGAGTGTTTTGTGAGTGTTTTGTGAGTGTTTTGTGAGTGTTTTGTGGAGTAGAGTAGGGTGCACTTGGCTTGATCTTGCCTTACACTTGCCTTGCACTTGTCTTCATCTTGGCCATTGATTGGCCAAGGCTTGAGCTATAAATACCCCCTTAGAGATGAAGAGTTATTCATCCACAAAGTTATCTTCCAAGTCTAAAAATCCTCTCCTCTCCCTTAAGCTTTTCGTCCAAACACCTCTTCCTCCTCAGTGTTGTATGGCCGAGAGACTACCCCCCTAGCCTAGCCGAAATCTACCCCCCCTCCCTTGGTAGAAAAGTTGTCTTCTAGTATCGTTATAATGCCCAAAATACCCTAGCCCAAATCCCTTAGTCTTTGGTAGAAGTTGTGAAGAACTTCTAAGGTTTCTTGGGGCTACAATGGGCGCATAAACTTAGAGCTAAACCTTGCTCAGGCGCGACTTTATCTAGGATATTATTGGGCTTACCGAGGTAATAATCCTAACCCTCTTTTGAATTAGAGAATACTTATTGTTATGGTATAAGAATATGTATAAATACTTAGAAGTATATCACAGAATAGAATTGAAGTATTAATCACTTAGAAGGGTTTAAAAGAAGAATAATCAAACTGTACTTACATAGAATTTGTTACTGAGACTTATATAGCTCAGGGTAGGGAAGTGCTGCCCGACTTACAGTAGAATTATGAACCCGCTTAGAATGACCTTGAGTAGTCTTTAATAGATATGTGTGACTATTATAGGTGCCGACATATTCAACTTAGCGGTGGTTTTCATTTGAGAAGGTATGTGATTCTTCCTAAAGCATGATATTTTACAATATATAGTGCGGCATACGTGTTAATCGAATAATACTTATGGTAATGCCTCAGCTTAAGCTCAATAACAAAGAATCGAAAACATTTCAAAAGAATATCGAATCATTTTTAAGAAGATAAATACTTGGTTTTTAAAACAAAGCTTAAGAGTTATACTAGCTTTATGGGAAGTTAGGTATAACAACTTAAGAAAGATAAAAGGAACTGCTTACTTGTTTGTTTATAAAAGCCTTGTATTGATTCTGTTAAGTGTAGTAGGATTGTTTGATAAGTAGACATGTTATGATGCTACCCGTGTTAGTGTCTTGTAATCGCCGTAAAGCGGTCATTCTTGTGCTTACGCCATAACCTGCAGAAGTTCATCAGATCTTATTGTATCACCTACCCTCGATCGTTATACCGCGGCTTGCCCTCGACGCGGTCTATACGGCCATGCGCGTCCGTGAGACTACGCGAGCGCGGTATGCTCCGTGATTGATCATTCCGGCGTTAGCCTGACGCGGATCCTATGCGCGGTTGGCCGAGACTACGCGTCTTTTGAGGCTATGCGTCGCGGAGCCTAGGCGGACGCCGGGTTGGCTGCCCCGACGCGAAATATCTCACGCGGTGCATGTGGGACCCATGCGGCCGCGGAAGTTCAGGACTAGGCACGCAGAATGATACTATGGGCGATTGGCCTTGCTTCGATCATTCGCGCCTAGAATAGACTCATTCTGCTTTTCCTATCATTGTTGTTTGTGATGTGGCACTATGTGCAATTGAACCGATTGTATTTGTGAAAAGGTTTTGAATACTCGCTTTCATTTAAGTACTTTATAGTTTCACATACTTGGTACTGCAGATCGACCTCCTTCGGGGCCGCTCATGCCGCAGGTGGCAAAGCAGGTGCTAGATCTACATCCTTAGGATCTTTGCGTTGGTGTCGTGAGCTCCATCTTCTCCGGAGGCTCTACTGGGTATGATCTCCTGTATTGTAGATAGTTTTGTATGATCAGGTATGGCGGGCCTGTCCCGCCATAGTTGTTACTTCCAGAGGTGCAGAGTACTATTGTACAGTTGGGATGTAATCGCAAAACTTGAGTTATTTATATTATGCCGAAAGGCAAGCTTTTCATCGATAAACTGTGTCTTACTTTATAAAGCTTTTCGCCTTGTTTTATATTCCGCCGTTACTCGATGTATGACTACTGGGTGCCGGTAAGGCACTACCACGCCCCGAACGGGTCGTGACAAAGTACTTTGGGGATAGATACCCGAACTTATTAGCATAAAGTACCTTGTGTGAATAACTTGATTTTGTTGGTTTGTGATAGCCTTGTAATACTTTCTTGTTGATTTGATAAGTAAATATGTTAGGGTGCTACGTGTGTTAGTATCTTGTGATCGTTATGTAAGGGGGTCATTCTTGTTGTGCTTACGTTGTTAAACGTTAAGCCCGTTGTACTGTTATTGTATCACATACCCCCTTGACTTATTATACCGAGGGCTTGCCACGCGACGCGGTCTATACGGCCCATGCGGTCTATGAGACTACGCGAGCAGCGGTATGCTCCGTGATTGATCATTCGGGTGTTTAGCCCGACGCGGGATGCCCTATGCGGTCTTTGAGGACTATGCGGTCTTTGAGGACTATGCGGGCCGCGAAGTCCAGCGGATACCGGGGTTAAGCTCGCCTCCGACGGGTATACCTCAGCGATGCAGGACCATGATTCGAGGAATACCTCACGCGGTGCAGGTGTGACCTACGCGAGTCTGCGGTAAGTTCGTGGATAGACGCGCATGTGATACCGCGGGCGAGCCGCCCGACATGTAGTGCGGTCTAGAAAGACCTCGCAATACGCTTTATGGCGTTTTGGTCGCTGGGTCTTAGTAGTCGGCTATGCCTTCGCACTTACCTCCGCACGTTCTATTGTGATGACTTTGAGGCGTGAGTCCTCGACTTGACACGATCGCTATTTGTTGTGAATCGTAGTTTGTTATCATACATGTCTCCTTCTTTATATAGACTACTATGATTTCATTTACTGATTTATTTTCGCCATATACTCTGCACTGTCAGATCGACCTCCTGGGCCGCGCTCATGCCGCAGTAAAGGTACGCCATCGTTGATCCTCGCCTAGGGTCACGATTCAGCGTTGGGAAGCTCCGCTTTCCGAGGCTTATCTCGTATAGTCCTCTGTCGTTGTAGGTTTTACATTCGTGGTATGACGGCCTCGTCCCGCCATCATATCGTATCATTCTTAGAGGTCAGTAATCAAGTGGCGGGTTGTAATGGGATGTAACTGTTCAAATTGTTATATATATATACTGAAGGTAACCGTTTTTGGTTAGCCTGTCTTCTTATTTCACTGTCTTATTGCATTGGCTTCATGTTATTGTTTTATGTTCCGCTGATATCTCTGATGTTGTATCACTAGGGTGCCCGGGGTAAGGCACCAGTCACGGGCCCGGGTTCGGGTCGTGACAATTACTGAGTAAAACAACATAGTTAATTAGTATTCATAATTAGAATCATAAACAACAACTCAATTATCGGTCACCAAATAGATAACAAGGAATAGAATTTGGTACTTGAGCATTAATCCCTGAGGACGATAACTCGGTCTTCTAAGACTATATTACTTGACACGACACGTGCACTTGCGTTAAAGTGTGTGCATAAATCGCGCATCAAGTTTTTGGCGCCGTTGCCGGGGATTGGTGTAGTTCAATATCAATTTTATCTATTCTTAATTTCTAATTTGGTTTTATTTTTGTTTTTAGTTATTACTTTTTATTTTTATTTTGTGAAACCCAGTGCGCCGTGATCCGTTGTTGGTTTTGATTCATCTCAGGGATCCTGAAGACATGGATTACTACTATCAACAAGGTAAATCTCCAACCCCACAAGAAAAGAGGGATGAGTTACGAGCAGCCATACTCAGTTTGACTAGGCACCAAACTCAGTTTATGGACGAAACGAGAGTGTCCTTGAAGAAGTTGGAAACGCAAATAGGACAACTCACGGTCATGCTGAACAGCGGAATGCAAGAAAAGCAATCTGCACATATGGGAGGAAATATGAAAGCACAATGTCAGGCGATTGACCTGAAGAATGTCGAATCAGTGGAGATGGAAAGTTCGCAGCTGGCCGCGCGCCGCTGAAAGCAGGCCGCGGTCAAGATTCGGGAATTTGCAGAACTTCAGCGCCACGCGCCGAAGCCGCGAACGCGCCGAGCCCGTGGCCGAGATAAGGGTGGAAGATGTTGTGAACGCACCCCAGGTGAAGATACCATACCCCCAGAGGCTAAAAACATGTGCTCTTGACAAGCAATTCTCTAAATTTGTGGAAATCCTCAAACAATTGCAACTCAATATCCCGTTTGCTGAAGCACTAGAGCAGATGCCGAGCTATGTAAAGTTCATGAAGGATATTCTTAGCAAAAAGAGGAGGATAGAGGACTACGAAACAATGGTGTTAACTGAAGAATGTAGCGCCATCCTACAGAGAAAACTACCTCAGAAATTACAAGACCCAGGGAGTTTCACCATCCCATGCACTATTGGGAAGTTTGAATGTCAGAAAGCATTGTGCGATCTGGGGGCAGGCATAAATCTGATGCCTTATCTAGTTTTCTGCAAACTTGGAATGAGAGAAGTCAAACCTACAAACATCACTTTGCAGTTAGCTGACCGCTCCATAGTCCATCCTAGAGGAGTCATCGAGGATGTGTTGGTGAAGGTGGACAAGTTCATTTTTCCCGCTGATTTCGTTATCTTAGACATAAAATATAATGACATAATCCCCATCATACTTGGCAGACCCTTCTTAGCCACAGGACAAGCTCTCATCGATGTTCACAAAGGGGAGTTGAAACTTTGGGTGGAAGAAGAAGAGGTGATTTTCAATATTTTTCGGGCAGCGACTTTTCCAGATGCCAGTGATAACTGTTCGGCCATTGATATTATCGAAGATGCAGTGACGGCCAAAGGGTTCAGAAATGATGATACGCTTGAAGAAGTACTGACCAAATGGGATGATACTAGTGGAAACGACCCAAGGCTGATGGAGTATGCAAATTGGATGAATGCTTATGAGAAATGGGATAGGAAGAGGTATGAAGAGCTTGGGCAGATGCCAGAAAGATCAATACCATCCACAGAGAAGGCTCCAGAGTTAGAGTTAAAAATCCTACCCAATCATTTACAATACCAATATCTAGATGCAGATCAATCCTTACCAGTGATCATTTCATGCCACCTATCCACAGTAGAGACTGATAAGCTGCTAAGAGTACTGAGGGCTCACAAGCGTGCCATTGGGTGGACATTAGCAGACATAAAGGAGATAAGTCCGTCAACAATAATGCATAAGATCCGTCTAGATGAGGAGAGCAGACCATCCATCGAGGCACAAAGGAGACTTAACCCAAACATGAAAGAGGTAGTCAGAAAGGAAATCATGAAATGGCTCGACGCTGGAGTAATTTATCCTATATCTGACAGCGCATGGGTGAGTCCAGTGCAAGTGGTACCCAAAAAGGGTGGTACAGTAGTGACCAATGAAAGGAACGAGCTCATTCCTTCTAGAACAGTTACTGGGTGGAGAATCTGCATTGACTATCGCAAGTTGAATAAGGCAACCAGAAAAGACCATTTCCCGTTGCCATTTCTAGATCAGATGTTGGATAGACTTGCGGGGCACAACTATTACTGTTTTCTGGACGGTTACTCAGGGTATCATCAGATTGCGATAGCGCCAGAAGATCAGGAAAATACGACATTCACCTGCCCTTTTGGTACATTTGCATTCAGAAGGATGTCATTCGGGCTTTGCAATGCACCTGTGACCTTTCAGAGGTGTATGATGACAATTTTCTCAGACATGGTGGAGAGGACTATAGAGATTTTTATGGATGATTTTTCGGTCTTTGGGGCATCGTTCGACGAATGTTTGAGGCACTTGGAAGTAGTGTTGTTATCGGACCGGTCCGGTCCGGGTATCACCATCGACCGGCCCGAGAAGATCGGCCCGATCGGACCGACGTAGAAGGTTTCGCCCCGAACGAACCGGCCCCGGACGAAACCTTACCGGTCCGGTTCTCGGTCGACCGTAAGAATTTTCTGGTCGGGCCATTTTTTTTTTTAAATTGAATTTCCAATCAAATTGACATTCTCGACGCGTTCCACGCAATTTTACGTTGAAATCAATTGTACATCACGAGATATTTAGATTTGAAAAGGGAAAATACGTAACGATTTGGGGGAAAAGTGAAATTGGGATTATTCGTCTCGAAAAAATACGCGAAATCAAAAAAAAAATTAGGTAAAACGGACGTCTGAGCGCAAAGTTATGACCATATAAAGTTTGATCAATTTACAATTAGATTGCCGAATGATGTTATGGACCGGGCCGGAGGGGATCAGGGGGTGGGGGGTGTGGGACCGGTTATCGGGTATTTTATCGGGTTACCGGTCCGGTTCCTTATCGGTCCGGGTATTTTTTTGATACTTGTATCCGGACCGTTAAGGTTTCGGTCCGGTTTCGGTCCGGTTCTCGAGTATATCCGAACCACTAACAGCCCTACTTGGAAGCAGTGTTAAACCAATGTGAAGAATCTAACCTTGTGCTAAACTGGGAGAAGTGTCATTTTATGGTAAAAGAATGGATTGTCCTGGGACACAAAATATCAAACCAAGGTATTGAGGTAGACAAAGCAAAGATTTCAGTAATCGAAAATCTACCACCTCTAGTATCAACAAAAGGAGTCAGAAGTTTCCTTGGGCATGCGGGTTTCTATAGAAGATTTATCAAGGATTTTTCAAAGGTTTCAAATCCCCTTTCCACCTTGCTAATGACGGGGGTTGCTTTTGAATTCGATAAGGAATGCATGACCGCTTTTCAGACACTCAAGGAGAGCTCATTTCAGCACCCATAGTCATTGCACCAAACTGAGAGCTCCCATTTGAACTAATGTGCAATGCAAGCGATTATGCAGTGGGAGCAGTGCTTGGACAGAGAATCGATAAGGTATTTAGATCCATTTACTATGCTAGTAAAATTCTGAATGACGCACAGTTAAATTACGCGACTACAGAAAAAGAATTGCTAGCAATAGTATATGCATTTGAGAAATTCAGGCCATACTTGATTGAAAATAAGGTGATAGTATACACTGACCATTCTGCCATAAAGTACTTGATGACAAAGAAGGATGCAAAACCTCGCCTCATTCGATGGGTCTTGCTACTACAAGAATTCGACGTGGAAATTTGTGACAAGAAGGGGACAGAGAATTCAGTTGCAGACCACTTGTCAAGGCTTGAGAACACAGAGAGCCAGAACACTAAGGATGTGCAGATAAATGATCACTTCCCAGATGAACAACTGTTTCAAGTAAGTGCGGGTTTTAATTTACCTTGGTACGCTGATTTTGTTAATTTTCTTGCAGCTAAGGTAATACCCCCAGGATTGACAAGACAGCAAGTGAAGAAGTTTTACTCCGAAGTAAAACACTACTATTGGGAGGAGCCGATGTTATACAAACACTGTGCCGATCAAGTCATCAGGCGATGTATACCAGAGGAGGAGATGCACCAGATTCTCACTCATTGTCATACCCTACCATGTGGTGGACACTTTGGGGCATCAAGAACAGCAACAAAGGTACTGCAAAACGGGTTCTATTGGCCAACACTTTTTAAAGATGCCCATGCCTTTGTGAAGAGATGCGATAGTTGTCAAAGAACAGGGAATATTTCAAGACGAAATGAAATGCCTTCGCAGGGGATATTGGAAGTAGAACTATTTGATGTGTAGGGGATCGATTTCATGGGACCATTCCCTCCATCCTTTGGAAATCAATATATCCTTCTGGAAGTGGACTATGTGTCCAAATGGGTAGAAGCAGTGGCCACAAAAGAAAACGACAGTAAGACTGTTCAAAAATTCCTTCAAAAGAATATTTTCACAAGGTTCGGCACTCCAAGAGCCATCATCAGTGACGAAGGAAGTCACTTTTGCAATAAGCAGTTGAATTCATTGCTTTCCCGATATGGAGTCTACCACCGCACCACAACTGCCTACCACCCTCAAGCTAATGGGCAAGCAGAAGTGTCAAATAGAGAAGTGAAGAGCATATTGGAAAAGACGGTGAACGGCTCAAGGAAGGACTGGTCTATCAAACTGGATGACGCATTGTGGGCATACCGGACAGCATTCAAAACACCAATTGGTATGTCACCATATAAATTAGTTTTTGGAAAAGCATGTCATTTGCCAGTAGAGTTGGAACATAGAGCCTATTGGGCAATGAGGAAGTTAAACATGGATGCCAAAGCAGCAGGGCAGAAGAGGCTGCTACAACTGAGCGAGTTGGATGAATTCAGACATAACGCCTATGAGAATGCAAAGATCTACAAAGAACGAACGAAAGTATGGCACGACAAGATGTTGATACCAAAAGACTTCCAAGAAGGACAACAAGTGCTTTTATTCAACTCAAGGTTAAGGTTGTTTCCAGGCAAGTTAAAATCGCGTTGGTCAGGACCATACACTGTGGTAAGAGTATTCCCCTATGGTGCAGTTGAAATTAAAGGGAGAGAGGGAGCCTCCTTCAAGGTAAACGGACAGAGGTTAAAACCCTATTTGATCAATGAAATGGAATATATGAACCTAGCAACCTCTCTCACCCTAAAATGATAAGGAACTTGCATCCGGCTAAAAGACGTTAAAGAAAACGCTACTTGGGAGGCAACCCAAAGTATTTTAAATTGTTTACTTTAATGCAGTTAATTTTTACTTAGAACAGTCTCACGGAGGTATTGTTATGTGTTGTGATGACAGGTGCAGGGCCAAGAACTTGGAGGGCGAAAACTGAAGATAAGCCAAGGATTTCCAGAAAATCGGCAGAGCGCCGCGGCGCCCAGGAGCAGGGCCGCGGCGCCAAAAGATCATAAAAGTTCAGAAGTTTGAGCGCCGCGGCGCCCATTTGCAGGGCCACGGCGCAGAAAGTCCAGAAGAGCGCAAGATTTTAGCCGCGCGCTGGGCTGTGGCGGCGCCACGACGGAAAATCTGAATTTTTGGAAGACGCCCTAATCCGACGGCCCTTTCTCCAAATCAAAAATCCAGAGCCTTGCCCCTCGCACGTGATTCAATGCACTATCCACCGCCACCGCCACCATTTTAAACCAAGTCTGTAAGTCGTCCTATTTCTTTTATTTTCCTTGAGTCTTACACACATTGGGGACAATGTGTGATTTAAGTTTGGGGGGTGTCTTAGTGTTTTTGATATTGTTGAGTCTTTTTTATTTGTTTTGTGTATTTTTGAGCCATAATTTTCTGTCAAAGATCATGCATGTTGTAGTTACTAGAAACACCTAGTAAAGTAAGGCTGAATAATGTAATAGAATTAGTAGCAACTATCTAAATAATTAGGTTAGATATGCCAAAAACTCATGAAATCTGTCTATTTGGGGTTTCTGCTTGAATTGTGCATTGTTAAATGATTAAAACCTATGTGTATGATTGCTTGCTATTTGAGGCGAAATAGTTAGGATATGCATGTTAGGGAGATGACTCAGACATTTCTTTGTTAGCCAATTTTTACCACTCTTTTCTATCCCTGACATTAAAAAAATCCCTAGTCAGCCCCGTTGAGCCTAAACATTAAACTTTTTCTTTGACACCCTATATTCTCACACTTGTGCCATAAGTAAAAATGTGAAATGGTTGGAATATAAAGTGTTAAAAAAAAGACAAAAAGAGTGAACAAGTTTGATGCACCTCAATAAAAAAGTAATAAGAAATAGGCAAAAGCCTAAGTTTGGGGGAGCTTGTTATTCATAATACACTTCACTCTCTCAAAACAAAAGAGGGGAAAGATAGATATGAAGTGAAGAAAGGAAATCAAAAGAAAAGGGAAAAATTGAAAAGCTAAAGAGCTTATGGTACACAAAATGAGCCTAAATGCCTATTTTTACCTACCCATGCCTAAGCCTACATTACAACCCTGAAAAGTCCTAAAGATCTCTTATATGCATATCCATGATTAGTGGAGAATAGCAAGTAAAAATGCCATAGGATTTTTGAAATTGACATGCATAATTCAGTATTATTACTTCCATTAAGCATGATTAAAATGAGTTTGCGAAATATCTAGTTTAATGTGTTTAGAATGCTAAGAATTCATGCTATATGTTCATGCATATTATTCTGCTAACCTTCATATTTTTCTAAGTAACACCAATGCAGCAAAGTGATCAATGTCATTGAGTCTTTCTATTTTATTTTTCTTTGTGTCTTTATTTCTTTCTTTTGATCTTTGCTCGAGGGCGAGCAAAGGTTAAGTTTGGGGGTATTTGATCGGTGTATTTTATATACACTTTTTGAGTCATTTTTAGTTAGTCTTTTATCCATTTTTGTACAAATATGTGTCGTCTTAGGATAGATTTTCTTTCTTTTGAGTCATATTGGTTAAAGTGGCTCATTGGCGGAAAAGGAGCAAAAAGAGGGCAAAAACGGAGGTTCCAAAGCTCGAAATGCGAGAAAGTGGCGAACCAGCACGAAAGCAGCCAAGGCCGCGCCCCTCCAGCAGGGCCAGGCGCCACGACGCCGAAGATCCAGAGGACTGCAGAAGTTGCGGCGCCGCGGCGCCGACGCGGGAAAAATCAGAATTTCGACTGAATAATGGGTCAGGCCTGAGGAAAAACCCTGCACCACGTTTTGAAACTATAAAAAGAGAACCCTAGAGCAGTTTTAAGAGTTCCCTTTCTTGCCAATTCACATCACATCTTGGAGTTCAAGATTAGAGACCTTTCTTTAGTAATTTCTTGTTCTTTCTTTACTTTATTTTAAGTTTATGTTGGATATTGAATTAGTTCTTGTCATGTCTATGGCTAGGAACTAATTCTAATATAGAGCTTTTCATGTCAATTCACTTGAACCTTATATCTATGAATTAATGCATGTTTGTGGTTTTTCTTCTAATTGTTGAGATTTATTCAATATATATTTTGATTGCTTGGTAATTACTTGATCATTAATTATCATAACTTATATGATTTCTAACCGAAATCCGAAAGGGGAGGTTGTGAATATGCTGTAGTTGGATAGACATAGGTTGAATCGTGGATGAAAATACCCCGATTACTTGTGTAGCATTAATAAGGTTTCTGTTCTTAATCCTCCTCTAGAGTCAACATTATCACCGAAAGGTAGAAAAGTGTTGTACTGGGGTTGAGTGTTTATATAACCTTAACAGGAGTATAAAACGGATTAGTAAACCTGATATCTCCAATAGAAGAAGAACCATAGTCAATTGCATTAATAAGTAAGTTAAGCGGATAGTTGAGGAGATTTGGAAGCCATATTTCCATCATTACTGAGTAAAACAACATAGTTAATTAGTTTTCATAATTAGAATCATAAACAACAACTCAATTATCGGTCACCAAATAGATAACAAGGAATAGAATTTGGTACTTGAGCACTAATCCCTGAGGACGATAACTCGGTCTTCTAAGACTATATTACTTGACACGACACGTGCACTTGCGTTAAAGTGTGTGCATAAATCGCGCATCAAATATCTAGACCTTGAACCTCTAGATTAGAAAGCAATTCCCTCTAGGATAATTACTTTAGACTCGCCACATATTGCTTAAGCCATATTAAACTATTTAATTTTTATCCACGTAACTGTTCTCGCAGCTAGTATTTTATTACTAGATTTCTAACCCATTTTATTATAGACTCCCATTAACATTTACATAAAAATCTTATTTCTTTTTATTAAAAATCCTCCTAAACATTTGGCATATTATGATATACTAATAAGATTCGTTAATGAATAAATGTATAAATCATCTTTGCACATATAATAATACATATTTTAACTAGAACTAGCTTTATATATTTTAAAATAAATCTCACATTTTATGTTAGCAAAGAATACTTTCTATATCTTTTACTCAAATACTTTTCAAGACATGTATTGCATCTTAGCATAATAATTACCCTAGGTTTGAACGGGCAACCGCAAGTTAGCGGATCTTTTAGGATAATAAAGAACTCTTGCCCAGAATCTCACACAATTTTGCAGACCATTAAAATGGGGTTAATGTCGACTTTAACTTAGTTGACATTTAGGTGTCCTAATTCACCCAAAATAATTAGGTGGCGACTCCGCGAACCCTTAGCACTTTTAGCACCCTTTTAACATTTTAGCATTTCATTCTATTTTTCTAACATGTTATTTAAGCAGGAGTTTTTAAATAAAGTCGCGGTCGAAAAAGAGTGTGACAAATATTACTGGAAAGGCACCTTGTGAGTGCGCTAAAATCTCTTTCGATCGAGATTATTGAAAATTTACTAATGTGGAATTAAGTTTATCCCATTATTTATGACTCGAATAATTGAGGCCCCGCACGTCGGAAACGTCGTGTCCACACACGTGCACTCGTAGTGTCAAGTATCATAAATTTCATTAGTGAAAGAGATATTGGTGCGTAATTAAAGCGTTTGAGACATAAAATGATGGACGGTTATTGGTCAAATGACAAGTATTCCACGTTGGTAAATAAACGAAGAAGTGTGTGAAGTGTAACGAGTTGGAAAGGGACGCGAAGAGCCGCGACGCCAACCCGTCGGAGCCGCAATGCCGGAGGGCCGCGGAGTGGCAGTAACTACTAGAGCCACGGCGCTAATTCTGCAGCGCCGCGACGCTTCCGAGGTAGTGACTGTGCAACGAAATCCCAAAATTATGGCTGGTTATGGAGACGTTTTGAAGCATTAAAATGTCTATTTTTCTCTATAAATCAGCCATCATTACTTGGTGGATTAAAAGGCCATTACATGACATTTAAATGGCTACTACATGAACACGTGAAGAGGCCCCTCTTACTCTACTATAAATTGAGGATTTGGCTCAATTGGAAAACACACTTAGAAATTTCTGAACTTCTTCCTCTCTAGCATACTTAAAACACTCAAAGTTCTTCTCTAGAAACACTTGAGTTTTCTTTGCTCATTTGTTAGTTGTTGTTTTATTTTGGGAGACTATTTTCCATTAACGTAAAAAGATATATACGGAGAAATCTTATCTTAAAGACAAAGTGTCATCACTCGACTCAACGAATTCTCAAAAGCTTGTATTTTTTCTTGTTTTCTGTTTATAATATTTGTAATATTTATTTACTTTCGGTTCCTTACAACTGTTGTACTCAAAAATATCTTGTGACACAGTGAAGCTACGTGCAAGCTGATATGATAATCACTGTTATAAGAAAGTTGAGTGGTGACGGGTGAGAAATGACAACACAAACGTAGTTGCTCTATTGGTCGTTAACTAATTAATGAAGTTGGCAGACAACCTAGGTCCACCCTTGCTACCCTTGAACCCTACTAAAGATTCTTTCACATTTTCCCCAAGAAAGGTAACTTATTGCCTGCCCATTTAATGCCCGTCTTAAGTTCCATTGAAGGATTCAAGAATATATTTTTCAACTTCAACTATATGCGCATGTAAGACATCAAGTATCCGATCTTACTCTTAGTCTATTATCGTTTCATTTACTAATTAATTGGCTTCTGATGCCATATTGTGAGGTTATAGTTCAGATCATTATGACATGAAGGATGAGATGTAAGACTTTTTTGAGACAAATTAGTAAATTACTCATAATTGGAACAGTTTGTTGGATACCTAAGGTTGTGAGATTATCTCTTTTATCTTCATTTCCTAATATAAATATCTTATAGTTTCTCCTACATTGTGTATCATATGGCTCTTCAAGTAGTCTGTTTTCACTTGACCAGCAGTTTCATATTTCTTTTACTTTTTAAGTCTAGTTTCCAAAGATAAATTCGTATGTTATCCCTACAACTGAATAAATTCAACTCATATATAGAAACTTATCTGTTAGCATTCTTATGTAGCAGATTTATGCTAATCAGTTCCTGTGAATTTACACCTCTTCTAATTACCAATGCTTTGACATGCTACTCATAATGTTGAGTATAGCAGCTTTCAAATGAAAACAAATTGAAAGGATATATGAACGGCGTTACGACTCCACATCTTACTTCTTCATTTGGCTGTTGCAATCCCTTAGGTGTTTATTGCTTAATTTGCCTGCAAGAAAATTTAAGGAAAATATTCAGGCACACTTCACTATCCATAATAGGTTTTCATTTGTTCTAATAGCATATATTTTTAAGAAGCTAATACAAAGTTGCAACTATGATAGATGAAATAAGTTACATAGTTTGTAACATGGCTGTATAAATGCTGGATCTGTATCTGGTGGAGGAGGATCCTGCCCAAATATCATTTCACAGCTCATATCATCAAAGTCTGCAAATTAAAATAGAGGTGTCAACATGTAAGAAGTTGGCAAATTTTTCTTACTATATGATTGATGTAGGTCATAGAAGGATGATTGGATGTGGGGAAAGGAAGTGCAGGAACTATTATTTTTTCTATAATTGAAAAAGAAATCACTTAGCATTATGAGAGACAAATTAAGCCCAACTAATGGACAGAGTATCAGGAAGCAGTATCTTTTCACCTCTACTTTGGCCCACTTGGATTCTTGTTGGCATAAATATAATAACAATTCTTTCTCAATCATGATTAAGTTAGGGATCATCGATATGAATTCATTGTCAAGTCGGTCCATTTAAGTCTATTAATATGAGTTTGCACTTTGCTCATATTATCAGTCGTAAGCTCGTATAATGTAGGAGTATGGGCGGCAAAATGGGTAAGAAATATGAATATCGGTCCGACCTAATTCCATTTAAAATGGGTTAGATCTTCAATTCATTCAAAATAGGTCCAATGGGTCAACTCATATTATTCACTTAAAATATATGTAACTTAATGGATAAAATGAATAAAATTCACAATTTTAGTAAAACAAGTCCTTAAAAATAAGAAAAATCGACTTCCTTAATAACATTAAAGTCTCACAATTGTCATTTCACCGACCACCTCCACCACCACCCAACTCACCCCCCCCCCCCCCACATCCCCTCCCAAAAAAAGTTTTTTTTTCTTAAGTTTTTTAATATTTGTTTTTTATTTTCTATACCACTCACCCCACACACTCCACCACCCTCCAAAAATATAATTTTTCTTTAAAAAAAATTAATTTTTTTTATTTGGTGTATACACCTCCCTCCCCCACCCGACCCCCAACACCCCTCCAAAAATTTTAATTTAAAAAAATATATTTTGATTCTCTACACCATATCCACCCTCGCATCCCTACCCCTCTCGAATCTTTTACTTTATATATTTTATTTTACTTTTATAATTTTTTTATAAAGAATGAGAAATTTGCGAGGTTAAATTTGGTGTGGGATGGGTGGTTAGTTGTGGTTTGGGGGGTGAGGGGGCGAGGTGAGGGTAAGCAAAAAAAATCATTTTTTATAAAAATAAAATATATGAAGTAAAAATTTTGGGAGGGGGTTGAGTGGGGCGGTGATGTGGGATTGGGTGAGGTCGGGGTGGGTGGTGGTGTGGGATAGGGATGAGTAAAGATGAAGTGTATTCGAGGGTGATGGGTGGGTGGTGGTGTGGGATAGGGATGAGTAAAGATGAAGTGTATTCGAGGGTGATGGGTGGGTGGGGTGGGATTTGATTGGGGAATGGGTGAATGTGGGTGGTGGAGGATGGGTGCAATGAGGTGAGAATGGTGGGGCTTGGGTGGGTTTTTTGAAACATGTTTCTTGAAGGTCGTGTCATTGAAAAACTTCGAAGTTCTATTCTTCCCGTAAATGTTGAGGTGCAATTATGAGTATTAGGGATTAGATTTATGGACAATAAGGTAAATTAATTTTCTCCATATTAGCTACATGAAGCCAACATCTTTAAAGTAACTTTAGATCATATGGATAAATATGGATATTCATATTATCCGTCAGGTTAACTCATATTTTATCCATGTTAAATATGGGCGGGGCCCGTTTGTCACCCCTAATTGTGAGGGTTCTCATAACTGACTAGTTTTATGCTGGTTTCCAACCTACCGCGAACCTCCTACATAGGGGTGGCAAATGAGAGGGTGATCAGTGTATTTTATATACACTTTTTGAGTCGTTTTTAGTTAGTCTTTTATCCCTTTTTGTACAAATACGTGTCGTCTTAGGATAGATTTTCTTTCTTTTGAGTCAAATTGGTTAAAATGGCTGTTTGGCGGAAAAGGAGCGAAAAGAGGGCAAAAGTGGAGGTTCCAGAGCTTAAAATACGAGAAAGTGGCGAACGTGCAAAGCGCACTTGCGGCCATGGCCTCGCGCCATCAGTTCAGCGCCCGGCGCCCGATATCCGTAGGTCTCGAAGTTTCCAGCGCGCGCCTCAGACGGCAGAGTTGCAGAGCCGCGGCGCCTTATCGTCAGTGAGTTTCAGAACTTCCGGCCATGGCTGATTAGCGGCGGCGGCGCGGGAAAAATCGAGTTTTGACGATTTTATGGGCGAGCTCAAGGAAAACCTTAAGGCGGTTTGAGGCTATAAAAAGAGAACCCAGGCGCTTTTCATGGTTCCTTTCTTGCACAAACACAAGACTTCTTGGAGTTGAAGATTGGAGACCATTACTTAGTAATTTCTTTTCTTTCTTTTACTTTATTTTAGTTTTTATGTTGGATATTGAATTAGTTCTTGTCATGTCAATGGCTAGGAACTAATTCCATTATAGGGCTTTCCATGTCAAATCACTTGAACCTTATTTTATGATATAATGCATGTTTATAGTTGTTCTTCTTATTGTTGAAATTTACCCAATAGTTGCTTTGAATGCTTGGTAATTAATTGATCACTAATTATCATTATTTATATGATTTCTAATCAAACTTCGAAAGGGGGAGGTTGTGACTATGCTGTAAGTTGGGTAGACATAGGTCGGATTGGGGATGAAAATACTTCAATTACTTGTGTAGCGTTAATAGGGGTTTAAATACCTAAATTCACGCAAGGTGCGTGACGATTAACAAGGTTTTTGTTCTTAATCCTCCTATAGAGTCATCCTTATCACCGAAAGGTAGAAAGGAGCGCTACTGGGGTTGAGTGTTTATATAGCCTTAACGGGAGTATAAAACGAATTAGTAAACCTGCTATCTCCAAAAGAAGAAGAACTATAATTCATTGCGTTAATAAGTAATATAAGCGGATAGTTGAGGAGATTTGGAAGCCCTATTTCCATCATCACTGAAGTAAACACATAGTTAATTAGTCTTTATAATTGTTAGTTATAATCAACAAACTCAAATATCGGTTACCAAATAGATAACAAAGGATAGATAGTTGGTACTTGAGCACTAATCCCTGAGGACGATAACTCGGTCTTCATGACTATATTACTTGAGTCGACAACGTGCACTTGCGTTAAAGTGTGTGCATTAAATCGCGCACCAGAGGGTCGAGTCAAATGTGACGTCAAAAATGGTTTAAACAAAAACGAATTAATTACCTAATTTGTCCATATTTAACATGAATAAAAAATGGGTTAACCCGACAGATAATATGGATATCCATATTATCTAAAATTACTTTAAAGATGTTGGTTTCATGTAGCTAATAAGAAAAAAAATATCTTCTTGTCCATAAATACAATCCCTAGTACACAGTTGCACCTCAATGTTTGCGGGAAGAATAAAATTTTGAAGTTTTCCAATGACACGACCTCCAAAAAATATTTCAAAAATACCCACCCAAGCCCCATCATTCACACCACATTGCACCCATCCTTCACCACCCACATCCACCTACAACCCAATCGAATCTCACCCCTACCCAACCAGAACGCTCGAATGGTTGCAGGCCTATCTAAGGCTTATAATGGCGTAGGGAATCTCCTCCGTCAAAGTAATCCACTTCCGCCTTTTTATCAAGCCCGTTCGATGCTTACATTAGAAGAAGTCGGTTTGGACAAAAAGGCAGCTATCGGTGCTAATCCTGTGGTCATGATGACATTCTCCACTAATTCTCAAGGTTTGGTTTATAATTTGGGCCAAAATCGTACTCACGGTGGAGGAAAGAAAAATCAGAAAAATAATGGCAAAAATCACGATGGCAATCATGGTGGTTTCGGTGGTGGTGGGGGTGGCCAGAATGGTGGTGGCGGTGCTCGGTAAGGTGGCAGTGGGCCACAGCCCCACCGGTCTCAGTCGTGGCCTCATGGCAGTGGAGCTGGGGCAGTGGGTCGTGGCCCAACAACCCTTATTTTCCAAGCTTAACATACAATGGGCAGTGGGCCGGCCAACAGTGGGCCCACACCGACTCCAACAAATATTGAGGTCGCAATGCATACATTTGGATTAAATCCTCCGGGCCTAAATTGGCATATGGACACCGGTGGCACTTCTCACATGACGTCAGACCAAGGCACTCTCTCGTCTTATTTCAATTTGAGCAACAATCATGGTATAATTATTGGTATTAGCAACCCCATTTCAATTCGTGGTTACGGTCATAAAACATTGTCTACCCCACATCCACCTCTTGTATTGAAAAAAACCCTTCATGCCCCTAACTTAATTAAATATTTGGTGTCTGTCCGTAAATTCACCACTGATAATTGGATTTCCATTTATTTTGATCCTTTTGGGTTTTTTTGTGAAGGATTTCAAGACGGGGATTCCTCTCATGGGATGTGATAGTAGGGGAGATCTTTATCCTATCATGCCCACATCCGGTCTCTCGAGTCAAGCCTTGCCGTCTAATTTTGCAGCTCTCTAGCTCCTTCCTTATGGCATGCACGTTTGGGTCACCCTGGGTCATCTATTATGTCTTCCTTGCATAAGAGTAATTTTATTTCTTGTAAGGGTACGAGTAGTCCTCCAATTTGTCAATCATGTCCTTTGAGAAAACATGTTAGATTACCATTTGTAGTCTTACTTCTCGTACTTTAATGTCATTTGATATTATTCATAGCGATTTATAGACATCTTCCATTTTAAGTTATGTGGGCCATTGTTACTATGTTTTATTTTTGGATGATTATTCTTATTTTTTATGGACTTTTCCGCTAGCGAAAAAATCTCAATTTTCTTCCACCTTCTTAAAAATTAGAGCATTCATCCGTACCCAATTCGAACGCGAAATAAAGAACATTCAATGTGATAATGACAAGCAATATGATAATGGGATGTTTCGGGAATTTTGTGCAACTAATGGCATTATCTTTCGTTTTTCTTGTCCTCATACGTCTTCACAAAATGGGAAAGCCGAACGAAAAATTCGTACTATTAATAATATTGTCCGAACTTTATTGGTCCATGCTTCCGTACTCCCTTCTTTTTGGCATTGTGCTTTACAAATGGCTACTTATCTTCTTAACATACTTCCTACCAAAGGTTTGACACATTACTCCCCTCTTCAAATCTTATATAATAAGACTCTTTCGTATTAACATCTTAGGGTTTTTGGGTGCTTATGTTATCCGCTCTTTCCGTCAATTACGATTAACAAACTTCAAGTTCGTTCTACCCCTTGTGTGTTTTTGGGTTATCCCTCTAATCATAGTGGTTACAAGTGTTTTGATTTGTCGTCTACCAAAATCATTATTAGTCGCCATGTTATTTTTGATGAAACTCAATTTTCGTTTGCCAAGGTAAATAGTCCAGGGCCTAGTTCTTATAATTTTTTAGATGACGATGTCTCCCTGTATATTATCCACCATTTATTGAACATGTCCCGCACCCAAATTCCGCCAGCGGGCCCACTGCCCGTTGGTTCTCCAGTATTGTCGCAAGCTCCCATCATGCGTCCAGCAACTAGGTGATCGGTGTATTTTATATACACCTTTTGAGTCATTTTTAGTTAGTATTTTACTCATTTCATTTATATTTAGTATAGTATTATGGTCGTTTTCCTTTCTTTTGTGTCACAGCGGTCAAAAATGGAGAAATGGCGAAAAGGAGATGAAATGAGCATAAAAGAGATGGAATTGCACACTAAAAGGGCCAAGAAATGAAGTCTAAAAAGTTCCGGAAATTATAGAGGAGATCAGACGAAGTCCGGACGAAAAAAGAACGACGAAACGGAATCCGCCAGAAAAACGTCACCGGCGCATGGCTGGCAGCGCGGCTCCCAATGTTCGAATATTCCGAAGTTGTTGATTTTCAGCGCGCGCGACGCTGGATTATGAAGTTCTGGGCCGAATTTGACATGTTTTCAGAGTCCTAAGGGGATAACTTTTCCTACCTTAAAACCCTTACCTAAAAGGATTCTAATAACCTTTCCTACCTACATAATCCTTAACCCTTCACCTAAAGGATTCTTGGTCTATAAATAGTCTCTACATCATTAGAAGAATTCATTCCTCATTCTACCATTCACCATTCTACATCCATCCATCCACCAATCCATCTTGTAAATATTCCACAACACAATCCTTGGATGCTAGAAGGCTTGGAGACTCGTTCTTGAGTATTTTCTTTTCTTTCTTTTTGCTTTATTTATTTCAGTTCATGTATGGAGATTGTATTAGTTCTTAGTGTGACTATGGCTAGGAGCTAATTACTTTATTAGGGATTTCCTTGTGATTCACTTGAAACTCTATTCATGAATTAATATATTAGTTGATTTCTTCTACACTTATTTAAAGATTTATTCAATAGTTGTTTTGATTGCTTGGTAATTACTTGATCATTAATTATCATTATTTATATGATTTCTAATCAAACTCCGAAAGGAGGAGGTTGTGACTATGTTGTAGTTGGGTAGACATAGGTCGAATTGGGGATGAAAATACCTCAATTACTTGTGTAGCATTAATAGGATTTTTGTTCTTAATCCTCCTATAGAGTCATCCTTATCACCGAAAGGTAGAAAGGAGCGCTACTGGGGTTGAGTGTTTATATAGCCTTAACGGGAGTATAAAACGAATTAGTAAACCTGATATCTTAACGTAGAAGAAGAAGTCAGTCTAATTGTATTAAGAATTGAATATAGTGGATAGTTGATGATCTTGGAAGCCCTAATTATCCATCATAACTGATTTAAATTAAAGTATTTTTATAATTAGTTTATTTCCTGCATTATTAGTTAGAATTCCAATTCAATTTACGTTAACCAAATAGATACCATAGGATAGATAATCGGTACTTGAAAACCAATCCTTGAGGACGATATTCGGTCTTACCTAGACTATATTACTTGACACGACACGTGCACTTGCGTTAAAGTGTGTGCATTAAATCGCGCATCAAGTTTTTGGCCACCTATCCAGCCCAGTTTATGTTTCCGACATCGGTCCCAGTTCCCGTATTGGGCCAGAAGGCCCACTGCCTGATAGCAGTCCGTCAGTTGTCTCGATATTTCCCAAAATTCACTCAATTCTCCCCCCGAGTCACAGACCAGTCACTCGTACTAAATGGGGTATTTTTAAACCGAAAATACATTTTAATTTAAATTTTAATGCTCTTAAATCCCCTCTACCACGTAACCTCGTGTTCGCATTAAATGACCCGAATTGGAAATTGACCATGACCGACGAATATGATGCTTTTATTGCTAATAAGACGTGGGAGTTGATACCCCATCCTTCTGGTGTTAATATTATTCGGTCTATGTGGATTTTTACTTATAAGGATAATTCTTCCGGTTCTTTTTGCGAGGTATAAGGCTAGTCTTGTAGGTGATGGTAAGACTCAGTAGGTTGGCGTGGATTGTGGTAAGACGTTTAGTCCGGTGATCAAGCCGACTACCATTCGCATTGTTCTCAGTCTGGCTCTTTTGAAATTTTGACCCATCCATCAGTTAGATGTGAAGAATGTTTTCTTGCATGGTGATCTTAAGGAGACCGTTTACATGCATCAATCTTTGGGTTTTCGAGACCCCAAATATCGTCATCATATATGTTTGTTGTAGAAGTCCGTGTATGGGCTTAAGCAGATCCCACGGACTTAGTATAAGAGGTTACAGACTATATTCCTCTATTGTGTTCTCACACAGCAGGTCTAATAATTCATTGTTCATATATCATCGTGGTGCTTCTCTAGCTTACATATTATTATATGTGGATGATATTATCTTGATTGCCTCTTCTGATACTTTGCAAAAGTCTATCATTACAATGCTCAGTTCTGAGTTTACTATGAAAGACTTGGGGTCCTTGAGTTACCTTTTGGAGATTTTTGTCACTCGTCATGCAGGTGGGTTATCCCAATGGAAGTATGCAGTTGAGATCATTGAGCGAGTTGTTATGTCCTCATGCAAGTCTACTTCCACTCCAGTTGATACTAAACACAAGCTGGGTGATGCGGCTGGCTCACCTTACGATGATCCAACCCGCTATCGCAGTCTTGCAGGGGATTTTCAGTACCTTACTTTCACGAGATCAAATATTACATATGTCGTACAGAATGTGTGTTCGTTTACGCATGATCTCAGGGTTGAACACATGAATGCACTCAAACACACTATCTGATACATCCAGGGGACACTTGACTATGGCTTACATTTATACCCTTCCTGGACGTCTACACTTGTCTCGTATACAGATGCTGATTGGGGTGGTTGTCCAGACACCAGACGTTCCACGTCTGGCTATTGTATGTTTCTTGGTAATAACTTGGTCTCATGGTCTGTGAAGCGTCGGCCGACTTTTTCCCGCTCTAGTGCATAGGCCGAGTATCGAGGGGTAGCCAATGTGGTCTTTGAATCCTGTTGGTTACATAATCTTCTTTTAGAGCTTCATTGTCCTATTCAGAAAGCTACATTAGTTTATTGTGATAATATTAGTGTCATCTACCTTTCTGGTAATCCGGTTCAACACCAGCGCACTAAACATATCGAGATGGATATCCACTTTGTTCGCGAAAAGGTAGCTCGTGGACAAGTACGCGTCTGTCATGTCTCTTCCAAGTATCAAATTGCAGACATATTTACCAAAGGTCTTCCCTCGGTCTTTTTTGAAGATTTTAGGGACAATCTCGACGTACGAAGACCGCTCGCTATGACTGCAGGGGTGTGATAACGGAAGTGTGTACCCGTGATATACACTTACCATAATTAAGTGTATATCACGTCTTTGGGCTGATTAATTAGTGTAAAATTAAACCGTGATATACACTTAATTATGGTAAGTGTATATCACGGATATACACATCCGTTATCAGTTTTACCCATTTTGCCTCCCCTACTCACAATACAGAATAGGTTGGATTCTTGTTCACATAAAAATACAAATTGTGAAGGTGCTATTATGCTAACTTTTTCAACAGCAATATCATGTATCCTTTTAAGAATTGCACCTTAAGTGGCATCAATGTGGGACCTCCCATTGAAGTGATTTGCAAAAGCTTCCACTACAAGTGCAGGTATTATTACTCTTTCAATATGGTAATGTGGTTTCCAATTATTCTCCGAGGATGAGAGTATTCAATGTATTGTATCATACATTTGTTCATCTTGCTGATGAATGCATGCCTAAATGCCCAATGTTCTCACTATTTTTAAGATGAAGTAATTAATGTAATTGATATTTCTCGAGATATTTTACACGGCTACATAACAGAATTTTTTAGAAAGTACTGTTTATTAGCATTTGGTATCAGTGTGTACTTACTTGGTACCATGTTCACTGGCATTCCTAATGTATCCTTGATGAATAATTGAGAAGGCATCTTGCAGAGGTTAGTGCACATCCCAACACAATTGATTTCCTCCAAAAACCTACAAAGTATTGTGAAAATGATAAAAAGTAGAGATAAAATATGCGTACATATTACACACTCCGGATTCCACTGTGTGGATTACACTGGATATGTTGTTGTTGGAAAAAGGTTTGGGAATTATGAAATACTTATGACAATAAACCATTTCAAAGAAGCAAAACCACTAGAATTTGCTCTTTGACCTTGTAATTGAGTTGTCTAACATTTTCCAAAATATATTATAGGTGTTTGGACAATATTTGAATTGAAGTTGAAAAAAGAAAGTATTTAAAATTGAAGTTTGAAACTTGTTTTGTGGAAGTTAATAGTGCTTCAGGAATTTAAATATACCTGCATTTCTTGATGTGGACCACATTGTTTTCCCTTCTCCCGTTAAACTCTGACTCTTTCACCTTGAAGAGTATTATTAGAAATCTTGGTTACTTCCATTTGACTCTGCACACACTAATAATGTGGCAAACATATATGTGCACGTATAAGTGTGTGCTTTAAGCTTTTTAGGGCCCTTTGAGTGTTCCATTTTTAAGATCTTATACCTTCATTTTTGTTCGTTGTTATGATCATGGTTATAACTATTTTATAATTTATAGCCATTCCACATGTACAAACATGTGACATGATACAATTTATGTTTGGACGGTGCAGGCGTCAAAGGCCCTTTGGGCAGCACAATCATTTGTTTTGCACGGATTTTTCTTCAAATACACCGGTCTTTGATTTTTGTCATTTCATATTCGTGCTCTTTAATTTTTGCCCCTACTATTTATTTTATGAAAATATTCAGGTATATTTCGCAAGGCATAGTTTTATAATATTTTTCTTCGAAAATTGAAATTTTACCTCGCGCGGCATAAATTATGTATGAATTATGTTATACGGCATAGTTTTATGGAGTAGTAATTTTTTAGATTATGTTGAGTGTTGGAAATTATGTTTTATCCGGCATAGTTTGTGTGAATGTTATGATATATGTTGAAGTTAAACGTTAATTATGTCGTCGAAATATGAAATTATGCCTTTTTCATATTATGTTGAGTGTTGAAAATTATGCCTTTTATCCGGCATAATTTGCGAGTTGTTTATGATACATATGTCGAAGATAACTAATTATGTATTGCGAAATTTTAATAACGCCGCGCCAAAAAAATAATAAAGGGCAAAAATTAAAAAACACAAATTTAAAGGGCAAAAATTAAAGACAACCCTAAAATAGGGACATTTGTGCGAATGACCCCCGCACAATCGACATTCACCTATACCAATAACTCGAGTAGTGGAGAGTAGGACTGCATAAAACCCTAAAATTTGATCGGATCGAAACCCGAAAATACAAATTAAAAGGACCGAAAACCAGATCGAATTTATCGGTCCGATCCTTTTTTCCGATCAGATCCTTCTTTTGTGCAGCCCTAGTGGAGAAGCATATTTTTGCGCGGATATCCTTCATTGGCACTGGTCATAAAATTTTGCACTTCAAAGGAATTGGTCTTTAATTTTTGCCTTTCAAAGGCACTGGTCTTCAATTTATGCCTCTCAAATTGTTGGTTTTTAATTTTTGCTCTTCACTTAAAAAAGTGGTTGAAAATACCTTTAGGTCCTGTGTTTGAACTCTCGCTTAGTTAAAAATTTAAAAAGTATTCGCAAGGTAGAGTTTGGATTTAGCAAGTCATAGTTTGCTTTCAAAATCTCAGAATCTGCCTTCAGGTATAAGGCAAACTCTGTCTTAAGATAGAGATTGTCGTATGCCTAAAGGCAAACTATGTCTTGCAAAATTTAAATTCTACTTTGCGAATTTATTTTGTTATTTTGTACTGAGCTGAAATTCGAACTCATAACCCATGAATTTTTAGGCGATGGCAAAAATTAAACAATACGTTACTACATGCTTTTGACTTTTATATATAACACTTTTGACAAACCCCATCTAACTACTTTTTTATATATAAAAATTGAGATCCTTATTTGAAAGATGATATAATTAGTTACACTCGATTACACCCTCATTACACTATATGACTTAAATGTAGATCAATTCGTGTAACATTAATATTTCATATTTATAAGTTAGTTATTTGCTCAATTTTGTTACCTTCGTTCAAAGTTCGTGACCAACAAATTTACGTCTTGATGAAATGTTGAAGGTAATTGAGAACGTACCTCACAAGGTCCCACAAGCCAAGCGAAGAAGACTTTGGTGAAAGCAGCACAATACTCTCTCGCCCACTTAGATTGTGGTAGTAGCATCTTCAGCTGTTCACCAATACCAATATTTCCATGTTATTACTTAAGTTTATACTTTATATCAAGTTATATATAGGTATTGAAATTAAAATATTTCTTTAGGAGGTTTCAGATATTTTAATCAGAGGCGGAGCTATATAATCTCGATTATGGGATCAGTTGACGCTTTAATCCAAATTCTATAATTATTTTAAACATTAAATGTATATAAATTATTATTTTAGAAATTCTGAACTCATAAACTTGAAATCCTGATTTGTTCTTTGATTTGAATATTATGAGGCAGTAAAACAGCCTACTTTGGGGAGTTAAGGTCTTAAGGAGATACAACACTTAAAAGGAACATTGTAGTGTAAAAGATTTATTAATATTTTAAAAATATATTAAATGGATTATTACCCGAGGAAAACAGTTGGGGCAGTTACCAGGACTGCCCTTATTTTGGGGTGGTCTTTAATTTTTTTCCCTCAAATTGAAAATTTTTAAATTTTGCCCGTCGGAGTTGAATCTCCACTCGGTCAAAAATTAAAAAACAAATCGCAAAGGAAGAATTTCAAACTCTACCTTAAGACTAACAGAGTTTGCCTTCAGGCATAGGCATAAGACAAACTCTACCTTGTGAATCCAAACTCTACCCTTGCTAAACAAATTATTTTTGACTGAGCGGTGGTTTAAATTCGAAACCTCAAGATATTTTTAAGGGAAGGGTAAAAATTAAAGATTTCAAATTTAAGGGGTAAAAATTAAAGACCGCGAAAAAAAATGAAAAAGTTGACTACTTATTCCATCCCCATTATCCATTTAGCCGGTAAATAATCTTTCTTTTATCGAATTATTGCCGAATCATAAAAAACTAATTTTTCAGGAATTTTAGATGGGAGTTGATAAACATTTTTGTTTTTGCTATAGTTCTAGTGTAAAAAACAGCTCTATTTATGAAGTATTATTCAGGTTACAACCAACAACTTTCCTTTCACGTTTTAGTGTCGCATTATTTTTAAGCATCACCAGCATGTCATGCTCAGTCATCACTACCAATGTATAATAATTGCCGATTTGTTTTTTTTTTTTTTTTTTTTTTATCGACGGCGAACCCGCATTCGGCCGCTTCTTCGAAATACAAGCAGGTAAACCCCGATCGACGCAATACCGCAAACCACGCCACCGCTTAAACCACACTTTGTAAGTCAGCGCGATGCGCCCCAAGCGCAGGCCAAGGTTCGTTCTGATTTCGAACTTGCACTGCCTCTCCCACACCACCCAACGAGATACTTCACACCAACCGTTTGGGTTTCGGATAATTGCGGATTTGTTTTAATAATATGAAATAGTGCAATTGAGTAATTACAAGTTAATAACAAGAAAGGATGACGAAACCAAAGATATGAATCTATACTTTGGAATCAGAAGCGTCTAACTTATCTTACATGCTGCATGAATTACATTCATAAAAGATAGCAATATACACGTTAAAGGAAACAAGGTAAAACACGTTAAAATATAATTATATTCTAACATGTTCGATTATGTGATCAAATTAAACATGAAATAAGAAAGGAAAAACAAGATATGAAGGTGAACTTGCCAGGGAAAGAATAGGCTTAGGGAATGCCTTTTGTAGAGCTTCAACAACAAGATTTACTTGATGTGTGGAGTTAAAGTTCACATACACCACTCTTGCAGCCTCCACCAATCCTTCATAGCCACTCTTATTGTTTCTTAATCCTAGTAAGTGCTTAAAATTAATATAAAGTAAATAAATAAGATCTAGAGAGATAACATGTATATACCTGTGGTAGCTTGTATACTTTGAGAGAGATGATTAATGGCAAGATGATCGAACCAATTATCTTTATAAACGTAATTACTATGATTCTGATTACTTGTAAGTGGCTTTGTTAACACACAGCACAATGATATTTGCTTGTACTTATAATAATAAGTATTCATCTTTCTGTTTCTCATGGATAGTACTGTTGAAAAGCTATGGTAGGGTACAACAAGATTTGCCTCCATGAAAGAAGCTCCTTCTGATATGAACTGATATAGATTAGAAATTAAATTGTAGGAGAAAATGACAGATTTATAGTATTATGGAGGCCAACAAACAAAAGAGAATGTAAAGAGTATATCAAGGCAGAGTCTAAATCTCGAGTGAATTAGAAAATATTGCCAATAATTCCTTACATCATGCAACGATATATTCCACGAGCCCCTAGGAAACACCTCGACAACCAATGGCAAAGCTAAAAAGAATTACTAGAATATTCAAGATTTAACATATATACGAAGTACTATATAATTTCAGATGAAGGACGTTTAGAGTTCAACCAAATACCCTTAGCTTTACATGGCTACGCCACTACTATTAGGGTTATTGTTTGACTTTCTCCATCATATTTGAATTTTACTTTTTTATTCGAGAAAAATCAAAGTATTACTAATGCTTTATAATTCTCTTCTATATTTTGGCTATTCTTGTCTAGAAGAAAAGTTTTGGACATCTATACCGAAGATTTTCTCTCAATATATTTTTCATCTTTTTACTAGTATTCGCATATGTAGACCATTTGATCAAACCATATAAAATTTATTATGCGTATTTAGTATAGTTTCTTTTATTTCTGATTTATCATGAAATGTTTATAATTACTCCGCATGACGCCATGTTATTTCGATTGCGACAACTACCTCCAACCAAAACTAAATAAACTTATTTAGATTAGTTTTAAAATTATAAATATTGATGGTGTAAAATAATTTATCTATTTAATATGTTATATCAGATTAACTATCATTTTTATCAAGTAATACTTCTAATAAAAATGTACATATAATTATTTTATAATCTGATGAAGTTGAATGCATAAAATTTAAATTCTTCGAACAAAGAAAGAAGATAAAAGATAAGTCGGCAAGAAGATGTCCTTTGAAGTCTTTGCTTGGAGGGAGCACTCTTTTCTTTTTTTCTTCAGTGGAAAACATCATATAATATAATCCCACCTCTCTTGTGTCGACCAGCGTTGATCACTAATAAAAATTTACATGGCTTAATTACTACCTCACTTGAAATACAATTGGAGAGGAATAGGAACATGACTTCTTATATGATCTTGGACCTAACTCAATCCCAAAGCTAGCTTGTAGGGTGAGTATTGTCCAAGTTCATATAAGAAGTCCATATTTCTATTCCATATCCGATGTGAAACTCTTAACACTCCCCCGCACGCTCAGACATTGTTAACTGGAGCGTGAATAATATAATTTGGGGTCCAATATCGGTGAATAAAGAATTGGAATGTGTCTGGCTCTGATACCATGTAAAGAATGAATTTTGGACCTAATTTAACCCCAAAGCTAGTCTGTAGGGTGAGGATTGTTCAAGTTCATGTTCCTATTTCATAACTGAGGTGAGACTCTTAACAGTAATTTCTAAATCAATGGTTCACTTTCTCCTTTTCTATTTAATTATATATTAGTTTCTTGGATACGTGCAACTTGCACGCACGTGTATTCCTTAATAATAAGTACAAATATATTTAAAAAATTAAATAATCATTGTAAAGCTAAATTGTTTCGAAATCTTTATAGAGTCAATTTGAAAATATATCCTCCATACTTTTATGAAAAAGTTAAAACAGAAAAAACAAATCCAAATAAATATAGTACCTTTTTGAAGGTTTACAAGGAAAAATTGTTGATGAACAAACCTTTCAAATCTCAATTGGTGAAGAGTAATATATTAAATAGAAGCTGTACAGTGTATATCTAAATCATGTACTCTACTTGGTTTCAAGTTTGAAGGGAAGGTCAATTTGATTATTACATGTATAATAACTAAATCTTATAATGCTTATCCCACAAAGGAGGTGATATAAAATAATACAATGATTCATATACAAGGTATACGGTAATTACTGAAAATAGTAACCGAACAAAGGAATAAACAATGTAGAATTTTATACCATGACTATTATATACTATACAGCTAACCAAATGTCGCTTAAAGCCATTCTCAAAACCATAAGTTGATGCCATATTTTGGTTTAAAAGCCCATTCCTAGTCAAATGTGTAAGACCAAATAATACTGATTTCCGTGACCCCCTTCATGGTGTGTGCCTCGAGTTAATGATGTTCTAAGCAAACCACTAAAATACGATAAGCATCTACTACAACAGGTTCAATGACATGCATACCAACACGATATACATTTCCAATGTCCACTACATCCTACCAGTTTACTTGATCAAACATGACAGACCTGAGAATCTAAAAAAGTTCCTAAACCAAAATACAAGTCTACTAATAACAAACCAGATAACAGAGCAGAAGACGCTAACACAAACTGTCATTAAGTCAAGCGACAACAAAGAAAGCGGGAGAATTTCACTCCTTGGTAGTTTTGTTTATGAGCGATTTGTGAATGTGAGGGATGACACCACCACCAGCAATGGTCCCTTTAATAAGGGTGTCAAGTTCCTCATCTCCACGAATGGCAAGTTGCAAGTGCCTTGGTGTGATCCTCTTCACTTTCAGATCCTTGCTTGCATTACCAGCCAGTTCAAGAACCTCTGCTGTCAGGTATTCCAGAATTGCAGCAGAGTAAACAGCTGCTGTGGCTCCGACTCTTCCATGGGCTGCAGTCCTGGACTTGAGTTGACGGTGAATTCTACCCACTGGAAACTATAATCCGCCAAACATGCCAAAGAAAATATCATATCAAGCATTGTACAACATTTCTTGGAAAAAATACACTACTCATAATCCCACCGATAATATAAAAGAATTCTTTGCATTGTGCTAAATGCTGTAACAACAAATATGCCCTACTTAGAAACAGATTGCAAGATGCCATATACATATCATACCTTTATCTGCAACATCTCAGTATAACAAGAAAGCATCACATTTAGTTACTCTTATCATTTAGGAAAAATACCTATTTGCACCCTAAACTTGCCCAAAATCACTTACACACTTAAGACTTTGTGAGCATCGCCTTACCCCCCTTATTCTTGTCCAAGGTGTACCCATTATCCCCTCCCCCACCCCACCCACCAAGAGAAGTGGCAGAAAAAGTACTAAATATAACAAGTGTTATAATTTTACTGGACAATACATTACTAATTACACTTCATTCTTTTTTATGGGCACTCTGTTCTTTTGACTTGTAATTTTTATTTTATTCTTCTCCTCAACCCTCTTTTTCCAGACACCATAGCCAGTGCCACCACCTCCTCCACCTCCTACTCCTCCACCCCATTACTTCCATCCCACCAGAACCTACAACCATTTCAAATCTATCATGACCACACCACATGTCGCCGTGACCTAAATAATGCAACAAACCCACAAAACCCAACAGCCACTACCCACTATCTGGGTTCGTTGGCTCTGGGTTTTGGAGGCCAAATAGAAAGACTCACTACTCCCAGACAGCAAAGGGAGCACCAATTTATGTAATATAGGTGTGAAAACATCTAAATCAAATTAACATTATTTATCTCTTGGGAGTGTGCAACAGCAAAATGAAGTTGCATGAGTGAATTTGGAGAGAATATCAAAATGTTAAAAATGGGTAATGTAGGAACATTAATGATGAATCAACCATTGTGAATGAGAAAGAAACCCAAGACTTATCTGGATGGATGTATTTGAGCTTTTTTGTTATTCAGTTTCACAATAGTAATTGAGAATGGATAAGATGCACCAATGAACTATTCTTGGGATTGAATTGTCTGTTTGTGGATCAAATTCTATGGTGTTTCCTGAAAGCTAATAATAATAATAAGAACAATCTGCAGTCCTTTTTATAAAAGAAAACTTGAACTGATAAGTGAAGGGCCAGATTTAATTGATTATGTGGTTGAATTGAAATTGACAGGAACCAATCAGACTGTAAAGAGTTAACTGTAAAGGAGATTATTTAGTAAGTTAAAGGTGAAGTCAGAAAAGCAATGTGGTTTGGTGGTTCACATTTCCATTGTTTCTAGCGTGCACGGGTCAGAAAGAAGATGGGAAACAAAAAATTTATAGATTTTTAGGGACTTTCTGATGTGGAAGCTGACGTGGAGTGTGTGCACTTCACTGTTGAGCTTATAAATTGTTCTAGGTCAGACAAGGGGGTATTAATTCAAAGTTAAACAAGCACAAAGGGGTAAGAAGGCGCCCATTAAATTTAGCTCATTTTTTACTATGTAAGTGACTATTCTGGACAAGTTTAGGGTGCAAAATATGTAATTTCCCTACCATTTATGCAAATTGAATATCACATGACTGAGCTAGCATTCAATGCAGCAGCAATGTAGGTAAAACATATGCATTCAAACATGAACTTCATGACAAAAACTAAAGAGATTTTGGTCATATGTAAACAATGTAATTTACACCTTTAGACGTGTTCTTGAGCCTTGTAGCAATTGAGACACACGTAGATTACATTGAAAAGGATAACTAAGCTGACTGGAATCTTACAGATAACATAAAATTGTATTTATCTTTGTAAAACTTATCCTTGTATTCTTGGCTATACAGTTTGTATGAGACACATATATATACACGAATAGATAGCTAATCCCTTGGACTTGAATTATTCTCAAAGTCAGCTTAGAAACAAAAGAATACACACACAAACATAATGAAACAGAAACAAGCAACGAGCTTTAACTTCACCTTCTTGAAACCCTTCAACAGAATAAACTGTATCACCCAAATCTAAATCTTTAGTGTAAAAGACAAATAAACATATGGAATTACCTGGAGACCCGCTCGAGATGATCGAGAAACTGGCCTTTTTTTGTCCTTCTCCTTGTTGGCTGCTGCTGCTGCCGCCGCTGTTGTCTTTCCCGCTAACAGTCCTTTGCCACCTTTCCCCGCCATCTCCAATTCTTCATTAATTTTCAAGAAAAAAAAGTCAGTACTTTGTTTTTGTTTTAATCTAGTTTGGTTCAGGAACAAGTTATCCAGGATTAGTTACTCTGAGATTGTTATCACAACCCTCAATGTGAGATAAAGGTATATTCAAGAAGAGAAAATTAAAGCAAAACAAGAACTTGTCGAAATACGATAAACCCTAAAGATCTGACATTTCCCCCTAAAATTAAACAATTAAAGACAGATCTTTACTCCAAAAAGGGTTTTTCCAACTTTCAAAGTTTGAACAACAAATCAAGAAGTAGGGTTTTTACCCTAAAAGCAAACCAACCAATTAATTAATTAAACTAAAGAGAGGATACCTTGGGCTTAAGGAGAGAAGAGGATATTTGAGAAGAAGATAAAAGAGAGAGTGGTCAGATCTGTAATGTTTTTATTTGCAAATTTTGGCTTTGTTTTGACTTTGCCGCCTATACTTTTCCTTTTGGGTGGGAATTCTCAAATTTTGGACTCTTTGGGTTTCAAAATTTTCGTTGTTTACCTGGCCTTTTCTTTTATCCTGGCCCAACACAAACCTTACCCAATTTCTAGCCCAAACGCGTACAGAGTCCAATCGAAAAAGGATATGATATGGGCCAGCAACAAAAAGAAAAGACGAAAAAGGCTCAAAATTAAGCAAATAGCCCTTAGTTCAAAAATATTCTGTCGAGGAAATTTCCCCAGTTCAAGTCTCAAGTTTCTGTAATCACAACCCTGTCATCCCCAAATAGTGGAACTATGGGTATTCCTAAGCACAAAACTCAAGATCATTGAGAAGCCACATGATTTAATAATTGTTGTAGCTGCACTTGCAAAAAGTCAAGAATAAGATAGTCTGATTGATACCAACCTCTTGGTTAAGCTTCTCAGCAACCAAAACATATATGGTACGAGAAGAGAAATTATTGTGGGATTTTCCTAGAAAGAAAATTATAATAATTTTTATTTCCGTATTATATATGTTTTGGTTGTTGAAAAACTTAAACAACTATTGACTTTTTGCAACTACAACAACCGTCAAATCACCACCCTCAAAATCATGTGATCGATTTTTCATTAGCAGGTGAATATGAACAAGCTTGAGTTTTGTGCTCCAGATTTTCACTATTTGATTTACATTGGGTGACAGGGTTGTGTTATAGAAATTTGAGACTTGAACTAGGAAATATTCTAGTAAAATTTCATTTTGTTTTCATGTGCATGGAGAATATGCAGATACTCAATTGGGGGAGGCGGCCTCGACAGAGAAAGAATGTAGTTAGGTTTCTGCTAAATTGTCTTTATTTTGGGCCTAAGGGCTATTTCGGGTCATTTGCTTAAATTTGGACTTTTAACACCATGCCCTTTTCTCAAAAATTATTTACATTAAAGGGCAAAAAATAAAGATACAACACAAAATAGGGATAAATATAAGTATTGTCTTCCTTATTATAGTCGGAATGCATGCATAGATAGACACCTTAACTTAATTTAAATTGACCAGTAAATGGCAGATCTCATGTTTGTGCTACAAGAGCTACGTGGTAAAATAACAAATGACAAAAGGACATGTGTAAAAATTAAAAAGAAAAAATATATTTAACTGGGAAAAAAGAAAAGGAAAAATATTTTAAAGAGCCCATCTATCTTCTTCTTAATTCAAAACTCTTCCCATAATTTCAATTTTATAAGAAAAGATTCTTTATTTTTAGAGGGAGATAAAACAATAGTGATTTAGCACAAAAATGAAGAATTTGATTTTTCACTATTGGGTTTTGTAATTTCAAATTTTGCGAATTATTATTAATTTTAGAGTTAAAACAAAGGAGTTGTTAAATATACACATAATATACAATATATAAATCTGGGGTTTCAGTTAAAGCCTTCATTGTTGTAGTTGGTGCTTTTGTCATCTATTCGAGCTAATATTGCTTTGAGAAAATTAAATCTGGGGTTTTAGAGATTATTTCTTATTTGATCAAAGATCCTTTAACGGTTGATGCAAAATGAAGAAGAATTATGGAAAATAAGGAGAAATGTTTTTGAAAAATAATAATAATTAAAGCAATGGCTAACGCACTCAAGGTCAAGTGAAAAATAAGCTTCAACTTCCTCCTCGTCCATGTTCTTTATCTTTATTGACTATGTGTGAATGGATGTAGTTGGAATGGATTGAAAACACCTAAACGAGCATATATATATATATATAAGAGCAAGATTAAAAGTGATTTGGACTTGAAGTAAAGCATTAGACCTAAATAAAAATGACTCTCCAATCTATGTATATAGTGTATATCAGTTTATAACATGCATATTTCATGTGGTATATTATGTATATATCACACATATTGTTTTCATGGATTAACACAAATATATATGATACGTGGCGAGAGGAAACAAAAAAGGAAAACAAATGGAAGCACTACACCAAATAAGAAAGAATTTGAGAGGATAAAAGGAAGAGGATGGGGGAGCGAGAAACGCCTCGAAAAGTTGATATTTCAATTGATCAGTTATAAATATTGGAGTATCTAAAATGCTACTTTCAAGATATATTGAAAATTAATTAACTAATTTTTAACTTTAACATAGTTAGATTATGAATTTTAATGATGATGTGTTAAATGTGCAGAAACAAAAAAGAAAGTCAGGTGCAACTAGGGCTGGCCAGTGGGCCGGATCGGACCCACTGAAATCGGGATGAGCAGGGTCGGGATAGAGAGGAGGGGCGGGATCGGGCTGGAGCGGACCAAGCGGGACCGGTACTAGCGGGACGGGACGTAGGACAGGTCGGGTTCTAGCGGGATCGGGTCGGGCGGTATCATATCATGTCCCGTTCCGGTTCGAGCCCCGATCCCGCTAATTATTTTTTTTTAATTTAATCAGGACCGGAAAGGGACGGAATCAGGTCGGGATCGGCCCGGCCCGACCCACTGGCCAGCCTTAGGTGCAACACAACAAGACTCGAAAAATACAATTATCAAAACAACTAAAGCTGATTATGGAAGGAAGCGCAAACCAAGTAGAATTACAGAAGGAAGAAGACGTTGCAATGGATTCTACGAAGCTTACCAAGATATTTGATTCCAAAATTAAGGAAGAAAAGATTAGTGACACCTACAACATCAAAGGGGCCAAATTGAGTAAGATAAAAGGAAAGCAGATTAGCGGCATCAAGTTTAAGATAGAAAGAAATCGGTCTAAAGCTACGTCAAAGGGCAAGAAAAAGGCAAAAGGAAGTAGATCAAGAAGAAGGTTCAAGACTCGTAAAAGCTCACTTTTTTCTTGAAAACTATACAATATATCTTTCAAATGATTAAAACCCTTGGATTGAAATTTAATGTCTAATATTGTATTAATCTTCCTTGAAAAGGTTTTCTTATTAATATAAATATATATAGTGTATAATGTGTAGAACCCTAGTACAATAAGATGTAGGTGTTTACGTCGGATTCTTACACGCAGCGAAATTTAAAAATTTATGCTTCAAACCCGACATAAGCGGTTAAACTGAAGTATGAATATGTAATGTAAAATTAAACACAAAGCATATGTAATACTTCGATAGAAGACTTACATTTTGGAGATAGCAATCCGCTTAATCTGAGGCTTTGTGTAGTCCGAGGGTGCACACGCAAATGTCCCTCGATTTGCAAGTTTCTGGAAACTATGATGTAATTGCTAAGTCTAGAATGCTAGGGATTCCGACAGATCTTTAGAAGAGATTTGTCTCTTGCAATTAGTATATTCAAAAGGAAGGAGGAAGCCCTCTATTTATAATTGAGAATAGAGACTTTCAAGGTTTTCATGGGCTAGGCCCAGCAGAAACCCGGACTGGCTAAAATTCGGATTGCCTGAAAACACCTTGGCACCGCGGCCCAGAATAAGTGGCATCGCGGTGCCTTCGCGCGTTTCGGCACCGCGGTCTTGTCCCAATTTTCAGCCTTGTTTCCATTTCTAATGTCTCGGTCATCAACCGAACATATATTTAATCTCCTTCTAATTATATTCTTCAATCGACGAAACATTTGACTTAGTGTTACCCTTCAGGTCTTTACATATCGTCACTAATTACATTAGGATCTTCACAAAATTCCTAGACTGCGCCGGAAGACGAACCCAATATGTAAAGTTTAGCTTACACAAAACATGTGAACTGAACCTCTATGTGAGAAGATAAAATCCTTTCATTCATGACACACTCAATCAAGCTTAGAATTTGTCAAGTGTCTAACTAAATGGCTTGATTATTATAACTCATCTATATTAGTTGACAACAGGACCATATCACATACATGTCCATTGCATTGGTCAATGACTTAGTCAACCTAATATCATAGTATCTGAGTATTCACTCGAATATACATTCAAGGAATGAATCCTAATATTGGCTCACATACCACCTTTAATCTACTTTGTAATGCACCCAAAACAAGTCGCGTCTCAACCTATAAGACATTTGAACTTAGGACAGGATCAAAGTACATTACTCCGCAAACAAGGTGATATTGACTTCAAGTCTAAGGACTTCTATCTCCCACATGCCGATGACATTATAGACATATAACAAATAGTGAATCAGCAGGGTATATCAATACGTCAACAAGTATCCATGTGTCCATCACGAGTTGCCATAATTCGTAGCAAGTGAGACATGCTACATCCCCTAAGGATATGATGCAGACAACATATCGATGTATCGCATATCATCGATATTTCAATCTCGATGATCATTAGTCGAGGTAATTTAAGAGTTACGTTATAACATTAATTCTCACATCATTAACAAACACGTAAACTCTAGGGATGCATATATAGAATATTATAAACAATCAATCAATAATTCAACAAATGCAAATGTCATAATATTAATCATCATTAATAAAAATATGAATGTGTATAAAGTACATTTTGTCCTAATACAGATTGTCTCTAGGACATACATATATTTTCAATCTCCCACTTGGCCTAGAGTCAATCACCGACATATCTAATACTCATGTTCTCAAAATGACCATTATGCTTCACCAAACTTAATGGTTTAGTAAACGGGTCTGTTAGATTATTGTATGTGGGAATATAATATATCCTAATATCTTCAGCTTCCACTATCTCTCTCAGGATGTGGTAGTTCCTCGGTACATGCTTGTTTCTGTTAGTTGATCTTGGTTCCTTTGTCTGTGCAATCGCACCAGTGTTGTCACAATAAATAGTTATTGGACAACTAGCACTCGGAACAACCCCTAGTTCCTTCAGGAACTCAGAAATCGCGACAGCTTCTTTAGCAGCTTCCGATCCAGCAATGCTCTCCGCTTCAGTAGTCGAGTCTGCAGTATTAGCTTGTTTGGAACTCTTCCAGCTCACTGCTCCTCTGTTGAAAATGAACGTGTAACCAGACTGAGATTTGAAATCATCAACATCCGTCTGGAAACTAGCATCGGTATACTCAGTGGCAACCAACTCATTAATTCCACCATAGACTAAGAAGTAATCTTTAGTATGTCTGAGGTACTTGAGAATACTCTTGACTGCTTTCCAGTGTTCCTCGTCAGGATTCTGCTGGAACTTGCAAGTCATACTAAGTGCAAAGGTCGCATCTGGCCTAGTACATGTCATGACATACATGATCGATCGTATATCCGAAGAATATGAGATCCTCTTCATGCGCTCAAGTTCAACAGCATTAGAAGGGCAACCCTTCTTTGATAACTTGATGCCTTGACCCATCGGAAGACCGTCTTTCTTGGAATTCTCCATTGAAAAACGTCTAAGAACTTTGTCTATGTAGACTGACTGTGACAGTTCCAACAATCTATTAGGTCTATCTCTATAGATCCTAATTCCCAGAATGTAGCAGGCTTCACCTAAATCATTCATCATGAAGGTCTTGGACAACCAATATTTAACTGACTTCATGAGAGCCTTATTGTCCCCCATTATCAATATGTCATCAACATATATAATAATGAAGACAATACCCTCATCCTTGCGTTTGAAATAAACACAAGGATCCTCTTTGCTTCTGACGAAATCAAAAGATTTGATAGCATTGTCAAAGCAAATGTTCCAACTCATAGAGGCTTGCTTAAGCCCATAAATGGACTTCTGTAGCCTGCACACAACATTTGCAGCTATCGCAAGCAAAATCCGAATAGACTTTATCTTAGCCACTGGTGAAAAGGTTTCATCATAATCCACACCAGGACGCTGAGTAAAACCTTTAGCCACTAGTCTAGCTTTATAAGTCTGAACCTTGCCAGATGCATCAATCTTCTTCTTGAAGACCCATTTGCATCATATGTGTTTAACCACATTTGGCAAATCAACCAAGTTCCACACTTGATTGATATACATAGATTCCATTTCTGATTTCATGGCTTCTTGCCATCTCTTCGAATCAATGTCTAGCATTGTTTTGTTATAGGTTCTAGGCTCGTCATCATCTGGAATATCTAGCTCATTTTGTGTTTCCACAAGTAGATTTAGTCTTTCCGGAGGACGATGAGATCTAGTAGACCTACGGAGTTGATTGTCTTGCAGCTCGATTCTGGTATGTTCGATCGTGATTAGGTTCTTGCTACCGGTCGATCCACCAAAGATTAGAGCTTTCAGGAATATCATTTTCATGTCTTTCCTGAATGGGAGGAAATGCAACTGGTGCTCTTGCTCCCAAGGTCTGTGCCGAAAGATCTTGCATTTCTACATTACTCATCGCAGCACTCCCACTGGCCGAAGGGGGTACCCTAAATACCCAATCTTCGCCAAAAGCTCCCACTGAATTCTTGCCTTCATCATCGGGCAAGGATTCAACCTCTATATTACCTTGTTCTTGAATTTCTTCAAGCTCTATCTCCATGCAACTCTCATCCTTGTAGACATATTCATCTTCAAGCAAAGTTGCATTCCTAGAAACAAATATCTTATGTTATCAAGGAAGATAGAAATAGTATCCCTTAGTTTCCTTCGGATACCCAACAAAGTAACATTTTTCACTTTTAGATTCCAACTTATCAGTGATCAACTTCTTGACATATGCAGGACACCTCATGGCCTCATGTGTCTAAGTGATGGATTTTTGCCACACCATACCTCATATGACGTCTTTTCAACTGATTTAGAAGGAACTCTGTTCAGAACATATATTGAGGTCAAAAAAGCATATCCCCAAAGGTATGTAGGAAAAGCTAAAAAACTCATCATGGAACGAACCATATCAAGTAAGGTTCGATTTCTCCTCTCGGCAACATCATTCATCTGTGGTGTTCCAGGAGGTGTCCATTCAGAATGAACTTCATGAAGCTTTAAGTATTCAAGAAATTTTTTACTTAAGTATTCACCCCACGATCAGATCGGAGAGTCTTGATACTCTTTGAGAGCTTTTTCTCGCTTCACACTTAAACTCCTTAAACTTCTCAAAAGCCTCGGATTTGTGTCTCATAAGATACACATATTCATACATTGATAAGTCGTCTGTGAAAGTAATGAAGTAAGAGAAACCTTCTCTAGCTTGAGTCGAAAATGTTCCACATACATCCGTATGTACCAACTCAAGCACCTCATTAGCACAGATCCCCTTTCCAGAAAGAGGTTTAATGGTCATCTTACCTTTCAAACATGATTCGCAGTTAGCATAAGATTGTAAGTCAAATGGTTTGAGGTAATTTAATTTCCTCAACAGTTCTATCCTCGTTTGATTGATATGACCAAGTCTGCAATGCCATAAGTAGGTAGAATTTCTTTCATTTAACTTAGCTCTTTTATTTTGTACATTAAAAATTTCCTTGCGGCAGTTTAATGTATACAATTCATTCACAAGAGGCGCAATTCCATACACAACATCATCAAAAGTCAAAATCATATTGCCATTAGACGTGTTTGAGGAAAACCCCTCTGAATCAAGTACAAGAATGGAAATAATGTTCCTTGTTAAAGAAGGAACATAATAACAATCGTTTAACATCAAACTTTGTCGGAAGGTAAATCTATCCTATAAGTTCCCACACACTCAGCAGTAACTCGTGCTCCATTTTCGACGTGCAGGTCCACCTCTCGAGGCCCGACCTTCCTGCTATCAGTTAGCCCCTGCACATTTGTACAAATGTGTGAGCCACAAGCGGTATCAAGTACCCAGGAGTGAGAATCATTTATAGATAGATTAATTTCAATTACAAACATACCTTGCCCAGTAGAGGCTGAATCACCTAGTGTCATTCCTCCGCCTGGAGTAGTACAATCATTTCTTTAATTCCCCTTCCTGTTGCAATTCATGCAAACATCTGATGCCGGCAGTTTCTTCTTCTTCGCCCCTCCCTTGGGCTTCATTGTTACTGCCGGAGCAACAGTTTTTCCTTTCCCCTTCTATTGTCCCTTACCTTTCGGTTTGGGGCGACTAGAGGAGCCAACCATCAGAATAGGTTTGGTCTTGGAGGTCGAAGATTCAAAAGTTTTCAGCATATTATGTAACTCCGGCAATGTCGCTTAAGTTCCATTCATATTATAATTAACAATGAAACTCTCAAACGACCTAGAAAGTTAGTGCGGGATGAGGGTGGTTGGGAATCTGTCATGAAACTTTATGTCAATGGCGGCCAACCTCTCAATCAACTCAATCATCCTCAACATATGAGGTGAAACTTGGCCCCCTTCATTTAGCCTACACTTGAAGAGTTCTATTAGCAGGTCATACTCCATTGTCTGAGACTGCGAATCATATAGACTCCTCAAATGGGCTAACATTTCGTTGGGTCTCATAGTTTCATGTTTTCTTTGCAATGATAGTGACATAGAAGACAACATTAGGCATTGAGCTGAGGTGGCATCCTTAAAATGTTTCTCGTAAGCAGCCTTGTCGAAAGTTGCATACTCAGCAGAGTCCTCTGCTGGACGGTGGGGAATACTTTGTCCAATGTATACTCAATCTACTCTTGTCTCAAGATAATTCTGATATTCCTGAGTCAGTCTATGAAGTTGGGTCCAGTAAGTCTATTGGACTCCATAAGCATTTTCAACGAAAAATTTGACATTCTGAAGATATGAAGATATAGATAGAGCATGAAAATGCAATCAAAATTCATTCTCCTAATTTATACAAATTCATTATATGCTAATTTAACATGGCCTTTTGTTTAATTAACTCACACTATTTTACATACTTCTACGACCCCAAGGTAGAATACGGACCTAAATCAATATAAAGATCATAATGGGCCAAGATCCAAACATATGTTATATCCGCATTTGCTTTGGCTGATGACTTCAATAGCACACTTTGGTAGGTTCTCAACCAATTGTAAAGCAACACTACAACTCTTGGTTTGATTAAATATCTTTCATTTTAATCTTGCGTCTTTAGACTAGTCCGACACTTTGCCGCCAAGATTCATCTAAATAAGCCAACCCCATTACACGACTGCGTTTAAATGTCTAAGTAAATTTAGCATTTGCAAGCAAATACTTTGGTGTAAATACCTACAAAAGTTTATTATCTACTTTCATTTTAACACATCTATGAAAGGGTCTCGGTCCTCTTAGATTTAAAGCAAATGTTTTGGCATAAATACTCGTATCGCCGAAAAGAATTTAGCACCCTAACAGTTATAATGGACGACGCGTTATAATTAGACTTGTATTTAAAGTTTGGAGAACATTTTCAGTTTTCGGGGATTCATTCAAGATCAACAATCAAGTCATACATCATATGACTTCCTATCTTGCAATTTCTAAACACAATTAGATGGAAACCCATCAAACCCAATAGGCATGATAAAAGATGGTTTTAATCACATACTGGGCGCCGTCTACCCAGACAGTTATAGCGGTCATTTAAAATTAAACAATTACTGGGCGCCGCCTACCCAGACAATAATTGCGGACGTTATGCTAATAATTAAATGCATCACATTCAATCACTTAGCACATTTGTATATTATACAATAATATACTATTAATGATAATCATGAGTCTATTTGTCTAAACTATATCATCTATGTTAATGTCAAACAGTCCCTAAACATTTCTGATTTTCTGGAATTCTGAACTTTCAATATTTACATTTTAGTCCTTTAAGAATTTAAAAGTTCAATTTTGAACCCTAATAAATTCAGAAAATACAATTTCAAACCTCAGAAAATATTTTCAAGTTTTTGGGACCTGTTTGCAATTTTCAAAACTTAAAACTAATTTTCAGAAAACTTATTTTAATTACAGATTTGTCCGAAAGGACCAAATCTGTTTAATTCAAAAAACTTATTTTCAGAAACTGAAACTTCTAAAACTTGAGATTCAGAATCTGAAACTTTTAAAGTTCTGTTTTTTATTTTTTTCGATTTTTTTTAAATCACCGTCGTCGGCCCCGCGGTCCCAACAAGTGGCACAGCGGTGCCTCAGAGGCAGTGAGTCACTGGAATCCGCAAAATTAATTAGCACCGCGGTCCTAACAAGTGGCACCGCGGTGCCTCATAAATTACCGTCACAGGCACCGTGGTCCTAACAGGTGGCACCGCGGTGCCTCGAAGACAGAATGTCCGAAAAATTAATTTTTAAGCTTCTGGATGAATAACACTGCGGCTCCCAACAACAGGACCACGGTGCCTCTGACTTCATCTAGGCAGCACCGCGGTGCTCCATCATGGAACCGCGGTGTCTTACCTCCAAAAATACAAATACTGAAAATCCAAACTCCTTAAACTGGATTAGGATCATATTTTCAGATGTTTCACTTGTATCTCCATCACCATTAGAATAATATGTTCATCGACCATCAAATCCAATTTTCGTCTCGTTCTTCATTTCAATGCATCATGCTTTAAGCCGGATAACGTATATCAACTTAGAAGAGTTATTTATTGGATTGACTTGTTCGAATACATTATTGCATTAATAGATCGGGGCACAAGGACCATGTGTTCTAATGATTTAGAATTTTAAAGCTTTTAACAACATAAAATATAGATCTAAACAAATTATAACTCATATTATCATTAATATTCATTACATATCACACGAAACAACCCAGACTCTGATACTACTGTAGGTGTTTACGTCGGGTTCTTACACGCAGCGGAATTTAAAAATTTATGTTTCAAACCCGACATAAGCAGTCAAACTGAAGTATGAATATGTAATGTAAAATTAAACACAAAGCATATGTAATACTTAGATAGAAGACTTACATTTTGGAGATAGCAATCCGCTTAATCTGAGGCTTTGTGTAGTCCGAGGGTGCACACGCAAACGTCTCTTGATTTGCAAGTTTCTGGAAACTATGATGTAATTGTTAAGTCTAGAATTCTAGAGATTCCTACAGAACTTTAGAAGAGATTTGTTTCTTGCAATTAGTATATTCAAAAGGGATGAGGAAGACCTATATTTATAATTGATAATAGAGGCTTCCAGGGTTTTCATGGGCTAGGCCCAGCAGAAACCCGGATTGGCTAAAATTCGGACTGCCTGAAAACACCTTGGCACCGCGGTGCCTTCGCGCGTTTCGGCACCGCGGTCTTGTCCCAATTTTCAGCCTTGTTCTCATTTCTAATGTCCCAGTCATCAACCGAATATATATTTAATCTCCTTCTAATTACATTCTTCAATCGACAGAACATTTGACTTAGTGTTACCCTTCAGGCCTTTACATATCGTCACTAATTATATTAGGATCTTTACGAATCTCCTAGACTGCACCGGAAGATGAACTCAATATGTAAAGTTTAGCTTACACAAAACATGTGAACTGAACTTCTATGTGAGAAGATAAAATCCTTTCATTCATGACACACTCAATCAAGCTTAGGATCTGTCAAGTGTCTATTCAAATGGATTGATTATTATAAATCATCTATATTAGTTGACAACAGGACCGTATCACATACATGTCCATTGCATTGGCCAATGACTTAATCAACCTAATATCATAGTATCTGAGTGTTCACTCGAATTTACATTCAAGGAATGAATCCTAATCTTGGCTCGCATACCACCTTTAATCTACTTTGTAATGCACCCAAAACAAGTCGCGTCTCAACCTATAATGTCACGACCCGAACCGGGGCCCGTGACTGGTGCCTTACCCCGGGCACCCTAGTGATACAACATCAGAGAAAATCAGCGGAAATAAAAACATGAACATGAAACAAGAGATATGATAAAAACAAAGCAACCAAAATAGCTTTTCTTGCATATATACAGACCGAATAGCATATCCTTTACAACCCCGCCCACAACAAGATTACGGACCTCTAAGAAAGTGATAACAACTATGACGGACAGGGCCCCGCCATACCTCGAATGTACAAGAACTCTGCACTGTGTGGTAACATACCACAAGATAAGCTCCGAGAGACGGCTTCCTAATACGCCGAATCGTGATCTCATGGCGAGGATCCACAACCGATGTACTCTACTGCGGCATGAACGCACTCGGGCGAGGTCGATAACAGTACCAAGTATGTGAAATCAAATATCAGAATGAAATCATGATACTATATAAAGCAGAGACATGTATGATAGCCAAACTACGCTTACAACATAAAAGTAGTCATGTCAAGTCGTGACTCACACCTCAAGTCATCCTCACGCCCGTGGAACTCCTTCCTCACCGCTGCAGCCTAGGTATAAATCGTATGATACGTATAACATGTCTCGCCCATCCTACGGGACTCGAGGTGGAATCGTGGAATACATGTCTCGCCCATCCTACGGGACTCGATAAGAATCGTGGAATACATGTCTCGCCATCCCACGGGACTCGATAAGAATCGTGGAATACATGTCTCGCCCATCCCACGGGACTCGATAAGAATCGTGGAATACATGTCTCGCCCATCTCACGGGACTCGATAGGAATCGTATGGAATACATCTCTACCATCTCACGGGACTCGATAGAATCGCTCACAACCAATCACCGCCTCCATCGAGAGACGCCACAGATAGAATACAAGATTTGCACAACAAGGCTATCACACGCAAACATAGTTAAGTTACACACAACTCAAGGTACTTTCATTTTATGTCAAAGTCCGGGTTTTAACCCCCAAAGTACTACATACGTTAAATTCTTTTAAAAGATCCATTTCTTTTACAAAGGTCACCCGATACCGTAGTATTAACATAGAGTGACTAACATTTATAAGTAAACCAAAACACTTTCCTTATTAAAATCAAGTAACAACATTCTTTTCCAAAAGTTCAAGTTTTCCTAATTTCAAATGCTCAAGTCTCTTATTTTCGAAAGATTCCATAGATCATAGTCTTAATCACTTAACGTAATCTCTTTTTAAAACAATTGAGTAACATATGCCTTATGTGTGAGTAGCTTGTTCTTGCTTATAACCATCTTATTATAGCAGCCATGATCTAGGAAATGTAATACAATTTTGTCTTATCTTAGCTTCTATGCAGATGGAGGTTTCTACTGGTTTTAATATAATTAATTAGTCAATACATTTTCCTTTACTAACGCTGCAATGGTTTGTTCGATACTTATTCTCATTTCCGAAATCAGTAAAACATCAATCTTTAAAAACCAAGTACTCATTACTCACGAATGAGGTTTCACACTTTTAAACAAAATTCATATCAAGTCAATTAAGTCAAGTCTCTTATCTTTCAAGATCAAGTCTCTTAACTTCTAAAATCAATAAACCATTATATTACTTACATAAAGTCGTTATAACTAACTTCCCATAAAGCTATTATAACACTATATGTTTTAAACCAACCAAAACTCGTTTAGCACACGTACGTCTACCGTACTACATAGTTCACAACAATCATGCTAGAAAAGATAGGAAGAGGTTCACATACCTCGCGACGATTATCGACAAATAGCAAAACGCTCCAAGTACTTCAACCCGTCGGCTACTCCTTTAGCCAAGTAGATCACGCCACACGTAGTACTCCACTCCTAAAATGGTCATAGTACTTCTATCAAACCTTTCTTACCATAGAAGACTTATACCATAAAAAGCCCTCTAATTCTACGGAAAATTGCAAGACTTCGTTTTACTCACTTTTCCATCTTTCTCCAAGGCGAATAACCGTAATTATATGCCATAAATAAGGCGTAATAATTAAACAACATAAAGAAGGGGATTACACGCCCAAACGGTAACGGTTTACTATCACGCCTTCATAATAACAATAAGTAAAGAAGGGGATTACGCGCCCAACCGTGTAACGGTTTACTATCACGCGCCATAATAATACAATACAACAATTAAAAGGGGATCACACGCCCAAACTAACGCGATTGAACAATCTTCCCAATGAAATGTAAATCTGATCCAAGTAAATACGGTCCAAAGTAAATCTGATCTTAAGTTGGGGTCTTGGCCAACTTTGTCCATTTTACTTATCCAAATTACTCATTAGTCATCCAACTTATATTTCCATTCTTAATATAAGTTATAGTTACTTGTTAAATACTTCTTCACAAGTAAGTACGTTTGATACGTTGGATACTTTTTTTACCATTTTAATGGCGAACGGCCAATCCTTTCTTTTAACAAGTTAACAAGATCCAACTCTTCCAAACTTTTACTCCATATATTATATACTCCATAATATACTTATAATATATGTATAATAACCAATTCACAAAGAGGTTAAGGTTTACTACCTCAAATAGCCCAAAAATATCCAAGTTCTTAAAGTCGCTCCAAGCAAGTCTTAGCTCCAAATCTTTACGTTCCAATCCGCTACAAGAAACCCATAGAAGCTCCTAACCAACTTCTCTTCAAGATTCAACTCAAAAGTGAAGAACACTTGGGTTTCCAACTAGCAACTTTTCGCCAAGGCAACAAATAGAGGTTAGGGTGTGAAATCTTTTCCAACTCTTGGTACACAATCTTCCTAACACATTAGGGAAGAACACTTAAGAGTTTAAGAATTGTTGGACAAATTTTGCTCAAGAAATGGGGCAAAGCCGAGAGCTCAGGTCGAGGAGAAGGGAGAATTTCTTGTCTTGAAATGTCTAAGTGTTGAAGATTTCATCAACTAAGGGTGCATATATAGGACAACCAAGGGCTAGGATGAAGGCAAGTGTGTGGTTGAGATTGGGGACAAGTGTGTGTGGGTCCCACAAGTCACTTGTCCACACTAAAATATCTTGCAAGACAAGGCCACTTGTCTAGCACATTTCGGCCATAAGGCCACCTAGGGGGGTGACACGTGTCGCCCTCCTATTCGTCCAAAATATTTCATCTTCCGAAAATATCCATAATGGCCAAAATCTCGAAAACAAAGTGGGCCCCACAAAACCGTAAATTTCTCCCGCGGGCCCCACGTGACCAATTCCGGAAATAAAATCACATAATTCTAATATAATTCAAGAAGCCCAAATACCAAATCTGGGAATCCAATTCCCTTCAACGAACCTTTTTCCTTCACAAAACCCGGAAACTTTTCCGTCGAAAAATCACATCTTTCATTCTTTCCAAAATTTATGTCGTATTCTCGTACGTACGTCCTCACATACATACCCTGGAACTACAGGGTATAACATTCTTCCCCCCTTAGAAACATTCGTCCCGGATGTTCCTTCTAAGTCTCCAAACATACAAGAGCCGATATAGTCTCCACTGCTATACTTACGAAACCAATTATGCCACTAATGGCCAGAATATAACGGGTGCGCAAAACTCAAATCCAAGCCAACGAGGAGTCATTTCTAATCTCACAACAGCTCCCACTAGCTTCAATTTACTCTAAGGCCATTCCCGGCCTTCACAATCCGACTCAGGTCGAACGCATCCACGAACCGTCGATGGTTACCTAAACACGGGCTAGCGCTCGTGACCTACCACTGGCGGGACCACCTCGATTGACCCACACATTCGGCCTACGGTTTGACCCGCGAATGGTCCTCAACCCGACCCATAACCGCGCTAAACTCTTGTTTCCGATCGGAACAATCTCACTAATCAAGTCACGAAAACCTGGTAGTCTTCTTAGCTCAACTACCTCTTAATTCACACCACTCGGGGACTTATCACACAATTATACCCTCCGTATACTATGCTCTCCGACAAAGGTCAATCGTAAACAAAATCTTTTACCCAACTTCCCTTTACTAACCAGGCCTAATTCATAATTTAACAAAACGCTATCTAACATAATACTTAGCACATCATCATATCAACAACGCATACGATCTTCAGAGGGTAAGAATATACCAGATCAACCGCTTCATTTCCGCCGTCGCTCTAATCATAATCACCACTGGCGGCATACCTATAGAAGGCGATGAACTCACATCGACGGGAGGTCGAGTCATTCGTCGCATCCTTCCTATTAGGACAATTCTCGTCACATGGCCTCGACGGCGCAGTGAAACAAGCACCGATAAAAGACGACACTTCGGACGACGCTTGCGCATCGTGCACGAGGAAATATGAACCCGATCGCTAGAACCCATGTATACCGTGAACGAAGCCACGGAGCTCGACCGGCTCGAATACCGAACGCCCCAAGGCGCGGAGGACCACTGCACTTCTTGCGGAGGTGCATAACTAACTCGCCGAGGCGGCGCCTCGAAAGTTACCAAAGGACCTGCATTGCGGCCTCTTCTCGCGATCTCGGCCATTCGCCGACCTCTCCGTGCCTCACATCCTAGTGCATGAGCTGCGTGCGGGCAATGTCCATGCCCGGTGAAGAGCTACACCCGAACAAGCCTCGCCAAGTCATCGAGCGGTGACGTAGCGGTGCACTCGCCCTCCATATTCGCTACTAAAGCGGGGACATACCGAGCCAACGAGTCAAAATCCACGTTGTACTCCCAACCGCACGCCTCTGTCTCAAAGATCGTAATCTGCCGGCCGCGTCCTCGCCATCTGCGGAGGCAAGAAGTGGGCGAAATGCCTCGAGAACTCGTCCCCAAATACCGAGGCGCATGCTCCCCGGGACAGCTCGTGAATCAAACGATCGGCTGCGATATCACGCGGCCGATGCGAACCTAAGACCACCGACTCGGTCTCGAAGCCTTGCTCACTCTCGCGATCCAGAATCGCCGGATGAACTCCTGCGGATCATCCTCGTGCCTCGACCCATAAAACTCTGCGGTGCGACTCGTAAAGTCCCGCACCTCAAACTATCCGATCGCGGGTGAACTACGGGTACTACCGTCTGGAATTGCTGCGATCGGCCTATCCTCGTGCCTTGCCACTATCACGGCCAATAATCGGGCCATCTCGCGTAACCCATATCCTGCGTTCCTTGCGGTGGTCGGCGTCTCGGTGCGTGGCCTCGATGAGACCGCCGCTACTGCTCATGACTCCTCTGCGGCGCGCCTCGCGGGCCCCGGCGCCTTGCGTGAGGCATAACCGCACATAAGAATACGTCAGAGGGAGTCCAACTTACAACACAACTCTAAGGCACGATCTCAGAGTGAGAAGAATAGAAACCAATCCTAAATATCCTGCAGCCTCCTGATTATAGATGTGGTGCACAACACACCGATAATCAAGACTCTACTAGATACGGTCTGTAGACACTTTCCGAGGATTAACTGCTCTCATACCACTTTTGTCACGACCCGAACCGGGGCCCGTGACTGGTGCCTTACCCCGGGCACCCTAGTGATACAACATCAGAGAAAATCAGCGGAAATAAAAACATGAACATGAAACAAGAGATATGATAAAAACAGTCAACCAAAGCGGTTGCCTTCTGCGTATATATGAGAATCGAGCAGTTACATCCTTTACAACCCCGCCACAAGATTACGGACCTCTAAGAAAGTGACAACAACTATGACGGACAGGGCGCCATACCCCAGATGTACAAGAACCTGCGGACTCGAGTAACATACCACAAGATAAGCCTCCGGAGAGATGGGGCTTCCCAATCTGTTGTGATCCTATGGCGAGGATCCACAACCGATGTACCTCTACTGCGGCATGAACGCACGGCCGAAGGAGGTCGCATAACAGTACCAAGTATGTGGCGAAATCAGTAAATGAAATCATGGCGATACTATATAAAACATGAGACATGTATGATAGCCAAACTACGATTTACAACATAAAAGTAGTCATGTCAAGTCGTGGACTCACACCTCAAGTCATCCTCCGTACGTGGAACTCCTTCCTCACCGCCGTGATCTAGGTATAAATCGTATGATACGTATAACATGTCTCGGCCCATCCCATGGGACTCGAGGTGGAATCGTGTGGAATACATGTCTCGGCCCATCCCATGGGACTCGATAAGAATCGTGTGGAATACATGTCTCGGCCCATCCCATGGGACTCGATAAGAATCGTGTGGAATACATGTCTCGGCCCATCCCATGGGACTCGATAAGAATCGTGTGGAATACATGTCTCGGCCCATCTCATGGGACTCGATAGGAATCGTATGGAATACATCTCTCGGCCCATCTCATGGGACTCGATAGGAATCGTTCACAACCAATCAGTGACCTCCATCGAGACGCGGTATAAATACAAGATACTTGCACAACAAGGCTATCACACGCAAACATAGTTAAGTTACACACAATTCAAGGTACTTTCATTTTATGTCAAAGTCCGGGTTTTAACCCCCAAAGTACTACATACGTTAAATTCTTTTAAAAGATCCATTTCTTTTACAAAGGTCACCCGATACCCGTAGTATTAACATAGAGTGACTAACATTTATAAGTAAACCAAAACACTTTCCTTATTAAAATCAAGTAACAACATTCTTTTCCAAAAGTTCAAGTTTTCCTAATTTCAAATGCTCAAGTCTCTTATTTTCGAAAGATTCCATAGATCATAGTCTTAATCACTTAACGTAATCTCTTTTTAAAACAATTGAGTAACATATGCCTTATGTGTGAGTAGCTTGTTCTTGCTTATAACCATCTTATTATAGCAGCCATGATCTAGGAAATGTAATACAATTTTGTCTTATCTTAGCTTTTATGCAGATGGAGGTTTCTACTGGTTTTAATATAATTAATTAGTCAATACATTTTCCTTTACTAACGCTGCAATGGTTTGTTCGATACTTATTCTCATTTCCGAAATCAGTAAAACATCAATCTTTAAAAACCAAGTACTCATTACTCACGAATGAGGTTTCACACTTTTAAATAAAATTCATATCAAGTCAATTAAGTCAAGTCTCTTATCTTTCAAGATCAAGTCTCTTAACTTCTAAAATCAATAAACCATTATATTACTTACATAAAGTCGTTATAACTAACTTCCCATAAAGCTATTATAACACTATATGTTTTAAACCAACCAAAACTCGTTTAGCACACGTACGTCTACCGTACTACATAGTTCACAACAATCATGCTAGAAAAGATAGGAAGAGGTTCACATACCTCGCGACGATTATCGACAAATAGCAAAACGCTCCAAGTACTTCAACCCGTCGGCTACTCCTTTAGCCAAGTAGATCACGCCACACGTAGTACTCCACTCCTAAAATGGTCATAGTACTTCTATCAAACCTTTCTTACCATAGAAGACTTATACCAATAAAAAGCCCTCTAATTCTACGGAAAATTGGGCAGCACTTCCCCCGTTTTTACTCACTCTTCCATCTTTCTCCAAGGCCCAAATAACCGTAATTATATGCCATAAATAAGGCGTAATAATTAAACAACATAAAGAAGGGGATTACACGCCCAAACGGTAACGCGGTTTACTATCACGCCTTCATAATAACAATAAGTAAAGAAGGGATTACGCTACCAACCGTAACGCGTTTACTATCACACTTTCATAATAATACAATACAACAATTAAAAAGGATCACACGCCCAAACTAACGCGATTGAACAATCTTCCCTTAATGTAAATGTAAATACACCAAAGTAAATACAATCCAAAGTAAATACAAATTCTTAAGTTGGTCCTCGGCCAACTTTGTCCATTTTACTTATCCAAATTACTCATTAGTCATCCAACTTATATTTCCATTCTTAATATAAGTTATAGTTACTTGTTAAATACTTCTTCACAAGTAAGGTACGTTTGATACGTTGGATACGTTTTTTACCATTTTAATGGCGAACGACCAATCCTTTCTTTTAACAAGTTAACAAGATCCAACTCTTCCAAACTTTTTCTCCATATATTATATACTCCATAATATACTTATAATATATGTATAATAACCAATTCACAAAGAGGTTAAGGTTTACTACCTCAAATAGCCCAAAAATATCCAAGTTCTTAAAGTCGCTCCAAGCAAGTCTTAGCTCCAAATCTTTACGCCCAATCCGCTACAAGCAACCCATGTAAGCTCCTAACCAACTTCTCTTCAAGATTCAACTCCAAAAAGTGAAGAACACTTAGGTTTCCAACTAGCAACTTTCGCCAAGGCAACAACAGAGGTTGTGGTGTGAAATCTTTTCCAACTCTTGGTACACAATCTTCCTAACACCTTAGGGAAGAACACTTAAGAGTTTAAGAATTGTTGGACAAATTTTGCTCAAGAAATGGGGGCAAAGCCGAGAGCTCTAGGTCAAGGGAGAAGGGAGGGAATTTCTTGTCTTGAAATGTCTAAGTGTGGAAGATTTCATCAACTAAGGGTGCATATATAGGACAACCAAGGGCTAGGATGAAGGCAAGTGTGTGGTTGAGATTGGGGACAAGTGTGTGTGGGTCCCACAAGCGACGGGTCCACAGTCAAATATCTTGCAAGACAAGGCCACTGTTTCAGCACATTTCGGCCATAAGGCCACCTAGGGGTGACACGTGTCGCCCTCCTATTCGTCCAAAATATTTCATCTTCCGAAAATATCCATAATGGCCAAAATCTCGAAAACAAAGTGGGCCCCACAAAACCGTAAATTTCTCCTGTGGGCCCCACGTGACCAATTCCGGAAATAAAATCACATAATTCTAATATAATTCAAGAAGCCCAAATACCAAATCTGGGAATCCAATTCCCATCAACGAACCTTTTTCCTTCACAAAACCCGGAAACTTTTCCGTCGAAAAATCACATCTTTCATTCTTTCCAAAATTTCTGTCGTATTCTCGTACGTACGTCCTCACATACATACCCTGGAACTACGGGGTATAACATATAATGCATTTGAGCTTAGGATAGGATCAAAGTACATTACTCCGCAAACAAGGTGATATTGACCTAAAGTCTAAGGACTTCTATCTCCCACATGCCGATGACATTATAGAAATATAAAAAATAGTGAATCAGCAGGGTATATCAATACTTCAACAAGTATCCATCACGAGTTGTCATAACTCGTAGCAAGTGAGACATGCTACATTCCCTAAGGATATGATGCAGACCACATTTCGACGTATCACATATCATCGATATCCCAATCTCGATGATCATTAGTCGGGGTAATTTAAGAGTTACGTTATAACATTAATTCCCACATCATTAACAAACACGTAAACTCTAGGGATGCATTTATAGAATATTATAAACAATCAACCAATAATTCAACAAATGCAAATGCCATAATATTAATCATCATTAATATAAATACGAATGTGTATAAAGTATATTTTGTCCTAATACGGGTTGTCTCTAGGACATACATATACTTTCATAAGAATCATCTACTTACCTTAATTCTACATCACTAATTATTTACACAATATATGAGATATATTCTAATAATGGTGATGGGATTGAATTGAGATTCTAAAGTGCATGTACACTTTAATACACCCTCTCAGTCGGAGCGGAGGTGGCCGGACGCTGAGACTGGATCTGAAGTCGAAGAATAGTTATCTAGAAAGACCTTTCGTGAAGATATTCACGTACTGATATGAGGAAGGCACATGCAACACCTTAACATGATCGAGAGCAACCTTCTCACGAAAAATGTATATTCATCTCAGTATGCTTGGTTCGCTGATGCTGAACCGGATTATGAGATAAATATATGACGGATATGTTATAATAGTAAACCGCAGACGTCTTACGCAAGGGACAATGAAGCTCCAAAAGAAGGTTTCGGAGCCAACATATCTCAACAACAACATTTGCAACTCATCTGTACTCTGTTTCTGCACTCGAACGGGATAAGGTGGCTTGCCTCTTAGTAGACCAGGAAATGAGATTATCCCCTAAAAACGCACAGTAGTCTGAGGTGGAGCGTCGCGTGTCCGGACAGCCTGCCAAATCAGCATCCGTATATGCTAACAACCTGATTGGTGCTGAAAAGGTATAAGTGTAATCCATAATTAATTGTTCCATTAACATATCAAATGATACGTTTAAGAGCAGTAAAATGAGGCTCCCTAGGGGCATGCATAAATAAGCATATTTGCTAAACAACATAAGCAATGTCATGTCTGGTGAGAGTAAGATACTGAAGTGCACCTACAAGACTCATGTAAAGAGTGGGATCAGATACTGGGTTACCATCAACAACACTAAGTTTTGATTTAGAGTCAACCGGAGTGGACATGGTCTTGCAGTTCGTCATTTTGGTCCTGTACACTATTTCCTCTATATACTTGCGCTGACATAAAAACATAGTATCTGCAGAACGAGTCACTGATAACTCCAAAAAATAGCCCAACTTCCCCAAGTCAGTCATATCAAAATCGATTTTAAGTAGTGCAATAATCTTATTTTTCAACACATCAGAGGATGAAGCAAGCACAATGTCATCCACATATAATAATAAATAAAAAATGCTACTACCTCGTTGAAAAGTAACTAGAGAATTATCACACTTGTTGCATACAAACCCAATTTACATAATGTACTGTGCAAAATGATCATTCTACGCTCGAGGGGCCTGTTTCAAATCATAAAGTGACTTACGAAGATGACATACATACTGAGAGGCTGCTGGATGGACAAACCCAGGCGGCTGGTGCATATAAACCGTTTCTTTAAAAATCTCTATGTATAAAAGAATTTTTCACGTCAAGCTGATAAACCAGTCAATGCTTACCCATAACAATACACCGAACTGTGAGAATAGTAGCCGATTTGACAACCGAACTGAATGTCTCACCACAATTAATACTCTCCTGATGATTATTGTCATTAGCCACAAGTCTCGTCTTATACATCTTGAGTTCACCATTGTCTCTGTATTTGTGATGAAAAAGCTACATGCATCGGATCACATTCAACCCCTTCGATCTAGGAACCAAATCTCAAGTGTGTTGTTTTGTTAAAGTATTAAATTCCTCACGCATGGCCGCATTCTAATTAGGGTCTTGTTTGGCTAATTTTGGATTTTTAAGAATTGGGGATATAATTTGTGTAGACAGGTTAAAGTGGACCTTGGATTTAAAAATATCATATTGGACACGGGTTGCCATGTGGTGAAGGGGCAGGGGTAGGGTGAGTGGTAGGGAGGTCTGTCGGGTTAGTGATGGCAGCGGCGGTGTTTGGAGTGGGTAAGGGTTGGTCGACAGAGAGTGGGGGAGGTAAATGGGTATCGGGTGACTGGGATGTGATGGGTGAGCAAAGGGAACTGGGCGAAGCCGGATCCAACGATGGAGGGAGGTCGGGATGGCTGTGACGGGGCTTGGATGGGGTCCGACTTTGGTTATTGTGTGGGTTTCGGGTTGCTAGTATAATGGAAGGGTAGGTTTGGATGATCGGAAGGTCGGCGCTAGGCAGCAGCGACACTGAGGGTCTTGGTGGATTTTGCCAGTGGGGAGGAAAGCGGTACCGAGATGGGTCAGGGGTGAGGAAGATCGATTTTCGATGAGGTTGGTAGCGATCGGTGAGAACAGTGGACTAGGAGGGACTGCTGGTAGTGGCAGTGACGGGTGACAGTGGCGGTGACTGGGGGCGATGATGTTAGTGGACTGACACATTTCGTGAAGTATGACGGGGGAGGTGTCAGACTATCTAGAAAGTTATAGTCCGTGTTTTGAATTTTTTGAATATTAGCAAAGGGAAAAATAGTCTCATCAAACGTAATGTCACGAGATACGTAAATGTTGCGAGTGGACAAGTTATAGCACAGGTAACCCCTATGATTAGTCGAAAATATAAGAAGACACACGGAGTGGTTCGGGGTGTCAATTTATGAGGGATGGTGGACGCAAGGTTTGGATAACAAAGGTAACTAAAAATCCGAAGGTAATCATAGGATGGGAGCCGACGGTTTAATATTTTGGTTGGGGTCATATTATGAAGACTGCTAGATGATAAAATATTAAGAACGTATTTTACCATTTTGACGTCATAAACTCAGAACGAGGGAGGGAGAGAGGCATTAAACTGGAGGGTACAAACCATAGTAGTCTTTTGAAAGATCTACCGATCAACGGTATATTTCTTAAATTCAAAGAATAATTGTGAGGTTTATTTAAGCTCATATATTAGGATTTTTAATTTACACACCATTTAACATTCTTTAGAAATTAAATCATGTGGTTAGTCCATATATTTTAACTGAGTCTTTATATTTGAGACTGATGAAAATGTCTCTTTATAATAAATATTTTATTAGCAAGTAAAATTCTTTGTAATAAATTTTATTTTACGTCGTTCGATATTATCATTTGAATCGCTCTTGGCTTTGATAATTCGTCTACACCCAATTCAAACTTTCTAGCAATTTAACGAAATTTCGAACTTTATTGTGTTTCACGTATTTCTATGGAAACGATCCATTTATTAAATTATATCCTTTTTGTGGCTTATGAAAATGAAATTGGGTCTTTAATAGATTCATTATCAAAGTCTGACTCTAGATAAGCCACACAATTATCCGAAATAGGCAAAAATATTATTGTGATTTTGCTTTGATAATGTCTTATGTCGACTTACAGATGCACTGATGCATAGAAATACCCCTATAATTATTTCTAGGAGTGTTTTAACATTATCATAGATTTACATGTACATAAAAATAAGCAAAATGTGGGTTGAAATGTGTAAAACAAGGAAATGAGAAATGTAACAACAACAACAATATGTTAGAATCTGAAAATGAACAAAGTAAATTGTCTTGCTGAGTCGATTTGATGAACAATCTATCCTTAAGATAATATTGCCCGTATATCATTTCAACGGTGTAATGGCAATTTATCTCCCCAAAAAAAAAAAATCAAACAAATGAGCAAAGGGAACTCAAGTGTTCGCTTAGGAAAAAAGAGATTTGAGTGTTTTGTGATTGTAAGAGAGGAAGACAGTTTCAGAGAATTGTTAAGTGTGTAGTGTTTTTTGCAATTGTGTAAAAGGCATCAATTTATTGGTAGATGATTATGTCTTCTCAATTAACCAAATTAATGGCCATCAATGTCAAGTAATGACCATTGATATTGAGGTTAATTCAGCCTAGTAATGGTTGAAATCAATAGTCAAATAATGGAGATTAAATGCTCCAAAGTCAGCCCAAGAATCAGTTTTAATTCGCCTCCAACAGATCAAGAAACGATCGGCGTCGACCGCCGGGAGGCGCGCATGGCTGCATGTCCAGTAACTCACTGGAACTAAAACGCCAATTAGAGTCGCGGCCCTTCGGGAAGGCACCGCGGCGCTTCAATTCCAGTGAGCTACTGGAATTGAAACGGCATTTCGAGATGGGGCTCTAGGAGGAGGCACCACGGCGCTCCAAGCACCACGACCCTGACTTTGTTGCGCCACGGCCCTTCTCGGCTCCGCGGCGATTTCTGATTCGTTTCAACTTTTACACATTTCTTTCTTTCATTTACCAACGTGAAATTATTTGTCATTTGGTCAATAACCGTCTATTCTCTTACGTCTCAAACAATTTGTATACGTACCAATATCTCTTCCATTTAAGAAAATTACGATCCTTGACACTTTATGTGCACGTGTGTGGAAACTAAGTTTCCGACGTGCGGGGCCCCAAATATTCGAGTCATAATTAATAGGATTAATTTTATTTCACGTTTAGTAAATTTCCAACAATCCCCTCTTGGAAGAGATTTTGGCACACGCACATGGTGTCTTTCGAGAAATCACTTGGCGGATCGATGTTGCATCTGGAGAGGTAGCCGTAGCTTTGAACCTTCCATAGTAGAATACCATCGGACATATTTATTGCGCGGTGAACGTGATGTCTTGAATCGTCAGTGTTTAGTATATGCCAAGACAATAGTATCAACACAACACCTTTTCTACTCAATCTTTCTAATATTTTTGTCCGTCGTGGGCCGTGGACTCACTTGGATTCTTAAGTGTGTTCATATTGAGGCGGCATGTCCTCGCACTTAAATAGGTGGTCTCCTACAAGGTATCCTGCAATACCTCGCTACACAAGCGTTAGGAACCATTAAAAATTTCCTCAACCTAACCTCAAGTATTGAGGATCATTAAAGGATTGAAAGCTTATCCTTTACCCCTCTTGCAAGTAGCACTTTATGTCTATCACGGGAATGGCCTTGGATTATGTTTCTTAAGAAGAAATCCGAAGTGCTCTTGCTTCCACCATAGCGCTCAACTGAACCTTTACAGTTTAGTTTTACCATTGAACCTTATTCCTGGGATCTCCAGTCTGTAAGGTTGGGTGTCCACTATTTTAGTTCTTATTGATTGGGATTTAAGCCAATTCCCCTAGACAGGCAGTACATCTGATCTCTGGTCATTCCCTTCGTCAAGGGATCTGCGATATTTTCCTTTTATTTTACGTAATCAATGGAAATAACACCCGAGGTGATCATCTGCCTAACAGACTCGTGTCTCCGTCGAATATGACGAGACTTGTCATTGTACATAGAACTTCGTGCCCTTCCTAGAGCCGACTGACTATCGCAGTGGATCATTACAGAAGACATGGGTTTATCCCAATATGGGACATCCTTTAGAAAACCATGAAGCCACTCAACTTCTTCTCTCACTTTGTCTAAAGCGATAAATTCCGACTATATCGTGGATCGAGCAATAAGTGTTTGTCGAGAGGATTTTCAAGACATAGCTCCACCACCGATTGTAAAAATATATCCACTGGTGGACTTGATGTCATCGCTATCATATATCCAGTTTGCATCATTGTACCCCTCTAGTACAGCTGTATATGTTGAATAGTGTAACCCGAATTTTATTGTGAACTTCAGGAACCGTAGTACCCTATTCAATGCTTTTCAACGATCCTCACTTGAATTTCGGGTAAACCTAGCCAATTTATTGACTGCATAAGCGATATCTGGTCGAGTGCAGTTTGTGACATACATCAAACTCCTAATCACCTTTGTGTATCGCTCCTGGCGTACGGGTACACCAAGATACTTGTCAATCTTTTGACTTCTATCCAATGGTGTCGTTACCGGTGAACTGTCGAACATCTCAAATTTCTTCAGCACATCCTCGATTTAATGAGATTGAGACAAGATCAGTTCATTAGATTAGATGTCTTAGAAATCTTGATTCCTAAGATGGCATATGCGACCCCCGTATCTTTCATGTCGAAACATTGTTTTAACATGTTCTTATTCTCTAGGATTATCCTAGGACTTCTACCAGTGATCAACAAGTCATCTACATAAAGACATATCATGACGAACGAATCGACATTTCCTTTCATGTAAACACATTTGTCACACTTATTAATGGCGAACCCTTTTGATAATAGGGTACTATCAAATTTCTCGTGCCATTATTTAAGGGCCTGTTTCAGCCCATACAATGATTTGACAAGCCGACACACTTTTATCTTTTGTCCTGGAACCACATACCCCTCGGGTTGGTCTATATATATTTCTTCTTCTAAATCACCATTTAGGAAGGCAGTCTTGACATCCATTTGATGTATTTCAAGATCCCGCAAGGCGGCGATAACTATGAATATACGTATGAATGTCATTCTGGACCCCAGAGTGTATGTGTTGAAGTAATCAAGGCCCTCTTTTTGGCGATAGCCCTTGACTACTAACCTAGCCTTGTACTTGTCAATAGATCCATCTGCCTTTAACTTCCGTTTAAGGATCCACCTACAACCCAAAGGTTTGTGTCCCGAGGGAAGTTCAACCAACTCCGAGGTGTGGTTATGCAGGATGGATCTATATCACTTTCTAAAGCTTCCTTCTAGAGCGGTGCTTCTGGAGTTGACAATGCTTCGGCGATTGTCCGTGGTTCGTCTTGAACCAAATAAGCTTCAAAGTCTGGATCGAAGGATTTGTCCTTCCGGGCCCTTTTGCTTCGCCTTGGTTCCATCTCTGAATCTTCCAAGTCCTGAGAATCTGGAATACTGCATTCCGGATAATTAGCCACTTCAGAATTCACAAGATCTGAACCGTTTAGATTTAGGTAGTCAGTCACTCCTAGATCATCAGAGGTTTGTTCATAACTTCGTTTGCGAGAGGTTATGTTGTTTTCTTTATATGGGAACGTGTCTTCAAAGAACCACGCATTCTTGGATTCCATGATCGTACCTTCATAATGTCCGGTACATCCGACTTATGCACTATGAAGCGATAAACACTACTGTTATTGACATATCCGATGAATATGCAATCCACAGTCTTAGGTCCAATCTTGACTTGCTTTGGCATGAGTATTTTTACCTTGGCCAGACAACCCCATACCTTCAAATATTTGTAGGTAGGTTTCTTTCATTTTCATAGTTCATATGGAGTCTTGTTCTTACCTTTGTGTTGGACTCTATTAAGAATCTTATTTGTGGTAAGGACAAATTCTCCCCACATGTGTTGGGGAAGGCCGGAATTGATGAGTAAGGCATTCATCCTCTCCTTTAGTGTTCGGTTCTTGCGTTCAGCCACACTGTTTGATTGAGGTGAGTAAGGAGCCGTCGTTTGATGAACTATACCCGATTGGGTACAAAATTCTTCAAAAGGCGCTACATATTCTCCCCCTCTATCGCTATAGATTGTTTTAATCCGTCCGCTTAGTTGGTTCTCAACTTCAGCTTTGTAACGTTTGAACGCTTCAAAGCTTCATATGTACTTTTTAGTAAGTAAAGGTAACAATACCTTGTGCCATCATCTATGAAAGTCACAAAGTATTGGTTCCCCCCTCTAGTTTGAGCGAACTTCAAATCACATATATCAGTGTGTATGAGTTCTAGAGGAGTGGTTTTCCTTTCGATGGCTAAAGAGACTCTTGAAAAGTTTTGTCTCTACGCACACCTCACACTTATGTTGAGGGAATATGTTGATAGACGGCAATAATTCCAACTTTACCAATTTTTGGATAGATTGATAGTTAACATGTCCTAATCTACGATGCCATAAATTAGATGACTCAATCAAATAAGTAGAAGGCTCAATTTTATTGATAGTGGAAGTAGAAGCCATTATAGATGCAACATTAACTTTAAAGAGGCCTTCACGGACGAAGCCCCTACCTACAAAAGTTCCATTTTTCGTGATTACAAACTTGTTAGCCTCTAACACTAGCCTAAAACCAGCATTGACCAACACAGGTCCAGAAATTAAATTTCTTTGAATTTTCGGGATATGCATCACTTCCTTTAGAGTCAGCTCATTTCCGAACGTCATCTTGAGGACTACCTTTCCTACCCCCAGCACCTCGGAAGAAGAATTGTTGCACATGAACAACTTCTTATCGGTGACTGGTGTATAATTGGAGAAGGCATTTCTATTGGAACAAATGTGACGGGTAGCACCCGTGTCCAACCGCCAATCCACCAGATTCTCAACTAGGTTGGCTTCAAGCACCATCGCTGAGAACTTCTCTATCATATCGTCTACGAGCGTGTCTTCGACGATGTTAGCCTTGGCCTTGCCTTTAGCCTTCTCTCTATTCTCATGTTTGAGCTTGCGGCAGTCCTTGGCCATGTGACCAACTTTACCACAGTGATGACAAGTACCCTTAAACTTTTCAGTTGTTTGGGACTTACCAACCTTCTGGAACTTTCGCTTCTTGCTTGGGCTACCTTTGGCTTCCGCCAGGTTCGCCTTAGCCTCAGCGGGTTGTTTCCCCTATTGCATGGCCTTCTTATTGTCCTCCTGGATCTGGAGTTTGACGATAAATTCGTCTAAGGTCATCTCCTTAGTTTTGAGTTTCAAATAGTTCATAAACTCAGTCCACGAAAGAGGCAGCTTCTCGATCAATGCCTCAACCAAGAGTTGCTCATTGGGCTTCAATCCTTCCAAATCCATGTGATGTAGAATCATTTGAAATTCCTGGACTTGGGATGACACACTTTTGTTGTCCACCATTTGAAATTTCAGGAACTTCTCAATAATTAACTTCTTACTACCCACATCTTGGGTGTTGTATTTCTTTTGTAGTTTGTCCCACAACTGCTTGGCAGTTTCAACGGTACAATATACCGTGTAGAGTAGATCGGACAAACTATTTAGAATATAGTTCCTACACATGAAATCACTATGTTTCCATACTTCGCGAACCATCCTCATGTCGTCAACGACATGGTTATCTTGGTCCGCTCCCGCCAAATCATTTGGAGGGTTCACGTCTTTCCCAACTAGTGGAGTGTCTTCGGTTAGGAAACGTGACATTCCCATTACCGTCAGGAAAAACATCATCTTTTGTTGCCATCGCTTAAAGTGAGCACCCATGAATTTTTCAGGACGCTCGTGGTGAAAACCAGCGGGTGTAGGGGCAGTGACGCCCCGTTGAGCATTTGCAAAGGCGTTGGGAACACCTCTAATAGGAGCATAGGCGTTTTGGATGCCTTGGGAAGTAGCATTGGCACTATAAGTGCCCGGAGCCGCAGTGAAGGAATTGGTTTTGCCAAAGCCAGCAGTTTGGAAAGCATTTGGAATGCCTGGATTAGTTGGAGTGTAGGCAACGTCATCGTCTTGAGTGGTGGAAGTGAAGGCATTAGTATTGCCTTGAGCAGTGACGTTGTAGCGTTGATTGATCTTCAGCAAACATGTTGTTGTTGAAAGCAGCAGATATTATCTTAAGCTTGTGGGTTGAAATGTGTAAATCAAGGAAATGGAAAATGTAACAACAACAACAACAATAGAGAATCTGGAAATGAACAAAGTAAATTGTCTTGCTGAGTCGATTGAATGAACAATCTATCCTTAAGATAATATTGTCCCGTATATCCTTTCAATAGTGTAATGACAATTTATCTCCCAAGATAAAACATCAATCAAACAAATTAGCAAAGGGAACTCAAGTGTTCGCTTAGGAAGAAAGATCTTTGAGTGTTTTGTGATTGCAAGAAAGGAAGACAATTTCAGAGAATTGTTAAGTGTGTAGTGTTTTTTGCGTTATGCCAAACACATCAATTTATAGGAAGATGATTATGTCTTCTCAATTAACCAAATGAATGGCCATCAATGTCAAGTAATGACCATTGATATTGAGGTTAATTCAGCCTAGTAATGGCTGAAATCAATAGCCAAGTAATGGAGATTAAATGCTACAAAGTCAGCCCAAGAATCAGTTTTAATTCGCCTCCAACGGACTGAAAAAGCGATCGAGCGTCACGGCCGCCGGGAGGCGTCGCGGCTGCGTGTCGATAACTCACTGGAACTAAAACGTCAATTAGAGTCGCGACCCTTCGGGAAGGCACCGCGGTGCTTCAATTCCAGTGAGCTACTGTATGTGCACGTGTGTGAAAACCATGTTTCCGACGTGCGGGGCCCCAAATGTTCGAGTCATAATTAATAGAATTAATTTTATTTCACGTTTAGTAAATTTCCAACACAAAATACATAAATTGCACCTTGAACTATACTTAAAATGTCAAGTTCACACTCGAATTAATCCGGCGATCTATTAACCCCTACACATTTACAAAGTGAATTTATTTACCCCTCGTAACTAATGTGGCCAAAAATATAAAAATAATTTTAATAAAGTGCGTTTTGTTGAAAAATATTTATCTTTTCCTTTTTTTTTTTGGCAAACACACATATTTTGAGATCTCCCCTACCCCCACTCACCCCCAACCCCCCGCACCTCCACCCGTTCTTCTTCATCTTCACAGAGAACAGCAACAATGCCACCATCGTCAAACCAAAAGCCAACAAACTTATCAACAGATCCGTACTTGGGTCCGTGCGAGCTGTGCTATCGCACAAGACCCGAAAAATGAAAAAATTTAGGAGCTTTTTTTTTTATTAAATTGTATTAGCCATAATTTATTGTAAAGGCTCATAATTCGCAGTTTTTAGCCCAATCAAAGTAGGGGTTGATTAATTTAAAGTTGTATTGGATTGTTAATTACAATTTAAAATAATTTCTAATTATTGAAATCATATATTTACTTATATTAAGGATTCATTTTACGAATTAGAATAGACCTTCAAAATGTTTGAGACGACCCTGCTCATCAGAGATCATATTTTCTTTATTCTGACTAGAAAGAGTATATAATTTGAACGTAAATTTCGGATATTTGCGATGAGAGAGTGAAAATTTTACTGGTGGGTCTATGAGTTTTCAGTGAAGAGTAAAATTTTATTGTTGGATTAAGACGAAGTTGTTACTTACATTCATGGTTAAAGGTGTATATCTATTTGTGTATTGTAATGGCAGCAGACGATGAGTTTTTAGATCTACGATGTGGCGCTGACATATCGATGAGGTGAAGGCGAGTGTAACACGTCTCTCGGCTCTCACGGTATGAGTGATTATATATATCTTAGGGCGATATAAGTTCCAATTTTTTAATTGTCTTCTATTGAAAGTTTCTAAATGCATTTAAGAAGTGTTGTTATCGGATATCAATTCACATAGATGATATCAACTAGTTGAGTATAAATTTTAATCTAGTTAGTATGTTGCTTTTCTAAAAGTTTTAATATTATCATAGATTTATATGCAAGTAAAAATATAGAGAATTTTTATTAATATTATTATTATTATGATCCCTAACTAAACGGTTGATTTTTAAATTGATCTGCTATAATTGTTATTTAATCTAGTGTCTTTAGGATAACTTAAAGATTAATCTATTTGAACTAATAATTTTTTTAACCTGGCATACCATGTAAAAATATCTATTAGTTCTCACATAATTAATAGAATGATCAAACTCATCGGCGGCCTCTTGTGCTAGTTAATTTTTTTCACTTAGACAGCTCAATTAAATATTGTTCCACTTAAACACTTATGGTAGATTTTGACTGTGTCATATAGACACGTTTTGGTGACTTAGACAACTTATGTGATTTTCACATAAAAAAGACGTGTAAAAAGCTCAATAAATAAAAAAATTATTTAATTCTTCTTCCTTCTTTTTCTCTCTATCATTACCAAGATATTGCAACCAATGTTTTTACTCGAAAAAGTAAAAAATTACGCTTTATTCAACGTTATTCTCTTGCTCTGTCTCATTAAAAAGAAAATAAATTAAAAGAACTCACCGAAAATAGAAACATCAAGATCCGAGTTTCAAATATTTTTCTGACGAAACTCCATTATTCCGGCAAGACAATTAGAAGCACTTCTTCGTCATCAGTCCAACTCGGAGGGAGTAGATCTTCAATTTAGTTTATTACTTTTTTAAAGACCAACAACAACTTATATATTCTCTTGATGGAAGTTAACAATACTAATAATCTTGTCCAAGAAATGCAGATAATATCCCAACTAACCATTGAAGAAAAACAAAACTCCGAATAAACTTTCAATTGTAATGAGGGTCGAAGTAGACCATAACTGGTGTTCATCCTTGTCGCTCAATTAGGCCATGTTGAGGATCTGGATATTCATTAGTATACAATCTATATTCATTAGTATACAGTTTTTTACTTAGTAGTGCTTGTGGTTGTTTCTGTAATGCATGAGTGGTTAGTGGTTATTTCTGTAGTAGTGGTTATTTCTGTAAGGATAGTTTTATTATAAATAGTTGCAATGTTTAGTTAGGGACTTAAGAGAATTATTATATGAACATTACAAAAGCTCGTTTCAGAGCCCCAAAAATATCTCGACGTCTTCCTCGTCTCTCTTTCACATCCTCTGTTTTCTTTCCTATTTGAAATCGATCCAAACTTTAACTGGCCAATTTACAGAAAATCTCCATCGTTAATTACCCATTCAAGCCAATTTGTTCTCCATCTCCTTCCTTCAATAATTCTTCAGAAGGAAAGGAGGGATGGTGGTTGGGTGGGTAGGGTTAAGTGAATAAGTCTTCTTTGAAGTATTATTTTTTTCTCAAAATTTATTTTTTATATTATTATTTGATCAAACGTTACGTGTTCTAGTTTAATTTGTCATTTTGCCTTGTTATCGTCGAGTGTGTTATACATATTTTATATATTTGACTGATCGTGCAAAAAGTATTTAAATGACACAGTGAAAGCCCACTTGAGGTGTCTATATGAAACAAAAAATACTTGAGTTGTTCAAATGAAAAATCTGGACCAATATTTATGTGACTAACAATTTTGCCTTACTTCACGGACTGAAGGAAATCACGTGAAAATTTTACCATGATGAAAAAGTGACTTGGCAAGGTGATTAGGAGATGATGAAAAACGTGATAAGAACAAGTTAAAGTTGTTGCTAAGCTTGGGAAACAAGTCCAAGAAGTTAGAGGATTTTGCTCCATGATCTTCTCCAACAATCCTTATCGACTGCCCACCTTTCCCTCAATCTCTACAACAAGTCGGTGAGCTTTTCAAGTAATACTCTCTACTATAAATAGAGAGGGAAGAATAGTGAATCGATATCCAGAAATAAAATGTAAAAATACCAAGAGAGCTCTCGGAATTTCATTTCAGAAATCTGAATCACAAATGTTGCTTGAGCGTGTCGACAACATTTTGTCCAACATTATAATTGCTGCTTAGATTCTAGCTTTTGTTCTTCATTGAAGCAATTGTAATGAGATGTTGTCTATGTCTATTTAGATAGATTTTTCAGGCAGAAGTCATATGCGACTTCAACTTTTTAATTGCTTTTGTTTTATTTTATAAAATTGTACAAGAAGGAATTTATACAATTGTATATAAATATATACAATACTTTCGGTCACTAACCGTGAATATATAACATATGTAAATATTAAACATTTGTGTTCTTCATTATTTTCGCTGCATTTTACTCTTCAAAGTTTTTTCTGTTTTATCGAAGTGTCGTCAGTTGTGACGGATGACATTATCGCTGACATTTGAAAACTGTACTGGAATTCGATTTATTTTTACTTTCAGTTTGTTTTTATTTTCATAGCATACTCCGGGACCTAACAAGTGGTATCAGAGTCAACACTTAACACAATAAGTGCTTGGTCATATTATTCAAAGCTATGGATCCGACTAATCCAAATATTGGTAGACTTCCAATTTTAGATGGTACAAACTATGCATATTGGAAGATTTGCCTACGTTCTCACATCAAATCAATTGATGTTAGGGTATGGAGAACTATAACCGATGAGTATGTTGTTTAAATGTTGCCGCCGAATGAGGAATGTGACATTCTTATTAAACCTGAATTTGAATGGAAGACGGAAGAAACCAATAATGCTAGCTTTAACGAAAAGGCCTTAAAAATATTTTTTGGATGAGTTGATCTTTACATGTTCAAACTCATTCAAAATTGCCCAACGGCTAAGGATGTATATGATACTTTATAAATTCACTATGAAGGTAGCTCAAGTGTTCGTCGAACTAAGCTACGAATGCTTGATGCGCGATTTATGCACACACTAACGCAAGTGCACATGTCGTGACAAGTAATATAGTCTAGAAGACCGAGTTATCGTCCTCAGAGATTAATGTTCAATTCTCAAACTCTATTCTATGGTATCTATTTGGTAACTGATGATTGATAAATTGTGTATAACTATAATTAAGAATGCTAACTAAAATACTTTGTTTTACTTCAGATATGGTGGAAATAGGGCTTCCAAATCTCCTCAATTATCCGCTCATCTTACTTGTTAATGCAAATTAATTATGGTTCTTCTTCTATTTTGAGATAGCAGGTTAACTAAGCCGTTTTATACTCCTGTTAAGGTAATATAAACACTCAACTCCAATATAGAACCCTTCTACCTTTCGGTGATAAGATTGACTATAAAGGAGGATTAAGAGCAATAACCTATTAAACTACACAAGTATCGGGGTACTTTCGTCCACGATTTAACCTATGTTTATTCAACTATAGCATATTCACAATCTCCCCTTTCGACTTTCGATTAGAAATCATATAGATTATGATAATTAGTGATCAATTAATTACCAAACATTCAAGACAACTATTGAATAAATCTCAACAATGATAAGAAGAAACCAAAACATGCATTAATTCATAAGAATAAGTTTCAAGTGATTTGACATGGAAAGCCCTAGATTAAGTAAGTTCCTAGCCATAGACATGAACATAAACTATAAAGAAATAAAACAAAGAAATAAAGAAATTACACAAAAAGTGGTCTCCAATCTTGATCTTCAAGGTTGTGATGAATTGCCAAGGTTTTGGAACCCTTAATTCTGACCTAAAGGCTGCTTTTTATAGCCTTCAATTCGTTTTCCAGGTTTTCCTTCAGGCCTTGGCCCATTCCCATTCGAATTTGACAGTTTTTCCGCCTTGGCGCCGCGGCCCTGCAACTGGCGCCGCGTTCGCCAACTTTCTCGCTTTTTGAGCTCTGGAACCTCTGTTTCTGCCCTCTTTTTGCTCCTTTTCGTCAATGAGCCACTTTAAACCATTATGACTCAAAAGAAAGAAAATATATTCTAAGACGACACGTATTTGTACAAAAATGGACAAAAGACTAACTAAAAATGACTCAAAAGGTGTATATAAAATACACCGATCAAACACCCCCAATCTTAACCTTTGCTCACCCTCGAGAAAAGATCAAAAGAAAGAATTAAAGACAAGAGGAAAAAGGAAATAGACTGACTCAAAGACACTGATCACTTTGCTGCATCATTGTTACTTAGAGAAGCATGAAGGTTAGCAGAATAATATGCAGGAACATATAGCATGGATTTTTAGCATTCTAAAAACATTAAGTTAGATATTTCGCAAATTCAATTTAATCATGCTCAATGGAAGTAAGAATACCTAACTATGCATGTCAATTTCAAAATCATATGGCATGTTTACTTGCTATTCTCCACTAATCATAGATACACATGTAAGAGATCTTCAGGGCTTTTCAGGGTTGTAATGTAGGCTTAGGCATGTGTAGGTAAAAAATAGGCATTTAGGCTCATTTTATGTACCATAAGCTCTTTTGCTTTTCAATTCTCCTCTTTTCTTTTGATTTTCTTTCTTCACTTCATACCTATCTTTCCCCTCTTTTGTTTTGAGAGAGTGAAGTGTATTATGAATAACAGGCACCCCCAAACTTAGGCTTTTGCCTATTTATTATTACTTTTTCATTGGGGTGCATCAAAATTGTTTACTCTTTTTGTCTCTTTTTTAACACTTTCTATTCCAATCATCTCAAATTTTCACTTATGGCACAAGTGTGAAATTATAGGGTGTCAAAGAAAAAGTCTAATTTTTAGGCTCAAAGGGGCTGACTAGGGATATTTTGAATGTCTGGGATAGGCAAAAGTGGTAAGAATGGGCTTAACAAAGAAATGCCTGAGTATTTTCCCTAACATGCATATCCTAACTATTTCGCCTCAAATAGCAAGCAAGCATACACATAGGTTTAATCATAAACAATGCACAAGTCAAGCAAGATACCTCAAATAATCTGATTTCATGAATTTTTGGCATATCTAACCTATGTGTTTAGATGGTTGCTTCTAATTCTATTACATTATTCAACATTACTTCACTAGGCGATTCCAGTAACTACAACATGCATGATCTTAAAAAAAAATTATGACTCAAAAATACTTAAAACAAATTAAAAAGACTCGAAAACACTAAGACAAATAAGACACCCCCCAAACTTAAATCACACATTGTCCCCAATGTGTGCAAGACTAAAAAAATAAAATAAAAGAAAACATGACAACTTACAAACTTGGTTTAAAGTGGTGGCGGTGACTAATGCATGACAGATAATGTCAGGAATCCCGTGAGAGTGGAAGGGCTTTGGATTTTTGATTTGGAGAAAGGAAAATCGGATTAGGGCTTCTTCAAAATTCAGATTTTCCGTCGTGGCGTCGCGGCCCTGCAACTGGCGCTGCGACGCTGGGTCGATTTTCTTTTGATTTCTTTTCAGTTTTCGTCAAATTTTTGGTCCTGCACCTGTCATCATAACATATAAACAATACCCTCCGTGAGACTGTTCTAAGTAAAAACTAAATTGCATTAAATTGAATAAAATAACATTGGGTTGCCTCCCAAGTAGCGTTGTCTTTAAAGTCTTTTAGCCGGACTCAAGTTCCTTATCATGTTAGAGTGAGATGGGTTACTAGGCTCATATATTCCGTTTCATTGATCAAATAGGGTTTTAACCTCTGTCCGTTTACCTTGAAGGGGGCTCCCTCTCTCCATTTTACTTCAACTGCACCATATGGGAATGCTCTTACCACAGTGTATGGTCCTGACCAACGCGATTTGAGCTTGCCTGAAAACAGCCTTAACTTTGAGTTGAATAAAAGCACTTGTTGTCCTGCTTAGAAGTCTTTCGGGATCAACATCTTATCATGCCATACTTTAGTTCGTTCCTTGTAGATCTTTGCATTCTCATATGCATTGTGTCTGAATTCATCCAACTCGCTCAGTTGTAGCAGCCTCTTCTGCCCTGCTGCCTTGGCATCCATGTTCAGCTTCTTCATTGCCCAATAGGCTCTGTGTTTCAACTCTACTGACAAATGACATGCTTTACCAAAAACTAACTTATATGGTGACATTCCAATTGGGGTTTTGAATCTCGCTCAGATGCCCACAAGGTCGTCATCGGTTTGATAGACCAATCTTTCCTTGAGCCATCCACCGTCTTTTCCAATATGCTCTTCACTACCCTGTTTGACACCTCTGCTTGCCCATTCACTTGGGGGTGATAGAGAAGTGTGGTGCGGTGGTAGACTCCATATCGGGAAAGCAATATATTAAGCTGCCTGTTGCAAAATTGACTTCCTTCATCACTGATGATGGCCCTAGGAGTGTCAAACCTTGTGAATATATTCTTTTGGAGGAATCTTTGAACAGTCTTACTGTCATTTTCTTTAGTGGCTACCGCTTCTACCCATTTGGACACATAATCCACTGCCAGAATAATGTAATGATTTCCAAAGGACGACGGGAATGGACCCATGAAGTCGATCCCCCACACATCAAATAGTTCCACCTCCAAGATCCCATGCGAAGGCATTTTATTTCGTCTTGATATGTTCTCTGTTCTTTGACAATGATCACACTTCTTCACAAAGGCGTGGGCATCTTTAAAAAGGGTTGGTCAATAGAACCCGCTTTGCAGTACCTTTGCCGATGTTCTTGATGCCCCAAAGTGTCCACCACATTGTAGGGTGTGGCAATGAGTGAGAATCTGGTGCATCTCCTCCTCTGGTATACATCGCCTGATGACTTGATCGGCGCAGTGTTTGTATAACATCGGCTCCTCCCAATAGTAGTGTTTTACTTCGGAGTAAAACCTCTTCACTTGCTGTCTTGTCAATCCTGGGGGTATTACCTTAGCTGCGGGAAAATTAACAAAATCAGCGTACCAAGGTAACTTAAAAACCGCACTTACTTGAAACAATTGCTCATCTGCGAAGTGATCATTTATCTGCACATCCTTGGTGTTCTGGCTCTCTGTGTTCTCAAGTCTTGACAAGTGGTCTGCAACTGAGTTCTCTGTCCCCTTCTTGTCACGAATCTCCACGTCGAATTCTTGTAATAGCAGGACCCATCGGATGAGGCGAGGTTTTGCATCCTTCTTTATCATCAAATACTTTATGTCAGAGTGGTCAGTGTATACTATCACCTTATTCCCAATCAAGTATGACCTGAATTTCTCGAATGCATACACTATTGCTAGCAATTCTTTTTCTGTAATCGCGTAATTTAACTGCGCGTCATTCAGCGTTTTACTAGAATAGTAAATGGATCTAAATACCTTATCGACTCTCTGCCCAAGCACTGCCCCCACTGCATAATCACTTGCATCACACATTAGTTCAAATGGGAGCTCCCAGTTTGGTGCAATGACTATGAGTGTTGAGATAAGCTTCTCCTTGAGTGTCTGAAAGGCGGTCATGCATTCCTTATTGAATTCAAAAGCAACCCCCGTCATTAGCAAGATGGAAAGAGGCTTTGAGACTTTTGAGAAATCCTTGATGAATCTTCTATAAAAACCGGCATGCCCAAGGAAACTTCTGATCCCTTTTGTTGATACTGGAGGTGGTAGATTTTCGATTACTGAGATATTTGCTTTGTCCACCTCAATACCTTGGTTGGATATTTTGTGTCCCAGGACAATCCCCTCTTTTACCATGAAGTGACACTTCTCCCAGTTCAGCACAAGGTTGGACTCTTCACATCATTTTAACACTGCTTCCAAGTGCCTCAAACACTCGTCGAATGAGGCCCCAAAGACCGAGAAATCATCTATGAAAATCTCTATAGTCCTTTCCACCATGTCCGAGAAAATTGCCATCATACACCTCTGAAAGGTCGCATGTGCATTGCAAAGCCCAAATGACATCCTTCTGAATGCAAATGTACCAAAAGGGCAGGTGAATGTTGTCTTTTCCTGATCTTCTGATGCTATCGCAATCTGATGATACCCTGAGTAACCATCCAAAAAGCAGTAGTAGTTGTGCCCCGCAAGTCTATCCAACATCTGATCTAGAAATGGCAACGGGAAGTGGTCTTTTCTGGTCGCCTTGTTCAACTTGCGATAGTCAATGCAGATTCTCCACCCAGTAACTGTTCTAGATGGGATGAGCTCGTTCCTTTCATTGGTCACTACTGTCATACCACCCTTTTTGGGCACCACTTGTACTGGACTCACTCATGCACTGTCAGATATAGGATAAATTACTCCAGCATCGAGCCATTTCATGATTTCTTTTCTGACTACCTCTTTCATGTTTGGGTTTAGTCTCATCTGTGCCTCAATGGAGGGTCTTCTCTCCTCATTCAAAGGGATCTTGTGTATTACTGTTGACGGACTTATCCCCTTTATGTCTGCTAATGTCCACCCAATGGAACGCTTGTGAGCCCTCAGTACTCTTAGCATCTTCTCAATCTCTACTGTGGATAGATGACATGAGATGATCACTGGTAAGGATTGATCTTCACCTAGATATTGGTACTGTAAATGATCGGGTAGAATTTTTAACTCTAACTCTGGAGCCTTTTCTGTGGATGGTACTGATCTCTCTGACATCTGCCCAAGCTCTTCATATCTCTTCTTATCACATTTCTCATAAGAATTCATCCAATTTGCATACTCCATCAGCCTTGGGTCGTTTCCACTACTATCATCCCACCTGGTTAGTACTTCTTCAAGTGTATCAGCATTTCTGAACCCTTTTTCTGACACTGCATCTTCGATTATGTCAATGGCGAAGCAGTTGTCACTTGCATCTGGGAAGGTTGCTGCCCGAAAAACATTGAAAATCACCTCTTCTTCTTCCACCCGAAGTTTCAGCTCCCCTTTGTGAACATCGATGAGAGCCTGTCCTGTGGCTAGGAAGGGTCTGCCAAGTATGATAGGGATTATGTCGTTATCTCTTATGTCTAAGATGATGAAATCAGCGGGAAAGATGAACTTGTCCACCTTTACCAACACATCCTCGATGACTCTTCTAGGATGGACTATGGAGCGGTCAGCCAACTGCAAAGTGATGTTTGTAGGTTTGACTTCTCCCATTCCAAGTTTGCAAAACACTAGGTAGGGCATCAAATTTATGCCTGCCCCCAGATCACACAACGCCTTCTGACACTCAAACTTTCCAATAGTGCATGGGATGGTGAAGCTCCCCGGATCTTTCAATTTCTGAGGTAGCTTTCTCTGTATGATGGCACTACATTCTTCAGTCAACACCACTGTTTCGTAGTCCTCTATCCTCATCTTTTGGCTAAGAATATCCTTCATGAACTTTACATAACATGGCATCTGCTCTAGTGCCTCAGCAAACGGGATATTGAGTTGCAATTGTTTGAGAATTTCCAAAAATTTAGAGAACTGTTTGTCAAGAGCACTTGTTTTTAGCCTCTGGGGGTATGGTATCTTCACCTGGGGTGCGTGTCACAACAGCTTCCAGCCTCATTTCGCCTTCTGGGCTCAGGGCGCCGCGGCACTGAGATTCGGCGCCGTGGCGCCTAAAGCTCTACACTGTCCCAGAATCTTCGGCGCCAGTGCTTTCGATGTGGCCATGGCCACAATTCTGGAATTTTCTGCTTCAACCGATTCGACATTTTTCAGGTCAATCGCCTGACATTGCTCTTTTATATTTCCTCCAATCTGTGCAGAGTGCTTCCCTTGCATTCTGCTGCTCAGCATGCCCGCGAGTTGTCCTATTTGTTTTTCCAAATTCTTCAAGGACACTCTCGTTTCGTCCGTGAACAGAGTTTGGTGCCTAGTTAACCTGAGTATGGCTGCTCGTAACCTATCTTGCTCTTCCTGTGGGTCCGGGGGATTACCTTGTTGATAGTAGTAATCTATGTTTTCAGGATCCCTGAGATGAATCAAAACCAACAAACGAATCACGGCGCACTGGTTTCACGAATAAAAGAGAAACATATAGTAAGAAAAAAAAACCAAATTAGAAATTAAGAACAGATAAAATGATATTGAACTACGCCAATCCACGGCAACGGCGCCAAAAACTTGATGCGCGATTTATGCACACACTAACGCAAGTGCACGTGTCGTGACAAGTAATATAGTCTAGAAGACCGAGTTATCGTCCTCATAGATTAGTGTTCAATTCTCAAACTCTATTCTATGGTATCTATTTGGCAACCGATGATTGATAAATTGTTCATAACTATAATTAAGAATGCTAACTAAAATACTTTGTTTTACTTCAGATATGGTGGAAACAGGGCTTCCAAATCTCCTCAACTATCCGCTCATCTTACTTGTTAATGCAAATTAATTATGGTTCTTCTTCTATTTTGAGATAGCGGGTTAACTAAGCCGTTTTCTACTCCTGTTAAGGTAATATAAACACTCAACCCCAATATAGAACCCTTCTACCTTTCGGTGATAAGATTGACTATAAAGGAGGATTAAGAGCAATAACCTATTAAACTACACAAGTATCGGGGTACTTTCGTCCACAATTTAACCTATGTTTATTCAACTATAACATATTCACAATCTCCCCTTTCGGCTTTCGATTAGAAATCATATAGATTATGATAATTAGTGATCAATTAATTACCAAACATTCAAGACAATTATTGAATAAATCTCAACAATGATAAGAAGAAACCAAAACATGCATTAATTCATAAGAATAAGTTTCAAGTGATTTGACATGAAAAGCCCTAGATTAAGTAAGTTCCTAGCCATAGACATGACAAGAACTAAACTAATATCCAACATAAACTATAAAGAAATAAAACAAAGAAATAAAGAAATTACACAAAAAGTGGTCTCCAATCTTGATCTTCAAGGTTGTGATGAATTGCCAAGGTTTTGAAACCCTTAATTCTGACCTAAAGGCTGCTTTTTATAGCCTTCAATTCGTTTTCCAGGTTTTCCTTCAGGCCTTGGCCCATTCCCATTCGAATTTGACAGTTTTCCCGCCTTGGCGCGCGCCATGCTGGCGCGCGTTACAACTTTCTCGCTTTTTGAGCTCTGGAACCTCTGTTTCTGCCCTCTTTTTGCTCCTTTTCGCCAATGAGCCACTTTAAACCATTATGACTCAAAAGAAAGAAAATATATCTTAAGACGACACGTATTTGTACAAAAATGGACAAAAGACTAACTAAAAATGACTCAAAAGGTGTATATAAAATACACCGATCAATGCTCATGAACAAATATGAACATTTAAGGATGAAAGAAGCGGATGATATTAAATCTTATTTTGAAAAGTTAATAGGCATCTCTAATGAATGTCAAGTGCTTTGTGAACCATTAACCAACACTCAACTTGTTGAAAAGGCTCTCCGTTCTCTTCTTGAAAAGTTCAATTTAAAGATTTGTGTCATTGAAGAAACTCACAATTTTGTTACTATGGACCTTCATACCTTGATGAGTATTATCAAAACCTATGAGATGAATATTGAAAATCAATGGAAACTATATAAGAGCAAGAATGTGGTACTTCAAGTTCAATCCCCGAAGAATCTAATCAATGAAGAGGATGAGAATCTTGAAGAACTTGGTGAAGGTGCTAATGTTGTCTTACTCACTCGGAAATACAATTCGATGGTGAGGAAGTTCAATAATGAGAGAAATCAATATAAATTCAAACAGCATCAAAACCAAGGCTTCAATCAAAATCCCACCAAGTTCCTTTCAAGTACTCAAAAAGGAAGTCCACTAAGAAGAACCAATTCAGATCGTACCAAATTTGATCCCAAACAACTAGAGTTTGTGCAATGTCATGCATGCTCAGGTTGGGGTCATTATTCTAATGAATGTAAAACACTCTTAGGAAACTTTTGTACGAATCGGTGGGTCTCGCTTAATGATGATAAAGGAGAAGAGGAAGGAGATCAAGAAGTCGAATCACAAGCAATGCTGACCACTGTTTACGAACAGTCTTTGTCAGAAAATGAAGATGTCGTCTGTAATGTCGCCTCAGATGTCACGACATTTCAAGCAACACCTGCAACAACATCTGCATTCCCAACAACATCTGTAAGGTATGGATTCTTTAACTATCCTGATGTTAATTGCTTTAGTGGTTTTTTCCTAGTAGTGGGGCTGATGTATAGATCAAGTTGAATGCAACGATGACATTATTAATGAATTACAAAGCATTTGTAAAGCCTTAATCATAGAATCCAAGCAACTTGACACAAAAGTAAAATCTTTAACTCGTGAGAATGTAGATCTAAAAGGCACAATAACCCGACTAGAGGTTGCACTTACCAAAATAAATAATGAATTTGATAAGATTCGTTAAAAATTAGATTTAGCCGAAACAACCTTCTCTAAGATCAACTCAGTGACTTCTAAATTGAATGAAATGCTCAGCTTTAGTAAACCTTCACATGCATGTATTGAGTACGAAAACTGTGTTAAAAATATATGCTCTAGTTTATTTGACAAAAATGAGAAAATATGCTTTATAAAAGAAAGATGAATAAATAATATGTTCTCATATATGTCAAAGAATATGAAATTTCTGTGCCCTCACTGTAACTCTATTGGACACTTAAAACCATACTGTTTCAAACTTCAAGATTCTGTGAGCAAAATATTACTTAAAAGGCTGTCCAACATTTCAGACAACATTCGAAGCAACATTCCTGAGTCGAAAGGTAAAAAATATTTTAAAAGAGTTTGGTTTCCAAAATGGATATAACTTGTAATATTGCGATAACTGCTTTAAGAACTAACATTGTCGGTTCTTGGTACATTGATAGTGGATGCTCTCATCACATGACAGGTACAAAGGAGTTTCTAAAGATCTATAAGTCATTCAATGGAGGTAATATTGTCACGACCCGAACCCCAGGCCCACGACTGGTGCCCTACCTGGGCACCCCCTCTTATACCCTCACATCCCATAAAAGACATAGGCCAAATAATAAATGAAAAAATGTATATGTAGCAACAAGGCAAGCCGATGAGACTGCCGCTATTATAAAGGGAAATAACCCGACAATACAGTAGTACAAATGGCCAACAATATATACAACTCTCGCAAGTCCAGCCCACATATGAATACAGACTTCTAAGAGTTTGGACAATAAACTATGACGGGACAGAGCCCCTCCATGCCCGTGAATGTACATAATCCTACAATAATAGGGATCCGTACCAAAAAGACAAGCCTCTGAAATAATGGAGCTTCCTCAAAAACTGAGTAGAGATCCTAAGAGCGAGAATCAACAAACTGTGTACCTACACCTGCGGCATGAAACGCAGCCTCCCGAGGAAAGGGGGTCAGTACGAAAGATGTACCAAGTATGTGAAACAATAAGTATTGTAAATGAGATCATAACAGTCCAAAAGATAACATGAGCCAAGTATGATAATCAAACTACCAGTACAACTGTGCCTTATGAAAAATGAGAGTAATGAGAGTCAATTGTACCTTTTAGAATATGCCTTTTAAAAGTGAGATCAACCGTATCATTTCCAAGTTTTGAAATCATTACCATTTCAAAATATGAAATCAACCGTACCCCTTTCAAATATGAAATCATTACCATTTCAAAATATGAAAGTCATGTCAAAATCAGGGACACCTGCCCTCAGAGTCATTATGCAATCCTACTTATGGGACTATTTCACCCGCATGAGACTCGAACCCGCATGGATCTTGTAGACCCGCAATGGATATTTGTACCCGATACCCGCATCACGGAGAGCTAGTCCATGGAATAATATCCTGGGAATTGAACTCGCACGAGTCCTTCAAACTCGCAATGAGTGTGTACCAACTCACGTCATGAGAGCTAATTCATGAAATATATACATAATGTTATCGGCCCCCTAGTGAGGGACGCGGTGTTATGGAAATATAACACTTGCACAAATGGCTATATGAGCAAACACATACAAGTTAAAATAATCTTTGACTCTCATTAGAACAAATAGAATGAACTCCTGTTTTAGAGAAACCCATAGCATTACCATGTCATGTAATATTAGGGACTTGAACCCAATAGCACCATGTACGTACACCGTACATCCTTGTTATAAAAAGAATCATATCATGTAATATTAGGGACACCTGCCCTCAGAATCATTATGCAGATCCTATTCATGAGACTATTTCACCCGCATGGGTCTTGTGGATTTTCATCTTCACATTTTTCCAATTTTTTTTCATATCCGAAAATGTAAATATATTTTCCTTCCAACCTTCACATCTTATTTCCTTACTTACGTTCTCACTTATATGCCCTGGAACTACGGGGTTGATCGGTGTATTTTATATACACCTTTTGAGTCATTTTTAGTGAGTCTTTTGCCCATTTTTGTACAAATATGTGTCGTGTTAAGATAGATTTTCTTTCTTTTGAGTCACAATGATTTAAAGTGGCACATTGGCAAGAAGGAGTGAAAAGAGGGCAGAAACAGAGGTTCCAGAGCTCAAAAAGCTGAAAATTTGGCAAATCGGGCGAGAAACAGGGCGGCGGCGCGGCGCCGATTGCAGGGCCGCGGCGCCAAGGCGGGAAAATTGCCAAATCCGAATTGGAATGGACCAAGGCCAAGAAGAAAAAGGTTTGGGACGTTTTTGAGGTTATAAAAAGGACCTTTTAGGTCAGAATTTGAGAGTTTCACACTTGACAATTCATCACAACTTGGAGATCAAGATTGGAGACTTACTTTTGTGTAATTTCTTGTTCTTTATTTTATTTCTTTTTGTGTATGTTGGATATTAGTTTAGTTCTTGGCATGTCTATGGCTAGGAACTAACTTAATTTAGGACTTTCCATGTCGAATCGTTTGAACCTCGTTCTTATGAATTAATGCATGTTTTGGTTTCTTCTTATTATTGTTGATATTTATTCAATAATTGTTTTGATTGCTTGGTAATTAATTGATCACTAATTATCATAACTTATATGATTTCTAATCGAAAGCCGAAAGGGGAGATTGTGAATATGCTATAGTTGAATAAACATAGGTTTAAATCGTGGACGAAAGTACCCCGATACTTGTGTAGCTTAATAGGTTATTGCTCTTAATCCTCATTTGTAGTCAATCTTGTCATCGAAAGATAGAAGGGTTCTACATTGGGGTTGAGTGTTTATATTACCTTAATACGAGTATAAAACAGCTTAGTTAACCTGCTATCTCAAAATAGAAGAAGAACCATAATTATTTGCATTAACGAGTAAAGCGAGCGGATAGTTGAGGAGATTTGGAAGCTCTATTTCCACCATATCTGAAGTAAAGTAAAGTAAATTAGTTAGCATCTATAATCATAGCTATAAACAATTCATCAAATTATCGGTTACCAAATAGATACTACAGAATAGAGGTTGATAATTGAACACTAATCCCTGAGGACGATAACTCGGTCTTCTAGACTATATTACCACTTGCGTTTAGTGTATGCATAAATCGCGCATCAGGGGTATAACATTCTCCCCCCCCCCCCCCTTAGAAACATTCGTCTTCACATTTTCATCAAGGGTGTCAAACTATAAACCTTTCGACATAGTCTCCTTTAATTATACATATCAACCCATACTCAGCAATACAGAGATGCCACACAAGGCCACAATATATCACACATGCATAACACCAATCAATACAGCCAAGCGAAAAATAGAATTACCTGTATAACTATAATTTCCTTCACCTTTATCATCCTTGTAGTAATCCTTCATTCTACTCATTATTAATCAAAAATATTTCTACCTTGATACCCGGTCATAAAGTTCCATTCATACTTATTAACTGCTTTCATATTCTCACAACACTTCTCCGACCATTTTATAGTGTCGTCCTCAATTACCTCCAACACACTATTTTTTTTATCCCAAGGTTATGTAAAATTATAGATGTTGCAAAATGTAGCAGAAGACGATGACCTTACTAGTCCAATATTTATAGCATACCTTAGCTTACTAACTTTGATATATGTAACTCTCAGTCATACGCAGTATCTCCCTTTCATAATCTTCCCTTGTAATCATAATCACATTCATAGGGCCCTGTTGCAGTTCTCTATATTTCTAATCATCAAGTGTCACCGTAAAACATGTAGATTTTCATAACCTACCAAACCTTCTAATAATGTCTTTTGTTTTTCATTTGTATCACTTATACTCATCTCATCATGCGTATCAACTTGGGATACTTCGAAACACTGTGGCCATAGTTGCCACACCAAACGAACCTCATGTATCTTTTTCGGCACATTTCAGCATCCTGGTAAACATTTAGAACCCAATACACTTGCCATATTGTGCATTTAATTGCAAACAAAGGTAACATACCCAATTCATGAAGGCCTAGTGATTTCTTAGATCATATACACCTATGTATTTCCTGTAGACATAGGGCACACCAAGGAATAATCACAACTAATATACTTCACATATACCATGTACTTTTTAACCAAGATCAACCGTAAAATTCTTTTACTCAAGAAGGCCTTGTATCTAAGGTCTCAACGGTTATCTAATATTCTAAAATTCTCAATTATTCCTTGTCACAAGTTTATATTATCTCCCCCCGCATATGAGTAAGATAGCTTCTCAAAATCGCAAAATCATGTTGTCTTAACCATAACAATCTATTTACCCCATACCAATATTATTCGTTCATATCACTTAAGCATACAACGTAGCTTAATCTAACAACAAGGTATGCCATTAAGTCAATTTAATATGATCTCTTAAGAGTTCATCCCCCTCTCAAACAGCCCATCACCTCCTAAATATTCCCAATTAGCACATATAAAATGACTTGGTTTGGATTCACTAAATTGTTTCATACCTTCCAAGCCATTATCAAAGCTTAACCAACTCATGGTAACCCATAATTACTTCAGACAACATACATATGGCCCAAAATAAACACGTTCGTATATATGCACATCATCATTACATCAACTATACAACAAACTTACCAACCTGTATACAAGGTCCATATATTTCCTTTCGGGCCACAGTTGCCTTCTTCGGAGGCATAGCTGCAACACCACAATACGTTCGAGAGGATTATCATAATAACACAGCTCTATTGCACGATCTCAGAGTAAGAAGAATAGAAACTAATCCTAAATGTCCTGTAGCCTCCTGGTTATAGGTGTGGTGCACAACACACTGATAACCAAGACTCTACTGCACACGATCTGTAGACATTCCGAGGACTAACTGCTATGATACCACTCTTGTCATGACCAGAACCCCGGGCCCGCGACTGGTGCCCTACCTGGACACCCCCTCTTATACCCTCACATCCTATACAAGACATAGGCTAAATAATAAATGAAAAACGGTATATGTAGCAACAAGGCAAGTCGATGAGACTGTCGCTATATATAAAGAGAAATAACCCGACAATACAGTAGTACAAATGGCCAACAGTATATACAACTCCCGCAAGTCCAGCCCACATATGAATACAGACCTCTAAGAGTTTGGACAATAAACTATGACGGGACAGGGCCCCGCCATACCCCTGAATGTACATAAGCCTACAATAACAGGGATCCGTACTAAAAATACAAGCCTCCGAAATAATGGAGCTTCCTCAAAAACTGAGTAGAGACCCTAAGAGCGAGGATCAACAAACTGTGTACCTACACCTGCGGCATGAAACGCAGCCCCCGAGGAAAGAGGGTCAGTACGAAAGATGTACCAAGTATGTGAAATAATAAGTACTGTAAATGAGATCATAACAGTCCAAAAGAAAATAGGAGCTGTCGCGCCCTTTTTCGACCGCGACTTTATTCTAGCGAACCCTGCTTAATAAAAAGTTAGACAATAATAAATGAACTAAAATGTTTAAAAGGAATGTTAAAGTGTTAAAAGGTACTAGAAATGCTACAAAATGCTAAGAGGGTTGCTAGGGAGTCGCCACCTAATTATTTTGGGTGAATTAGGACACCTAAATGCCGACTATGTTTAAGTCAACGTTAACTCCATTTAGTGGTCTGCTAAACTTAATGAGATTCTGGGTGAGGGTACTTTATTATCCTAAAGGGAAGGGGTTAGGCACCCTAAAGGATCCGCTAACTTGCGGTTATCCGTTCAAACCTAGGGTTAATTATTGTTGCTAAGAATGCATGTTTTGAAAGTACTTGAGCAAAAGATATTTGTAAGTAAAAGATGTATTTTTGACCAACATGAAATATAAGAAATATTATATAAAGTTAGTTCTAGTTGAAGACATGCATTTATGAAGTAATAAAAAAAACGTACGAAATTTATCTTACAAGGTATAATATAGGGATACTAATGCAAAATCTGCTATGACAAAAATATATGCTTATAGGGTATGACAATGTGTATTATGCGAAGGCTAACGATCTTGCGATTTAAATAAAAATTTTCTATGTGAGTGCTAATAGGAGTTTATAAAAATGATTTTCTCATGTTAGGATTTAGTAACTAATAATGTTTTGACTACCTAAATAATTATGCGAGTGGAGGATTACTAAATAGTTTGATTATAACTTAAGCAAGCTAAAATAATTAACTTAAAGGGGGGAAAGCAAATTTCTAATGTCAAGCTACTTTATAGTCTATTGGTTCAAGGTTTAACTATTATGAATATTCTACTAATCAATGTAGCGTTAGACATATAATTTTCAGCAAATAAATGAATGGGGGCGGGGTAGAAAATAATTAAAAGGACTCGAGGAATGGCGATGTCTTTCGCCTGCGGCTCTTCTCCGGGCAGCGAACTGGGGCAGCATATCAAGTCGTCGGTCCACTCGACGGGTTATTGCGATGCGATTGAAAGGGGTAGAACTTGTTTATTGAGGATACTTCGACGGCGATCGGCGAGAAGAGGTTTAGACTCGATTGTTCTCACCGCTCTCATCGAGCCACGGACGATCAATGACTGCTGCTAGGGGGTGCACATCAATGCCTATCGATTTTGGGTGCTCCCCGATTTCTGAATCTCTGAGTTCGACCCCTCCTCTTTGCATGCCTAATCGTTCTTGTATTTATAGCTAATAGTCTGGGTCTAAGTTCGGTAAGTAATAAAGGCTAATTTGTGCTTGATTCGACGAGATTTCGTATTGATTGGCTAAGATTGTGAAGGATATTTTGTGCGATTTGCGCAGTTATGGTGGCGGTAAGCCATTGCTGGGTAAGGAAGGTAAGTGGCGGATTTTCATAAAATCCGGCGAGAATATCGGATTGGATGAAGGCGGCGATTGAAGGAGTTCTAGGTTTTAGGGTTAGGGGGCTGCTGGTCTGCGGGAGACGAAGTGAAGAAAGGCGAAGTGGTTGTGCGAAAAGGAAACAAATGCGCTGGTTATTATCGTTGTGGGCCGCTGGTAAGTGGGCTGGGGCGGTTTATTGGGCAGGTTTTAATTAGTCTTAGGAGTTAATTAATTAGGTATTTATTTGGGTAGAGTTTTAAGGGTATTAGTTTTAATTAGGTATTTAATTTTAGGTATTAGTTTTAGGAGTTAATTAATTAGTTTTAGGCTTTTAATTAGTTTTAGGCTTTTAATTAGTTAATTAGTGGTAAAAATTAATTGATTAAATTATTTAGGTGCTTCATTAATCTATGTTTGAGATAAAAATAAAGACGGACGCGCTACTTAATTAATGCTTAATACTTTAGAATGCGGCGCTATTATTTAAAATCTTATTATTGTGCATTATTGCGAAGTTAAAATAAGTTATGAAATTGTTTTGCGTATTAATAAATGCGACTATGCTACTTGACACGACGTCATTGCTAAATTATTTATTTTATGTATTTATTAATAATTATTATTTATGAACTATGACATGGCCTAAAATTAGTAAATGCGGGCGCGAGGTTCTAAGTGTTTAATACTCTACGTAAAATGCGGTGTTATTATTAAATTGCTTATTTATGCCTGTATTAATGTATTATTGTTGTATTTTATTATTATAAAATTGTTTTTTAAAATTAGTGTAATTTTATAGTTAATGACCGACGGTCAAAATTGGGTGTCAACAGTTGTCCCTCTTTGTATGGAGATGATGGAAGAATCTTCGGACAAAGACGTTGACTCATAGCCAATTTTGTCTCGACCCTCGGAATTAGAAATGTTGAGCAATTAGGCAAGGCTGACGCGGACTCAAAAATTGTCTCAGTGTCGAGTTATGACGACACTGGGCTATGGTGCAAAAAGTAAAGAAATAAAATAACTGGCTTGAACCTGGGGTGTACCGCTATGGCTTATGGTACTGGGTTTTATGGTGATGTGGAACGAGTGGACCGACGCTTGAGGCCGCTTCTGCCATTCATTGGGAAGGTTGGCCCCGCAACAAATTGCCCCGGTTCGCTGTAAGAGAAAATCCACGTTATGCTCCATCTTGTGCAGTTCCTGTAGATTGAAGCTAAGATAGAAGCATTAGTGCATAACTGTCAAAACAAAATAATGTAAGAATGTAAATTTTGTGTTGTGGTTGGAGTCAAATCGTATATGGAATGATGTGATGATACGCCGTCTTGTATAGACGAGATGCAGATGACGCCTTGTGTGGGCGTTATCGCTCAGATGGACGAACGCAGATGACGCCTTGTATGGGCGTTGTCGCTTGTATGGGCGAGATGCAAATGACGCCTTGTATGGGCGTTGTCGTCTTGTATGGGCGAGATGCAAGTGACGCCTTGTATGGGCGTTGTCGCTTGTATGTACGAGATGCAAATGACGCCTTGTATGGCGTTGTCGCTCAGATGGACGAAATGCAAATGACGCCAGTATGGGCGTTCGCTCAGTATGGACGAGATGATGACGCCTTATGGGCGTTATCGCTTGTATGGACGAATGCGACGACGCCTTGTATGGCGTTTCGCTTGTATGGGCGAGATGCAGTGACGCCAGATGGGCGCGTTATCGCTCAGATGGACGAATGCAAATGACGCCAGATGGGCGTTCGCTTTGTATGGATGAGATGAATGACGCCTTGTATGGCGTTATCGTCTCGTATGGACGATGCAAATGACGCCAGTATGGGCGTTATCGCTTGTATGGACGAAATGCAAATGACGCCAGTATGGGCGTTCGCTCAGATGGATTTAGACGACATGACGCCATGGGCGTTATCGCTCAGATGGACGAAATGCGACGACGCCTTGTATGGGCATTCTCGCTTGTATGGACGAGATGCAAGTGACGCCTTGTATGGGCGTTATCGCTTGTATAGACGAAATGCAAATGACACCTTGTATGGGCGTTTCGCTTGTATGGATGAGATGCAAATGACGCCTTGTATGGCGTTATCGCCTCGTATGGACGAGATGCAAATGACGCCAGATGGGCGTTATCGCTGTATGGACGAATGCAAATGACGCTTATGACGGGCGTTATCGCTTGTATGGACGAAATGCAAATGACGCCAGTATGGGCGTTATCGTCTCGTATGGACGAAATGCAAATGACGCCTTGTATGGGCGTTGTCGTCTTGTATGGACGAGATGCAAATGACGCCAGTATGGGTGTTATCGCTTGTATGGACGAAATGCAATGACGCCAGACGGGCGTTATCGCTCAGTATGGACGAAATGCAAATGACGCCTTGTATGGACTTTATCGGCTTGTATGGACGAAATGCAAATGACGCCTTGTATGGGCGTTATCGCTGTATGGACGAAATGCAAATGACGCCAGATGGGCGTTGTCGCCTTATGGACGAATGCAAATGACGCCAGATGGGCGTTGTCGCTCAGACGAAAATGCAAATGACGCCATTGTGTGGCGTTGTCTTGTATGGACGAAATGCAATGACGCCTTGTGCGGGCGCGTTGCTCAGTATGGACGAATGCAAATGACGCCAGATGGGCGTTATTGTCTGATGGACGAAATGCAAATGACGCCAGATGGGCGTTGTCGCTTCAGTATGGACGAGATGCATATGACGCCTTGTATGGGCGTTATCGCTTGTATGGACGAAATGCAAATGACGCCTTGTGTGGCGTTGTGCCTTGTATGGACAAAATACAAATGACGCCTTGTATGGGCGCGTTGCTCAGATGGACGAAATGCAAATGACGCCAGTATGGGCGTTGTCGCTTCAGATGGACGAGATGCAAATGACGCCTTGTATGGGCGTTATCGCCTTGTATGGACGAGATGCAAATGACGCCTTGTGGGGCGTTATCGCTCATATGGGCGAAATGCAAATGCCGCTTGTATGGGCGTTATCGCTTGTATGGACGATGCAATGACGCCAGTATGAGCGTTATAAATGCTTGTATGGACGAAATGCAAATGACGCCTTGTGTGGCGTTGTCGCTTGTATGGACGAAATGCAAATGACGCCAGTATGGGCGTTATCGCTTGTATGGACGAATGCAAATGACGCCTTGTGGGCGCGTTGTCGCTTTGTATGGATTTAGATGCAAATGACGCCAGTATGGGCGTTATCGCTTGTATGGACGAGATGCAAATGACGCCGTGTGGCGTTATCGCCTTGTATGGACGAAATGCAAATGACGCCTTGTGTGGCGCGTTGCTTTGTATGGACGAAATGCAAATGACGCCAGTATGGGCGTTGTCGCTTGTATGGACGAAATGCAAATGACGCCTTGTATGGGCGTTATCGCTTGTATGGACGAAATGCAAATGACGCCAGATGGGCGTTATCGCTTTGTATGATTTAAATGCAAATGACGCCAGTATGGCGTTATCGCTCAGATGGACGAATGCAAATGACGCCAGATGGGCGTTATCGCTTGTATGGACGAAATGCAAATGACGCCAGGTATGGCGTTATCGCTTGTATGGACGAAATGCAAATGACGCCAGATGGGCGTTATCGCTTGTATGGACGAGATGCAAATGACGCCAGTATGGGAGTTATCGCTTGTATGGACGAAATGCAAATGACGCCAGACGGGCGTTATCGCTTTGTATGGACGAATGCAAATGACGCCTTGTACGGGCGTTATCGCTCAGATGGACGAATGCAATGACGCCAGACGGGCGTTATCGCTCAGTATGGACGAATGCAAATGACGCCTTGTATGGGCGTTATCGCTCAGTATGGACGAAATGCAAATGACGCCTTGTATGGGCGTTATCGCTTGTATGGACGAATGCAAATGACGCCAGTATGGGCGTTATCGCTCAGATGGACGAAATGCAAATGACGCCTTGTATGGACGTTATCGTCTTGTATGGACGAGATGCAAATGACGCCTCCTAGGGCATAGATAAAAATCGTGTTATGCATAATCAAAGCTAGATGAAATAATTAAAGTGTAAATGATGTAGCCTGAGTAACGAAGATGTGGTTTTTTGCGAGATGTATTTGATGTAGACTTGTTGCAGATGGACTTCGTGAGCGGATCTGTTGTATTGGAATGTTGTTGTCCTCCTTGTTCCTGTTGTCCTGCAAGATTCACTCAAAGAAAAATTGTGAGTTCGGGGAGGGGGTCGGCCGATTTGTGTTGGCTCTTGATATTTGCACGCGTTGTCTTGTCTGGACATGTAACCCCTGTCTGATTTCGAGTCTCGGTCAAAACATTTGTTGAAAAATATTCTATCTTGAGAAAATATACTTATATGTGCTAACAGGGAATTATGTCGATATTTGAATAGTGACATGTTGCGAAACAAAGCAAACTTCTTTATCCGAAATCGGCGGTATATTCTCCCATACTCCTTGCGTTCACGCCGAACTCTCTTTTAAAATTTGTCCCAGTTTTGGGACATGGAACCCTTAGCGTAAATTAACCATGTCCATTGATGTCATTTGTAGTAAAGCCCTTAAAATTGTCCCAGTTTATGTCGATCTTTCGAGCATATGGCATCATATTTGTCGGTGTCTTTTCGTGGCGAAATCCTTTAAAAATTGTCCCAGTTTTGACTGACGAAACTGGGTCGGATATATGTCGTTGCCTGGACATAATGCTGATAACGTCGTCGTCTGGGCGTATTCTCGCTTGGCGCTGCTTTCGACTTGATGTCCGATAACGTCGTTAACCGACGTGTTGCCGCCCCGTAGAATAAATGCTCCTGCAAGCTAAGCTTGAGAAAACGTTAGTGTATACCTGTTTAAACAAAATGATAAATACATATGAGAAGTGCAATTTTATGGGTAGAGATGTCGTCCCTGATACGCCAGATGAATACTGAGATGTTGTCCTTGCACGGACATGCTAAATGCTGCTACTGACGAATTGCCATGATGCCTTTGGTGTGATGCATTTGTGAACCATGTGGATTGCCATGATGTCTTTGTTGTGCGTTTGTGCACTGCATGAGTTGCAATTTGACTCTAGGCCCGAGCTGATGCGCTATAATTTGTTGCGGGATTTGAACTCTGATTGTTGATGTCTGTCTGCTTCTGAAGAATTTTGTTGTATTTTCTGCTTCTGCTAGTATGCAGAACTTTGGTGTACCTTCTGCTAATATGAAGGACCTGCGCTCAAAGAAAAATTTGTGAGTTTGAGGGGGGGGGCGGTTGATTCGCGTTGACTTTGTAGTTTTGACTCTTGATGCCGGACGTCTGCCTTGTTTGGGACTCATAACCCCTGCCGGGTTTCCTGCCTTGTCCCAGTTTTGAAAAGGGCGTTTGGCCTAAGGGGGTCTCAATGGAGTTGCTTGTATGTTATGTGTATTCTTGTTATCTTCAGAACGAAGGGAAAGTTTCCTAATGGTGTGACCGAAGCCGATTTAGGCCGCCTACGTATCCCCATGAGAGAATCAGGTCATGACGTAGTTCATTACAAGCGAATATGGGTAAGAATTTCTAGAGTTGGGACCGAAGCCGAAACGGCCGCCTACGTATCCACCAAAGGAATCAGGTCAAACGTAGTTCCATATACAAGCAAAAGAGAAATTGGGATTCTCTAAAAGGTGGGACCGAAGCCGATGTGGCCGCCTACGTATCCGCCAAGGGAATCAGGTCACACGTAGTTCCAATTATTACATATGAAGGGCAAAATATATTAAACTAACTATTTTAGGATTCGGCGGGCCAAAGCAGGGGCATGAGTCCACTTCTTCTTGCTTTGTGTCTTAGAGGGCAGGGTCTTCAGCGGGATCATACCGGATCACATTGTATTTATGTTTCCTTTTCAGCAACGAGAAGACTTTAGAGCCCTTCCACGCAGTTTTCTGTATCTTCTTCTTTTGATTTCTGCGAAGTGCATGTTTTGATGAATGACTGATTCAGGCGCAACAGGCTCTAGCCAAGGAGCATTTCTCTTCCTTTGGAGATTGATTGATGATTCAACAACATTCCCTTCTAAACTGTTTTGTTCAACAATCATGTTCACATAGGCATCATCAGGGTTTGGTAAGTGGTTGTTGTTTATATTGGGGGGAGCTTCTTTAAGTTGGATGACTCCATCTTTGATCAATTCCTCGATTTTGTCTTTGAGGGTATAACAATTTGCGATGTCATGCCCCTCGACACCGGAGTGGTATGCCTGATGTTTGGTTTCAGCGCCTCGGGAAGTAGGCACAGGGTATTTCTAGGAAGGCCGAGTATTCTGCGGCTTTCAACTTCTCATACACTTGGGCTATAGGTTCACTAAAGGTGTATAGGCCTGGTTGGCTTTCTCTCGATCATCACGGGGTTTGGGTCCGTTTGGTGTGCGGGTTCGTGATTGTGGCGAGTATTTTGGATATGCTGGTTGGGTATGGTAAACAGGATATGGGGTGGCGCAGTGCTGATAATGTGGAATTTGAGTGTTTTGGTTATAATAAGGAGGCGTTGGGCTTTGATACACTGGATGTTGTTCAGGCCTATGCTCCTGAATGACCATGATAGAGGGTGATGCATCTCTTCTCCTGCGTGAGGTACCTCGTGTGGAATCATCGCATTGCTCGCTAGTTGCTTGTAGGTCGGGTTTGTAATCTGCTGTCTTAATGCCTCTTCCACGAAGTCGCCCGTTCTTACGACTTCGCAAAACTTCGCCCAATTACACCGATCATCCTTTCATAATATGTCGCGTCTTTCAACGATCGCGAACAAAGTGGTCATTCGCTCTCTGCCCGTGGAGGTTGGACCTTGGCCGCTTCGACCGCCACCTCAGGGCGTATTCCCTGAAAGTTTCTGTGGATTTCTTTTCAAGTTTCATAAGATAAAATCTGTCTAGGACAGTGTCAGTGTTGAATCTGAATCTATCCATGAAATCTTGTGCCATGGCATTCGGTATGCCCTATTTTCGAGGTCTTGGCATGTGTACGATCCGGTAGCGCCTCGCCGGTTAGACTCGATGAATAGCTTCATGATGATTGCTTGATTTTTACCAACTCCAATCAATTTATCGCAATATGACCTTAGATGAGCTCGAGGATTCCCTTTTCCATCGAACATGTCAAATTTGGGCACCTTGTATCCCACAGGTAATTCAACGTCGGGGTGCATACATAAGTTTTCATATTCTAAACCTTTCTCCCCTTTGTTCGTTTGAATGCTTTTGAATGCCTCTTTCAAGCTACGGATTTCTTTTGCCATATTTTCATCAGCTCTGGCTCGAGTCTGCCGCTCCATTTCCTTGTATGGACCTGTCTCTTGAGAGGATGTATGCATAATCAATGGTTGGCTTTCGATCAGATGTGCTAATCCCTCATATTGTTTGTGTGTCATCTGCTCGTATTGGGTGGCTTGGCAATTTGGGTTGAGTGGGGAGATATAAGTAGGTGGAGGTTGAGATGTGTATGTAGTAAACAGATCATTTTGGAAGTCGGTTTGCAAATTGACCGGGCGAGTGACATTTTGGTGTGAGCTGGTATGTTGCGGCCTCTGCGGGGAGCTTTGGGGAAGTGGAGGCTCAAGGGCTTGTGACACGATGGCATTTGTCCCTAGTTCTGGGAGTGGTGCATTCAAGCTAATAGACATGTTTGTGATATCTCGGAGCCTTTCTATTTCGGCTTGCATAATTTCCATTTGCTGCAATAGTTTGGCGAGGTGTTGATCATTGGTGTTTCTCCTTTCTAACGCCTCTGCATCCTCTACAGGAACGGGGATGAGTCCTAAGTTGTTTCGTTCCGGTGCCTCTGGATTAGTCATTTATTGGATGATTGTGCTTCTACCAGTCAACGCGACTCAACCTTTTGGGGATAAGCTAGACAAAAATAACCCTTTAACAAATGAAGCAAACCAAGTTAGTATAATATGCAAAAAGTTGCAGGCAATATATAATAATAAGCAAATTGCAAATCAAGTGCGTGTTCTAACATGTTTGGGACCTCTTTATGCCAGAGGTAGGCCTAAACGTCACATAGGCGAGGTTGTGATAGATTTGTCCAAGCCGCCCAACTGTAATGCTTTCGTTGGAAATGGCGACCAAATAACGGTGCATTTTTCCCAATTTTGGCATGTCATGATTAGGTTTGGATTTGTCTATCATTGTCACGCTACACATAGTATGCTGGTTGGTCGTTGGGTTGAGAAACCCGTCGACAAGTTTGTTGTCTTCCTAATTGTGGTGTCGATGCCAGGGACCGACCCACCTAAGGTAAATACATGCATGCCCTAAAATAAAGGGTGGTATAGCTCTATCTTAAGTTTCTAAGATTTGGCTTTTCTAGATGCAAGGTTCCCGAGCGGACTACTCGAGTGAGAAGGCTACGCGACCACCGGTTGGACCGGATTCTCCGCGCAAAACACCAACTCTCTTAAATTTGGGTGTTTGAAAGAAATTTGCAGTCGTGAAACACCCGCGTGTTGTGTGTGATAGTGTGAATTTTCCAGAGTGGAAGAAATATGAGCGGAATGTCAGTTTAAGGAAAGCAGTAAAGCAAGTAGCAATTAAAAATAAAACAAAATACAACACACAAAAATTACATGCAAAATAATTGCCAAATAATAACCCTAGGTCTGTTGTGGTTAAGAACCTTAATTCCCCAGCGGAGTCGCCATTTGCATCTCGTCCATACAAGACGATAACGCCCATACAAGGCGTCATTTGCATTTCGTCCATACAAGACGATAACGCCCATACAAGGCGTCATTTGCATCTCGTCCATACAAGACGATAACGCCCATACTAGGCGTCATTTGCATCTCGTCCATACAAGACGACAACGCCCATACAAGGCGTCATTTGCATTTAGTCCATACAAGACGATAACGCCCATACAAGGCGTCATTTGCATTTTGTCCATCTGAAGCGACAACGCCCGCGCGGCGTAATTTGCATTTCGTCCATACAAGCGATAACGCCCATCTGGCGTCATTTGCATCTCGCCCATACAAGCGACAACGCCATACAAGGCGTCATTTACATTCGTCCATACAAGGCGACAACGCCCACCTGGCGTCATTGCATTTCGTCCATACAAGCGACAACGCCCATACTGGCGTCATTTGCATTTTGTCCATACAAGACGATAACGCCCATACAAGGCGTCATTTGCATTTCGTCCATACAAGACGATAACGCCCATACAAGGCGTCATTTGCATCTCGTCCATACAAGACGACAACGCCCATCTGGCGTCATTTACATTTCGTCCATACAAGCGACAACGCCCTTATGGCGTCATTTGCATTCGTCCATACAAAGCGACAACGCGCCCATCTGGCGTCATTTGCATTTCGTCCATACAAGCGATAACGCCCATCTGAGTGTCATTTGCATTTACGTCCATACAAGGCGACAACGCCCATCTGGCGTCATTGCATGTCGTCCATACAAGGCGAGAACGCCCATACAAGGCATCATATGCATCTCGTCCATACAAGCGACCGCGCCATACAAGGCGTCATTTGCATTTCGTCCATACAGGCGATAACGCCCATCTGGCGTCATTTGCATTTCGTCCATACAAACGACAACGCCCGCCAATGGCGTCATTTGCATTTCGTCATACTGAGCGACAACGCCCATACTGGCGTCATTTGCATTTCGTCCATCTGAGCGATAACGCCCATACTGGCGTCATTGCATTTCGTCCATACAAGCGATAACGCCCATACAAGACGTCATTTGCATTTCGTCCATACAAAGCGATAACGCCCATACTGGCGTCATTAGCATTTCGTCCATCTGAGCGATAACGCCCGTCTGGCGTCATTTGCATTCGTCCATACAAGCGATAACGCCCGTCTGGCGTCATTTGCATTTCGTCCATACAAAGCGATAACGCCCATCTGGCGTCATTTGCATCTCGCCCATACAAGCGACAACGCCCATCTGGCGTCATTTGCATTCGTCCATACGAGGCGATAACGCCCATCTGGCGTCATTTGCATTTCGTCCATACAAGCGATAACGCCCGTCTGGCGTCATTTGCATTTCGTCCATACAAGACGATAACGCCATCTGGCGTCATTGCATCTCGTCCATACGAGGCGATAACGCCCATCTGAGCGATAACGCCCATACTGGCGTCATTTGCATCTCATCCATACAAGACGAAGCGCCATACTGGCGTCATTTGCATTTCGTCCATACAAGCGATAACGCTCATCTGGCGTCACTTGCGTCTCGTCCATCTGAGCGAACGCCCATACAAGGCGTCATTCGCATTCGTCCATACAAAGCGATAACGTCCATACTGGCGTCATATCATCTCGTCCATACAAGACGAGAACACCCATCTGGCGTCATTTGCATTTCGTCCATCTGAGGCGATAACGCCCATCTGGCGTCATTTGCATCTCGTCCATACGAGACGATAACGCCATACAAGGCGTTATTTGCATCTCATCCATCTGAGCGAACGCCCATACTGGCGTCATTTGCATTTCGTCCATGAGCGATAATGCCCATACTGGCGTCACTGCGTCTCGTCCATCTGAGCGAACGCCCATACTGGCGTCATTCGCATTTCGTCCATCTGAGCGATAACGCCCATACAAGGCGTCATATGCATCTCGTCCATCTGAGCGAGAACGCCCATACTGGCGTCATTTGCATTTCGTCCATATAAACGACAACGCCCATACTGGCGTCATTTGCATCTCGTACATCTGAGCGACAACGCCCATACAAGGCGTCATTTGCATCTCGTCCATACAAGCGACAACGCCCATCTGGCGTCATTTGCATCTAAATCCATACAAGACGACAACGCTTCATCTGGCGTCATCTGCATTTCGTCCATATAAGGCGATAACGCCACACAAGGCGTCATCTGCGTCTCGTCTATACAAGCGGCGTATCATCACATCATTCCATATACGATTTGACTACAACAACACAAAATTTACATTCTTACATTATTTTGTTTTGTGATTTATGCACTAATGCTTATCTTAGTTTCAATCTCAGAGGCGCGCAGATGGAGCATAACGTGGATTTTCTCTTACAACAACCGGCAATTTGTTGGGGCCAACCTTCCCGATGAATGGCGAAGCGACCTCAGCGTCGGTCCACTCGTTCATCACCATAAAACCCGATTACCATAAGCCATAGCGGTACACCCCAGGTTCAAGCCAGTTATTTTATTTCTTTACTTTTTGCACCATAGCCCAGTGTCGTCATAACTCGACACTGGGACAATTTTTGAGTCCGCGTCAGCCTTGCCTAATTGCCCAACATTTCTAATTCTGAGGGTCGAGACAAAATTGGCTATGAGTCAACGTCTTTGTCCGAAGATTCTTCCATCATCTCCATACAAAGAGGGACAACTGTTGACACCCAATTTTGACCCTCCCGTCCAGTCATTAACTATAAAATTACACTAATTTTTTAAAAAACAATTTTATAATAATAAAATACAACAATAATACATTAATACAGGCATAAATAAGCAATTTAATAATAACACCGCATTTTACGTAGAGTATTAAACACTTAGAACCTCGCGCCCGCATTTACTAATTTTAGGCCATGTCATAGTTCATAAATAATAATTATTAATAAATACATAAAATAAATAATTTAGCAATGACGTCGTGTCAAGTAGCGTAGTCGCATTTATTAATACACAAAACAATTTCATAACTTATTTTAACTTCGCAATAATGCACAATAATAAGATTTTAAATAATAGCGCCGCATTCTAAAGTATTAAGCATTAATTAAGTAGCGCGTCCGTCTTTATTTTTATCTCAAACATAGATTAATGAAGCACCTAAATAATTTAATCAATTAATTTTTACCACTAATTAACTAATTAAAAGCCTAAAACTAATTAAAAGCCTAAAACTAATTAATTAACTCCTAAAACTAATACCTAAAATTAAATACCTAATTAAAACTAATACCCTTAAAACTCTACCCAAATAAATACATAATTAATTAACTCCTAAGACTAATTAAAACCTGCCCAATAAACCGCCCCAGCCCACTTACCAGCGGCCCACAACGATAATAACCCAGCAGCCTTGTTTCATTTCCCCTTTTACGCACAACCCACTTCGCCTTTCTTCACTTCGTCTCCCGCAGACCAGCAGCCCCCTAACCCTAAAACCTAGAACTCCTTCAATCACCGCCTTCATCCAATCCGATTCACGGATTTTCTTTGAAAATCCGCTCGATTACCTTCCTTACCCACGCAAGCGAAGCCAGCTCGCCCTTACCATAACCTGCACAAATCGCACAAAATATCCTTCACAATCTTAGCCAATCAATACGAAATCTCGTCGAATCAAGCACAAATTAGCCTTTATTACTTACCGAACTTAGACCCAGACTATTAGCTATAAATACAAGAACGATTAGGCATGCAAAGAGGAGGGGTCGAACTCAGAGATTCAGAAATCGGGGAGCACCCAAAATCGATAGGCATTGATGTGCACCCCCTAGCAGCAGTCATTGATCGTCCAGGGCTCAGTAGGGAAGCAGTGAGAACAATCGAGTCTAAACCTCTTCTCCTCAGTCGCAAATCAGTAAGTATCCTCAATAAACAAGTTCTACCCCTTTCAATCGCATCGCAATAACCCGTCGAGTGGACCGACGACTTGATATGCTGCCCCAGTTCGCTGCCCGGAGAAGGTAAAACCGAACTCTTCTTTCATTATACTTATTTATGTGATATGTGTGTTTATCGCAGTTCTGCTTGTTTTTAACTATGTTAGCTCCTTTTGTATTTCGGTTGATATAATTTGGTCTTGTAATGAAGTGGAATGTGCAGATTGAGTTTTCGGAACTTACAAACGATTAAACGATAGATTTGAATGGCTGTTTGCGTGTTCATCGTGTCGATTGCAACTGTCCTGTTTGTTTAAGTGTCGAAGCATGTCCATATAAGTATAGCATGGCCTCAATGGTGTCTGTGTCAATACCCTTCATTTTACTGAAGCTGCCTTTGTCTATATACTACTCGGTTTTTTTCTTTTAGTCATTACATGATCATGAGTCGAAGCCTTTCTGAATCACCTTTCTGTGTTGTTTGAAAGAAGACTAAAAAGAAATCAGAATACGTGTCTAAAAGCTTGTATATTAGGTGTGATGATAGGATCTAAATTCAACTTTAAGTGAGGTATTTTTAAATTTAAATGACTAAGAAGATGATCTGATTACTTTACAAGTTATGGTTTGATATGTATTTGATATCGTTTGCTTGTAGTTGATTGTAGTCTGTCTAGTCCGTCCCTGTTAGATCTTAGTTGTATTTTGGTTGCGACTTGTAATCTGTTGATCAAAAAATTTGTCTAGCAGTCATGTGAGCTTAGTCTTACGTCATTTTTTTTTTCATGTATATTTGGTGATTTTTGTTGTTTACTAATCCTTTTTTTTAATTTTATTTTATTTGCATGAAACGCATCGGAGCAACAAAGAGTCTCATGGCGAGACTCATCGTAGCAAACGTGAAAACCCGCATCTATGTGCATTTCTCTATCCGCATCGGAATTCCAGAGCCGCAGGCGAAAGACATCGCCATTCCTCGAGTCCTTTTAATTATTTTCTACCCCGCCCCCATTCATTTATTTGCTGAAAATTATATGTCTAACGCTACATTGATTAGTAGAATATTCATAATAGTTAAACCTTGAACCAATAGACTATAAAGTAGCTTGACATTAGAAATTTGCTTTCCCCCTTTTAAGTTAATTATTTTAGCTTGCTTAAGTTATAATCAAACTATTTAGTAATCCTCCACTCGCATAATTATTTAGGTAGTCAAAACATTATTAGTTACTAAATCCTAACATGAGAAAATCATTTTTATAAACTCCTATTAGCACTCACATAGAAAAAATTTATTTAAATCGCAAGATCGTTAGCCTTCGCATAATACACATTGTCATACCCTATAAGCATATATTTTTGTCATAGCAGATTTTGCATTAGTACCCCTATATTATACCTTGTAAGATAAATTTAAGACGCTTTTTTATTACTTCATAAATGCATGTCTTCAACTAGAACTAACTTTATATAATATTTCTTATATTTCATGTTGGTCAAAAATACATCTTTTACTTACAAATATCTTTTGCTCGAGTACTTTCAAAACATGCATTCTTAGCAACAATAATTAACCCTAGGTTTGAACGGATAACCGCAAGTTAGCGGATCCTTTAGGGTGCCTAACCCCTTCCCTTTAGGATAATAAAGTACTTACCTAATCTCATTAAGTTTAGCAGACCACTAAATGGAGTTAACGTTGACTTAAACATAGTCGGCATTTAGGTGTCCTAATTCACCCAAAATAATTAGGTGGCGACTCCCTAGCAACCCTCTTAGCATTTTTTAGCATTTCTAGTACCTTTTAACACTTTAACATTCCTTTTAAACATTTTAGTTCATTTATTATTGTCTAACTTTTTATTAAGCAGGGTTCGCTAGAATAAAGTCGCGGTCGAAAAAGGGCGCGACAGAATGGCGACTCCACTGGGGAATTAAGGTTCTTAACCACAACAGACCTAGGGTTATTATTTGGCAATTATTTTGCATGTAATTTTTGTGTGTTGTATTTTGTTTTATTTTTAATTGCTACTTGCTTTACTGCTTTCCTTAAACTGGCATTCCGCTCATATTTCTTCCACTCTGGAAAATTCACACTATCACACACAACACGGGGGTGTGCTTCGCGCACCTGCAAATTTCTTTCAAACACCCAAATTTAAGAGAGTTGGTGTTTTGCGCGGAGAATCCGGTCCAACCGGTGGTCGCGTAGCCTTCTCACTCGAGTAGTCCGCTCGGGAACCTTGCGTCTAGAAAAGTCAAATCTTAGAAACTTAAGATAGAGCTATACCACCCTTTATTTTAGGGCATGCATGTATTTACCTTAGGTGGGTCGGTCCCTGGCATCGACACCACAATTAGGAAGACACCAAACTTGTCGACGGGTTTCTCAACCCAACGACCAACCAGCATACTATGTGTAGCGTGACAATGATAGACAAATCCAAACCTAATCATGACATGCCAAAATTGGGAAAAGTGCACCGTTATTTGGTCGCCATTTCCAACGAAAGCATTACAAATTGGGCTTGGACAAATCTATCACAACCTCGCCTATGTGACGTTTAGGCCTACCTCTGGCATAAAGAGGTCCCAAACATGTTAGAACACGCACTTGATTTGCAATTTGCTTATTATTATATATTGCCTGCAGCTTTTTGCATATTATACTAACTTGGTTTGCTTCATTCGTTAAAGGGTTATTTTTGTCTAGCTTATCCCCAAAAGGTTGATTCGCGTTGACTGGTAGAAGCACAATCATCCAATAAATGACTAATCCAGAGGCACCGGAACGAAACAACTTAGGACTCATCCCCGTTCCTGTAGAGGATGCAGAGGCGTTAGAAAGGAGAAACACCAATGATCAACACCTCGCCAAACTATTGCAGCAAATGGAAATTATGCAAGCCGAAATGGAAAGGCTCCGAGATATCACAAACATGTCTATTAGCTTGAATGCACCACTCCCAGAACTAGGGACAAATGCCATCATGTCACAAGCCCTTGAGCCTCCACTTCCCCAAAGCTCCCCGCAGAGGCCGCAACATACCAGCTCACACCAAAATGTCACTCGCCCGATCAATTTGCAAACCGACTTCCAAAATGATCTGTTTACTACATACACATCTCAATCTCCACCTACTTATATCTCCCCACTCAACCCAAATTGCCAAGCCACCCAATACGAGCAGATGACACACAAACAATATGAGGGATTAGCACATCTGATCGAAAGCCAACCATTGATTATGCATACATTCTCTCAAGAGACAGGTCCATACAAGGAAATGGAGCGGCAGACTCGAGCCAGAGCTGATGAAAATATGGCAAAAGAAATCCGTAGCTTGAAAGAGGCATTCAAAAGCATTCAAACGAACAAAGGGGAGGAAGGTTTAGAATATGAAAACTTATGTATGCACCCCGACGTTGAATTACCCGCGGATACAAGGTGCCCAAATTTGACATGTTCGATGGAAAAGGGAATCCTCGAGCTCATCTAAGGTCATATTGCGATAAATTGATTGGAGTTGGTAAAAATCAAGCAATCATCATGAAGCTATTCATCGAGTCTAACCGCGGCGTTGGTCGTACACATGCCAAGACCTCCGAAAATGGGGCAATTTGGAATGCCATGGCACAAGATTTCATGGATAGATTGATTCAACACCGACATCATCCCGGGACAGATTTTATCTTATGAAACTTGAAAAGAAATCCACAGAAACTTTCAGGGATTACGCCCTGAGGTGGCGGTCAGAAGCAGCGAAGGTCCAACCTCCGATGGCAGAGAGCGAAATGACCACTTTGTTCGATCGTTGAAAGACGCGACATATTATGAAAGGATGATCGGTGTAATTGGGCGAAGTTTTGCGAAGTCGTAGAATGGGCGACCGTGGAAGAGGCATTAAGACAGGCGGGATTACAAACCCGACCCTACAAGCCCAGCATAGCAATGCGATCGATTCGCGTGAGGTACCTCACAGAGGAGAAGAGATGCATCACCCTCTATCATGGTCATTCAGGAGCATAGGCCTGAACAACATCCAGTGTATCAAAGCCCACCGCCTCCTTATTATAACCAAAACACTCAAATTCCACATTATCAGCACTGCGCCACCCCATATCTTGTTTACCATACCCAACCAGCATATCCAAAATACTCGCCACAATCACGAACCCGCACACCAAACGGACCCAAACCCCGCATAGATGCTGAGAGGAGCCAAGTATGATAATCAAACTACCAGTAAAACTGTGCCTTATGAAAAATGAGAGTAATGAGAGTCAACTGTACCTTTTAAAATATGTCTTTTAAAAGTGAGATCAACCGTATCATTTCCAAATTTTGAAATCATTACCATTTCAAAATATGAAATCAACTGTACCCCTTTCAATTATGAAATCATTACCATTTCAAAATATAAAAGCCATGTCAAAATCAGGGACACCTGCCCTCAGAGTCATTATGCAATCCTACTCATGGGACTATTTCACCGCATGAGACTTGAATCCGCATGGATCTTGTAGACCCGCAATGGATATTTGTACCCGATACCCGCATCACGGAGAGATAGTCCATGCAATAATATTTTGGGAATTGAACCCGCATGAGTCCTTCAGACCCGCAATAAGCATGTACCAACTCACGTCATGGGAGTTAATCCATGAAATATATACATAATGTTGTCGGCCCCCTAGTGAGGAACGCGGTGATGTAGAAATATAACACTTGCACGAATGGCTATATGAGCAAACATATGCAAGTTAAAATAAACTTTGATTCTCATTAGAACAAATAGAATGAACTCCCGTTTTAGAAAAACCCATGGCATTACCATGTCATGTAATATTATGGACTTGAACCCAATAGCACCATGTACGTACACCGTACATCCTTTTATAAAAATAATCATATCATGTAATATTAGGGACACCTGCCCTCAGAATCATTATGCAGATCCTATTCATGGGACTATTTCACCCGCATGAGACTATTTCACCCGCATGGGTCTTGTGGACCCGCAATGAGTATCTATACGCGATACCCGCATCATGGAGAGCTAGTCCACGGAATAATATCCTGGGAGTTGAACCCGCATGAGCCCTTTAGACCCGCAATGAGTATACCTACTCACGTCATGGGAGCTAATCCATGAAATAATATGGCGGAAGCATGCCCATGGAATTCCTGTATCATATAAGCATGTTTATGTAAATGATATAAAGGAAGCATGCCCATGGAATTCCTGCATCATGTAAGCATGTCCATGTAAAGAATACAATAATGTTGTCGGCCCTCCAGTGAGGAACGCGGTGATGTGGGGATATAACACTTGCACGAATAGCTATCATGAGCAACCATATGCAAATTAAATCACCACTTTGACTCTCTATATAATCATATAACACGAACTTTCATTTTAAAAAAACCAAGGCAATACCATGCCTTCCTTTTTAGAATAACCAAGACAATACCATGTCTTCCTTTTTAGAATAACCAAGACAATACCATGCCTTCCTTTTTAGAAAATCAAGACAATACCATGCCTTCCTTTTTTGAATAACCAAGACAATACCATGCCTTCCTTTTTAGAAAAACCAAGACAATACCATGCCTTCCTTTTTAGAATAACCAAGACAATACCATGTCTTCATTTTTAGAATTACCAAGATAATACCATGTCTTCCTTTTTAGAATAACCAAGACAATAACATGCCTTTCTTTTTAGAATAACCAAGACAATACCATGCCTTCCTTTTTAGAATAACCAAGACAATACCATGCCTTCATTTTTAGAAAAACCAAGACAATACCATGCCTTCCTTTTTAGAATAACCAAGACAATACCATGCCTTCCTTTTTAGAAAAACCAAGACAATACCATGCCTTCCTTTTTATAAAAACCAAAACACTAACACTTGTAGCATCAAGGAACTTTCACTTTTAAATCAAGTATCTTACACTTTTAAAATCAAGTCACTACCACCTCATGTACCACATGAAATCTAGATTCATTTAAAACACGTACGTCCACCGTACACTCATTTTATAAAGTTCATGCTCAAGGAAGAAAAGAAGAGTTCACATACCTCTTCGGCTAATCCACACGCTAAGTAGAATACGCCGCAAGTAGTACTTCAACCTATAATGAGAATAACACTTCTATTAACTTCATGCTTTCTAGTGTAGGTTAATACCAAGTAATGGTTCTCTTTTTGTATAAAAATTTGGGCAGCACTTCCCTACTTATACGTATTTTTTCACCTTTCAATAATGCCCAAATTCATCAACAACCAAGCACCAATTAAGGGCACAACCAAACAACAACCAAAAGGGATTACACGCCTACTTTACGTGTAAAATTCAACCCCTTAATCCATGTAAAAACAGTTCACAAAAATAGTCTGTGTTCCACGACAACAAGGGTAAATTGTGAGGCCTTTTAACACCTTTATACACCCTTATTCCCTTAGGACTTTCATTAGAAATTACTACACTTAAACATGCATAATGGTGGCTGATTTTCCAGCATTCCAACGCCACAAAACATTCCCTAAAACTGCACAACAATATCCAACAATTTTATAGTAATTCTCGGCCAAACAACCCCCAATACAATAACCCTTTCCATAATCCTTTTAAATCCAATTCAAGTTCCAATACTTTCATACAAATCATATCAACTTATCAACAACAAGATTACTTCATTTATCATACAATAGGTGAAGATAACAACAACAATAACCAACGAATCCAATGTCACAAAAACTGCCCATAATCGACCACAACAACATCTATCACATGCACTTCTTATTTTCCATTTTCTTAATACAAGTTCATCCCCTAACTATATCAACATGTAATATCCAATTAATTCAAGAGAAAGATGAAATCTTACCTTATATTTAGCACCAAAATAGTCCCAAGTTCTCGGCCACAACCTTCACCCGTGCACCACTTCTTCACGTCTCAACAACACACATGTATCATCTACAAACTTGTATTCATCTTGCTTTCTTGTTTTTCTTCCAAAATGTTCATAACAAGCTTTGGGTTTTTCTTGACAAATCTTGGCCAAAACCGTGGCTCAAAGGTTGGAGTATTAATCTTGGCTTAACACTTGGTTAAGGAGCTTAATCTAGGAGGATTAGTAACACTTGATATTCACTTTTGGGCTAATGGGATTCTCGAAAATCTAGAGGAGAAAGGGAGAAAATAAAAGTCTCAAGGATGAAGATATTATGAGAGCTCAAAGTCTTGCCAAGTATATCTTATAAGTGTGAGACTTGCAAGACAAGTGGAGGGGGACACATATCACCCTCTCATTCGTCATAATTTCTCTTCACAAAATAATATCTACACTTGGCAAAAATATCTAAAAATCGAAGGGCCCCACAAAATTGTGAAATTTTCGGCGGGCCCCATATTATCAATTCCAAGACTTCATAATCCAATACTTAGTTCATAAATCCATATTAGGGAATCTAACTCCGAGTTAATCAATTTTCGTCTTCACATTTTTCCAAATTATTCCATATCCGAAAATGTAAATATACTTTCCTTCCAAAAAATCACAAACTTTTGACACATTTAAAATTTTGCACTCTATAATTAGGAACTTGTTCTATTTTCCTATTTTTTGGATCAGATCCGACCATGGAAAAAAAATTGAAAACAACTCCTTCACAAAGTTTTGTGAGAAAAAGGAAATTTTCTATGAGTTTTCTGTTCCCAAAACTCCTCAACAAAATGAGATAGCAGAAAGGAAGAATAGAACATTGCAAGAATGACTAGAGTTATTCTTATTCTAAAAAATTATCAAAACATTTTTGGGTTGAAGCCTTAAATACTACTTGTCACATCACTAATAGAGTCTACCTAAGGCCTGGACAAAAAATGACACCCTGTGAGATTATAAATGGAAAAAAACCTAATGTCACGACCAGAACCCGGGCCCGCGACTGGTGCCCTACCTGGGCACCCTTATCCCAAACAATCCAAAGACAACAATTTAAAACAACACTCGTGATACAACACAGGCTAGCCGACGAGGCTGCCAATATATATATATATATATATATATATATAAAAATCCCACCGGGGACTACTTTTTTTTTTCTTTTACACAACCCATATACACATCCCACATATGACTACATACCTCTAGAGAGTATGATTGTACCACATGGCGGGTGCGGTTCCTCTTTTAGTTAGCGATTGTTCATCAAAAGAGAATGCTTTCTTAGGTAGGCTCCATGTGAGTTTGTACTGAGATGTAAAACAATGGGTAATAACGCATTTCTATGCTTAATCGATGCCAGTAGTCTCACTTCCGAAATGGGATTTCGTCTGACTCGTAGGGTCATATGGATGAAATGAAAGGGGGGGGGGGGGGGTTCCCGCTTGTGTATTGAAAGTAATATGTTCTCTCGTCCTCGGTTGCATAACCATAAGACTTTAATACAAACTCCGTACCAAAATGACAAGACTCCGAAGTAGGAGAGTTGTCTCAATAGAAGCTGGATGGAGATCCTAAGCACGCGGGTCACCAAACTGAGTACCTATACCTGCGGGCATGAACGCAGCCCCCCGAAGGAGGTCAATACAACAGGTACTAAGTATGGAACGGAAATAAAGTACAGTATTAAAATCATAGCTGGCCAAGAAAAGACAGGGACAAGTAAAATAATCAAATACCAGATCCAACTGTGTCACCTAAAATAAAAGCCAACTGTATCATTTCAAAGTGAGAGTCACGTCAAAGACAGGGACACCTGCCCAAGAATCAATATGTATATCTTTTTCATGGGAATCTAACCCGCATAGGTAATTACACCCGCATGAGTATCTCTACTCGCATCACGGATCTTGTCCGTGGATTATTCATGGGAATCGAGCCCGCATAGGTAATTATACCCGCATGAGTATCTCTACTTGCATCACGGATCTTGTCCGTGGATATTATTCATGGGAATCGAACCCGCATAGGTAAATATACCCGCATGAATATCTCTACTCGCATCATGGAAGCACATCCATGGAGCAAATATACACAAATACTGTCAATGAAATAAACCTAAGTACCAACGCATCAGATACAAAATATTAAAATAAACTTTCCTTTTAGAAATGCCAAGGTACCAATACCTCATGTACCAAACGCATATAATGAACTTCACATTATAAACTCAAGGCACTTTCATTTCATGTACTATGTTAAGGATTTAATCATGGACATTCTCACGTGATTTATATATAACATTTTAAACCATCTCTTGACTTTCCACAAAACTGTTATAACAACTTTCCATAAAGTCATTATAACAAACTTTCATTTTTAGAAAAACCAAGACAATACCATGCCTTCCTTTTTAAATAAACCAAGACAATGCCATGCCTTCCTTTTAAAATAATCAAGACAATTACCATGCCTTCCTTTTAAAATAATCAAGACACTAACACCCGTAGTATCAAGACACTTCCATTTTTAACAATCAAGTTACTACACATTTTAAACTCAAGTAAGTTATACCTTTCAAATCAAGTCAAGTATACTTTTAACACCAAGTAATTTATACCTTTCAATTAAACAACCCAAGGTGTTATCAAGAGAATAGATAGAACAACTTCTTATTTAGAAACTCAAGTGCTATTAATGAACTAGATAGAACTACTTCCTAAAACTCTTACCAACATCTCCCATAAGACTTGATAAGGACTTTTAGGAACCATTCAGACATGCTTTAAACACCGATACCACAACATGAATACCCTTAACTTCTAAGAGTAAAATAACTTCCCTTTTTATAAAACCCAAAGATACTAGCACTGGTAGCATCAAGGCACTTTCACTTTTAAATCAAGTATTTTACACTTTTCAAACCAAGTGACTTATACTTTTAAAACCAAGTGACACTACACTTTTTAATATCAAGACAAGTATACTTTTAAAATCAAGTTACTTATACCTTTCAAACCAAGTAACTTATACTTTCAAATCTCAAGTAACTCACACCTTTAAATCAAGTTACTTCTCTTTAAATCAAGTCGTTTATCCTCTTTTAAATCAATCAAGTAAACCATTCTTTTGACTTCCCTAAAGCTGTTATAACTAACTTCTCATAAAGCCATGATAACAAACTTTAGGTTTTGGAAAACTAAGGCACTTGTATCCGTTAAAATCAAGTTACTGCACTTTTAAACTCAAGTACTATTTAAGAGATTATGAACAACTTCCTTTTTAAGACTCTAAGTACTATAAGTAGAACCACTTTCGCTTTTAAAGCCCAAAGTACTACAAGGGAAATAGATATAAAAATCTCCATTTTATAAACTCAAATACTATCAAGAATAATGGATTTTAACAACTTCCATTTTGGAAACCCCACATTACTATAAAAGAAGTATATAGACCAACTTCTAGTTTAGGAAATCCAAAGTACTATCAAAGAAGTATATCACTAAAGATTAGGTTCCGATAGAACTCTATCAAGATCAAGTCAAGTATACTTCTAAAATCAAGGCAAGTATACTTCAAGAAATGAGTCATGTATACTGCAAATAACAAGGCAGGTATACTTCAAATAACAAGGGGCGTGTACTTCAAGAATCAAGACAAGTAAACTTCAATAATCAATCATGTCGATAGAAGGAAGTAGTTCACATACCTTTTTGGCGACTAACCAACTCTACAATCTAGAATACGCCCCAAAGTACTTCAACCTATAAACACAATAACATGTTTATCAATTCCAAGCTTTCTAAGGTAGATTAATGCCAACTAAAGGGTCTCTTATTCTACGGAAAATTGGGCAGCACTTTCTTTGTTTCTACGTACTTTTCCACCTTTTTCCAAGACCCAATTTCAATAACCAACAAACCACACTTAAGGGCATAACCAACAGTTAACCAAAGGAGATTACACGCCTAACTTGACGTGTAAAATTCTGCCCCACAACGATATAAAAACAGTCCACAAATTAATCAACATTAAGGGTACAATGTGAAGCCTTTAACACCCTTTTTATACCTTTATTCCTTAGGACTTTCATTAGCCATTTTACCACATTAAACAAGCAATATAGGGGCTGATTTTTCCAGCATTACCACACCACGAAACAGTCCCTTAAAACTGCATGACGACACCTCACAATTTTAGGCAATTCTCAGCCAACAACTACACTCCAATTACCCTTTTCTTAATCCTTTTTAATCCAATTCGAATTCCAATACTTCCATATAAGTTATAACAACTTATTAACAACAATATTACTCCATTATAACATGCAATAGGTGATGTTAATAACGACAATAACCAACGAACCCCGATAATCACCAAATCTGTCCATTCACGGTTTTAGCCCCAAAAATGATTCAAACGCTTTTTTATTTTTCATTATTTTTAGCACAAGCTCATCTATACATTATAACAACATGTAATATCCAATTACTTTAAAAGAAGAAGGATTTTTACCTCATTTTGTGCCCAAAAACACCCCAAAATAGTCCGGTTTTATTGGTCCGCAGTTTTCGTTTCGCTCCACTTCTTCAAGATCCAATCACATATACATATCTACCACAAGCTTATAACCAACTTCACTTCACGTTTCTCTTCCAAAAAGTCATCGGAAACCCCTAGGGTTTCATCTGTCGCAACCGATTTTGAACTCTCAGGCTTGAATGCGCGACGGAATGGTTATCCTCCCAAAAAAAAGTATTAAATGTTTAAAATGTTAAGGGAGTCGCCACCTAATTAATTGGGTGAATTAGGACACCTAAATACTAACTGGTTAAAGTCAGCATTAACTCCATTTAATGGTCTGTGAAACTAAATAAGATTCTGAGTAAGGGTTCCTTATTATCCTAAAGGGAAGGGGTTAGGCATCCTTTAGAATCCGCTAACTTGCGGTTATCCGTTCAAACATAGGTTAATTTATTCTGCTAAGGGATGTACGTTTTAGAAAAAAAGATTATTTAAGTAAAAAGGGATGTGGCAAATATCTATATATATTGATAACTAAAAGGGTCTTATAAGATTCATAAAAATATATATACAAAGTTGATTATGAGATTATTTTATTTTTTGACAAAAGTAAGAAAGTGATAAATTGCTCCTAACAGTATACGTAAGGTTAAGACTCTTATATAGGAGTTAATTATGAAATTGTTTTTATACGTGTGCGCGAGATTACTTCCTATGGTGTTTATGATAACGTTTATTTCTTAAGGATATGGAGAAAATATATTAACTACATGACTAAAGCATCGCTAGGATTAATTATTTTAGATTTAAGCTTATATGATGAACCTAGAATAAATAGGAGGCGAATTTATCTTTAAACTACCCTTCCAAAGTATTCAAAGACTAGTAGAATTAATTATCCTATTAATTACAAGGTTAATAAATATGGCAATAATAAATAAACGAATAAATAAATGCGTAAATAAACAAAGGGAGGAATGAGACTGGAGTTGTTGTAGCGTCTAGGACGGATGGCGACGCCATCTATCTCATGATTGTTTGGAAGCCCTGCGGCGGAAATGCGGTTGGTGATATGGAGACCATTGTGAGTCTCATACCGAGACTCTTAATTATTCTCCCGATGCATGCCATGTAAAAAAATAAGAAAAGAAAATGATTAGTAAATAATATGAACTCCATCCTATACGAAATAAGTAGAATGACGTGGCCAGTATTAACATGAGGCGACACAGATACGAGGCCTTTACTAGCAAATAAACACATTAAAATATTAATTAAGTGATGGGCCTCCATGTGCAGGAAGCGTGATTCAGGCCCCATAACATCAAATTTTTTATTATTCAGACTTTGAACATGAATGTTGTCCACAAACAGGCCCATTTACACGCAAATACCTCTACTATTTTAGCCAAGTAAGGGTTGATATCCATAAGATGACCACATAACCCATGGGGAGGTATACAACCCATATACACTGAATGTATCTTGATGCAAACAAAGGCAGATAAGAGGAAATCTTGGGCATCAAGCGGTGGGGATGAATCGAGGGTAAGTCAACAGCTATATTTTGTGGTGATGCATGGTCATTGACACACTGGATTGGCAGAATTTCGAAGGGAAAATACAGGACAGACACTTTCCTCGACCATTAGTTTAGGCAAATATGGGACGGACTCATTTTAATTCTAGGTAACTACTTGGATTCACATCAAGTTGTAGAGGTATATCCACAGATTGAGCATATAAATGACTTCATTAACAGGATATGTGAAGTATGATGGTATAATTAACCAGTGATTCATTTTAAGGCTAAACTAGTTGGGGTACATCAAAGCGAGTTAAATCGACGAAGAAGTCCCATCTTGTTTCATTGAGTCAACGGCATAGTCGACCCTTAACTAAATGTTCTTAAAACAGACTGACTTGATTCATATACCAAACATATACTTAGCATAACATATGATCAATACTTTAGCATACCTAGGGAATTAACACGAGGTAACAACTTCTATATTCCTACAGAATTTCAGATCCAGTAGTATGTATTGGGGTTGAGAATCCAGATGCAACGTACTTAAAATACTGGATTTTGGATTATACTAGAACAGGGACATGCCGAAATCTGAGACACGACAATAATCATTCAATATTAGGCAATCTTAATGAATTTAACAACTAGCTATACAGGTATCACCCATCTTCCAAACCCGAATTAATCTTAATAATAGGTATGGTGGAAACTTTCGACTATCAATACAAAATGGGTCCAGGACTCTTATGCAAATATTATTGCCTACCCATACCCGTAAAAGAAAACACAATCAGACACATGCACATGCTTAAAAACAGAATCGACACCCAAACATTGAAGAGCCACAATTAACATATTTACTTGGAAACGACGCCTAAATTAAATCAGGCAAATTCGATAGAACAACATATGAATCCTATCACAGAACATGCAGTACCATTTAAACAACTAAACAGTACAAAGAGAGAGATTTCCGGACCTTTTGTGGGTAGCGAACTGAGGCGACGACAAAGGTTTTCCCGAATCGTCGAAAAAAAAAAAAGTTCTGAAGAGCTGGTTTGCAGAATAGTAATTTGAATGGAAAAGAGAAGAGTTTAGACGCGATGTACTCTGTGTTCTAGATGATTGATGACTGATCGATGGATTCTGCATGTCCAAACGTCGGTATTTATAGCCCCTGTTTAGGATTCGCTCTTATGGTAAGTCTAGGACGGGTTTTAGGGATGATTTGTACTGATTTTGTTAAGATTTCAATCTTGTTCTTGTTATGGTAAGCGAACTGATTGTGTGGCTGATTTGGGAGGACTTTAAGGCGATTTCTTACCATTTTGGATTCGAGCCTACAAATTGATAAGGAAAGGTTTTTTTATGGTAAGTTGGGGAAGGTCGCCGGATTCTCAGGCGAGAATCTCGGCTGGGGAGGTGGTGTGAAGGAGGGTTGCATGCGGCGGTTGAGAAGGTAGCGATTAGGGTTTGTTTTCTAAAGAGGGTGAGGGAGAAGGTATATGGGTTGTGGGCTGATGGGGAGATGAAGCAAACGTTTAAGGAAATGGGTGAGGAAAGGAATAAAGAAGTGGGAGTTGGGCTTTGGGCTTGTGGAGTGTGGTAGTGGGCTGCTGGTGTAAGAAAGAATGGGTCTGGGTATTAGTTTGGGAGTGGGCCGCGTTTTAGACGAAAATAATGTGGGCTTGGGGTAGTTAGTTTTAATTAGGTGTTAGTTTTTGGTGCTTAATTAGTTAATTAGTGGTGAATTAATAAATTGTGATTAAATCATCTAAGTGCTTTATTAATCTAACTGTTATAATAATAAATGCGGGCGTTCTATTTAATTAGTGCTTGATATTTTATAATGCTAGACAGTTATTAAAACTTACTTACTATGTGTATTTTGCGAAGTAAAATTGTGGTTCTAAAAGAAAGAAAATTGTTTAATTTATTGGTTATTTATTTACGGGGAATGGACAAAATTGGGTGTCAACAGTTGTCCCTCTTTGTATGGGGAAGATGAAAGAATCTCCAGACAAAGACGTTGACTTATAGCCAATTTTGTCTGGGTCATCGGAATTGGAACAAGTGTTGCTGGTGTCTGAAAACTATGGGTGGGGCCGACGCGAATTTAAAATCTGTCCCAGTGTCAAGCTATGGTGACTATGAGTTATTGTGGTGCTAGAATGTTGGGAGAGAGTAGGTCGACGTTCGGGTCCACTTTTGCCTTTTGTTGGGAAGCCTTGCTCCCAACAAATTACCTCAGTTCGCCGTAAGAGGTAGGTCCACGTTGTGCTCCGTCTTTTGCAGCTTGTAAATGTTCCTGTAGATTGAAGCTAAGATAGAGGCATTAGTGCATAACTGTCAAAACAAAACAATGCAAGGATGTAAATTTGTGTTGTGGTTGTAGTCAGACTGTGTATGGAATGATGTGATGATACACCGTCTTGTATAGATGAGATGCAGATGACGCCTTGTGTGGGCGTTATCGTCTTGTATGGACGAAATGCAAATGTCGCCTTGTATGGGCGGAATCGTCTTGTATGGATGAAATGCAAGTGACGCCTTGTATGGGCGTTATCGTCTTGTATGGACGAAATGCAAATGACGCATTGTATGGGTGTTGTCGTCTTGTATGGACGAGATGCAAATGATGCCTTGTATGGGCGTTATAAATGCTTGTATGGGCGAAAATGCAAATGACGCCTTGTATGGCGTTATCATCTTGTATGGGCGAAATGCAAATGACGCCTTGTATGGCGTTGTAAATGCTGTATGGATGATATGCAAATGACGCCTTGTATGGGCGTTATCGTCTTGTATGGACGAAATGCAAATGACGCCTTGTATGGGCGTTACATGGACGAAATGCATATGACAGCTTGTATGGGCGTTATCGTCTTGTATGGACGAAATGCAAATGACGCCTTGTATGGGCGGAATCGTCTTGTATGGACGAGATGCAGATGACGCCTCCTAGGGCATAGATAAAAATCGTGTTATGCATAATCAAAGCTAGATGAAATAATTAAAGTGTAAATGATGTAGCACGAGTAACTTGAAGATGTGGTTTTGCGAGATGTATTTGATGTAGACTTGTTGCGGATGGACTTCGTGGCGGATCTGTTGTATTGGAATGTTGTTGTCCTCCTTGTTCCTATTGTCTGCAAAATTCACTCAAAGAAAAATTGTGAGTTCGGGAGGGTCGGCGTTGTGTTGGCTCTTGATATTTGCAGCGTTGTCTTGTGCGGACATGTAACCCCTGCGATTTGAGTCTCGGTCAAAACATTTGTTGAAAAATATTCTATCTTGAGAAAATATACTTATATGTGCTAGTAGGAAATTATGTCGATATTTGAATAGTGACATGTTGTGAAACAAAGCAAACTTCCTTATCCGAAATCGGCGGTATATCCTCCCATACTCTCGGTGCTCATTTAGTCGAACTCTCTTTTAAAATTTGTCCCTGTTTTGGGACATGGAACCCTTAGCGTAAATTAACCATGTCCATTGATGTCATTTGTAGTAAAACCCTTAAAATTGTCCCAGTTTATGTCGATCTTTCGAGCATATGGAATCATATTTGTCGGTGTCTTTTTGTGGTGAAATCCTTAAAAAATTGTCCTAGTTTTGACTGACGAAACTGGGTCGGATATATGTCGTAGATTTGTCTTGTGTGTATGGCGGGGTGATGCGACTCACTAAAAATGCAGATTTGACAAAACAAAGATTTCCTAATGGTGTGACCGAGGCCGATGTAGGCCGCCTACGTATCCGTTAAGGGAATCAGGTCGAACGTAGTTCGTTACAGACAAGATTTTAAATTTTTTTAAAGATGGGACCGAGGCGATGTGGCGCCACGTATCACTTGAGAATCAGTCACGTAGTTAGATTACAAGCAAAGTAATTGGGCTTTTCTAGAAATGGGGCCAAGCGATATGGCGCCACGTATCATGAAGGAATCGGTCAAACGTAGTTCAAATTACAAGCAAAGTGATTACATGGAAAATAAAGCACTCTAAATATAGTATCTCTTCATCAGATGTTGATGGCTCGGCCACACTTCGCCATCCATTTCGGCTAAGATGAGGCCCCTCCCGTAAGCACTCGATGAACCGTGTAAGGCCCGCCAATTGGGAGCGAATTTCCCTTTCGCCTCGCTTTGGTTGGGAATATACGTTTCAGCACCAGCTGTCCCGGTTGGAAGTTTCTTGGTCGTACCTTCTTATTAAAAGCTCTGGCCATTCTGTTCTGGTAAAGTTGTCCGTGACAGACTGCATTCATTCGTTTCTCATCAATAAGCATCAATTGTTCGTACCTACTCTGTATCCATTTGGCTTCACTTAGTTCGCCTCCGAGCGATTCTTAAGGATGGTATTTCTACTTCACGGCAAAGACTTGCTCCATAAACCAAGAGATACGGTGTTGCTCCTGTGGAGGTCCGGATTGTAGTACGGTAACCCAAGAGGGCGAAAGGCAAATTTTCATGCCAATGCCTGTAGTTATCTATCATCTTCCTCAGTATCCTCTTGATGTTCTTGTTGGCCGCTTCGACTGCTCCATTCATTTGTGGTCGATATGGAGTAGAGTTGCGATGAGTGATCCTGAACTTATCACACATTTCCTTCATCAGACCACTATTGAGATTGGACCCATTGTTGGTTATGACTGATTCTGGGATTCCAAACCGACAGATGATGTTGTGATGAACAAAATCCACTACTACTTTCTTGGTCACAGACTTGTACGATGATGCTTCTACCCATTTTGTAAAGTAATCGATCGCCACTAGGATAAACCTGTGTCCATTTGACGCTGCCGGCTCAATAGAACCGATAACGTCCATGCCCCAAGCTGCGAATGGCCATGGGGAACTAGTGACATTGAGCTCATTTGGCGGCACGTGAATCAAGTCGCCATGGATCTGGCATTGGTGGCACTTTCGCACGAAACGGATGCAATCTGTTTCCATTGTCATCCAGAAGTAACCTCCTCGTAGTATCTTTTTGCTAGCATGAAACCGTTCATGTGGGGTCCGCACATGCCTCCGTGTGTCTCTTCTAATAACTTGTTTGTTTCTTGAGTGTCCACACATCTTAACAAACCCAAATCCGGAGTTCTCCGATAAAGGATCTCGCCGCTCAGGAAGAAATGGTTTGCTAACCTCCGAAGAGTCCTCTTTTGTATGTTGGTCGTGCCTTCTGGGTACTCACCTGCCTTGAGATACCTCTTGATTTCGTCATACCAAGGTTTGTCCCCTGATTCTTCATCTATCTGAGAACAATAGGCTGGCTGCTCTAGCACATCTACTTTGATTGGGTCAATATAGTTCTTGTCTGGATGTTGGATCATGGAGGACAAAGTTGCTAGAGCGTCTGCAAACTCATTTTGAGCCCTCGGAGTATGCCTGAACTCTATCTTAACGAACCTCTTGCGCAATTCTTTCATGCGGCAGGTAATGGAAGTATCTTTCTATTCTTGTGGCCCATTCGCCAGCACTTGGTGAATCAGCAGTGTCGAATCCCTACGACCAGAACTCTTGTATGTTCATGTCAATAGCCATTCGAGTCTAGTATGCACGCCTCGTATTACGACATATTATTGGTGCGGGAATCGAGTTTCTTGATATTGGGTAGTGTTGTCTAGTTTCTGATACCAAAACTGCTCCGATACCTACTCCTTTGAAATTCGCGGCGCCATCGAAGAACATTCTCCAACCTGGATATTCTTTTAAGATGTCTTCTCCTACAAACATCACTTCTTCATCTGGAAAATAGGTCCGCAAGGATGTATTCCTCGTCACCGGATTCTGCGAGATGATCCGCTAATGCTTGCCCTTTGATCGCTTTTGGGTGACATATACGATGTCGAATTCACTTAAAAGAATCTGCCATTTTGCAAGTTTTCCAGTAGGCATAGGCTTCTGAAAGATATACTTGAGCGGGTCCATCCTTGAGATGAGGTAGGTGGTGTATGCGGACAAGTAATGTCTGAATTTTTGTGCAACCCAAGTCAAGGCACAACACGTGCGTTCCAGCATTGTGTAACGAGCTTCATAAGGCGTGAACTTTTTACTCAAGTAGTATATTGCTTGTTCCTTCCTTCCCGTCTCATCATGTTGTCCTAACACACATCCGAATGCATTTTCCAATACGGATAAGTATAATAGCAAAGGCCTCCCGGGTTCTGGAGGCACCAAGACCGGCGGATTTGACAGATACTCTTTGATTTTGTCAAGGGCTTGTTGGCACTCCAATGTCCACTTAGTGGCAGCGTCCTTCTTTAACAACTTAAATATTGGTTCGCATATCACTGTTGATTGTGCTATGAACCTGCTGATATAATTCAAACGGCCGAGAAAACTCATCACTTCCTTGCGATTTTTCGGAGGAGGCAGTCCTTGAATGGCTTTTATCTTCGAAGGATCCAACTCTATTCCCCTTCTGCTCACAATGAAACCCAATAATTTCCCCGCTGGGACGCCGAAGGCACGCTTTGCCGAATTTAACTTCAGGTTGTATTGCCTCAATCGTTCAAAAAACTTCTTCAGATGGACCAAATGGTCTGTAGCCCTCCGTGACTTGATGATGACGTCATCCACGTAGACTTCAATTTCCTTATGGATCATATCATTAAAAATGGTAGTCATGGCTCTCATGTAAGTGGCACCTGCGTTTTTAAGTCCAAATGGCATGACTCGATAATAATATACCCCCCACGGAGTGGTGAACGCGGTCTTCTCTGCATCTTCTTCGTTCATTAAGATTTGATGGTACCCAGCGAAACAATCGACAAATGACTGCAACTCATGCTTCGCACAATTGTCGATGAGTAAATGAATGTTCGGAAGGGGGAAATCATCCTTAGGGCTTGCCTTGTTGAGATCCCTGTAATCGACACAAACCCGTATCTTACCATCCTTCTTAGTTACTGGCACAATATTGGCTAACCAAGTAGGGTATCTTGCTACCCGAATGACATTTGCGTCCAATTGTTTGGAGATCTCCTCCTTGACTTTCAAACTCTGATCCGGCTTGATTTTCCTTGGTTTTTGCTTCACTGGAAGGCATGATGGTTCAATGGGCAACTTATGAGAAACGATGTATGTGCTTAGACCTGGCATATCATCATAAGACCAAGCGAATATGTCGACATCTCGCCCAACAGGACACGGATCTTCTTTCTGTGCGGTATTCAAGTGAACGCTGATCCTCGTCTCCTTCACGACTTTATCATCTCCTAGGTTTACTGTTTCTGTTTCATCCAGATTAGGTTTCGTCTTATCCTCGAACTTTCCTAACTCTTCCGTTAATTCCTCCAATGGGAAATTTCCTTCGGGTTCTGTTGGATTATTTTCGCGGTTCTGGCTTTGTTCGCTTGTTTCATGACATGTCACATTTTCATTATCGACAAGTATATTATTTTGTATGCTGAAAGAAAGGGAATAAAGAGCGTTGATTAAAACATAACTTGTTATTAAAACTTCAAAAGGGAAATAAGCTGATAAAAACTGTGTCCCATAATTTAGAAAAAATACGAATTGAATTGTTTAAAAACGTCTAATTATTAATTCTACCCAGACTCATGAAAAAACAGTGTTGGGGTACGTGTCCAGTTGCTCAAGACATCTCCTGGCTGTGCACTCCAAATGGTCTGGTCATCTGTGTAGTCTTCCAAAATCGCATGACACTCTGCTTCTTCCTCAGAAATGAAAAGGCCTTGAAGTCCCTCCGCAAGAATGTCTGCATCCTCCTCTTCTGGTAGCTGAGCAGGGTATGCTTTGACGAATGAATGATTCAGGGGTGGAACAGGCCTTGGCAGATGAGACTCACTCTTCCTTCTGAGATCAAATAACATCATCTCCTCGGCAGTGGGCTGATATCAGAGGCCAAAAGTGTCCTTCTTTTCCGGCAGGTGAATCAACTCTGTGATTCCTCCTAATTTTGGTCCAAGTCCTCGACCTGGCTCGAAACCATTTCTTAGCATCTCTCGGGCCACCATTTTGGGAGTGCGAGGTAGTTGCATTCCTTTAGCCTTGCTGACGTCTACGATCTTGTTCATATGGTAGACAGATCCATCCAGCTTCTCCATACTCTCGATGACTGGAATTGCCCCTTTGGTGTTAGCAGTGTTGTCCTTGTCTCCCTCAACCACAACTTCATGATGATTCCAGATGAATTTCAAAACTTGATGCAAAGTGGAAGGGACGGCTCCTACCACGTGGATCCAAGGTCTACCGAGTAACAAATTGTAGCATGTGGATATGTCCAATACCTGGAATTCTATCTCGAACTCTGCGGGCCCAATCTGTAGTGTCAAGTCAGTCTCGCCTGCGACGCTCCTCAGGGTCCCATCGAAACCTTTTACCCTTGTGTAGCTCTCACGGAGTTTCCCAATGTTGACTCCTAAAGTTCGAAGAGTATTCAAAGGGCATACATTAACAGCTGACCCCCCATCAATCAAGACTCGAGAGATAAACTTATTAGCACACTTGACTGTTATGTTCAATGCCTTATTATGACCCCGACCTTCAGGAGGCAATTCATTCTCATGGAAAATTATCTTTTGCACCTCTTTAATTTGCCCGATCAGTGCTGAAAAGTTCTCATCAGCAGTCTCGGCTGGCACATGATCTTCTTTCAAAACCTCCATCAAAGAGGTTCGGTGGTTCACGGAATTCATCAACAGTGACAATAGAGAGATTTGTGCTGGTGTTTTATTCAACTGTTCTACAATGGAATAGTCTCTTGTAGGCATTCTTCTCCAAAATTCCTCTACTTCTGGTTCAGTCACAGTTTTTTTCTGGGGCGTCTTTCGCGATACTTCTACAGATGAGTAACGTTGTCCGGACCTCGTCACCCCCGCTGCAACAACTTCTACCACCTGTTTCTATTTACCCTCATTATGTTGCCTGATCGAATAGCTCCATCCTGGTACTAAGACTGACATTAGAGGCTTATGACGGCTCAACTCTACTTCCAACGGCGCCCTGGCCTTGGCAGTAATCACATGGGCAATGTGGGCTGAAGATCCCCATGTCTCCTTCTCCTTGATTGGTACGATAGTCTCTTCCATATCGTACACATCATCAAAGGTGATCATGTGCACGCCAGCATTGTCGTGATTTGGCAGGGGATTGTTGTTGACATTAGGGGAAGGCTCTTTCAACCGAATAGCTCCTTCTCTGATTAGCTCCTCAATTCTGTTTTTCAAAGCATAACAACTATCTGTATCGTGTCCTGACGCTCCAGAGTGGTATGCACAATGCTTATTCTTATCATGCCATGGTAGGAGTGGATTAGGATTTCGCCCTGGGATTGGTTGTATAAAACCAGTGCTTTCGTCTTTCATAGTTGGGAGTATGGTTCAGCCAACGGGGTGTATGGTTTTGTGGGCCTCCTCTCGGTGTTGGTTCGGGGTCTAGGTGTGTTTTGTGCGTGGTATTGTTGTGGGGGTGGGTATGCTGGTCGGTTTTGTGAGGGATTTGTGTGGGCGAACGCCCGTGGGTTGTATATTGGCTGGGTGGTGTAGACAGGTGAAGGTTGATGGTATGTGGAAGTATTTTGGCTAAAGTGGTCATAGGGAGGGTTTTGGAATGTGGGAGTTTGGTATGTTTGGGGTTGGTATGTTTGGGGTTGGTATGTCAGAGTTCGACTCGTTTTGTGTTGTTGCACCGTCATGATAGGTCGCTCCATCCTTTTTCTTCTTATTCATCCCTCCCATCGACTACGATTGTATTTCTTTGCTTGTTTGCTTAGCCATGATTCGTGATCCTACTGCTCGATTCCTCTTCCACAAAATCTCCCATTTTTACTACTTGGAAAAATTGTCCAATAACGCTGATCAACCTCTCATAGTATGTGGGGTCCTTTAGGGATTGTACAAACAGTGTTGTCATTTCGCTTTCTTCCATTGGCGGCTGGACCTTCGCTGCTTCAGACCTCCATCTCATCGCATATTCTCTGAAAGTTTCTATCGACTTTTTCTCCAATTTCATGAGGTAGAATCTATCGGGGCGTTGTCGATGTTGAATCGAATCGCCCACAAAGTCTGTGTCATCGCCCCCCAACTACGCCACTTTCTTGGATCCTGGCTAGTATACCAATCCAAGGCTTCTCCAGTCAAGCTCCTAATAAACAACTTCATGATGATTGATTGATCCCTTCCCACACCCACTAACTTGTCGCAATAGGATCTCAAATGTGCGCGAGGATTACCTTTGCCATCAAACATGTCAAACTTTGGTACCTTATACCCGACGGGCAGTTCGACGTCGGGATGCATGCATAAATCCTCGTAATCTAGTCCCTCATGGCCCTTGTCCATCTGAAGGCTCTTAAAAGCTTTCTTCAAATCATGGATTTCTCTGGCCATGTTTTCATCTATCCCGGTTCTTGTCCTCTTCTCCATCTCTTCATATCGAGCAAACTCCGGGGAAGGTATAGGTACGGGTGTGAGATGTGGGGCATGGGTCACATATATGGGTGATCCATATGGTTTATTATGGTATGTCATCGGTGCGGGTTGAGTAGGTTGGTTGTCTTGGGCGGGTAAGGTGGTTTGTATAATCTGGGGTTGCGGTATGTACGGGTTAGGGTCATTTATGGTTTGTGGGTTACGAAGAGGTGTGTTGTTGTGCTGTGGATTGGGAGGCTGTGGGTTACGAGGAGGTGTGTTGTTGTGTTGTGGATTGGGGGGTTGTGAGTTATCTGTTGGGTGTTGGGGATGGCGTCGAAAAGATGGTGAGTTTGGAAGCGTGGGTAGTTGTGCATTGAGGCTTATGGATAGTTTAGTAATGTCTCGGAGTCTATCCATTTCCGCTTGCATGACCGTCATTTGTTGCAGTACTTGGGCAAGGTATTCATCGGAAGATGTGGTATTTCCCCTTTCTGATATTTCTGGTTCCTCTCGTTGAATGGCAATGAGTCCCAAGCCATCCTGTTCGTTTGCCCCTGAATCATTCATTGCTCGTGCTTTGGATCTTGTGAAATATGGGTGCTCAGCCAGCGCTTGCCAACACAAACCAGCCGATAAGGGGAGTAGTACAGCAAAAATCCTTTTATCCAAAACATGTGTTAGCATCAAATAGAATAACATATGGGCACACAATGAAGCTTCAAACATAGTAGATTAAAGCGCGTCCTAATATGCAAGGAGCCTCTATTATGCCAGAGGTAAGCCTAAGCGTCATATATGAGATAATGATGGATTGGTCCGAGCCATCAGATGCTTTTATTGGGGGGAACGAACCAAAATTAAATTGCAACAAAGAAATGTCAAAATTAAAGATTATCCCTAATGCTACATTATGTTGATGGAGAATGCGGTGGTGGTGTAATGGTGTTGCTAGACCCTGCTCTTGCATTTTCCAAATATTGCATGATATTTTGTAGTTGATCCCACGTCTCAGGGGAGATGGCGTTGCTCTCTAATCTACATACTCTTACCCAATTGGTCATGTTGATATCCTCGAAACCCTGTTTGCCTTCTGGACTCGGACTGCCACAATCTTCCTTGAACCATGCATAGTATTCGGGCGTACCTCCTGCTTGCTCATATTTGACATCTATTTTCTCAACGTTGTTCCATTCATCAAGGATTTGCTTCTTTCTGGGGAAAGTGCAATTAGCCCCAAACGCGACCTCCGAATCCTTCATGTCTGATCGGAGAGGGATCACCTGTTCTTGACCAAATCAAGTGAGTACACGTGGCGAGCATATGGTCAAGTCCTTTAGTCCGATGAGCTCGATGTAATAACGGTTTTTGCTCCTTACATAAGCCTTGTTGACACGGGATAGCGATGGGTACCATTGTACTTGGTTGCTAGTGCGGGACGCCAGAAATTCATACCAATCTCTAGTACCGACCGGTGATACGAATCGCTTCATCCTGTCGTAAAAACTCACAATTCTATAATCATTGCTAAAACAAATGTCTGTCATATTTGATCGCTGATAAAAGTGTTCCATGGCCCACATTTGCAAGATGAGATTGCATCCCTCGAAGAAATTGGTTTCCCTTCGCTTGCATTTTCCTAGGGCTCGAAATATCTCAGCTAGGATCATGGGGACCAAAGTAAGTTGCGTGCCATTAATGCCTTCAAAAACCATTCGGGTCACAGAGCATATGCATGTGTTGATTCGTCCATGCTCGAGTGGAAACACTAGAGTGCCTAACAGAGCGACAGCGAACGCGGTATGTCGTCTAGTTTTCCACTGTCCCAGGCTGCAAGAGAATTCCTTTCTAAACGACGGATAGCTATCTTGGCGACCATATCTCTCGTACAGATAATCTAGGGGAACCCAATTATTTTCAAAACAACGGAGTTCCTTTGTGTTTTTTAGGCCCATGTAATGCAAGAATCTCTTTCCAGATTGACTATAAGGGATGATTTGTCCTCTGTCTTGGTAAGCTAGGCTTGTGAAGTAGTTGATTTCTTCCAACGTGGGAGTGAGTTCGAAGTCTTGAAATCTGAACACTGCCCTATCCGGATCCCAGAACTGAATCAAAGCCCTAACTATATGCTGGTCTGGAGCGATGTCAAACAAAGCCATGAGACAACCTAATTTGCTTCTGATGGTCATTTTGCTGCTGCCGTCGAAATTCTCCCACCAAATCTTTAACTTTGTCGGGACACCACTCACCATTCTGATTTCGGGGATTGTTGGAATACTGCTCATCCTTTACATAAAACCAAAAGTAAATACAAAATTTCCAATGCTAGCATGTCACGTTTAGGCTCGGATTCGTCCATCAATATCACGTAGCACATAATATGTTGTCGGTCGTTGGGTCGTGAAAAACCCTTCGACAATTGGCGCTTCCTAATTATGGTGTCGATACCAAGGACCGACCCACCTAGGGTAAATGCATGCATGCCTTAAAATAAGGGGCGGTATAGCTCTATCCTGAGTTTTCTAAGATTTGGCTTTACTAGACACAAGGTTCCCGAGCTGACAACTCGAGCGAGAAGGCTACGCGGCCACCGGTTAGACCGGACACTCCACGTATATTACCGACTCTCCTAAATTTGGATTTTGAAGAAAGAATTTTGCTGATGAACCCAGCGCACCTCGCATGTAGTGTGTGATAGTGTGAATTTTCCAGAGTGGAAGAACTATGAACGGAATGCCAGTTTAAGGAAAGCAGTAACAAATAGCAGTTAAGGCAATATGCAAATATTTATATGTAAAGCAGAATAGTTTAGGCAAAACATAAAAGCAAATAAGTGTGAAACACAAAATAAGCAATTAAGCAAATAAGAAAAATAAAGAAAAAAACGAAGCTCAAAAGTTAACCTATGTTTGTTATGGTTAAGAACCTAAAGTCCCCAGCGGAGTCGCCATGCTGTTGCACCCGATTTTGAACTCTCAGGCTTGAATGCGTGACGGAATGGTTATCCTCCCAAAAAAAAGTATTAAATGTTTAAAATGTTAAGGGAGTCGCCACCTAATTAATTGGGTGAATTAGGACACCTAAATACTAACTGATTAAAGTCAGCATTAACTCCATTTAATGGTCTGTGAAACTAAATAAGATTCTGAGTAAGGGTTCCTTATTATCCTAAAGGGAAGGGGTTAGGCATCCTTTAGAATCCCCTAACTTGCGGTTATCCGTTCAAACATAGGTTAATTTATTCTGCTAAGGGATGTACGTTTTAGAAAAAGATTATTTAAGTAAAAAGGGATGTGGCAAATATCTATATATATTGATAACTAAAAAGGGTCTTATAAGATTCATAAAAAATATATATACAAAGTTGATTATGAGATTATTTTATTTTTTGACAAAAGTAAGAAAGTGATAAATTGCTCCTAACAGTATACGTAAGGTTAAGATTCTTATATAGGAGTTAATTATGAAATTGTTTTTATACGTGTGCGCGAGATTACTTCCTATGGTGTTTATGATAACGTTTATTTCTTAAGGATATGGAGAAAATATATTAACTACATGACTAAAGCATCGCTAGGATTAATTATTTTAGATTTAAGCTTATATGATGAACCTAGAATAAATAGGAGGTGAATTTATCTTTAAACTACCCTTCCAAAGTATTCAAAGACTAGTAGAATTAATTATCCTATTAATTACAAGGTTAATAAATATGGCAATAATAAATAAACGAATAAATAAATGCGTAAATAAACAAAGGGAGGAATGAGACTGGAGTTGTTGTAGCGTCTAGGACGGATGGCGACGCCATCTATCTTATGATTGTTTGGAAGCCCTGCGGCGGAAATGCGGTTGGTGATATGGAGACCATTGTGAGTCTCATACCGAGACTCTTAATTATTCTCCCGATGCATGCCATGTAAAAAAATAAGAAAAGAAAATGATTAGTAAATAATATGAACTCCATCCTATACGAAATAAGTAGAATGACGTGGCGATAATACGAGGCGACACGAATCTGAGGCCTTTACTAGCAAATAAACACATTAAAATATTAATTAAGTGATGGGCCTCCATGTGCAAGAAGCGTGATTCAGGCCCCATAACATCAGATTTTTTATTATTCAGACTTTGAACATGAGTGTTGTCCACAAACAGGCCCATTTACACGCAAATACCTCTACTATTTTAGCCAAGTAAGGGTTGATATCCATAAGACAGACACATAACCCATGGGGGAGGTATATAACCCATATACACTGAATGTATACTGATGCAAACAAAGACAGATAAGAGGAAATACTGGGCATCAAACAGTGGGACAGATACGAGGGTAAGTCAACAGCTATATTTTGTGGTGATGCATGGTCATTGACACACTGGATTGGCAGAATTTCGAAGGGAAAATACAGGACAGACACTTTCCTCGACCATTAGTTGAGGCAAATATGGGACGGACTCATTTTAATTCTAGGTAACTACTTGGATTCACATCGAGTTGTAGAGGTATATCCACAGATGAGCATATAAATGACTTCATTAACGGGATATGTGAAGTATGATGGTATAATTAACGATGATTCATTTTAAGGCTAAACTAGTTGGGTACATCAAAACAGATTAAATCGACGAAGAAGTCCCATCTTGTTTCATTGAGTCACTCGGCATAGTCGACCCTTAACTAAATGTTCTTAAAGCAGTGACTTGATTCATATACCAAACATATACTTAGCATAACATATGATCAATACTTTAGCATACCTAGGAATTAACACGAGGTAACAACTTATATTCTACGAATTTCAGATCCAGTAGTATGTATTGGGGTTGAGAATCCAGATGCAACGTACTTAAAATACTGGATTTTGGATTATACTAGAACAAGGACATGCCGAAATCTGAGACACGACAATAATCATTCAATATTAGGCAATCTTAATGAATTTAACAGCTAGCTATACAGGTATCACCCATCTTCCAAACCCGAATTAATCTTAATAATAGGTATGGTGGAAACTTTCGACTATCAATACAAAATGGGTCCAGGACTCTTATGCAAATATTATTGCCTACCCATACCCGTAAAAGAAAACACAATCAGACACATGCACATGCTTAAAAACAGAATCGACACCCAAACATTGAAGAGCCACAATTAACATATTTACTTGGAAACGACGCCTAAATTAAATCAGGCAAATTCGATAGAACAACATATGAATCCTATCACAGAACATGCAGTACCATTTAAACAACTAAACAGTACAAAGAGAGAGATTTCCGGACCTTTTGTGGGTAGCGAACTGAGGCGACGACAAAGGTTTTCCCGAATCGTCGAAAAAAAAAAGAAAGTTCTGAAGAGCTGGTTTGCAGAATAGTAATTTGAATGGAAAAGAGAAGCGTTTAGACGCGATGTAGTCTGTGTTCTAGATGATTGATGACTGATCGATGGATTCTGCATGTCCAAACGTCGGTATTTATAGCCCCTGTTTAGGATTCGCTCTTATGGTAAGTCTAGGACGGGTTTTAGGGATGATTTGTACTGATTTTGTTAAGATTTCGTACTGTTCTTGTTATGGTAAGGCGAACTGATTGTGTGGCTGATTTGGGAGGACTTTAAGACGATTTCTTACCATTTTCGGATTCTGAGCCCTACCGAAATTGATAAGGAAAGGTTTTTTATGGTAAGTTGGGGAAGGTCGCCGGATTCTCAGGCGAGAATCTCGGCTGGGGAGGTGGTGTGAAGGAGGGTTGCATGCGGCGGTTGAGAAGGTAGCGATTAGGGTTTGTTTTCTAAAGAGGGTGAGGGAGAAGGTATATGGGTTGTGGGCTGATGGGGAGATGAAGCAAACGTTTAAGGGGAAATGGGCTGAGGTAAAGGAATAAAGAGCTGAGTTGTCTTTGGGCTTGTGTCGCGTAGTGAACCTTTGGTGTAAGAAAGAATGGGTCTGGGTATTAGTTTGGGAGTGGGCCGCGTTTTAGACGAAAATAATGTGGGCTTGGGGTAGTTAGTTTTAATTAGGTGTTAGTTTTTGGTGCTTAATTAGTTAATTAGTGGTGAATTAATAAATTGTGATTAAATCATCTAAGTGCTTTATTAATCTAACTGTTATAATAATAAATGCGGACGTTCTATTTAATTAGTGCTTGATATTTTATAATGCTAGACAGTTATTAAAACTTATTTACTATGTGTATTTTGCGATGTAAAATTGTGGTTCTAAAAGAAAGAAAATTGTTTAATTTATTGGTTATTTATTTACGGGGAATGGACAAAATTGGGTGTCAACATCATCACCATTTTCGGCCAACACACAAACTAGAAGGTTCTTGGAGAGTTAATTTGGTTTAACACTTGGTTAGGGTTCTTGATCTTGTGTTAGTGAACTAAGCTTGAAAGTTTAAGGCATTTTTGGTCTTTATTGTGTGCCTTGGCCGAGAGCCTTTGAAAGAGAAAGAGATATTTTTGTAATATAATGCTAAGTGTGGAAGACAAGTCTTGCAAGACCTCTCTGTATATAATATGTATCCAAGGGTTTGGATGATGACAAGTGTAGGGCAAGTGTGTGGACAAGTGTGGGTGGGACCCACATGTCCACTTGTCTTCAAAATATCTCATCCAAATCAAGACAAGTGGCGGGGTGACACGTGTCACCCTCCTATTGATCCAAAATTATTTCTTCACTAATAATGTTTATATTTGGTCAAAATATCTCGAAACTTTGTGGGCCCCACAAAACCGTAAAAATTTCTGGTGGGCCCCACATGGCCAAATCCGAACTTGAAATCCAAAAATCTGATAAATTATATAACTCCAAAATACCAAATTTGAGAATCAAATTCCAAATAATGAACCTTTTTCCTTCACGAGGTTCGGAAAATTCCCTTTAGGAAAAGTGATTTTCTTTTCGTTCCAAAATTCAAATCTTGTTTCCTCATGTCCCTTCTCATCTCGTTCTATTGAAAATACGGGGTGTAACACCTAACTTGCGTTACTTTTATGTTTTTGGGTGTATTTGTTACATTTTAAATGATAGAGATCAATTGGAAAAGTTTGACTCTAAGAGTGACAAATGAATTTTTGCTGGCTATTTCCAAAGTAGTCATGCTTACTGAGTGTACAATCTAAGGACCAAAACTCTACAAGTATGTAAATGTTATTTTTGATGATGTTTCTAATCTTACAGGAAATACAATTGAAAATAACACTATAGTTTCAGTGGAAAATGTGTAGACTGCTGAAAAAACAGATGTTGCCTCAAATTTTACCACATCCGAAGCAACATCTGAACCAGAGATCACAGAAGGTGCGGATGAGGAGTCAAATGCTGAATTGCTAGATCAAGTTTGAAGGGACCCCTCATCAAGGATTATGAAGAATCATCCAACATGTCAGCTGATAGGGGGAGTTTTTTAGGGAATTAGAATAAGAGGGAAAGAACCACTCAATTACAGATATATGATAAGGTATGTGTGTATGTCTACCATATACCAAAAGATTAGTCTTTCTTGTTTTATATCTACTTTAGAAATAATAAATATTTTAGAAGCACTTAAAGATGATTTTTGGATTCAAGCAATGCAAGAAGAGCTTGAACAATGTTCTCGAAATGAAGTCCGGGACTTACTTCCACGTCCAAATAATACAAATTTAATTGTAACTAAATGGATTTTTAAAAATAAATAAGATGAATCATGAATCGTTGTTAGAAACAAAGCTCGTCTAGTTGCACAAGACTATACTCAGGTTGAAGTAATTGATTATGACAAAACATTTGCACCTGTGGCTAGAATTGAATATATTAGACTGCTTCTTGCCATTGCCTGCTTTCTGAAAATTACTTTACACCAAATGGATGTAAAAGGTGCATTCTTAAATGATTTTCTAGATAAGGAATTCTATGTTGAACAACCAAAATGATTTGAAGATCCTTATCATTCACACTATGTATACAAGCTCAAAAAGGTTTTGTATGGTTTAAAACAAGTTCATCGTGCATGGTATGGTCGTTTAACTAACTTTCTTTTTGAATTTGGTTTTAACCGTGGTGAAGTTGATCATACTTTATTCATTAAACGTCACGGTGTACATAATATTATTGCTCAAATCTATGTAGATGACACCGTTTTTGGTTCGACCTCACAATCTTACCTAAAGACATTTGTTGAAGCAATGTCATCAACATTTGAGATGAGTATGATTGGGGAACTAACATTCTTCTTAGGTTTGCAGATTAAGCAAAGTGAAGATAGAATCTTCATCTCCCAGAGCAAATATGTCAAGAATCTAGTTAAGAGGTTTGGATTGGAAAATGCTAAGCAGATGAAAACTCCAATGAGATCATCGCAGAAGATATGTAAGGATAATGTTGGTAAAAATATCGACTCAATATTGTATCGATCTATGATAGGTAGTCTTCTATATTTCACTGCTAGTCGTCCTGATATAATGTTTAGTGTTTTGTGTATATGCTCGGTTGCAAGTGTCACGACCCCGGGCCCACGACTGGTGCCCTACCTGGGCTCCCCTTACAGGTATACATCAGATAATAGTAGCGGAACATACATACAACTCAAAAGAAGTACAAGTAATGAAATATCAACAGGCTAGCCGATAAGGCCACCCTCCAAAAGTATATATATAACCCAAAAAGCAGTCACATCCCTTTTTCTTATACAACCGAGATATGACTACAGACCTCTAAGAATTTTTACATAACAACTGTGACGGGACAGGGCCCCGCCATACCCCTGAATGTACATAAATCTACAACATCAGGGAAACCGTACCAAAAGACAAGCCTCCAGAGAAATGGAGTCTGCTTACAACTGATCAGTGATCCTAAGAGTGAGGATCCACAACCTTACCACACTGCGGCGTGAGCGCAGCCAGAAGGGGTCGAAACTATGTACCAAGTATGTGAAACTGAAAGTACTAAAATGAAATCATATAGTCTAAAATAAAGCTGGATACATATATGATGACCAAAATAACAATACACTGTGTCTTACTAATAATGAGAGTAAACAAGAGTATACTTTACTGCATAAAAATAGGAGGCTCATGATCAAATTAGGGTCACCCGCCCGTAGTATCATTAAGTAATCCTACTCTTGGGACTATTTTACCCGCATAGGTCATGTGGACCCGCAATGAGATCATCCACCTCGCATGGGACTATTTCACTCGCATAGGACTATTTCACCTGCATAGGCCCGGTGGACCCGCAATGAGTACAAACGCTGCACTCGCATCATGGGTAGCAAATCCATGGAATAAGTAGTAACCCGGGGGTTTACCCCGCAAGAATAACATAACACTGGCACAACCGGCTATCATACATAACATAAGCACCACCGGCTTATCATAAATATCATAAGCAAATTAAGAAATCTCCTAACTTCTTATTAGACTTAATTAATCATGCACTCTCATTTTATTTAAACTTAAGGCACTAACATGTCATGAAAAATCCGAGAATTTAACCCAAAGTACTACGTACTTCCGTTCCTTTAAAAAGAACCCTTTTTATATAAAAACCCCAAGATACTAACACCCGTAGTATCAAGGCATGTCTATTTTTCAAATCAAGTTACTACACCTTTAGAAATTCATTTTAAGGCTTTAAAACCAAGTAACTTCTACTTTCACAACCTAGGCAACTTGTGCCTATAAATCAAATAGACCACCCTCTTAACCTTCCATAAAACCGTTATAACTAACTTCCCATAAAACCGTTATAACTCTTTATGTTTTAGACAAATTCATTCTTTTTATAACCAAGAGACTTATACTTTTAAAACCAAGTATCATATACTTTCAAATCAAGTTACATAACTTTCAGAATACTTCAAGTCTCTTAACTTTAGAAATCAAGTTTCTCATCTTTTAGAATAGTTCAAGAAATCAATACTTTCCAAATCACGTATTCTATACTTTTCAAGTCAAGAAATCTTTCCATGTAACATCAAGTCACATATCCTTTTCGAAAACAAGGCAAGGATACCCAAAAGAAACCGAATTCATTTTTAACCATGTACGTCCACCGTACTATACATTTATAAAACTCATGCTCAAGAAGATAGGGAAAGTTCCACATACCTCTTCGACATAAATCACTTGCCAAGTTGAATACGCCGCACGTAGAATGTCAACCTATAATGACCATAATACGTCTATCAACTACTAGCTTTCAACGTAGAATATTTCTAAGTATAAGGACTCTTAATTCTACGGAAAATCGGGCAGCACTTCCTTTATTTCTACGTACTTTTCCACCTTTTTCAAGGCCCGAATTCAATAATCAAACATGTCACATTTAAGGCTCAACAATTTAGCTAACCAAAGGGGATCACACGCCTTACAATACGTGTAAAATGCTGCCCCATAATTTATACAAAACAGTCCAATAGTCAACGCCATTCTCGGCTAATATGAGCAACAATGCAAAGTCTATTCCAATTCTTTTTCAATCCATATTGTCGTTCTAACATGTTATATAGTCGCAACCAATTTTAACAACTATAATCTCCTCTTTATATAACATGCGACGACTAAAACTAATAACTAAATTGAATTACAGTCTTAAAGGCTAATCATGCTAGTTTCGGATTTTGCTTCCAAATATTCCACAACACTTATCAATCTTCATAATGTAATTCACATGATCAATTACCAATCTACTACAACATGGTCTTTAATTACAAAGGTAAGATGGAGATTTACCTTGATAACCCCAAATATAACTCCAAGATTCAAAGTCGCTCCTTATAAACTTAGCTCCTTTCCTTCACGCTCCAATCCGCTATTTGAAGCCCTTAGAAGTTCATAAACAACTTCCCTTAAATTTCCAAACAAAACTTATGAAAACAACTTAGGTTTTCATCTTGCGACTAACGTGAAAACGTAGTTTTTCCGGGATCTTTCTATTGAGATAACCTTATAATACCCTTAGGAACCTTGGGTTTAAGTATGGTGAATTATGAACAACAAACGAAAAATTTTGTTCTCCATATGAGGCTCAAAACTGAGAGCTCCCTCAAGAACAAGAATGTTTGTGGAATTTGTCTAAGTGTTGAGAATTAGTCTTGCTACTAGTATAATATATAACACATCTAAGGGCCAACATTAATACACTTGAAGGGCTAGGATTGAGTCAAGAATGTCATGCCAAGTTTGACCCTTGACTTGTCCAATAAATCGGCCACAAGCCCATGTGGGGGGGGTGACACGTGTCACCCTCTCATTCGTCCATAAAATTTTATTTCCCGACATTTCCATAATTTCGATAAATTCTAAAAGTCTCAAATAACAAACGTTATCCTTTCCCGAGGTTCGGAAGATTTTCTTTCAAAAAACAATTCTTTCTTTCGTTCAAATTTTAACATCCCGATTCCTTACGTACATTCTTATATATATGCCCTAGAATTACGGGGTGTAACACCAAGTTTGTCCCAAAAATCTCCCACTTAAATATTGTAAAACGTATTATTAGATATGTTGTCGGCACATGTGAGTTGGGAATTTGGTATTTCAAATACACTAATCCTAATTCAATAGGGTATAATGATTTGGATTGGGCTAGTGATGTAGATGTAAAATAGTATAAGTGGAGGATGTTTTTTACTTTGGCAATAATCTTATTTCTTGGTATAGTCGTAAACAAAACGTGTCTCACTTTCAGCTGTTGAATCGAAATATGTAGCAGTTGGAAGTTGTTGCTCTCAATTAACATGGCTAAGATACATGTTGGACGACTATGATTTTTCTAGTAACATCTTAGTTTTGTACTGTGATAATCTGAGTGCTATAAATATTTCAAAAAATCCAGTTCAATACTCACGTACAAAATATATTGATATTAGACATCATTTTTTAAGAGATTTGGTTGAAAAAGAACTAGTTCGAATTAAACATGTTGACACTCTTCATCAACTAGCTGATATTTCTACAAAAGCTTTGGATCATCAGAGATTTTCAAGTTTGAAAAAATTTCTTAGTCTTTGTAATCTCTAAAAAAACATTTTTTTGGTGAATGTCGGTTGGAATATCTCTAACATTTCGGGTGATATTTACCTATGTAATATCATAATTAGAATATTGTTGTTGTATAGTGCATTATTTTTTGTCACACAAGCATGATCCTTCAATAAGAACATGATTTCAAAGTGATATCGTTCTCTGCGATGATATCAGATATCATAAAAATGGAGTATCAAAATAAGGCAAAGTCTTTACAAATTTTTGACAACTGTGCAAAATGGGCAAAGCCCTTGAAATGATACCGTTCCTATTCTATAGGAGAATCAAATGCTTAAAAAGAATTATGAGAATACTAAATAAGTATTCTTACTTTTGACACAAAAAAATAATTTTGTATGTGTTTTATGATTAGATCAAGGACGCGATGGGAAAATGTTACATTGGTCCAGTGGTTAAACTCATACAATACATATAAAATGTATATTGATTTGTTGCCAAAATGAATTTTTTTTGCGGATCATAATACTTGTGTTGTCCAAAATGTTGCCAACATTGTTGTTGACATTTTTAGATAATGATATTTGTTGGGATGTTGTTCTTAACTGATTTCAGAAAAATCAGATTTTCTTCCTATTTTTATGCCTGTTTTAATAGGAATTTTAAACTTTAAAATGATAAGATTAAATTGAATTCCTACCATGATGTTTATCTTTTTATCCCAAAATTTTAGGTGTTAGTTATTAAATAAATCTGAAACTCCTAGAACTAAAGAATTTTTGTTGCTTAGAAAGGTTTGTCATGTATATACATATTTAGCTCATTTGTTATTTTTTATCATTTTCGATTTTCCCTAAAAAAAGGGAAATCACATCACACTTCGGGTATAACCCTACCCACCCGATGGAATCATCACCATTCCAAACTCCATTCTCAATCTCAATCTCAATTCCCAAAACATTCTCCAAAATATTCACCAATAGAAACTTCTCCAATGACAACCAACACACTGACCACTACCCCTCATATACACACTGAATCTTCTGAGCATATTGAACCACATCAATCCTACCGGTTTCTTTATTCACCATCCACATAGGACTTGTCTAACATTATAGTATTCAAAGGTTTAGATGAACATTTAGACATCAACTACCCAGGTGATGACAACAATACAATAGACGTTGATGAAACATCTGATATTTCAGCATTAGGTAAGAGACCAAGATCCTCCACCTTCCCTACTCGTCGATCGAGTAGAATTTTTGAGAGAAAAGTTCGTGAAAAGCCGAGCAAAAAAATGTTCAAATGTAACACATTTGTACCCATTTGCTCGAGTAGTGACAATGATGACACAAACTTGGTATTCTCAACTGAAGAGAGTGAAGAAGAACCAACTGCTTATGTACCGCAAGATGTGTCTCAAGAAAGAGAAATCTCAGGTGAAACTCCCCTGAAGCAATTATTTCCAAAGGGAATTCCCAGATATGCCAAATGAAGTGTTGCTCCAAATGTTGTCATTGATGCCACAACATCTCAGGCAACATTTCAGCCAACATCATAAGAAAACACCAACATCCTCCAGCAAAACTAAATCTGATTCAGACCTTGAGGTATTTATCTACCTAGATAAATTATATTCTAAAACTAATTCTGATAATTGGGAATGGTACAAGGATAGAGTTATTAGGTCTGAAAAAGTATTAGACATTGCCTCTTGTTCAGTATATGGTTTGGTAGAGTTCTTAAAAGAAAGACAGCTCCTAGGATCTGTTACTGAGAAAGGACCATATGTTGATAAAATAGTCAGGTTATTTTGTGCTAATTTGAGGTTTGCTATAGAGGATACCGACTCAAAGAAATTTGGAAAGGTATATCTCTATAACAGAGTATATTTTTTCACGCCTACTGTTATAAACTAATTTATTGGATTAAATGTTGAGGAGAATGTTAGAGAAGCAAACCCTGCAGTGGACAATAGAGATGAAGTAATTGAGTACCTCACATGAGGTATAATGCATAAGTGGATCTCTAGATGTCCAGCCTCTAAATTAACAGTCATGTTTACCAATCTTCACAAAGTTTTATACACAATTGGCTTCCTTAAATTAATGAGTCAATTGTAACTGCATGATAAGCCACCCTGCTGTATAAAATTGGGAAAAGTTTGAGAATTGATCTGGGTAAAATGATCTTCCATCAAGTTGCCAACTAGGCACAAAAATAATCAACCTCAATCCTCCCTTATTCCTTTCTGATATATAAAGTTTTAACTACCCAAGGTCTTAAGCCTAAGATAGAGGACACATTAGGGAAGACTCCTGAACTGTACACAGTAAATAAAGCAGTTTTAATGAGTAGAGACAGAGTCATTGATCTACCCTGGAAAATGGAAGAACATAGTGTAGATGTTGACAGGAATATCACCAACATTCTTGGTAACACTGGTCCAAGACAGTCTCCACTATCTACTGAATGACTTGTGAATCAAATAGTAAGAATCAACCAACAAATCTCTGAGGTTGATACTGTAAGGAATGCTCTGATTCAAGCTAGAGATCATTTCATGATATTGCTTTCTTCACAAAAGAGGGATGAAAATGATGATGTTGCTGAAGCCGAGAAAAGTAGAGAAAATGTTGATGCATGGGGAGCTAAGGAAGAAGGCTAGAGGTTGATGTTCTGTACAGAGAAGCAGTTATACAGGAGTAGAGAGTTGCTGGAAGCTACTGATGTTGTATGATGAGTTAGGATGATCTCTTGCTAAGGTCGTAAATTTTGCTCAATCTGAGCAGTTAAATGTTTGACAGGATGTATATTGATTTGTGTGTACAATGGAATATGGTTTTGTGTATTGAGTGATTTGTGTATATTTATATATGTTTTTCTAATCCTATGAAAATTGTGTATATATGTTGTGTTTATATGTCATCACAGGTTAATGGGGAGCATTATTGTAATCATAGATGTAGGAACAACATCTATGACATTGTCGTAAGTCACTTGCACAGATTAGAATAGGTTTTGTGAAGAAAGGAAAAAAGAGGGAGAATGTTAATGTTGGGTTTGGTGTTGTGACATTTTTCCCAACATATCATTTTTAGTACTAAGTTAAAATTCAGAAATATTAAAACAAATGTCACAACATTCGGACCAATATTTCTGTGACTAACAGTTTTGCCTTACTTCACGGACTGAAGAAAATCTCGTGGAAATTTTACCACGATGGAAAAGTGACTTGGCAAGGTGATTAAGAGCTGATGGAAAAGTGACTTGGTAAGGTGATTAGGAGCTGATGAAAACGTGATAAGAACAAGTCAAAGTTGTTGCTAAGCTTGGGGAACAAGTCCAAGAAGTTAGAGGATTTTGCTCCATGATCTTCTCCAACAAACTTTATCGGCTGCCCACCTTTCTCTCAATCTCTACAACAAGTCGGTGAGCTTTTCTAGGAATACTCTCTACTATAAATAGAGAGGGAAGAAGAGTGAATCGATATCCAGAAATAAAATGTAAAAATACCAAGAGAGCTCTCGGGATTTCATCTCAGAAATCTGAATCACAAATGTTGTCTGAGCGTGTCGACAACATTTTGTCCAACATTATAATTGATGCTTAGATTCTAGATTTGTTCTTCATTGAAGCAATTGTAATGAGATGTTGTCTATGTCTATTTAGATAGATTTTTCAGCAGAAGTCATCTGCGACTTCAACTTTTTAATTCATTTTGTTTTATTTTGCAAAATTGTACAAGAATGAATTTATTCAATTGTATAAAAATATATACAATACTTTCGGTCACTGACCGTCATAGGTTATATATTCAATATAACCTATGTAAATATTAAACATTTGTGTTCTTCATTATTTTCGCTGCATTTTACTCTTTAAAGGTTTTTCTGTTTTATCGAAGTGTCATCAGTTGTGACGGACGACATTATCGCTGACATTTGCAAACTGTATTAGCATTCGATTTATTTTTACTTTTAGTTTGTTTTTATTTCCATAGTATACTCTGGGACCAACAATACTCAATAATTAACAAAAAAATCAATCAATCTATAACCTAACAATATCTTTTAAAAAATATTTGAAACAAAAACAATAAAATTTTATGTCCGAACGGCTCCTTAATGTTTGAAAAAACATCAAACTAACAACGAAACTTATGATGTGCTTTGTAGTATGACTTTTGACCATTAACTAATTATTGGTGACAGAAACACGTAAAACTTTTGAAAACAGAGAAAGGAAAAGGCTGAATGATGATATCAATTGTTAACAGTACCATTGAATAGAATATCTAATAAACTTTATTTTCACGATGAAAAAAGTGAAATCGTATCCATATTTTGTAGAACTCCAAACTACTGCCAAGCTTTTAGGTTCCATCCACGGTGGTCTTAAATATTTTGGGGGTCCTGTTTTAATTCGTAAAAGTGGAGCTTTAATATAAGTAAATATATGATTTCAATAATTAGAAATTATTTTAAATTGTAAATAACAATCCTACAACTTAAGTTAATCAACCCCTACTTTGATTGGGTTAAAACCTGCGAATTATGAGTTTTTACTGTAAATTCTGATTAATATTACTTAATAAAAAATACAAATAAAAAACCCCTAAATTGTTTCGTTTTTCGGGAACCCTATACGATAGCACGGACCCAAAAACAGCCCTGGTTCCAGCACATTTTTTCTTTATACCTATTGTTAAATGTTAATACCAATTTCATGGAAAAATAGAGACTGAATGGGATGCTCCTCAAAAATGGAGTGACCCAATTTTCCTACAAAGAGATTAAAAGGAGTAAGCCCCGACGTAGGGATGGCAGGTAGATATAATTTTATGGATTTTGCACCGCATCCATCTTAGTTGGAACGGGTATGGATATAAATTTGGTGGGTAGTAGGCGGGTATGGTATTGAAAATGTACCTGTCACGGGTGGCGCGTAGGTGGTGAATTTGCAGTTATACCCGCCTCGCATCCAACCACTCGCCTTATAAGCCCATTAATAGTTGTAGCAGTCCGTAAGCCCATAAACCCATAAATCCAATGCCAATAATACTCAGATTTGCAGTTATACTCGCCTCCTCCGCCCTGCATCCAATCGCCCGCCTACCCGCCCCATAAGCCTAGTAATAATTGTAGCAGTCTGTAAGCTCATAAGTCCAATGTCAATAATACTCACTTACACTCCCATAAGTCCAGTTAAAAATTAAAACCCTACTCACTTACACTCTCTATTCAGCATCCTTCACCAGTTCATCTCTTGGGTATTCACGCCTCCCGGCTCCCTCTCTTATTCACAAGCAGTCTTCGGTCTTCACGCGCCGTCTCTCCTTCCTCTCTCGTTCACCGTCACGCCGCCATCAGCCTTCCATTAGGATCTTTTCGTTCTTCGATATTTAGCCTCCTTTGAGAGCTTAAGGTATAATCCTTATAGCCTAAATTATATGCTTTCTTCAAGTGTCTTGTGTCGATTTTGTGTTTTTTCTTGTTACAAAAGGTTAATGCTACTTTATTTTGAGTGTTTTTGGTTAAAAAATTATGGGATTTGTGTTTTTTTTGTTGAAAGTTAAGGAGTTTTGCTGAAATATGATTTTTCATCAAACTTCGGTGTTTTCTTGAAATACTTTTTGTAGATTTTGTGTTATTTTGCTTGTAAATTTTCAGCAGATTTCTGGGATTAGTATTTTTTATTGGTTTTTGCTGAAATATGATTTTCACCAACATAATAGAATGAATTTAATTTCTTATGTAGCTATTGTTGTTTGTTTATATTAAGCATATTTATGGAACCATGGCAGAGCAAATTGAAATTTATTTTTTAATACCCTTTTTTGGAATTTGAATTTTTGGGATAATTTTTGGAATTTGAATTTTTGGGATAATGTTGATCACTAATTGATCACAAATGAATTGATTTAAAATATGGCTGGCGGTTACAGGCGGGTATTGGCGGGTGGCGTATATCCACTTGTGTGGTGGTGTGGGTGTGGATTTAGGAATGTAGCCGCCTAGGCGGATATGAATGTTGAAATTGTACCCGCCATCTGTGACGGATATAAAATTTTCTGGCGGTACGGGCCCAATTGCCATCCCTACTCCGGCGGTTGGGCCCTCTTGGTATGAAAAAATATTTTATAGCGAACACTTTTCCCGAATGAATCTTATACAACCCGAATTTAAATATAATCCGATTCTACTATAGATATGAAAAATCATAATAAAAAAAGTCTTAGAAAAAGGAAAAGTGGGAAAATAAAGAAGAGGACGCGTATCACACGACATACTTGAGTTGTGCCTCCTAATTGACTTGCATTTCGTTCTGCTTTATTCCTACTATAGATAGTACTCATGAAAATTTTGAAATTAACGATTAAAACTATGTAGAAGAAAGTAAAAAGGCAATCCTGGTTGCTTCGACTCCAAGGAAAAAGAAAGAATCAGATAAAACACTATTTTACCACAAAGGTGTATAGTGGGATGGTTAGAAAATCATAGTACTAATTGTCATGATCAAAAAGACATATCAAGAGACGGGTTTTAACTTTTAAAATTCTTAACATTAAACTTATTATATGTATATATCTACTATTTAATGCAAATTTTTATATACCCCGTATCAAAATTATTTGATTCAAGTGAACCAACTCTTAATATTCTGCATGATCATGTGTTGTTGGGTTAGTTTAAATACCAAGTATGAAAAAGGGTTAATTAGGATAATTTAACCTTAATCAGACGTATTGGATTCAAAATTTGAAATTAAAAAAACTTCTTAGTAAGGAATATTTTATCCTCTTGTGAATATCACAAATTTGAATTAGTGAGATGCATAAAATAATCTGGATTGCTTCGAGACTAAGGAAAAGTTTATCTTGCAAACCAAACTAATTAAAGCTAATTGGGGGAATGTAATGTCTATGTTTTACCTTTTTTATTTTAAACAACAGTTTGGAAAGAAACAAAAGTTGGATGGATCGTAGATGAGGAATGTTATGCAACAAAACATACCCAATAAAATTTCATACCGTGGGGTCTAAAAATGATAAAATATACACAGACCTTACTGTTAGAATATTAGTTAGAATATTCTAGAATAGGGTCATTAATAGAATATTATGTGTATATTTTATATTAATGTAGATCTCTTCATATATGGTAGAAAATTATTGTATAGGGAATATTCCTAGGATTATCCTAAGGAAGACTTATTCTTCCTAATGATTGTAATTAGTGTATATATTGTTACCTAATGGAAGAAGAACATTTGAGGAAAATATTCTATCATGGTATCAAGAGCTTAAGGAAAAGATTCATCTTCCTAATATCAAAATTGTTTTCTTTTTTTCAAATTTCGTCTCATCCAAACCGAAATTTTGATTTTTGTTTTGTTTGTGTTCCTGTTCATCGTGTTTCTTTCATCCAACTATTATCAACATGTCTGAATCCAAATCGTTTTATCACCCAGCCCTCACAGTTTCCAATATCAAAACTCATGTACCCATAACCTTACAAATGGAGAATGTGCATTATGCTTCCTGGGCGGAACTTTTCAAAATATGTTGTCGTTCTCACCGGGTTCTTCACCACATCATTTCTCCAGAAAAAGACAAAGAAAAAGTCTTGACAACGGATGAAGACAACGAATTGTGGGATGTCCTAGATGCCACTATTCTTGGTTGGATATATTCAACAATATCCACGGATTTGTTGCACACGATCATGGAAACAGATTCTAAGGCAATTGATGCTTGAAATCGATTACGGGACATTTTTTATGATAATCAAAATTCTCGTGCAGTTGCTTTGGAACAAGAATTCTCCAGTGTTGATATGGAGGATTTTCCTAATGCGTCCGCTTATTGTCAACGCCTCAAAGTGTTGGCGGATCAATTAAAAAATGTTGGTTCCCCCGTCTCCGACAACCGTTTGGTTCTACAATTTGTTGCCGGATTGACAGAGGCATATAGCGGAGTTGCCACCGTTATCCGTCAAAGTAACCCACTTCCGTTATTCTACAAAGCAAGATCTATGTTAATCCTAGAAGAACAAGGCTTCTCTAAAAAGGTTGCTATGAACCGAAGATGCATACGGTCACCAATGATGGAAATAATCGGGGTCAAAAAGGACGGCATGAAAATAAAAAAGGTGGAAACCGCAATGTAACGGAATAATTGCAATCCGTGGCGCGGAATTCGGCGGTAATTCTGGCGGCAGCGGCAGCGGCAGTATGGAAGTAGCGATGGAGCGAATCAGCAGCAGCTGGCACGCCACAATGGACTTGGGCCGACCCCTTGTCCTTACCTACCACAACCTGGCCCAGGCCCAATTCCACCATGCATACCAACAAATCGGTCCACTCATTCAACCTTTTTACCCACGGCCATCTCTGGCCGAATTTCCAAGCCCAGCGGTGAGGAGGAGCGATGTGATATATGATGTTTTTAGGCGGCCAAGATGGCAAAGAAGCGATGGCGGCCAATGATGGGCCCAGGCGATGGCGGGCGGCCAGATGATGGTAGGCGATGATGGGGCGGCCGATTTTGGGCCTCGGTGTGGAACGAGGCCCACTCAATGGCAACAACCGTGGACATTGAACATGCCATTACACGCCCGGGCTTAATCCACGAACCACGGGTGGTATATGGACTCAGGTGCAACGTCACATATGACGTCATCCCAAGGTAATCTTACGTCCTATTTTAATTTGAGCAAATCAAATGGTATAACTGTCGAAAATGGTCATTCCATTCCAATAAAAGGTTATGGTTGTACTAAATTGTCCAAACCAAATCCACCATTAGCCTTGAAAAATGTTATTCATGCACCACAATTAATCAAAAACCTAATCTCCGTTCGAAAGTTTACTTGGATAACTCGATTCTGTAGCTTTTGATCCTTTTGGTTTCTTGTGTGTGATTTTGAACGAGCGCGGCTAATGAGATGTGATAGCGAGAGAACTTTATCCATTACTTCACTACTACTGACGGACAAGAAACACTTTAATTTTGCTGTTTTTAATTCCAATTTATGGCATGAACGTTTGGGACATCCGGGAGAGTGTTTTAAACTCTCTCAAACGCAATAATTCAATTTCATGTACACGAACTCTTAATAAGTGTCAGTCGTGTCCTTTGGGTAAGCATATTCAACTACCTTTTGAGTCTTCTAATTGCACTTTTTACCATTTGATACTATACATTGTGATATTTGGACATCCCCTTTGAGCTCTTGGGCATAGATATTATTTGCTTGTTTTAGATGATTACTCTAAATTCTTGTGGACATTTCCATATCGAAAAATCACAGTGTTTTCTACATTCCTTAGTTTTAGAGCTTTCATCCAAAAGCAGTTTGAGCGGGATATCAAAACATCGATGTGATAGCAGGCGGGAGTTTGATAATAGACAATCAGGATTTTTGCAAAACAAATGGTTTGAATTTTTGTTTCTCATGCCCACACATCTTCTCGAGAATGGACGTGAGCATAAAAATACGAACCATAAATAATATTGTCAGGACATCCCTTGCTTATGCCTCACTTCTCCCTAACTTTTGGCATCATGCACTTCAGATGACTACTTATTTGTTGAATATACTACCAAACAAACATACATCACACCAAACACCCCTGCAATTACTATACCTTCGAAAACCGACATACTATCATCTCCGGGTTTTTGGGTGCTTGTGTTTTCCATTATTCTCATCCACCACCATCCATAAATTACAACTGAGATCTACTCCATGCATTTTTTTGGGATACACATCCCATCATTGGGGATACAAATGTTATGACCTATCCTCCAATAGGATTTTTATTAGTCGTCATGTTATCTTTGATGAAACTCAATTCCCATTTAGAAAAATCAATGAGTCACAATCTCCCACTTATGAGTTTTTGGATGCTGGAATACACCCAATTTTTACCCAACCATTGTCCCATAGTTCGGTCACTGCTACTGCTAATGGACAAAATTCGTTTAACCCATTACCCGTGTCCTTACCAAATGGCGCCCAACCCACTGTCTTGAATCGATACACATTCGTGCCAGTGCTTTGACACCTACCAATAGCAACTTCGCCCTGTCTGACCCAAGCCACGATCCAGCCCACTTTACAAATACCACATTTGGCGGTGGCGTCGATCCGGCTGGCGACAACACGTCCGATCACCGTAGTCAACATGGTATTGTCAAACCCAACACTAAATCTGACGCCCGCAAGTTTCCAAATCACCTTTACCGTGTAACCACGTATGCGCTCTGAAAGACCCAGGTGGAAAATGGTCATGGATGATGAATATCAAGCTCTTATTAAAAATAGGACATGGGATTTAGTGCCCCGTCCATCTAATGCTAACATCATTCGGTCTATGTGGATTTTTACCCATAAAGAAAAATTTGATGGTTCTTTTGAGCGGCATAAGGCCCGTCTTGTAGGTGATGGGAAGACGGCGAGTTGGTATCGATTGTGGGAGACATTCATCCGATCGTCAAACCATTTACTATCGAGCGATTGCTTTCGGTTGTCTCTCAGAGGATGGTCACCGCGATTGGATGTTAAAAATGCATTTCTCCATGGTCACCTAAATGAGACTGTTTACATGCACCAACCATTGGGGTACAGAGATCCAAAATATCCCAATCATGTATGTCTGCTAAACAAGTCTTTGTATGGCCTCAAACAAGCACCCAGGGCTTGGTATCAGCGGTTTGCAGATTTTGTATCACAGATGGGGTTTTCACACAGCCGGTCCGATAATTCTCTGTTTATCTATCATCAGGGTAATCATACGGCTTATCTTCTATTGTATGTGGATGATATTATTCTGACAGCTTCCTCAGACTCTCTTCGCAAGAATATCATGCCTCAACTTAGTTCAGAATTTGCTATGAAGGATCTTGGTCCATTGCACTTCTTTCTAGGAATTGCTGTGACAAGACATGCAGGTGGGCTCTTTCTCTCCCAGAAGAAGTATGCATCTGAGATCGTGTAACGGGCTGGAATGGCCTCTTGCAAACCCTCAGCAACACCGGTGGATACAAAGTCCAAATTAAGTGTCATCTCTAGCAAACCTTTTGTTGATCCAACATTGTACCGCAGCCTAGCAGGCGCGTTGCAATATCTCACTTTTACCAGACCAGACATAACCTATGCCGTACAACAAGTGTGCCTATTCATGCATAATCCAATGGAAGAACATATGCAGGCACTCAAACGGATTGTACGCTACATTAAGGGCACTCAGGAATATGGATTACATCTTTACCCATCTTGCATCTCCAAACTTGTCACTTATACGACGCAGATGGCAGTTGTCCGACACCGCACGCCCACATCTGGGTATTGTGTCTTCCTCGGTGATAATTTAGTTTCATGGTCTTCCAAACGGCAACCCACAGTATCGCGCTCCAGTGCTGAAGCTGAATACCGTGTCGTTGCCAATGTTGTGTCTGATTCATGCTGGATTCGGAATCTTTTACTAGAGCTTCATTGCCAAATTCCGAAAGCTACTATGGTTTACTGTGACAACATTAGTGCAATATATCTTTCTGGAAATTCAATACATCATCAGCGCACTAAACATATAGAGTTGGATATCCATTTTGTCCGTGAAAAAGTGGCACGCGGACAAGTGCGAGTACTACATGTCCCAACGCGTCATCAAATCGTCGATATCTTCACGAAAGGGCTTCCGCTGATTTTATTTGAAGAATTTCGACGCCTCAAGATTCGCGCCTTCACTTCAATCATGTGAGTGTTAGAATATTAGTTAGAATATTCTAGAATAGGGTCATTAATAGAATATTATGTGTATATTTTATATTAATGTAGATCTCTTCATATATGGTAGAAAATTATTGTATAGGGAATATTCCTAGGATTATCCTAAGGAAGACTTATTTTTCCTAATGATTGTAATTAGTGTATATATTGTTACCTAATGGAAGAAGAACATTTGAGGAAAATATTCTATCACTTACCTCCACTTTGGTAGGTAGAGCGGTTGTTTTCCGGAGACTATCGGCTCAAGACAAAGCATAATCACAAGCAAGGCAATCAAAACATAGCAAGAGTAAAACAAAAATAAAGAGTAAAGCAAGAGAAACGATCAGACTCAAATAAAAATATAAATTTAAATTTAATCGGGATCTCAGACACCAAATTAGAAAAAAAAGAACCCACCAGCAAATGCACGACTTGAATATCTTTTTCGTTGTATGACCCTTTTTTCGTCTTTGTACTTTTCGGTTTGGAAATAACATGATTTAACAAACAAGCATAAATCGGGTGCACCTACAATTTGGTACTAGAAATGGGTAATGAGTCGCATTACTTTTCGTATAGGACAATTTGTATTAGGACAAAATGTACTTTATACATATTCATATTTATATTAATGATGATTAATATTATGACATTTGCATTTGTTTAATTATTAGTTGATTGTTTATAATATTCTATAAATGCATCCATAGAGTTTACATGTTTATTAATGGTGTGAGAATTAATATTATAACGTAACTCTTAAATAGCCTCGACTAATGATCATCGAGATTGGGATATCGATGATATGCGATACGTCGACATGTGGTCTGCATCATATCCTTAGGGGATGTAGTATGTCTCACCTGCTACGAGTTATGGCAACTCATGATGGACGCATGGATACTTGTTGAAGTATTGGTATACTCTGCTGATGTACTGTTTTGTTATATGTCTATAATGTCATCGGCGTGTGGGAGATAGAAGTCCTTAGACCTGAGGTCGATACCACATTGTTTACGGAGTAATGTATTTTGATCCTGTCCTAAGCTCAAATACCTTATAGGTTGAGACACGGCTTGTTTTGGGTACATTGCGAAGTATATTAAAGGTGATAGTTGAGCCAAGATTAGTATTTATTCCTCGAATGTATATTCGAGAGAACACTTAGATACTCATATGGTATTATGTTGACTAAGTCGTTGGCCAACACAATGACATGTCTTTGATATGGTCCTGTTGTCAACTAATATAGATGAGTTATAATGATCAAGCTATTTGGATAGACACTTGACAAATCCTAAGCTTGATTGAGTGTGTCGTGAATGAAAGGACTTTATCTTCCCACATAGAGGTTCAGTTCACATGTTTCGTGTAGCTAAACTTTACATATTGAGTTCGTCTTCTGGCGTAGTCTAGGAGTTTCGTGAAGGCCCTAATGTTGTTAGTGTCGATATGTAAAGGCCTGAAGGGTAACACTAAGTCAAATGTTCCGTCGATTGAACGATGTAATTAGAGAAGAGATTATATATATGTTCGGTTGATGATCGAGACATTAGAAAGAAAATATAAAACAAGGCAGAAAATGGAACAGCGCAGAAAGCGCGCATCGCAGTCAATGCAACTTACCTGGCGTCACGCGCTAAATGTCTTGCAAGGTCCGAGTGGCCAAGTCATTGAGTTTTTATGGGCTGGCCCATTTGGGGAACCCTAGCTGTCATTTTCAGCTATAAATAAGAGGGTTCCCCTCACATATTTTCTGCACCAATTGCAAGAGACTAGTCTCTTCTAAAGCTCCGCTGGAATCCCTAGCATTTCAAGACTTAGCAAATTACATCAAAGTTACCAGAACTTGCAAATCGAGGAATATTTGCGTGTGCACCCTCGGACTACACAAAACTTCAAGTTTCAGATTGCTAACTACAAAATGTAAGTCTTCGTTCGAAGTATTACATTATTACTTTACATCGTATATTCATACTACAGTTTGACCGTCATGCTAGGTTTAAAACATAAATTTTCAAATTTTATTGCTTGTACGAACCCGACAAAACACCTTCAGTGGTATCAGAGCCTGGGTTGTTTTGTATGATTATATGATGAATATTAATGATAATATGGGTTAGGATTTGTTTAGATCTATTTTTTATGTCGTTAAAGGCTTTAAAATCCTAAATCTTTAGAACGAATAGTCATTGCACCCGGATCTGTAAAAACAATGATGTAATCGACGAAGTCATTTCAATATATAACTCTTCTAAGTTGATATGCGTTATCCGGTTCGTTTAGAGCATGGTGCATTGAAACAAAGAACGAGAAGAAAATTGGAATGATGGTCGATGAACGTATTGTTTAATGGTGATGGCTTTGTAAGTGAGATATGAAAATCTGACCCTAAACCAATTTTAGAAGTTCGGATTTTCGGGATTTGCGTTTATGGAGGTAAGGCGTTGCGGCTCCACAATGGAGCGCCACGGTGCCTGCTAGAGTTTTTGTGGCGGCGCCGCGGCTCCACGATGGAGCGCCGCGGAGCTGCCCAGATGACGCCAGAGGCGCTGCAGCTCTGTTCTAGAGAGCCACGACGTTGTTCATCCAGAAATCTTAAAATAAATTTTCGGACCTCATCGAAGCGCGCATGCGACGACGATCTGCGTGTTCGTTCTCTCGAACTTTCGACGCGTGTCGCGTCGGCGGTCGCGGCTGATTGTAATTTTAAAAATAATTCGTAATCGTAAATCAAGTTTTAATATTCTGATTTTGATTCTGAAGATTTCATAATAACAGAATCTGAAAATAAAAGGTTTTAATTGGACAGATTTGGTCCTTTCGGGTAAATATGTAATTAAATAAAGTTTCTGAAAATTAATTTTTTAAGTTCTAGAAATTTCAAGCAGGTCCTTGAAAACTAGGGTACATCAGCGGTGTGGGGTGGGGCGGTCAAGTGGCCTGGGGTTGGCGGGCTAGGGTAGGGCGGGGGTCAAGTGGCGGGTGACGGTCTGCCCCGATCTAGAGGGGGTCGGGGTGGGATCGGGTGGGGTCATTTTTTATTTGCCTTTAAATTAAATAAATAAATAAACACACACACAACAAGATAGTTTAATAAAAATATCTCAATGTTGTTTTTGTGCATCTTATATTATTCGACTAGAAGTATGCTTTTTTTTTTGTAATACAATTTCAAAATTGCAACTTCGTGATATTGAAAGTTGCAAATAAATAACATAGTAAAATTACAATTAAAAGAATTATATTTTAAGAAACATATTTCTAGTTTCTTTATAATTTTTTGTGGTTTTTCGGTTGGAATTGGTATATCTTGGTCATATTGGTATACCTATTAAATAACATATTTTTAATAGGTGCTTTATAAGCTGGTTTTGCCATATATTCACTAAGTAATATAAATATTAGAGCTATATAAAATAACATCGATGAAATAGTAGGATAGCTAGATATAATTTCTCTAAAAATATATTAAGTTCTAAAATTGTATCTCAATCGGAATCTTTAAGCATATCATTAGGATTTCGATTACGGGTGTTAAAAAATTGGGTTATAGGTTGTTTATACTCATAAGCAACACGTAGTTGGTTGTATAAAGAATTCCATCTAATGCATACTTCTTCGGAAACTTTTCTGTAAGGTAGACCACAATCGTGACAAGTTTTTTTATATTATTTTAGTCGTTGTATTCTATTATTTTTAAAAATATAGTTTATAGCAAATTGAATTTTTTCAAGAATGTCTTCAAAAAGTGATATACCATCCTTTACAACTAAGTTATAAATATGACATGCACATTTTATATGAAAATGATCTGGAAAAGATGGAGTTAAGACAATTTTTAATAATCTAACAGCAGAAATATTAGAAAAAGCGTTATCTAATGAAATAGTCATGACTTTATCAGTTATGCCATAATAATCGCAAACAGAAGAAATAGTTTCTTGAATAAAAATACCAATGTGCCTACTATCTATATATCTATATGCTAAAATACGTTTTTGCATACACCATTTATAATCTACCCAATGACATGTTACACGTTAAATAATCATGACCGTTAGTACTACCGCCTATATCAGATGTGATAGATACTTTTCCAGGGTAATGATATAAATAATAACAAAAATATTGTTGATATTCGTGTGCAAATTTAAAAATATCTCTCCTAACAGTTGATCTAGGAAAACCGTTATAAGCAGGATTGTACATTGATCTTATGTAATGAATAAAACCAGGAGAATCAGGAAATGTAAAAGGCAAACCCTCCACTGCAACTAATTTTGATAATTCTTCTCTATCTTTCATTTTATCTTATTTAGGGCCTACAACTGCCCCCGTCATAGGGTCAATTTGACCATGTACCTGGTGCGGGACAGTATGTGAAACTTGTCCCGACTGAGAGGGCATTGTTGACTCACCCTCATTTGAAGATTCATCCCACCTAGCTTTGTGTTTAGTATTCAAATGCGTAGTTAAACCTTCCGTCCCGCTCTGACCTTTTCTCATTTTAAATTTATAAACAATTTTACAAATTTTGCATGTAACAACTTGATTTTGTATGTCTCTATCAAAAAAAGCTCATACATGTGATTTTAATTTTCGTTTTGGTGGGCCTCGTCTTATACTAGGGGGTATAGGAGACGTTCCAGTTATAGGTGCATTAGTTGGCGTGTCATCTAGATTAGTTGGTGTGTCATCTAGATTATCTTTTAAATTAAACTCTTGTTGATTTTCAGAAAATAGCTCATCGTCTAAATCTAATGGTACTTCAGGAAAATGTTCAGTATCAATAAAATCATCCTGTCTAGGAGGAATATGATGACTAGTAGAAGTACAGTTGCCCTTGTCACCCCTACAAGAATCGGACATACCCAACATACCTCTTATTCCTTTCATTTTAATTTATGCTAATAAATACTTAAATAGTTAAATATAATGAAATTAAGTGCGCTAATTAAAATAAAGAAACAATAATAATTTAATAAAGGAACGAATGTACCAAACGCCGACGTGTAATAGAGAGATGTTGAAAATTGAAACTTTGCTCAACGGATGATCCTCAAGCTAGTTGTCAACTTCACTCTCAATTCCCAAATGAATAAATTAAATTGAATATTTAGAAGACAATGTAAAGATAATGAGAGATAGATTGAGAGATTATTAGAGAGATTGTAATTGTAGGAAGATTTGTGAGAAATAATGAAGAGAAATGAAGTATTTATAGTTGAAAAAATTGAGTTAAAGTGTAAATATAATAACTTAAGGGTTAAAAATAAATATTAGGGGGTTGGGGGAGGGGGATTTGACCGTTGCACAACAACCAAATTGGGCAAAGCTGTTGTGCAACGGCTAGAAGGGGTCGGAGGTATTGGGAAGGGGTCGGGATCGAGGTGGGGTCGGGGCGGGGTGAGTCAGTGTTGGGGTCGGTTTTTTTTCTCGACCTCGTATCGATCTGATATCGATCTGGAAGTGCGAGCGAGTCGGTATGGGAAGTGCAGGCGGGGTCGGGTCGGGGTCGGTATACCCCGCCCCGTTGGACAGCGAAACCTGAAATTGTATTTTCTGAATTTAATGGGGTTCGAATTGAACATTTAAATTCTTGAGGGACTAAACTGTAAATTTTAAGAGTTTACAGAATTCCTGAAAATCAGAATTCTAAAATCAGAAAATGTTTATGGATTGTTTGGCATAGACATAGATTTTAGAGTTTAGACAAATAGACTCATGATTATCATTAATGGTATATTATTCTATAATATACAAATGTGTTAAGTGTTTAAATGTGATGCATTTAAATTATTAGCATAGCGTCCTCAATTATTATTTGCGTAGGCGGCGCCCAGTAATTGTTTACTTTCAATGACTGCGATAACTGTCTGTGTAGACGGCACCCAGTATTTGATTAAAACTATCTTATATCATGCCTAATGGGTTTGATGGTTTCCCATCTAAATGTGTTTAGAAATTGCATGATAGGATGTCATATGATGTATGACATATTTGTTGATCTTGATTGAAATCCCCAAAAACTGAAAAATGTTCCCCAAATATTAAATACAAGTCTAAATAAAATGTGTCGTACATTATAATTGTTAGGGTGCAAAATCCTTTCGGCGATACGAGTATTTATGCCAAAGCATTTGCTCTAAATCTACGAGGACTCAGACCCTTTCATAGATGTGTTAAAGTAAAAGTGGAAGATAAACTTTTATAGGTATTTACACCAAAGTGTTTGCTTGCAAAGGCTAAATTTACTTAGGTACTTAATTTCAGTCGCATAATGGGGTTGGCTTGTTTAGATGAATCTTGGCGCCAAAGTGTCGGACTAATCTAAAGACGCAAGATTAAAATGAAAGATATTTAATCAAACCAAGAGTTGTAAAAAAGCTTTGCAATTGGTTGAGAACCTACCGAAATGTGCTATTGAATTTATCAGTCAAAGCAAACGCGGATATAGCATATGTTTGGATCTTGGCCCATTATGACCTTAAAATGATTTAGGTTCGTATTCTACCTTGGGGTCATAGAAGTATGCAAAATAGTGAGAGCTAATTAAACAAAAAGCCATGTTAAATTAACATATAATGAATGTATATAATTAGGAGAATGAATTTTTTATTGCATTTTTTCTGTTCTATCTATATCTTCAGAATGTCGAACTTCTCAATGAAAATGCTAATGGAATCAAACAGATTGACTGGACCCGATTTTATAGATTGACTCAGGAATGTAAGAATCGTCCTGAGACAAAAGATAATTGAGTATACATTAGACCAGGTATTCCCTACAGTGCCTGCGGAAGACTCTGCCGAGTATGTAACCTATGATAAAGTGGCTTATCAGAAACATTATGATGATGTCATTTCAGCTCAATGTTTGATGTTGTCTTCTATGTCACCTGCATTACAAAGACAACATGAGAACATGGAACCTAATGAAATGTTAGAACATTTGAAGATTCTCTATGACTCTCAGTCTCAGACCATGGAGTATGAGCTGCTCATAGAACTATTTAAGTGTAAACTCATTGAAGGGGGTCAGGTGTCTCCACATGTGCTGAAAATGATTGAGTTGATAGAAAGGTTGGCCTCCATTGAAATAAAGTTTCACGACAGAGTTTCATCCACCCTCATTCTGCATTCACTTCCACGATCGTTCGAGAGTTTCATAATTAACTACAATATGAATGGAACTAAGGCGAAGTTGCCGGAGTTGCACAATATGCTGAAAACCTTCGAATCTTCGGTCTCCAAGAGCAAACCTATCCTAATGGTTGGCTCCTCTAGTCATCCCAAACCGAAAGGTAAGGGACAACAGAAGAGGAAGGGCAAAGTTGCGGTTGTGCCCGCGGCAATGAAGCCCAAAGGAGGGGCGAAAAAGAAAAAGAAACTCCCGACAACAGATGTGTGCATGAACTACAACAGGAATGTGCATTGGAAGAAAGACTGTACTGCTCCAGGAGGAGGAAAGCCACCTGGTACTCCATCATCTAGTAGACAAGGTATGTTTATAATTGAAATTAATCTATCTATAAATAATTCTCATTCCTGGGTACTAGATACCGCTTGTGGCTCACACATTTGTACAAATGTGCAGGGGCTAACTAATAGCAGGAAGGTCGGGCCTCGATATGTGTACCTGCGCGTCGGAAACGAATCACGTGTTGATGGTGAGCGCGTGGGAGATTATAGATTAGATTTACCTTCCGGCAAAATTTTAATGTTAAACAATTATTTTTATGTTCCCTCATTGACGAGGAACATTATTTCCATTCCTATTCTTGACACTGAGGGCTTTTCCTCAAGCATTAATAATGGCAATATGATTTTGAATTATGATGATGTTGTGTATGGAATTGCGCCTCTTGTGAATGAATTGTATACATTAAACTGCCACATTTTCAATGTACAAAATAAAAGAGCTAAGTTAAGTGAAGGAAATTCTACCTACTTGTGGCATTGTAGACTTGGTCATATCAATCAAACGAAGATAGAACGGTTGAGGAAATTAAATAACCTTGAACCATTTGACTTACAATCTTATGGTAACTATGAATCCTATTTGAAAGGTAAGATGACCATTAAACTTCTTTCTAGAAAGGGGATTCGTGCCAAGGAGGTGCTTGAGTTGGTACATACTGATGTATGTGGACCATTTTCAACTCAAGCTAGAGAAGGTTTCTCTTACTTTATTACTTTTACAGACGACTTGTCAAGGTATGGATATGTGTATCTTATGAGACACAAATCCGAGGCCTTCGAAAAGTTTAAGGAGTTGAAGTATGAAGTTGAGAAACAGCTCTCAAAGAGTATCAAGACTGTTCGATCTGATCGAGGAGGTGAATACTTAAGTAAAGAATTTCTTGATTACTTAAGGCTACATGAAGTTCATTCTAAATGAACACCTCCTGGAACACCACAGATGAATGGTGTTGCCGAGAGGAGAAATCAAACCTTGCTTGACATGGTTCGATCCATGATGAGCTTTTCAGCTCTTCCTACATATCTTTGGGGATACACTATTTTGACCTCAATATATGTTCTGAACCAAGTTCCTTCTAAATCAGTTGAAAAGACACCATATGAGGTATGGTATGACAAAAAGCCATCACTTAGACACATGAGGCCCTGGGGGTGTCCTGCATATGTCAAGAAGTTGATCACTGATAAGTTGGAGTCAAAGAGTGAAAAATGTTACTTTGTTGGGTATCCAAAGAAAACTAAGGGATACTATTTCTATCTTCTTGGAGAACATAAAATATTTGTTTCTAGGAATGTAACTTTTCTTGAAGACGAATATGTCTACAAGGAGGAAAGTTGCACAGAGATAGAACTTGAAGAAAATCAAGAACAAAGTAACATAGAGGTTGAATCCTTGCCAGATGATAAAGGCAAGAATTCAGTGGGATCTTTTGGTGAAGATTGGGTATTCAGGGTATGCCTTTCGGCCAGTGGAAGTGCTACGAGGAATGATGCAGAAATGCAAGATCCTCCAGCACAGACCTTGGTTGCAAGTGCACCAGTTGCACCTCCTCCCATTCTGGAAAGACATGAAGATGATATTCCTGAAAGCTCTAATGTTGGTGGATCAACCAATGCACGAGAACCTTCTCACAATCAGAACATATCTGTAACTGAACTGCAAGACACTCAACTCCGTAGGTCTAATAAACTCATCGTCCTCTGGAAAGACTAAATCTACTTGTGAAAACACAGAATGAGTTAGATATTCCCGATGATGATGAGGCTACAACCTACAGCGAAGCAATGCTAGACATTGATTCGAAGTGATGGCAATAAGCCATGAAATCCGAGATGAAATCTATGTATATCAATCAAGTGTGGAACTTGGTTGATTTTCCAAATGGGGATAAACTCATAGGATGCAAATGGGTCTTCAAGAAGAAGATTGACGTATTTGGCAAGATTCAGACTTATAAAGCTAGTCTAGTGGCTAAAGGTTTTAATCAGCGTCCTGGTGTGGATTATGATGAAACCTTTTCACCAGTTGCTAAGATAAAGTCAATTCGGATTTTTCTTGCTATAGCTGCACATTATGACTATGAGATTTGGCAGATAGACGTCAAAACTGCATTTCTCAATGGTAATCTAATTGAGGAAGTGTATATGAAACAACTCGAAGGTTTTTCATCCGAGTCCAGACCAAATGTTGTGTGCAAGCTACAGAAGTCCATTTATGGACTTAAGCAAGCCTCTAGGAGTTGGAATATTTGTTTTGACAAGGCTATCAAATCTTTTGATTTCGTCAGAAGCAAAGAGGATCCTTGTGTTTATATCAAACGCAGAGATGAGGGTATTGTCTTCATTATTATATATGTTGATGACATATTGATAATGAGAGATAATAAGACTCGCATCCAGTCAGTTAAGAATTGGTTGTCCAAAACCTTCATGATAAAGGACTTAAGTGAAGCCTGCTACATTCTAGGAATTAGGATCTATAGAGATAGACCTAATAGATTGTTACGACTGTCACAATCAATCTACATAGACAAAGTGCTTAGACACTTTTCAATGGAGAATTCCAAGAAAGACGGTCTTCCAATGGGTCAAGGCATTAAGTTATCTAAGAAGGATTGTCCTTCTAGTGCTGTAGAACTTGAGCGCATTAAGAGGATCTCATATGCTTCGTCTATATGATCAATCATGTATGTCATGACCTGTACTAGGCCAGATGTGGCTTTTGTACTTAGTATGACTTGCAAGTTCCAGCAGAATCCTGGTGAGGAACACTGGAAGACAGTCAAAAGTATTCTTAAGTATCTCAGACGTACTAAATATTACGTTTTAGTCTATGGTGGAGATGATAAGTTAGTTGCCACTGGGTATACTGATGCTGGTTTCCAGACAGATGTTGATGATTTCAAATCTCAGTCTGGTTACACGTTCATTTTCAATGGAGGAGCAGTGAGCTGGAAGAGTTCCAAACAAGCTACTACTGCTGATTCGACTACTGAAGCGGAGTACATTGCTGGATCGGAAGCTGCTAAAGAAGCTGTCAGAATTTATGAGTTTCTGAAGGAACTAAGGGTTGTTCCGAGTGTTAGTTGTCCAATAACCATTTATTGAGACAACATTGGTGCAATTGCACAGGTAAATGAACCAAGATCAACAAACATAAACAATCATGTACCGAGGAAGTACCACATTCTCCGTGAGATGGTGAAAGCTGAAGATATTAGGATAGATTATGTTCCCACAGACAATAATCTAGCAGACGCGTTTACTAAATCATTAAGCTTGGTAAAACATAATGGTCATTTTGAGAACATGGGTATTAGATATGTTGGTGATTGGCTCTAGGCCAAGTGGGAGATTGAAAGTATATGTATGTTCTAGAGACAATCTGTATTAAGACAAAATGTACTTTATACACATTCGTATTTATATTAATGATGATTAATATTATGACATTTGCATTTGTTGAATTATTGATTGTTTATAATATTCTATAAATGCATCCCTAGAGTTTATATGTTTATTAATGGTGTGAGAATTAATATTATAACGTAACTCTTAAATAGCCTCGACTAATGATCATCGAGATTGGGATATCGATGATATGTGATACGTCGACATGTAGTCTGCATCATATCCTTAGGGGATGTAGTATGTCTCACCTGCTACGAGTTATGGCAACTCATGATGGACGCATGAATACTTGTTGAAGTATTGGTATACCCTGCTGATGTACTGTTTTGTTATATTTCTATAATGTCATTGGCGTGTGGGAGATAGAAGTCCTTAGACTTGAGTTCTATACCACCTTATTTACGGAGTAATATACTTTGATCATGTCCTAAGCTCAAATGCCTTATAGGTTGAGACACGGCTTGTTTTGGGTACATTTCGAAGTAGATTAAAGGTGGTAGTTGAGCCAAGATTAGGATTTATTCCTCGAATGTATATTCGAGAGAACACTCAAATACTTATATGGTATTAGGTTGACTAAGTCGTTGGCCAACGCAATGGACATGTTTTTGATATGGTCCTGTTGTCAACTAATATTAATGATCAAGCTATTTGGATAGACATTTGACAAATCCTAAGCTTGAATGAAACTCTATTTTTTAATTGTCCAGCTATAAATTCTGCAAGAATATTAGGGTTGATTGAGTGTGTCGTGAATGAAAAGATTTTATCTTTCCACGTAGATGTTCAGTTCACATGTTTCGTGTAGCTAGACTTTACATATTGAGTTCGTCTTCCGGCGCAGTCTAGGAGTTCCGTGAAGACCCTAATGTTGTTAGTGTCGATGTGTAAAGGCCTGAAGGGTAACACTAAATCAAATGTTTCGTCGATTGAAGGATGTAATTAGAGAAGAGATTATATATATGTTCGGTTGATAATCGAGACATTAGGGCTGACCTATTTGGGCCTGAAGGGTAACACTCCACTTACTCAGGGCCGCGGCGCTAAATGTCCTGCGGGTCCGAGTTGACCCAGTCTGCTGAGGTTTTTTGGGCTGACCTATTTGGGGAACCCTAGCTGTCCTTTTCAGCTATAAATAAGAGGGTTCCCCTCACATATTTTCTGCATCAAAAGCAAGAGACTAATCTCTTCTAAAGCTCTGCTGGAATCCTTAGCATTCCAAGACTTAGCAAATTACATCAAAATTTTCAGAACTTGCAAATCGAGAAATATTTGCGTGTGCACCCTCGGACTACACAAAGCTTCAAGTTTCAAACTGCTAACTACAAAATATAAGTCTTCGTTCGAAGTATTACATTATTGTTTTGTGTTATTGCTTTACATCATATATTCATACTACAGTTTGACCGTTATATCAGGTTTGAAACATAAATTTTCAAATTACGCTGTGTACGAAACCGACAAAACACCATCACTTACGTGTACTATTGTTTACAACATAAAATCATTCAGTTAAACTCGACTAATGCAGAAATAAAATAAATCGAGATGTATATTATATATTTTGCAATGAAAAATTAATGTGGTGTCATAAACCTGTTCTTACTACGACAATTTTCTGTCATATAATTTAATATTTTGTTTTTCAATTCCAAATTACATTTTTCTTTGATATCTTTGCCGGGTAATTCCAAATTTTTAAGATATATAAATAATTTGTGCACAAGAATTAATGTATAATATTGTGTTATTTTTTATCACGAAATGATTTTTATATATAAAATCTTCCCATAATAATGGAGTAATAATCTTGCCTTAACAATTCTTTTTTATTTTCTTAACTCCCAATTATAACATTATTGTATTTCCATATTAATGTTTGGTAGTGATGAACCAGTCTGTATCAATCGAAGTTCCTGTCAGGCCTTTTTTTTTACTGCTACAGTGCTACCCAGTCAGTTTCAACTTTCAAGTTTCAACTAAGATATTTTAACTTTTACCACCTACCAAGTACATCAACATTTACTAGCCTTACAATTGTGGAAATTTGAAAACGAAATTATATAATAATAATAATAATAATAATAATAATAATAATAATAATAATAATAATAATAATAATTGTTATGAAATACATATCATTTGTATGAATGTCCATACATATTCACTAACTTTTTATATGTTACATGTACATAGGAGGTGACAGATGAGTCGTTTGAGTTGAAGTTGAGCGAACAAAGATGAGCTGAATCAATAGATGTGTCAATGCCCAACCCGCCCAAAATTTACATGGGTTAAGATGGCGGGTTAAGATGAGTTAAATGATGGGTCATAGTCCAACTTGACTCATTACTTTTACAAATTTCAAACTTATCTTCTATGATGTTATTTTATTTTGTATGATATTTGATTTTTCATATGTTTATTTTTACAATAAGAATAATATTTTAAAGATTTTTTTCATTTTTTATAAAAGCAAAAAAAATATAAAATAGAAATTTAATATTGAGGTAGGGCAATGGGGTGTGGGTTGATGGGATAGATGTGGGTAGGGGGGGAGGTAAGAAAGAATTCATATTTTTTATAAATTATTTATGAAAGTAAAAAAACTATAAAATAGAAATTTGAGAATGTGGTAGGGGGTAGGAGAGGTAAGAAAAAATATCATTATTTTTTAATATTTTTTTAATAAAAGTAAAAAAAAATATGAAATAGAAATTTGAGGATGGAGTTAGAGCGGTAGGGGAGGTAAGAAAAAATTTCATATTTTTTATAAAAATAAATAAAATTTATGAAGTAGAAATTTGAGTATGGGGGTAGGGCAATAGGAGTGGGGATGGAGGGGGTGGGTAAGGGAGGTAAGAAAAAAATTTATATTTTTTATAAATTATTTATAAAAGTAAAAAAATATATAAAATAGAAATTTGAGAATGGGGGTAGGACAATGGGGTGGGGCTGGAGGGGTAGGTGTGGGTAGGGGTGAGGTAAGAAAAAAAATCATATTTTTTATAAATTATTTATGAAAGTAGAAAAATTATAAAATAGAAATTTGAGAATGGGGCGGGGTAGAGGTAGGGGAGGTAAGAAAAATATCATTATTTTTAATAATTTTTTTTATCAAAGTAACAAAAAATATGAAATAGAAATTTGAGGATGAAGTAGGTGGGGTTAGGGCGGTAGGGGGAGGTAAGAAAAAATTTCATATTTTTATAAAAGTAAAAAAAATATATGAAATAGAAATTTGAGGATAGGGTGGGGTGGAGGTGGGTAGGTAAGAAAAAAATCATATTTTTTTATAAATTATTTATAAAAGTAAAAAAATATATAAAATAGAAATTTGAGGATGGAGTAGGGGAGGGGTAGGAGCGGGGGTGGTAGGGCGGGAGGTGGGGATAAGGTGTGGGTGGAGGAAGTAAGAATTTTTTTCATATTTTTAATAATTCTTTTATAAAAGTAAAAAAATATGAAATAGAAGAGTTGAGTAAACAATAAAATAGTAGATGCGTTATTTTGGGCTAATGTAATGGGTTGAATTGAGTTGTTCAGGATGAAATAAATGAATGAGTTAAGATGGCTAGCCCAAACTTAGCCCATATAATAATAAATTGTATATCAATGCTCAAACCCATTAAAATCTGGACGGGTTGAACGGGTCAATTGGCCTTGGGTCCAATTTATCAGCCCTACATACACATATTAATTTGGACATTTAATATTTGTAACATCCGTTGGGTGGTTACATGTACCTATTAATTTGTGCACTTAATATTTGTAACCTACATTGGGTGGTTACATGTAACTATTAATTTGCGCACTTAATATTTATAACATACATTGAGTGGTTTCATACTATAAATTGAGATATTATTCACCTTTGAAGGAAGACTAATATACACTTGAAATAAGAAGAAAGTCTCATCCTTCTCTTTACTTCTTTGTCTACATGTCTTGTCTTATATTGCTATTGCTATCATTTTATAACATCATTTTAGAACACGTTATCAGCACGAGACTCCTCCGTCTTGGGCAAACATTTTGAAAATATGACGAAAGTAAGAACTGCATAAGGTATTCCTTTTTAGCATCTTTCGTTTCTTTTTATTATTCCCTCTGTTGTATATAATATAGTAAGGGACATAAGTTCTCTTTGCTGAGATATTTGAGATTCTGACTATGTGGCTCGAAGAAGGATGGTTTACAACCTTACTAGTTAGTTCTGACTAAATATTTGATATGTATTTTGCCATAAGTAAAATTGTTATTATGGGAAAGAGCTAATGAATTCATAACATTAGTAGTGTATTATATATCATCCTTAATGAATTTTTGATGTTTGTTATCATTTTTGTATGGATTCTTTTGATCTCCGAATCTTAAATGGTTCGCTCATTTATGCCTCAAATTTGTTCCCGAAGAACAATATTATTAGGAGGAATTAGGATATTAATTTCTTATTCCTTAATGGCTAAGAATGAAGGTTTACAAGAAATACATGATCACTAGAAGTGATAATATCTCTTAAATCTTATTATGATTAAATTTATATATGTCAATAACCATCAGAAGTGATAATATCATTACAGATGACTATGTTCCATTCCTGAAGAATGAATTTTTTTGATAAATATTACAAATACAAATCTATTCCTTGAAGTGAATGTGGTGATATTATATAGTAAAGCTTATATATATGAACGTGTATTTGATTGTGAAGTTATCACGACTCACCTCTAGAAGAGGTAGAATGATTGAGAAAAATAATAATATATGAATATTCTATTTTTTACTCCCAAAGTAGCAAATTTTAAACTCTACTTTCGAAGTAGTAGAAGTTTGAACTCTACCCTTGAAATAACACAGCTCTAAATTTTACTTTTGAAATAGTAAACCTTTAAACTTTTCTCCTAAAGTAATAAAATAGGTATGAATTGTTTCTCCTTTACAAAAATAATAACGAGATTAGTCGAATACTTTAAGTTTTTTTTATCTTTGTTTAAATCAGCAATCATGATCATATATAAGGGTTCAATAGATATACTTGGGTAACATCGGTTAGTTTTGAATTGAGAGGAGCTGAAAGTGAAACATAAGATTCTTGAGAGGAGGCGGGGTTTGGTACAGAGCATTCCATTTTGGCGTAGAAGGAGTGAGTGGAGCACTAGACAATTTTGAAGAGAGTGAGGGATTTCCATGATAGACGATAGAGAGAAGAGTGGTCTGCAGGATTAGAATTTCGGCGGGAAATGGAGATGGGAGAATGTATGTTTGGATGTGGAGTTACTTGTTTTCTTTAGGCATTAATCTAGGGACAAGTCTTAGGTAGGGCTGGCCGACTGATCCCGCCTTGCCCCGACCCGACTCACCCCACCCGACACGACACCTGGTATAAAAAAAAAAAGCGGGGCGGGCTCGAACCGGGGCAGGTATGGTCCCGCAGTGCCCGACTCGCCCCAAATCCCGCCTCGACCTTTGCACAAAATAGCCGTTGTCCAACGCCATTTTACATTTTGTCGTTGACAACGGCCATTTTAGGCCTCCCCCCTACCCCCTTTATATTTATTTTTAACCCCTATAAATACCTCATTCCTCTTCTTATTATTTTCACAAATCTTTCTACTCTCTAATCTCTCAATCAATCTCTAATTCTCTATACAACATTGTCTACATATTCAATCTATTTATTAATTTGAGAATTGGGAGTGAAGTTGGCAACTAGCTTGAGGATTATCTATCGAGCAAAGTTTCAATTTTCAACCTTCGATTACACGTCGACTTACGCGGCGTTTGGTACATTCGTTCTCTCATTAAATTATTATTTTGTCTTTATTTCATTTAGCACATTTAATTTCATTATCTTTAACTATTTATTAGCATAATTAAAATGAAAGGACTAAGAGGCATGTTGAAGGTAAGGGTCGCTTCTTCTAGTAGGGTGGTAACAAGGGCAAGTGGTACTTCTTCTAGTATTCTGCTCCGCTTATTCCTAGACAAGATGATTTTATAGATCTGAAATGTTTCTGAAATACCATATGATCTTGACACAAATGATTATCCCGAAATTGAAGAAGATTTTAATTTAGATGACACTCTAGTTGATGATACACCTATTAATGAAGATGATGATACACCCACTAGTGAAATGCCTCCTATCCCCTACTATGAGACGCAGGTCCCAAGAAACGACCATTAAAATCGGTTGTATGGAAATATTTTGACAGGACGTAGCTAATCAAGTAGTTGTATGTAAAACTTGTAAAAATGTTTATTCTTTTAAAATGGACAAGGTCATGGTGGGACGGGGTTTAGGAAGACACTGTTGCAAAAACACAAAGCCTTGCATGCCCAATACATGATTGAAAAATCGTGAACAAACGTCCTCTCAATCGACAAGGTTCACATACTATCGTCCCAGAAAAGTACAGGTCAAATTAACCCTATGACTGGGAGTCAGAGCCCTAAATATGATAAACATAAAGATAGGGAAGCACTAGCAAAATTAGTTCTTTGTGGAGGGTTTGCCTTTTTCATTTCTGAATCTCTGGTTTTATTCATTATATTAGAGATATGTATAATCTCGCTTATAAAGGTTTTCCTAGATCAACTGTTAAAAGAGATGTATTTAAATTTGCACATGAATATCAACAATATTTACGTTATGCATTATATCATTTAAATTGCAAAGTTGCTTTAACTTCGATATAGTCGTAGTACTAACGCCATGATTATTTAACGGTAACTTGTCATTGGATAGATTATAAATGGTCTATGCAAAACGTATTTTAGCATATAGATATATAGATAGTAGGCACATGGTGAGTTTATTTGAAAATATTTATTCAATACGATTATTACGGAATAACCGATAAAGTTATGAGTATTACATTAGATAATGCATCTTCTAACAATTCGCTATTAGTATTTTAAGAAATGTTTTAACTCCGTCTTTTCCAAAACATTTTCATATCAAATGTGCGCCATATTTATAACTTAGTTGTAAAGGATGGTCTTTCACTTTTTCAAGATATTCTTGAAAAATACAATTTGCTATACACTTTATTTTTAAAAATAATAGAATTCAACAAAGAAAAGAATATAAAAACTTGCCACGATTGTGGACTATCTTACGTAAAAATTCGAAGAAGTACCAACTAGGTGGAATTCTTTATATGACCAACTAGTTGTTGCTTATGACTATAGAAAACCTATTACTTTATTTTTAACGCCCATAATCAAAATCCAAATGATATGATTGTGGATACCGATTGGGAGAAAATTAGAGAACTTATTGTATTTTTAGAAAATTTTCAACGAGCAACAAAAGAATTTTCTACTTTATATTATCCTACTATTTCAACTATGTTGTTTTATATAGCTATAATATTTTTACTTCTTAAAGAATATATGGAAAAACACGCTTATATCGCACTATTAAAAAATGTTTATGAAATTAAAAAAAAATTATTCCTATTCCCCTATTTATATTATTGGTCTTTGTATTAAACCCGACTATTAAAGTAGAGGGTTGTAAAAGTCTTATTGAAAATATATATACTGTATGGACGCATTTACCACCTCCAACTCCCAAAAATTTAAATGTTGAACCACCTATTGAACTAACGCTAGAAGAAGTGTTGAATAGCGTAGAAGATGAATGCAAAAGTATATCGGCATTACCAAAGAAGAAAGTGCTAGTAACCAACCGACTTTTGTATCATCTTCTTCTTCAACACAACCTAAAAACGACAAGCGGTTTACGTGGCTAGGCCTAATATTAATTCTATTGAAAGCCTCGTAAATAAAATGTGCGTGGTAGCAGTGCTAACCAAATTAGTGAGTTCGATGTTTTTGTTTTGCGGTAATTTACCTTACCAAGCGCTTATCAATGAAGAAGGAAAGGAAGACTTCTTTGAAATATTGGAGCGAATGAGAAGACATTTCCGACACTTTCAATGATGGCGAGATATTTTGAACATTCAAGGCCATCGCTTCGAAGCGCTTTTTCGCAGCAGATTTCAAATAGAGAGCACAGACACTCATTAGCGAGACGACTGAGAGATGGCACTATTCAGAGATTGGATACGAAATGAGCGAAGGAGGCGCACAACCGCAGAGATTAACGAAGATGGCGACAACTACAACGACATTTTATCTGAAGGCATGAGTAGCGACGTGGAACAATTTGATCAAGATATACCAATTCCAACCAAGAACCACAAGAAATTATAAAGAAATTAGAAAAATATTTTCAAATTGGTAATTTATTTCATTGCAATTTTTAAATTTTTCTATGTCTTTCACTCTTTTGCAATTTTTTCAACAACAAGACACTACAATGTAATTTTGAATCTTGTATATTTGATATTTCAATGAAATTAATAATATAAAAGGCACAAAAACAAACCTTGGGATATTTTTTTACACTATTCTTGTCTTTGTTTAATTATTTAGTTTATAACTTTATACTTTATACTTTATAGTTTATACTTTATAGTTTATAGTTTATACTTTATACTTTATAAATATATTATAAATTATAATACTATAAGTCTATAATATGACAAGTATATGTTATACTTAATGTTACTTTGTTAGTACTTAGTAATTTATTATTTTTAATTTAGTGAAAAAATTAAAAAAAAAAAACCCGCCAACCCGTCCCGTCCCGACCCGTCAGGCCCCGACTTCTACCCAGCGGATCGGATCGGACGGGACATGGTATGGTCCCGCCCGACCCGACCCTCCAGCCCGCCCACCGACCCGCCTTTTCACCCGACTCGCCCGACCCCGCCAAACCCGATCCTGGTGCCCCGCCCACCGCCACTGGTCTTAGGAGGTCAATATTGTGAAGGGCTCTTTTAGGATAATGACAGCTGCACACAGTATTTAGTTAAAAACAATTTCATGGCCTGTATATTTGTTTACAACATAGAGATGATGAAACACGTTCTTTATTATAATATAATTATGAGTCTTAATTTTCCTTCATTAAGTCTTTGTATTTAGTTGAATTGATACAAATATTAAATTGTCTTATAGATATTTAATATGAGAATGTTTGATACGTTTGCCAAATGATTTTCTTCAAACAATTGAATGTCATATATTATTTTTAATGAACAGTATATTGTCAGTTTCTAACACATCATTTGAATTTGTTGCAATTCAATTGATAACGTATTTGACCTCTTAAATAGCCATCATTGGCTCATCAGGTGGAGTTAATACATGTTGTACTCTTTTTCAGTATAAGATTTTGTCCTACTGGGTTTTCCTTGTAAAGTTTTGAATGTATATATGTCCGAGAGACAATCATTTCAGGGACAGATGTACTTGAACACATTCGTATTATTAATGAGATTAATATATTTATGGCATTTGCAATTACTGAATTATTATTTGATTATTTGTATTATTCATTAATGTGAATCTCTTGAGCTTACGTTGTCATTAATAGAGTGAGATATTAATGATAGAGCATAGTTCTTAAAATAGTCTCGACTGATGATCATTGAGAATGAGATATCAATGATATATTATAAGTCGACATGTGGTCTGCATCACATTCTTAGAGAATATAGTATTTCTCACTTACTACTAGTAATGATTGCTAGTGATGGACACATGAATACTCTTAGATGGTATTGACATACCCTGCTAATAAAATATTTGTTATACATGTCTAGAGTATTATCATCATGTGAGAGATAAATGTCCTTTGACTTGAGGTCAATACACACCTGGTTTGTAGAGTAATGTACTTTGATCTTGTCCTAAGCTTAAATTCCTTATAGGATAAGTCATGACTTGAATTGGGTACATTGCGATACAGATTAAGGTGGTAGTTGAGCCAAAAATAGGATTTATTCCACGATTAGATATTCGAGAGAACACACAGCTTCTCAGTTATATTAGGTCGACCAAGTCATTGGTCAATGCAAGAGACATATCTAGGGTATGATCTAGTTGTCGACTAATATATATGAGATAAATTGATCAAACCATTTGGATAGACACTTGAAAAATCCTAAGCTTGATCGAGTGTGTCGCGAATGAAAGGAATTTATCATCCCACATAGAGGTTGTGTTTACTATAGTCTTGTAAACATACTTCACATATTGAGTTCGTCATATGACACAGTCTAGGAGTTCCGTGTGAACCTTAATTGGATTAAGTGTCGATGTGTGAAGGCCTAAAGGGTCACACTAAGGCGATTGTCTTTTTGGTCTAAGGGTATATTGAGAGAGGATAAAATATTCGATTTAGAATCGAGATATTTTAATCAAAATAAATTCTGGGATAATTTTCATTTGATGAAAATTATTTAATTAAGTCAAAATTAGATTTTGGATTTAATTAAAATCAAAACGTGCTGAAATTTTAAAATAAAGCGGCATGGCGTTCGTAGGCCGAGCCGCGGCAGATTTAATAAATGGGCCCATTCGACCGCCCATCAGAACTCGGATTTGGGTCAGGTTTTTAAACCTAATCCCAATCTGATTTTTATCCTAATCTCCCCTGTATAATCAACACGTAACCTCATAATTTAAGTTACTGAAATTATAAACTCAATTATTACTTTTTCAGAGAATAAAATTCTCTCAAACCTCTACCAAGATTTCCTGACAGAGGGATATACGAAAGAAAGGCTTGCACCCGAGCAGACAATCGCGTGCGCACATTTTAGTTGAGACTGCAAAACATAAACTGTAAGTTTTCTTGTGTCTTTGCAGATTTCAATTGTAACATAATCATACCAGACAAATTTGTTGGGGCAAGTAAGTACACAAATTTTTTAAACTTCCGTGGTGTCTTACTTGTTTGTTTTAGACCCAACAAAACTCTACAGTGGCATCCAGAGCCCAGACTGGTTCAATAGTTACGTAACAATTGAAAGACATAATAATATGGGTTAAACATAAAATTGATTTTTAATCTGAATTAAAACAAGGCTACTTGAAATCTGACATACTTTGACTGAGCGATTAACCTTTGTAATCACCCTAAATTATCAACTACGCTGAATCGAGGAAGTCATTCCGTTCTAGCACGAACTGAGTCTTGTGCAGAAACCGATTCATTACGAACACGATGCATGACGAAGAACGTGTAGGAATGAATGATGGTCGACATGTGCGTTATTAATAATGGTGGACGGGAGTAAAGTATCTGTAATCTGAACCCTAAATTAGATTTAGGGGTTGGGCGATTTTTAGAAAATCAGCACGGAAACCGCTCTGAAAATGACGTCGGCGTCGCAGCGCCAACTAAGGTTTCACAGTGGCGCCGTGGCTCCATGTCGGAGCACTGCGGCGCCGGTCACGGTAATTATCAGGGGTTGTGATTAAAACCTTCGTTTAAAATTCAGAGTTTACTGGAACTGAAGCGCCGCAGCCGTTATAATTGATTGTGGTGCAAAATCCTTTTCGGCTAGATGAGTATTTATGCCCCATTATTTGCTCTAAGTCTACGAGGACTCAGACCCTTTCATAGATGCATATAAATGTTGTAGTAGGTGACAAACCTTCGTGAGTATTTACACCCTAGTGTTTGTTCGATGAAGGCAAAGCCCACTTAGATACATAATTGCAGTCGCATAACGAGGTTGGCTTGCTAGGCTGTCTTGGCGCCCCAGTGTCGTACAACCGAGGGACGCAGATCGTTTTGTTTAGAACGTTCATTCAACCAAGAGTTGCAAATTATTTGTAATTGGTTTAGAGACCTACCGAATCATGTTGTTGAAGTTATCAGCCTCAGCAAATGCGGAGATAATATGAGTCTGGATCTTGGCCCATTATGATCGTATTTGATATGAGTTTGTATTATTACACGGGATAAAAGAGTATGTTACAATAGTGAGAGCTAATTAAACAAAAGACCATGTTAGTTAGTTAAAGAATGTGTTCAATAGAAATTATGTTAGAATGTTAATTTCAAGTCTATATCCAGTTTAGATATTCTATTCGGTTTAGATATTCTGGGGTCATACTTTTTTTTCTTCAGTTACAATGTCGATTCTGTCACTTAAAATGTTGGTTGAAACGAACAAGCTGAATGAAGCCAATTTTCCTGACTGGTTAAGAAATTTGTGTTTAGTGTTGCGATTAGAAAAGATTGAGTATGTATTAGATACAACACTCCCTACAGTCCCTGCTGAAGATTCTGAAGCGTACGCCCTGTTTGAAAAGACAACCTATCAAAAATATTTTGATGATGCTATTGCGGCACAATGTGTCATTTTATCTTCTATGACTCCAGAGTTACAAAGACAACATGAAAATATGGGCCCTAACGAGATGTTGAAACATCTGAAGAGTCTCTATGACTCACAGTCTCAGACTATGGAGTACGAGCTGCTGAGAGACCTCTTCAAATGTAAGCTGAACGAAGGGGGTCATGTGTCACAAGATGTTTTGAAGATGATTGGATTAATTGAGAGGTTGACTTCGATTGAAACGAAGCTGCCCATAAATGTTTCTGTTAATCTAATCATGAACTCGCTTCCTAGTTTCTTTGAGAACTTTATTGTGAATTACAACATGAATGGAACCAAAACGAGTCTCCCAGAGCTTCATAATATGTTGAAGACATTCGAATCGTCCACCTCCAAAGGTAAAGTTGTGCTCATGGTGGATCATCTAGCAAGTTCAAGCCTAAGGGTAAGAATGTGCAGAAGAAGAAGGGTAAGGATGTTGGCCCCACACCCACATCTATGTAACCTCGAGGAGTTATTCAAAAGAAGGCCAAGATAGCTACTTATGTTTGCCTCAATTACAAGAAAAATGGGTATTGGAAGAAGGATTGTACAGCCCCAGGGGGAGACAAAGCAAAAGGTGCTTCTGGCCCAGCTGGACAATATATGTTTGTTATTGAAATAAATATGTCTATAACTAATTCTCACTATTGGGTATTAGATACCGCTTGTGGCTCACACATTTGTAACAATGTGCAGGGGCTAATTGACAGCAGAAAGGTTGGACCTTGGGAAGTATATCTACACGTTGGAAATGGAGCAATAGTTGATGCTGAACGCGTGGGGACTTATAGACTAGATTTACCTTCAGACTCTTGTTTAGAACTCAATAATTGTTATTTTGTTCCCTCGTTAACGAGGAATATTAATTATGTCCCTATGTTAGGATTGATGGGTTTTTCTCATTTATTAACAATGAAAATTATGTTTTATCTTATAATGGTTTTATTTGTAGAAATGCACCGCTTGTGGATGGATTGTATGTTTTAAACTGTAACCATGAAATTTTCAATATTCAAAATAAACGAGCTAGAATTAGTAATCCAAGAAATCCCACCTACTTATGGAATTGTAGACTTGGTCACATCAATGAATCAAGGATAGCCAAGATTGAGGAAATTAGATTACCTAGAACCATTTAACTTAGAATCATATGGTAATTGTGAATCTTGCTTAAGAGGAAAGATGACAACTAAATCACTTTCTGAGAAAGGGGTACGTGCCAAAGAGGTGCTTGAGTTAGTGGCCATTTTCAACTCAAGCTAAGAGAGACTTTCTTTATTTCATCACTTTTACAGACGATTTTGAAGGTTTGGGCATGTGTATCTTATGAAGCATAAGTCCGAAGCTTTTGAGAAATTCATGGAGTACAAGTTAGAAGTAGAGAAGCAACTTGAAACAAGTATCAAAACCCTTCGATCAGATCGATGAGGTGAATACTTAAGTAAAAAAATTCTAGACTACTTGAAGCTTCATGGAGTTCAGTCACAATGGACACCTCCCGGAATACCACAAATGAATGGTATTGCTGAGAGGAGAAATTAGACCTTATTAGATATGGTTAGATCCATGATGAGCTTCTCAACTCTACCAACATACCTATGGGGTATGCATAACAAAGCTCAATCTATATTTTGAACAAAGTTCCTTCAAAGTCAGTAGAGAAAACTCCATATGAGATATTGAACGGCAAGAAGCCAACGCTTAGACACATGTGACCCTGGGGGTGCCCTGCATATGTAAAGAAGTTGCTTACTGATAAATTGAAATCTAAAAGTGAGAAGTATTATTTTGTGGGGTATCCTAAGGAAACAAGGAGATACTACTTCTATCTTCCTAACGAACATAAGGTTATTGTTTCAAGAAATGCAACTTTCCTTGTAGAAGAATATGTCTACAAGGAACATAGTTACAACAAGATAGAACTTGAAGAAATTCAAGAAGCGTAAAATAATATAGAGGATGAACCCTTGTCAAAAGACCTAAACAAGGATTCAGTGGGAATATTTGATGATGATTGGATACTTAGAGTACGTCCTTCAGCCAGTGGGAGTGATGTGAGGGATAATGCTAAAATACAAGACTCTCATACACAACCAATGAAAGATGACACAACCGGTTGTGTATCATTCTATTCAAAATGATATTCCTGAAAGCTCTCAATGTGCTGGATTGTCCAACACACAAACACCTTCTCACAATCAAAATATAAGAAATACTGAAACACAGAATATTCAACTCCATAGGACCACTAGGACACCTGAAAGACTTAACCTCCTTGTTGAAACACACAATGCGATAGATATTCCTGATGATGATGAGCCTACTACCTACAACGAAGCAATGTTAGACATTGATTCACAGAGATGGCAAGAAGCCATGAAATCCAAAATAGAATCCATGTACATAAATCAAGTATGAAACTTGGTTGATTTGCCAACAGGGGTTAGACCCATATGATGCAAATGGGTCTTCAAGAAGAAGATTGATGCATATGGCAAAGTACAAACTTATAAAGAAATATTGGTGGCTAAAGGTTATAATCAACGGCCTGTGATCGATTATGACGAAATATTTTCACATGTTGCAAAGATTAAGTCCATTCAGATTTTGCTTGCAATAGCTGCATACTATGATTATGATATTTGACAAATGGATGTTAAAACTGTCTTACTCAATGATAACCTAATTGATGAGGTGTATATGATACAACCAGAGGGTTTTACATTCAAGACTCAACCCAAAGCAATATGCAAACTACATAAGTCCATTTATGGACTTAAGCAAACCTCAAGGAGTTGAAATATTTGTTTTGACAAAGTATTCAAATCGTTTGACTTTGTTAGAAGAAAAGAAGGCCCATGCGTTTATAGTAAACACACAAATGAGAGTATTGTCTTCATTGTCATATATGTAGATGACATATTGATAATGAGAGATAATAAGACTCACATGCAATCAGTCAAGGAATGGTTATTCAGCACCTTCATGATGAAGGACTTGGGTGAAGCCTGCTATATTCTTGGAATTAATATCTACAGAGATAGACCTAATAGATTGTTGGGGATGTCATAGTCCGTATACATAGACAAAGTGCTAAAACGTTTCTCTATGGAGAATTCCAAGAAAGGAAATCTTCCTATAGGTCAAGACATCAAGTTATCAAAGAAGGATAGTCCTTCTACTGTTGCAGAACTTGAACGCATGAAGAAGATCACATATGTTTCAGCTATAGGATCAATCATGTATGTCATGCCCTGTACGAGGTCAGATATGGCTTATGCACTTAGCATGACTTGTAAATTCCAGTAGAATCCTGGGGAGGAATACTGGAAAGCAGTCAAAAGTATTATTAAGTATCTTAGAGGAACTAAAGAATATCTCTTAGTCTATGGTGGACAAGAAAAACTAGTAGCTACTGGGTACACTAATGCTAGTTTTCAGACAGACCTTGATGACTTCAAATCTCAGTCTGGTTATTCCTTCATTTTAAATGGTGGAATAGTGAGTTGGAAAAGTTCCAAAACAAGCTACAACTGCTGATTCAACTACTGAAGTCGAGTACATTGATGGATCAGAAGCTGGTAATGAAGTTGTCGCGATATCTGAGTTCTTAAAAGAACTAAGGGTTGTTCCAAGTGCCACTTGTCCAATAAAAATTTATTGTGACAATACTGGCGCGATTGGGCAAGCTAAGGAACAAAGATCAACGAACAGAAATAAGCATGTACCAAGGAAATACCACATACCCAGGAAGATGGTGGAGACTGAAGAAATAAAGTTAGACTACGTTCCCACAAATGAAAATCTAGCAGACCCATTTACTAAATCATTAAGCTTAGTCAAGCATAATGGTCATCTAAAAAATATGGGCTTTAGATACGTTGGAGATTGGCTCTAGGCCAAGTGGGAGATTGAAAGTATATATGTCATAGAGACAATCATTTAGGGACAGATGTATTTGAACACATTCGTATTATTAATGAGATTAATATATTTATGACATTTGTAATTACTGAGTTATTATTTGATTGTTTGTATTATTCATTAATGTGCATCCCTTGAGCTTACATTGTCATTAATATGGTGATCTATTAATGATAGAGTGTAGTTCTTAATATAGTCTCGACTGATGATCATTGAGAATGGAATATCAATGATATATTATAAGTCGACATGTGGTCTACATCACATTCTTAGAGAATGTAGTATGTCTCACTTACTACTAATAATGATTGCTAGTGATGGACACATGAATACTCATAGAGGGTATTGACATACCCTGCTGATAAACTATTTGTTATGCATGTCTAGAGTATTATCAGCATGTGGGAGATAAAGGTCCTTTGACTTGAGGTCAATAAGCACCTGGTTTGTAGAGTAATGTACGTTTATCCTTTCCTAAGCTTAAATTCCTTATAGGATAAGTCATGACTTGAATTGGGTACATTGCGATACAGACTAAGGTGGTAGTTGAGCCAAAAATATGATTCATTCCTCGATTAGATATTCGAGAGAACACTCATCTTCTCAGTGATATTTGATCGACCAAGTCATTGGCCAATGCAAGTGACATATCTAGGGTATGATCTAGTTGTCGACTAATATAGATGAGATAAAGTGATCAAGTTATTTGGATAGACACTTGACAAATCCTAAGCTTGATCGAGTGTGTCGCGAATGAAAAGAATTTATCATCCCACATAGAGGTTGTGTTTACTAGAGTCTTGTAAACGTACTTCACATATTGAGTTCGTCATATGACGCAGTCTAGGAGTTCCTTGTGAACCTTAATTTGATTAAGTGTCGATGTGTGAAGGCCTAAAGGGTCACACTAAGTCGATTGTATTTTCGGTCTAAGGGTATATTGAGAGAGGATAAATTATTCGATTTAGAATCGAGTTATTTTAACCAAAATAAATTATGGGATAATTTCCATTTGATGAAAATTATTTAATTAAGTCAAAATTAGATTTTGGATTTAATTAAAATCAAAACGTGTTGAACTTTTAAAATAAAGGGCGGTAGAGGCGCTCAGAGGTGATCATGGCGGCTGCGACGATGGACCCGTCCGTGACCACTGCAACTCGGATTTGGCTCATTTTTAAACCTAATCCCAATCTGATTTGTATCTTAATCTCCCCTATATAATCAACACTTAACCTCATAATTTAAGTTACTGAAATTATAAACTCAAATCTTACTTTCTGAACTTAGAGTTCAGAGATTAAAATCCTCTCAAACCTCTGTCAAGATTTTCTAACTTTCCTGACAGATGGATATATCGAAGCAAGACTTGCACCCGAGCAGACAATCGCGTGCGCACCTTTTAGTAGAGACGACAAAACATAAACCGTAAATTTTCTTGTGTCTTTGCAGATTTCAATTGTAACATAATCATACCAGACGAATTTGTTGGGGCAAGTAAGTAAACAATTTTTTTAAAGGAAAACCAATATACATTTAAAATAAGAAGAAAATCTCATTTTCTCTTTAATTCATTGTCTACATTTCTTGTCTTATATTGCTATTACTATCATTTTATAACATAATAATAATAATAATAATACAAACAAATACAGAAGCAACCGAAAAGATTACAGGCCGCGTAGCTCACGCCACCAACGTGAATTGCTTCGGTTCAAAAAGCACTCATCACGAGTTATAACTTATAACTACTTCAAACTTCGGATAAGCCCATTTCGGCAATTTTGTCGTTTTGTGCGTCATCCCACTAAGATTTGGCGTTCTATGGTTTGGTTCATGAACCGAACCGCAACATGCATTCGCCACGTATTTGAGTCGGAACAGATAAAATCAGATACACTAACGTGGCACCACCGTCCTAGTCAGGTACCCTCCTCCTTACCCTATGTTTGGATGGATTACTATTTAGGACATGTTTGATACGCTGTATTAAGCTGTACGATATTGATTAAAAATAATATAATATTTAATAGATGTTTTTTGAAACTCATCTAGCATGTGAATCTCCTCTGAACTGTACAAAAAATAAAAATACAATTCATTATATATTAATACTCTAATATCATCCATTATATATTAATACAGTCCAGTCCAATACAATTTAGATCAATCCAATAAAATTAGTACAGTGCGACGTACCAAACGAGCCCTTATGGTATTGTAGTATATTGTACTATATTGTGATGTAAGTTTATATATAATATTTATTTATATTATTATTAAATTTAACGTAATGAAATTTTTAATTTTATGTAAATGATTGATTTAGTGTAATTGCATCATGATTTTGTTTTTTTATTTTTATTTTTACTTATTATATAATAATTTTTATTTTATTCTTTAAATATATTTTCAGTAGTTTTATTTTTTATCCTACTTTTTCAATATGTTTATTTATTAAATTTATGATAAGTGACGTAATATAACAACGAAAAAAGATTCAATCTATGCATATGTTATAACCATTCGACAATCAATACAATATACTCAGTGAATTTACATCGTGGGGTCTGGAAAGGATAGAGTGTACACAGACCTTACCTCTATCTTGGTAGGTAGAGCGACTGTTTCCGGAGATACTCTACTCAAAATAAACATAATCACAAACAATACAATCAAAACAAAACAAGAGTAAAATAAAAAGAAACGGTCAGACTCAGATAAAAAATTAAAACAGTATAAAGTGCATTCGACAAAAGGGACAGTAGCTAACACAACTAAATAGGCTAAACAAAATACACTAAAAAATATAATATTTTCTTCATTGTTTTTTTTTTCCTTTCGAGCGTCAATTTGACTAAATATTAAAGTTAAATTAAATTAGATTAAGTCAATATTTTAAAATTAAAATTTTATAACATATAAAAAATACTATAACTTTTCTCATATCAATTTGTGAAAAAATGAATATTAATATTTTTTCGTCTCAATTTCTGTGATATCATTTGACTTGACATGAAATAAGAAAGAAATATTTTTGAAAGGTGTGGTTCAAAATAAATTTTATATAAATATATAATTATAAATTATTTTATAAAATTAAATTATATTTTGACATTATTTTTTGGGACTGGATAAAAAAAGAAAATGAGTAGGAATAGTATATAATAGCCAGTGTTATATCCCCGGTTTAAAAAGACCCAAAAATCTCCTGATCACCGTACTCCACAGTCCACACCTAAAAGCTCACTCCTTTACTCTCTTCTCTCTTCGTATTAGTTAATCAATTTCTGTTTGCATAACTTGAATTTTTAGTTCCTATGAAGATTCAACCCGTTGACTTCAATAGCGTCGAAGAGCCGGGTAAAAATGAGTCGTTTAAGCCGGTTCAAAAGTCACGGTTGAAGCGACTATTGGAGAAGCAATTTTCAGGACTGTTGAGATCGGAGAAGCTGGTTACCGGTGAAGATTTTGAACCCAGCTCAGTTTCTTTGGCTAAAATGGTACAGACCTTCATTGAAGAAGGCGAGGATAAACATCGGAACAAATGCTTTAATGGAACTGACAGCTCAGAAGAGGAAGCGGATACGGTTAACTGCTTCGGTGAATCAAATCATACTTGCTGTAGCGATGCTTCTCAACTCCTCAAGGTATTGCATGTGCGTGCTAAGGGCCCGTTTGGCCATGAAAATTGTGTTTTTTGTAATTGAACCATGTTCTATTAATCTGTAATCTTACCTTAATTTTGTTATTAACTGGTATGAGTAGTCTTCTCAAAAAGTTTCCATTTTTGGTGCAGAGTTTGGTGTCATGTCCTTCCGTCTTTGAAAGGAACGTCTTAGCTGATATTACAAACATTATTGAGAAAAACAGGATGGTTAAGCCAAAGGACAATTTCATTCGAAACATGGTTGTTCATGGCCTCTTAGCTGTGGGATATGATGCCTCAATCTGCGACTCTCGCTGGGAGAAAACTCCTCCTGGTAAACACACAATTTTAATTACATTTGCGTCGTGTTGGGTATAAGGATTACAAGCTAGAAAATCAATGGTTATCGGTATGCAGACTTGTAAATTACTTTAGTTTTGGTTAAAGATAATGGTGACAGCCTGGATTAATAGTTTGCAATTAGTACTGTATACTGCGATGCAAAGGTAGAACATAATGGATACGAATGACTCATATAATGGATATCAATTACTAGTTCATAGATACAAATGGCTCATATAATGATTCCCAAATATTTCAAGATTGGGACCTAATAATAAGAAAACTCGGTCTTGATAGGAGAAGAATCAGAAGCACTGCACTTTCTGTTTTATATTTTCAAATGTTTCCTACCTTTGGAAACAACTCATCAGTCATTAGTTACTGCTTGTCGTAAGCAAATGCTATTTCCATCGGCTGACTTTAATTCTTCATTTTAAATATAGATGAATCTTATGTTGTTTGCTATTATTGGGTTGAGAATTCAATCAAGTCAGAATCTTTTCTGCAGGAGCTTATGAATACATTGATGTGGTGATTGAAGGAGAACGACTACTAATCGACATCGATTTCAGATCAGAGTTTGAAATAGCAAGGTCGACTAGGTCATACAAAAGTCTTCTCCAAGTGCTGCCTAACATATTTGTAGGCAAAGCAGATCGCCTTCAGAAGATTGTTCATTTGCTAACAGAGGCTGCAAAGCAGAGCTTGAAGAAAAAAGGAATGCCTTGTCCTCCATGGCGTAAAGCTGAATACGTGAAAGCCAAATGGCTGTCGACCTACACCCGTACCACACCAGGTCTAATGCCAATAGTGTCAAACTCTGCTTCTGAAGCTGGCGCTGCTTGTAAAACCAATCAACAAGCCGTAAAGGAGGAGGCTTCAGAGGATTCTCGCGGGGAGCTGAATTTGGTTTTCGGAGGAAAAAACAGCCCTTTGGCGGAGAATAACGCCAAGAGTGTGAGTACATCTCCTCTGTTTGCTTGTGGTGAAGATGAAAAGAATGTGATGGAGCAGAAAGGCGAACCACCGGAGATTAAACACAAGGATTCTAGCAATTGTGTCAGGAAGATAACTGGTTTAACTTCTCTGATTGAAGACCACACATACGAATTTTGACCTGTTCCTAACCTTTTTGTCTTTTGTTGTTACTTAAATGTTTCTAGCTGAAAACCCCGTATGTTTTAGTATTTGGGGCTTACTTATTAGAAACTACGGACCACCTGCTTACTGGTTTTTCTCGGCAGTCTCCCTTCGCATTTTATAGTAAGGGTCTATGAGTCCATGCTATTAATATAACTACATAGTCGATAGATTAGTAACGGAGAGCTGGTAATGTCTTGTCAGTTTGGTTCTAGGATATTTTTCTACAAAGTGTTTTGCGCAAGTGTTCATCGTAGCAAACACTTGTTTAGCTTGTAGTATTACTGATATAATGACAATAAACTCTGAATTTGTTGCAGTATGAGCTTCTCTCTTTTTGTACCTTTCCATACATTATAGTGCTTGTGCTATGATGGTTATGTCCCGGAAGCAAATCAATATAGAGACAAATGTATTTGAACACATTCACATTATTAATAATCTTTATATAAAATTTGGCATTTTGCAATTATTGGATTGTTATTTGATTGCTTGTAATTATGCATTAATGTGCATCCTTTGAGCTTACGTTGTCATTGATAAAATGAGATATTAATGATAGAGCATAACTTTTAAAGTAGCCTCGACTGATGATCATTGAGAATGAGATATCAATGATATGTTATAAGTCGACATGTGGTCTGCATCACATTCTTAGAGAATGTAGTATGTCTCACTTACTACTAGTAATGATTACTAGTGATAGATACGGATACTCTTAGAGGGTATTGGTATACCTAATAAAATGTTTGTTATACATGTCTAGAGTATTATCAGCATGTGGGAGATAGATGTCATTTGCCTTGAGGTCAATATGAATCTGGTTTGCACAGTAATGTACTTTGATCCCGTCTTAAACTTAAATTCCTTATAGGATAAGACATGACTTGTGTTGGGTACATTGCGATACAGACTAAGGTGGTAGTTGAGTCAAGAATAAGATTTATTCCTTGATTGGATATTCGAGAGGGAACACTCAGATTCTCAGTAATATTAGGTCGATCAAGTCATTGGCCAATGCAAGAGACATATCTAGGGTATGATCTGGTTGTCGACTAATAAATATGAGACAAAGTGATCAAGCCATTTGGATAGACACATGGAAGATCCTAAGCTTGATCGAGTGTGTCACGAATGAAAGGAATTTATCATCTCACATAAATGTTATTTTTACTGGAGTCTTGTAAACGTACTTCACATATTGAGTTCGTCATATGGCGCAGTCTAGGAGTTCTGTGTGAACCTTACTTAGATTAAGTGTCGATGTGTGAAGGCCTAAAGGGTCACACTAAATCGATTGTCTTTTCGGTCTAAGGGTATATTGAGAGAGTATAAAATATTTGATTTAGAGTCGAGATATTTTAACCAATAATAAATTATGGGATAATTTCTATTTGATGGAAATTATTTAATTAAGTCAAAAATTAGATTTTAGATTTAATTAAAATTAAAATGTGCAGAAATATTAAAACAAGGGAGCGTCATGACGCTGAGAGGTGAATCGCGATGCGATTTGACGATGGGCGGGCCGTGACCCACTGCATATCGGATTTTGAGTCAGGTTTTAAGCCTAATCCTAATCTGATTTGTACAATGTTTCCCCTATATATTCAGCACTTAACCCATAATTTCAGAACACTCAATTCTTACTTTCTGAACTCAGAGTTTAGAGAATAAAATCATCTGAAACCTCTGCCAAGATTTTTTGGCTTTCCTGACAGAGGAATATATCACAACAAGACTTGCGGTCGAAAGGATAATCGCGTGCGCTCCCTCTAGTAGATACTTCAGATAACACAAACTGTAAGTCTACTTTTATCTTTGCAGATTTCAATTGTAACGCAATCTTACCAGATGGAATTGTTGGAGTAAGTACGTTAACAAAATTTTAAACTTCCGTAGTGTCTTTACTTATGTGTTTTAGACCCAACAAAATCCTACAGTGGTATCAGAGCCCAGACTGGTTCAATGGTTCCATAACAATTGAAAGATATAATAATATGGGTTAAATGTAAAATAGTTTTAAGTCTGAATTAAAACAAGGCTACTTGAAATCCGACATACCTTGACTGAACGATTGACCTTCGTAGTCACCCTAAATTATCAACTACGCTAAATGGAGGAAGTCATTCCGTTCTAGCTTGAACTAAGCCCAGTGCAGAAATCGGTTCATTACGAACATGGTGCACAACGAAGAACGAGTAGGAATGGATGTTGGTCGACAAGTGAGTTATTGATATTGGTGGATGATAATAAATGATTCGTGATCTGATCCCTAAATTAGATTTAGGGTTTGGACGATTTTTGAAAATCAACACAAGAAACCGTTCTGACAGGACGTCAGCGTCATTGCCTGTTGTAGAGGCGCGACGCTGCTAGGGTTTCGAGGCGCGCGCGGCCTACGTGGGATTACGATAACGAGTTAGAAAGCGGCTCGAGTCCTAAATCGTTATTAAAACTTAGTTTTAAAAATTCGAAACTCACTGGACAGGAAGCGTCGCTGCCACATGGTGGAGAGCCGCGACTCCAACTCACAAAATAGAAATCGAAAGGTTTCTACCTCACAAGCGGCGCGGCTCCATGGTGGAGCGCCGCGGCGCAAGATGTCCAGAGAACAAAAAAAAATCAGTTTCAGAAAGTTAACCCATAATTATTATCATACAGTATATTTAGTGTATTTTTTCATGTGCTAAATGATCGTCATTTATTATACTAGAATAGTGTCCACAGATAATGCTTGGGTAGGCGGCACCCAATACTAGTTTAGCGTCCGCAAATTATGCTTGGGTAGACGGCGCCCAATACTTGTCTAACTGTGTTAATATCATGCTTTGAGTGATGTTTGAAACATGTTAGAGTTGATCTTGTTTAAAACTCATAAAATATTCCCCAAATTTTAATACAAGTCTCATTTAAAATGAATGTGTCGTCTGTTATAATTGATTGTAGTGCAAAATCCTTTTCGACGAGAGAAGCATTTATGCCCCAACATTTGCTCTAAGTCTACAAGGACTCAACTCTTTCATAGATGCATGTTAAATGTAAAAGTAGGTGATAAACCTTTGTTGACAGTCAATTTTGATCCGTTTTTCGTATATTTATTACAATTTTATGTGTTTTAGGACACCGCATTTTAATCAGCATTTTTTGCATTTTTTATCTTTTTATTTTAAATTAAACATTATGTCTTTGTTAATATTATGTTTTTATTATTATTACACCGTCGTTTTATTTTATATATTTTTGCATCTATTTAAATAATTAATTGACATCCCGTTGTAATTAGGCATTAAACATTTGCTTAAATATTGTTTTTTATTACTGCGTCGGCATTTGCATTTTAATAATCTTGCATCTTTTTAAATAATTTTTCTTTTAAATAATTAACCCGCTTTGCATTTTGTCAAACCAGTCCAGTGCGAGATACAATTTGAATCAGTCCAATCCAACACCATTTTTTAATTTCATCCAAACACCCTCTTTTATTTTCTCTCCTAAAATCAAAATCCATTTTTCATTTCCCCCCCCCCCCCCCAAATCAAACCCAAACCCTAAACCTAATCCTACCCTATATAATAAACATTACCCCTCATTTTAATAAAGGAGAGGGGCAGCCGCACAAAGAGAAAGCAACCCACTGCCTCGTCGCCTCTCCCTCACCCTCTTCCCCACAGTTCCCGTCGCCGCCGCCCTTCGCCGGAGCTTGGAGCTCCGGCGAACCCCCACAGAACACTATCGTGTGCGCAAGTCCAACCCTCTCCTTTTCATTTCTTAAAACCTTTCCCAATCCACACACACCACTACAGACCTACGCATCCACAACTCCGTCGACCTTACCTGCGTGACCGGCGAACCATCATCGCGCCGCCATTAACTCCGGCGAAGTCACGCCGCCGGAGTTTGAACTCTTCCCCATCATCGCTGACTATCGTCATTCCCGTCGTTGGAACTCCCCATTCCCGTTAACCAGCGAACCATCACATCACTGCCTCCGTTCCGCCACTGTTAGCATCGGTGAACAGCAATGGCGGCGTTGCTCCGGCGATCTCGCCGTTGTAGTGATGTCACTGTACCGTACGCTATTACTCGCTCTTAATCTTTATTATTATTACGTGTGTGGTGGACTGATTTGGTTTCTTTTCCTGTTTTTGGGTATGTAGTTCTTGACAGATTGGTTTTGGATCTATTATGTATAGTTGCCGTGGGACTGATTTTGATTCTTTCTTTCCGGCGACATTCTGAATTCCCGTTGTTTGTTGTTGTTGCGGGACTGATTTTGTGAGTTTGTTTCTTTCCGGTGATGCGCGTTGATCGCTGCTCGCTGCCCGCTGCCCGCTGTTTGTTTCTATTTTCGTTATTATTATGTATGTTGGGTTGGACTGGTTTTCTGATTGTTGGTATCTGGCCGGCAATTCGTCGACTGCTACATGTATTGTTTTGCGGGCCATTCTTGGCTATGTCGCTGTGAACTGTTCTATTGCTTTTGGGTTGTTGTTCCAGATTGGTTTTTTATTTTACCATTTGTTGTGTTGTTGGGCTTTTGAGACTGATTTTGATAACTTCGCCCCTTTATTTTATTAAACCGGTTGAACAACTGCCACTACTGGTTTACTGATTTGAATTGATACTACACTTGATTGGCCAATGAAAAAGTTACCCGTCGATTTTTGAGGCCTCCACAGTTGCAAAGACGGAAAATAAAATAAATGAAGCTTTCTGGGCGTTGATGATTTCTTCTACTTACACAGGATAACCAACATGCGCTGGCAAGGCGAATTCTCGCAGCCGCACTTGTTTAGGATGTCCCACTTTGTTTTTATATATATCTGAGCCCTCCGTGTTTAAAATTATTATTGTTTTGGCGCGGATCTGAAGGTTTTATTTACTTTATTGTTTTAACAATATTGGCCGATGAAGGAATCTCCGTCTGATTTCCAAGGCCTCCACTGTGCAAAAGACGGATTTATTTATTTTTGGCTTTACTTATTAATTCTTGTCATTGCATTAAAATTATTTATTCTTGTTGACAGTCAATTTTGACCCGTTTTTCGCATATTTGTCGCAATTTCATCTGTTTTAGGACACTGCATTTTAATCATCATTTTTTGCATTTTTATCTTTATATTTTAAAATTAAGTGTTATGTTATGTTTCTATTATTACTACACCGTCGTTTATTTTAATAATATTTGCGTTTCTTTAAATAATTAATTGACATCCTGCTTTAATTTTAATCAGACATTAAACATGTCTAAATATTGTATTTTATTATTATTGCATCGGCATTTACATTTTTTATAATTTTGTATCTTGTTAAATAATTTTTCTTTTAAATAATTAAACCGCTTTACATTTTGTCAAACCAGTCCAGTACGGAACCCAATCCGAATCATTTCAATCCAACACAATTTTTTATATCATCCAAACAGACCCTTTTATTTCCCCCCATTTTTTAAATTTCAAACCACTTTCATTTCCCCCCTAAATACCTTACCCCCCTTTTATTAAAAGAGGAGGGGCAGCCCACGTAAAAAAAAAAAGACAGTCCCCACGTTCAAAGACAAAAAAAAGAGAGGCCTCAGCCATTTTTCTCCATTGGAACAAAAAGAAAAGGGGATCCTGTCCCCTCTCTCTAGCCGCCCCAGCTCCTCACTCGCCGCCATCGCTCACGGAGTTCTAAAAACTCGTGAAACCCCCTTTAAACCAAATTAACACCCGCGACTACCTCCTCTCCACTCATCTCCCTCACCTATTCCTCACATCACATCGCCTCGCGGCGATTTAACACCACCATCACCATTGTCTCGCCGACCCCACCGCCGTTCCGCCACCATCCGTGGCGAACCACCACCGCATCCCCAACCCTTTTCCGCCTATCGACCTTGCCTTCACGCCATCGCGCCATCGAGCGGTGCCGGTGGTGTCGCCCCGATTTGCCGACGAGGCGACGCCACCCTTTCCTTGGTTCGTGCGATTGGTTTCACCATCTCGCGATCTGCGGGATCGATTGGGCACGATTTAGTATTTTGCGATGGTTTGATTTCTTTCTTTTTGAGCGTGTCGCGAGTTCGAAGAACTCCGGTGAACTTTGTTTTGCTTTATTTCGATCGTGGTATATCTTGTTGTTGAATCTGACCGGAGAAAACTTTGGTGACGCTCACTATTACTCTTCCGTGTTATTGCTATTACGTGTGGTTGGACTGATTTGGCATTTTCTCTTGTGTTTGGTATTCGGTGAGTTCATTGAATTCGCGACCGTTAACTTTAAATTTGGGATTTTGTCGTCCTCTTGGATCTAAAGCTGTGATGCCGCTTCATCTTAAAATCTGGACAGAAACGTCATTTTTCTAAAGCTCGGTTATTGCTTTCCTCGGGTTTTGTTCCGGAAGGTCGGGTTGACCCGGTGTTGACGTAAAAAATCAGGGTTTGATTTTGGCCGATTTGTTATTTATTTTGCTGATTTGGACAACATACTACATTTGGTATTAAACTGATTTTTTTGAATATGATACTACACTTGGTATTTTACTGATTTTGAATTTGATACTACACTAGCCAAAGAAGGATTTATCCGTCGATCTGGAGGCATCCATGGTAAGCGAGACGGAATATGTGGGCGAGGAGGAAAGTGAAAAAGATTAGACGAGAATGCATAGTATCGTTCACCGGGAGGCGAGTCGACCGCCGCCGTAGCGATATTGGCTTCTCATGTCTTAGTATCCTTGGCATAACACTAGCTGAGCCCACACTATATAAAAATATATCTTTTATATATATATATCTATATATATATATACATATACTGTGTTTGTTTGGTAATTTATTTATTATTTACTAACTCTTTTACTAAGTGTCTTTTGCAGGTACCCGGAGGCGCATCCCAAAGTTAAAGCCTGTGCATAAAATAGAATAAAAGCGAAATGTCGCTAATTTCTCTTCATTGCATCTTTTATGATTATTTGCTTTTATTACTATCTCTTTAAATATATATTTATTTTAAATATTTGCATGCCTAGTTTAAATATCTTTTTGATTAGTTTAATAATTAGAACACTTTTAGAATTGTAAATTGCATGTTAGCACAATAATTTTAAAGCCTAAGTTTGAACGGACAACCGCAAGTTAGCGGATCCTTTAGGATGCCTAACCCCTTCCCTTTAGGATAATAAAGAACCCTTACCTAGAATCTCACATAGCTTTCGCAGACCTTAAAATGGAGATCATTCGTAGTATTTTATGCTACACTTTTAGTGTCCTAATTCACTATAATAATTAGGTGACGACTCCTTTAAATAACATTTCAGGAATCAAACCATGCGTAGCGGTAATCCCGTTTCCGACTCCGGTTGAAAATGGGGCGTCACAGCATGGCGACTCCGCTGAGGATTTTAGGTTCTTAACCACAACAAACATAGGTTAATTTATTGTGCTTTATTTTCTTTATTTTGCTTAAATTGCCTCCTTTATGTTTTACACTTATTTGCTTTTATTGTTTTGCCTAAATTATTCTGCTTTACATATAAATATTTTGCATATTGTCTTAACTGCTATTTGTTTACTGCTTTCCTTAAACTGGCTCCTTTATGTTTTACACTTATTTGCTTTTATTGTTTTGCCTAAATTATTCGCTTATATATAAATATTTTGCATATTGTCTTAATCGCTATTTGTTTATCGCTTCTTAAACCGCATTCCGCTCATATTTCCTCCTACTAAAAATTAACACTATCACATACTACACGTGAGGTGCGCTTTGCACACCCGCAAATTTCTTTCAAATACCCAAATTTAGGAGAGTTGGCATTTTACGCGGAGAATCCGGTCCAACCGGTGGCCGCGTAGCCTTCTCGCTCGAGTAGTCCACTCGGGAACCTTGCGTCCAGTAAGCCAAAATCTTAGAAGACTTAAGATAGAGCTATACCACCCTTTTATATTAAGTCATGCATGCATAGACCTTAGGTGAGTTGATCCCTGGTATCAACGTCACTATTAGGAAAACGCCAAAAACTTGTCGACGGGTTCCGCAACCCAACGACCAACCATCATATTATGTGTAGCGTAACAATGATAGACAAATCCAAACCTAATCATGACATGCCAAAATTGGGAAAAGTGCACCGTCATTTGGTCGCCATTCCCAACAAAAGCATTACAGTTGGACGACTTGGACAAATCTATCACAACCTCGCATATGTGACGTTTAGGCCTACCTCTGGCATAAAGAGGTCCCAAACATGCTAGGACGCGCATTTGATATCTATATAGTCTGCCTGCTATTGTAATGTTTGTTGCTTTCAGCTATGTGCACTTTACTACAGTATTTTGCTACTTCAACTTTGTGCATTCACTTAGTATTAATTACGAGCTACACTTGCTTGGTTTTCTGGGGCTGTGTTATTCCTTGCATTATCAGCGCGATACGCGGAAAGCCCATATCTCAAACAACGATTTTATCAAATTTAGTCACACTTCGGAACTACGTGTGACCTGATTCCCGCATGGATACGTAGCGCCATTTCGGCTTCTGCTTTCAACTTTTAGAAACATCCTAATTTTTCATCTATTAAGAATCTCCTTATTTTGTCACACTTCGGAATTACGTGTGACCTGATTCCCGCGGCGGGATACGTAGGCGGCCATTTCGGCCTCGGTTTCATCTTTTAGAAAAATCCTAATTTTTCATCTATTAAGAATCTCCTTATTACACTTTGGAACTACGTGTGACCTGATTCCCGCGGCGGGTTACGTAGGCGGTCATTTCGGCCTCGGTCCCACCTTTTAAAAGCAAAATCCTAATTTTTTCATCTCTTAAAAATTACTTTATTCTCCGTCACCGGCAAACTATGGTTTAAACTGGTTCCTTTGGCAAAATGCATAGGTGGCCATATCAACTTTGGTCCCATTTTTGAAAAAAAAAAAAAAAAACTCGAAGTCTAATCGACGAACCCAACTTCAACCGGGGCTATGCTCCTAGACTATGTACCTACTTGATCTCTATGGCGAGACACGTAGGTGACCACATCAGACTCAGTCCAACCCTTTTTAAAATCTTTTGCCTTTACTCTACCGGTTATAAAGCACACTCCATCCAATCTCTGCGATAGGATAGTAAAGGTTTTCCATATCAAATTCGGTCTCGTCCATTCGACATCCGCTTATGCCAAAACTGGGACATTTTAAGGATTCACTGCAAAAAGAGGCGCCAAGACCTAATAGCATATTATCGAATACGCTCGTAGCCAAATACATAAAGCCGTGTAATCTACAAGTCCAACAGATCGCATGCTAGTGGTCGAGTTAGCTACAAAGTCCGCACAATCAACAAATTTCTTTCAAATCTCACAAATTTTCCTGAGTACGATAATCGGAAATTTGACGACGTTGGCGGAATTTTCGTGATAGCATTTCGCTACAGGGCCATATTCTTATCCTCATTCATTCATTTTTGCATATCTATAACACTAATTATTACATCTATCTTTAATTTTTGTAGGAAGTTTCTCGTAGCAACTCAGCCCGCAAAGCCATAACCGCACGCGTCTATCAAGACGTCATTTGGCTCACAGGGCCATTCTCATCCTCATTTCTCAATCATTTTACAACTCTAATTATTTTATTCGGTTTATATTATGCTGGTAACTTCATCATAGTAGCCTGGCCCACCAGGTCGAAATCACTTTATTACATCCGCACAACGACATCCATATCACGTCTATGCAACGACGTCTCTTTTATTATGCATATGCAACGGCTTCATCAACAGTTCATCTATGCAACGATGATCTCTGCATCACGTCTATGCAACGACGTCCCTTTTATTATGCCTATGCATCGGCTTCATCAACAGTTCATCTATGCAACGATGATCTCTGCATCACGTCTATGCAACGACGTCCCTTTTATTATGCCTATGCAACGACTTCATCAATAGTTCATCTATGCAACGATGATCTCTGCATCACGTCTATGCAACGACGTCCCTTTCATTATGCCTATGCAACGGCTTCATCTGCATTTCGTCCATGCAACGATTTAACATCGCAGATCGCGCCCACGCAACGACATTTAACATCGCGGCCCACGCAACGCGCCATCTCATCAAAGCCCATGCAACGCCATCTGATTTCGCCCACGCAACGACGAACATCTGATCGCGCCCATGCAACGACGCTATCTCATCAAAGCCTATGCAACGCCATTCGCATTTCGCCCACGCAACGCATTTAACACCGTGATCGCGCCCACGCAACGGCGCTTATCTCATCAAAGCCTATGCAACGGCCCATCTCATCAAAGCCTCGGCAACGCTTATCGCATTTCGCCCATGCAACGATTTAACATTCGTGACGCCCAGTGCAACGACAACATCGCGATTGCGTTTACGCAACGACGCCAAGAAGAACACGCCCAGTGCAACGACGCGACGTGATTGCGGTTCAGTAACGACATTATCATCATTGCGTTTACGCAACGACGCCAAGAAGAATACGCCCAGTAACGACGCACGCGATTGCGGTTCAGTAACGACACCATCGCGATTGCGTCTACGCAACGACGCCAAGAAGAACACGCCCAGTAACGACGCGACGCGATTGTGTACAGTAACGACACTATCGCGATTGCGGTTTACGCAACGACGCCAAAGAAGAACACGCCTGTGCAACGACGTTATCGCGATTGTGTTCAGTAACGACATCATCGCGATTGCGCTCACGCAACGACGCCAGCAAAGCAATACGCCCGTGCAACGACGCACGTGATTGCGTCCGTGCAACGACACCATCAGATATGCCTACGCAACGACGCCAAAGAAGAACACGCCCGTAACGACGCGACGCGATTGCGGTCCAGTAACGACACCATCAAGATTGCGTTTACGCAACGACGCCAAAGAAGAACACGCCCAGTAACGACGTTATCGCGATTGCGTCCAGTAACGACACCATCAACATTGCGCTCACGCAACGACGCCAAAGAAGAACACGCCCAGTAACGACGTTATCAAGATTGCGGTCCAGTAACGACACCATCAAGATTAAGGCTTCACGCAACGACGCCAAAGAAGAATACGCCCAGTAACGACGTCATCAGCATTGTGTCCAGAGAACGACGTTATCAGCACAACAAGTCCGAAAATGACGCTATCATCAGCATATCACATCTACGCAAAGACGATTTCTATACTCTCGAAATTGCATTTCTTATTCATGCTTTATTACTCTGTCTTAGCAGTTATGCACTAACTCTTTCTTGAGCTTTAGTCTACAGGGACACAGCAAAGAAGGACAACATATCCGCATTCACAATCGCAACACGCCCGCGTGCGGCGAAATCACGATTTCGCAGTGCATCACATTTTCGCAGGATAGCATTTTTATACTCAAACAGTTACATTGCATATAAATTCATGTGTTATCATTTGCCTTAACAGTTATGCACTAACCGTTTGTTTAAGTCTTAGCATACAGGAGCAGGAGCACAACGTGGAACTACCTCTTACAGCGAACCGAAGCAATTTGTACCTCGAATGTCGATCCGCTCTCCTCCAGCATCCTGCAACGCCAATGACCCCAGTGTCATCATAATTCGACACTGGGACAATTTTTAAATCTGCTCCCGCTTTGATTTTAATTTTTCAGCATCACAGCAACCAGTGTCATCATAATTCGACACTGGAATATTTTTTAATCTGCGTCAGCTTTACTTTTTACTTTAGCATCGCAACAATCCAGTGCCATCATAATTCGACATCGACATTTTAAATCGTCGCTTTGCTTTTATCTTCGTGATTACAACGACTCCAAAGGTCATCATAATTCGACATCGACAATTTCAGTCTGCATCAGCCCCACTATTGAGTTCTAGTTTTAAAACAGGACAAAATTGGCTACGAGTCAACATCTTTGTCCGAAGACTCTTCCATCATCTCCGTACAAAGAGGGACATGCTGTTGACAGTCAATTTTGACCCGTTTTTCGCATATTTGTCGCAATTTCATCTGTTTTAGGACACTGCATTTTAATCATCATTTTTTGCATTTTATCTTTATATTTTAAAATTAAGCGTTATGTTATGTTTCTATTATTACTACACCGTCGTTTATTTTAATAATATTTGCGTTTCTTTAAATAATTAATTGACATCCTGCTTTAATTTTAATCAGACATTAAACATGTCTAAATATTGTATTTTATTATTATTGCATCGGCATTTACATTTTTTATAATTTTGTATCTTGTTAAATAATTTTTCTTTTAAATAATTAAACCGCTTTACATTTTGTCAAACCAGTCCAGTACGAAACCCAATCCGAATCATTTCAATCCAACACAATTTTTTATATCATCCAAACAGACACTTTTATTTCCCCCCATTTTTTAAATTTCAAACCACTTTCATTTCCCCCCTAAATACCTTACCCCCCCTTTTATTAAAAGAGGAGGGGCAGCCCACGTAAAAAAAAAGAGGGTCCCCACGTTCAAAGACAAAAAAAAGAGAGGCCTCAGCCATTTTTTTCTCCATTGGAACAAAAAGAAAAGGGGATCATGTCCCCTCTCTCTAGCCGCCCCCCCTCCTCGCCCGCCTCACCGCCTCTTCACGGAGTTCTAAAAACTCCGGCGAAACCCCCTTTAAACCAGCCGAACACCCCGCAGCCTACCTCCACCTCTCTACTCATCTCCCTCACCTATTCTCGCCATCACATCGCCGCGGCGACGAACACCACCATCACCATTGTCTCGCCGACCCCACCGCTTCTGTTCCCGTCACCATCGGCGAACCACCACCGCATCCCCAACCCTTTTCCGCCGCCATCGACCTTGCCTTCACGCCATCGCCATCGCCGAACATTTGCCGGTGGTGTCGCCCAGATTTGCCGACGAGGCGACGCCACTTTCCTCGTTCGTATCGTTTCACCATCTCGCGACCGCCCGGGATCGATTGGGCTCGATTTAGTATTTTTGCGATCGGTTTGATTTCTTTCTTTTTGAGCGTGTCGCGAGTTCAAGAACTCGTGAACTTTGTTTTGCTTTATTTCGATCCGTGTATATCTTGTTGTTGAATCGACCGAGAAAACTTTGGCGACGCCACTATTACTCTTCCGTGTTATTGCTATTACGTGTGGTCGACCGATTTGGCATTTTCTGTGTTTGGTATTCGTCGGAGTTCATTGAATTCCTACACCCGCTGGCTTTAAATTTGGGATTTTGTCGCCCTCTTGGATCGCTAAAATCGCTGATCTTGCTCATCTTAAAATCGACAGAAATGTCATTTTTCTAAACTGCTCGGTTATTGCTTTCCGGTTTTGTTCCGAATGTCGGGTTGACCTTGTTGACGTAAAAATCAGGGTTTGATTTTGGCCGATTTGTTATTTATTTTGCTGATTTGGACAACATACTACATTTGGTATTAAACTGGTTTTTTTGAATATGATACTACACTTGGTATTTTACTGATTTTGAATTTGATACTACATCGCCAAAGAAGGATTTATCCGTCGATCCGAGGCATCCATGGTAAGCGAGACTAATATGTGGGCGAAGAGGAAAGTGAAAAGATTAGACGAGAATGCATAGTATCGCTCACCGAGGCGAGTCGATCACGCCGTAGCGATATCGCTTCTCATGTCTTAGTATCCTTGGCATAACACTAGCTGAGCCCACACTATATAAAAATATATCTTTTATATATATATATCTATATATATATATATACATATACTGTGTTTGTTTGGTAATTTATTTATTATTTACTAACTCTTTTACTAAGTGTCTTTTGCAGGTACCCGGAGGCGCATCCCAAAGTTAAAGCCTGTGCATAAAATAGAATAAAAGCGAAATGTCGCTAATTTCTCTTCATTGCATCTTTTATGATTATTTGCTTTTATTACTATCTCTTTAAATATATATTTATTTTAAATATTTGCATGCCTAGTTTAAATATCTTTTTGATTAGTTTAATAATTAGAACACTTTTAGAATTGTAAATTGCATGTTAGCACAATAATTTTAAAGCCTAAGTTTGAACGGACAACCGCAAGTTAGCGGATCCTTTAGGATGCCTAACCCCTTCCCTTTAGGATAATAAAGAACTCTTACCTAGAATCTCACATAGCTTTCGCAGACCTTAAAAATGGAGATCATTCGTAGTATTTTATGCTACACTTTTAGTGTCCTAATTCACTATAATAATTAGGTGGCGACTCCTTTAAATAACATTTCAGGAATCAAACCATATGTAGCAGTAGTCCCGTTTCCGACTCCGGTTGAAATGGGGCGTTACAATTCTATTACTAACACTTTTACTAAGTGTTTATGCAGGTACCCGGAGATCAACTTGCGCAGAAGGCCTAAAAATGGCTAAAAGATGTCCCGGAGTTTTATTTTATGTCGCATTTAATTTTAAGTTTTATTATTCTATATTGCACTTTATTTAATTATAAATTATGAAAAAATGCTTAGAATAGGTAGAATAAAAAGGACAATAAATAATTAACCTAGGTTTGAACGAATAACCGCAAGTTAGCGGATCTTAAAGGATGTCTAACCCCTTCCCTTTAGGATAATAAAGAACCCTGATTCAGAATCTAATTAATTTCGCAGACCATTAAATGGAGATTAATTGCAGTATTTTTATTACAATAAATCAAGTGTCCTAATTCACTTAACTAATTAGGTGGCGACTCCTTAAAAACAACATTATTGCTCCATCCAGGGAACCGCGCCAAAGAGCAACGTTGCGGATACCGTTCAGACCCCGAGGTCAAAAACGGGCGCGACAACCTTCATGAGTATTTACACCACAGTGTTTGCTCTATGAAGGCAAAACCCACTTAGATACATAATTGCAATCGCATAACGGGGTTGACTTGCTAGGTTGTCTTGGCGCCTCAGTGTCGGACAAGCCGAGAGACACAAATCATTTTGTTTAGAAAATTCGCTCAACCAAGAGTTGCAAATTATTTGTAATTGATTTACCAGATCATGTTGTTGAAGTTATTGAACTCAGCAAATGCGGAGACAACATGAGTCTGGATTTTGGCCCATTATGACTATATTTGATATAAGTGTGTATTATTATTTCATGGGGTGAAAGAATATGTTAAAGTAGTGGGAGCTAATTAAACTAAAGGCCACGATTAATTAGTTAACGAATGTGTTCAAATAGAAATTATATATTAGAATGTTAATTTCAAGTCTATCTTTTCTTCAGTTTACAATGTCGAATCTGTCACTTAAAATGTTGGTTGAAACAAACAAGTTAACTGGAGCAAAATTCCTTGAATGATTAAGAAATTTGAGATTAGTGTTACAACTAGAAAGAATTGAGTATGTGTTAGAAACAGTAATCCCCACAGTCCTTGCTAAGGATTCTGCTGAGTATGCCATATTTGACAAGACAGCTTATCAGAAACATCTAGACGATGCTACCCTGACACAATGTATAATGTTGTCCTCTATGTCTGTAGAGTTATAGAGGCGACATGAAAACATGGGTCCCAACGAGATGCTAGAACATTTGAAGAGTATCTATGACTCACAGTCTCAGACAATGGAGTATGAACTGTTGAGAGATCTCTTCAAGTGTAAGCTGAACGAAAGGGGTCCAGTGTCAACGCATGTTCTGAAGATGATTGGGTTAATAGAGAGGTTGGCTTCGATTGGAACGAAGCTTCCTATAAATGTCTATGTCAACCTGATCCTGAATTCGCTTCCTAGTTCGTTTTAGAATTTCATTGTGAACTTCAACATGAATGGAACCAAGGTGAATCTTCCAGAACTTCACAACATGCTAAAAGCTTATGAGGGACATTGCACAGATCCAAGAGAAGACAAGACACTATGTGCTTCTGGACCTGTTGGACAAGATATGTTTGTCATTGAAATAAATATGTTTATAAGTAACTCTCACTGCTGGGTATTAGATACCGCCTGTGGCTCTCACATTTGTAATAATGTGAAGGGTCTGACTAACATCATAAAGGTCAGACCATGAGAGGTAGACTTGCGTGTTGGAAATGGAGCACGAGTGGATGTTGAACGCGTGGGAACTTATAGACTAGAGTTACCTTCAGGATTTTGTTCAGAACTAAATAATTGTTGTTTTGTTCCCTCATTGACGAGGAATATTATTTCTATCCCAGTGTTAGACGCTGAGGGGTTTTCCTCATTCATTACCAATGGCAGTTATGTATTGTCTTTTAATGGGTTTGTTTGTGGAAATGCTCCACTTGTGGATGGATTGTATGTTCTAAACTGTAGTCGTGAAACTTTCAATATACAAAATAAATGAGCTAAAATAAGTAATCCAAGAAACCCCACCTACTTATGGCACTGCAGACTTGGTCACATCAATGAATCAAGGATAGCGAGATTGAGGAAGTTAGACTACCTAGAACCATTTGACTTAGAGTCCTATGGTAATTAGGAATCTTGCTTGAGAAGAAAGATGACCACCAAGTCCCTTTCTGGGAAAGGGGTGCATGCCAAATAGATGCTTGAGTTAGTCCATACCGATGTATGTAGGCCATTTTCGACTCAAGCTAAGGGAGACTTCCCTTACTTCATCACTTTTATAAATGATTTCACAAGGTTTGGACATGTGTATCTTATGAAACACAATTCTGAAGCTTTTGAGAAATTCAAGGAGTACAAGTTAGAAGTGGAGAAGCAACTTGAAACAAGTATCAAGACCCTTCGATCAGATCGAGGAGATGAATACTTAAGTAAAGAATTTCTAGATTACTTGAAGCTTCATGGAGTCCAATCACAATGGACACCTCATGGAACGCCACAAATGAATGGTGTTACTGAAAGGAGAAATTGAACCCTATTAGATATGGTTAGATCCATGATGAGCTTCTCAGCTCTACCAACATTACTTTGGGGATATGCATTACAAATCCCAATCTATATTCTGAATAGAGTTCCTTCAAAGTCAGTAGAGAAAACTTCATATGAGATATGGAACGGCAAGAAGCCAGCACTTAAACACATGCAACCATAGGGTGCCCTGCATATGTAAAGAAGTTGCTTACTGACAAGTTGGAATCCAAAAGTGAGAGTCACTAATAGTCTTTCGCGGAGTATCCCCTGTTTTAGTGAACCCTGGGAGTTGTCGACGGCTCGACGATCCAAACGTCACACATTTTTTAGGTCATTAGTCAACAGCTCCCTGGACAGCGAAATAGGGATGACTTCACATTATTTCCTGACACGCCTATCGTCGACGGACTCTTCTATTCTAGTTCTCCGGTGACCGCAGATGACATCACACACAATTAGGTCCTCATGCAGTTTCTGCTTTCTTGTTGGCTTGGCGGTGCTTTGCTTTCTCTGTGGAGAGAAGACAGAAAAAGGATGCAGTCCATACCAGGTAGATTTAGGAGTGACTGGTAGTGAATGCCCGGTAGCAAATGTGCGAAGCAGACTCGGCTTAACTACACTTGACTTCGGTTTCTGCTGGAAATGTAGTATTATTTTGTGGGGTATCCAAAAGAAACTATGAGATACTATTTCTATATTCCTGTAGAACATAAGGTCATTGTTTCCAGAAATGCAATTTTCCTTGAAGAATACTATGTCTACAAGGAACAAAGTTGCAATAAGATAGAACTTGAAGAAATTCAAGAAGCATAAGATAATAGTTGAACCCTTATCAAATTACCTAGGCAAGGATTCAGTGAGAGTATTTGGTGAATACTGAGTACTTAGAGTACGCCCTTCTGCCAGTGGGAGTGTTGTGAGAAATAATGCAGAAATGCAAGACTCTCATACAAAATCAATGGAAGATGATACAATAGTTGTACATCATCCCATTCAGGAAAGACATGAAAATGACATTCCTGAAAGCTCTCAAGGTGGTGGATTGTCCAACACATAAACACCTTCTCACAATCAGAATACAACAAACACTGAAACGCAGAATATTAAACTCCGTAGGACCACTAGAACTCATCATCCGTTTGAAAGACTTAATCTCCCTGTTGAAACACACAATGAGATAGACATTCCGGATGACGATGAACCTACAACCTACAACGAAGATATGTTGGACATTGATTCGCAAAGATGGAAAGAAGCCATAAAATTTGAAATGGACTCAATGTACATCAATCAAGTGTGGAACTTGATTGATTTGCCAATAGGGGTTAGACCCATATGATGCAAATGGGTCTTTAAGAAGAAGATTGATGCATATGGCAAGGTATAAACTTATAAGGCAATATTGGTTGCTAAAGGTTATAATCAACGGCCTGGGGTCGATTACGATGAAACCTTTTCACCAGTTGCAAAGATCAAGTCCATTCGGATTTTGCTTGCAATAACTGCATACTATGATTATGATATTTGGCAAATGAATGTTAAAACTGCCTTCCTCAATGATAATCTAATTGAAAGGTGTATATGATACAACCAGAGGATTTTACATTCAAGACTCAACCAAAAGCAGTAGGCAAATTACAGAAGTCCATTTATGGACTTAAGCAAGCCTCAAGGAGTTGAAATATTTATTTTGACAAAACAATCAAATCGTTTGACTTTGTTAGAAGCAAAGAAGATCCATGCTTCTATAGTAAACGCACAAATGAGAGTATTGTCTTCATTGTTATATATGTGGATGACATATTAAAAAATGAGAGATAATAAGACTCTCATGATGTCAGTCAAGGAATGGTTATCCACCACTTTCATGATGAAAGACTTAGGTGAAGCCTGCTACATTCTTGGAATTAGGATCTACAGAGATAGACCTAATAGATTATTGGGGCTATCACAATCCATATACATAGACAAAGTGCTAAAACGTTTCTCTATGGAAAATTCCAAGAAAGGAAGTCTTCATATGGGTCAAGACATCAAGTTATCAAAAAAGGGTAGTCCTTCTACTGTTGCAGAACTTGAACGCATGAAGATGATCTCATATGCTTCAGCTATTGGATCAATCATCTATGCCATGACCTGTACGAGGCCAGATGTGGCCTATGTACTTAGTAGGACTTGCAAATTTCAGCAGAATTCTGGGAGGAACACTGGAAAGCAGTCAAGAGTATTATTAAGTATCTTAGACGAACTAAATAATATTTCCTAGTCTATGGTGGGCAATAAAAGCTAGTAGCTATTGGGTACAATGATGCTAGCTTCCAGACATATCTTGATGACTTTAAATCTCAATCTGGATATGCCTTCATTTTAAATGGTGGAATAGTGAGTTGTAAAAGTTTCAAGCAAGCTACAACTGCTGATTTGATAACTGAAGCCGAGTCATTTGCTGGATCGAAAGCTTGTAAGAAACCTGTCGCGATATCTGAGTTCTTGAAAGAACTAGGAGTTGTTCCAAGTGTCACTTGTCCAATAACGATTTATTATGACAACACTGGTGCGATTACACAAGCTAAGGAACCAAGATCAACAAACAGAAATAAACATGTTCCAATGAAATACCACATACTCAGGGAGATGGTGGAGACTGAAGAAATAAGATTAGACTACGTTCCCACAGATTAAAATCTAGCTGACCCATTTACTAAACCATTAAGCTTAATAAAGCATAATGGTCTTTTTGAAAATATGGGGATTAGATACATTGAAGATTGACTCTAGGCCAAGTGGGAGATTAAAAATATATATGTCCTAGAAGCAAATCAATATAGAGACAAATGTACTTGAACACATTTGCATTATTAATAAGATTAATATAAAATTTGGCATTTTGTAATTATTGGATTGATTGTAATTATTCATTAATGTGTATCACTTGAGCTTACGTTGTCATTGATAAAGTGAGATATTAATGATAGAGCATAACTTTTAAAGTATCCTCGACTGATGATCATTGAGAATGAGATATCAATGATATGTTATAAGTCGACATGTGGTCTGCATCACATTCTTAGAGAATGTAGTATGTCTCACTTACTACTAGTAATGATTACTAGTGATGGACACGGATACTCTTAGAGGGTATTGATATACCATGTTGATAAACTGTTTGTTATACATGTCTAGAGTATTATCAGCATGTGGGAGATAGAGGTCATTTGACTTGAGGTCAATATGCACCTGGTTTGCAGAGTAATGTACTTTGACCCCGTCCTAAGCTTAAATTCCTTATAGGATCAGACATGACTTGTGTTGGGTATATTGCGATACAAACTAAGGTGGTAGTTGAGCAAAAAATAAGATTCATTCCTTGATTGGATATTCGAGAGGGAACACTCAAATTCTTAGTAATATTAGGTCGACCAAGTTATTGGCCAATGCAAGAGACATATCTAGGGTATGATCTGGTTGTCGACTAATATATATGAGACAAAGTGATCAAGCCATTTGGATAGACACATATCAGATACTAAGCTTGATCGAGTGTGTCACGAATGAAATGAATTTATCATCTCACATAAAGGTTATGTTTATTGAAGTCTTGTAAACGTACTTCACATATTGAGTTCGTCATATGACGCAATCTAGGAGTTTCATGTGAACCTTACTTAGATTAAGTGTCGATGTGTGAAGACTTAAAGGGTCACACTAAGTCGATTGTCTTTTCGGTCTAAGGGTATATTGAGAGAATATAAAATATTCGATTTAGAATCGAGATATTTTAACCAATAATAAATTATGGGATAATTTCTATTAGATGGAAATTATTTAATTAAGTCAAAAATTAGATTTTGGATTTAATTAAATTAAAACTTGCAAAAATATTTAAACAAGGGGAGGCGCCGCGACGCCTGAGAGGCTGAGCCGCGGCACCAGTACGATAGTGAGCCAGACCGACTGGCCCACTGCATATCGGATTTCGAGTCAGGTTTTAAGCCTAATCCTAATCTGATTTGTACAATATTTTCCTTATATATTCAGCACTTAACCCATAATTTTGATAACACTCAATTCTTATTTTCTGAACTCAGAGTTCAGAAAATAAAATCTTCTGAAACCTCTGCCAATTTTTTTTAGCTTTCCTGACAGAGGAATATACCACAGTAAGACTTGCGGTCGAAAGGATAATCACGTGCGCTTCCTCTAGTAGAGACTTCAGATAACACAAACTGTAAGTCTACTTTTATCTTTGCAGATTTCAATTGTAACGCAATAATACCAGACAAAATTGTTGGGATAAGTTAACAAAATTTTAAACTTCCGTTATGTCTTACTTATGTGTTTTAGATCCAACAAAACCCTACACATAGTATATGACTTGGTAATGCCAAGAACGCCAAGGACTCTATTCATTCAGGTATGGGTGAAACAAAAATAACAGAACAAAGTCATATAATGGTGGACGCACATTACTGTTTATAAAGGTAATTCTTATAATTCGCACCGTAGTCTTCAAGTTGTGGAATTGTTGTTACCTTTTAGGCAGTCGTCCACTAGGTGTAAGTGGCGAGTAGTTTGAAAGATCCAAAAGCACATCTAGACATGAAATTCTACAAACTGCAGAGAATATAATTATTACTGCTGGCTAAAGGCTGATGTGTTGCGTAGAATGGAGGTATCACTTTTGCGTTTGCCTCATTGTTTAAATATAATATTGGAGGCACTCAAAAGGTGATTCGTATAATAATGGAGAGCGGGAAAAATGTTTATTTACGCATTGCCGTACCAAGAAATAATCATTTTATTTTCATTAATGAATAAGTATATATACAATTTATAATATTCATAATATGAAAAATCATATTCCTACTCTACTCCCAAAACTCTATTCTATTTGTACACGAATTCTACAATTATGATAAGTGTACAATGCTAATTAAATACAAAAACATAATTACCAAATATAGCTCCAAACCGTGATATACACGGCTGTGTATACCATGTATATCACGGTCTCCAATTCGTCTTGTGTTTATGTGATATACACGGTATACACAAGGCATACTTTCACGGTATACTTTCACACCACCGTAGTCATAGTGGGCGGTCGTCGTACGCTGAGACCGTCCCTAAAAACGTCAAATAGAATTGAGGGAAGACCCTTAGTAAAGATGTCTTCAATTTGGTACCTAGAAGGGACATGTAAGACGCGTACTTGTCCACGAGCTACCTTTTCGCGAACAAAGTGGATATCCATCTCGATATGTTTAGTGCGCTGATGTTGAACCAGATTACCAGAAATATAGACTGTACTAATATTATCACAATATATCAAGATAACTTTTTGAATGGGAGAATGGAGTTCTAAGAGAAGATTGCGTAAACAACATGATTCAGATATCATATTGACTACCCCTCGATACTCGGCCTCTGCACTGGAGCTTGATAATGTAGACTGTCGTTTTGCAGACCATGAGACCAAGTTATCACCAAGAAACATATAATAACCAGATGTGGAGCGTCTGATATCCGGACAACCACCCCAATCAGCATCTGTATATGAGACAAGTGTAGAGCTCGACAATGGATATATAGTCAAGTGTTCCACGGATGTATCGTATAATACGTTTGAGCGCATTCATGTGCTCAATCTGAGGATCATGCATAAACAAACACACATACTGAACGGTATAAGTAATGTCAGTGTCACGACCCGAACCCGGACCCGTGACCGGTGCCTTAACCCGGGCACCCTAGTGACACAACATCAGAGAAAACCAGCGGAATGTAAACTCAAGATAAACAACCATTAAGATATAGAATAGTCTAGCCCAAAATGGCTAACCCAAAAGTACATAAACCAAACAGTTACATCCTTAACGAACCAAGTTCCAAGACTACAGCCTCTAAGAATGAATAACACTATGACGGACAGGGCCGCCATGCCCCGAATGTACAAAATATCAACGACTCAGGAGAACCATACCAAAAGTCGAGCCTCCAAGAAATGGAGCTCTCGACACTGAGTACAAGATCCTAGGAATGAGGATCTACCACCGCTTTCCTTACCTGCGGCATGACGCAACCCCGGAAGCGGGTCAAGACACAACGTACTCAAGTATGTAAATCGGAAAATACCGTAGTAATATCATAAGTCCAAAATACATCAAGTTATAGATAAAACCAAATTATGTTGCCTGTGCCTTACTAATAATGAGTAACAAGTATACATTTTATAGCATAAAAATAGGAGGCTCATGATCAAAACAGGTACCTCGCGTAGTATCGTTAAGCAATCCTACTCCGGGACTATTTCACCCGCATAGGTCCCGGGGACCCGCACGAGGTCATCCGCCTCGTCGTGGACTGTTTCAACCGCATGGGACTATTTCTCCCTCATGGATACTGTGGATCCGCATGAGTACCATCGCGTACTCGCATGGGACTATTTCACCCGCATGGATCCTATGGTCCAGATCCGCATTAGTACAAGCGCCGCACTCGCATCATGGGTAGCAAATCCATGGCATAAATAATAACCCGGGGTTTACCCGTAACAATATGAATATATATAACATAGCTCATCCGGCTATTAAACATAACATAAGCACTACCGGCCTATCACATCACAACATAAGCACTACCGGCCTATCATAACTTAAGCAAGTTAAGAATCACCTAACTTCTTATTAATAGTATTAATACATCCTCTCATTTTAGTATACCTAAGGCACGATCACGTCTTTTAATAAAAATCCGGGAATTTAACCCAAGTATCATGTACCTCTAACCTTTTAAGAAATAACTCATTTTATACAAAAATTTCCAAGATACTAATCACCATAGTATCAAGTTACGATTTCCTTTCAAACAAGTCACATTTCCTTTTAAAACTATCTCAAGCTTCTAAATTAAGTGACTTCATTTCTTGTAAAACCTTAGGCAATTCATGCCTTAAAACCATTTTCCTTCCACAAGTTCAAATCATCAAAACCTTGCTCCATTAGACTTTCACAAACTAATATAACCAACTCCCCATAAAGCCGTTATATTAAAGTTAAACAATAGTAAAACACATTCCCTTAAGTCCAATGGATTTTTATACTTTTCTTTTAAAACGAAGCAAGTATCAAATACTTATAACAAACGAAGATTTCCAAATCTTGTACGTCTACCGTACTACATAGGTACAACTAATCATGCTCAAGAGATAGGAAAGCTCCACATACCTCTTCGGTCAATCCACAAGCTAAGTCCAATTTACCGCACGTAGTATGTCAACCTAAAATGACCACAATACGCTTATCAAGCTCTAATTACAATGCAGAATTTTTCCAAGTTAAAGTCACCAATTTCCTACGAAAAATTGGGCAGCGTTTCCTTTGTTTCTACATACATTGCCACCTTTTCCAAGGTCGATTTTTAACGCTCAAATGCCATGTTTAAGGCTCAACAACCAACCAACACCAAGGGGATTACACACCTAAACTTTGGTGTGTAAAAATTCAGCCCCACAAGTTACAACAACTAACCCAACAAGTCTAATGTAGTATTTAGGCAACAACATGCTCATAAAATCCCCCTAACCAATTCTTTCATAATCACACCCCATTTCTTACATGCAACTACTCTAAGTGCATTTTTCCAACTACAAGTTCTTCCTATTAAACATGCAACACCCAATACCAACTACAAGAGAAGAAATGTTACCTTAAGTTTTAGCCAAACTTATTCCAACACCTTGCTAGCCTTTTCTCCAAGAACACCATCACAATAGTCCTCACAAGCTTGTAATAACCTTTCCTTCCTATTACACTTTTCAGATTTTTCCCTTAGGCTAGAATTCCTATTGGGAATTTAGAGAGAAGGATGAGCTTTTTAACTTAGAGAGAGATGGAGTGTAAAGATGAAAAGTTGAAAGAAATGACCAAGTCTTGGTCAATATAATGCATGAGCGTAAATCGATGGGGGGACACTTGTCACCCTCCCACGACCTCTTTTAAAACAAAATCGACTTTCTAAGTTTTCCGCCCAAATTTCCCGCCTCGGCGCGGTTCGATTCCCGTGGCGGCGCAACTCCCGCGGACCGGATCTTTCGCGGCACCTGCTTCAAGGCGCGCGGCTACTGGAACTTCAGCGCACTGCGCCAGCGCGCGCCTCCGGCCATGGCTCGGCCCCGAACGTGTTTTCTAATTTCGCACGGCCCCACACGCACGGCCCGAACCACGGGGTATAACATTCTCCCCCCCTTAGAAACATTCGTCCCGAATGTTCCTTCTAGCCTTACACAAAACACAATATAAACATATCTTCTTAACTATTCTTTTGCAAATAAGAATGCTCCCCGAGCCACAACATTACTCAAGCATAATCATACTAAATTAACACCAATCAGTAGGAAAGGGGGGGTTACCTGGAGGTATAGGGAATAAGTGTGGGTATTTCTTCATCATATCATCCTCCGCTTCCCACGTCATCTCCTCTCTGTTCTCGTTCCGCCATAAAACCTTGACGGAAGCCACCTCCTTCGTCCGTAGTCGTCTAACTTGACGATCGAGTATCGCTATGGGACTCTCCTCATACGATAACTCCTCTGTCACCTGGATATCCTGAATCGGGTGCACTCTAGACGGATCTCCAACGCATTTCCGTAACATAGACACGTGAAAAACTGGATGTACCGCCTCAAGATCGGACGGCAGATCCAACTCATAGGCAACCTTGCCCACTCTTCTGACAACTGATACGCCCAATGTACCTTGGGCCGAGTTTCCTTTCCTCCCAAATCTCATCACACCCTTCATGGGTGACACTTTCGTAAAGACCCAATCATTAACCTCAAACTCTAAGTGTCGACGCCGATGATCCGCATATGATTTCGCCGACTGGCCGCTAATAACCGCTTCCCGGATAAGCTTCACCTTATCCATCGCTCACAACCAACCGCCCGATTAATCGCACTTCTCCCACTTCAAACCAACCTATCGCGACTGCACTTCTCCCGTATAAGGCCTCATAAGGCGCCATCCGAACACTAGAATGATAGCCGTTGTTATAAGCAAACTCCACAAGAGGTAAATGATCCTCCCACTACCTCAAATCAATAACACAAGCCCGCAAAGATATCCTCGTTGTCCGATATGCGCTCCGCCCGCCCGTCTCGAGGATGAAACGCCGTCCGAGACTCACCGTCCCTAATCCTTCGGAAAGACCTCCGGTTAGCCGTGAATCGGGCTCTCTATTCGATATAATCGACACCGACTCCGCAATCTCACAATCTCTAATATATAATTCGCATAGTCCTACGAAAACGCCATCCCGATCGGAAGAAAGTGGGCTGATTTCACACCACAACAATAACCCAAATGGAATCATGCTCTCCGGGTGCGAGGTAACCGTAATAAAGTCCATGTTGACCACCTCCCACTTCCACATCGGAATATCAATACTGTAATAGCCCACCGCTTCGTGCTCAACCTAACTCGCGACAATTAGGACACCGGGCAACAAAACCGCCACGCCCCTTCAAACCATCCCACCAATACACGCACTGAGGTCATGGTACATCTTAGTCGACCGATGAATCGAATAACGAGCACCGTGTGCCTCCCGACCGCCGACGAAGTCCTCGCTACATCGGAACACACAACCGCCTCGAATCTTAGCACCCCATCCGGCTACCTCAAATAGACTCTTCTCTTCCCGAGAGTCGCATCTCTGCATCGCATCAAAATCGGATCCTCATATCGCCGCCTCTTCACCTCCTCGACGATGGAAGACTCGCGACCTTCGAACCCAATTCGCATTAACGGAATCAACCAAACGAACCCCAAGGCTTGCTAATCGTGTAACTCTCTGACCATATCCCTTTCTCTGCTCAACATCGATAGTCTACCCATCGACCGCGACTAAGGGCATCCGCAACTACATCGCCTTCCCCGGTGGTACGTAATATCAACATCGTAATCCTTAAGTAGCTCCAACCACCGCTCGCCGCAAGTTCGCCTCCTCCGTCAAGATGTACCGAGACTCTTGTGGTTCGTGTAAATGTCCACGAACTCCATATAAGTAATGTCTCCGCATCTTCAAGGTACGAATCATCGCCGCCACCCAAGTCATGTGTGGGATAGTTCTTCTCATGTTTCCTAAGCCGTCGATGCATAAGTTATAACCTTGCCGCGGCCGCATCAAAGACGCACTCCAAGCCCGACACTGACGCCACAATAAACCACATATCCATCTAAACCTCCGAAGAGTAAGAACGGGGCGGCCGCCAACTTCTCCTTTAGCAACCGGAAACTTTCTCACAAGTATCCGCCCATCGAACATAGCCGCTTTCCGAGCCACTTAGTCAAAGGTGCTAAAATAGAAGCAACCGCTTCCACAAACCTCCGATAATAACTCGCGAGGCCCAAAGCCGCGCACTGCTTACAGAATGGTCTAGGCCAAGTCTCGATCGCCTCAATCTTTGTGTCAACCCGAATACCATCGGCCCGATAACATGTCCTAAGAAAGCCATCAAGCGCCCAAAACTCGCATTTCGAGAACTTGCATACAATCGCGGCCCTCGAGGACTCTAACACCGCCCTCAAATGACCAGATGCTCTCGCCTGCGGCGCGACTACACCAAGATATCATCGATGAAAACTATAACGAACATATCCAAGAATGGCTCAACACCCTATTCATCAAATCCATGAATACTACTGAGCGTTGGTCAACCCGAAAGACATCACCCGAACTCATAAAGGCCCATACCGGTCCCGAATGCACTCTTCGATATCCGCTTCTAACTCGCACTGATGATAACCGTAACGCAGTCTATCTTGGAAAACATCTCGCACTCGCAATCGTCAAACAAATCATCAATCCCGGGAGGGATATCTATTCTTGATAGTTACCTTGTTCACCGCTCGTAATCAATACACATACGCAGCTGGCCCCATCTTTCTTCTTTACAAATAACACCGTGCTCCTGTGGAGAAACACTTGGCCCGATAAAGCCTTTTTCCAAAGAAATCTTTCACCGGTCCTTCAATTCCTTCAACTCGCAGTGCCATCCTGTATGGCGATAGATATCGGCCGAGTGTCCGTGCCAAATCGATGCAAAACTCAATCTCCTCTCGGGAGGATACCCTAAGCTCGTCGGGAAAACGTCTGAAACTCTCTAACCACGGACCGATCAAGGTCCTAGATTCACCTCGGTCGAATACCCGAACCAAATGGTAAATATACCCTTTCCGTACCATCCTCCTAGCCTTGAGGTAAGAAATAAACCTACCCCTCGGCGATGCAGTATTCCCTTTCCACTCGAGCAACCGGCCACCAGAAACCGGAACCGAACTAACCTCTCTCTGCAGTCCACATTGGCATAGCAAGACGCTAGCCAATCCATACCCATAATCACATCGAAGTCTGTCATGTACAACTCTATCAAGTCAGCTAGAGTCTGACGACCACCTATAGTCACTGGGCAAGCCTTATATACCCGCTCAGCTAACACCGAAGCACCGACCGGCGTAGCCACCTCAAAGGATTCTATGGACTCGGGCTCATCCCTATTCTACCAAAGAATATGAGGAGATATATAGGACAAGGTAGAACGGATCTATCAAAGCATAAACATCACGGAAGAAACCAACAATGTACTGCGCGACATCGGTGACGCCTCCCGGTCTGGCGGTGGACATAGCATAAATGCGGTTCGAGGACCGCTGAATGGAACCTCTACCACGACCCTGCGCGGCTCATGCGTCGTGAATACCACGCCTCCGGGCGACGCCATCGACGATGAAGATCCACCATCGACCGCTTACGGTGAGCCATCATATTCCCGCCACTCGAGCGGACAATCTCTCAAATGGCCTGCGCCGCAAGAATAACAAGCTCCGGAGGAACGACACACCTATAATGGCAATCACCATCGACCACACCGAGGCATGGGGCCTCATCCGACCGGAACTCGTCCTCGAAAACCCGAAGCCAAACCTGTCCCGCTCCTCAATACTCAGACGTCCGAAGATGGTGGAGGCGCTCTGAGCGTGGTGCAAATGCAGTGCTTCTTTGGGGTTGTTTACCCTAAAACTACCAGAGGACCTGCTGTCTCACGGCCTCTTCGCGATACTGCCGACGGCGGCCCTGATTCTCACACCTAAGTGCACGTGCTGCGTGCGGGCAATGTCCATGCTGGTGAAGAGCCACCCCGAGCAACTCTCGGCCAAGTGATCATCGAGTCTGTGACATAGCGGTGCACCACTGCCCTCCATATCGCTACCAATGCGGCACATACCTAGCGATGAATCAAACTCCCGTTGTATTCGGACCGTCGCCCATTCGTCTCGGCGTCAAAAATCTATCGGCGAGCCCTCTCATCTGCGGAGGCAAGAAATGGCTAAGGAATGCCTCGAGAACTCGTCCCAAACGGTGAAGCGCATGCTCCTCGGGGCGATCCCATGAATCATACCGATCCAATCGCCAGTATCCGCGGCCGACGCGAACTCGGCACCGGCTTCGATCTCGAAGCCGATCACGCCATGATCGCTGCAATCGTCGGATAAACTCCCGAGGATCATCCTCGTGTCTCGACCGTAAAACTCGGTGGGCTACAACTCAAAAGTCCTCGCCTCGAGCTAGCGACTGGCCGAATTCACGGTGCGGCCGGGCTGCCATCTCAACCTATCCTCCTGCTCGCCACGATCTCGGCGATGGCGGGCTATCTCCTTGTAGCCCATATCCTTCGCCTCGTCTGGATCGAGGCTCAGTACGCGGTCTCGGCAGCCTCGCTGCGCCTCGACTCTCTGGGGTTGGCGGCGTCGTAGAACTTCGCCGTCAAAACACCTCGTCTCGTAAGGACCGAGCTCGTGCCTCGTGACCCTCGGTGCCCTACGGTAGTTCTCTCGCGCCTTGCCATACGGGCTGCGGTTGCCTTGCGGAGACATAATCGATACAGGAAAAATACGTCGGAGGAAATTCAACCTATAGCATACATTGCGATCTTAGAGTGAAATAATGGGAACTAATCCTAAATATCCTGCAACCTCACGATTATAGATGTGGTGCACAACACACCGATAATCAAGACTCTACTATGCGGCTCGTAGACTCTTTCCGAGGATTAATCGCTCACGATACCACTTTGTCACGACCGAACCCGGACCCGTGACCGGTGCCTTAACCCGGGCACCCTAGTGACACAACATCAGAGAAAACCAACGGAATGTAAACTCAAGATAAACAACCATTAAGATATAGAATAGTCTAGCCCAAAATGGCTAACCCAAAAGTACATAAACCAAGCGATTACATCCTTGAACCAAGTTCGACAAGAATACAGGCCTAAGAATGAATACCACTATGACGGGACAGGGCCCCTGAATGTACAAAATATCAACGACTCCAGGGAGAACCATACCAAAAGTCGAGCCTCCGAAGAAATGGAGCTCCTGACACCTGAGTACAAGATCCTAGGAATGAGGATCTACCACCTGCTTTCCCTTACCTGCGGCATGAACGCAGCCCCCGAGGAAGGGTCGAGACACAACGTACCAAGTATGTAAATCGGAAAATCGTAGTAATATCATAAGTCCAAAATACACTGAAGTTATAGATAAAACCAAATTATGTTGCACTGTGCCTTACTAATAATGAGAGTAACAAGTATACATTTTATAGCATAAAAATAGGAGGCTCATGATCAAAACAGGGTACCTCGCCCGTAGTATCGTTAAGCAATCCTACTCCTGGGACTATTTCACCCGCATAGGTCCTGGGGACCCGCATGAGGTCATCCGCCTCGTCATGGGACTGTTTCACCCGCATGGGACTATTTCACCCGCATGGATCCTGGGGACCCGCATGACCATCGCGCACTCGCGTGGGACTATTTCACCCGCACGGATCACATGGTCGGATCCGCATGAGTACAAGCGCCGCACTCGCATCATGGGTAGCAAATCCATGGCATAAATAATAACCCGGGGTTTACCCGTAACAATATGAATATATATAACATAGCTCATCCGGCTATTAAACATAACATAAGCACTACCGGCCTATCACATCACAACATAAGCACTACCGGCCTATCATAACTTAAGTAAGTTAAGAATCACCTAACTTCTTATTAATAGTATTAATACATCCTCTCATTTTAGTATACCTAAGGCACGATCATGTCTTTTAATAAAAATCCGGGAATTTAACCCAAGTATCATGTACCTCTAACCTTTTAAGAAATAACTCCTTTTATACAAAAATTTCCAAGATACTAATCACCATAGTATCAAGTTACATTTCCTTTTAAAACTATCTCAAGCTTCTAAATTAAGTGACTTCATTTCTTGTAAAACCTTAGGCAATTCATGCCTTAAAACCATTTTCCTTCCACAAGTTCAAATCATCAAAACCTTGCTCCATTAGACTTTCACAAACTAATATAACCAACTCCCCATAAAGCCGTTATATTAAAGTTAAACAATAGTAAAACACATTCCCTTAAGTCCAAGGGATTTTTATACTTTTCTTTTAAAACGAAGCAAGTATCAAATACTTATAACAAACGAAGATTTCCAAATCTTGTACGTCTACCGTACTACATAGGTACAACTAATCATGCTCAAGAGATAGGAAAGCTCCAGATACCTCTTCGCAATCCACAAGCTAAGTCCAATTTATCGCACGTAGTATGTCAACCTAAAATGACCACAATACGCTTATCAAGCTCTAATTACAATGCAGAATTTTTCCAAGTTAAAGTCACCAATTTCCTACGGAAAATTGGGCAGCGTTTCCTTTGTTTCTACATACATTGCCACCTTTTCCAAGGTCGATTTTTAACGCTCAAATGCCATGTTTAAGGCTCAACAACCAACCAACACCAAGGGGATTACACACCTAAACTTTGGTGTGTAAAAATTCAGCCCCACAAGTTACAACAACTAACCCAACAAGTCTAATGTAGTATTTAGGCAACAACATGCTCATAAAATCCCCCTAACCAATTCTTTCATAATCACACCCCATTTCTTACATGCAACTACTCTAAGTGCATTTTTCCAACTACAAGTTCTTCCTATTAAACATGCAACACCCAATACCAACTACAAGAGAAGAAATGTTACCTTAAGTTTTAGCCAAACTTATTCCAACACCTTGCTAGCCTTTTCTCCAAGAACACCACCACAATAGTCTTCACAAGCTTGTAATAACCTTTCCTTCCTATTACACTTTTCAGATTTTTCCCTTAGGCTAGAATTCCTCTGAATTTAGAGAAGGATGAACTTTTAACTTAGAGAGATGGAGTGTAAAGATGAAAAGTTGAAAGAAATGACCAAGTCTTGGTCAATATAATGCATGCAGAATCGGATGGGGACACTTGTCACCCTCCCATGACCTCTTTTAAAACAAAATCGGACTTTCTAAGTTTTTCGCCCAAATTTCCCGCCTGGCGCGTGGCCCGATTCCCGGCTCATTGCGCCAACTCTGCGGACCGCCGGATCTTTCGCGCTGGCCTGCTTCCGGCGCCGCTGGAACTTCAGCGCCACCACACTTCACCGCGCTTGGCGCGCGCGGCCTCGCGCGCGCGGCTGAACCCCGAACGTGTTTTCTCTAATTTCGCCACGCGCGGCCGAACCACGGGTATAACGATCAGTCTTGTGAAAGTAAGATACTGAAGTTCCACGACAAAACTGCGATATTGGGTGGGATTCTCGTAAGGTGAGCCAGCCGCAACACCCAACTTTGGTTTGATATCAACTTGAGTAGAAGTAGACTTACAAGATGACATACCAACTCTCTCAATAATCTCCGCAACATATTTTCTTTGAAATAAAAATAGACCACCGAAATGACGCATGACAACAATGCTCAAGAAATAGCTCAAGGGTTACAAGTCTTTCATTGCAAATTCAGAACTGAGAAGTGACATGATAGACTTGCGCAGATTATCAGATGAAGCAATCAATATAATATCATCTACATACAATAAAATGTACGCCAGATAAGTACCACGATGATATATAAATAGAGAATGATCAGACCGACTGTGAGAAAACTCAATAGTGGATACATAATTTGAAAACCTCTTATACCAATCATGTGGGGCCTGCTTAAGCCCATATAAGGACTTCTTTAGTAAACATACATGATGAGGATGATTGAGATATCAAAAACTCAAGGGCTGATGCATGTAGACTGTCTCTTTAAGATCAATGTGTAAGAAAACATTCTTTACATTCAACTGATGAATATGCCATAATTTCTAGAGAGCCAAACTAAGAACAGTGTGAATGGTAGCCGGTTTTACCACCAGACTAAACGTCTCACCACAATCCACGCCAACATGTTGAGTTTTACCATCATCTACTAGACGAACCTTATGCCTCGCAAAAGAACTGCCAGAATTTTCTTTATGAGTAAAAATCCACATAGACTGAATAATATTAACACAAGATGGATGAGGTACTAACTTCCATGTTTTATTTTCAATAAGAGCATATATTCGTCAGTCTTAGCCAATTTCCAATTCGGATCATGAAGTGCAGACACAGGGTTACGTGGTAGTGGTGATTTAGAGATATAATTGAGATTAGAATATTGTTTGAGTTTAAAAATACCCCTTTGACTATGAGTAACGGGCCCTTGACTCGAGGTAGAATTGGGTGGATTTTAGACAGTGGGTGGACTGATGACGACTAGCTAAGAGCCCGCCGCCTAATGACGTAAAACGATGGCGAGAATAGCCGAGTGGGTGGAGCAGATGCGATGCAGAGCGGTACTAGACGTGTTCTCGCCCATCTGGCACTCAACGGAATCGTGAGACTGTGTGGGCCAGTGGGAAGTGGGCCCGCTGATGTATTTTGGTCACGGGACAAGTCTGATAAATGGTGGATAATATATGGTGAGACTTGGTCATCAAAAAATTATACAAACTAGGCACGAGACTACTCACTTTAGCAAATGGAATTGAGTTTCATAAAAAATAACATGACGACTAATTATGATTTTATTAGATGATAAATCAAAACATTTATAACCACGATGATTAGATGGATAACCCAAAAATATATAAGCGGTAGAACGAATTTGAAGTTTGTTAATTGTAGTTGACGAAAATAGTGGATAACATAAACACCCAAAGATTCTAAGATGTGATTACGAATGATTCTTATTATAGAGAATTTTAAGGGGATATTCATATGCCAACCCTTTGGTAAGAAGTAAGTCAAAGAGGTAAGTAGTCATTTGTAGAGCATGATGCCAAAAGGAAAGGGGTATGAAAGCATGAGCAAATAAAGTTTGGACAATATTATTAATGGTACAAATTTTTCGTTCGATTTTCCCATTTTGCGAGGACGTATGAGGACAAGAGAAATGAAAAATTATGTCATTAGTATCACAAAATTCCCGAAACAACCCATTATCATATTCTTTGTCATTATCACATTAAATATTTTTGATTTTCCTTTCGAATTAGGTACGGATGGATATTCTAAATCTTAAGAATGTGAAAAAACTTGAGAAGTGGCGCCAATGTCCATGTACCAATTCGGGTATGGAGAATTTAATCCAAGTGTATGCATGACAACCTCAATATCGGTGGGTGTCGGGATCAGATTCGGACCGAGGCCCAAGCAGACCGACCTGCTGACCCAACCCGGAACGTTGCTTGTTGGTGCCGTAAGAACTCGAGAAATTGGGCCTATGATTGGGCTGGATCGGAGCCCAATTATCCTGAAAATAATCGGGAGAGCGATGCGGGATCGAATCGGTTGGTCGGGCCAGCTGCCCGAGGGCGAGTTGAGACAAGCGGGCTGGGGCTCACTGCCAGCATTGCTACTATTCCATCCACTGATGTTGTTGCCTTCGCGATTTTTATCATTATATTTACGGTTTTCACCTTTTTGCCGCCACCGTTGTTACGTTTTTGGCCCGAATTGTCAATAACATCGTGAGAGTTATCGTATGTAGTTATCATCACCACGGAACTTGCGCCGGTATCCGCCTTGTTTGCCAATCCAACTTCTTCTAACGTGAGAATCGAATGGGCATGATAAAAAGGTAGAAGTGGATTACTTTGACGGAGTAGAGTCCCAACGCCATTATAGGCCTCAGATAGCCCTGCAACCATTTGTAGAACAAATCGATTATTGGTAACAGGTGCTCCAACGTTACAAAGTTGGTCCGCCAATTCCTTGAGTCGTTTACAATAAGCTGAAACAATCGGGAAATCTTCCATGCTGACTTGTGAAAATTCTTGCTCAAGAGTGACAACTCGATAATGTTGGTTATCCTGGAATATATCACGCATCTATTTCATGTAGCCATAGCCGTAGTGTCTGGTTCAATGATCTTCTGTAAAAGGTCGGTAGAAAGAGTGGAGTAAATCTACTGAAGGATGGTAGCATCAAGAGTTATTCATAACTTAGGATACTTCGCGGGTGTAAGGACATAGGTTGTGTCAGTTGTCGGAGGAATTATGTGATGGAGGAATTGATGTGAGACTACGCGAATTTTGAACAATTCCGCCCACGTCACATATTTGACGTTTTCCATCTCAAGAATAATAGGAATGTGGTTCTTGATGTGGAAATAGTAAGGGCAGGATGAAACAAGTTCTTTGACGTAGACATAACGAAAGAACAATAAGTGAATTAGAGATTTGGAAGACAATTTGAGAATAGATGAGGAAGAAAATGGCTCGAAAACCGATGAAGGTCTCGGAAATTGATGGAGCCGAGAGTAGCCGAAGATTTTGTGAGACCTAGACTTCTGATACCATGAAAAAAATAATTCCTTGATTATTTTTATTAATGTATGAGTATATATACAATTTGTAATATTCATAATATGGAAATCCTATTCCTACTCTACTCCCAAAATCCTATTCTATTTGTACAGAATTATACAATTATGGTAACCGTACAATGCTAATTAAATACAAAAACATAATTACCAAATATAGCTCTAAATCGTGATATACACGGCTGTGTATACCGTGTATATCACGGTCTCCAATTCGTCTTGTGTTTCCGTGATATACATGTTATACACAAGGCATTGTATATGTCATGTATATCGTGTATATCACGGTATACTTTCAGGAAGGATGCATTAGAGAAAATAATGTACATTTTTTCAACCTATGTTATACACCCTATTTTGTATTATCTTATGCATTACTACTACATAACAAACCATGATATTAATAATGCAAATATTTTTAATGCATGCATTAACATGATTAAAGATATAATTGTCCATAAAATCCGTTAATTAATTATTTTCAAAAATCCGTGTTTTGTTCTCGTAAAAAGATCTTAAATTGCATTGCTTCAATTATATATAATAATAATAATAATAATAATAATAATAATAATAATAATAATAATAATTATGCGAGCATTCTTTGAAACAAACAGTTCATCCATAAATTGAGAAAAAAATCCCATGACGTCTAAAATAAGCAAAAAATAAAAGAAAGAAACAGAAGAGGGATTCATCACATGCTTTTCTTTCAATTACCCTAGCTAGCCTCTTATGATCGACACGATATTTTACTTAAACACGTGAAGTAAATTTTGTTTCATTTAAACATCTAAGGTGGGCTCCTATTATTTTATTATACATTTTTCGCCGACTTAGTAAAGCGTGTGATTTTCACAAATAATAGGCACGTGAGAAGGCTAAAAAAGTATTTTTGTTTTTGTTTTTAATTCTCTTTATATTTTCTACTCTTTCTTCATCTTCTTTTTCTTCTTTGTAGGGGTGACAATGGGGCAGGACAAAAGCAGGGCTGGACATATTAGGGGCTTAACGGAGCAGGGGTGTTCTTAAATGGGGCGGGACAAGACAGAGCGAGTCAAAACACATTTTTAGAAAATTATAATAGGACAGAGCAAATAATAGAACAAAACAAATTATATTTTTTGTATAGTGGGGAAATTAGATTTTCTGACACTTCTCTGTTTGCATCAATTAATATGTCCACTGATTGCCTTCTTTCCATTTATTTCCTTACCCATTTTTAGGGCCCTTTTGGAACAATTTATTAAAAAGAGTTTTTAGAAGTAGAGTTTTTAGGAGTAGAACTTTTATAAAAAAATTGGTAGATGTTTGATTGTCAATAAAAAAAAGTGTTTTTGGCTTAAAGATGGACAAAATCAACCTTTACTTTCAAAAGCCCAAAATTTGAGCTTTTGAAAATAGAGGCTAAAAACATTTTTTCGATTTTCAACCAAACACTTCAATTTTTGCCAAAAGCACTTTTGGTCTTTCCAAAAGCCCAACCAAACGACACTTAATCATTCTCTCAGTCCCAATTTATATGACAACATTTGATTTGATACGAAATTTAAAAAAAATTAAAATGTATGATCTAAAATAAGTCTTATATAAATATGTGACGATAAATTATCTTATAAAATTAAATTATTTCTAAATATAAAAGCGTGACATTCTTTTTGAGATAAATAAAAAAGAAAATAGTGTCACATAAATTGGAACAGAGTGAGTACTACTTTATCGTTCAGTATTAATTACTTCTATTGTATTTTTAATTGTGTCGTGATCGATATTCTGATATCTTAAGGTGGTGTTTGACCAAGCTTCTGAAAGTGTTTTTGTTTCTCAGAAACACTTCTTTGGCCAAACACCCTCTTTTCAGAAGTAGAAACACTTTTTCCAGAAGCCAAAAAGTGTTTCTAGATAGGAAGAGAAGCAGAAATACCAATTTGGTGCTTCTGGAGAAGCCCTTTTTGCTCATTCATTGAATTTTTTTTTGGACCCATTTACCATTTTGTTTTCACAAAATTTATTTTTATCTCATATAATATCCCCATATAAAATAGAAATTTGGGAATAGGGGTGAAGTGGGGGTAGGGTGGGGTAAGAAATTTTTTTATTTTTTTATAAAAGTAACAAAAAATATGAAATAGAAATTTGAGGATGGGTAGGGCAATGGGGTGGGGTGGTAGGGCGGGGTTAAAAAAAATTCATATTTTTTAATATTTTTTTTATAAAAGTAACAAAAAATATGAAACACTAATTTGAGGATGGGGTAGGGCAATGAGGTGGGGGGTAAGAAAAAAATTCATATTTTCAATCATTTTTTTATAAAAGTAACAAAAAATATGAAATAGAAATTTGAGGATGGGGTAGGGCAATGGGGTGGGGTTGGAGGTAGGGCGGGGGGAAGAAAAAAGTTCATATTTTTTATAAAAGTAAAAAAACATGACATAAAAATTTGAGGATGAGGTGGGGTAGGTGTGGGTAGGGCGGAGGTAGGTTTGGACATATTTGAGTCATTGACTATCATATTGTCGTTACATTTCTTATGTACAATATAATATTGTTTTTTCATTAAATGTTGTAATTAAATAATTTTTTTTTAAAATTATTAAATTGTAAAGATATACTAATTTTTAGAAACATATGATAGAAAGAATATTTTAAATAGTTTTAAATCTATTAAAAAGAATATTCTAGTAAATTTGCATAAATGTTGGCCAAACAGGAAACTGTTTCTGTTTTTCAGAAACACTTCTATAATTATAGGTCAAACACTTAATCGATTCTCCGTAAAGCAGTTTAACTATTTCAGAAATAAAAATACCTTTCGTGTTTCTACAAACAATCTAACTGAAGGAACTATCTAACTTCTGAATTTTTGATAGTATAACATATCATGCAACCATTATGCTTTCAAAAATAATTTTAATCTTTTCATATGAAGTTTTGGTTAAACATCAATTTTAAAAATTAAACCACTTATTTAATAATTGAAAGTTGAAACTGACGAGAAATATCATACAAAGTAAAACAATCAAATTCCAACACTTAGATAAATCTATGAAGCTTCTAAGTATGAAGAATTGAAAGGTTGCGTAGGACATCAGCTCTCTGGCTAATACTCAAAATAAATAAATGTGAATAAAGTATAACTGAATAAAAAAATAAGGAGTTTCCACGATATCAGGATCGGAGAGAGATGTATATATAAGTATTCAGTATATATAAATATGTATGTAAATTGCACTGTGCACGTGAATGTATTACTGTGTGCTATTTTTGATAGGATTTAGCTTAGCAAATTGGGAAAGTAAATTACTAAATTGTAGTGAATATCATGTTGAAAAGTGAAAATAAAGAAAAAAATACAAATTAACATAAATGGGGCAGAGCAGGGCAGGGCTTCGCGGGGCAGGACAGGGCTGAACAGGACATTTTTTTGGACATAGCTAAACGGGACAGGACAAGGTGGGTCAAAATCTTAATAGATCAAAACTTGTCCCGCCTTAACCCACCCTATTATCATCCCTACTTCTTTGTTCCTTTTCTCTTTCTTCTTCACTTAATATTCTATCATTAACAAATCTACGGTCATTGCAATCTTGCTCACTGAACAAATGAAGATCGCCACCATTATATAAGAACATATGACATTTTTCGTATCAAAATCAATATAAAAATGAACTTTTAATTTTCTTTTAAAGAATTTCAGTATAGGGCATTAATAATCTCAAATAATATTTTTTTACATAAAAATTTCATATTTTCTCTTTTATTGACATATAATTAGGTAAATAAAAAAATATTGGCAAACAGGCCCAAAAATAAGCCTAAAACATAAAAATAAATCTGATAATTTTAGAACAAGTTCACCAAAAAAAGATTCGGCAAAAGCGATTCATTTTCCGGCTAAAAATATGTGAAGTTTGTTTAGATTTTTTTTTTACTTTTTGCTCAAAATGTTTTTTTTTTCATAATTCATTTTAACCATTACTTCGGATCCAAAATGACAAATGTAATCAGTTAATTGGTTACTTTGTCACGTCACCCGAGTATGTTACACACTCTTTACATATTTGGCGAGTCAACAAAAAGTGTCTAAATGGAACAGTAAAAGCCTATTCGAGGTGTTTAAATGAAACAAAGCTTACTTAGTTTAAGTGAAAATTTTTACCGATCATAAAGAGCCCGCGATGGGTTCAACCTTTTTTATGTGTATTTATGAAAAAAAAATGGATGCTTCAATAAAATTGTTACAGCAAAAACAGGCGTACTTCACCGAAAAACATATGATATATGGACTAAGGAGAATTCGTCAAAATCACTTTTGTTTGCTATGGAGAAGTCCTTTCAAAAAATCCGAAAAATAAGTTAGTACTGAATCAAAAATACTTTTAAAAAAGGATTTATAAAATATTGAATAATGTTAGAAAATTAAAAAGTATTTTTATATTTTTAATATATTAGTTTTAGCATACGTGCATTGCACGTGTGTATGACATCAATCAATATACAGACCAATTGACCCATTATCCATAGCCACAAAGATTATGAGATAGTTATGTTATTATGTATGAGGGGTTGAGCGTACTTTACCACCATTGTATTTTATATAGGAGATTTGGGATGCCTAAACTCACCTCATTAACTCACATCATTATCATAACCAATCTTTATAGAGAAACGTTTTAGCACTTTGTCTATGTATACGGACTGTGACAGTCCCAACAATCTATTAAGTCCATCTCTGTAGATCATAATTTCAAGAATGTAACAGACTTCACCCAAGTTCTTTATCATAAAGGTGCTGGATAATCATTCCTTGATTGCATGAGAGTCTTATTATCTCTCATTATCAATATGTCATCTTCATATATGACAATAAAGACAATATGTCATTTTCTCCATTTTGCGTTGCAATCTTCAGCAGGAACTGTAGGGAGTGTTGTATCTAATACATACTCAATCTTTTTTAATCGCAAATTTCTTAACCAGTCAAGAAAATTGGCTCCATTTAGCTTGTTCATTTCAACCAACATTTTAAGTGACAGATTCGATATTGTAACTGAATAAAAGATAGACTTGAAATTAACATTCTAACATAATTTCTATTGAACACATTCGTTAACTAATTAACATGGTCTTTTGTTTAATTAACTCCCACTATTTTAACATACTCTTTTACCCCATGAAAGAATACAAACTCATATCAAATACGGTCATAATAGGCCAAGATCCAGACTCATGTTGTCTCAGCGTTTGCTGAGGCTGATAACTTCAACAACATAATCCGGTAGGTCCCTAAAACAATTACAAACAATTTTCAACACTTGGTTGACCTAATGTTCTAAACAATACGATCTGCGTCCCTCAGTTTGGGCGACACTGAGGCGCCAAGACAACCTAGCAAGCCAAACTCCGTTATGCGACTGCAATTATGTATCTAAGTGGGCTTTGCCTTTATCGAGCAAAAACTAGGGTATAAATACTCACGAAGGTTTATCACCTACTACAACATTTATATGCATCTATGAAAGGGTCTGAGTCCTCGTAGACTTAGAGCAAATGCTGGGGCATAAATACTAATCTCGCCGAAAAGGATTTTGCACCACAATCAATTATAACGGACGACACGTTACATTTTAAATGAGACTTGTATTAAATTTTGGGGAACATTTTAATTCAGGGTTATATTCAAGATCAACTATCACATGTTTCAAACATTACTAAAAGCATTTAAAACATGTATTTGGGCGCCTCCTATCCAAGTATGATTGCGGACTCTAAACTAGTTTTTGAGCGCCGCTTACCCAAGCATGAATTGCGGACTCTAGACTATTTTTTGGCGCCGCCTACCCAAGCATGATTTGAGGACTCTAAAACTTACTAAAGTAAATGACGATCATTTAGCACGTAAACAGTATACCTACATATTGTGTAATAATAATCATGGATTAAATTTCAAAAAATGAGATTTTAACTTTCTGGACGTCAGGCGCCGCGACGCTTAACATGCATAAACTTTTAGTTTCTGTTTCTATTAATTAGGGTCGCGGCGCTTCAGTTCCAGTAAGCTCCGAATTTTAAACAAAGGTTTTAATCACGACCATTGATAATTATCGTGACCGGCGCAGCAGCGCTCCGACATGGAGCCGCGACGCCGCCGTGAAACCCTAGCTAGCGCCGCGGCGCCCTAGAATAGGGTCGCAGCGCCGACGACCTTTTAGAGCGGTTTTCGTGCTAATTTTCTAAAAATCGTCCAACCCCTAAATCTAATTTAGGGTTCGATTCTGGTCGCTACTACACCACCATTATCAATAACGCGTATGTCGACCATCATCCATTCCTACACGTTCTTCACTGCACCATGTTCGCAATGATGGCGGTGTATGCCTGAGCTCGATTCGTGCTATAACGGAATGACTTCTTCGATTTAGCGTAGTTGATAATTTAGGGTGATTACAAAGGTTAATCGCTCAGTCCAAGTATGTCAGATTTCAAGTAGCCTTGTTTTAATTCAAATTAAAATTAATTTTACGTTTAACCCATATTATTATGTCTTTCAATTATTACGTAAACATTGAATCAACCTAGACTCTGATACCACTGTAGGGTTTTGTTGGGTGTAAAACACACAAGTAAGGCACATTAGAAGTTTAAAATTTTGTTAACTTACTTGCCCCAACAAATTCGTCTTGTATGATTATGTTACCATTGAAATCCGCAAGACATAAAGAAAACTTACAGTTTATGAATCTTCAAGTCTCTACTAAAAGGTGCGCACGCGATTGTCTGCTCGGGTGCAAGCCTTGCTTCGGTATATTCCTCTGTCAGGAAAGCTAGGAAATCTTGACAGAGGTTTGAGAGGATTTTAATCTCTGAACTCTGAGTTCAGAAAGTAAGAATTCAGTGTAAATTATGTAACCTAAATTATGAGGTTAATTGCTGAATATATAGGGAGATTAGGATACAAATCAGGCTGGGATTAACATTAAAACCTGTCCCAAAATCCGAATTGTAGTGGGCCAGTCGGACTGGGCCCACTGCCATACCAGCGCCGCGGGGGTTTAAGGTTTAGGGTTTAGGGTTTAGAATATTTTAATGTTTCAGCACATTTTAATTTTAATTTTAATTAAATCCAAAATCTAATTTTGACTTAATTAAATAATTTCTATCAAATAGAAATTATCCCATAATTTATTATTGATTAAAATATCTCGATTCTAAATCGAATATTTTATATTCTCTCAATATACCTTTAGACCGAAAGACAATCGACTTAGTGTGACCCTTTAGGCCTTCACACATAGACACTTAATCAAATTAAGGTTCACACGCAACTCCTAGACTGCGCCACATGACAAACTCAATATGTGAAGACCATTTACAAGACCCTAGTAAACATAACCTTTATGTGAGATGGATTCCTTTTATTCGCGACACACTCGATCAAGCTTAGGATCTGCCATGTGTCTATCCAAATAGTTGATCACTTTATCTCATCTTTATTAGTCGACAATTAGACCATATCTCAATGTCTCTTGCATTGACCAATGACTTGATCGACCTAATATCTAAGAAGTTGAGTGTTCTCTCGAACATCCAATTGAGGAATGAATCCTACTCTTGGATCAACTACCACCTCAGTTTGCATCGCAATGTACCCAATACAAGTCATGTCTTATCCTATAAGGAATTTAAGCTTAGGACAGGATCAAAGTACATTACTCTGCAAATTAGGTGCGTATTTACCTCAAGTCAAAGAACCTATATCTCCCACATGCTGATAATACTCTAGACATGTATAACAAACAATTTATCAGCAGGGCATGTCAATACCCTCTAAGAGTATCCATGTGTCAATCACTAGCAACCATTACTAGTAGTAAGTGAGACATACTACATTCACTAAGAATGTGATGCAGACCACATGTCGACTTATAATATATCATTGATATTCAATTCTCAATGATCATCAGTTGAGACTTCTTTAAGAACTACGCTCTATCATTAATATCTCACTCTATCAATGACAACGTAAGCTCAAGGGATGCACATTAATGAATGATACAACAATCAAATAACAATTCAATAATTGTAAATGTCATAAATATATTAATCTTATTAATAATATGAATGTGTTCAAGTACATCTGTTTCTACAATGATTGTCTCTATCACATATATACTTTCAAAATTTACGTTTAAATGGTAAAAAAGGCTACAACATTTTACTAAAAATAATAATCTTATCACGTAAAGGTGGACAACATCAAATAATGATACCAATGGAACAAAATCCCGATCTAAAAGTTCTAAACAAAACACTTCTATATTATAACCAAAAAAGAATTCATACGGCAGTTTTCTTTTGCCCAAAGTAAGGCAATTTATGTAGGCCTATTTTTATTTTCCGTTTTGGTGTATTTTTTAAAATAGGGAAGTTATAAACACACACAATTTATTTAATTTAGATGTCCTAAATATATATTAAAAAAATTAAATGATATACTTTAAATTAAAGTCCAAGAAGAATAGCAAATATTTTTATGAGTTACTTCTTTACTTAAAAACAACTAATGTTATGTTGCACTTCTACCGAGAAGTATTCCTTTCTAGTGTTCTCCTCTTTCAACCTACATAAGGGCTACCGATCAATAGTTTGATTTAAGTAGGTTGCTGGGGAGGGGGTGGGTGTGGGGTGGAGTGGGTGGGGTTTAAGTGTGATGGAGGAGGTGGGTGGCGTGAGCAGTTGTGGGGGTGGGTGGGTGGTTGTAAGGGGGTAGTGGGTGGCAGAGGGCGCGGCTTGGTGGGGGTGGAGGAGAGTGGGTTTGTGTGTGATGTAAGGTGATGATTGGGATATAATGGGTAAATGAAATATATAACCACGCAAAAATCATCAAATTTGTGGTAACAAAAATTGAGGGTTTTGATGTTTATATAACCACAGAATTATAACAGATTTAAAATACCATACAACATAATTTTAAGAACAACGAAAACAAACCTGGTTTAATAGAAAATCATACATTAATGGAGTTCCTTTTGTCGTTCAAATGGATTTTCCTTTTACGTAATTTAAGTGGTCAAAATTTCATATTTTAAAATTTAATAGTAATTTGGTAAAAGTCCTAAATATTATAATATTTCCTTTTAAAACGAAGGAATATGTGAAAACCGATGAGGTCTTTTTTAATTTATTCCTTTGCCTAAAATAAGGGCAGCTTTCTTTTGCCAAAATTAAGGTAGTTCTTGTTGTAGGTAAAGTTGATGTATCCGAAAGGTTAAACAAAATTAAATAAGGCTGAGTTGAGAGATGTCTCTCTGTCTTTAAAATAAAATTATTCTGTATATATGCTTTTGCGGTAATGGACAATAGTCTCCCAAGATAAAACAACAACAATCAATAAAGCAAAGCAAACTGTGTTGATCCCAGCGAAGTAAATGAATATAGAACAAATTGCTGATTTCTGTATGTGTTTTGTGTACTGTTCTGTGTTTATTGTTCTGTTATGAAAACAAAAAATGAATATATGACTTTTTTGTGTATTGTGTTGTGTGTTCTTTTTTTTTTAATTTGAACATAAATGTTCAATTTATAAGAGCAGAAAGGGAAGAACCGTTTTATTCTGTTGAACATTCATGTCTGTTGGCTGGTGTCCTTTGGAGAAAATAGAGCCATAGTAACGTTCCGAAAAATATCATGGACCAAAATATAAATAGTTAATATTTCAGGGACCAAAAAGAAAATTCCGAAAGACAGCCCCGAGCACTGGACCCGGACCGGGCGGGCGGTGGTGGAGCGCGTGTGGGGCTTAGCCCCGAACCTAAGCTCACCCAGGTCCTCCCTCTTCTAAACACATGGGTTACCCATTGGGGTCCCAGACCCTTACTAAAAAATAGAGTTTATATATTACACAATACTTCCATCTTCTACCATGAGGGAGATTTGTCATTTTTGGCGAAAAACACTCCATCTTTTCATGTCTCAAACACCTTACTTTGTGTACCAATATCTCTTTCATTTCTTAGCAAAATTTGACGATACTTGACACTAACATCATCTACTCACTTAGTAGATTAGTATATGCGAAGAAATAGTATTTCCGACATGCGAGGACCACGTGTTCAAGTCATTAAAGACGGGATAAACTCAATCCCACATAATTAAATTTCCAACAATCCCCTCTAGAAAGAGAATTGGTGCACACGAGGTTCCAAAGTCCAGCAATCTCTCAGCGAAAAGATATTGCATCAGGAAAGGTAGTTTTCATCTTTGAACCTTCCTTAGTTGATTACCATCAGATTTACTTAATGCGCGGTGAACGTGATATCTTGAACCGTCAATATTTAGTGTAAACCAAGATAATGGTATCAACACAATAACTCTCATTATTCATTTCTTCTTATTATTTTATCCGTTGTGGCCATGGACAACTCCTGGATTCTTAAGTGCGCACATTTGAAGCGGCCTGTCTTCGTACTTAAATATGTGATCTCCTATAAGGTATATTGTTCTACCCCACTCGCAAGTGTTAGAAATTATTAAAAGTTTCAGAAAATTATCCTTTACCCATTATTCAGATAACACTCAATGTCTATCGTGGGAACGACTTTGGAGTTATACTTCTTTAAAGAATGATAATCCGAAGTGCTCTTACTTCAAGTGAAGCGCTAAACTAAACCTCTATAGTTTAGTTTTCCCATTGAACCAAATTCATGGGATCTCCAGTCAGTAAGGTTGGGTTACCACCATAAAGATTCTTATTATTTGGGTTTTAAGCCTATTCCCCTAGACATGCAAAATATTTGATCTTTGGGTAGACCTTTAGTTAATGGATTCGCTAAGTTATCCTTTAATTTTACGTAATCAATGGAAATGACACCCGTAGTGATCAACTGCCTAAAGGTCTTATGCCTCCGACGAATATGTCTAGACTTGCCGTTGTACATATTACTCCATGCCCTTTCTAAAGTTGATTGACTGTCACAGTGAATTATCATCGAAGGTACGAGTCTTATCCCAATAAGGGATATCCTCTAAGAAGTCGTAAATCCACTCTGCTTCTTCTCCTGCTTTTTCCAAAGCGATAAACTTTAATTCCATCATAGATCGGGCGAAACATGTTTGCTTAGAGGATTTCCAAGACACAACCCACCACCAATTGTAAAAATATACCCACTGATGAATTTGGTGTTCTTTATGTCCGATATCCAGTTTGCATCATCGTATCCTTCCAATATGGCTGGATATCTAGAATAATGTAATTCGTAAGTCAGCGAATATTTCAGATATTATAGTATCCGATTTAACGTCTTATAGTGATAAATTTTAGAATTACAAGTAAACCTAGACAACTTATTGACTAGATAAGTGATATTGGGTCGAGTACATTTTGTAATGTACATTAAACTACCAATGACATACGCATATCACTCTTAGGATACGGGTGCACCACGATTCTTATCAATTCTATGATTCATATCCATTGGTGACTTTATAGGGGGGACTGTCAAATAATCAAATTTCCTCAAAACATCTTCAATATAATGAGATTGAGATAAGACCAGCCCGTCAGATGTCTTAGAAATCTTAATTCCTAAGATTACATCTGCAATACCCATATCTTTCATGTCGAAATATTATTTCAACATATTCTTGGTTTCCAGGATCAAGTTTAGACTACTTCCGGTGATAAGCATGTCATCTACGTAAAGACATATCATGACAAATGAGTCAGAGTTCCCTTTTATATAGATATATTTATCACATTCATTTATGGAGAAACCTTTTGATAATAATATATTATCAAACTTTTCATGCCATTGTTTCGGGGATTGTTTGAGTCCATACATAGACTTAACAAGTCGACATACTTTCTTTTCTTGTCCTGGAACCACATACCCATCAGGTTGTTCCATGTATATTTTCTCTTCCAACTCTCCATTTAGGAAGGCTGTCTTAACATCCATTTAATATATCTCAAGGTCACACAAAGATGCAATGGCTATGAATACCTTTATGGATGTTAATCTAGACACATAGGAGTATATATCGAAGTAATTGAGGCCTTCCTTTTGTCTGTAGCCTTTGACTACTAATCTGGCCTAATAATTGTCAATAGTTTCATCTGCTTTGTATTTTCTTTTGAGTATCCACTTACAACCCAAAGGTTTGCTTTCCGGAGGAAGATCAACCATTTCCCAAGTATGGTTTTGCTTGATGAAATCTGTTTCGCTTTCTATGGCTTCTTTCCAAAGCGATGTTTCTGGAGTTGACAATGCTTCCTTAATTGTCCTCAGTTTATTTTCACCCATGTAGGTTAGAAAATCTAGACCAAAGGTTTTGTCCTTTTTGGCCCTTTTGATCCGTCTTGGTTCAACCTCAGGAACTCTTAAGTTTTGTAGATCTGGAATATTAAGTTTCGGATAGTCAGTAACTTCTGAGTCCTGCAGGTCTGAAACGTCTTGTTCCTGATAATCAGAGACTCCCGGGTCTTATTGATTTTGAGCATTTTTTTCTTTAACTACGTTTGCGCTAAATTATTTCATTTTCCTTTTGAGGAAATATATGTTCAAAGAATTCAGCAGTCCTTGATTCCATGAGCATACCCTCGTGGATTTCAGGTATCTTCGACTTATACACTAAAAAACGATAAGCACTACTGTTATTTGCATATCCGATGAATATGCAATCTACAGTCTTATGTCCAATTTTGACCTGTTTTGGTTTAGGTACTCCGACCTTTGCCAAACAGCCACACACTTTCAAATATTTGTAAATGGGTTTCTTTCCTTTCCATGATTCATATGGAGTTTTATCCTGACGCTTATGCGGAACTCTATTGAGAATTATTTTAGCTGTAAGAATTGCTTCACCCCACATGTTTTGGGCTAAGTCGGAATTAATAAGTAAGATATTCATCATTTCCTTTAGCGTACGATTTTTGCACTCGACAATACCTCTAGACTGAGGTGAGTAAGGAGCGGTCATTTGATGAACAATGCCGAATTGAGTACAATACTCTTCAAACGGTAATACGTATTCTCCCCCTCTATCACTACGAATTGCCTTAATTTATAGATTTAGTTGATTTTCAACTTCTGCTTTGTAACGTTTAAATGGCTCAAACGCCTCATCTTTACTTTTCAACACACTTGAAACAAAACTCTAATATAATTTCTATTGAACACATTCGTTAACTAATTAACATGGTCTTTAGTTGAATTAGCTCCCATTATTTTAATATACTTTTTGACTCCAAGGAGAATACAGACTGATATCAAATAGGTTATAATGGGCCAAGATCCAGGTTCATGCTATCTCTGCATTTGTTGTGGCTGATAACCTCAACAACACAACCTGATAGGTCTCCAAACCAATTACACACAATTTGTAACTCTTGTTTGACCGAATGTTCCAAACAATTGATCTACGTCCCTCAGCTTTTCCGACGGCGCTAAGACAGCTTAGCAAGTCAACCCCGTTATGCGACTGCAATTATGCATCTAAGTGAGTTTTACATTATAGAGCAAACACTGTGGTGTAAATATTCATGAAGGTTTATCACCCAATTCTACATTTAACATGTATCTATGAAAGAGTCTAAGTCCTCGTAGACTTAGAGAAAATGCTGTGGCATAAATACTCATCTAGCCAAAAAGGATTTTATACTATAATCAATTATAACGGATGACGCGTTCATTTTAAATAAGACTTGTATTAAATTTTGGGGAATATTTTAATTTAGAGTTTTAACGAAGATCAACTCTAGCATGCTATATCAAATAAAACATCTTAACTCTCATGCAAAGTCAACCAACCACATATTGGGTACCGCCTTCCCAAGTATGATATTAAGCGGTTTAAATATATACTGGGTGCCGCCTACCCATACAATTATTTACGGACGTTATTCTAGTAATTTAAAAGACAAACATATTGACATTTAGCATATGAACAGTATATTTATCAAATAATATACTGTATAATAATAATCGTGGGTTAAATATTTTGAATTATGATTTTTTTCCTGTACAGGTGGCGCCACGACTCCACAACGCCAATCATTAGAGCCGCGACGCTGAGGCGTAAGCCTTTCACCAGAATGCATTAGCGCGCGACGCCCACCATTTGAGACGCGCGCCACGCGCAACGCCGATTATTGTGGCTTGACTCTTGTAAGACAAAAGCATTTCGACTTCTGTAGTGCATTAGGGCCGCGGTGCACCACCATGAAGTCGCGACACCTACTGTCCAATACGTCCAGAATTTTAAAAACAAAGCTTTTAATCACGAATCTCGGACAGGAGCCGCGACTCATTCCTGTCACCGTGACAAGCGCCGCGGCGCTCCACTATGGAGCCGCGGTGTCACCTTGAAACCCTAGTAGGCGCCGCGACCTTATGGTTGGGCACCGCGACGTCTGTTAGGGTTTTAAGGCGGCACCGCGACTCCATGGTGGAGCGCCGCGACGCCTGTCACAGATCCATAATGTATCCGTGTTGATTTTCTAAAAATCATCCAAACCATAAGTCCAATTTAGGGATCAGATCACAGATCCTTTATCATCACCCACTATTATCAATAACGCATGTATCGACCATCATCTATTTCTACCCATTCTTCACCGTGCACCATGTTCGCAATGAACCGGTTATCTGCACTTTGGCTTAGTTCGAGTTAGAACAGAATGACTTCCTCGATTTAGCATAGTTGATAGTTTAGGGTGACATGAAAAGGTTAACCGTTCAGTCAAGATATGTAGGATTTCAAGAAGCCTTGTTTTAATTCAGTTTGAAAACCAATTTTATGTTTAACCCATATTATTTTTTTATTCAATTGTTATATAACCATTGAACCTGTCTGGGCTCTGATACCACTGTAGGATTTTGTTGAGTTCAAATATATAAGTAAGGCACATCAGAAGTTTAAAATTTTATTTACTTACCCCTGTCACGCCTTTTTTCGACCGCGACATTCATTCACTCCTGCTTAGAAATGTTAGAAAATAACATAAAATGCTAAAAATGTGCTAAATGTTAAATATGCTAGAGGGTTCGCGGAGTCGCCACCTAATTATTTGGGTGAATTAGGACACCTAGATGTCAATCAGGTTAAAGTCAACAGTAACTCCATTTAAATGGTCTGCTAAAGCTTAATGAGATTCTGGGCAAGGGTTCTTTATTAATCTAGAGGGAAGAGGTTAGACACCCTCTAAGATCCGCTAACTTGCGGTTGTCCATTCAAACCTAGGGTAATTATTTATGTTAGAAAATGCGGACTTGAAAGTAAGAAAAACATTTGTTGTGTATAAAAAGCATTTTTGGTGAAAGAGTTATGCAAATTTAACTTTGGATAAAAGCCTATATTTATAAAGTACTTAAAGAAATATATGCAACGATGCTAACAATGCTTTATAAAAAATAGGGTTCTTATGTTAAAATAGCATATTGACTACCTAAATAATTATGCGAGTGAAAATTATTAAATGGCTTAATGCAACTGAAGCAATGCGTGACAATCCTAAAAATAATTAATTTAAAGGGAATAAACTCCTAATGTCAAACTCCTTCTTGATAGCGACTCCAAGCTTAAATGTACCAAATGTCCTACTAGTAATGTTAGCGTTAGACAATCAATTCACAATAAATGAATAGGGCGGGGCGAGAATTAATAAAAGAGGACTCGAGGAATGACCATGTCATTCGCCTGTGGCTTGGAATTTCTGAGGCAGAGATAAATGCACATAGATGTGGGTCTTCACGTTTGCCACGATGAGTCTCGTCATGAGACTCTTTGTTGCTCCGGTGCATTTCATGTAAAAAAAAGAAAGATAAGGATTAGTATTCATTCATGCTATCTAACCAAATGTAAGTAATATTAAAGTATCACACATTAACTATTTCTTTTTATCTAATTGGTCAGCGAAGCCAGAGATTTAAATAACAACATTTAACAATCAAGGCCTATGTAGTCAGGTAAATAGGAATGGCTTACACCTGGACCAATCTAAAATTAAAATGAGTTTGTCATGATCCATGCTAAGAACATCCACTGATTTTCTAAAGGCCATCAGACACATGGGCCCTGCCCAGTCTTAAGAAATGGAAAGCAAACAAGAAGAGGCAACAGGAAACATTGGGTATGCACAAATAATATACTAGACTTCTATACTTATATACATGGAATATACATAGCATACGACCCATATACCATAATATACTACATTGATCGATTAGTGAAGGTTCGTAAATATATTTAAGCTTAGGATACAGTTACAACACCTCGAATTCAACACAGGTAACATGACTGATTTGACGAGTGTGTTGGACATAAGCAGGACCAGATTTCCAAATCAGAAATGGTCGTTCAGACACATGGGTTATTCATATTACTCCAAGCATTCATCATATATTAAGTAAACAAACACATCGTACAGACTCAGGGGAACTCTGGATACTAACACGAGGACTGTTTGGATTTAGGAATAAGAGACCAGATATGTATAATCAATTTCACAATCATAGAAGACAAGCAGGCACATGACTGAAAATTTAAGAACAGTTTGCTAGTCACATCGGTACCAAATTTAGAGTTTAACTCCTTATACAGTTTGAACTTATCCTACACAGGTTTCTGAGCATGCTATTAACCGAATCCATTTTTTGCAATAATCATTCGATTATGAAGGGATTTGACAAAGCAGCCATCCGACTATTACAAATCACGGTCTTAGAGAGGGGACAACGTCAGATTCATTACTTATCCCATCTCAACTACTATAAACATATATGACATATTACCAATAAACAAACATGCTTTGACTGTTCTCCTCAACATACCGACTCTAATACATAGCATAAATCCAGATTAAATTCAGACAAGTCATTAATTGATACCACACTGACAACACGAACGATGTAAAAAGTAAAAGACGAGAGAAATTTGAGTTTACCTTCTCCGGACAGCGAACCGAGACAGCGTATCAAGTCGTCGATCCACTCAGGGTTAGGTATTGCGATGCGATTGGAGGGATTGATGTTTATGCTTTGAGAATGCTTATTGGTTTTTGATGCTTCATTGCTCAATTTTGATTGTTGATTTTTTTATTTTGCTGATGTTTTTCTCTGTAGAGGATCGATACTCTTCGATGCTTGCCAAAAATCGATCCCCCTCTCTGAACTTCTGCCCCTTTATTTATACTCCTTTTCGAATCTTCCCCCAAAATGGTAAGAATCGATCAATATTTTATATCCATTTCGATTTTAACAACTAACAATTTGAGGTGATTTTGAGACGAGTTGGGGTCTGATTTTTTGGGCGATTCTTGGTCGATTTACTGGGCGATTTATGGTAAAGATTTAGTTATGGTAAGTTGTAGTTATGGAAACTGATTTAATGGTACTGGTTTGGACGACTTTTCTGATTTGGGTAAGATTTTATGCTGATTTAGGTAAGATTTCATTATGGTAATTTGGGAGATTATGCGATTCGGCGGTAGTTTATGGTAAGGGGATGACAGAGGAGAGGGAAGTGAGGTGGCGGAGTGCAGATTCTCCGGCGAGAATCGCGGGGTTGGGGGTGTGAGGTGTGGCGGCGATTTGCTGATTTGTTCTCTTAGGGTTCTTCGGTTTTTCTTTTCCTTTTTCAGTCTTTATTTTTAGGTTAAAAGGGAATATGGGAAGGCTTTGGACGATATATGTCACGCCCCGGACCCCGGGCCCGCGACTGGTACCCTACCTGGGCACCCTTCTATACATACAATATGAGTAACACGCGGAAGATAATAACACTCATTTTTTTTATTTCTTAAAGCAAAGGCAAAGCCGATAAGGCTGCCGTATATATATACCATACCCAACTGGGTCTACACTGTACAACAATGTAAATATAACTCTCACCAGTCCATCCCACATATGAATACAAACCTCTAAGAATTTGACAACAACTGTGACGGGACAAGGTCCCGTCGTACCCCTGAATATACCTAGCCATAATGATAAGCTCCGGAACATTGGAGCTATCCAAAATGCTGAACAAGGATTCTAAGCTCGCGGATCCACAACTGAGTACCTAGACCTGCAGACATGAAAGCAGCCCCCCCGAAGGAGGTCAGTACAACAAGTACTAAGTATGGAACTGAAAATAAAGTACAGTATTAAAATCATGGCTGTGTACAAGAATTACAGGGGCAAGTATGAAAATCAAATGTCAGATCCTACCGTGTCACATAACCTAAAAGCCAACTGCACCTCGTATCACTATACTATAATAACTCCAAGAGTCGACTGTGCCCTTCAAGGATATAATATCACACAGTCCAAATATAAAGCATGAGACAAGTATGATAACCACATCAACAGTACACTGAACTTTACAAACAATGAGAGCAATAAAGTCGATTTCGCCGGTTCAAAAATAGGAAGCCGATGATCAAACTAGGGTCATTCGCCCATAGTATCATGGGGCAAATCCTGTTCCTGGACTCTCTAGTCTGCATAGGTCGCGTGGACCCGCATGAGGTACTCCTCGAATCGGGGGGAGCAAACCCACGGAATGTAACACATAGGACCCTGTCCCGCATGAGCCCCTTGGACTCGCATGAGGATATTCCTCGAATAGGACTTCGTCCCGCATGAGCCCCTTGGACTCGCATGAGGTACTCCTCGCATCGGGGGGAGCAAACCCGCGGAATATGAACAACGCAACATGGCCAGGGGTTGACCCCACAATAAATCCTAAAATACAAGCGCAACCGGCTATCGTAAATAACATATGCAAGTAAAGATAAGCTTTGACTCTCATTAGATAAAATGAAGGCACCATCTTTTTGAACAACCAAGGCAATACCATGCCTTCATTTTAAAACAAACAAGACAATACCATGTCTTCCTTTTTAAAACAAACAAGACACTAACAAGTCTTTCATTTTATAACACCAAGGTACTGTCACATCTTGCATCACTAAGGATTAAAGTCCATTACAACAATGTACGTGATCCATACACTCACCTTCTAAATTTCCATTTTAGCAAGCCAAAGTACTATCAAGTCAAAAGTAGTATACTATCATTTACACAAGCCAAAGTACTACGTACGTCCACCGCACGTCAAGTTACTTACTCATCAACTCAAGCGACCTACACTCTTTGTACTCTAGTCACTTTCTTCATGTACTACAATGAAACCAAGTTCATTTTTATCAACCATTTTAGACTTTTCATAAAAGACCGTTATAACCACTTCCCATAAAGTCATTATAACAATTCTTACGAAACTAAGGTACTATCACATCTTTCCTTTTCAATCATCATTAAGGCGTTATCACATAGTTCATTAAGGATTAAGATCCATTACAACAAGGTACGCCCGCCGTACATTCACTTCATAATCACCATTTCCATTTTAGAACAACCCAAAGTACTACATGTACCTCTAGGAGTTAGGATCCATTATAAGCATTATTTTGAAACTATCATTTGAAATATTAAGATACTTATCATATCAAGTATCTATTAAAAACATGGTTTGGAAAATTAAGGCACTAGTTATCATGTACTATTTCTAAAACATCTTTTTAGAAAATCAAAGTGCCGTATATCGCGTAGGATTAAAATCCAAAGAAGCTATGTACCTTTATTCTTTATAAGAAGAATCGTCTCATGAAATCTTAGGGCGTTGGACCCAAAAGTTCTACGTACATCTATTCTTTATAAAAGAACCCTTTAAAACAAGTCACTTCTCCTTTTTAAAATCAAGTTACTTCTCCTTTTTAAAATCAAGTCCCATAACTTGAAAATAAAGTCTCATAATTATTTAAATAAAACAAGCTTCATAACATTGAAAATCAAATCTCATAACTTTCAAAATAAATATTCATTGAACCGTGAATATGTTATACACGTTTATAACGATCTTGTCCATTGAGCCATGATCTAGAAAATGTAATACACTTTTGTCTTATCTTAGTTTCTATGCAGATGAAAGATTCTACTCATTTCAATATAATTGATTACCGATACATTTTCATTAACACTGCAATGGCTTGTTCGGTCCCTTTTTCATTAGTGTAGTAACTTAGCAAGGTCAACTAGACTCTACTACTTCCTAACGACTCTTACCAACATTCCCCATAAGACTTGGTAAGAACTTAGGAATATTCTAGACATGATTTTAGCCTAAAATCTATAACATGAATACTTCCTAATTACAAGGCAAGTACTTCAAGAAGGCAAGTCACGTATACTCCAAATAACAAGACAAGTATACTTCAAACAACAAGTCATGTATACTCCCAACAACAAGACAATTATACTCAAATATCAAGTCATGTATACTCCTAACAACAAGACAAGTATACTTCAAACAACAAGTCATGTATACTCCCAACAACAAGGCAAGTATACTCAAATATCAAGTCATGTATACTTCTAACAACAAGGCAAGTATACCATAAAAATACTCATGTCTTATAGAAGAGGAAGTCCACATACCTCGCGACGACTAACCATTTCGACACGTAGCAAAACGCTCCAAGTACTTCAACTTCATCGGCTATTCCTTAAGCCAAGTAGACCATGCTACACGTAGTAATTCAACCTAAAATGGCCATAGTACTTCTATCAAAATCCTACTTACTATTGTAAGACTTATACCAATTAATAGCCCTCTAATTCTACGGAAAATCAGGCAGCACTTCCTTTGTTTCTACGTACGTTTCCACCTTTTCCAAGGTCCGTATTCATCAACCAACATGCCACATTAAGGCGCAACCAACAATTAACCAAAGGGGATTACACGCCTAACTGGAAGTGTAAAATTCTGCCCCACAATAATAATAAAACAGTCCGCAAAACAGTCCATAATTTATCCAACATTAAGGGTAGCATGTGAATCCTTCAACACCCTTATTTCTTAGGACTTCCATTAGCCAATTACTATATTAATCATGCAGGTTAGGGGCTGAATTTCCAGCATATTAACACCCCAAAACAGTCCATAAAAACTGCATAACAACGTCTAACAGTTTTAGGCAGTTTTTGGCTAACCACAACTACAACAATACAAAGTCCTTTTCCTTAATTCCTTTTAATCCAATTCTCATTCCAACATGCTATATAAGTTATATTAACTATCAACAACAATATTTCCTTCATTATATAACATGTAATACGTGAGAATGACTACAATAGAAATCAACGAATCACATGGCCCGAAAAACTCCTAGTCTCGGCCCTCAACATAAAAATGGTACATGCACACCTTATTTTACATATCTTCCTTAACAATAAGTCATCTATACACTATAACAATGAGTAATATCCAATTACTGCGGAAAAAGAAGAATTATTACCTCATTTTTAGCCTTAAAACGTCCCGGGCAGAATGCTACATTTTGGTCCGCAGTTTTCGCTTCGCTCCACTTCTTCAAGTTCCAATCACATATATGTATCCTCTACAACCTTAGGAGCAACTTCTCTTCACGTTTCGCTTCCAAAAAGTCGACGGAAACCCCTAGGGTTTCATCACCATTCTCGGCCCAATGAAGATTTGAGGTTAGTGGTGTGTTATCTTGGCTAATCACTAGGTTAGGGACCCTAATCATGTGTTAATAAACTAACTTGGAAGGTTTAAGAATTTTTGTCCAAGAATCTTAGCCAAAACCGAGAGCAACAATATAGAGAGGGGAAATATATTTCTTGAAAATGTTCCAAGTGTTGGAAGACTTGTCTTCCACCTCTTCTCTTGTATATATAACATATCTCTAAGGTTGGATGCTTGACAAGTGTATGGCCTTATGTGTAGCAAGACAAGTGGAGTGGGACCCACCTCCACTTGTCTCCAAAATATCTAAAATGGTCAAAGTCTTCCAAGACCAAGACAAGGGGGTGGGGGTGTGCCACGTGTCACCCTACCATTCGTCTAAAATATTTTCACCCTCCAAAAAGTTCATAATTGGCCAAAATATCGAAAAACTTGTGGGCCCCACAAAATTATAAAATTTCCCGGGTGGGCCCCACATGACCAAATCCGAAAATAAAATTTCATAATTCTAATATATTCTATGAATCCCACATACCAAATTTGAGAATCATATTCCAATTAATGAACCTTTTTCCTTCACGAGGTTCTGAGATTTTTCCGGAATTTTCCATTCTTTCTAAAATTCAAATCCCAATTTCCCACGTACGTTCTTATCTCAAACTGTTGGAAATATGGGGTGTAACAATATAGGCTAGTGGGATTGCTGGGTTTTGGGCCTCGGTTAAAAAAATAAAACAAAGGGGTATTTGGACTTGTGGGTGTTATTTAGAGTTGGGTAGATTTTAAGTGTTGGATTTTAGTTAGTGGTAAATAAATGGGGTTTAAGTTATTATTAAATTATTTTGATATGACTTTAGGTGCTTTATTAGTTTTATCTTGGATTTAAATTATTACAATAATAAATGCGGTCGTGCTATTTAATTAGTGCTTAATATTTTATAATGCGATGCCGTTATTAAAATCTTATTTATTATGCATACTTTGCGATGTTAAATTTAAAGTTAAATTAGAGGAGGGTTTTAATTGCAAATAATAATATGAAATTGTTTTGGGTATTAATAAATGTGGACATAATATTTATGGAGTGCTTAATGCTTAGGATGTCGTTATTGAATTACTTATTTATGTATTTATGTGTTTATGCGTGTATTATTATTGTTAAAATTATTAAGATTATTCTAAAAAATTAGTGTAAATTTATGATTAATGATTGGACGAGAGGGTCAAAATTGGGTGTCAACAACCCCAACAATTCCTTCTGGTATTGTTATATGACAATCAAAACCAGTAAAGTAAAACCGAAATAAGAACACTTACATGCTATATTATCTGGAATCTTTACTAAGAACGAACACGCGATTGTTCCCTTCGATTGCAAGCACTTTGCTATAGTATATTCCTCTGTCAAGAAAGCCAGGAAATCTTGGTAGATGTTTGAGAAAGTTTTATTCTAAACTCTAAGTCTAGAATTGTTTAATAGAATAAGTATGTTTATCAATGGGGTTAGTTCTGTATATATAGTTAATTTTAGGTTAAAACCGGATTAGAGTTGGGCTCTAAGCCTGGCCCAAAACCCGAGGTACAGTGGACAAGTCTGGCTGGGCCCACTGTCGGGTCAGCACCGTGACTCAACCTAGTAGGCGCCGCGACACCTTATGTCTCGTTGAATTTCCTTGTTTCGATATATATATTCAGCACATGTAATTAAATCTAAAATTCAATTTTGACTTAATTAAATAATTTTCATCAAATAGAAATTATCCATAGTTATTATCAATTTAAATATCTCGTTTCCAAATCGAATATTTAATACTTTCTCAATACACTCTTAGGTCGAAGAGACAATTATTGCGATATTTCTAGATGCTTATGCAAGTGTACGTATGGTTCAAGTAATAAAGATCTGTAAGACCGAGTTTATCGTCTACAAAGACTGGTTTATTAAGTACCGATTATCTATTCTATGGTATCTATTTGGTAACCGTAGTGTTGTTTGATATTTAAAACTAAGAATTATGACTAAGTGCAGAAAATAAACTAAAGATTCGAATACTTTGGGTTTATAACAGTTATGAAGGGAATAGGGCTTCCAATCTCCTCAACTATTCACTCTTTCACTTGTTAATGTAATTGCTAATGATTATTCTTCTTATTAAGATAGCAGGTTAACTAATCTGTCATTATATTCCGGTTAGGACATACAAGAGCTCAACCTAGTGCAAAAACCTTCTATATTTCTATGATAAGTTTTACCACACGGGAGGATTAAGAACAATAACCTTTAAATACTAAATAAGTATCGGGGTACTTTCGTCCATAATTTAACATATGTCTAGACAATTACAACATATTCAAATCTCACCTTTCAGACTTTTGATTCGAAATCATATAAGTGATGACAATTAATAGCTAGTTAATTATCAAACAATCATAACAATATTGAATAGATCTTAATATGCTAAAGAAGAAATCAATAATCAATGCATTAACTATATTAAAGAGTTTCAAGAAGATTCGATGAAAACCCTACTTAAGTAATTAGCTCCTAAACATTGTCGTGTCAAGAACTAAATTACAATTCAACATAACTGAAATAAAATAAGGGAAAGAAAATAACTTGAACAAGAGTGTCCAATTGTCTTGCCTCCTTCTTCGCCTCCAAAAGTATGATTTTAGGTTATGGAATAAGGTATGATATAATGAGCAGGGTTTTAGGATTTTATATCTAAGAAAAATTGCGTTTCGGATCATTTTACCCTTCTGAAATTCGAATTTTTTGTCCAGTTCCCACATCGGCGCCGTGGCGCTGCTGGCTGACGCCATGGCGCTGAAATTCCTGCAGCTCTCTGAACTTCCAGCGCCATGGCCCTGCATTTTGGCGCCATGGCGCTGCAGCTTGGCGCTCTGCACTTCTTAGGCTTCATTTCTTGGGCTATTCTTGTGTAATTTCATCCTCAAAAGTAGTATCTTCACCTTTATAACCGCTGTGACACAAAATGAAAGAAAAACACACCTAACACTATACTAAACGCGAAATAAAAGAGTAAAATACTCACTAAAAAGGACTCAAAAGTGTATACAAAATACACTTAACAAACACCCTCAAACTTACACTTTACTCGCCCTTGAGTAAAACACTAAACAAAAACAAAAATAAAAACAAAGACTCTATGAAATTGATCAAGTAGTTATAGCAATGCTTCTTCAAAATTATGGATGAAAATTGGGTTAATATGTTAGAACATACATAGCATGAATAATTAGAAATGTAGAATTTCAAGTTAGATATTTCGCAAATTCACTTAGATCATGATCAATTGGAAATACAAACGCCTAACCTATGCATGTCAATTTTATTCCACCTTTTCCAAAACTATATAGACCTGTTAACTTGCTATTATAAACACATTTAGAGATCATCAGGACTTTCAAGGGTTGTAATATAGGCTTAGACTGAGGTAGGTAAAAATAGGAATTTAGATTCACATTACGTACCATACGCATTATTCATTCAACTCCTTTTTCCTTCTTTTTGGCTTTCTTTTTAGTCTCATACCTATTTTCTCCCTCTTTTCTTCTGAGAGAAGGAGATACATTATAAATAACAGGCACCCCCAAACTTAGGCTTTTGCATATTTTTTTCCATTGGGGTGCATCAAATTTTCACTCTCTTATTATTTCTTTTTCAACACTTTTCATCTCTCTAACTTTCAATTATTACTTATGACACAACAGAGAATCATATGGTGTCAAAGAAAGATCTTATTTTAGGCTCAAAGGGGCTAACTAGTGATACATTTTATGTCTGGATTGGTAATGAATGGTCAGAAGGGTTATCAAAGAAATGCCTGAATCATCTCCCTAGACATGTATATCTTAACTATTTCGTCTCAAATAACAAGCAAACATATTTTTTTAGACATTTTCAACTTTTTTTTTACTTTTTTCATAACTGACACACATATGCTAAACACAAATATCCCAAATAATTAGATGTCATGAATTTTTGACATATCTAACTTAAGCACACAGATTGTTGCTTTCAATTCCATTACATTATCCCACTTTATCCCCTCAGTATCGTTAGCAACTACAACATGTATGATCTAAAAAACAATTATGACTCAAAAACACACAAAACAACACAAAGACAAATCAAAAAGACTCAAAAACAAAATAATGAAACAAAATAAGACACCCCCCAAACTTAATCGACACATTGTCCCCAATGTGAGAAGACTAAAAATAAAGGGACAAATTACTGACACAACACATCGGTCATAACGAAGGTCTGAGAGGAAACATTCTGGAAATTGCACGGCATCTGGCTCTCTAAAGTTTCAGCTCTGTGGCACTGCTTTTTGGCGCCACGGCGCTGCTGCCAATTTTCTCAGTTTTCAGCATTTTTCGCCCTTTTTTCCTCGGAGTCAGTTCCTGATTTTATCTGTCATCCAAAAACACTAACATACCAGATCGTGAGACTGTTCAAGACAAAATAAAACAAACTAAAACAAAATTTAAATAACATAATTAAAACCATTGGGTTGCCTTCCAAGTAGCGCTGTCTTTAACGTCTTTTAGCCGGACGCAGGTTACTTAATAGATCAAGGGGGTAGAGTATCCCCTCCACATATCCACTTTAGCACCATTTTCCTCCTCCTTCTCATTTTCTTTTTAACAGGGCTCATTTCAGGAGGGTTCATTCCCTTGTTCTCATCCACCACATAATTTACGGGTGCAGAATTCTTACCATCAAGGGCATTAGTACCCTTGGAACTTTCATGAGGAGCCTTTTTATCAAATACACCAACAGAAAAACATCTAGCATCGACTTGAGGTTCAGTGGACTGCTTGAAAACTTTGAATACCATTTCTTCACCTTGGACTCTGAGCTTTAACTCCCCCCTTTTCAACATCAATGAGGGCTCTCCCTGTAGCTAGGAATGGTCTCCCAAGGATCATGGACATATTTTAATCTTCATCCATGTCTAAAATGAGAAAATCAGCAGGAAGGATGAATTTACCCACTTGTACCAATACATCGTCAATAATTCCCTGGGGATGCACAACTGAACGATCAACTAGCTGCAGGGCGACTGTGGTTGGCCTTGTGATCGGTGTATTTTATATACACTTTTTGAGTCATTTTTAGTTAGTATTTTACTCATTTTGTTTATGTTTAGTATAGTATTAGGGTCGTTTTCCGTTCTTTTGTGTCACAGCGGTCAGAAATGGGGAAATGGTGAAAAGAAGAGAAAATGAGCTTAATTGAGATGGAATTACACACAAAAAGGGCCAAGAAATGAAGTCTAAGAAGTTCCGGGAATTATAGAGGAAATCGAAAGGCGGACGAAAAAGACGACTAAACGAATTCGCGAGAAATATCACCGCGCCGGCGCCTGGAAGCTGAGCTGCGGCGCCCAATGTGCTGCGAAGCCCGAAAGTTGCTGATCTTCAGCCATGCGCGCTCAGGGCCGCGGCGCCGACGCGGGATTTTATGAAGTTCTGGGCGAATTTTGACATGTTTTTCAGAATCCTAAAGGGATAACTTTTCCTACCTAAAGGGATAACTTTTCCTACCTTAAAACTCTTACCAAAAAGGATTCTAATAACTTTTCCTACCTACAAAATCCCTAACCCTTCACCAAAAGGATTCTTTGGCTATAAATACTCTACATCATTAGAAGAATTATTCATTCTCCATTCCACCATTCACCATTCTACATCCATCCCTCCACCAATCCATCTTGTAAATATTCTACAACACAACCCTTGGATGCTTGGCTTGGAGACTCATTCTTAAGTATTTTCTTTTCTTTTCTTGTCTTTATTTCAGTTTTTATGATGAACCTTGAATTAGTTCTTGTCATGTGAATGGCTAGGAACTAATTCTCTATAGGGCTTTCCATGTTGAATCTCTAGAAACTTATGTTATGATTTAATGCATGCTTATGGTTATTCTTCTTCTTGTTGAGATCTATCCAATAACTGAATTGAATGCTTGGTAGTTAATTGACAACTAATTATCACTATATGATTTCTAATCAGACTCCGAAAGGAGGGGATTGTGAATATGCTGTAAGTTGGGTAGACATTCTTGGATTGGGGATTAAAATACCTCAATTATTTATGTAGCGTTAACGAGAGGCTTAACAACCCTAATTTTACGCATTGTGCGTGACGGTTAACTAGGTTCTTAGTCTTAATCCTCCTATAGAGTTATCCTTATCACCGAAAGGTAGGTAAGGTGCAATACTGGGGTTGAATGTTTATATAACCCTAACGGGAGTATAAAACGATTTAGTGAACCTGCTTTCTCCAAAAGAAGAAGACCATAAGTTATTGCATTAATAAGTGACATAAGCGGATAGTGAGGAGACGTGGAAGCCCTATTCTCATCACAACTGAAGTAAACTCATTAGTTAAATTAGCCTTTATAATTCGTAGTTATAAACCACAAAATCAAATATCAATTTACCAAATAGATACCAAAAGATAGATATTTGGTACTTGAACCCTAATCCTTGTGGACGATATTCGGTCTTGCTAAGACTATATTACTTGTCACGATAACGTGCACTTGCGTTTAAGTGTGTGCATCTTTTCGCGCATCACCTTGCTTCCCCCAAACCAAGTCTTATGAACACAGAGAGGGGCATGAGGTTGACACTTGCCCCCAAGTCACACAGGGCTTGCTTGCATGTCACATTCCCTATGGTGCAAGGTAGGGTTAAACTCCCTGGATCTTTCAACTTAGGGGGAAGTCTCTTATGCAGGATAGAACTACACTCCTCTGTCAGCGCTATTGTCTTATAGTCCGCCAACTTTCTCTTATTAAACATGATGTCTTTTATGAATTTCACATAAGCTGACATCTGCTCCAAAGCTTCAATGAATGGGAGATTGATATGAAACTTTTTGAAGACCTCTAAAAATTTGGAAAATTGCTTGTCTAAGGACTTCTTTTGCAGTCTTTGAGGGTAAGGAATTTTGTCGGTATACTCCCTCATCACTGCGGGTCAAGCCTTCTCTAAAATAGGGCAGTCATCAGTAACCCCCTCCTTCTCTGCCTCAGCTGCTTTCTCCAACTCTCTCTCTTTTTCAGCCACTGATTTAGGTGCAACCTGTTCTAACTGTTTTCCGCTCCTCAGGCTTATTGCCTGACACTGCTCCCTTGGATTCACCACAGTATCACTAGGAAGGTTTCCTTGTTCTCTATTATTCAGCATGCTTGCCAACTGTCCAACCTGTGTGTAACGACCCATTTGGTCGTTTAGCACTTTAAAACTACGAAAAGAGTATGAGACTATAGTATATTTAGTATATGTTTTTAATAGATGATATGATGCAAAATTTTAATTAAATAAGTGAGTGAGCCAAGCCCACTACCCCTTTTGGGTAGGGCTCGGCATGTATACAAAAGAAAAGGGGGAGGGGAAAACTAAGGAAGAAAAGACAAAGGGGAGGGGAACGAGCGCAACACACATGGGAGGGAAAGAGAGGAGAAGGAAAGAAAACGAGAAGAAAGAAAAGAAAGCAAACGCTAGTAACTAGACGAGGAGGAAGTGCTCAATTAAGTTCATGTTAGATTCTATATTATATGGTTGAGTTAATCTATTCATGATCTTTATAATAATGTGTGGTAGAACGAAATCAAATTTCAAAGAGGTCATTACACGAAAATTCCACAATCCACTTGAATAGAAAACTTGAGGGATTTATCATGGTATAATGATTACAACATCATAAAAAACGTGAAAACTATACAAATATGTAAGGAATATAAAAGTATGTGCTGAATAAAGTTGTATATTACTCTGTTCCCGTCAGTTTGAGATCTTACAGTGATAAATCCGAGTTACAGTTTGAAAGTTATAACCGTTTAAAGTTTCTGCCTCGAATCAACCGAAATCCAGACGAGCAGCATGTAAAACGTGAAAACTATACAAATCCGTAAAGAATATAAAAGTATGTGCTGAATAAAAGTTGTATATTTCTATGTTCCCGTCAGTTTGAGACCTTACGGAGATAAATAAGACTTATGGTTTGAAAGTTATGACTGTTTAAAATTTCTTCCTTATTTTACAAAAATTCTAGCGACACAGATTTCATAGGATTGTTTCTTTCGTAATTTTCACCAGCTATACTAAGTACTGTCATATGGGATTCGACATAATAAGAGATCCTAGTGTTGCATTCCATGTGGTACAATAAACACCCTATTTGGAGTTACGAATTTAATGATTATATCCTTTACAAGCGGAAGATACGAGAAAATTGAAAGAAAGAAATATTATTTGAATTTCCTGAAGTTATGCTAATATTTTTATATGAGTATGAGTTTAGTCATACAATGGAAATGGTAAAAATCATGTTAATATAAATATAGTAATATGAGTGTCCTTAGATTCGTATTCTAACGTAGTTCGCATATTTTCTAGATTTTAAGCGTTCAGAGGCTCTACGCAAAGGGAAGCCATTAGTTTGATTCTTCGTGGCACCGCTCGGCATTGAGGTAGGTTACGGTCTACTTTAGTTAGACTCTGATTAGAGAATCATATGTAGTTGTATGAAGTGACAGGGATAGCATGATAGAACGTCGGCAGGACTGCGATGCCGAAGGGGTTTGTCGCTATATGCGTTATTTTTCTGTGATTGTCACCTGATTGTGTTTCCGTAGCCTACTAGCTCATTTGTCACGTGAAAATAAAGGAATTTTAATCTTTATAATTGGACATAGGACGATGATATGTCTTATACTTGTCGATTGTATATTAGTGATATGTGTTGACTGATATCATGCCTGTCATACTTTATATATTATTTTGTGATGGTGGTGAGGGGAGTGATTGAGTGACTCTGAGGTCTTTTCCGGAGATTGAGAGTGATTGAGTGACTCCGAGGTCTTTGCCGAAGAATGAGAGTGATTGAGTGACTCCGAGGTCTTTGTCGGAGATTGAGAGTGATTGAGTGACTCCGAGGTCTTTGTCGGAGATTGAGAGTGATTGAGTGACTCCGAGGTCTTTGCCAGATATTGAGTGACTCTGAGGTCTTTTCCAGAGATTGAGAGCGATTGATAGCCTCCGAGGTTTATGCCGGAAAATGCGAGTGGTACATGGACTTCGCGGGTCCCCCATGGGTCATGGCTTGAGGCGCTGCCTTAGCATGTGTGTACGAGAGTGGAGTGAGAGAGGTGACTATTGTATTGCATCGCATGCATTTGCTCGTATATTTGACTGATCATCTGGTGAATTTTATCTATCCTGGCTGTTTCATGATTTCTTTACATTCTACTTGTATATGATATGTGACCATACCTGTTTGCTCTATGTGCTACTTGTTGGTTTCAACTTTGTCATGCGTTATCTAATCATTGTCGGCCTATGATGCTTACCGGTACTAGTGTTGTACTGATACTACTCTTGCTGCACTTTTATTGAGTGCAGAGTACGATCCAGGTTTCAGTTCTACGCCCCAAAGCTGACCCGCGCGGTGGACATCTTCCAGTCATTCAGGGTGAGCTACTTGGTCGTCCGTGGCCCCTGAAGGGCTTCTTAGTTAATTTCATTTTTCTTTGGTTATTGACAGACAGTATGTAGCGTTCGGGTATTTTTCAGACTTCTAACCATGTTTAGCGCACTTGTACCCTTTTGACCAGATTTTGGGGAATTAAGTATTTAAGACCTTATATCTTCTTTTCTTTATTTATTTTCCGCTGATTTAACTTGTTAATGAGAACGTGGTTCGCCTACTCGGGGGAATAAGGTAGGTGCCATCACGACTTTTGAATTGGGTCATGACAAAGTTGGTATCAAAGCCCCTAGGTTAATCGGTCTAATGAGTACAAGAGCAATGTCTAGTAGAGTCTTGCGGATTGATATGTAGACGTCCGTACCCATCCTCGAGAGGCTATAGGACATTTAGGAAACACTCCACTTCTTTTTCTCTTTTCGTGCTAGTTCAATCCGATTGGTATCTGGTTCATTCTTTTCGTGCGAGATTGTTCAGATTGGTATCTCAAACTCATTCTCTACTTCTGTCGGGGATTCGATGATAGTAGATCGAGTCTATAGGTTTTGTGTGGTCACGTTTATGGGGTATGATAATTGGGAGACCGAGGCGAATAAGCAGAGTAGATATCCTCAGTTGTTCGACAGTTCAGGTACCTCTTTTCCTCCACCCATACCTTATCGCTCGAGGACGAGCAATTATTTGATTGGTATCTAATGTAACGACCCGTTGGTCGTTTAGCACATTAAAACTATGAAAAAGATATGAGACTATAAGATATTTAGTATATATTTTTAATAGATGATATGGTGCAGAATTTTAATTAAATAAGTGAGTGGGCCAACCCCACTACCCTTTTGGGTAGGGCTCCGCGTGTGTACAAAAGAAAACGGGTAGGGGAAAACTAGGGCAGAAAATAAAAAGTGGAGGGGAACGAGCGCATCACACAGGGGAGGGAAAGAGAGGAGAAGTAAAGAAAGGGAGAAGAAAGAAAAGAAAGAAAACGCTAGTAACTAGACGAGGAGGAAGTGCTCAATTAAGTTCAGGTTAGATTCTATATTATATGGTTGTGTTAATCTATTCATGATCCTTATAATAATGTGTGATAGAACGAAATCAAATTTCAAAGAGGTCATTACACGGAAATTCCACAATCCACTTGAATAGAGAACTTGAGGGATTTATCATGGCATAATGATTACAGCAGCATATAAAACGTGAAAATTGTTCAAATTCGTAAGGAATATAAAAGTATGTGCTGAAAGAAAGTTGTAGATAACTCTGTTCCCGTCAGTTTGAGATCTTACGGGGATAAATCCGACTTACATTTTGAAAGTTATAACCGTTTAAAGTTTCTGCATCGAATCAACAGAAATCCAGACGAGCAGCATGTAAAACGTGAAAATTGTACAAATCCATAAAGAATATAAAAGTACGTGCTGAATAAAAGTTGTAGATTTCTCTGTTCCCGTCAGTTTGAGACCTTACTGAGATAAATCCAACTTATGATTTGAAAGTTATGTCTGTTTAAAGTTTCTGCCTTATTTTACAAAAATTCTGGCGACACAAATTTCATAGGATTATTTCTTTCGTAAATTTTCATCAGCTGTACTAAGTACTGTCATATGGGATTCGGCATAATAAGAGATCCTAGTATTGCCTTCGATATGGTACAATAAACACCCTATTTGGAGTTACGAATTTAATGATTATATCATTTACAAGCGGAAGATACGAGAAAGTTGAAAGAAAGAAATATTATTTGAATTTCCTGAAGTTATGCTAATATTTTTATATGAGTATGAGTTTAGTCATACAATTGAAATGGTGAAAATCATGTTAATATAAATATAGCAATATGAGTGTCCTTAGATTTGTATTCTAACGTAGTTCGCATATTTTCTAGATTTTAAGCGTTCAAAGGCTCTTCGCAATGGGAAGACATTAGTTTGATTGTTCGTGGCAAGCGCTCGGCATTGAGGTAGGTTATGGTCTACTTTAGTTAGACTCTGATTAGAGAATCGTATGTAGTTGTAGGAAGTGACAGGGATAGCACGATAGAACGTAGGTAGGACCGCGATGCCGAAGGGGTTTGTCGCTATATTCGCTATTTTTCTGTGATTGTCACCTGATTGTATCTCCGTCGCATACTAGCTCATTTGTCACATGAAAATAAAGGAATTGTAATCTTGATAATTGGACATAGGACGGTGATATATCTTGTACTTGTCGATTGTATATTAGTGATATGTGTTGACTGGTATCACATACTTTCTATATTATTTTGTGATGTTGGTGAGGGGAGTGATTGAGTGACTCTGAGGTCTCTGTCGGAGATTGAGTGACTCTGAGGTCTTTGTCGGAGATTGAGAGTGATTGAGAGACTCCAAGATCTTTGCCGGAGATTAAGAGTGATTGAGTGACTCCGATGTCTTTGCCGGACATTGAGAGCGATTGATAGCCTCCGAGGTTTATGCCGAAGAATGCGAGTGGTACATGGACTTCGCAGGTCCCCCATGGGTCATGACTTGAGGCGCTGCCTTAGCATGTGTGTACGAGAGTGGAGTGAGAGAGGTGACTATTGTATTGCATTGCATGCATTTGCTCGTATATTTGACTGATCATCTGGTGAATTTTATCTGTTCCGGATGTTTCATGATTTCTTAACATTCTACTTGTATATGATATGTGACCATACCTGTTTGCTCTATGTGCTACTTGTTGGTTTCAACTTCTTCATGCTTTATCTAATCATTGTCGGCCTATGATGTTTACCGGTACTAGTGTTGTACTGATACTACTCTTGCTGCACTTTTGTTGAGTGCAGAGTACCATCCAGTTCGATTCGCCGCCGTGGGCGATCGCGAGGTGGACATCTTCCAGTCATTCAGGATGAGCTTCTTGGTCGTCCGTGACCCCTGAAGGGCTTCTTAGTTAAATCCAATTTTCTTTGGTTATTGACAGACAATATGTAGCCTTCAGGTATTTTTCAGACTTCTATTTCAGACCATGTTTAGCGCTCTTGTACCATTTTGACCAGATTTTGGGGCATTAAGTATTTAAGACCTTATAAATTCTTTTCTTTATTTATTTTCCGCTGATTTAACTTGTTAATGAGAATGTGGTTCGCCTACACGGGGTAATAGAGTAGGTGCCATCACGACTTGTGAATTGGGTCGTGACAAAGTTGGTATCAAATCCCCTAGGTTAATCGGTCTAATGAGTACAAGAGCAATGTCTAGTAGAGTCATGCAGATTAGTACGTAGACGTCCGTACCCATCCTCGAGAGGCTATATGACATTTAGGAAACACTCCACTTCTTTTCCTCTTTTCATGTTAGTTCAATCTGATTGTATCTGGTTCATTATTTTGTGCGAGATTGTTCAGATTGACATCTCAAACTCATTCTCTACTCCTGTCGGGGATTCAATGACAGTATATCGAGTCTATAGATCTTGTGTGTTCACGTTTATGGGGTATGATACTTGGGAGACCGAGGTGGATATACGGAGTAGATATCCTCAGTTGTTCGATAGTTTAGGTACCTCTTTTTCTCCACCCATACCTTGTCGCTCGAGGACGAGCGATTGTTTGATTGATATCTAATGTAACGTCCCGTTTGGTCGTTTAGCACATTAAAACTACGAAAAGGGTATGAGACTATAGGATATTTATTATATGTTTTAATAGATGATATGGTGCAGAATTTTAATTAAATAAGTGAGTGGGCCAACCCCACTACCCTTTTAGGTAGGGCTCAGCGTATGTACAAAAGAAAAGGGGGAGGGGAAAACTAGGGCAGAAAAGAAAAAGGGGAGGGGAACGAGCGCAGCACACAACACCCTTTTCGGTAGGGCTCTGTGAATTTGTGAGTGTTAGAAATGCTTCTTTTAGATCATCAGGCTTCTCTTGTGGCTGCTGATTCTGGTGTTGGCCCTGAAACTGTGCTTGCTGGCCCGGTTAATGAAAAGTTTGGGTGATTTCTCCACCCCTGATTGTATGTATTGGAGTAAGGGTTGTTGTAGGGCCTCTAAAAATTTCCAACTGATTGAACTTGCTCCATGAGCACATTATTTGGGTCCGCTGTTGTGCATCTATCAAAAGTATGAAGACCCCCACAGATCTCACAACCCACTGGTGTCTGAACCTTTTTAACTGCCATGGTACTCTGCTGCATCTGCTTTGTCAAAGTGGCTACCTGTGCAGTCAATACAGTGATAACATCTAGCTCATGAACCCCAGCCACTCTCATACTGTTCTTTGCTCTCTCATCAGCCCCCTGATGGTTGTTTGTGGCCATGTCCTCTAGTAAATCATGTGCCTCATTGACACTCTTTCTCATGAACGTACCTCCTGCTGCAACATCAATGATGGTATGAGTTGTACCACACAACCCATTGTAAAATATGTGGACTAGCATCCACTTCTCAATCCCATGATATGGGCACTTTCTCTGCAAATCTTTAATCCGCTCCCACGCATCCTATAGTGGCTCTCCCTCCAGCTGATAGAAATTATTCAACTCACCTCTGAGCTTTGATGCCTTAGCTGGGGGGAAGAACTTGGCAAGAAACTTCTGGGCTAAGTCTTGCCATATAGTGATGGAGTTCGCCTGTAATGAGTTCACCCAGCATTTTTCTCTATCCCTGAGTGAGAATGAGAGGAGTCTCAACCGAATGACGTCATCAATAATACCATTGTATTTGAAAGATGCACACAGCTCCAGGAAGTTTGCTAGATGCAAGTGAGGATCTTCAGACGGTAATCCCCCAAACTAAACTGAAGTTTGAACCATGGGAAATATGGTTGGTTTGATTTCAAAATTGTTGGCTTCAACAGCTGGAAGCCTGATGCAAGTCTGCACCCCTGTAATAGTTGGCATCACATAGTCCCGCAAGATCCTTTCTGCAGGGACTTATCTTAAGACAGACGGTAACTCATCATCCATCAAATTGTTGTTTCGCTGATCTCCCATTGCTAATGAATCAGCTGCTCTTTTCTATTTTCTGTTCTGTCTGCACAATCTCTCAATCTCAGGGTTCAAATGGATAGGAATATCAGTTCCTCTCCTACTTCGCATAAACCAAGTTCCTGAGTCTAATAAAAAACAACAAACAGATCACGACAAATAGCAGTAAAGTAAAATAAAATAAAAAAATAAAATAAAAACTGAAAATAAAAACCAAATTAGAAATAAGAATAGAAAAATCGATATTAACAGTACGCCAGTCCTCGGCAACGACGCCAAAAACTTGTTGCGATATTTCTAGATGCTTATGCAAGTGTACGTATCGTTCAAGTAATAAAGATCTGTAAGACCGAGTTTATCGTCCACAGAGACTAGTTTATTAAGTACCGATTATCTATTCTATGGTATCTATTTGGTAACCGTAGTGTTGTTTGATATTTAAAACTAAGAATTATGACTAAGTGCAGAAAATAAACTAAAGATTAGAATACTTTGGGTTTATAACAGTTATGAAGAGAATAGGGCTTCCAATCTCTTCAACTATTCACTCTTTCACTTGTTAATGCAATTGCTAATGATTCTTCTTCTTATTAAGATAGCAGGTTAACTAATCTGTCATTATATTACGGTTAGGACATACAAGAGCTCAACCTAGTGCAGAAAACTTCTATATTTCTATGATAAGTTTTACCTCACATGAGGATTAAGAAAAATAACCTTTAAATACTACACATGTATCGAGGTACTTTCGTCCACGTTTTTAACCTATGTCTAGACAATTACATCATATTCAAATCTCACCTTTCAGACTTTTGATTCGAAATCATATGAGTGATGACAATTAATAGCTAGTTAATTAACAAGTAATCATAACAATATTGAATAGATCTTAATATGCTGAAGAAGAAATCAATAATCAATGCATTAACTATATGAAAGAGTTTCAAGAAGATTCGATGGAAACCCTACTTAAGTAATTAGCTCCTAAACATTGTCATGTCAAGAACTAAATTACAATTCAACATAACTGAAATAAAATAAGGGAAATAAAATAACTTGAACAAGAGTCTCCAATTGTCTTGCCTCCTTCTTCGACTCCAAAAGTATGATTTTAGGTTATGGTATAAGGTATGCTATAATGAGCAGGGTTTTATATCTGAAAAAAATTGCGTTTCAGACCCTTTTATTCCTTTGAAATTTGAATTTTCTGTCCCAGTTCCCGCGTCGGCGCCGTGGCGCTGCTAGCTTGCGCCAGCTCTGAACTTCCAGCGCCATGGCCCTGCAGCCTGACACTTCTTGACGCTCTGCACTTCTTAGGCTTCATTTCTTGGGCTTTTCTTGTGTAATTTCATCCTCAAAAGTAGTATTTTCTCCTTTATAACCGATGTGGCACAAAATAAAAGAAAAACACATCTAACACTATACTAAACGCGAAATAAAAGAGTAAAATACTCACTAAAAAGGACTCAAAAATCTATACAAAATACACTTAACAACAATAGACATAGTGTGACCCTATATGCTTTCATATATTGACACTAATCCAATTAAGGTCCATACGGAACTCCTAGACTGCGTCGTATGACGAACTCAATATGAGAAGTACGTTTACCTAAATCCAACAAACATAACCTTTATGTGAGATGATAAATTCCTTTCATTCGCGACAAACTCGATTAAGCTTAAGATTTGTCATGTGTCTATCCAAATGGCTTGATCACTTTATCTCATCTATATTAGTCGACAACTTGACCATATTCTAAATATGTCTCTTTCATTGGCCAATGACTTGGTCGATCTAATATCACTGAGAAGTTAATTGTTCTCTCGAATATCCAATCGAAGAATGAATCCTACTCTAGGCTCAACTACCACCTTAGTTTACATTGTAATGCACCCAACACAAGACATTTCTTATCATATATGAAATTTAAGCTTAGGACAGAGTAAAAGTACATTACTCTGTAAACAAGGTGCATATGACCTCAAGTCAAAGGACCTTTATCTCCCACATGCTGATAATACTCTAGACATGTATAATAAATAGTTTATCAGCAGGGTATGCCAATACTCTCCAAAAGTATCCATGTGTCCATCACTAGTAACCATTACTAGTAGCAGGTGATACATACTACATTCTCCAAGAATGTGATGCAGACCACATGTCGACTTATAACATATCATCGATATCCCATTCTCGATGATCATTAGTCGAGGTTATTCTGAGAGTTACGCTCTATCATCAATATCTCACTTTATTAATGACAACGTAAGCTCAAGAAATGTACATTAATGAATAATTATAAATAATTCAGTAATTGCAAATGCCATAAATATATTAATTTTATTTATAATACGAATGTGTTCAAGTACATTTGTCTCTAATAATGATTGTCTCTAAGACATACATAATTTCATACTAGCTAGTAGAAGATAACATGTATTGATAAATACCGTTATTATTCAAAAAACTTTTATATGGTTGTCTTCTCAACTTTGGTTGATGCTTCAAATCGACACAAATTCTCGACCATAATTTAGGTAAGAATAGCGTGATGTTAGCTAAATCCATCTGTAATTTTTTTGCCGATTTTTATATTGGCAATTACATTCTCAAGAAATATAATTCTCCATTAATATATGTTGGAAATTTACTAATGTGGAATTAAGTTTAATCCATTATTTATGACTCGAACAATTGAAGTCTCGCACGTCGGAAACGTCATTTTCACACCCGTGCACTCGTAATGCCAAATATCGTAAATTTAATTAGTGAAAGAGATATTGGTACATGAGTAAACGTTTCAGACATAGATTGACGGACAGTCGTTGGTTAAATGACACGTGTTCCACGTTGGTAAATGAAGGAAGAAGTGTACGAAGTGTAAGATTGAAACGGATCAAAAAAGATGAGCCCGTTGCATAGGCGTAATAAAATGACGTCATTGAGTAAACGCGATATAGATGTCGTCGTTGCAAGACAAAATATAGATGGAGCCGTTGCATGGGCATAATAAAAATGACGGCGTTGAGTAGACGCGATGTAGATGTCGTCGTTGCATAGACGAAATATAGATAAAGTCATTGTATAAGCGTAATAAAATGACGTCGTTGGGTAGACATGTTGTAGATATCGTCATTGCAAGACAAAATATAGATGAAGTCGTTGCATAGACGTAATAAAATGACGTCGTTGCATAGACGTGATGTAAGAATCTGATCATTGTGGGGTCGATCTATGATGTGGAAGTTCCTTGTGAACATAAGATAAATGTTGCGGCTTCTCTGTTTCTGTCAAATCTGAAGACATGCACTAAAATAAATTTGTGGTGCCGAATCCAAGATGAGTTTCCTACGTATCACACCGTATGATGAGAATCTCACACGCATAGTTCGTGATTTATGTTGTAAAATGTATGATATGAAGGAATTTATGTAATATTAAAACTAAGCATATCAATTGATTTTGCAAATATACTTAAAATAGAAAAGCATAGACAAACTTCGAGTGATGCCTCATTGAATCTGGTGTTGGCTGACTTATTTCAGTCAAAATATCACCCGGTCATCTTTGTAATTTTTGTTTTGTTCTCTCCTGGAGTATCTCCAGGGATAATGTTTTAGAATGGCCGCCCCTGATTGTTTGCGAGGATGGTCTTCCTGCAAAATACGATCAATGGTGAAAGTAGAAAAGTCACAAAAAATAATAAAATATAGGAGTGTGACAGTATAGTCAAAGACTCCCATGATTGGTTCGACCGAACGGAGGTTGACGTTTCACAAAGTCCGAGTAGTGTTGTTAAGGAATGATTTATCATTTGTTGGCGTGTCTTCTGTCCCATGGACCCAAAGATATGGCATTGCCCCAGTAAGAGTCTCGATTGCAGTGTGACAACAAAAAAGTGCAAAGTGCAAATGCTCGTGTCCGGAGTTGCAAGCACATGACATGATATGTACAGAGTTGAAAGGGGTAATTATTGCTATAAATAATATGTACAGAGTTGCAATCGATAAATAATAAACAAATTGCATGCTAATCAATCGCGCGCTCTAAACACGCGTGGAACCTCTCTCATGCCAGAGGTAGGCCTAAATGTCAGATATGCGAGATTATGATATATTGATTCAAGTTGTTAAACTGCAATGCTTTAAAAATGGCGACAAATGAATGTGCCTTTTCGAATTTCGACATGTCATGTTTAGACCTGGATTTGTTTATCATTATCACGCTACACATAATATGCTTATTTGGTCGTTGGGTTGTGAAACCCGTCGATATTTGGTGGAATTCTTAATTGTGGAGACGATATCAAGGATCGACCCACCTAAGTAAATGCATGCATGACTTAAAAATAAAGGGTGGTATAACTCTATCTTAAGTTTTTTTAAGATTTGGCTTACTAGACGCAAGGTTACCGAGCGGACTGCTCGAGTAAGAAGGCGACGCGGCCGTCCAGACGAACCAGACAACTCCGCGCATGCGCCAACTCTCCTAAAATTTAGACATTTGAAAGAAATTTTGCGGGTGCGCGAAACACACCTCGCGTGTAATGTGTGATAGTGTCAATTTTACATAATGGAAGAAATATGAGCGGAATACCAATTTAAGGAAAGTAGTAAAATAAAATCGCAATAAAACAGTTAAACATACAAAATTAAATCAAACAATTTAAAGCATTTAAAAATAAATAAATCCAAACAATAATAAACCTAGGTTTGTTATGGTCAAGAACCTGATATCCCCAGTGGAGTCGCCATGCTGTCGCACCCATTTTTGGCCGGAGGGTCGGAACGATACTGCAACATATTTGTTTTGGCGCGGTTCCCTGGATTGAGGAAAAACGCTGATGTTGAGGAGTCACCACCTAATTATTAAAGTGAATTAGGACACTTAAATTATTGCAATAAAATACTGCAAAATGATCTTCATATAATTGTCTACGAAATTATGAGATTCCGGGTAAGAGTTCTTTATTATCCTAAAGGGAAGGGGTTAGACATCCTTTAAGATCCGCTAACTTGCGGTTATCCGGTCAACCCTAGGCTAATTATATTTAAAAAATGCATGTTTTGAAAAGTCTAAAGTTAATTTAAAAGAAATGTTTGCAAGTATTAATTAAGAGATGCATTTTGACAAATTGCAATGGCATTGTTTATGAAGAATACATATAAAATTGATTTATTTGAAGAAAATAGATATTGTATGATATGACTTATAAAAATGCAATGTAAAATTTGGGATTTTCATAAAAGCATGCATTCGTATGACATGGTTTAAAAATATAAAATTGATTTATTCAAAAATATGTATTTGTATGTAAAATTGATTTTTGATGAAAATATTATGCTGCGAGCCAATATAAATAAAACTAGCGGCGTACTTCCATTTTATCACATTTTTCTAGTTTATCAATTCTAGGCCTAAAATATTCTAAGCATTGAAACAATCATACAACATAATAAATAAATTACAATACAGGATAAAAGAAAGCGAAATTAAAGCATTTAAACATAGTAATATTGTCTTTGCGCTTCGGGCGGAGATACATCAATCATGTCTTCTTTCACCTTTGTAGTTATTCCTCGCAAAAGTAAAAGACATGATAGTTAGTAATGAATGAATGCAAAATGGAAAACCTTCGGATCCACACAAAACTATACAAGTTAATGAATGAATGCAAAATGGAAAACCTTCGGATCCTCACAAAACCATACAAGTTTTGATTATGGAGGGCTCAGATCAAATTTTTTTTGTAAAGGGACATCCCAAACAAGTCGAGGCTGCGAACTAGTGACTCGGTAGTCAATCTAGTCACCCCGCCAAGCATGTTGGTATCTGGTGTATATGTGAAAAATCCATAAGTTTCATCATCGCCCTATTCCGAAGGAAAGCAAACCGAGGGACAACCTTTCCGGAAGGGTCATGACCTCAAATTAATTATTCTCATCGGCCTAAGGGTAGTATCTTGTTCAAATAAGTAAATAACCAAAACCGAAGGGACGTGGCCTCAATTTAAATTTCATTGACCTAAGTTTAGCATCATGTTCTTGTCATAGAAATCGATCAAGTGTAACAATCTGTTCTTGTAACAGAAATCGATCAAGTGTAGCAATCTGTTCTTGTAACAGAGATCGATCAAGTGTAGCAATATGTTCTTGTAACAGAAATCGATCAAGTGTAGCAATATGTTGTTGTAACAGAGAAACCAGCAGCCCATAAAACAAAGTGGCGACGTCACAACCACAAACTAATCAAACGTAGTATTAGTTTCAAATGCAGCCACTGTTTTGGCAAAGAAGAATGTAGCCGTTGCAAGCTTATGTAGCACCAGCTCCTCAGTCATGTACAATAAAAAAATCCACAGAAGGCATCCACAACATAGGATATCATGTTAAGAAGGACAGTAGCCCAATCCATGAACCCAACAACAACTCGTAACCAGCAACAAATCAGGCTATGACTATTTCCACCGTGCAGTAGCTCAAGATAGCAATTCGAGGTGGTTTGAAACTCCCCAAGTCATGAAAAAGAAAATGAATGAAGAATGAGTATCTAATAGCAAAGACATTGGCAGGGTACTAACAAATAGACGATAAAATACTTCACTTAAGTTAGCTTATCTAAAGGGGGAATTTGTTTGGGCGGATTTCGGGAATGGGTTAGGGATTGTTTTTGGTTTGGGTAGAATTTTAGGTGGTTTAGTTTTGGATTGGGGTTTAAAATGTAAGGATGAGTTTATATGTATATATATATATATAACAAAAAACTTTGAAAAATTGTAAATTATTTAAATAAAAAGACGATATGATTATAATATTTTCGGAATGCTTAATGCTTAATTAAAAATAATAAAATGTGATGTCATTTTGTGAAAAATAGGATAACATAAAATATTAAGATTATGATACAAAAATGCAAAAAATGATGATAAAAAAATATTGTGTCCAAAATAATTAAAATTGCAACGAATATGAAAAAAAATGGGACAAAATTGGGTGTCAACAGCTTGTCAGAACGGTACTGCAACATATTCGCTTTGGCGCGGTTCCCTGGATTGAGAAAAAAACGCTAATGTTGAGGAGTCGCCACCTAATTATTAAAGTGAATTAGGACACTTAAATTATTGCAATAAAATACAGCAAAATGATCTCCATATAATTGTCTGCGAAATTATGAGATCCCGGGTAAGAGTTTTTTATTATCATAAAAGGGAAGAGGTTAAACATCCTTTAAGATCCGCTAAATTACGGTTATCCGGTCAAATCTAGGCTAATTATATTTAAAAAATGCATGTTTTGAAAAGTATAAAGTTAATTTGAAAGAAATGTTTGCAAGTATTAATTAAGAGATGCATTTTGACAAATTGCAATGACATTGTTTATGAAAAATACATATAAAATTGATTTATTTGAAAGAAAATAGATATTGCATGATATGACTTATAAAAATGCAATGTAAAATTTGGGTTTTCATAAAAGCATGCATTCGTATGACATGGTTTAAAAATATAAAATTGATTTATTCAAAAATGTGTATTTGTATGCAAAATTGATTTTTGATGAAAATATTATGCTGCGAGCCTAAAATAAATAACACTAGCGGCGTATTTCCATTTTTATCACATTTTTCTAGTTTATCAATTCTAGGCCTAAAATATTCTAAGCATTCAAATAATCATACAACATAATAAATAAATTACAATACAGGATAAAAGAAAATGAAATTAAAGCATTTAAACAAAATAATATTGTCTTTGGGCTTCGGGCGGAGATACATCAATCCTGTCTTCTTTCGCCTTTGTAGTTATTCCTCGCAAAAGTAAAAGACATGATAGTTAGTAATGAATGAATGCAAAATGGAAAACCTTCGGATCCACACAAAACCATACAAGTTTTGATTATGGAGGGCTCAGATCTATATTTTTTGTAAAGGGACATCCCAAACAAGTCGAGGCTGCGAACTAGTTACTCGTCAGTCAATCTAGTCGCCCCGCCAAGCATGTTGGTATCTGGTGTATATGTGAAAAATCCATAAGTTTCATCATCGCCCTTTTCCGAAGGAAAGCAAACCGAGGGACAACCTTTCCGGAAGGGTCATGGACTCAAATTAATTATCCTCATTGGCCTAAGTGTAGTATCTTGTTCAAATAAGTAAATAACCAAAACCGAAGGGACGTGGCCTCAATTTCAATTTCATTGGCCTAAGTGTAGCATCATGTTCTTGTCATAGAAATCAATCAAGTGTAGCAATTTGTTCTTGTAACATAAATAGATCAAGTGTAGCAATCTGTTCTTGTAACAGAGATCTATCAAGTATAGCAATCTGTTCTTGTAACAGAAATCGATCAAGTATAGCAATATGTTCTTGTAATAGAGAAAACAACAGCCCATAAAACAAAGTGGTGACATCACAACCACAAACTAATCAAATGTAGTATTAGTTTCAAATGCAGCAACTGTTTTGGCAAAGAAGAATGTAGCAGTTGCAGGCTAATGTAGCATCAACTCCTCAGTCATGTACAACAAAAAAATCCATAGAAGGCATCCACAACATAGGACATCATGTTAAGCAGGACAGTAGCCCAATCCATGAGCCCAACAACAGCTCGTAACCAACAATAAATCAGGCTATGGCCATTTTCATCGTGCAGTAGCTCAAGATAGCAATTCGAGGTGGTTTGAAAATCCCCAAGTCATGCAAAAGAAAGGGAATGAAAAATGAATATCTAAGAGTAAAGACATTGTCAGGGTACTAACAAATAGACAATAAAATAATTCACTTAAGTTAGCTGATCTAAAGGGGGAATTTGTTTGGGCTTTTGGTTTTAAAATAGTTTGGGCTGATTTCGGGAATGAGTTGGGATTGTTTTTGGTTTGGGTAGAATTTTAGGTGGTTTAGTTTTGGATTGGGGTTTAAAATGTAAGGATGGGTTTATATATATATATATATATATATATATATATATATATATATAACAAAAAACTTTGTAAAATTGTAAATTATTTAAATAAAAAGACGATACGAATATAATATTTTCGGAATGCTTAATTAAAAATAAAAAAATGTGATGTCATTTTGTGAAAAATAGGATAACATAAAATATTTATGATTATGATATAAAAATGAAAAAAATGATGATAAAAAAAATGTTGTGTCCATAATACTTAAAATTGCAACAATAATGGGAAAGATGAGACAAAATTGGGTGTTAACAGTAATTATTATAGTTTATCTTTTCGAAGCACTAGTAATAGTTATTTACTATTTTCGTACATCTATTGTGTAACTCACAATGTTAAGACATTATTAGTACTAGTGCTAGAAAGATGTTTGTCAGCAGATATGATACCAAATCTGAATGTGGGTTTCTTGAAAACAGTTTTGTTGACAGTTCTGTTAACAATTTCTAAGACTGTCTCTGTCAAAAACAAAGGTTTCAAATCTGGTCCTAGTTTTGGCTCTCTCTTTGACGACAATTACAAATTTGTCTCAGTCAAAGGTGGATCTCTAGATCTGATGCAAAACTTCAAGATACTGCTGATAGTCATACTAGCAAGGCTGTCACGACCCAAACCCCAGGCCCGCGACTGGTGCCCTACCTGGGCACCCCCTCTGTTATCCTCACACCCCATATAATACCCCGACCAAAATAAAGTAAGAAAGACAAAATATTATTTCAACTGGCCAACCAAACATATATATATATATATATATATATATAACTCCTGCAAGTCCAGCCCACATATGAATACAGACCTCTAAGAGTTTGGACAAAACAACTATGACGGGACAGGGCCCCGCCATACCCCTGAATGTACATAAACCTACAACAACAGGGATTCGTACCAAAAGATAAGCCTCCAAAGTAATGGAGCTTCCCAAAAAGCTGAACATAGATCCTAAGAGCGAGGATCACCAACCTGTGTATCTACACTGCGGCGTAAACGCACCCGCCGAGGAAAGGGGTCGATCGACAGATGTACCAAGTATGTGAAACTGAAAGTACTGTAATGAAATCATAACGATCTAATATAAAGCAGAAGACATATATGATAACCAGAAGAACAGTACAACTTGTGCTTTATCAAAATGAAAGTAATGAGAATCAAATTTACCTTTTTAAAAGACCATTTCACAATATAAACAGTCATGTCAAAGTCAGGGACACATGCCCTCTGAATCACTATGTAATTCTAACCATGGGTCTTAAGCCCGCAATATCCAAGCGTGCCCGTGGAATCCTTCATCACTGCCGGCATGCACAAAGCGTAATATATATATAACATGCCCGTGGAATCCTGCATCTCGGGTACATGTCTTCATGGAGAGCTAGTCCATGGAATAATAGTATCATCCGGGGATTGAACGTGCATCATGGCTGCACGCCCACAGAATCATTCATCGTGCAAGCATGTCCATGAAACAATATAGTGGAAGCATGCCCGTGAAATCATTCATCACTGTCGGCACGTCCAAGTAAAAATACACAATAAGATGGCCGGCCCTCCAATGAGAGGCACGGGAGTATAGAAATATAACATTTGCACAAAAGGCTATCATAGGCAAGTTAACATAGTCTTTGACTCCCATTACATGTGAAATGAACTATCATTTTATAAATTCAAGGCACTTTAAAGTCAAGTAACTTCTACTTTCAAAACTTAAGTAACTCGTACCTTTTTTTAAATCAAGTTACCTCTCTTTAAATCAAGTCGTTTATCCTCTTTTAAATCAATCAAGTAAACCATTCTTTTAACATACCATAAAGTCGTTATAACTAACTTCTCATAAAGTCATTATAACAACTTTATGTTTAGAAAACTAAGGCACGTATATCCTTTAAAATCAAGTGAGCTTAACTCTCCAACTCAACTAAACTTGTACATTTCAAATCAAGTCAATTGTACCAAAATGAAACCGTGTTCATTTAAAACATGTACGTCCACCGTACTATACATTTATAAGATTCATGCTCAAGAAGATAGGGAAAGTTCCACATACCTCGTAAGCTATTCCACGCCCCTAGTAGAATACGCCGTGCGTAGAATGTCAACCTATAAGGATAATAATACGTCTATTAACTTCTATCTTTCTAAGGTAGAATAATACTAAGTACAAAGTCTCTTATTCTATGGAAAATTGGGCAGCACTTCCCCTGTTTCTACGTACTTTTCCACCTTTTCTAAGGCCGGTATATCAACAACCAACACGCTACGTTTAAGGCATAATAAGCAGCTAACCAAAGGGGATTACACGCCTAACTGGACGTGTAAAATTCTCCCCCACAATTCATATAAAATAGTCCATTATTTAATCATCATTTTAGGGCCATTCTCGGCCAACCATATTACAAATCTGAAGCCGTTTTACTTAACTCCTTTAAATCCAATTTATTATTCCAACATGTTATATAAGTCGTGTTAACTATTAACAACTTTATTCCATCATTATATAACATGTATAATTAATAACCAAAACGATCAACAATCTAATATGCCAACACTTGCCTAGTTTCGGCTTCAACATCTAAGTGTGGTCCAAACCTTCTTAAATCTTGAATTACATTAAGAGGACAATCGATCCTTACCTCAATATAGCCCAAACTAAACCAAGTTAAAAGTCGATCCTTAGAATATCTTAGCTCCTATTCTTTACGTTCCAATCCGCAACATGCAATCCATATAAGCTCATAACCAACTTCTCTTCAAGTTCAACACTAAAAAGTTGAAGAACACCTTAGGTTTCCAACCTTCAACTCAAGGCTCAAGTAGATATTTCCGGGATTTAAAGGGTTGTATATGCTTAGTATACCACTAGGGATCTTCACCTTGAATATGGGGATTTAACAACAAAGATTGAAGAATTTGTGTTCTTGAAAATGGGGCAAAGCCGAGAGCTCCTATGGAGAGGATATAATTTTTGCCTTGTGAAATTATTCTAAATGTTGATGAAGTCTTGCACCTCATGTGTATATATAATGTAGACAAGGAAGGAGATTATAACAAGTGTATGGACAAGATTGTGGACAAGTGTGTGTGGGACCCACTTGTCCAACAAATATCTTGGACACACACTTGGCCACTTGGACTACCCTTCTCGCCCAACATGGGTCATGTGGGGGGGGGGGGGGTGACGCGTGTCACCCTCCTATTGGTCCAAATTATTTTCATCCTCCAAAATATCTATAATTGGCCAAAATCGAGAAAACCTTGTGGGCCCCACAAAAACGTATAATTTCCCCGGGTGGCCACATGACCAAATCCGAAACTTGAAAATCCAAACCTTCAATAAATTCTATGAATCCCAAACACCAAATTTGGGAATCAAATTCCAATTAATAAACCTTTTTTCTTCACGAGGTTCGGAAGATTTTCCTTAGAAAAATAAAATCTTTCTTTCGTTCCAATTCTAACATCTTATTTTCTCACGTATGCTCTCATATTCATGTCTTGGAACCATGGGGTATAACAAAGGCTAAGGATCAAGGAAGAGTTGCTGTCACCACTCCCAAGAGTGGTGGAAATAAGCGCCCACAAGAGATTGATGATGTTAACTAGATATGAGGAGAAGGCTGAAGATGATGTTCCATCATGCAGCAGAGAGCCTACATCTTATGGTAATGAGGATTTGGACACGCAATCCAACAACATGATTGGTGTGGGCTAATCCAAAAGGTCTAAGGTAATAATTCTTCCTTCCATAATATGTTTAGAGAATTTCTGAATAAAAGAGAATAAAACAAGGCTAGGAATATGAAGTGTTTTCATTAAAAACTTATATTTCCTACACCCTAAAATCAAAAATTGGACTACTCACCTTCCCGTTTAAGGATTAGACTGTTATAAACAACGACCTAAAATATATGGACTTAAGTTGTGATAAATTGGATTTATGGACAATCCTAAGTAAGGGAAAAGGACTTGAGACAAACCTGTTACCGTTTCCGATAGAAGATCCATCTTTTGACAGGTTGATATTGGACACTCAGTCATACAAAGCCTACGGGAGACTGGAGTGGGACAGAGTTTTCCAGATCTTAAAAGATCTAAAGGCCAAAAGAAAGGCAAAAAAGAAATTGGACACTCAGTCTGCCAAGGCTACTGGAGTGGGCCAGAGTATCTAGATCTCATACGATCCGGTTAAGCCCTAATCACGGGAAAGAGGTTGTTCATGTGAAGAAACGCCACCTTCAAAGTATAAGGAGTTGAAGAGGTTTTCCTCAAAATGACTTAAGGGAATGGGATCACTCTGAAAATAGGTGATACATGTCCCAACCTTGGTTTAAGGGACGTTGTTGATCAAACTGGCTTGAGACTAGTCCAATAGGTCTGTAATAACTAAGAATGGTACAGTATGTCTGTACCAAATGAATGATATATTTGTAATACGTGCATCTATGCCTTCATAGATTAAGCCACGTTAAAAAGAAAGTAATTCAAAACTAATTAAGTTGAGATTGTTGTCGTCTGTCGACATAGACCCTCAAATGAATGTGAGGTAGGCGAAGAGGCAAAAACACATTTCCATTCCGTCAACGGAATAGCGAAAGAAAAACCTCTCCTCTATAACTTAGTCAAACCTATATGGGCGATTTAAAGCTTGTACAAAATAGAGGGGGGAGACAAGTACTGTGTGACCTTCATTGACGATGGTACAACGTATTACATCCTTTGTTTGTTGAAAAACAAAGATGAAGTTGTTAAAGCGGATAAACGCTATAAAATAGAAGTTGAAAAGCCTACGGATTGAGGAATTCAAAGGGATAGAGGGGGAGAACATGAATCATCATTCATCAAACGACTGCTCTTTACTCACCTCAGTCTAACGGTGTTAGCCAAGCGTAGATCCGTATGCCCAAGATATGTGGGGCAAGACAATCCTTACCGCTAATGCGATTCTCAATAGAACTCCGCATAAGGATATGGATAACCCTCAATGTGAAACATGGAAAAAATCCAATATACAAATGTTGTGATATGGGGTAGTATGACAAGGGTTGAAGTACCTAAGCCAAAACAGGTCAAGATTGGACCTAAGACTGTAGATTGTATATCCATTAGGTCTGCAAAGAATAGTAGTGCTTATCACATCTTGGTGCCAAAAGGTTAGTCGACTTTGTCTGTTCATCAGCGGGAATGTAACGTAGTTCAAAGAGGGCGGTCAATCTAGAATGTTGAATTCTTTGAAGATAACTTTCCATAAGAAGGAAAGAGAAGTAATTGCTCAAGTTTAATAAGAACCCGTGAGTTCCTGATTGTACGGAACTAGACGTTCCAGATCTACAGGACTCAGAAGTTGCTGACTATCTAGAACTTAATATTCCAGATCTACAAAACTCAGGGATTCAAGATGTTGAACCGAGACCGAGCAAAAAGAGGGGATAAAGACTTGTTTTAGGCCTTCTAGCTTGTATGGTTGGATCTAATCCATGGACAATTAACAAAGAATTGTCATCTCCAGAGGTACTGCTTTGGAAAGAAGCTAAAAAGAGAGAAATAGACTCCATCAGATAGAACCACATTTATGTGATGGTTGATCTTTCTCCGGGTTGTAAAAGTGGATACTCAAATTGAATATAAAGTAGATGGATTTACTGACAAGTATAAGTCCTCGGATACTTGGACATGTGCTCCACTGTGAATAGCTTACATCCAGGGTCATTACAGTCTTGCGTGACATGGATGATTGAGACAGTCTTCCTAACCGGATAGTTGGTTTGATGGACTGTTGGGCTTCTTCCTGAACTTCCATTATGGTCTCTGAAATGTTTATATTTTGATCCTGGAAGTTTCAAATAAAACAGAAATAATGAATCTGACTACAATATTGATTCTAAAGCTAAAAAGCCAACAGTTGGAAAACCAAATCGTCCGAAAGTGGAAGAAGAAAGAAATATGGATCAACCCGAGGGGAATGTGGTTCCAGGGAAGAGAAGAAAGTCTGTCGACTTGTCAGATCTCTGTGCGGGCTGAAACAGGCCCCAAAGCAATGGTACGAAAACTTTTATAGTAATCTACTATCGAAAGGGTTTCCCGTGAAATGTAATTCTGACTCGTTCGTCATGACGTGCCTTTACGTAGACAACATGTTGATTATTGCAGATGACAACTTAGGAATTGCGATTTCTAAGACATCTAACGGACTGGTCTAAACCAAACTCATTTGTGAGGTGTTTTGACATTCTTGTTGAAGTCACAATTGGATATGAATCATAAAACCGATTGGAATAATGGTGCACCTATATATCAGGAGCGATATGTGCAGGTCATATATAGTTCAATGTAATTTACACACTACAACCGACATGATATCGACTTACTAAGTAGATCAGTTGATCTAAAGTTCACTCGTAATGATCAATAGAAGGCGTTAAATCGGATGTGACGACATCTGAACTATTCGCTTATTTATGGATTATGGTATTCTTGATCTCCAACAGTTATGGGAGAACTCAGTGATGCAAACTGGACAACAGCCTAGAAGAATACCAAAGCTACAAGTGGATGTGCATAGTGTGTCTTTGGAAAATCCTCTAAGCAAATTTGCATCGGCCGATTCTTGATGAAATCGAAGTTTATCGCTTTGGACAAAGCATGAAGAAAAGTTGAGTAACTTCACCACCTCTTAGAGAATGTCCCTTATTGGGAGAAACCCATGTCTTTGTCAGTTATACACTGTGAGGGCATGAATGACGACGTATGTACATATCTGTCGAAAACATAAGACCGTATGACAGTTGATCATTGTGGGTGTCACTTCTTGATTATTAATCGAAGGATATAACAGACCCTTTAATTAAGGGATTACCTAAAAATCAAGAGTTTTGTCGGTCTAAGGGAATTGACATAAAACCCAAACTATAAGAATTGATACGGTGGAAACCCAAGCATACTGACTGGAGATCCCAAGTATTTGGTTCAATGAAAAAAATAAATCGTAAAAGTTCAGTTGAGCGTTTCGGTGGAAGCAAGCACACTTTGGATGATGATTTCTGTAAAGAAGCATGAGTCCAAAGTTGTTCTCGCGATAGACCTTAAAGTGCTACCTGTGTGGTGGGTAGAGGTTAAGTTTCCAAAACCTTTAATGATCCTCACCGGTTGAGATTAGGTTTGGAGAAACTTTTAATGGTTCCTAACACTTGTGAAGTGGGGTAAATCAGGATACCTTGTAGGAGACCACCTATTTAAGTGTGAGGACTGACCGCCTCACATGAATGCACTTAATAATCCAAGTGTGTCCACGACCACAACGGACAAAACATTAACAACAACAGAGTAAGAAAAGTTGTTGTTGGTACCATTATCTTGGCTTACACTAAAAACTGACGGTTTAAGACATCAAGTTCACCGCGCAGTAAGTAAGTCCGATGGTATTCAACTATGGGAGGTTCAAAGCTACGACTACCTATCCAGATGCAACAGCGGTCCACCGAAATATTGCTAGAAAGATACCTTGTGAGTGCGCCAAAATCTCTTTCAAGAGGGGATTGTGAGAAATTTACTAATGTGGAATTAAGTTTAACCTATTATTTATGACTCGAACAATTGAGGTCTCGCACGTCGGAAATGTCGTTTCCACACCCGTGCATTCGTAATGCCAAATATCGTAAATTTCATTAGTGAAAGAGATATTGATACGTGTGTAAACGTTTGAGATATAGAATGATGTGACGGTCGATGGTTAAATGACATGTGTTCCACATTGATAAATGAAGGAAGAAATATACGAAGTGTAAGATTGAAACGGGTCGGAAAAGGGTCGCGACGTCACTACAGAGCTGGGGCACCAACACCACAAGGGTCGCGGCGCCGCGGCGCCCAAGGCGTGAGCCACAACGCTAATTGGTCCTTTGGCCACTAGAGCCGCGATGCCTCCCAGGCAGCGCCGCGGCGCCTTCCAGGCAGTGTTTGTGCGACGGAAGTCCAAAGGTTTGGCTGATTATGGGGACGTTTTGGAGCATTCAAACATTAGTTTTTCCTCCATAAATAAGTCTTTATTTGGTTGCATTACTTGGTGAATTAAGTGTCTATTACATGACACTTAAATAGCCATTACATGGGCACTTGAAGAGGCATTCTTACACTACTATATATTGAGGTCTTTGGCTCAATTGGAGACACAAACACAATGAGATTTTTTGAAAATCTTCTTCCTCTCTAAGCATCCTTTCACACACTCAAAGGTTCTTCTTTTAGTAAGCACTTGAGTTTCCTTTGCTCATTTGTTTGATGTTATTTTATATTGGGAGATAGTTGCCCATAAACATAAAAGGATATATACGGGACAATAATGTCTTAAGGACAGAGTGAATACACTCGACTCAGCAGCGCCTCTGTAACGCTACCAGATTTAGTGTCTTTTGGTTTCAGGTTATAAAGATCAAGGGGCTTGCTGCAGTTAAATGAAGATCCAAGACTCAAGAATCATTCAAGAACAAAGTTCAAGTACTCACAAGTTTACTGTAGCCACAACTCTTGTTGGCTACAAGATTGTTAACTGTTGTAATCATTATAGTCTATCCTTTCGAAACACTAGTAATATTTGTTTTTACTATTTTCGTACATTCATTGTGTAACTTACAATATATTCAGAAAAAAGAAAGAAAAATGAAACATGATAGTATTAGTGATGAAAGTAGGTGAGGTAGAGTAGCTTGTTGGTGAAAATATAAGAAAAATAAAGTAAATTCAGGTTGAGACGTCCACTACACAAAATCTTCACTGCTCTTCGTCTCACTGGAACAAACTCTGAACAAGTTACACTACTAAAACACTACTATTTTTCACTGAAAAATATTCAGTGGCTATTCCCGTTCAACGTCGGTGAAAAAAATCTAAATAGTAGTGTTTTCATACGAAAAAAGTAGAAAGTTTTTCAGTGTTTTAATCGAAACCTGTTTTCTACCGGACGTTTTTTCAGTGAGCAGGTTCGATGAAAATGAGGTGGGAAATCATATCTTATAGCATAAATTTTTCACTTAGTGCCGGTGGAAAAAACCTCTATTTCTAGTAATATTATTGAGTCCGAAACTGTACAAAAAAGAACATCTTCTTTTCAAATAAAATTTTCTTTTTTCACAACACAAACCTCACTTTTCATGTACTCTACAAGTAGAATAACACATTTATAGGTATGAGAAATCTTCTACATAATAAATTAGGAGTTAGTGGGGTAATTAAATTGATGAACATGGGAAAACATGAGTTGGTGGATGATTTAGAGCATAAGTAATGGCCAAATATGGTATAGTGGTTACAATTAATAATAACTGACTTCTGGATCACGAAGTAGTGATTGAGTAGGAGTTAGTCACTTTCTCCACTTAATAGCCATGATAATACAATCTACCATAGTATAATTACTATTTTCATATTAAAATGTAACATTACATTAGCTAGACTTGATTTACATTACATTAACTGGACTTGATTTACATTACATTAGCTAGACTTGATTTACATTACATTAGCCTGTTTGGCCAAGTTTATTTCCCCCCAAAAGTATTTATTTTAAAAATTTGAGGTGTTTGGTCAAGCTTTTGAGAGAAAATAAGTGATTTTGGGAGTAGCAAGAGCTGCTTTTTAGAAGCTAAAAAATAACTTTTTCCCCGAAGTATTTTAAAAAAAAGCACTTTTGAGAAAAATACACTTTGAAACACTTTTAAAACGTTTGGCCAAATACTAATTATTGCTCGAAAGTGCTTTTTAAATTAATTGATCAAACACAAACTGCTTCTTGTTATTTTTTTTTTATAAAAAAAACACTTTAAAAATAAATATTTTTCAAAATAAGCTGATCTTAAAACCTTGGCCAAACTGTTATATATCTCTATAAAAAATAGCAGATCTTGAGAATTAAAAACAGAGCTCCCACTCTTTAATTAACTATTACAATCGAAAAGCTAAGGTAAATAAAGTGAAATTGTCATTCCAACAATTTATTCGAGAAACACGAGCAGAAACACAAAAAGTTGCCGATCAACTTATTGTTATCGGTTGTTACAGAGACGATTATAATCGGCTGTCGATAAGGCGGTGAAAAAATCTTTCTCTAGGAAGTAGGGCGGTGGGTTTAAAACCCTAATGTTATTTAGTGGAGGATACCTTAGAAATTTCAGGCTTGTATTATGTTGCCCTAATTTTGGCTATAAAAACTAGGGCGCCTTCTAGGTAGTATTACTACAAAGTGAGTTGTAGATTGAAAGATATCTTTTTTTTAAAGTAAAACGGTGACTCGTGAAACGGTGTAGCCGAAGAGAGAAAAAGAGATTGTAAACTCAAAACTCCATTATAGTGAAAATCTGCAACAATAAGTGGACGTAGCTCTAGCATTGAGGGTGAACCACGATAAATCTGTGTTTGTTATTTTGTTCTTTGCCGATTTACTATTTTCTGTTTAGACGGTTTTGGGTCGTCAAATCCTAACAACTAGTATCAGAGTAGCAGATTCTGTTGCGATCTAGAAAACAATGGGAGGCGAAGATGATTCAACACACGACATTGATAAATTCGATGGGACATATTATGCATTTTGGAGAATGCAGATTGAAGACTATCTGTACGACAAGAAGCTCCATCAACCGCTGAGCCCGAAGCCAGAAGAGATGAATGAAGCCGATTGGAACCTCATTGATAGACAAGTTCTGGGAGTAATTCGAGTGATGCTGTCGAAGAATGTTGCTCACAACGTGGCAAAGGAAAAGACCACGGCTGACCTAATGAAGGTTCTGTCCGATATGTATGAGAAACCTTTGGCTAACAACAATATATTTCTCATGAAGAAACTCTTTCACCTGAGGATGGAAGAAGGTGCTCCTGTTGCAACACACGTGAATGAATTCAACACGGTTGTCAACCAATTGTCATCGGTTGCAATCGAGTTTGATAATGAAGTGCAAGCCCTAATTTTATTGGCGTCTTTGCCGAATAGCTGGGAGCCGATGAGGGCAGCTGTTAGTAATTCGGTTGGCAGTGATAAAATGAAGTTTAACGATGTTAGAGATTGTATCCTAGCCGAGGAGGTTCGTAGGATAGATTATGGTGAAACGTCGACTAGTTCTTCTCTAAATGTTGAGAACATAGGCAAAAATCATGACAGAAACAACAGCCGAAATAGGGGCAGGTCGAAGTCAAGGAATGACAGAGGCCAATCTAGACTCGGACGAACACTTGAGTGTTGGAACAACGGTAAATCGAGTCACATCAAGAAGAACTGCAGAGCACCAAAGAAGGAAGAAAACAAATGGGGTGGAATTAATGCGGCCACAAAATACATTGGTGATGTGCTGTTATTATCGGTTGACAGCCTGATCGAATCTTGGGTCTTCGACTCAGGAGCGTCTTTTCTCTCCACCCCACACAATGATATAATGACGAACTACGTGGCCTGGAATTTCAGCAAAGTGTATTTAGCCGATGGAGAGCCGTTATACGTTGTTGGTACTGAAGACATTAAGTTGAAGATATCGAATGTACTCGTGTGGAAGATCATAAAAGTTAGACACGTGTCAAAGCTGATGCGGAACTTGATTTTAGTGGGTTATTTTGACAATGAGGGACACAATGTTAACTTTGGTAACGGGTCCTGGAAGGTAACAGAGGGTGCCACGGTGGTTGACTGAGGCAAGAAGACTGGTACTCTATACATGCCGACTAGCTGTCGTGGTACAATTGTTATTGTTGACACCACAAAGAAGACAGATTTGTGGCACTATCGGCTGGGGCATATCATCCAGAAAGGAATGAAGTTATTGGTAACGAATGACATGATTCCGAAGTTGAAGTCGGTGGATCATCATATGTGTGAGAGGTGTATTCTTGGAAAACATAACTGAGTTAGTTTTTCAAGTGTCGGCAGAGAATTGAAGACCGATAAGCTGAAATTGGTACACACGGATGTGTGGGGTCCTTCCGCTGTCCTCTTACTCGGAGGATCACATTACTACGTGACCTTCATTGATGATTCAAATAGAAAGCTATGGGTTTATTTCATGAAAAATAAATCGGATGTATTTAGTGTATTCAAAAGGTGGGAAACCATGGTTGAGAATGAGATAAACCTCAAGTTGAAGTATCTCAGGTCCGACAACGATGGAGAATACATTGATGGTGACTTCAAACGATACTGTGCCAATAATGGGATCAAGATGGTGAAGACTATTCCTGGAACACCTCAACAGAATGGAATAGTCAAAAGAATGCACCAAATGTTGAACGAGCATGCTCGGAGTATGAGAATACACTCTGAGCTGCCCAATACATTCTAGGAAGATTCAGTCAATATCGCAACCTTCTTAATTAACCGAGGACCGTCTGTTCCTCTGGGTATCAGAATTCCAGAAGAGTCTTGAAGTGGCAAGAATGTAAATCTTATTTTATGAAAGTGTTTGGTTGCTTATCGTACGTTCATATTGATGCTACGGCTAGAAGAAAACTTGATCTAAAATTTAAAACGTGTTATTTTATTGGCTATGGTGACACCGAGTTTGGTTATCGATTTTGGGATGAACAAAATCGGAAGGTCATCCAAAGCAGGGATGTCGTCTTTAACGAATATGTGTTGTACAAGGACAAGTTGTGTGAGAATTCAGAATGTCAGAACAAGGAATCGGAGACAGTCGACTTGAGGAACTTCCTAATACCCGAGCCGTAGCCAGGTGCAGCCGAGGAAGAGGAACAAGCCAGTGATGGCGGGGTTGATGAAAATGTTGATTCTGAAACAAATCAGTGAACGCTGATCACGGAACTGCACATATCATCCAGGATCAGACAGTCGGTTCACAAATTCTATGTATCCCTTAACTACATTCTGCTTAATGATAAAGGGGAGCCGAAATGTTACAAAGAAGCAATGCAAGTCGGTAAATCGATCAAGTGGGAGCTGGCAATGAAAGATGAAATAGACTTACTATCGACAAATCACACATGAAAGTTAGCCTAGTTGCCAATAGAGAAGAAGGTATTGCAGAATAAATGGGTTTATTGGATAAATAAAGAACCCGATGGAAGTAAGCGCTATAAAGCAAGGCTGGTTGTGAAGGGATTTTAACAGAAATAAGACATCGAATACACGAAGATATTCTCTATCGTAGTCAAGATGGTGACTATCAGAATTGTTCTTGGGCTGATAGCAAGTGAAGATTTGCATCTTCAACAGATGGAAATGAAAACTGCCTTTCTTGACGGTAATTTATATGAGGAAATCAACAAGCGACAACCGGAGGGATTCGAGGTCAAAGGAAATGAGAATCTGGTGTGCAACCTTCAAAAGAGCTTGTATGGACTAAAACATGCTCCAAGATAGTGGTACAAGAAATTTTACATTTTTATGAGGAAAACCGATTTCGTAAGGTGCGAAGCAGATCACTGTTGCTACTTCAGGAGATTTAAAGACTCCTGCATGATATTGCTTCTCTATGTCGACGACATGCTGATCGTATGAGCAAACCTATAGGTGATTGATCGACTGAAAATGAAGCTGTCAGAAGAGTTTGCAATGAAAGATTTGGGAGCTGCAAAGCAGATCCTTGGGATGAGAATCAGTCGAAGCAAGGAGGCATCAAACTCTCACAAGAAGAGTATATGAAGAAGGTTCTCAAGAGGTTCAACATGCATTATGCCAAGCCAGTCAACACTCACTTGGCTGAACAATTTCGGCTGTCAAAGAATCAGCCACCAAAAACCGAGGATGGGAAGAAACATATGGACAAGGTACCTTATGCATCGGCTATCGACAATCTTATGTATGCAGTAGTATGTATGAGGCCAGACATTGCACATGCAGTGTGAGTTGTCAGCCGATTTATGAGCAATCCAGGAAAACAATATTGAGAAGATGTGAAGTGGATATTTAGATATCGAAGGGCAGCTCGAGTTTAGCTTTGTGTTTCTGAAAGTCAGAAATGGGATTGAAGGATTACGTTGATGTTGACAATGGTGGTGATGTTGATAGTAGAAATAGCACATCCGGGTATGTTTACACCTTCAGAGGTACCGCAATTTGTTGGGTTTCAAAGTTGCAGAAGATAGTAACTCTCTCAAGATGTGAGGCTAAGTATGTAGCCGTGACGGAAGCCACGAATGAGATGATGTGGCTGCAGTCCTTTCTGCGGTAATTGAAACAGGACCACGATAAGAGTATGATGTATTGTGACAACCATAGTTCCATTCATTTTGCAAAGAATTCGATTTATCATGTTTAGACGAAGCACATACAGCTTCGGTACCACTTCATCTGATCAGCGTTGGAAGATGGAGTGTTAGCACTGGAGAAGATCCCAAGAAGTCAGAATCCAGCCGATGTGTTGACAAAGGTTGTGCAAAATGATAAACTGAAGTTGTGTGCTACTTCGGTTGGACTTCGCGGATGAGGATCAGAGTCGCTGCTGCAGATGGAGACAGATGATTGAAATTAGTCTCCAAGTGGGAGATTGTTGAGTTGTGGAGCCTAATTCATTTACCTACACTATGAAGACCCTAAGCGCAATCGGTTGTTGTTATCGACTGTTACAAAGGCGATTATAATCGGTTGTCGATAAGGCGGTGAAAAAATATTTCCCGAGGAAGTAGGGCGGCGGGTTTAAAACCCTAATGCTATTTAGTGAAGGATACCTTTGGAATTGCAGGCTTGTATATTGCCCTAGTTTTGGCTATAAAAACTAGGGCGCCATACCTTCTAGGTAGTATTACTACAGAGTGAGTTGTACATAGAAAAATATCTTTTCTTGAGAGTAAAACGGTGAGTCGTGAAACGGTGTAGCCGAAGAGAGAAAAAAATATTATTAACTCAAAACTCCATTATAATGAAAATCTGCAGCGGTAAGTGGACGTAGCTCTCGCATTGAGGGTGAACCCCGATAAATCTGTGTGTGTTATTTTGTTCTTTGTCGATTTACTGTTTTCTGTTTAGACAAGATTGGGTCATCAAATCCTAACAAAATTAACATGGATAAACATGCAACACACGCATCCAGAAACTAATTCTAGAAACACAGGGCTAAGAGTAGAAATCAAGCAGTTAGGAGCCGTTTGGACATGATCTGAAATCATGAGATGAAATTATAATGATTTGAAGTTGAAGTTTTGTTTGGACATGCAATTTGGATTTCTTAAGTTGTATAGTTTCTTATTGACATAAAAACCTCACAAGTTGAAAACCGTCAAAACTTTCTCAATTCTTATACAATCTTACAAAATTAGCAAGTCATACTTTATAACAAAATTAATACGTTACGAGAAGGCCTTTCTAAAAAACACAACATCAATTGATCAAACTTTAGTTCAATAAAATGAAAAATATAATATCTTGAGTATACTAACATAAAAGTCACTAAACCACTCTCCTATGTCACTAAATCACTTTCCGATGAATAACTCATTTTTTACTTTTAAAAAAAATAATAAATAAAAATTTAATTAAAAAGGTCCAACCGGACTTGACCCAAACCCGTATGAAGAAAGTAAATAACCTTTCATATTTTTCTCATTTTCCTACCATTTAATATGTTCCGTTTGAAATAATACTAGGTAATTTTTCTAGCTATCCAAGTCAATGAAAATTAATTTTCTTACTTTTATACCCTGACCAAATTAACTAGGGTATAGCATCATATTGACCGAAAATGATACTATATTTGTAAGTTTTAATTGACAAAATTGACTACCCATCATATTAAATTTCCTGTAATTATATGCTAGCTCACGATGGGAAAGAAATTATTAAAAAAAAAGCAATGCAAGATTACCCGTGCGGTCAAGATTATGTGTAGTCGATGGGTAATCAATTTTGCCAATTAAACTTACAAATATAGTATCATTCTCGGTCAAGATTACCTTGTGATAGTTATGTGATAATTACTTTGAAGACTAATTTGTAAGCTAGATTTTGGGCAATAGTGTGAGCACCTAAACGAAAAAAAGTGGACTCGAGCCTCGGGGAATTTATGTTTACTCATGTATGCTAACAAAGAGATTAGTATACAAAGGATGCAACCCCAAAATAATTTTGGACGTAAGAAGTGTGACGACGTGGATCATGAATAAATTGGTGCGTGCACAAAGAAGTTATGGACTAGTGTCATATGACATAAATTATGACATTGAGTATACGAAGGTCTTATAAGTTATTAGGGTTTAAGTGAATTGAGATCACAAAATTAATTGTGTGTGTAATTGATTAATTGTGGGACTAATTAATGTCAATGTGGGACAAACTTAGTGGAGTGTGTACGTGTATCTAGAATCCGCCTCCCCAACTTATATCACGAAAAACCCCAAAATGAACATTTTTGTCCTTGATAAAATTAGATTTTTAGTTGTATCGACGTCGTCAGCGCCGCGACTCAGCCATTAGAGCGTCGCAGTGCTAATTCACTATGAAGCTTACTGTCGGTAAGGCGCCACGACGCTAATGTCGGGCACCGCGACGCTAATTCGAAGGTAAATTTCTTCCAGCTTCTGCTTGCACGGCGCCTCAGCTCCATATTTTTGCGTTGCGGCTCTTCAGTGTTCTTCGTCCGGATTTTGCTTAAAATGCTTCTCAGGGCTTTTTTGACTTATTTCTTGTGACCAGATATGCATTTTTGTCCTCAATAACTTCCTATTTCCTTTGAATTCGCCTTATTCCTTTCTGAATCGCTTAAAACCTGAGAACACAAAACAACACGCATAATACTGCATAAAATAACTAAAAGACAAATAAAAGACTCCCCAAAACACACTCTAAAACAGTACAAAATCTACCTAACAACAACCTACTAACATGTAGGGCTGTTACCGATCCGGACACTCCCGATAATTACCTGAGAAACGAACAAGTAAACCCGGCCGATACTCGGACCGGTAAACCCGGCCCGTTACTCGGACCGAAAAGTTAACGGTCCGGATACGAGTACCAAAAAATTACCCGGACCGATAAGGAGCCGGACCGGTAACCCGATAAAATACCCGGTAACACCCCCCAGCCAGCCCTCCTCCCCAGCCAGCCCCGGGCGTATTGTAAATTAGTGAAACTTTAAGTGGTCATAACTTTGCGCTCGGACGTCCTTTTGACCTAATTTTTTTTTATTTCGAGTATTTTTGCGAGACAGAGCCTGACAAACGGCTAAAGCGGTTTGGAGCAGCCGATTTCTCAAAAAACATTCTCTTGTAAATCAATTTCACTTTTCACCCAAATCGTTACGTTTTTTTCCTTTTCAAAGCTAAATATCTCGCGATAAGCTTATCGGTCCGATCTGGGTATCTGAATACCCGGACCGGACCAATAACACCCCTACTAACGTGGATCGTCGTCCTGTCTACGTGAATGTGAGGGCATGAAACGCAGCGCCCCGACAAAAGGGACGTCAGTACGAATGTACTGAGTATGTCAGACATGAATAGTAGCATAACAGGGATATAACAATAATTGAAACAGAAACAACCGACCATCAGTAAATACCTCTTAGGGCCCTAATATATATGTCTAAATGTTATGCCCAATGCAAATGCGGTATATATATGTATGTATGTGTGTGTGTGTGTGTGTATATATATATATATATATATTGTGGAACGTGCAATCCGATCCAATATATGTTAGTGTTACGGATCGTGCAACCCATCTCAATATATGTTAGTGTTGCGGATAGTGCAACCCGTCCCAATATATGTTATATATATATATATATATAATGCATGAATAACAATGCAACTTTCGGATGAAATAATATCCTTATCCCTTTGGCCAACATTGAAAATATTTAACATGTACCTTCGGCTAATATTGAAAATATCAACATCTTTTTTATATGCCTCAATAAGTACTTTGGAACATATTTAGACATGATTTTAACATAGAAATCAATAATATGAACATTCCTTAACTACTAGGAGTAGAGTAATTTATGGAACAATATAACAGTTATATTTCGTTACATGGAATATGCCAAGAAAATAATTTACCTTCACATACCTTTATTGGTCTTGAAATTCCATTAAGTTGAAGATGGAATTTTTATTTCACAAAGGAAATATGCCAGGGACCTTCTCAATAAGTTTGGCATGCTTAATCGCAAGCTTGCACAACACCCATGAATATTGATGAAAAATTGCAGCAGGAAGATGGAGAAGAGTTAACAGATGCTAGGAGGTTTAGAAGCTCGGTTGGAGGTCTAATTTAATTAACGCACACTAGAACCGATATTGCATTTTCTGTTGGCGTTATTTCCAGGTTTATGCAACAACCTTCAAATGTTCATTATGGATCAGCAAAGAGGATCCTTGGGTACATTGTCGGAACCTTGGAGTATGACATTTGGTACTTAAAGACTTCTAAATTCAGATTGTGTGAGTACACAAACAGTGATTGGGAAAGTTCACTGAATGATAGACATAGTGTTTCAATAAATGTTTTCACTCTAGGTCCAGGAGTAGTCACTTGGAGTTCAAAGTAGTGGATACCCACTTAATAGAGAATATTAGCTTAGTCATTAGGTGCACTACTTCAATGATATCTCACATTGGAGGCAAGAAACAAGAGGCCAAGGAGAAATTAGAGACATATAGTTCAAGTTTTTTTTTTCTTTACTTTAATTCATTTCATGTTGCATATTAAGTTAATTAGTTTTCTTAGCATGTCTATGAGCTAATTACTTTTATTAAAATTTACCGTCGATTCACTTGAAACTATTATGAATTAATACATTACTAATCTTTCTTCTTCATCTATTATGATCTATTCAACTTGTGGTTATTAAATGAGAATTAATTGGCCATTAGTTTTCATTACCTATATGTTTTTAAATTGAAATCTGAAAAGTGAGATTTGAATATGCTATAGTTGATTAGACGTATGTTTAATCCTGAACTAGAGTATCACGATTTCCTGCGCAGCGTTTTAGGTTATTGACCTTAATCCTCTTATATGATTGAATTTATCATAGAAATATAGTAAATTCTCACTTAGGTTGAGTTTTTATATATCCTAACCGGAATATAGGACATCTCAGTTAACATGTTATCTTAATAAGAAGAAGAATCGCTAGTCTTGCATTAACAAATGATGGAGTGGATAGTTGATGAGATTGAAAACCCTAATTGCCTTCATTTCTAAATTAAACTCAGTGTGTTTTTGTTAAGTGTATTTTGTATACACTTTTGAGTCATTTTTAGTTAGTATTTTACTCTTTTATTTCGCGTTTAGTATAGTGTTAGGTGTATTTTTCTTTCATTTTGTGTCACAGTGGTTATAAAGGATGAAGTACATAATCGAGGAAGAAATGAGCTTAATTGAGATGAAATTGCACACTAAAAGACCAAGAAATGAAGTCTAAGAACTCGCAGAAAGCATAGAAGAAATCTGACGAAGTCCGGATGAAAAAAGGACACAGAAACAGAAAAACTGGTTCTTGGTCCGGACCGATAACACCCCTACTAACGTGGATCGTCTTCCTGTCTACGTGAATGTGCGGGCATGAAACGCAGCGCCCCCGATAAAAGGGACGTCAGTACGAATGTACTGAGTATGTCAGACATGAATAATAGCATAACAGAGATATAACAATAATTGAAACAGAAATAACCGACCAGCAGTAAATACCTCTTAGGGCCCTAATACATATTTCTAAAGGTTATGCCCAATGCAAATGCGGTATATATATGTATGTATGTGTGTAATCTGATCCAATATATGATAGTGTTGCGGATCGTGCAACCCATCCCAATATATGTTAGTGTTGCGGATCGTGCAACCCGTCTCAATATATGTTATATATATATATATATATATATATATATGTATGTATATAATGCATGAATAACAATGCAACTTCTGAACTTATCGGATGATATAATATCCTTACCCCTTTGGTCAACATTGAAAATATTTAACATGTACCTTCGGCTAATATTGAGAATATCAACATCTTTTCTATATGCCTCAATAAGGACTTAGGAACATATTTAGACATGATTTTAATATAGGAATAAATAATATGAACATTCCTTAACTACTAGGAGTAGAGTAATTTATGGAACAATATAACAGTTATATTTCATTACATGGAACATGCCAAGGAAATAATTTGCCTTCACATACCTTTATTGGTCTTGGAATTCCATTAAGTTGAAGATGGAATTTTTATTTCACAAAGGAAATATGCCAGGGACCTTCTCGATAAGTTTGGCATGCTTAATCGCAAGCTTGCAGCAACACCCATGAATATTGATGAAAAATTGCAGCAGGAAGATGGAGAAGAGTTAACAGATGCTAGGAGGTTTAGAAGCTCGGTTGGAGGTCTAATTTAATTAACGCACATTAGAACCGATATTGCATTTTTTGTTGGCGTTATTTCCAGGTTTAGGCAACAACCTTCAAATGTTCATTATGGATCAGCAAAGAGGATCCTTGGGTACATTGTCGGAACCTTGGAGTATGACATTTGGTACTTAGAGACTTCTAAATTCAGATTGTGTGAGTACACAAACATTGATTGGGAAAGTTCACTGAATGATAGACATAGTGTTTCAACAAATGTTTTCACTCTAGGTCCAGGAGTAGTCACTTGGAGTTCAAAGTAGTGGATGCCCACTTAATAGAGAATATTAGCTTAGTCATTAGGTGTACTACTTCAGTGATATCTCACATTGGAGGCAAGAAACAAGAGGCCAAGCAGAAATTAGAGATATATTGTCCAAGTTCTTTTTCTTTTCTTTACTTTAATTCATTTCATGTTGGATATTAAGTTAATTAGTTTTCTTAGCATGTCTATGAGCTAATTACTTTTATTAGGATTTACCGTCGATTCACTTGAAACTATGTTATGAATTAATACATTACTAGTCTTTCTTCTTCATCTATTATGATCTATTCAACCTGTGGTTATTGAATGGGAATTAATTGACCATTAGTTTTCATCACCTATATGTTTTAAATTGAAATATGAAAAGTGAGATTTGAATATGCTATAGTTGATTAGATGTATGTTTAATCCTGAACTACAGTATCACGATTGCCTGCGCAACGTTTTTGGTTATTGATCTTAATCCTCCTATATGATTGAATTTATCATAAAATATAGTAAATTCTCACTTAGGTTGAATTTTTATATATCCTAACCAGAATATATAACATCCCAGTTAAACTGTTATCTTAATAAGAAGAAGAATCGTTAGTCTTGCATTAACAAATAATGGAGTGGATAGTTGATGAGATTAGAAACCCTAATTACCTTCATTTATAAATTAAACTCAGTGTGTTTCTGTTGAGTATATTTTGTATACACTTTTGAGTCCTTTTTAGTTAGTATTTTACTCTTTTATTTCGCGTTTAGTATAGTGTTAGGTGTATTTTTCTTTCATTTTGTGTCACAACGGTTATAAAGGAGGAAATACATAATCGAGGATGAAATGATCTTAATTGAGATGAAATTGCACACTAAAAAGGCCAAGAAATGAAGCCTAAGTAGTTCCGAAAAGCATAGAAGAAATCTGACGAAGTCCGGACGAAAAAAGGACACAGAAACAGAAAAACTGAAAAAAGTCGTTGGCAGCGCCGCAGCCCCAAAACACCTGTGTGGTCTGATTTTTCCCCAGTATTTTCGACGCCGTGACGCCACCCTCCAGGGCCACGGCACTGACGCGGAAAATCTGATTTTCTGGGCCGAATTTGACACTGTTTTGAGGGTCCGAAAGATAACTTTTCCTAGCTATATAACCGCTAAACCCTGGCAGCTTTGAGTATTTTTTTATCATACTTTATACTATATTACAAATCATACTTTTGGGAGGCAAGAAGAAGGCTACAATTGGAGACTTTTGTTCAAGTTCTTTTTCTTTCCTTTACTTTATTTCAGTTTATGTTGGATTGTAATTTAGTTCTTGACTTGATAATGTTTAGGAGCTAATTACTTTAGTAGGGTTTCCGTCGAATCTTCTTGAAACTCTTTCATATAGTTAATGCATTGATTATTGATTTCTTCTTCAGCATATTAACATCTATTCAATATTGTTATGATTGCTTGATAATTAACTAGCTATTAATTGTCATCACTTATATGATTTCGAATCAAAAGTCTGAAAGGTGAGATTTGAATATGTTGTAGTTGTCTAGACATTGGTTAAAATCGTGGACGAAAGTACCCCGATACTTGTGTAGTATTTAAGGTTACTGTTCTTAATCCTCCTATGTGGTAAATCTATCATAGAAATATAGAAGGTTTCTGCACAAGGTTGAGCTCTCGTATGTCCTAACCGGAATATGATGACAAATTAGTTAACATGTTATCTTAATAAGAATAAGAGTCATTAGCATTGCATTAACACGTGAAAGAGTGGATAGTTGAGGAAATTGGAACCCTATTTCCTTCATAACTGTTATAAACCCAAAGTATTATAATCTTTAGTTTATTTTCTGCATTCATAATTCTTAGTATAATTCTCAAACTAAAGAACCTCAACCAAATAGATACCATATGATAGATAACTGATACTTAATAAATCAGTATCTGTGGACGATAAACTCGGTCTTACAGATCTTTATTATTTGAACGATACGTACACTTGCGTAAGCATCTAGAAATATCGCAACAGTTTTCATTACTATTTTATTCCTACAAACTATTTTAGTTTGTTAATTCTTTAGTTTAGAAATCACAACTTATATTTGTTTGCCAAAACAGAAACCAAAGATTAGTTAGTTGGTAATTGATAAATCAATTTCTGTGGATGATACTCGGTCTTACCGACATTATTACAAATTGCGATACGTACACTTGCGTAGCATCTAGAAATACTGCAACAAGTTTTTGGCGCCGTTACCGGGGACTGAAAAAGTTTATCAATATCAAAGTAACTAATTTTATTCTAATTTGGTTGTTGCAAGAACAAGTTTCTAACTTGATTTGCGTACATCTTTTGATCATTTTTCAGGTAGTTTTGTTATATGCGAAGAAAAAGAGGAGCAGACAACCTTGTTCCAAAGATTGATAGTTCAACTGTGGTTATGGCAAATCATCAAAACAATGATGGGTTGAATAGAGGGGTGGCATAAATGGTGTAGAAACAAGCTCAGAATCTCACTGTGAGAAGCTTGATTATATACTTCCAACTGTAACAGGAGTGCAGACATGTATAAGACCACCAATTGTGGAGGCCAACAACTTCGAGATTAAGCCGGCGATCTTACAAATGGTCCAAGGCACAGTTCAGTTTGAGAGGTTTCCTTCTGAAAATCCCCATATGCACTTGGCCAATTCTTTGGAGCTATGTGCAACATTTAAATACAATGGTGTGACTGATGATGACATAAGATTGAGGCTCTTCCCATTTTCACTAAGGGACCGAGCCAAAAGATGGTTGAACTCTCTTCAGGAAAACTCTATTACTACTTGTCAAGATTTGGAGACACAAGTGGGGCAGTTAGCAAGCATGTTGAATAACAGACCTCAAGGGAATATGCTTAGCAATACTGTTGTGAATCCTAAGGAGTAGTATCAAGCCATCACTTTGAGAAATGGTAAACAAGTTGAGCAGTCTGCACCTCAACCACCAGTTGAAAAAAAGTGACGACCTGGGAGAGATATATGGTTTAGAGAAAGAGGGGGTTACTGAAGACCACCCTACTACAAAAAAGGCACCACAAGTGGTTATTTTTTATCCTCAAATCAGAATTTTATACCCTGAAAGACTTCGAAAAAATTATCTTAATAAATAATTTTCCAAGTTTTAGAGGTGTTCAAAAAATTACACATCAATATTCCTTTTGTTGAGGCCCTGGAGCAGATGCCCAGTTATGTCAAATTTATGAAGGATATTCTTTTTAAAAAGAGAAAGCTAGAAGATTATGAGATCGTGGTATTAACAGAGGAGTGCAGTGCTATTGTACAAAGGAAGTTGCCCAGACGTTGAGAGATTCAGGAAGCTTCACCATTCCCTGCACTATAGAAAATTTTGAATGCCAGTATGCTCTGTGTGATTTTGGGGCAAGTATCAACTTGATGCTATATTCTATATTTGTAGACATGGTGTGGGAGAAGCAAAGCCTACAACCATGACTTTACAGTTAGCAGATCGTTCGATCAAGCATCCACGAGGTATCATTGAAGATGTGCTAGTAAAAGTGGATAAGTTCATCTTTCATGCTGATTTAATTATTCTAGATATGGAAGAAGATGAAAATGTGCTCATCATCATGGGGAGACCATTTTAGCTACAGGAAAAACACTTATAGATGTTCAGAAGGGCGAGTTAAAACTCTGAGTCCAGGGAGAAGAGGTAATTTTCAATGTATTCAGGGCAGTAACTTATCCAAGAGTAAGTGATAACTGCTTTGCCATTGATGTGATTGAAAAAGTTGTTTCTGAGAAAAGCTACAAGAGTATTGATGCTCTTGAAGTGGCACTGACACAATATGAGAAAGAGGACAATGAAGATACAGAGCTTGTGGAGTATGTCAATTAGATGAATTCATATGAGCCCTTTTATAGGAAGAAATATGAGGAGTTGGGAAAAATGCTTGAGAGGCCATTGTCTTTCATAGAAAAAGCTCCAGTGTTGGAATTAAAGACCTTACCAGATCATCTGCATTATAAGTATCTAGGTGAGAATGAAACTTTACAAGTGACTGTGTCTCCTTACCTGTCTAAAGTGGAAGTTGAAAAATTATTGAGAGTCTTAAGGGCTCGCAACTTGCTATTGGGTAGACATTAGCGGATATTAGAGGTATAAGTCCTTCTACAGTGATGCATAAGATCTGCTTGGAAGATGAGAGCAAGCCTTCAATTGAGGTGCAAAGAAGGCTGAACCCAACCATGAAGGATGTAGTGAGAAAGGAGATTCTGAAATGGCTTGATGTTGGGGTGATCTACCCTATTTTTGATAGTGCATAGGTGAGTCCAGTGTAAGTAGTGCCTAATAAGGGTGGTATGACTGTTGTGAAGAATGAAAAAAATGAGCTTATTCCATCATGAACAGTGACATGATGGAGTATTTGCATTGACTACCGCAAGTTGAACAAGGCAACCAGGAAAGATCATTTTTCCTTGCCTTTTCTAGACCATTTGCTTAATAGACTGGTAGGCCATAACTACTAATGTTTCTTGGATGGTTATTCCGGGTATCATCAGATTGCAATTTCACCGGAAGATCAAGCGAATACCACATTTACTTGTCTCTATGGTACGTTTGCTTTCACAAGAATTCCATTTAGGCTTTGCAATTCCCCTGCCACCTTCCAGCAATGTATGATGACCATTTTTTGACATGGTGGAGAGAACTATCGAGATTTTTATGGATGATTTTTCAATTTTTGGGTCGTCATTTGATGAGTGTTTGAGGAACTATGAAGCAGTGTTGCAGCATTGTGAAGAGTCAAATCTTGTGTTGAACGGGGAGAAGTGCCACTTTATGGTGAATGGTGGTATTGTCCTTGGGCACAAAATTTCTAGCCAAGACATTGAGGTAGACCGAGCTAAGATTTATGCTATCGAAAATCTACCACCTCCAGTGTCAGTGAAAGGGGTTAGAAGTTTTCTTGGGCATGCTGGTTTCTACAAGAGATTCATCAAAACTTCTCAAAAATTTCAAATCCTCTTTCGACCTTGTTTATGAATGGTGTTGCTTTCGATTTTAATGAAGAGTGCCTAAATGCTTTTAAGGCACTTAAGGAGAAGTTAATTTCAACACCAATTGTTATTGCACCAGATTGAGAGCTTCCATTTGAACTGATGTGTGATTCTAGTGATTATGCAGTGGGAGCAGTTCTTGGGCAGCGGATTGACAAGGTATTTCGATCCATGTACTATGCTAGTATAACTCTCAATGATGCACAATTGAATTATGCCGCAACATAGAAAGAGTTGCTAGGCATAGTATATGCATTCGATAAATTCAGGTCATACCTCATTGGAAACAAGGCAATTATAGACACTGACCATGCTACTATCAAATACTTGATGACAAAGAAGGATGCAAAACCTTATCTCATTTGATGGGTGTCGTTACTGCAGGAATTTGACATAGAGATTCATGATAACAAGGGAACAAAAAATTTAGTTACCGATCACCTGTAAAGACTTGAGGTGGAAGAGAGCCAGAATTCCAAAGATGTGCAGATTAATGACCATTTCCCAGATGAACAACTTTTTGAGGTAAGTGTCAGTTCAATTATGCCTTGGTATGCTGACTTTGTTAATTTTCTTGCAGCTAAGATTGTGCCACCTGAGATGACAAAGCAACAATTAAAGAAGTTCTACTCTGAAGTGAAGCATTACTATTGGGAGGAGCCTATTCTTTATAGGCATTATGTTGATCAAGTCAATAGACGTTGTGTGCTAGAGAATGAAATTATCACGACCCGAACCGACGGGCCGCGACTGGTGCCCTACCTGGGCACCCTTCTATCCAAACATCTCATATAACTAGCGGAAGCTTAAGAACAACTCATCATCTCATAATGATGGGATCCTGTCCCCTGAACTGTAATAGTAAACTCATTTTATAAAAAAACAGGCAAGCCGACAAGGCTGCCACTATCTACAGAATATGTTCAAAACGAACAATAACATATACACGTCCAAATACACATTTACCACCCACATATGTCTACAGACCTTTAAGAGTTTGATAATGAAATGTGATAGGACAAGTAAGGAAATCATATATCAGATCCAACCGTGTCATATAAAATAGAGAGCCAACTGTACCTTTTAAAAACAGAAATCAACTGTGCCTTTTTAAAAAGTGAGAGTCATATACTTGTCATGGATGTCTGTGCATATACTCTTGTACTGTCATAGGTATCTATACCCGCATCATGGATACATGTCCATAGAATCATATACTGTCGTGAGTATCTATACTCGCCTCATGGATACATGTCCATGGAATCATATGTGTCATAGGTATCTATACCCGCATCATGGATACATATCCATGGAATCGTATACATCTACTACCCGACCTCTAATGAAGGACGCGGTGTTCATGGATATCTATACCCGCATCATGGATACATGTCCATGGAATCATATACATATACTGCCCGCGCGTCTAATGAAGGACGCGGTGTTCATGAGTATCTATACCCGCATCATGGATACATGTCCATGGAATCATATACCTCTACTGCTCGGCCTCTAATGAAGGACGCGGTGAACATATGGGAAGATGCGCACGAATCTACCCGGCCCATTAAGGGATGCGGTGTAGTCATATAGGGTATACTGCCCGGCCCTTCATGGGACGCGGTGTAAAGTCATATACTGCCCAGCCCTTTCTGGGACGCAGTAAACATATATGGTATACTGCCCGGCCCTTCCTGGGACGCGGTGTAAAGTCATATACTGCCCGGCTCTTTCTGGGCCGCGGTAAACATGGAATAATAAGTTGATCTTGTTCTTCTTGGCTTAAGATTTTCAAAAATTTGAAGGCTAAGGAAGAGAGAAGAGAGGTTTGAAGGATGAAGATATTTTTGAGCTAAGTATTGTAATCCTTATCAATATATACAAGTGGAACCTTTACAAGACAAGTGGAGGGGGGACACGTGTCACCCTCCTATTGGTCCATAATTCTATTCACAAAAATATCTTCCACACCTAGCCAAAATTCTTAAAATTTGATGGGCCCACAAAATTGTTAAATTTTCGGTGGACCCAATATTATTAATGTAAGACTTCATAATACAATACTAAGTCTATAAATCCATAATAAGGAATTTAACTACAAGTTAATAAATTTTCGTCGTCACATTTTTTGCATCCAAAATTTTCCATAAGAAAATGTAATTATACTTTCCATCCAACATTCAAATCTTAAAATCATAATCATGTTCTCAATTAAATGCACTGGAATTACGGGGTCTAACATTCTTCCCCCCTTAGAAAAATTTGTCCTCGAATGTTCATAATAGGTTTCAACTATAAACATTTTGGCATAGTCTTCTTTAACTATACCTATCAACCTATACTCAACAACACAAAATGCCACGCAGGGCCATAATATAACACAAGTGGTTTATACTCAAATCAAGGAATCCTCACAACTAATATGCTTCACATATACTGGGTACTTTAACCAAGATCACACATAAAATATTTTAGTCAAGATGGCCTCGTATATCCAAGGTCTCAACAATTATCCAATATTCTAAGATTCTCAACCATTCCATGTCTCAAGCTTACATCGTCTCTCCCCGCTTATGGGTAAGATAACTTCTCATAATCTCAACATCATGTCGTCTTAACTGTTGACAGTCAATTTTGACTCATTTTTCGTATATTTATTGCAATTTTATGTGTTTTAGGACACCGCATTTTAATCATCATTTTTTGCATTTTTATCTTTTTATTTTTAAATTAAGCATTATGTCTTTGTTAATATTATGTTTATATTATTATTACACCGTCGTTTGTTTTAATAATATTTTGCATCTCTTTAAATAATTAATTGACATCCCGTTTTAATTTTAATTAGACATTAAATATTTGCTAAATATTGTATTTTATTATTATTGCATCGACATTTGCATTTTAATAATTTTGCATCTTTTTAAATAATTTTTCTTTTAAATAATTAACCCGTTTTGCATTTCATCAAATCAGTCCCAATTCGAGGCTTAATTCAGATCAGTCCAATCCAACACCCTTTTTATTTTTTATTTTAATCCAACACTCTTTTATTTTTCCCTCAAAACAATACCACATTTTTCATTTTTTTCCCCCAAAACTAAACCAAACCCTAAACCTAAATACCCATATAAATAAAACATTACCACCTCCTTTAAACAACACCCAGCAGCCGCACAATACATCTACCCTACCCCTCTCTCCCTTTCACTCATCTTCTCCAACACTCTCTCACCCACTGCTCACACGCGCACACACACACAGTCACGCGAACCCACTGTTCCCGTCACCGGCGAACCTTACCCTCGTCCCATTACCCATAACAACCACAACACCACCATCTCCGGCGATTGAGCCCCTCTTTACCTGTTTGCACCTCGTCGTCGTACCACCCCTTTAATCTCAAGTCCCTATCCTTAGTCCATTTGTTTTTGCTGTTGCTGCCTCGCCGGAGGTGATGACCGGCAGGAGCTCCCCTTCCTCTTCCCGTCGACCCTCACCCTGTAACCTTTTCTTTTTCTGCATCGTTTCTGCCTCGCAGGAGCTAACCACCGGCGACAGGCGGAGACGTTGCTTGATTCCCTTTTGGTGTGTTGTTGGTTGTGGGAACTGATTTTCTCATTTTTGTTTTATCTGGCCGGAGCCTAAGCTTCGGCTAGGCTATTGTTTGTTTCTCTGTTTTGTCATTGGACTGATTTCACATTATTTTCTGGACTATTGAATCTTGCCGGAGTTTTGTTTAAAACTCCGGCGACAGTTGGAACTTTCCGGCGACTTTCGTTGGCTACTGCTTGATGTTTTTTGGTTGTTTTATTGTTATTTTCATCTAACTGTTGGTTATTGCTGCTACTGTTTACTTTCTGTAGGACTAATTTTCGCGATTATTGAATCTAGCCGGTGTTTTTACAACTCCGACGACCTTGTTCTTAACTGCATTTTTGGGTATCGGTTGTTATCTTGGTTATTGGGCTTTGGTCGACATTTTCAGTGAACTTGCTGATGTTGTTGCCACTGGTTTTGCGGACCATTCTGTTCATTGTTTTCCTATTACTGCTACTGTTCCGTTGGATTTTGGACTGATTTTTGACAATTATGCCCCTTTATTTTATTAAACTGATTTTGAACATGATACTACAATGGCCAATGAAAAAGTTATCTGTCGATTTTTGAGGCCTTCACAGTTGCCAAGACGGAAAATAAAATAAATGAAGCTTTCTGGGCGTTGATGATTTCTTCTACTTACACAGGATAACCAACATGCGCTGGCAGAGCGAATTCTCGCAGCCGTACTTGTTTAGGATGTCCCACTTTATTTTTATATATATCTGAGCCCTCCGTGTTTAAAACTATTATTGTTTTGGCGCGGATCTGAAGGTTTTATTTATTTTATTGTTTTTTAACAATATTGGCCGATGAAGGAATCTCCGTCTGATTTCCAAGGCTTCCTCTGTACAAAAGACGGATTTATTTATTTTTGGCTTTACTTATTAATTCTCGTCATTGCATTAAAATTATATATTCTATTACTAACACTTTTACTAAGTGTTTATGCAGGTACCCGGAGATCATCTTGTGCAGAAGGCCTAAAAAGGGCTAAAAGATGTCCCGGAGTTTTATTTTATGTCGCATTTAATTTTAGTTTTATTATTCTGTATTGCACTTTATTTTAATTATAAATTATGAAAAAATGCTTAGAATAGGTAGAATAAAAAAGGCAATAAATAATTAACCTAGGTTTGAACGAATAACCGCAAGTTAGCGGATCTTAAAGGATGTCTAACCCCTTCCCTTTAAGATAATAAAGAACACGATTGTAATCTCATTAATTTCGCAGACCATTAAATGGAGATTAATTGCAGTATTTTTATTGCAATAAATCAAGTGTCCTAATTCACTTAACTAATTAGGTGGTGACTCCTCAAAATCAGCATTATTGCTCCATCCAGGGAACCGCGCCAAAGAGCAACGTTGCGGATACCGTTCCGACCCCGAGGTCAAAAACGGGCGCGACATTAACCATAACAAACCTATTTACTCCATACCAATATTATTCGTACATATCACTTAAGCATACAACATAACTTATTCTAACAACATGGTATGCCATTAAGTCAATTTAACATGATATTTTAAGAGTTCATTCCCCTCTCAGACAGCCCATCACCTCCTGAATGTCCCAAATTAGCACATATAATATGTCTTGGTGTGGATTCATTAAACTGTTTCATACCTTCCAAATAATTATTAAAGCTTAACCAGCTCATGATAATCCATAATCACTTCAGACAACACACACATGACCCCAAATAAATACGTTCGTATAGATGCACATCATTATTACACCATCTATACAACAAATTTACCAACCTGTATAGAAAGTTCATATATTCCCTTTTGGGCCGCTGTTGCCTTCTTTGGAGGCATAACTGCAACACCATAATACGTTAGAGAGGATTATCCTAATGACCCAGCTCTATTGCACGATCTCAGAGTAAGAAGAATAGAAATCAATCCTAACTGTATTGTAGCCTCATGTTTATGGGTGTGGTGCACAACACACCGATAACCAAGACTCTACTGCACACGGTCTGTAGACATTCCGAGGACTAACTGCTCTGATACCACTTTTGTCCCGACCCGAACCGACGGGCTGCGACTGGTGCCCTACTTGGGCACCCTTCTACCCAAACATCTCATATAACCAGCGGAAGCTTAAGAACAACTCATCATCTCATAACGATGGGATCCTGTCCCCTGAAATGTAATAGTAAACTCATTTTATAAAAAAACAGGCAAGCCGACAAGGCTGCCACTATCTACAGAATATGTCCAAAACGAACAATAACATATACACGTCCAAATACACATTTACCACCCACACCTGTCTACATACCTCTAAGAGTTTGATAATGAAATGTGACGGGACAAGTAAGAAAATCAAATACCAGATCCAACCGTGCCATATAAAATAGAGAGCCAACTGTACCTTTTAAAACATAAATCAACTGTGCCTTTTTAAAAAGTGAGAGTCATATACTTGTCATGGATGTATGTGCATATACTCTTGTACTGTCATAGGTATCTATACCCGCATCCTAGATACATGTCCATGGAATCATATACTGTCGTGAGTATCTATACTCGCCTCATGGATACATGTCCATGGAATCATATATGTCATAGGTATATTTACCCGTATTATGGATACATATCCATGGAATCGTATACATCTACTGCCCGACCTCTAATGAAAGACGCGGTGTTCATGGGTATCTATACCCGCATCATGGATACATGTCCATGAAATCATATACCTCTACTGCCCGACCTCTAATGAAGGACGCGGTGAACATATGGGAAGATGCGCACGAATCTGTCCGGCCCATTATGGGACGCGGTGTAGTGATATAGGGTATACAACCCGGCCCTTCCTAGGACGCGGTGTAAAGTCATATACTGGCCGGCCCTTTCTGGGACGCGGTAAACACATAGGGTATACTGCCCGGCCCTTCCTGGGACGCGGTGTAAAGTCATATACTGCCAGACCCTTTCTGGGATGCAGTGTAAAGTCATATACTGCCCGCCCTTTCTAGGACGCGGTAAACATGGAATAATAAGTTGATCTTGTTCTTCTTGGCTTAAGGGATTTTTGAAAATTTGAAGGCTAAGGAAGAGAGAAGAGAGGTTTGAAGGATGAAGATATTTTTGAGCTAAGTCTTGCAATCCTTATCAATATATACAAGTGGAGGGGGGGACACATGTCACCCTCCTATTGGTCCATAATTCTCTTCACAAAAAATATCTTCCACACTTAGCCAAAATTCTTAAAATTCGATTGGCCCGCAAAATTGTGAAATTTTTGGTGGACCCAATATTATCAATGTAAGACTTCATAATACAATACTAAGTCCATAAATCCATATTAAGGAATTTAACTACAAGTTAATAAATTTTCGTCGTCACATTTTTTGCATCAAAATTTTCCATAAGAAAATGTAATTATACTTTCCTTTCAACATTCAAATCTTATTTCCATAATCATGTTCTCAATTAAATGCCCTGGAATTACGGGGTGTAATAGAAATGCATCAAATTCTCACTTATTGTAACACTTTACAATGTGGTGGCCATTTTGGGGCTTCAAGGACATCTACTAAGGTGCTACAAAACGGGTTTTATTGGCCAGAACTGTTCAAAGATGCTAAAACCTTTGTGAAACCCTGTGATCGTTGTCAACGTACTGGCAACATCTCAAGAAGGAATGAAATGCCGCTGAATGGGATCTTAGAAGTTGAACTCTTTGATGTCTGGGGCATTGACTTTATGAGCTCTTTTCCACCATCCTTCAATAATCAATATATCTTGCTATTAGTGGATTAAGTGTTTAAATGGGTCGAAGAAGTAGCAACTAAGGAGAATGATGGTAAGACAATCTTGAACTTTCTAAACAAGCACATATTCACAAGGTTTGGTACTCCTAGAGCTCTCATTAGCGATGAAGGGAGTCATTTTTGTAACAAGCAGCTTGATGCCCTCCTTGCTCGCTATGAAGTCTACCACCACATTGCCTTGACATATCACCCTCAAACAAATGGTCAAGCTGAAATTTCAAATAGAGAGGTAAAGAGTATACTTGAAAAGAAAATGGATAGCGTGAGGAAGAACTAGTCTACGAAGTTGGATGACGCACTTTGGGCCTATAGGACGACATTCAAAACTCCTATTGGAATGTTGCTCTATAGGTTGGTTTTTGGAAAGGCATGTCATCTACCAGTAGAGCTGGAGCATCGAGCCTATTGGGCCATCAGAAAGCTGAATATGGATGAGAGAATCACTGGAAAAAGAGGCTACTACCATTGAATGAGCTTGATGAGTTTCGAAATGAAGCCTATAAAAATGCCAAGATTTATAAAAAACGCACTAAAGAATGACATGACAAAAACTTGGTCCTAGAAGAATTTCAACCTAGAAAACATGTACTCCTATTCAATTTAAGGTTGAGGTTATTTCCAAGCAAGTTGAAGTCCAGAAGTCGGGTCCATATACTGTTGAGAGAGTTTTTCCTTATGGTTCCGCCGAGGTACGAGGAAAGGATGGTGCACCATTCAAAGTGAACGGGCAAAGATTGAAGACGTACTTGGGTGGTCCTAGTGAGCAGACAAAATTTGTTATCCTCTTGAAATTAAAATGAAGAGGAAATATGCGTCTAGCTTTATGACGTTAACGACAACGTTATTGGGAGGCAACCCAACATTTTAATTATCTTATTTTATTTTAAAAAATCTCATGGTCTTGTTGTTTCTTGGTCTATGTTTTTATGTTAGGAAAAATGTGATCCAACTCTGGGGTTAAAAAAAAAGGCCCGCGAGATGCTGAAATCAGAAGCAAAAAACATAACACATGGACATTAATTAGTGCTGCAGCGCCCATAATTAGAGCCGCGACGCTAGAACATTAGGGTTGCGGCATCGTTCTTCCAGAAAACTTTGAAAATTTCGAATTAATTAAAGCTGTGACACCAGAATATTAGGGTCGCTGCTCCTGTGAAACTGTGACAAAATAGCTAAATTAATGCCTCAACGCTCTACAGTAGATCCGCGGTGCCGCGTCAGGTTCCAGGTTAAAAACCCTAGCCTTTCTACATATTCTCTCCCCAATTTCACAAATACTCCACATTCCTATTCGCATACTCCATCTTCTCCGAAAATCCACTCCCAAAACTCCTCACAAATTCCATAAATTCTCCTAACTCAACATCATACAAACCCAACCTTATATAAATTTGTCCATAACATCTCCAAATATTCACTAGTTGGTGCAATATATCATTATAAGAGTCCACTTTATAAGGTAAACATTGCATTCAAGTTTTCTTTTTTTGAAGTTCTTGTGTTCTATTGTAAAAATTAGAAGAATTTGAAGTTTGTGGTAGATTGTGTTCTTGTGGAGTGTGTGTTGAACTGAGATTATATATTATGAGGTGCTAAAAATTGTTGATATTTATGGAGTGTGGGCTGAAATTATTGTTGTGGAGATTGATTGTTGTTGTTGAGTGGATTTGATGGCTGGGAAACAGAGAAATTAAGGGGAAACGTTGTCAAATTTTTCCTAAACAAGTGCCTACAGGTTGAAATGGGTCCGAGGAAAGCTAGTTCTAGAGCATTCGCTTCTAGAGCCTCCGTACCTGAATATGATGAAACTACGTTTTTCAATAAAGATGCCCAAGATAGGTACAACAAGATATGTACACGTTCCCTAGTACCAGAATGGGGGATGGAATTCCAGATCAAACCATACGAGAATGAAGTATATGAGCCCATCAGGGCCATGATTGCTTCTATAGGTTGGGGGAATTTGTCAATCCTTATTTAACAAAGCCAAATACCTCCCTAGTCTATGAATTCTACGCCAACTATCCGGAGAAATAAGGCAACACTTGTTTCGTACGAGGGAGAAGGGTACCAGTTGGGGCGGAAGCTATAAACGCCATATATGGGGTCACCAGTTTTCTGGACGAAGACGATGAGGAAGATGACTTTACTATTTGGAAACGTTCAGAAATTGTCTAGGTAGAGGTGGCTGAGATAGTAGGATGCCCAGGGCTCGCTACACATATACATATGATGCGCCCAAGGGCATGTATCACATCCAATTCAACAAAGTTGCCAAAGTTTGGCTCTACTTTGTGAGTGCCCGCCTGATTCCCTCTACACACTTCTCTGATATACCAGTGGATCGTATCAAGCTGGTTTATGCTATAATAAAGGGATTTTGAGTTGATGCTGGTCAAGCTGTCAGAAGTAGCCTCAATTGGATATGTATATTGAACATAACAACAGGGTTGGGGCATAGATCATTGATCACTTCACTGTGTATTGCACATGGAGTACCTGAGGGTAACAGTGATGTAAAATGCAAAGTGCAGCCTCTCACCCGGACCATAATGAATGCATACCCATACCCTACACCATCACATACACCCGGAGAAGGCAGTCGGACCCCACCAAAGCGCCAATAGAGGGGGACAGATGACGAGAATTCAGTAGCTGAAGTGGGTAATCCAGGACAGAGCAGCAATGCACAAATTTTTGCTCTTGAGGGTCCTATTGATTCACACACCCAAAGGACTCATAATCAGTTGGACTATATCATCCAACAAAATAAATACATGATCCAGTCGCACCAATAATTGAGCAACTATATGCATCAGCGACATGATTATGAGATCCGCCACATCAACCAACTCAACTCTCTGGTTGATCGTTGGTCAATGGATGATGCTCTGAATGAGCCCAACTTTGGCTATCCTCCATAGTACCCGTCTTATCAGCCACCACCGCTGCCACCACTATTATGAGATCGTTGTCATTTTTTGTGTAAGTCTTTGTTCCCTTGCTTTCCTTTTTCACATTGGGGACAATGTGTTAGCTAAGTTTGGGGGGAGTCTTACTGTTTTGTGTTAGTAGTCTTTAATTGTATATGTTAAGTTGTCTGATAATTGTTAGTGTCTTTGTTTAGTGTCTGTGTTTGAGTGTCTTGTGTCAATGAATCAAGTTAATAATAATAGCCCATGAGATTGAGTGAACACATGTGATAGAATTAAATGAAATTGATAGCAATGAAATGCATAAATCTGCGTGTTTAAGTTGGATAGGTCTTGAGTTGCTTTTAATTATTAAGAAGTATGAAAATTTGATCATGATTAGTGAATTATTTGTATTCAAATATTGGTTTATGCATGATTGAATTTTAGTTTGAGGAAATATGGTGGAAAAAATCTAGAACTTGCTTGCTTGCTACTTGAGATGAAATCCTAGATGATGCATGCTTAGGAAGATGATTTAGGTCATCTTTGAAGCGATTGAGCCTTTCAAGCCAACCTTGACTAAATTAATTTTTAGTTACCCTGTTTGAGCCGTAAGTTGTTGATTGACGCCTATTCTGAGCCTACTTGAAATCATTTACTATTTTTTATTCCCTTGAATTTTATCATGAGCATATAAGCATATGATTGGGGGATTGACACTTTGTAATTGATACTGTAAATTGGGTGCTATCAATAGAAGAGTAAAGGACATAAAAAGGGAATAAACTACACCCCCTGGTAATTACATTAAAAAAACAAGTTTGGGGGATGTAGTTCAAAAAGAAAAGAAAATTTTGGGTAAAGAAAAATTAGGGATTGCTTTTGGGTTGTAACGTAGATATCGAGTTTGATTGATGGGTTTATATTCTTATGGTAATTTTAAGCCTAAATGACATTTTATCTACCCGTGTCTAAGCCTATCGTTATAACCTATAAAAGTCCTACTGATTCTTGAGCATGTGTTGTCAACATTAGTGGAGAGTAGTAGGTTAGCAAGCCTTTGAAATATTAGTCTGATGGACTGTTGGTGAGAATTCATTGTGCATAAACTAATATTGAATACTTGAGTAAGTCAATAATCATGGTTGAGTGGTCATATACATTAATTACTTAAAGCAAACTTGAGAAATATCTGATTTGAAATTCTAGATAGCAAATTAGTGGCTAAAAATTTCTAAAGATTTATATTGCATGTTGTTCATGATCTTCGAGGCATAATCTATTGTGGTTGACTTGATTCAGTTTTAGAGTTTGTTTGTCTTTCTTTTAGGGTGTCTAGAGTTCTTTACTCGAGGACGAGTAAAGTTTAAGTTTGGAGGTGTTTGTTAGGTAGATTTTAGTACTATTTTAGATTGTGTTTTAGGGAGTCTTTTGCTTGTCTTTTAGTTGTTTTGTACAGTATTATGCGTGTTATTTTGTGTTTTCAGGATTTAAGAGATTCAGAAAGGAATAAGGAGAATTCAAAGGAAATAACGGTTATTGAGGACAAAAATGCATATCTGGTCACAACAAATAAGTCAAAGAAGTCATGGGAAGCTCGAGAAGCATTTTAAGCAACATCCGGATGAAGAACACTGAAGAGTCGCGACGCTCAGCAGAAGGAGCCGCGACACAAGAAAATGGAGCCGAGGCACCGTGCAAGCATAAACTGGAAGAAATTGACCTTTGAATTAGCACCGCATCGCCCGACATTAGCGTCGCGATGCCTCACCGATAGTATGCTTCATAGTGAATTAGCGCCACAACGCTGACGACGTCGATACAACGAAAAATCTAATTTTAACAAGTGCAAAAATGTCCATTCTGGGGTTTTTCGTGATATAAGTTGGGGGAGACGGATTCTAGAGAATCTCACATTGGAGGCAAGAAATAAGAGGCCAAGGAGCAATTAGAGACATCTATTGTTCAAGTTCTTTTCGGCTTAGGTGTTGACTGTACGAATGGTGATACCCGGTGGGTGAAGTTCGGGGTGCTCATCGCGACCCTCCGGTTTGGGTCGTGACATTTGTATGAACTCAAAGAGCCTAAAAGATTGTGACATTATAAAATTAAAGAATATTCGACACGGTCATAAAAACAGTCTTAGACGCAAAGTCTTTTTAACCACTGATTTCTTACAATATTTACTTTTCGTAACAAATATTTTTCTCTTTTATAATAAACACGGTACTTAGTTTTTGTTCTTGCTAAATGATTACATTACTAGAAAAATAATATTATAAGGAAGACGCAAGAGGGTTGCTGTTGCTACCACTTTGTTTAATCTTTTGCCATAGATTATTTTCTCGTAGCGGTGGTGTTCGAATTACTTTGCATGTATTTTGTCTATTTTGCTGGGTATATATTAGTTCGATCTCATCACCATAATTATCGAATAATTATATCCATAAAAGCTTAATTAGATGAAAGGAAATAAATTGAGCATTTTCTACTTTTTTATGCCTTAGATCTTTCTTAATTTTATGCAACTACACCTAAAACTATTTTCAGTTTTCTGTTTTTGGTTCTTAGTCAAACAAGTATATCTATTACGTAGTAAAACTTATCATCTCATAATAATTGGTCCCTCCATATTTTTCATGCCAACTCCCAACCCATAGCATGCAGAATAAATAATGACAGAGGCAAATCAAACACTTGTGGAGCAAGCAATTTGGTCAAGACGCTTTGTTTTATAAATGCTTGAGTGACAATCTTATCCAACTAATCTGCTTATTTATATAAAATTTGCATTTATATAAGATTTTGCTCTCGTTGACTCACGAAATTGGACGGAAGCTAGAAAACACCTTTACTCACATCAAAAGAAAAGTTCCAAGCAACTACACAACATTTTAAAACTTTAGAAACAATTGACTTCCTTGCCTCAAGGTCATCTTTTTATATAGGAGAATCTTTTTGGGCGAAATTATCTATAGCCCCTTAATCTTATCAGTAAATTAAATTTTATTTAGACATTCGAACTACAACATGCTTCATCTAGTTTCAATAAGCCGTATAACCTCAAGCATGTTCCATTTAAGGTTGATGTATATAGTGAAAAGATGTGACATATTTTATGTGTTTAACATAACTACCTAATAGAAGTTCGAGAACATGCGCAAAAGTTTTTTTTTCAAAATTTGAACCGAAAGTATCTATTAAAAACACTTTATCATGTGTTCAGGTGCTCAATGGGAACATGAGGTAGTTCTAGTGTCTAAATGAAATTTATTAGCATATTTAAGGCCGTCCATGTATTAGACCAAACTTTTTCAGTTCACTTTATATATACCGACTGATCATCACTCCCAAAATCAGCATCTTTGACACTCAAATGGATTACCTCAAATCACTAGCTCATGAGTTATTCTCCACAAATTTTGAAACATCTTCAACTTCAATCCAATTCATAGATGCTGCACTTTCTTGTACAAGCCCAATCTTTGCACCATCTTACACAGATCCTAATAAAAAATCCATAATTCGAAGGCACCTCATTTCTCTGCTCCAAAATTATCCTTCTTTCAAACCTTCCATCGACGCGTTTACGCACAATGATGGCACGGGTGTCAACTTACTCAATGCAAATGGAGAATTGCATGTCTCTTCCTCCACCCCTTTAATCCCTCTTACCATTTGGTTACATGAAAGTTACCCTTTTGTTGCTCCTATTGTCCTTGTGTCTACAAATACTTCCTATCCAATTTATAACAACCATCCTTTTGTGGACTCTAATTCAGGTGCTATTTCTTCATTTTACTTAGTAAATTGGAAGTACCCCGGGTGCAACCTATCTGAACTTGTACACAACCTTGTTAAAATCTTGTCACATAATCATCCTTTCTTCTATTCACCTTCATGTGATAATAATTTCTTTCACCCTTCTCTAGCTTCAAGAAGGGAGGCTGTGGACCGACTTTCGTGCACACTTCATTATGACATGACGGAATTACTAACCAAGACTCATGAAGAAGTCGACGAGCTTTCATTCCTTAGAGAACAAATGGTTAGGAGGGGAATTATTTCTGCGTTTACGGTCGATGAGCATGAAAATGAAAGGACAGAATTGAAGGAAAGGGTGAAAATCTTGACAGATGAAGCGGATAAACTGTCGAATTGGCTAAGAGTTAATGATCAAAGTTCATTTTCGGGACATCAAATTGAGGATGCATTTGAAGCCACTGATGAGAATTCAAAGGCACTAATTGATTGCCTAGCAGCAGACAGGGCAACAGAGGATTTGATATACTCATTGGACAAGGTAGTTGAGCAAGGGGTAGTTCCATTAGGTACATATCTAAAGCAAGTGAGACTTTTGGCTAGAGATCAATTCTTTGGTAGAGCAAAGCTTGTAAAAATGGGAATATCTCTCCAGTGGCTTGATTGACTGAATAGTTTATGATATTTTATTCAGCCTGCAGGGCTAAATGTATAGAAAGACAAAGGAATCTATATTTTTACCTCAAAACTTCGTTATTGGAATATCCAAGTTCATGAAATGCATTTTGTTACTCTATTATCTTCCTGGTTCATAATTTTCTATTAAGTCTAGCTTGACTACATTAAGGGTGTGTTTAGTAAGAAGGAAAATATTTTCCCTAGAAAATATTTAGTTTCTTACCTATTTTCTAGTGTTCGGTAAATAAATAAGAAAATATATCTCAAGAATATATACGCAATATAGCAAAATACTATAGGGGTGGAGAGTGGGGTTCGGGGGTTGTGGGTTTGGGATGGTCAAATGGTGGGGGTTGGGGAGGAGACAATGAATTTGAAATGTCATTTATGAAATATGTTTTCCATACTTCTATTAGGGAAGTCATTTTACTCATTTTCAAGGAACTTGTTTTCCCAAAAAAAAAAAAAAAACCGAATATGAAAAAACTCCATACTGAGCACATCCTTAATCTTCAAATTTCTAGATCTTATATATCCAGAAGGAGATGAGCAAGGGCGGCGCTATTGTAGTGAAGGGGATTCAATTGAAACTCCTTTTGTTGCAAAATTATATAGTATGTGTATGGGATAAGAACAATCTTTTTGAATATAATTGTTCGATCCACTTGACATAAGGGGAGCTTTTAGTATAGTGACAACGATGGTTCAAAAATTGTTGTGTTGCTAGTTTGAATCCTAGATGTGGAATTTGTGTATTTATTTTTACTTCCCTTGTTAAAATTCCTAGCTCGACCACTAGAAATGAGGCCTATTCAGCTGCATATGTCTACATAAACATAAATGCCTGGGTTGGTAAAATGTCGACTACAACAACTATTATTGGCAATGGAAAATTTGCTTAGTAGAACACAAAATAAACAGGGGTATAAGTGATCATATCTTATCAGTTTAACATTTTATTGAGTAAAATTTCAACTTATAGCACATATATACCCAGCCACATATGCAACAATAACTATGCCTCAATCTCATTATAGCACATATATACCCAGCCACATATGCAACAATAACTATGCCTCAATCTCATTATAGCACATATATACCCAGCCACATATGCAATAATAACTATGACTCAATCTCATTATAGCAATATATACCCAGCCACATATGCAACAATAACTATGCCTCAATCCCAAATAAGTTGAGATTCATCATAAATTGACTAGTGTTACTCTTACTGTTAGTCTGCTATAATACTCCTCTTCTATCTGGACTTGGGACTCATGTCAATATGAGCTAAAATAATACTAATACCAGCTACAATCACATTTTCTGCTTTGTAAAGGTATAAAGTAAAAGACGCACGTTTTTTTTCTGGTTTGGGCTATTGAAATCTACAAAACAAGAGAAGTTGATATGAAGAGAAAAAGAACTCTCACTCCTAGAAATAAAGAGTTTTCTCATCGATATTCAGTGGGAAATTTATGCTATAAAATATGATTTTTTCATCTTATTTTCATCGAATCAGCTCACTGTAAAATCACTGAAAAAATGCATGATGGGAAATAAATTTCTATTGAAACACTGAGAAACTTTATAATTTTTTTGTATGTTCACACTGCTATTTAAGTTTCTCATCAACATTCCGTAGAAATAGTTAACATTTTCCAATGAGAAATTCAATAAAAAAATAATAATTTTCTATTAGTAATATATTTGAAAAAGAAACAAGATGAATAGTCCAATCTAACTAACATAACACATAGTCAAATAAGTCAGCAATTTTATTCAAATAACCAATACAAATATTTTTTCCTTCGACTTAAGCTTGAACCTTCTTATCAGTGCTAGTTTAGCTTCTTAAAAAAAAGACGTAAATGAAATTTAAAATATTCCAATTTAAAAACCTTCTTATCAGTTGGATTCCTATTCTTCTTTGTCTTGGGTACACGCTCGACCTTATTCCTCTTTTTAGCCTTCACAACTATTCTTTCTCATATTCTGTCCGAGATAGGATAGAACACGTTACTCTACTTGTTTTACGAATAGTGTCTACGGAATAATAAAGAATAGTAACACAAGGACACAATAATTTTTACATGGAAACTGTTGGAACTTGTACAAGAAAGAAAGAAGAATAAAATAAGTGATAAAAAATATTAGATTGGCCAAGCGGCGCGGCGCAGAGGGAGAGGACCGCGGCGCCGTTCGTCCAGTGAACAAAGATAATCACCGTGACGAGCGTCGCGGCGCCGAAAGTTCAGAGAGCTCTGCAGGATGATTAGCGTCGCTGCACTAAGAGGCTGAGCCGCGGCAAGCGCCGCTGCGCTGAGGACAAAGAGTCGCGGCGCTGTCCAACGGTAAAATTTCTGGAATGGTTCAAAAGTTGTATCTATTCACAACATTCACAACCTTTGATATGAAAGGTTGCATATGTTCGAATATACTGCTTTATAAAGGTTGATGATCACTTGGTTGAGAAATATACATGAGATATACATGAATCAACCCATGAATCAATACATGAATTAATCTTATGAATTGATCTCATTACTTCTTCTCCTTTTTCCAAAAGATATTTCTGAAAAAACAATATAAAGTAAATTCGTCAGGGTCAAATTCTTGTGCAAGAACTTGCACCAGATAGTTGTATCCTCTAGATAGACGTCCAGGACTACAACACAAGTTGAGACGAATTTCTGTCTTAGGAAACTGCAACGCATGCCTCTATCTATCAAGTTAGTATTTGGTTTTTCCATTTACTGCATATTTTTCTTTGTTGATTTCAATTTCAATTCAATAGTTTTTTTATAATTGTCTCCACTTGTGATGTAGTCCCGGACATCTATCTAGAGGATACAACTATCTGGTGCAAGAATTTCTGTCTTAGGAAACTGCAACGCAGGCCTCTATCTATCAAGTTAGTATTTGGTTTTTCCATTTACTGCATATTTTTCTTTGTTGATTTCAATTTCAATTCAATATAGTTTTTTTATAATTGTCTCCACTTGTGATGTAGTCCTGGACGTCTATCTAGAGGATACAACTATCTGGTGCAAGAACTTGCACCATATAGTTGTATCCTCTAGATAGACGTCCAGGACTACAGCACAAGTGGGGACAAATTTCTGTCTTAGGACACTGCAACGCAGGCCTCTATCTATCAAGTTAGTATTTGATTTTTCCATTTGCTGCATATATTTGTTTGTTGATTTCAATTTCAATCCAATAGTTATTTTATAATTGTTGTGTTTAATCGAAGATACTAGATTGACACTAACAATCTAAGACATAAATTTTCAGAAAATTCATTTTTCTGATTTTGCTGAGTTTGCAAAACCTTTCAGAGAATTCATTTTCCTGATTTGCAAAGATGGATCAATCTGGATCTTCGATGGTGAAAATCATGTTGAAAAACCTGAGAAGTTCAAGGGTTCTGATTTCAAACGCTGGCAACAAAATATGTTGTTATATTTGACAACTCTTAATGTGGCGAATGTGTTGACTGCTGATGCTCCTATGGCACTGCCAGAAGGAGAAGAGGAGAATGCTCCGAATGATGCAGAGAGGGATGAAAATCTGAAGGCTATTGAGACTTGGGAGAGTCAAGAGTTTCTTTGTAGGAACTATATTTTCAATGTCTTGGATGATTCTCTCTATGATATCTACTCCACGTTCAGAACAGGAGTTGTGGCAGTCATTGGAGAACAAGTACAAGACTGAGGTTGCTTATTCAAAGAAGTTCGTCATCGGCAAGTTTTTGAACTTTAAGATGAGCGATGTCAAACTTGTTGTCAAGCAAGTAGAGGAACTCAAAATCATTGTTCATGAGTTAGAGGTTGAATATATGGGCCTTAACCCGAATTTCCTTGTTGGGTGCTATTATTGAGAAATTACCTCCTTCGTGGAAGGATTTTAAAGTTTATCTTAAACATCTAACCGAGGAAATGAATTTTGAGCAATTGGTTCTTAAACTTCGATTTGAAGAGGATAACCGGGAGAATGAAAAGGTTGATGTTGTTTCTTTGGAACCTAATGCTAACATGGTTGAAAGCAGCCTATCTAAGGCCAAGTTTTAGAAAGGCAAGGACAAGTTTGTTGGTGCCAAGCCACCTTTTGCTGCCGGGAGAAATGCACTCACCCCACAAAAGACCAAATTGTTCAAGAAACCACAAGTTGGTATATGTTGGGTGTGCGGTAAACCTGGGCATATAGCAAAGGATTGTCGCTTTCGCAAGAATCAAGGAGGTGGTGTTGGATGTTCGGGTAATTTCAACCAATCCAACTATGCTAAAACTAAAAACCAATTCATTGGTGTTGTTGTTGCTCAAGCAAATTTGGTTACCAATTCAACCGACTGGTGGATGGATATGGGTGTTTCAATGCATGTATGTTCTGAAAATGAAATGTTCATATCCTACCAGCCCATCAAGGATGGAGAACCTTTGTTCGTGGGGAATGTTGCTGCTGTGAAAGTTGAAGGGAAAGGGAAGGTGATTTTGAATCTCACTTCCGGAAATGATCTTGTGATCACTAATGTGTTGCATGTGCCTGAAATTTGTAAGAATTTGATTTCTGATCTTGTTCTTAGTAACAAGGGCTTTACGATTATATTTGAATCAGACAAATTTATACTCACCAAAGGTGGGATGTATGTAGGGAAGAGTATCATCAGTGAGGGACTCTTCAAACTATCTGTTGTACCTACTAAGGAAATTGCAATTATTAATGAAAATGCAGGCACTAGCACTGCTTCTATGTACATAGTTGATTCTCATTCCTTATGACATTCAAGATTAGGCCATGTTAATTATCGTTCTTTACAAAGGATGGTAAGTTTAGGCATGTTGCCAAAATTCTCTATGAACAAAATGACTAAGTGTGAAGTTTGCAAAAAATCAAAATATGCAAGTCATCCTCATAAATCAATAGAGAAATCAAATTAAGTGCTTGGTTTAATTCATAATAATTTGTGTGATTACCAAGCAACCCCATCTCGTGGAGGAAATAATTATTATATATCATTCATAGATGATTGCAGTAAATATTGTTAGGTATACTTGATACATACCAAAGACGAGACGTTGAACATGTTTAAAACATATAAAGCTGAATTGGAGAACCAACTTGAGAAAAGAAGTAAAATTCTAAGGTCTGATAGAGGTGGTGAATATTAATCAAATGACGTTAATGAATTTTGTTCTACTCATGGTATAGTTCATCAAATCACTGCATCATATACTCCAAAACAAAATGGAGTTGCCGAACGTAAGAATAGAACATTGAAGAATATGATAAATTCAATGTTGGTTAGTTCGGTACTTACTGCAAATATGATATTAAATAAAATTTCTCATAAGAAAAGTGATCAATCTCCTTATGAATTATGGAAAGGTAGATTTCATACTTTCAAAATGATGAAAGTGTGGGGTTGCCTAGCAAAAGTTTAAGTTTTCTTACCAAAAAAGAACTAAACTTGGACAAAAAATGGTGGATTGCATATATATTGGTCCTGCTAATAATAGTGCAGCATATAAGTTTTTGGTTTATCATTCCGATGTTGAAGGTATTCACAAAAACACAATTATGGAATATGCTGAAGCAAAATTCTTTGAGGACAATTTTGCTTACAAAGGCAAGGAAAAGGATAAAAGTGATCCTAATAATAAGAAGAGGATGCTGCCTCAAGATGAGTACCAAAACACACAAAGTGGTAAAAGTAAGACTTCATCTGTTCAAGAAGAAAATTATGAACCAAGAAGAAGTAAACGTGGGAAAATAACAAAAACTTTTGGACCGGACTTTATGACCTTTTCCGTTGAAGGAGAACCTCAAACCTATAGGGCTGCTATGGAATCATCCGAAGCACCTTATTGGAAATAGGCTATCCAAAGTGAGGTAGAATCCATTATGAAAAACAATACATGGAAATTGGTTGATCTCCCTCCGGGACAAAACCAATAGGCCATAAATGGATTTTCAAACGGAAATTAAGGTCCGATGGTACTATAAAAAATACAAAGCTCGTATAGTGGCCAAAGAGTTTCGACAAAAAGAAGGTGTAGATTTCTTTGATACTTACTCACCAGTAACTAGAATTACTTCTGTAAGGACGCTAATTGCTATAGCGACTATTCACAATTTGGAAATACACCAAATGGATGTGAAAACTGCGTTCTTGAATGGTGAATTAGATGAAGAAATTTACATGCAACAACCCGAAGGGTTTGTTGTTAAAGGTCAAGAAAAGAAGGTTTGTAAATTAATTAAGTCTTTATACGGACTTAAACAAGCTCCAAACAGTGGCATGAAAAGTTTGATAATACATTATTATGAAATGATTTTTAAACAAATGAATGTGACAAATGTGTCTACGTTAAAGAATGTAAGAATGAATGTGTTATTATATGCTTATATGTTGATGATATGTTAATTTTGGGAACAATTAAGGATGTAATTAACCAAACTAAAAGATGTTGCATGCCTATTTTGATATGAATGGAAATAGCGAATGTCATTCTTGGTATAGAATTCAAAAGAATTTTGATGGTTACATACTAACTCAATCCCATTATATTGAGAATGTCCTTAGAAAGTTTGGACAATATGACGATCAACCGGTTGTTACACCATTTGATCCCGCTAGTCACCTTAAGAAGAATCAAGGTGAAAGTGTGTCTCAATTGAAATATACACAAGTTCTTGAAAGCCTGATGTACATAATGAATTGTACACGACCGGACTTAGCATATACCCTAAGTCGACTTAGTCGATACTCACATAATCCAGGAAAAGATCATTGATTTGCATTAACTAGGGAACTCTGATATCTAAAGCATACAATGAGATATGAGTTGCATTATACAAAATATCCTCCTATTTTATAAGGATATTGTAATGCTAATTGGATTTCCAACCATCCGAAAAGTAAGTCCACAAGTGGTTATGTATTAACACTTGGTGGAGCAGCGGTATCTTAGAAATCATCAAAGCAAACTGTGAATACACGTTCGATTATGGAAACTGAGTTTGTAGCCTTGGACAAAGCTACAGAAGAGGCAGAATGGCTCAAAAACTTCCTAGAAGGTATTCTTTTGTGGACAAAGTCTGTTACAACCATTTGCATACATTGTGATAGTACGGCTGCTCTGACGAGGGCAAATAACTAAATATACAATGGTAAATCGAGACATATAAGGCGACATCATAATACAATACGTAGCTTGCTAAAGAATGAAATTATTTCCATTGATTATGTAAAATTGAAGGACAATATAGCGGATCCTTTGACAAAAGGCCTTAACAGAGAGCAAGTCGTATCTACATCGAGGGGAATGGGCTTAAAGCCAATACAATGAGTCATTACTTGGCGTAAACCTAACCTAACAAAATTGGAGATCTCGTGGTCTAGGTTCAATAGGATAACTAGTTGGGGAAGACTCAAAGAACATAGAATACACACATATGCTCTTTCCTATGGTGAACCAATGTGTGTTAATCCGTTGATGATTAAGGGATGAATATTATTCTTAATGATATTACAAGCCATTATGGTGGGATAGTACGGACTATTCTTGTTTGGTATTACCTATATGAGATTGATGTGAGGTCGCATCTATGAGAACCGATATGGCTACGTTCTCTACAAAATCTCACGAAGAAGGAGTTGTTCATGACCGAAATGAACACAACCGTAAGAATTAAAATATGTTGGTATGATGTGTGATACTTCTTGTTTCGATTTACTAAAAAAATGTGAATCTTTCAAGACATACGTTCACTATTTCACAAAGTAGATCCGATAAGTATTCACTACGAACGGTTCAAGTATAAAAGACACTTTTCTGATGCATGTCATATCTGTTTTTCCGAAAGAACGATAAGTTCCTTATTATCTTATTGTTTATCCAAATTTGGGGTATTGTTAGAAGTTTGAATAGAAAATGTGGGGTATTGTTGGAGCTTGTACAAGAAAGAAAGAAGAATAAAATAAGTGATAAAAAATATTGGATTGGACATGGCTGGCTAGTTAAATCGATGAACAAAGGAAATCACCGTGACAAATCTTTGCGACTGGAAGCGGCTAGAAAGTTCAGAGAGCTCTGCAGGATGATTAGCGCCTAGGCAAGCGTCGCGGCGCTGAGGACAAAGAGTCGCGGTGCTGTTGTTAGGCATATTTTATATACGTCTTTTGAGTCATTTTTAGTTAGTATTTTACCCATTTTTATCTAAATATGTGTCGGGTTAGGATAGTTTTTCTTTCTTTTGAGTCACAGTGGTTTAAAAAGGCAACGTGGAGAAAAGAAGCAAATAAAGGGCAGAAAAAGAGGTTCCCGAGCCAAAAGAGTCGAAAGTTGGCATCCTGGACGAGAACAGGGCAGCGTCGTGGCGCCAATCCATCAGAGACTGCAGGGCAACGACGCCCAATATAGAGAAGCTGCAGGAGTTTCGGCGCCACGACGCCAGTCTGCAGGGTCGTGGCGCCAATGCGGGAATTTTGCCGAATCCGAGAAGGAATGAGACAAGCCATAGAAGGAAAATTGGAACACGTTTTGGGAGGCTATAAAAGGCCCTTTGAGCAGATTTTTCAAGGGAGACACAATCCCTAATTCATCACATAACATAATTTCTTGGAGGCTTCAAGAATAGAGACTTGTTCTTAAGTATTTTTCTTTCTTTACTTTATTTACTTTCAGTTTATGTTGGATAATCTTTTGGTTCTTAGCATGTCTATGGCTAGGAGCTAAACTTTATTTAGGGCTTTCCTTTCGAATCGCTTGAACCTTCTCTTTATGACATAATGCATTAATTTGGTTTCTTCTTCATATAGTTAAGATTTATTTAATAGTTGTTTTGATTGCTTGGTAATTAACTGATCACTAGTTATCATCACTTATATGATTTCGAATCCAAATCTGAAAGGGGAGATTTGAATATGCTATAGTTGAATAAATATAGGTTAAAATCGTGGACGAAAGTACCCCGATACTTGTGTAGTTTTATAGGTTATTGTTCTTAATCCTCCTATGTGGTAAAATTTGTCATAGAAATATATAAGATTTCTGCACTGGGTTGAGTGTTTATATATCCTAACCATAATGTAAAACGGTCTAGTTAATCTGCTATCTTAACATAGAAGAAGAACCTTTATTGTTGCATTAAGGATTAAGGCGAGTGGATAGTTGAGATTGGAAGCCCTGTTTCCACCATATCTGATTTAAGTAAAGTAATTTAGTTAACTTTTACAATTGTTCAGTAGTTCATAGATAAAAACCACAATAAAATATCGACAGCCAAATAGATACCAAAGGATAAATGTTTGGTAATTGAACACTAATCCCTGAGGACGATATTCGGTCTTACCTAGACTATATTATTTGTAACAATACGTACACTTGCGTTAAGCGTATGGAAAATCGCTAACAAGTTTTTGGTGCTGTTGCTGGGGATTGGCGTAGTTCAATATCAATTTATCTATTCTTAATATCTAATTTGGTTTTTCTTTTTATTTACTTTTATTTGTGGAACCGTGCGCCGTGATTTGTTTGTTGGTTTTGATCCATCTCAGGGATCCAGCAAACATGGACTACCACTATCACGGGTTACAGAACTATTAACAGCAATGTAACCCTCATGTCCCACATGAAGAGCAGAATGGGTTGTGATCGGCCATACTCAGGCTAACTAAGCACCAAACTCAATTCATGGATGAGACAAGAGTGTCCCTAAAGAATTTGGAGGCACAAATAGGACAACTCGCGGGCATGCTGAGCAACAACATACAAAGGAATCACCCTGAAAATATTGGGGCGAATCCAAAAGAGAAGTGTCAGGCAATTGATCTAAGGAATGGAGAAATAGTGGAAGATAGCACACCACCACCATGTTCGGAGAAGGAAGACTCAGAAGGATCGCATGATTCCCAGCACCGCGGCGCCACTGAGCAGGGCCGCGACTCCGAAATATCAGATGACGTAATGATTGCTGGAGACCTTCATCCAAAGCAAGGGACATTGCCAACAGCTGTTGGAAATCCTCAGGTTAAGATACCATATCCTCAGAGGCTAAAGACAAGTTCCCTTAACAAACAGTTCTCTAAATTTCTGGAAGTTTTCAAACAACTGCAAATCAACATCCCATTTGTTGAGGCTCTAGAGCATATACCGAGTTACGTAAAGTTCATGAAGGAGATTCTCAGTAAAAAGAGGAGGTTAGATAACTATGAAACAGTGGTGTTGACTGAGAAATGTAGTGACATCCTACAGAGGAAGCTACCTCAGAAGCTGAAAGATTCAGGGAGCTTCACCATCTCTTGCACTATAATGAGGTTTGAATGTCAGAAGGCCTTGTGTGATTTGGGGGCAGGTATAAATCTGATACCCTATCTGGTGTTTTGCAAACTTGGAACGGGAGAGGCACGACCTACAAATATCACTTTGCAGCTAGCTGATCGCTCCATCGTCCATCCTAGAGGAGTCATCGAGGATGTGTTGGTTAAAGTGGACAAGTTTATCTTTCCCGCTGATTTCATCATCTTAGACATGAAAGAAGATGAACTGATTCTCATTATCCTTGGCGGACCATTCCTAGCCACAGGACAAGAACTTATTGATGTTCAAAAAGGTGAGCTGAGACTTCGTGTTCAGGAAGAAGAAGTGATTTTCAATGTATTCCAAGCAGCAACTTTCCCAAAGACAAGTGACAATTGTTATGCTATTGATATGATTGAAGAAGCAGTTTCTAAAAACTAGTTCAGAAAGTGCAGATGCTCTTGAAGAAGTGCTGACCCAATGGGGTTAGGATAGTGACAATGACCCAAAATTGATAGAGTATGCAAATTGGATGGATTCTTATGAGTCATGTTACAAGAAGAAATATGAAGGGCTCAGACAGATGCCAGATAGAGTAGTGCCATCCACAGAAAAAGCTCCAGAGTTAGAATTGAACACTATACTAGATTACTTGCAGTATCGATATCTGGGTGAGAACCAATCCTTGCCAGTGATCGTATCATGTCATCTATCCACAGTGGAGGTTGAGAAGCTGCTGAGAGTGTTGAGGGCTCACAAGCGTGCCATTAGGTGGACATTGGCAGACATAAAAGGGATAAGCCCTTCAACAATGATGCATAAAATTCGTCTAGCAGATGAGAGCAGATCCTCCATTGAGGCACAGAGGAGACTGAATCCAAACATGAAGGAGGTGGTGAGGAAAGAAATCATGAAATGACTTGATGTTGGGGTAATCTATCCTATTTCTAACAGTGCATGGTGAGTCCTGTGCAAGTAGTGCCCAAGAAGGGTGGCATGACGGTGGTGACCAATGAAAATAATGAGCTCATTCCATCTAGAACAGTTACCGGTTGGAGGATTTGCATTTACTACCGCAAGTTGAACAAGTCAACCAGAAAAGACCATTTTCCATTGTCTTTTCTAGATCAGATACTGGACAGGCTCGTAGGGCACAACTATTATTGCTTCTTGGATGGTTACTCAGGATACCATCAGATTTCCATAGCACCAGAACATCAGGAAAAGACAACATTCACCTGCCCTTTTGGTACGTTTGCTTTCAGAAGGATGCCATTTAGGCTTTGCAATGCACCTGCTACCTTTCAGCGGTGCATGATGGCAATTTTCTTTGAAATGGTGGAGAGGACCATAGAAATTTTCATGGACGGTTTTTCTGTATTTGGGTCTTCTTTTGATGAGTGTTTGAAGCATTTGGAAGCAGTGTTGAAACGTTGTGAAGAGTCCAACCTTGTGCTAAATTGGAAAAAGTGTCATTTCATGGTGAATGAGGGGATTGTCCTTGGCCAAAAAATATCCAACCAAAGTATTGAGGTGGACAGAGCAAAGATTTCAGTAATTGAAAATCTACCACCTCTAGTGTCAGCAAAGGGGGTTAGAAGTTTCCTTGGGCATGCTGGTTTTTATAGAAGATTCATCAAGGACTTCTCCAAAGTGTCGAAACCCCTTTCCACCTTACTAATGAATGGAGTTTCTTTTGAATTCAATGAGGAATGCATGACCGCTTTCCAGACACTCAAGAAGAGGCTAATCTCAGCACCTATAGTTATTGCACCAAACTGGGAGCTCTCATTTGAGCTAATGTGTGATGCAAGTGATTATGCAGTGCGAGCAGTTCTTGGGCAGAGAGTTGATAAGGTATTCAGATCCATTTACTATGCTAGCAAAACTCTTAATGATGCACAATTAAATTATGTCACTACAGAGAAAGAGTTACTAGCGATAGTTTACGCATTTGAGAAGTTCAGGCCATACCTAATTGGGAATAAGGTGATAGTGTACACTGACCACTCTGCTATAAAGTACTTGATGACAAAGAAGGACGCAAAAAACCCCGTATTATCCGATGGGTGCTGTTATTACAAGATTTGACATGGAAATCCGTAATAAGAAGGGAACATAGAACTCAGTTGCTGACCACCTATCAAGGCTTGAAAACTAAGAGAGCCAGAATACCAAGGATGTGCAGATAAATGATCACTTCCCAGATGAGAAACTGTTTTAGGTAAGCGCAGTCTTTAATTTACCTTGGTACGCTGATTTTGTTAATTTTCTTGCAGCTAAGGTAGTACTCCCAGGATTGACAAGACAACAGGTGAAGAAGTTCTACTCAGAGGATGAGATGCACCAGATTCTCACCCATTGTCACACCTTACAATGTGGTGGGCATTTTGGGGAATCAAGAACAACCGCCAAAGTACTGCAGAGTGGGTTCTATTGGTCATCCCTTTTCAAAGATGCCAACACCTTTGTGAAAGGCTGTGATCATTGTCAACGAACGGGGAACATATCAAGGCGAAATGAAATACCCTTGAATGGGGTCTTGGAGGTGGAACTGTTTGATGTGTGGGTGATCAACTTCATGGGTCCATTCCCGTCGTCCTTTGGAAATCAATACATTCTTCTTACAGTGGATTATGTATCCAAATGGGTAGAAGCAGTAGCCACTAAAGAAAATGACAGTAAGATAGTCCAAAGGTTCCTCCAAAAGAACATATTCACAAGGTTTGGTACCCCCAGGGCCATAATTAGTGATGAAGAAAGCCATTTTTGCAACAAGCAGCTTGATACACTACTTTCTCTCTATGGAGTCTACCACCGTACCACATTGCCCTACCATCCTCAGGCGAATAGGCAGGCAGAAATTTCTAACAGGGAAGTGAAAAGTATACTGGAAAAGACTGTGGATGGCTCAAGGAAGAATTGGTCTATCTAGTTGGATGACGCACTATGGGCGTATAGAACAGTGTTCAAAACTCCCATTGGAATGTTGCCATATCGGTTGATTTTTGGGAAAGCATGTCATCTGTCAATAGAGTTAGAACACAAGGCTTATTGGGCAATGAAGAAGCTGAACATGGATGCCAAGGCAGCAGGGCAGAAGAGGTTGCTACAGCTGAGTGAGTTGGATGAATTCAGATACAACGCTTATGAGAATGCAAAGATCTACAAGGAAAGAACCAAGCCATGGCATGATAAGAGCTTGGTCCCTAAAGATTTCCAATCAGGACAACAAGTGCTCTTATTCAACTCAAGGTTGAGGCTTTTTCCAGGCAAGCTCAAATCTCGATGGTCAGGCCCATACACTGTTGAAACAGTATTTCCCTATGGTGCAGTTGAAGTAAGAGGTAGAGAGGGATCCCCATTCAAAGTGAACAGACAGAGGTTGAAACCCTACTTGATCAATGACATGGAACATGTGACCTCTGTGACCAATCTCAAGCCAATATAAAGAGGAACCGGCGTCCGGCTACAAGACGTTAACGACAACGCTTGTTGGGAGGCAACCCAACACTTTAGAAAGTTTGTTAGTTTTTATCATGAACGGACTCACAATCTTGAAATCTCAGGCAAATCACGGACTAGAAGCAGAGAGGGAGCCGCAGGAAAAATGGCGTCGTGGCGCCAGACATCAGTGTCGTGGCGCCTAAAGATCAGAGAGCCCGCAGAAGTTTGGGCGCCACGGCTCCGAAATGCAGGGTCGCGGCGCCTATCGAAGATTCTCTGCCATGCACTATCAGCCACCGCAACTATTTTAAACCACAAGTCTATAAGTAGTCCCGTTTTTTTTTTAGTCTTGTACACATTGGGGACAATGTGTGATTTAAGTTTGGGGGGTTCTTAGTTTATTTTGTTTATTTTTTAGTCTTTTTGTTGTTTTTTTTTATGTTTTATATGAGTCTAATTTTTTTTTATGATCATGCGTGTTGTAGTGACTTGAAACGCCTAGTGAAGTAAAGTGGTATAATGTAATGGAATTAGAAGCAGAAAAATCTGAACGCTTAAGTTAGGTATGCCAAAGACTCATTAAATCAAAGTATTTGGGGTATTTGTGCTTGATTTATGCATTGTTAATGATAAATCCTATGTGTCTGTTTGCTTGTTATTTGAGGCGAAATAGTTAGGATGTACATGTTAGGGAGATGACTCAGACATTTCTTTGTTAGCCCTTCTTACCGTTCACTGCCTATCCCTGACAATAAATTGTATCCCTAGTCAGCCCCTTTTAGCCTAAAATAAGATCTTTTCTTTGACACCCTATAATTCCATGTTTGTGCCATAAGTGAAAAATTGAAGATGTTTGAAATGAAAAGTGTTGAAAAAGAGACAAAAAGAGAGTGAACAAATTTATGCACCCCAATAAAAATAAATAGGCAAAAGCCTAAGTTTGGGGGTGCTTATTATTCATAATGCACCTCATTCTATCAAAACAAGAGAGGGAAAAGATAGGTATGAGGTTAGAAAAGGAAATGAAAAGGAAGGAAAAGAGTTGAAAGAAAAAGAGCTTATGGTACGTAATTTGAGCCTAAATGCCTATTTTTTACCTACCCTTGCCTAAGCCTACATTACAACCCTGAAAATTCCTGAAGATCTATAGTATGCGTATCTATGATTAGTGGAGAATAGCAAGTGAACTTGCCACATAATTTTAAATTTGACATGCATAGGTTAAGTATTCCTACTTCCATTGAGCATGATTAAACTGAGTTTGCGAAATATCTTACTTGAGAGTTTAGAATGTTAAGAAAGAACTCTTCTTTACACAATTCTCAGTCATATTCAATCTCGAAAGACCTGCGTCACTTCTTCCCTGTTCCCGCCTTAGTAACACTCACTTCCGTCGACGAGAAGGGAAAATAGGCACTCACTGAGGCGACAATCCCATAAAGGAATGGGTCCAATTACTAGCGATTCCAACTTCATGTTCCCGAGTTACAGAGAACAATCTGAACTGAGGCAATCTTTCCGGATTCGCTCCGCCTTACAGCAAAATCCATGCTATACATGTTCCTGCATATTATCCTACTAACCTTCATGCTTTTTTAGTGACATTTGTGCAGCAGGTTGACCAGTGTCGTTGAGTCTGTTATTTTCTTTTCTTTAGTGTTTTTGTTTCTATTTTTTATCTTTACTCGAGGGCGAGCAAAGGTTAAGTTTAGGGGTGTTTGTTAGGCATATTTTATATACACCTTTTGAGTCATTTTTAGTTAGTATTTTACCTATTTTTGTCCAAATATGTGTCGTGTTAGGATAGTTTTTATTTTTTTTGAGTCACAGTGGTTTAAAAAGGCAACGTGGAGAAAAGAAGCAAAAAAAAAGGGCAGAAAATGAGGTTCCCGAGCCAAAAAAGACGAAAGTTGGCATCCCGGATGAGAACTGGGCGGCGCCGTGGCGCCAATCCATCAGAGACTGCAGGGCCACGACGCCCAATTTACTGAGAAGCTGCAGGAGTTTCGGCGCCACCACGCCAGTCTGCTGGGTCATGGCGCCAACGCGGGATTTTGCCAAATCCGAGAAGTAATGCGCCAAGGCATAGATGGAAAAGTGTGACACATTTTGGGAGGCTATAAAAGACCCTTTGGGAAGATTTTTCAAGGGAGACACAATCCCTAATTCATCACATAACATAATTTCTTGGAGGCTTCAAGATTAGAGACTTGTTCTTAAGTATTTTTCTTTCTTTACTTTATTTACTTTCAGTTTATGTTGGATAATCTTTTGGTTCTTAGCATGTCTATGGCTAGGAGCTAAACTTTATTTAGGGTTTTCCTTTCGAATCGCTTGAACCTCGTCTTTATGACTTAATGCATTAATTTGATTTCTTCTTCATATAGTTAAAATTTATTCTATAGTTGTTTTGATTGCTTGGTAATTAACTGATCACTAGTTATCATCACTTATATGATTTAGAATCGAAATCCGAAAGGGGAGATTTGAATATGCTATAGTTGAATAAATATAAGTTAAAATCGTAGACGAAAGTACCCCGATACTTGTGTAGTTTTATAGGCTATTGTTCTTAATCCTCCTATGTGGTAAAATCTGTCATAGAAATATAGAAGATTTATGCACCGGGGTTGAGTGTTTATATATCCTAACCAGAATGTAAAACGGTCTAGTTAACCTGCTATCTTAACATAGAAGAAGAACCTTTATTGTTGCATTAAAGATTAAGGCGAGTGGATAGTTGAAGAGATTGGAAGTCATATTTTCACCATATCTGATTTAAGTAAAGTAATTTAGTTAACTTTTACAATTGTTCGGTAGTTCATAGATAAAAACCACAACAAAATATCGACAGCCAAATAGATATCATATGATAGATGTTTGGTAATTGAACACTAATCCCTGAGGAAGATATTCGGTCTTACCTAGACTATATTATTTGTAACGATACGTACACTTGCGTTAAGCGTGTAGAAAATCGCTAACAGCTGTCCAACGGTAAAATTTCTGGAATGGTTCAAAAGTTATATCTATTCACAACCTTTGATATGAAAGGTTGCATATGTTCGAATATACTGCTTTATAAAGGTTGATGATCACTTGGTTGAGAAATATACATGAGATATACATGAATCAACCCATGAATCAATACATGAATTAATCTTTTGAATTGATCTCATTACTTCTTCTCCTTCTTCCAAAAGATATTTCTGAAAAAACAATATAAAGTAAATTCGTCAGGGTCAAGTTCTTGTGCAAGAACTTGCACCAGATAGTTGTATCCTCTAGATAGACGTCCAGGACTACAGCATAAGTTGGGAGGAATTTTTGTCTTAGAGAAACTGCAACGTAGGCCTCTATCTATCAAGTTAGTATTTGGTTTTTTCATTTACTGCATATTTTTCTTTGTTGATTTCAATTTCAATTCAATAGTTGTTTTATAATTGTTATGTTTAATCGAAGATACTAGATTGACACTAACATAAACTACCCGGCTCACATGGTGAGAAAAAACCACGACCTACACTTATGTAGTATTTAACTCAAACTCCACTACAAAGTGAGCATGTGCAAATTCAAGTTACAAACTCTGTAACCTAGGAACTAAACTCTAATTTCTATCTCACTAATCTCCCTAGACTAGTAAGCACACTCCATGTTATCTCAACTTGAAGTTGAATTTGACTAAATGTTATACCTATGATTATGCTTCTATGAAAGCTGATAAAGGTACAACTCGATGATCAATCCTAATACGCAAAATTAGACTCAAGATCGTAAACATAAACTATGTAAGACAACTTCTTCAATATCCTTTGTTGTATTAGGTTGCACTTGTAAAATCATAACTCTCTCAAATAGGCGTGACAATGTTTGTTCAATATTATGATTTTCTCTTCTTGATACTTGAATATGTATAACTTTTTGGTCTTCAATACGTCGGTTGACCTAAACCCAACATGATACGACCCATCATGAAAAATAGGGTTTGAGTTGGTTTGAGATTCTTGCATCTTCACGCGGCTTCAGTTTTCTTGTAGGACTCTTAAATGTCTTATGAGAAATTAGTAATACTTTTTATGAGCTATGAAAATATTATTTTTTTATCTTCTAATTTTTGAAAATGTGGGGGTTATGGTGTGAGTTATAAAAATATTATTCTCATATCTTAAAAAAATTGAGAATATAATGTGAGAGTTACGGTGTCTTACTAGAGTTATGTTGAGATTTTATTTTTAAAAAAAAAAAATTATTTTACTTGATCTTATTATTTAAAATATTTTTAAAAATAGAGATTTGAGGAGAATCAAAAGAATAAGAAAAGGAAAAAATTGATGAGGAATTTTATACAAATCTTGTTGAAAATGAGGTCTAAAATACTTTTGATGTTATTTCTTCTCCTAATGCATTCTATGTGTTCACTTTTTGGGGTGGGGGTGAAATAACATATAAATCAGTCAAGTAAATCATAATTACTATATGGATAATGATATGTGAATAGAGGCTTTGGAATTGGCTGGTATGAGATTAAGTGGTGATGAAATTACTTAGCTGTTGAAGAAAAGAATAAGTAGAACATTCCAGTAAGGACATTTTAGTCTTTTAATTATTAATAACTAATCAGTTAATTAGGTTAGTTCTAACTACTTTCCTAAAGTTAGTTAGTGAATTGATTAAATTGAGCTAATCTACTCTAATGATCGTGTATATATATATACATTGGAGAATTCATTTACATGTACACAATTAATCATTCTCTTCAAAGAATATACTTTGAATCTTCTCTCTACTCACTATAAAAAAAAAACACGTTAATTACGGCGGTTTCTGAAAACCATCACAAAAACGCAAAATAATACGACAGTTTTTAAGACGGTATATTAAGTATTTTATTTACGACAGTCTCTATTTTTTTCTAAGTTTTTAAAATTAATCGTTGAGCGTATTTATCTGTCTCCCTCCACATATTAAAACCTTGTGGTAATATTTCCCCAAATATCTCCTAGGTATTCTCTCTTTCCCCAATACGATTTGCTTCAATTTTCAAATGAAGGAAAGTTTCTGCTAATAATTATTTTATACCGTAGTCGAATTATTTTGCTCATTAGCAGTAAACTCTAAATCGATTATCGAAGCTCTCTGAATCGGTAATCGGTAAACTCTCAAATCTCTACTATTCGAAGTAATTTTTCGAATACTAATAAATATTTCGAAGTATTAATATTTATTCTACTATTATTGTTGAAAGCTTATTATTGTGCAATTAAGTTTATCTCATTATTTATGACTCGAACAATTTGTTGAGATACATAATAATACATCATTTAAATGGTGGTGATTAATAATTAGTTAGAAAGATATTAGAAGATAGTTAAAATGATCGAAGGGACAATAGTCAATAGTCATTGCGCTGTGTATATGGTGTGGTGCATATAAGTCTGTGGATAGAAGATATTTTGTAATTTGACCTCATTAATACAATTACATGTCTTCTTCTCTACTCAAACTCTTCTCTCTCTCTGTACATATTCTCCATTACTGCTTCTTCTTCATCTCTTTCGTCTTCTCCATCTCTTTCTCTTCCTCTATTTCTCAACTCACTGCTGCAGTTCATAGACCACAACCAGGACAAGCTCGTTGTCAAACCAGTGACTGATACACATTCACTGCATGAGATAAGTAATTGCTTTCATCAATGAAACAATAACTTAACATGGTATCAAAGCCTACCGATTCGTAGGACCTTCATATCGCGCAATCGAGATTGAGATCGAAGAATTTTCTGAAAATCAGAAAATCAAAATCGAAGAAGGAAATTTGCAATTGCAAACAAATCGATAAGGAGATTCGCGATCGAAAACAGAAAATCGAAAAACAGTAGCAATTTATTCTGGAAAATCAGAATCGCGATCGGAAAAAAAAATCAGCAACGATTTATTCTGAAAATCAGAAAGCGATCGACTCGACTCGAAGTCGATATCAAAGGAGCTAATAGAGCGTATTGAGATGGAAATCAGCAACAATTGAAAAATTGATAAACGAAATCGCGATTGCGATCTCCTTCGGAAAATAGGGAATCGAAGAAATCGAAATTGACAAGAGTATTGAGGTAATTTCTATTATTGCCTTTGTCGATCGATTCGTATGGATATGTTATCGGTTTGTGCGGATACAATCCGCCTTTGGTTATCATTGCGATGTCGAAGATCGTCGAAATTATTTCTAAAGGTCATTTTCGTATTATTCTGTGTTGGTGAATTGTTTTGTATTGTCAAAATTGGATTTGGGTTGGTGAATTGGATGTATTGATGTGGTAATGGATTCGTTGTGGTTACCTGTGTTGTTGTAGTTTCTATTCTGTGTCGTGTTGCTGGTTATGTCAAGAGTTACTTCAGGAGTAGATTTCTATGCTGGTTCTGAGGCTGTCTCGGCTGGTGTAGATGTTGTTGATGTAATTGGAGAATCATTTTTTTTGTTGGTATTATTGTTGTTGGACACTGTGTTTCAGCTGTGGATAATGTTGTTTTAGTTGATTGTTGAGGTTGTGTTGGTATACAACAGTCGTAAGGAATCGAAGCAGCCTGTTGTGAAACAACAGACAACATGATGCCCAATTATGTGGCAATAGATTTCTATATGAGAAGTTATTGAAGGATCGAGGATTTCTTAGCGACAAATAGACTAAGAATTGAGGGATACTTCGTCGAAGACAATATGGATTGAGTTGAAGCTCAATTCAATGATTTAAAGAGTTATTCACAGGTCGATCAATTATTAGATTGTCTGTTTTCATATGTGTAGCTCAGGATAGGAGAATCGAGAAGTTTCTAGCCGAAAATAGACTAAAAATTGAGGGAGACTCCAAGGCATGTCCGAGCTTATTTGAGAAATTTCTATAGGAGAATCGAGGGATTCTCTAGTCCGAGCGAAAATAGAGAATGAGGGGTTCTTCATAGCACTGATATAGGAGAATCGAGGGATTCTCTAGTCCGAATGAGACTAGAGAACGAAGGGTTCTCCGTTATTACTGTTGTTAAGATGAATCCAATGGTTCTCTTGTTGAATTAAGGACATGAGCTGAGAGATTCAACTTGTAAAGGTTGCACCTGATGTCGTCGATGTTGCTACTGGTGCTGTTATTATTGTTGATGTTTCAGCTGTTGTTGTTTATGGTGATGAAGCAGCACACTGCTGATATTTGGAGGTTGAGAACTACTGCTGAGAAGGGTGGTTCCTCTCTTGCATAACTGTTTCTTTTGTGTGAACCTGCTGGAATTAATAAGCAGATGTTGCAGCTGGTATTTTCTGTTGTTGCAGGACTGATTTTTGTGGCTGGTGATTGCTCATCCTGGTTGGTCTGGCTGCTGAGTATTGAGATTGGGATATCAAAGGTCTATTATCAAGATTCCTGCTAGAGTTATCCAATATAGGATTTCTAGCCGAAATTGGACTAGAAATTGAGGAACACATCTGAGCTTATTGAAATAGCTTGCGTGATGAGAATCGAGAGATACTCTAGTCCAAGAGAGACTAGAGAACGAATGGTTCTTGCCCTTATTGAAATCGCTTGCGTGATGAGAATCGAGGGATTCCCTAGTCCGGATGAGACTAGAGAACGAGAGGTTCTTGCCGTCGTTTTTTACATTAGCAGAATCGAGGGATTCTCTAGTCCGAGTGAGACTAGAGAATGAGGGGTTCTTCATTATTACTGTGGCACCTGATGTTGTCGATGTTGCGACTGGTGCTGTTGGAGCTGTGTTATGGCTGCTATTAACAACCGGGAATTATAGAGTTTATACAGTGTAGCGATGTGAAGCTCTTACCATCGCTTTTGTTGTTTTATATCTCAGATATTGAATTGGTGTCGCAATGTGCCGCCGCCACCGTGCTAAGGTAGATACTGGTTTTGCGATCGCGGTGATGTTCTTCGCCATCGCGTTCTTCTTGTTGGTGAAAATGCAGAGCGTGAGTAACTGTGTTGATATTCACACAAAACTCATGAGAAAATACAAGCAAGTTCCTGAATGGTGGTTCTTAAGCATTATTCTTTTTCACCCTTATCACTGCTACCACAAACCAAACTCCTGGTTTGAATGTGATCACAGAGTACATAATTGGGTACTTGTGCCTCGGATATCCAGTAGCTAACATGTGCGTTAAGGTGTACGGCTACATCAGCATGAAACAGGGACTAACCTTTTTACAAGACTTAAATCTTGGACATTACATGAAGATTCCTCCTAGAGAAATGTTTATGGCTCATGTTGTTGGAACCTTGACATCAGCTTTAGTGCATCGTAGAACAGCATGGTGGCTTATGGACACTGTCCCAGATATTTGTGAGCTTAATGTTTCCACTTATCATATGTGCATCCTTATGTTGTTCCACAATGTTGATCGAATGAGTTACAAAGAAATTGAACATGCTACAGAAAGATCAGCTTCCGACTTAAAGAGTTGTTGTTGTTACTATTACTGTTTTTTTTAGTAGAGTACTTTGCTATTGCTCCCAAGCTAGAATTGAAACCTCTGTTTTCAGTGCCTAGCTTGAGGAGGGTGTTGAGATACATAATAATACAACATTTAAATGGTGGTGGTTAATAATTAGTTAGAAAGGTGTTAGAATGTAGTTAAAATGATCAAAAGGTACAATAGTCAATAGTCATTGTGCTGTGTATATGGTGTGGTGTATATAAGTCTGTGGATAGAAGATATTTTGTAATTTGACCTCATTAATACAATTACATTTCTTCTTCTCTACTCTAACTCTTCGCTCTGCATATTCTTCTCCACATCGCTTCTTCTTCATCTCTCTCGTCTTCTCCATCTCTTTCACTTCCTCTATTTCTCAACTCACTGTTGTAGTTCATTGACCACAACCAGGACAAACTCGTTGTCAAACCAATGACTGATACACAGTCACTGGATGAGATAAGTAACTGCTTTCATCAATGAAACAGTAACTTAACACAATTGGAGCCCCGCATGTCGGAAACGTCGTTTCCACACATGTGCACTCATAGTTCCAAGTATCGCAAATTTCATTAGTGAAAGAGATATTGGTGAGTAATTAAAGTATTTGATACATAAAATAATGGACGGTTATTGGTCAAATGACAAGAATTTCACGTTGGTAAATGAAGGAAGAAGTGTAAGATGAAACGAGTCGGAAAGGGACGCTGAGCCGCGAAGGGCCAACCCGTCGGAGCTGCGGCGCCTCCAAGCCAGCGCCGCGACGCTAAATGGGCAGTTTCTTACTGGATCCGTGACGCCTCTGAGGCCTAACCGCGACACTTTCGAGGCAGTATCTGTGCGACGGAAGTCCAAAAGTTTGACTGGTTGTGGAGACGGTTTGAGGCATTAAGATGTTAGTTTTTCCTCCATAAATCAGTCATTATTTGGCTGCATTACTCGGGGGATTGAATGGCCATTACATGGCATTTAAATGGCCACTACATGGACACTTGTAGAGGGCCCTCTTACACTACTATAAATTGAGGCCTTTGGCTCAATTGTTACACACTTGAAAGACTTGCAACACTAATAAATTTCTCAACTTCTTCATCTCTAGCATACTTCAAACACTCAAAGTTCTTATCTAAAAACACTTGAGTTTCCTTTGCTCATTTGTTAGTTGTTGTTTTATCTTGGACGATTATTGTCCATTAGCGTAAAATGATATATACGGGGCAATATTGTCTTAAGGGCAGAGTGCTAACATTCGACTTAGCACAGTTGTAACACTCTTAGATTTAATGTCTCTTGATTTCAGGTTATCAAGATTCAATGAGCTTGCTGCAATTGGTACAAAAATCCAAGACTAATTCAATAACTCAAAAGCTTGTGGTTAACACAATTATTGTTTACTTCAAGCTTGTTGCTATTGTAACATTTAGTGTTTATCCTTTCAAAATACTTTTAATAGTTATTTACTATTCTCGTACTGCATTATTATCCAAAAATTTAAGACAAGATTGTATTAGTGCTAGAAAGATGTCGACCAAATCTAGTTATGGTTGTGGTTTTCTGATTGAAGACATATTCAATGGCAGTTCTGTTGACAGTAACACTGTTTCTACCAAGAAACTAAACTATGGTTCTGATGCTGAGGTTCAGAGTGCTTATGTTGGTCGTGTTATTGACGATCAAGGTATTGATGGTGTCACCGCTCCCGAGAGTGGTGGAAATAAGCAACAACGAGGATTTTAGGATGTCAACTGGGACAAGAGGAGAAGGTTGAAGATGATGTTCTATATTGTAGCAGAAGGCATATATCTGTTCCTGACAAAGGATCTAAATTATGGTAAGGAGGAAATGGACACGTAGTCCAAGAAAGTGACTGACGTGGGCCAGAATCCAAAAGATCTAAGTTAATTATCCTTCCTTGTCCATAATGTGTTTAGATAATTTCTGAATAAAAGTGTGTAAAGCAGGGCTAGGAATATAAAGTGTTTTCATTAAAAAATTATATTCCTTATACTTTAAAATCAGAAATTGAATCTCTCTTCTTCCCGGCTAAATATTGGATACTGGAGAACAAGACTTAAAAGATCCATTCTTTTGGGTATAATTATTAAAAGTGTGTAAAGTATGTTCGCACATACGAAGAGAGAGATCCACTGACTGTGCGAAATTGTTACCACTCTTAAGTAAGCGCTAGGAATTGACTGGGTACCAATCTCAAATAAAGAATACTATAAGATAATGGCTTATATTAAAATATTGAACCTGTCACACTATCTGAAAGAAGATCATTCGTTTGATAGGATGATATTGGACACTCAGTCATACAAATCCTACGGGCGACTGGAGTGTCCAGAGTTTTCAGGTCTTAAATGATCTGAAGGCCGAAAGAAAGGCATAAAAGAAATACTAAGTTATTATGACTTTGTGAGCTTCATTAATGATGGTACAACGTATTGTGACCTTTATTTGTTGAAAAGCAAAGATAAAGTTGTTGAAGCGGATAAGCGCTATAAAGTAAAAGTTGAAAAGGCAACTGATTGAGAAATTTGTAGTGATATAGGGGGAGAATGTGAAGCATCATTCATCAAACTATTGCTCCTTACTCACCTCAGTCTAACGGTGTTAGTCAAGCGCAAAGTCGTACGCCCAAAATATTTGGGGAAAGACGATCCTTACCGCTAATGCGATTCTCAACAATACTCTGCATAAGGATAAGGATAACCCTCCATGTGAAACATGGAAAGGATTCCACATACAAATGTTGTGATGTGGGATGGCTTGGTAGCGGTTGGAATACCGAAACAGGTCAAGTTGGACCTAAGACTGTAGATTGCATATCCACAAGATCTGCAAATAACAGTAGTGCTTATCGCATCATAGTGTCAAAGAATGTTGAATTCTTTCAAGATAACTTTCCTTAATAAGGAAAAATAAGTAATTTCTCGAGGTTAACAAGAACCCGCGAGTGTCTGACTGTCCGGAACTAGAGGTTTCATATCTACAGTACTTAGGGATTCTAGATGTTGAACCGAGACGAAGCTAAGAGGGGACAAAGACTTGTTCCAGGCCTTCTAAATTGTATGGTTGATAATGAACCATGGATAATTAACTAGGTTGGCTGGCGGACGCCGCCTAGTGGGATCGGACGGGCGGGTCGACTCGGCCTGACGAAGAGGGTGGGGTCAATGGCGCGCCAAGCGAGACCTAGAGTGGGATGATACCGTATTCCGCCCCGATGCGAGCAGCATGGTCTGATCGATCGGGATGAGTTTTTTTTGAATTTTTCCACTAAATTAAAAATACTAACATATAGTCATATATATTTATAAACTAAATAATTGAACAAAGACAAGAAGAGTGTAAAAAAAACATCCCAAGGCTGTTTTTGTACCTCTTATATTATTAATTATTTCATTGAAATATACAAGATTCAGAATTACAATATTGTACTATACTGTTGTTGAAAAAAATTGCAAAAGACATAGAAAAAAAAAACTAAAATTGCAATGAAATAAATTACCAATTTGAAAATACTTTTTCTAGTTTCTTTATAATTTCGTGTGGTTCTTCGGTTGGAATTGGTATATCTTGGTCAAATTGTTCCACGTCACTACTCATGCCTTTAGATAAGATATCGTTGTAGTTTTCGTCTTCTTCTTCGTTAATCTCTGGTTGACCGCACCTTCTTCGCTCCGCTCGTATCCAATCTCTGAATTACCGCCATCTCCAAGCTGTCTCTGTCTAATGAGTATCTGTGCTCTCCTATTTGAAATCTTCCGGCAGAAAAAGCATTTTCAGAAGCGATTGATGACGTTGGAATGTTCAAAAGATCTCGGGCCATCATTGAAAATGTCGGAAATGTCTTCTCATTCTGCATCCAATATTTCAGCAAGTCTTCATTTCCGTCTTGATTGGCAACTGCTTGGTAAGGTAAAGTACCTTACAAAACAAAAATATCTAACTCGCTAATTTGGTTAGCAGTGCTACCACCGCACATTCTATTTCTGAGGCTTTCAATACTAGCCGCAGAAACAACATGTTTTTTTAGAGGCTGTGTTGAAGTAGAAGAAGATGGTACGAAAGTCGGTTGGTTGCTAGCACTTTCTTGCTGGTAATGCGGATATACTTTTTTGCATTCATCTTCTACGCTAGCCAACACTTCTTCTAGCGTTTGTTCAATAGGTGGTGGGACATTTAAATTTTTGGGAGTTGGAGGTGGTAGTACGTCCATACAGTTATAAATATTTTCAATAAGACATTTACAACCGTTTACTTTAATAGTCGGGTTTAATACAACACCAATAATATAAATCGAGGGAATATGAATAAAATATTTCTTTATTTTCATAAACATTTTTTTAATAGCTGTTTTATAAGCAGATTTTTCCATATATTCTTTAAGCAGTAAAATTATTATAGCTATATAAAATAACATAGTTGAAATAGTAGGATAATATATAGTAGAAAATTCTTTTGTTTCCCGATGAAAATTCTCTAGAAATACAATAAGTTCTTTAATTTTGTCTCAATCGTTATCCACAATCATATCAGTTGAATTTTGATTATGAGCGTTAAAAAATAAAGTGATAGGTTTTCTATAATCATAAGCAACAAGTAGTTGGTCATGTAAACAATTCCACCTAGTGGGTACTTCTTCGGGAATTTTTCTATAAGATAGTCCACAATCGTGACAAGTTTTTTATAATCTTTTTTCCGTTGGATTCTATTACTTTTAAAAATAAAGTTTATAGCAAATTATATTTTTTCAAGAATATCTTGAAAAAGTGAAAGACCATTTTTTACAACTAAGTTATAAATATGACACGCACATTTGATATGATTTTTTTTTGGAAAAGACGGAGTTAAAACTTCTTTTAAAACATAAATAGCACCATTGTTAGAAGATGCATTATCTAATGTAATACTCATAACTTTATCAGTTATTCCGTAATAATCGCAGACTAAATAAATATTTTCTGAAATAAACTCACCAGTGTGCCTACTATCTATATATCTATATGCTAAAATATGTTTTTGCATAGACCATTTATAATCTATCCAATGACAGGTTACCGTTAAATAATCATGGTTGTTACTATTACGACTTATATCAGAAGTTAGAGCGACTTTGCCATTAAAATGATATAATGCATAACGTAAATATTGTTGATATTCATGTGCAAATTTAAACACATCTCTCTTAACAGTTGATCTAGAAAAACTTTTATAAGCAGGATTATACATATCTCTAATGTAATGAATAAAATCAGGAGATTCAGGAAATGAAAAAGGCAAACCATCCACAACAACTAATTTTGCTAGTGCTTTCCTATCTTTATGTTTATCGTATTTAGGGCCTACAACTCCCCCGTCATAGGGTTAATTTGACCATGTACTTTGTCCGGGACAGTATATGAACCTTGTCCCGATTAAGAGGGCGCTTGCTCACCATTTTTTTCAACAATGTATTGGGCATGCAAGGCTTTGTTTTTTTGCAATAGGTATCTTCCTAAACCCTCCGTCCCACCATGACCTTGTCCAGTTTTAAAAGTATAAACAGCTTTACAAGTTTTACATATAGCTACTTGATTCGGTACGTCCATGTGAAAATATTTTCATACAGCTGATTTTAATGGTCATTTTTCCGGACCTCGTCTCATACTAGGGGGGATAGGAGGCATTTCACTAGTGGGTGTATCATCATCTACATTAGTGGGTGTTTCATCATCTAGAGTGACATCTAAATCAAAGTCTTCTTCATTTTGAGAAAATACATGGTCGTCAAGATCATATGGTATTTCAGGAAACTGTTCAGGATCAATAAAATCATCTTGTCTAGGAGTAGGACTACTAGAAGAAGTACCCTTGCCCAAAACACTTTTTGCTCTTTTCATTTTAATTATGGTAATAAATAGTTAAAGACTTAAAGATAATGAAATTAAATGTGCTAAATGAAATAAAGATAAAATAATAATTTAATGATAGAACGAATGTACCAAACGCCGACGTAGAGTCGACATGTAATCGAGAGGTTAAAAATTGAAACTTTGCTCGATAGATAATCCTCAATCTAGTTGTCAACTTCACTCTCAATTCCCAAATTAATAAATAGATTGAATATGTAGTAGACAATGTTGTATAGAGATTGATTGATTGAGAGATTAGAGAGATAAGAGATTGTAGGAAGATTTGTGAGAAATAAGAAGAGAAAATGAGGTATTTATAGTTGAAAATTGGGTTAAAGTATAAATATAATAACTTAAGGGTTAAAAATAAATATAAAGAGGGTAGGGGGTTGGGGGAGTGGGGGAGGCCAAAAATGGTTGTTGCAAAATGGCCAAATGTAAAATGGTCGTTATTGCAACGACTATTTTTGCAATTGGCTGGGTTTCGCGGGGATGGCGGGACCAGATGGGACGCGGATCGCGGTCATCGCGACTGCATCACGAACCATACCATGTCCCGCCCCGCTCAACCCCGTCCCGCTAATTATTTTTTTAATTATTCGTGGCCGGGACGGGACCAGGCCGGTCCGGCCCACTGGATAGGCCTACAATTAACAAAGAATTGTCATCTCCAGAAGTGTTTCTTTGGAAAAAAGCTACAAAGAGAGAAATAAACTCCATCAGATAGAATCATACTTATGTAATAGTTGACATTCCTCCGGGAAAAGAACCTTTGGGTTGTAAAAGGGGATACTCAAATTGAGTACAAAATAGATGGATCTACTGACGAGTATAAGGCCTCAACTACTTGGACATGTGCTCCCCTATGAACAACCTAACATCCCGGGCCACTGCAGTATTGCGTGACATGGATGTTGAGACAGTCTTCCTATCCAGAGAGTTAGTTTGGTGGACTGTTGGGCTTCTTTCTAAAATTTATTTGGTCCCTAAAATGTGTGCATTTTGGTCCTGGAAGTTTCAGATGAAACAGAAATAATGAATCTGACAACAGAACATTGACTCTGAAGTAAGAAAGTCAACAGTTGGAAAACCAACAGTCTGAAAGTGGAAAAAGAAATTTATATGGAACAACCCGATGGGATGTGGTTCCAAGGCAAGAGAAGAAAGTCTGTCAACTTTTCATATCTCTGTACGGGCTGAAACAGGTCCCAAAGCAATGGCACAAAAACTTTGATAGTACTCTACCATCAAAGGGTTTCTCCATAAATGTGTCTACATGAAAGGTAATTCTCACTCGCTCGTCATGATATGCATTTACGTAAGATGGCATGTTGATCACAGAACGTAGTCCTAGTTTGATCATAGAGACTAAGAATAGGTTGAAACGATGTTTCGATATGAAGGATATAGGTATTATAAATGACATCTTAGAATTGGGATTTCTAAGACATCTAACGGACTGGTCTAATTCCAAACTCATTTGTGAGATGTTTGACAGTCTCGTTGAAGTCACTAATGGATATGAATCATAGGATTGATTGGAATCATGGTGCGCTCGTATACCAGGAGTAATATGCGCAGGTCACATGTAGTTCAATGTATTTTACACCCTACAACTGACCCGGTATCGGCTTACAAAGCAGATCAGTTGAACTAAGGTTCACTGGTAATTTTGGATATGATCAATAGAAGGCGTTAAATCGGATATGATGATATTTGAAATATTCGCTCATCTATGGATTATTGTATTGTGGATGTCCAGCGGTTCTGGGAGAACACAGTGATGCAAACTGGACATCAGACTCGAAGAACACCAAAGCCACAAGTGGGTGAGTATGGTATGTCTTTGAAAATCCTCTAAGAAAACTTGCTTCGGCCTATTCATGATGGAATCAGAGTTTATCTCTTTGGACAAAACATGAAAGAAGTTGAGTAACTTCACGACCTCTTAGAGGATGTCTCTTATTGGGAGAAATATATGCCTTCATTAGTTATACAATGTGACTAGCCAGTCGGCTTTAGGAAGGGCACGGATGACGACATATGGAAATTTTAGTCAGAGGCGTAAGACCGTTGGGCAGCTGATCATCACGGGTGTCACTTCCTTAATTACTAATCAAAGGATATAAATGACCCTTTAACAAAAGAACTACCCGAAGATCAAGATTTATGTCGGTCTAGGGGAATGAGCTTAACACCCAAACAATAAGGACTGATACGGTGGTAACCCAACCTTACTGACTAGAGATCCCATGAATTAGGTTCAATGGTAAAACTAAGTCGTAAAGGTTCAGTTGAGCACTTCGGTGGAAGCAAGAGCACTTCGAATGATGATTTTTGTAAAGAAACATAAATCCAAAGTCATTCCCGCGATAGACATTAAAGTGCTACCTGCACGGTGGGTGGAGGTTAAGTTTCCAAAACCTTTAATGGGCCTCACCAATTGAGGTTAGGTTTGGAGAAACTTTTAATGATTCCTAACACTTATGAAGTGGGGTATAGCAGAATACTTTATAGGAGACTACCTATTTAAGTACGAGGACAGGATGCCTCAAATGAACGCACTTAAGAATCCAAGAGTGACAATGACCCACGACGGACAAAACATTAAGAAGAACAGAGTAAGGAAAGTTGTTGTGTTGGTACTATTGTCTTGGCTTACACTAAACATTGACGGTTCAAGATATCATGTTCACTGCGCAATAAGTAAGTCCGATGGTATTCAACTAAGGAAGGTTCAAAGCGTAAGCTACCTCTCCTGATGCAACATCAGTCCGCTAAAAGATTTCTAGAAAGACACCTTGTGAGTGCGCCAAAATCTCTTTCAATAAGGGATTGTTGGAAATTTACTAATGTGGAATTAAGTTTATCCCATTATTTATGACTCGAATAATTGGGGCTCCACACGTTGGCAACGTCGTTTCTACACACGTGCACTCGTAGTGCTAAGTATAGCAAATTTCATTAGTGAAAGAGATATTGATGCGTAATTAAAGTGTTTGAGATATAAAATGATAGACAGTTATTGGCCAAATGACAAGTATTCCACGTTGGTAAATGAAGGAAGAAGTGTATGAAGTGTAAGATAAAATGAGTCGGAAAGGGTAACAGAACCACGAAGGGATGCGACGCCAACCCGTCGAAGCCACGGTGCCGGAGGGCCGCGACACCTCCAAGCCTATGTTGCGACGCTAAATGGGTAGTTGCTTACTAGAGCCGCGGCGCTTCCGAGGCAGTGTCTGTGCGACGGAAGTCCGAAATTTGGCTGATTGTGGAGACGGTGGGGCATTAAGATATCAGTTTTTCCTCCATAAATCAGCCATTATTTGGCTGCATTACTTGGGGGATTGAATGGTCTTTACATGGCATTTAAATGGCCACTACACGGGCATTTGAATAGGCCCCTCTTACACTACTATAAATTGAGGCATTTGGCTCAATTGTTACACATTACTTGAAAGACTTGCAACACTCAAAAATTTCTAAACTTCTTCCTCTCTAACATACTTCAAACACTCAAAATTTTTTTCTAGAAACACTTGAGTTTCTTTTGCTTATTAGTTAGTTGTTGTTTTATCATGAGAGACTATTGCCCATTAACGTAAATGGATATATATGGACAATCGTGTCTTAAGTGCAGAGTGATAACACTCGACTCAACACGGTTGTAATACTCCTAGAAGTCACGAACAGGAGACGAAAAGATATAACTCTTGGGCTAGTTTTGGGACATTAAAACTCCATTACTTCCCACATGAATTCAGCCATTATTTGGCTGAATTGTAACCCCACATTCAAGGTAATGCATGGTTATTCAAAGCCTTTACTTGGCTATGTGGAAGGTCATCTTCTCCACACTATAAAATGAAGTCATTGGCTCATTTGCAAAATATACTTTAGAAATTATCTTCCTCTCTTGCAATCTTCCACACACTAAAAATCCTTCTTTTCTAGTGAACACTTGAGTCTCCTTTGCTCACTTGTTTGATTGTTGTTTTATCTTGGGAGATAAGTTGTCAACACACCGTTAAAGGATTATATGGGGTAATATTATCTTAAGGAAAGATTGAATATCAATCGACTCAGCAAACCATTTTCCTTGTTCTATTTCAACTAATTTTGGTTACCGGTTATAATGATCAAGGGGCTTGCTGCAGTTCCAACGAAGATCTCAAGATCCAAGACTCAAAGATGCACTAAAAGACAGAAGATCAAGATCACAAGACTTGTTGTTATCACAATACTTGTTAGGCTAAGGATCAAGGAAGAGTTGTTGTCACCGCTCCCGGGAGTGGTGGAAACAAGTGTCTACGAGAGGTTGAGGATGTCAATTGGAACTTGAGGAGAAGGTTAAAGATGATGTTCCATTGTGTAGCAGAAAGCCTACATCTCATGGAAAGAAGAATTTGGACACGTCACTGACGTGGGCCATATTCCAAAGCTATGAATTAATTAGTCTTCCTTGTTGAATTTGAGATTAAAAGATGAATTTTTGAATAAAAGGGAATAAAGAAAGGCTAGGAATATGAAGAGTTTTCATTAAAAACTTATATTCCCTACACCCTAAAATCAAAAATAGGACTACTTACCTTCCCGTTTAAAGATTGGACTATTATAAACAACGGCCTAAAAGAAATAAATTAGATTGTAATAAACTATATTTATGGACAATCCTAAGCAATGGAAGAAGACTAAGGACAAGGACTAAAGGACTAGAGACAAACTTGTCACCGTTTCCGAATTCTGACAGAAGATCCATCTTTTGACAGGATAGTAGTGGACACTCAGTCATACAAAGCCTACGGGTGACTAGAGTAGGCCAGATCCGTCATATGACATGACGATGTTGGACACTCAGTCATACAAAGCCTACGGGCGACTGTAGTGGGTTAGAGTTTTCATATCTTGAATGATTTGAAGGACAAAAGAAAGGTAGAAATTGGACACTCAGTCTGCCAAGGCAACTGGAGTGGGACAGAATATCTAGATCTCATATGATACGGTTACACCCTAACCACGGACAAGAGGTTGTTCATGGAAGCAACACCACTTCTAAATTAGAAGGAGTTGAAGAGGTTGTCCTTAAAATGACTTAAGGGAATGGGAATCACTCTAACAAGAGGTGATACATGTCCCAAACTTGGTTCAAGGACGATGTTGGTCTAACTGGCTGTAGACAAGTGAATGATATATTTGTAATCCATGCATCTATACCTTCATAGATTAAGATACGTTAAATAGAAAGTCATTCAAAACTAATTGAGTTGATATTGTTGTCGTCTGTCGACATAAACCCTCAAATGAATGTGAAGTAGGCGAAGAGGCAAAATCACCTTCCATTCCATCAAAGGAATAACGAAAGAAGAACAGCTCATCTATCACACAGTCACGCCTATGCGGATGATTTTACGTTTGTATAAATAGAGGGGAGACAAATATGTTGTGATCTTCATCAAATAATGGTACAACGTATTGCTTCCTTTGTTGAAGAACAAAGATGAATCTGTTGAAGTGGATGGGCACCGGAGCGCCACGACACCTTCACCAAGAGATGCGGTGCTTGAAACCTGGTTGGATACTGGAATACAGGATTCGCGGAGCCTCCCAGGCAGGGCCGCGGCGCTTCGGAAGCAGAAGCTGAAAGCCTACGGATTAAAGAATTTGTGGGGATAGAGGGGGAGAATGTGAAGCATCATTTATCAAATGACTTCTACTTACTCACCTCAGTCAAACAGTGTTAGCCAAGCGCATATCCGTACGCCCAAAAAGATATAGGGAAAGACGATCCTTACCGCTAATATGATTCTCAATAGAAATCTGCATAAGGATAAGGATAATCCTCCATGTGAAATATGGAAAGAATCCCATATATAAATGTTGTGATATGGGGTAGTGTGGCAAGTGTTGAGACACTAAAGCCAAAACAGTCAAGTCGGACCTAAGACTGTAGATTGCATATCCGCTGGATCTGCAAATAACAGTGGTACGTATCACATCTCGGTGTTAAAGAATGATGAATTCTTTGAGGATAACTTTCCTTAAGAAGGAAAAATGATAATTGCTCAAGGTTAACAAGAACTCACGAGTGTCTGATTGTACAGAACTAGACGTTCTAGATCTATAGGACTCGAAAGTTGCTGACTATCCGAAACTTGATGTTCTAGATCTACAGAACCTAGGTATTCTAGATATTGAACCGAGATAGAGCAAAAAGAAGGGACAAAGACTTGTTCTATGCCTTCTAGCTTATACGATTGAGAAAGAACCATGGACAATTACAAATAATTGTCATCTCCGGAAGCGCTACTTTGGAAAGTATCTAAAAAAAGAAAATTAGACTCCATCAGAGAACCACACTTGTGTGATGGTTGATCTTCCTTCGAAAAAAGAACCTCTGGGTTGTAAAAGTGGATACTCACATTGAGTACAAAAGTAGATGGATCTACTGACGAGTATAAGGCCTCGACTACCTGGATATGTGCTCCAATGAGAATAGCTTAACATCGAGGACCACTGCAGTCTTGCGTGACATAGATGTTAAGACATCATTCTTAATCGGAGAGTTGGTTTGATTGATGTTGGGCTTCTTCCTGAACTTCAATTATGGTCTCAGAAATGTTTACATTTTGGTCCTTGAAGTTTCAGATAAAATAGCAATGAATCTGACTACAGAGACATTGATTCAGAAAATAGAAAGCCAACAGTCGGAAAATCAAAAGTCCGAAAGTGGAAGAAGAAAGTAATATGGAACAACCCGAGGGGTATGTGGTTCCAGGGAAGGGAAGAAAGTCTGTCGACTCTTCAAATCTCTGTACGGGCTGAAATAGGTCCCGAAGCATTGGCACAAAATATTTGATAGTACTCCACTATCGAAGGGTTTCTTCATTAATGAGTGTGATAAATGTGTCTACATGAAAGGCAATTCTGTCATGTTCGTCATGATGTGCCTTACGTAGACGACAGGTTGATCACAGTGAGAAGTCCTAGGTTGATCCTAGAGACTAAGAGTATGTTGAAATGATGTTTCAATATGAATGATATGGGTATTACAGATGACATCTTAGTAATTGGGAATTCCAAGACATCTAATGGACTGGTCTAAACCAAACTCATATGTGAGGTGTTTTGAAGTCTCGTTGAAGTCACCAATGGATTTGAATCGAGAATTGATTGGAATCATAGTACACCCATAGATTATGAGTGATAGACGTGAGTCACATGTAGTTCAATGTATTTTACACACTACAACTGACCTGGTATCAGCTCATAAAGAAGAACAGTTGAACTAAGGTTCACTTGTAACGATCGATAGAAGGCTTTAAATGAGATGTGACGACATCTAAATTATCGCTTATCTATGGATTATGGTATTCTGGATGTCCAGCGGTTCTGCGAGAACACAGTGATGCAAACTGGACATCAGACTTGAAAAACACCTAAGACACAAGTGGATGTGCATAGTGTGTCTTTGTAAAATCCTCTAAGAAAACTTGCATCGGCCAATTTGTGATGGAATCAGAGTTTATCGCTTTGTACAAAGTATGATGAAAAGTTGAGTAACTTCACGACCTCTCAGAGGATGTCCCTTATTGGGAGTAACTCGTGCCTTCATCAGTTATACACTATAAGGGCACGAATGATGGCGTCTGGACATATATGTCTCAGACATAAGACCATATGGCAGTTGATCGGGGAATGGGCCTAAAACCCAAATAATAAGAACTAATACGGTGAATACCCAACCTTACAGACTGGAGATCCCAAAAATTAGGTTCAATGGGAAAACTAAATCGTAAAGGTTCAGTTGAGCGCTTTGGTGGAAGCAAGAGCACTTCGGATAATGATTTCTTATTAGAAAAATATATCCAAGGTTGTTCCCATGATATATATAAAGTTCTATTTGCAGAGTGGGTAAAGTTTAAGTGTCCAAAACCTTCAAATAATCCTCAACAATTGAGGTTAGGTTTGGGGAAATTTTTAATGGTTCCTAACACTTGTGTAGTGGGGTATTGTAGGATACCTTGTAGGAGACCACTTATTTAAGTGCGAGGATAGACCACCTCAAATGAACGCACTTAAGAAACTAAGACGTGATCCACGACCACAACGGACAAACCTTAATGAAGGATAGAGTAAGGAAAGGTGTTGTGTTGTTACCGTTGTCTTGGCTTACACTAAACACTGATGGTTCAACACATCAAGTTCACCGCGCAGTAAGTAAGTCTGATGGTATTCTACTATGAAAGGTTCAAAGCTACGGCTACCTATCCAGATGCAACATCGGTCCACCGGACAATTTCTAAAAAGGCACCATGTGCGTGCGCCAAAATCTCTTCTAAGAGGGGATTGTTGGAAATTTATTAAATGTGAAATAAAATTAATCATATTAATTATGACTCGAACAATTGGGGCCCCGCACGTCAGAAACGTCGTTTCCATACACGTGCACACGTTGTACCAAGGATCGTAAATTTTCTTAGTGGAAGAGATATTGGTACGTATACAAAAAATTTGAAACATAATATGATAGACGGTTATTGGCCAAATGACAATGGTTTCACGTTGGTAAATAAAGGAAGAAGTATACAATGTGTTAAAATATGATACGAGTCATGAATCACAGCGGAGCCGTGAAGGGCCGCAGCGCGCCTCATCAGGGTCGCGGCGCCTCCTCCCTTGAGTCGCGGTGCTTACGACGGATTTGGTTACTGAAATTTGACGCCTCCTCGAAGGGGCGCAGCTCTAAATGACATTTTGTGTTCCAGTGATTTACTGGGTGTGAAGCACCGCGATGCCGCCAGTGAGGGTTGTGGCGCTTGTCTTCCAGAAGTCACGAACGGGAGACGAAAAGACATGACTCTTGGGATGGTTTTAGGGCATTAAACCTCCATTACTTCCCACATGAATTCAGCCATTATTTGGCTGAATTGTAACCCCACATTCAAGGCCATTCAAAGCCTTTACTTGTCTATGTGGAAGGTCATCTTCTCTACACTATAAAATGAAGTCATTGGCTCATTTGCAAAATATACTTCAGAAATTGTATTCCTCTCTTGCAATCTTCCGCACACTCAAAGATCCTTCTTTTCTAGTGAACACTTGAGTCTCCTTTTCTCACTTGTTTGATTGTTGTTTTATCTTGGGAGATAAGTTGACAACACACCGTTAAAGGATTATGCGGGGCAATATTATCTTAAGAAAAGATTGAATATCAATCGACTCAGCAAACCATTTTCCTTGTTCTATTTCAACTAACTTTAGTTACAGGTTATAAAGATCAAGGAGCTTGCTGCAGTTGCAACTAAGATCTCAAGATCCAAGACTCAAAGATGCACTCAAAGACAGAAGATCAAGATCACAAGACTTGTTGGTATCACAACACTTGTTAGGCTTCAAGCCTATTGTATTGTAATCATATTGTTTACCCTTTCAAAGCACTAGTGGTAGTTGTATATTATTCTCGTACATCCATTGTGTAACTCACAGATTTCAGGTTATTAATATTCAAGGATCTTGTTGCAATTGGTACAAAGATCCAAGACTGATTGAAGAACTCAAAAGCTTGTGGTTGACACAATTATTGTTTACTTCAAGCTTGTTGCTATTGTAACCTTTAATGTTTATCCTTTCGAAGCACTTGTAATAGTTATTTACTATTTTCATACTGCATTATTATCCAACAATTATTATAATTTACTTCAAATTCGTTTAATTTTTCGGTAATCGATTTCACTTTGCTTTGAATCGCTGTTTCTTTTCGTTTTCTACTTGTTAGGGTTCATGCATGTAGCAATTTTCACAATTTCTGTTCTAGTGCTTTCATTGATTTGTTAGTTTTATTTTGCTTTTTGTCTAGAATTTGGAGGTTTTGGCTTTACAATTGTTAAGTTTTTTGGTTTAGTTGTGTACACAGTAAGTTTATCTTGTTGTTCATGGTGCATATGAGAGAAGATTGAATACAACATAAAATGATTTTATTTTTGAATGGTTGTCTAGATTTGATCTTCAACCTGATTTTGAACCAGTGGATTTTGTGGTCTCTGAATTCCAATAATCAACCTAATTTCATGTTTAGTTTATGTAAATATCTTTAGGAGAATGTCTCCTCTTCTAACATGTAAAGAAGCTTGGTTAGGACTTGTACCAACCATCGTCAGAAGAGAGAGCTTCGATCTCTTTCCGTCATTCCAGAGGAAATCATCTTAGAAAGTTGATTGGGAGAGTGTTTTCTTACTGGTCTTTCCCTTGGTCAACAACCAAGAAATATATGTTGGCTGCTTTAACCCCCACTTCTGCTCAACATTGATCCTCTCACATATTTCCTTTTGTCTCATGGTAGCCTGCTCCAGTTCCCTTACGAAACTTTCGTTATTGGCTAAAGGTAACTACTTTTTGCTCACCCGGTGAAAGACATAGTAGGTAAAAAGGCTATTTGTTGCTTTACTTCTTTACCTTGGAAGGAGCGAAGCCACTTGACCGCAGGGAAAAGAGAGACAATATTTTCGTCACTTGCTTATTACGTGTTGTTTTCTTGAGATATGTTTATGTCTCTATTTTGGAGTTCAGTAATGCATGACATCCGAAGCATATTGTAAATGATTGCTGACTTGATGATCATCTGATTAGTAGTTTATTCTTCTTTTCTTGTTAGTGATGCTATTTTAACTTCAAGTTGAATATAATGTCTTCCTTTCTAGCCATGACAATAGATAAATCTTGGATTGACAAACCACAAAACACTTCTGAATATGAAGATGACCTATGAAACTTTTTGGATATTGCTTTTGAGCACGGGTCTATTGATGGGTGTGTAATTAAATGCTCGTGTTTGAGATGTGATTTTAATAAGTGGAAAATAAGTGTTGTAGTTGAAGAGCACCTAACTTTTATGTCTTTTCCAAAAAATTATAGATTTTGGTACATGCATGGTGAAGATTCAATTGCAACTATGCCACAAATATCTCAGAACACACGTGTTATGAAAGATACTTTGTTTGCAGCCCCAGAATCCAATGGAAACCATGATTAATGATGCATTTGGGTTCACTGGAAACAATGTCAATAAGGCCGATGCAAAGAAATAATTTCTTGATTATTCTCATTAATAAAAGAGTTATATATAGGAGTTATATAATGAAAATTATTTTTCTATTCTACATTTAAGGCCTTATTCTATTTGGAGACTAATTATACAATTATGATAAAATTACATGATTAATTAATGTACAAGACTAATATACACATTGTATACAAAATCAGCCCAAGTGTGGGCCCTGCTACAGTAAATCCGAGACACTATTCATTTGATATACACATGTATATTGTGTATATCAGATGTATATTTAACACCCCCCGAAGTCATAGTGGACGGTCTTCGAACGTTGAGACTGTCCCTAAAATCTTCAAAAAGGACTGAGGGAAAACCCTTTGTAAAGATGTCTGCAATTTGATACCTGAAAGGGACATGACAGACGCGTACTTGTCCATGAGCTACCTTTTCTCGAACAAAGTGAATGTCCATCTCGATATGTTTAGTGCGTTGGTGCTGAACCGGATTACCAGAAAGATAGATGTCACTAACATTATCATAATAAACTAAGGTAGCTTTTTGAATAGGACAATGAAGCCCTAAAAGAAGATTACGTAACTAACAGGATTTAGAGACCACATTTGTCACGATCCGACTCTGGGCCTGCGACTGGTGTCCTACCTGGGCACCCTTACAGGTAAGCATTAGAGAAAATCAGCGGAACATACATAAGACACATAACGTACATCAATATGAAGTAAACAACAGGTTAGCCGATAAGGCTGCCTTCCTAGATATATGTATAGATAGCCAAGAGCAGTTACATCTTTTTATACAAACTGACCCACATACATGACTACAGACCTCTGAGAATTTTAACATAACAACTGTGACGGGACAGGGTCCCGCCATACCCCTAAATGTACAACAACTGACAATACCAGGGATCTGAACCAGAGACAAGCCTCCGGAGTAATGGAGCTCCTCAACAGCTGAACAGTGATCCTAAGAGTAAGGACCACCACTGCTTAATTCTACCATGCATTTAACGCACTCCCGAGGAAAGGGGTTCAGTACAAAATATGTACCAAGTATGTGAAACTGAAAGTACTGAAATGAAATCATATAATCTAAAATAAAATTGGAGACAAGTATGATAACCAGACTAATAGTACACTGTGCCTTACTAATAATGAGAGTAATCAAGAGTACACTTTACTGCTTAAAAAAAAATTGGAAGCTTATGATCAAATTAGGGTCACCCGCCCGTAGTATCATTAAGCAGTCCTACTCCTGGGACTATTTCACCAGCATAGGTCTTGTGGACCCGCAATGGAGCAATTTGCTCCGCATGGGACTATTTCACTCGCATGGGCCCGGTGGACCCGCAATGAGTACATACGCCGCACTCGCATCGTGTACGGAATAAGTAGTAACCCAGGGGTTTACCCCGCAAAAATAACATAACACTAGCACAACCGGCTATCATACATAACATAAGCAAGTTAAGAAATCCTTTAACTTCTTATTGGACTTAATTAGCATGCACTCTCATTTTATTTAACTTAAGGCACTAACATGTCATGAAAATCCGGGAATTTAACCCAAGCATTTTTACTTTCACAACCTAGGCAACTCAAATCAAATCAAAGCTTTTCAAAAAAGAAATCAAGCATTTTTACTTTCACAACCTAGGTAACTCGTGCCTATAAATCAAGTAGACCACTCTCTTAACCTTCCATAAAGTCGTTATAACTAACTTCCCATAAAGCCGTTATAACCCTTTATGTTTTAGACAAACCAAAACAATTACGTTTCTCTTTGAAACCAAGAGACTTATACTTTTGAAAACCAAGTATCATATACTTTCAAATCAAGTTCCAGAATACTTCAAGTTCCTTGACTTTAGAAATCAAGTCTCTTAACTTTAAAATAGTTCAAGTAACCCATACTTTTCCAAATCAAGTATTCTATTCTTTTCAAGTCAATTAATCTTTACATTTAACATCAAGTAACATATACTTTTAAAAGCCGAGTTACTTCACTTTTCGAAATCAAGGCAAGGATACCAAACTGAAACCAAGTTCACTTAAAATACGTACGTTTACCGTACTAAACCTTTGTAAATACTCATGCTCAAGAGATAGGGAAGAGTTCACATACCTCTCCGACTCAATCCACTTGCCAAGTTGAATATGCCGCACGTAGAATGTCAACCTATAATGACCATAATACGTCTATCAACTTCTAGCTTTCCAACGTAGAATATTCTAAGTGTAAAGCTTTCTATTCTACGGAAAATTGGGCAGCACTTCCTTTGTTTCTACGTACTTTTCCACTTTTTTCAAGGCCCGAAATCAATAACCAACATGCCACATTCAAGGCTAAACAATTCAGCTAACCAAAGGGGATTATACGCCTAACAGGACGTGTAAAATTCTGCCCCACAATTAATATAAAAACTGTCCATTTCCTTAAGGCAATTTCTACCAAATGTAACAACATAAAGTTCATTCCAATTCATTTTCAATCCAAATTGTTATTCTAACATGTTATATAGCCGTAATTGATTATAACAACTATAATCCCTTCTTTCTATAACATGCGACAATCGTAACTAACAATTAAATTGAATTACAATCTTAATGGCTAACATGAACTTTTTCGGATTTTAGGCTTCCAATATTCCATAACACTTATCAATCTTCATAATATATATCTCATGATCATCTATCACTTTCATAACATGGAATCTTCAATTACAATAGTAAGACGGAGATTATTACCTCAAAAAGCCCAAATCTAATCCAAGATTCAAAGTCGATCCTTAACAACTTTAGCTCTTCTTCTTGACATTCCAATCCACTCCAAGCAACCCTTGGAAGCTTATGAAGAACTCTCCTTCAAGTTCTAACTCAATCTATGAAAAACCTCTTAGATTTTCATGTTGCGACTAACGTAAAAACGTAGTTTTCCGGGATTTTTGTATTGAGATATCCTTAGAATACCTCTAGGGATCTTAGGTTTGAATATTGGGATTTATGAAGCAAGATTGCAAAATTTCTCTTTTCTTTTTTCCTCTTGGCCGAGACCCTCTCTAAGAACACACAAGATTGCCCAATTTTTTTCTAAGTGTTGAAATGATCTAGTCTTGCACTAGTAGTAGTAATATATAATGATACCAAGGGCTAGGATTAATCCAAATGAAAGGCTAGGATGTGGTCAATTATCTCAAGCTATCTTGACTATTTGACTTAGTCAATATTTCTTCATCCAACAAGCCCATGTGGAGGGTGACACGTGTCGCCCTCCCATTGGTCTAAAATATTTCGTTTCCCGAAATTTTCATAATTGGTCAAAATATCGGAAACCTCGTGGGCCCCACAAAAACGTAAAATTTCTCGGGTGGGCCCCACGTATCCAACTCTGAAAATAAAATTTCATAATTCCGATAAACTCTTAAAAGTCTTAAATAACCAATTTGAGAACCCAATTCTCATTAACGAACAATTTTTCTTCCCGAGGTTCGGAAGATTTTTCCTTCAGAAAACAATTCTTTCTTTCGTTCAAATTGTTAAGTCCTATGTTCTCCCGTCTATTCTCCTATACATGTCCTGGAATTACGGGGTGTAACAACATTGGCTACCCCTCGATACTCGGTCTCTGCACTAGAGCGGGACAATGTCGACTGACGTTTTGCAGACCATGAGACCAAGTTATTACCAAGTCATACAATAGCCAGACGTAGAGCGTATGGTGTCCAGACAACCACCCCCAATCAGCATCCGTATACGAGACAAATGTAGACGGCAAGGATGGATATAATTGTAAGCCAAAGTCAAGTGTCCCCTAGATATACCTTATAATACGTTTGAGTGTATTCATGTGCTCAACCCTGGGATCATGCATACATAAACACACCTGTTGTACGACATATGTAATGTCCGGTCTCATGAATGTAAGATACTGAAGAGCCTCTGCAAGACTGCGATAGCGTGTCGGATCCTCATACGGTGCACCAGTCGCATCACCCAACTTGGGTTTAGTATCAACCGGAGTGGAGGTGGACTTACAGGATGACATCCCAACCCTCTTAATGATCTCAGTTGCGTACTTCCTTTGGGTTAAGAACAGGCCACCTGCATGACGAGCGACATCAATACCCTAAAGTAACTCAAGGGCCCTAAGTCTTTCATAGCAAACTCAGAACTGAGCATTGTCATGATACACTTGTGTAATGTATCAGAAGAGGCAGTCAAGATAATATCATCCACATATAATAGTATATAAGTCAAGAAAGTACCACGACGATATATAAACAACGAATTATCAGACCTGCTGTGAGTGAACCCAATAGTTGACACATAGTCTGCAAACCTCTTATATCATGCCCGTGGGGACTGATTAAGCCCATACAAGGAATTCTTCAACAAACACACATAATGAGGATATTTGGGATCCCTAAATGCCAACGACTGATGCATATAGACTGTCTGCTTGAGATCACTATGTAGGAAATCATTCTTCACATCTAGCTGATTAATGTGTCATGCTTTCGAAAGAGCCAAGATGAGCACAATACGAATGGTAGTCGGTTTGACCACTGGTCTAAATGTCTCACCACAATCCATACCAACCTACTGAGTCTTACCATCAAATACAAGACGAGCCTTATGCCTTGCAAAAGAACCGTCAAAATTTTCCTTATGAACAAAACTCCATATAGACCGAAAAATATTAACACCAGATGGACGGGGCACCAACTCTCATATCTTATTATCAATAAGAGCATTATATTCATCGGTTATAATAATTTTCCAATTCGAGTCATTTAAAACAGACGTTGGGTTACGGGGTAGAGGGGATTTAAGAACATTAGAATGTAAATTAAAATATCTTTTGGTTTAAAAATGCTCCGTTGACTACGAGTGACTGGTCTATGACTTAGGGGATAATTGGGCCGATTTTGGAAATTATCGGGAGACGTTAGCGGGCAGCAAAGGGCCTCATCGACCGTAATGGTAACCGAGCAACAGCCATTATCAAATCGACAGCTCAGAATGGTCGATCCACCGTCCCAATTATGGAAACTAGACGATGGCCGCCCAAGAATGTAAAATCGACCTTTGGGGACGAGTGTGTAGGGCCATTGGGTAGTGGGCCCACTGGCATATTTGGGGTGCGGGATGCATCCGAGAAATGGTGGATAAGATATGTAGAGCATGATGCAAAAACGCATGTGGTACGGAAGTATGAATCAATAAAGTTCGGATAATGTTGTTAATGGGTCGTAAGGCCACTGCCAATTGTGTCTAGCCCACGGCCAAGGGGCCCATGATTGAGACCGATGGTCGGTGGACCATCAGATCCGGGACGGTCCACCGCCATGTTTTGACATCGCACATCGCCGAATCGGCCGTGGTTTGCCCCCACAATTTTTCCCATTATTTTTGCCGCCACCAGGAGCACGATTTTGGCCGAATGTATTAACAAAACCCAGATATTTAGTGGAGGAAATCATCATGACGACTGGACTAGCCCCGGTAGCCGCCTTCTTAGCCAAACCGGCTTCTTCCAAAGTAAGCATGGAACGGGCTTGATAAAACTTTAGGAGAGGGTTACTTTGACGAAGTAGAGTCCCAACACCACTATAGGTCTCGGAGAGGCCGACAACCATCTATAAAACAAGACAATCGTCACTAACGGGCGCACCAACGTTGCAGAGTTGGTCTGTCAATTCTTTCAACTTTTTTGTAATAAGCTGAAACGTTCGGGAAATTTTTCATGTTGATGTGGGAAAATTCCTGCTCAAGTATAACAACTCTGTAGTTCTGATTATCTTAGAATATGTCACACAATCTATCTCAAGCAGCATTTGCCGTAGTGTCCGACTCAATAATCTTTTGCAACAGGTCGATAGAGATAGTGGAGTAAATCCACAGTAGTACGGTAGCATCAAGTGTTGTCCATAATTTTGGATCATCCTCGCATTTTGGCACCTCCGTATCCTTATGAGCCGCGGAAATTATGTGATGGATGACTTAATGCGAACGTACGTGAATCGTGAACAGTTCGGCCCACGTCACATATTGGACGTTTTCTATTTCAAGAACAAGAGGAATGTGATTCTTGATGTTAAAAACTGTAAGGGCGGGATGGAACGTGTTCTTTGATGTAGACATACTGACAGAACAATATGTGATTTGAAGGATTTTGGAAGAAATAATTTAGGTTGGAGAACAAAAAACCTCTCGAAAACCGAGAAAGAATTTCGGCGGAAGCAAGGAAGAAAATTAACCTAGACTTGTGATACCATGAAAGAAATAATCCATTGATTATTCTCATTAATGAAAGGGGTTTATATACAAGTTACATAAGGAAAATCCTTTCTCTATTCTACATTTAAAACCCTATTCTATTTGAAGATTAATTATACAATTATGGTAAGATTACAAAACTAATTAATGTACAAGACTAATATACACATTGTATACAAAATCAGCCCAACCGTGGGCCCTGCTACAGTAAATCCGAGAAACTATTCATCGGATATACACATGTATACTGTGTATATCGGATGTATATTTAACACCGATGATGAAGAGCATATTAAAGATTATGCAAAATTCTATGAAATGATCGAAGATAGCAAGCAACCATTATATGAAGGGTGTGCAAAGTGTTTCAAATGGTCCTTTCTAATCAAATTGTATCATAGTGTCTGTTACGAATGACTAACAAAACGACGAGTATGATATTATATTTGTTAAAAGATGCCTTTGAACATGCCAAGATTCTTGTTTTCTTTTATGAGGCCAAAAAAAACAACAACAAACTTGGTCTTAATTATACCATGATATATGTTTGCCCAAATGATTGTATGTTGTATTTTGGAGAAGACAATGAAGGCTGCAAAAAATGCAAGACATCTAGGTGGAAGGATAGTAAAAAGAAACAGCCTGCAAAGACTTTACACTATTCCCACTAAAGCCGAGGCTGCAAAGACTATTCATGTGCTCTAAAACTGTCGAGTCCATGAGATGGTATATTTTAGAGGGTAACCAAGATGGATTGATGAGGCATCCCAGATATTCTCGGGCTTAAAAAATATTTGACGAGTATGAAATTACAATTGAATTCGCTAATTAGCTTTTATCAAAGGAACATAGGGAATATACCTGAAGAGTTTCCTCACTTATTTCCGACTCCTCCACATGTATGACTGTTATAGATGTTCATTTTTTTTTCTTATTTGCATCTGTTTATATCTGGAATTGTCTCTTTGAGTAGTCTTATCTTGTGCGTGTGTTTCCTCTAATTTTGTTTAAGTCTATGCATGTTATATAACAGAACAAGCCACAAAATCTTCTGCTTTTGCCTTTTTTTATGTCTGGGATTCTGCTACAGCTGGAATTCTCCATTTTTTTATGTTTCAGCTGCTTGTTTTGGTTTATATTTAATTTAAAGAATTACATGTACTGTAAAAACTTTTGAGTGTGGTAGAAATGAGCTACTTTTGGTAGCCCTTTAAAAAGTATGCTAAACTTTTAGATGGCTATTTTTAATCACTTCTTCGAGCAGTGTCAGAAATTTAACAGGAAAGTGTCATCTTCATTACTGTTGGATAATGATTCATTCTTTGGCCTTAATATGATATGTCTGAAGATCTAGAAAAGAATGGAGTTCCTTGTTTTCATTTTCTTTCAGAGTGAATAATTACAAATGTGTCATATGAATTTGGACAAGAAACTGGATACATTGTTTGAATATCTGTAGTGTTGAATTATGAAGATTCATATGCAATCACTTAGCTTTCAAGAAAGTACTAAAATGTTGTAAGAAGTTAGTATCTCTTTTGTGTGTGGGGGCGGTCGGATTACTATTAGTTAGATGACAGATATCGGAATTCTATTGATTGTTACTTTAATGATTGTTAATATGCCTGGATAAAGCAGAATGTAACGTTATGTAGTTGATTGACTGGTATTTTCTTGATTTTTAATGATATGGGTTTTAGCTCAAGTACTTGAGCAATTTGGAGGATAGGTCTGTCTACATCTATCCTTCCCAGACTTGACGTTGTAAGATTTATGTTGTTGTTGTTATCTGTTTTGGAACTGGACTGATTGAGTTGTGAAATTTAGTTTGGAGTTGTTACTTTGAAATTAATTGTATATTTTTCCCCTTTCAGACATCAGATTCAGGAATATCTTCAGATGGAAATAACAATAATGATGGACCAGGTATCGATTAGATATCATTTTTAAGATCAACTTTGACTTGATTTGGTTGTTGAATAACACTTTGAAATTTTAGTATGTTGATGATTTAATTTTGGAGTGTTGAATAACACTTTAAAACTTTAGTATTTTGGATGATGTGCTTTTGGAGTACTTTTATTTTGTATGATGAATATTTTGCTTAATTTGAAGTGTTATACGAGCTTAAATATGTAGTGGAAACAACACGATGTGACAGAATGACAAAATTGGGAAAATTAATGTGAAAGCAGTAATGAAATTGAACAATTACGACGATTTGAACTGCCGTAATGTGAAAAAAGAAATTTAATTTTTTTTTTGCATTATGTCGTTTTTTTTAAACGATAGTTTAAACATAAAAATGACGCATTAACAAATTAATATTACGACTGTTTTTTTTTTTGACGGCGAACTGACCGCTACTCTTTCGAGTGCGCAGGTAAACCCTGATCGACGCAATAGCCCGCAAACCACGCCACCGATTAACCACACTTGGCAAGCCATGTGACAGGCTCAACCAAGAAGGTTTATGCAGGGGATCGAACTCGTGACCTTGCGGTCCCGCGCTCTACTGCTACACCAACTTGGCTACCCTTGCGGGTATATTACGACTGTTTATATATATTGCAGCGGTTATTATAGAACTGTCGTAATACGATCAACATCAACATTATGTATTGCTGTCGTAATTGACATTTGCGGTGGTTCGTTAACCGCTATAAATACCCTAATTTTTTGTAGTGACTTGCATTAGCCGACTTCCTCTTTTCTCCTCTTCTTCTTTCTTCCTTCCTTTCTTATATTCTTAAGTAATATATAGAGCTCAATCATGGAATTTTGATCGTTTTCATTAGCGAGAATTTAAATTAAAATAAAATTAATTTTCTTGTGTCAACTTAATATGATAAAGCAACAGCTGAATAATGAAACTACTTTCCTAAATTATGTGATTTCTGAGGTGAATTCGGCAGATTCACAAGACTATAAGAAACGTTAAGGGGAATTAGACTTTTTCTTATGAATTTGAGAAGATCAACAATGATGGTAATCCAATCTATATGTGATTAGAGATCCCATTTCGGGTAATAATAAGTCATTAGTTGATCAAGCATGCATTATTTAATTATGTCTCTCCTATGGTGTGTGAATATAGTGCAGACTTCAAGGCAAAGTGAGGTTGAGCTACAAACTCCAAATCCATTACCACATCCTTTAAATGTGGTGTATTGCTCTCCAAAAATACAATTTATGTGTGGACCTATATGAATATGGAGTGGTGCCGCTCTTATGAAATTGTGACCGATTTCTAGAGTACTCATGAGTAATTCAAGACAGGCGCATGACTTCTTAGCACAAAACCGTGATAACAATAAAGATTCACCACAAAAAAAGGATCTACCGTGACAGTTTGGGTTTGACGGTTTCAAAAACTGTCACACGTTATGACGGTTTTAGCATTGACTTTCTGGTCAATGGCCTTTCGTGACAGATATGTGACTGTTTTATTAACCGTCACAACTTTGTGACAGCGGTGTGACGGTTATTTCAACCATCATATGTTTTTGTGACGGTTTTTAAAATACGAATTTAATTTTCTTTTTTTTAAAATAATTTATACTCGACACCCGACCCATTTTATTTCTAAACCCGCGATTCTAATTTTAAACCTATTTCTTCATATGTAACTCCCCTTCCCCCAAACACAAACACTAAAGCTTAGACCCAAAATCAGACAACGAACCCTAACACCCTCAAACCCGTTGCCGCCGCACCTCCAATCCGCAAGGCCTCCGCCGGATTTTTCGGCTCACAAAAGTTTTGTTACCTTCAATTCCAATCCGACGAGGCAGAATACTTAAGTTTGTATTTCTCTTAAATCGCACACACACAACATATCCGAGTGGAGTCAACGAGTCGAATCGTCGCCTCAGTTCGCTGCCCAAAAAAGGTCGACAAATACATCTCCTTTCACCTATTTTTTTATATTATTTCGGTGTTTATTTTTATTATGTGGTAGTTTATTCATTTTTGTTCCATTCTCTGATGATCAAATTATGTTAAGTACGATAGTTTGCTTAGTTAACTACTATTGTATAGATGTATTTTGTCTGTTCCGTTAAGCCTATGGTCAGTATGTTCGATTCTCTTCCATTCTGTATCTACAATTGTTAGGTCGATTTCCAATTGCTCACGCAAGTATACGTATCGTTACAAATAATATAATCTGGTAAGACCGAATATCGTCCACAGAGACTGATTTCTAATTACTGAACATCTATTCTAGGTTATCTATTTAGCAAACGATGGTTGATTTGGGTTTTTATCTAACACTACTAGTATAATTGCAAGAATTAAACTAAATTATTGAGGTTTAATCAGTTATGATGGAAATAGGGCTTCCAATATCCTCAACTATCCACTATTTTCAATCTTTAATGCAACTAGAATGACTTCTTCTTCTACGTTAAGATAGCGGTTAACTAGATTGTCTTATATTTCGGTTAAGATATATTATCGCTCAACCCCATTGCAGAAATATTCTATATTTCTATGATAGATTTTACCACATAGAAGGATTAAGAACAATAACATATAATGCTACACAAGTATCGGGGTACTTTCGTCCGTGATTTTAACCTATGTCTATTCAATTACATCATATCCAAATCTCTCCTCTCGGTTCTTGATTCGAAATCATATAGATTATGATAATTAGTGATCAGTTAACTATCAAACATTCATACCAATATTGAATAAATCTTAATCAAGTGAAGAAGAAATCAAACTACTGCATTAATTCATGAAATAGAGTTTCAAGCGATTCAACAGGAAAGCCCTAATAAAGTGTTTAGCTCCTAGCCATAGACATGCAAAGAACTAATACAAATCCAAACATGAACTGAATTGAAAACTAAAGAAAGAAAAATTACTTAGAACTAGGTCTCCAATTGTAGCCTCCAAGGTTGTGTTGTGTTCTGAGAGATGATATGTGATAGGTTAATCCCTAAAATATGTCTCAAGGGTTTATATATGTTGTCAAAAACGTGTGTCTTGGACCCTTTTGCCCTCGCCAATTCTATTTCGGATTGGAAATTCCCGCATCGGCATCGCGGTCCTTCAGAATGGCACTGTGGTGCCGAAAGTACTGCGGCTTCTCAGTAATTATGGCACCGCGGTCCTGTAGAATGGCACCGCGGTCTTGCAGTCTTTCGTCCGGATCTGCCAACTTTCGTATTTTTTGCTTCGGGAGCTCCTTTTCTGCCCACTTTTAACTTCTTTTTGTCATTTTATCATTTAGAAGCGATGTGACTCAAAATAAAGAAAAATGACCCTATACGACACTTATTTATACGAAAATAGGAAAAATACTAATTGAAAATGACTCAAAAAGTGTATACAAAATACACTTAACAAATACCCCCAAACTTAACCTTTGCTCGCCCTCGAGTAAAGATCAAAACAAAATCAAAGAAACAGAAACAAACAGACTCAAAGACTCAAATCAAGCAGCTGCACAAGATTACTTAGAAAAACATGAATGTCAGTTGGGATAATATGCTGGATCATATATAGCATGAATATAGCAATCTAGAATTTCAAGTCAGATATTTCGCAAATTCATTTCAATCACAATCAATGGAAACATGAACCCCTAACCTATGCATGTCAATTTCATTCCATTTTTCCCAAAGACCTATGGGTCTGTTTACTTGTTATTCTCCACTAATCATAGACATACAATTTGGAGATCTTCAGGACTTTTCTGGGTTGTAATGTAGGATTAGGCAAGGGTAGGTAAGAGTAGGCATTTAGGCTCAATTTACGTACCATAAGTGTTTTTCTCATTCAGCCATTTTGTCCTTCTTTTTGATATTATTTTCAGTTCATACCTTATCATTCCTCTCTTCTCTTTTTGAGAGCATGAAACATATTCTCATAGACACCTCCAAACTTAAGCTTTTACATCTTTTTCATTGGGGTGCATCAATTTTTCACTCTCTTTTCGTATTTCTTTTCCACACTTCTTTTATCCCAATTTTTCAATTACTGCTTATGACACATAAGGGAATCGTAGGGTATCAAAGAAGTAACTTATTTTAGGCTCAAATGGGATGACTAGGGATACGATTTATTGCAAGGTAGGTATTGAATGGTAAGAAGGGCTAACAAAGAAATGTCTGAATCATCTCCCTAAATATGTACATCTTAACTGTTTCGCCTCAAATAACAAGCAAGCAGACTTCATAGACATTTTTCAATCATTCTTTCCATAATTGACAATACATAGACTAAGCACAAATATCCCACATCATTAGATTTTCATGATTTTTGACATATCTAACTTAAGCACACATATTTTAGCTTCTAGTTCCATTACATTATCTCACTCAATTCACTAGGCGTTTCAAGTATTACAGCATGCATAATCACAATTAAAAAAATTAACTCATATAAGACACAAAAACACAATAAAAAAAAGACTAAAAAACAGACACACAAAAATAAAATAACCCCCCCCCCCAAACTTAAACGACATATTGTCTCAAATGTGTAAAGACTCAAAAATAATAAAGGGACGACTTACAGACATACAGCGGCTCAAAATGGTGGTGATGGCGGCAGATGTTACTCATGATTTATCTGGGAGTACAAGATTGTGAGATCGTTCAAGAACGAAATTAACAAGCTTCCTAAGATATTTTCGGTGCTTGGTAGAGAGGGGAAGGGTTTTTGTGAAAGTGGGAAGAATTGGGGATTTTAGGGCTTTTTATTTCTAAAATCGCGTTTCGGCACCGAGGTCCTGCAGAATGGCACTGTGGTGCCGAAAGTACTGTGACCTCTCTGATCATTCGGCACCGCGGTCCTGCAGAATGGCACCATGGTGCCGACCCGATTACGTATTTTCCACCATTTTCTTCGTGCTTAGTCTCCGATTCTCTCACCTGTCATCACAACACAACCAAAAATACCATCAAGTGAGACTGTTCAAGTTAAACTAATTACATAATTTAAACCTTGTTGCCTCCCAAGTAGCGCTGTCTTTAACGTCTTTTAGCCGGACGCAGGTTCCTTAATCAATCACTGGAGTAAATTACCCCCACAACCCATCCATTTGAAAATCATTTTTCTCTTCCTTACTCTATTCTTCTTTTTCACAGGGTCGGGTTTAGCAAGATTTACCTTTTTGTCAGATTTCATCTCATTAACTTTTATTTCAGCACTCATACTAACCTGTGGGTTCACCGCTATCGCAGTGTTCCCCCTGCCTTTGTATTGTTCTTGATGAGCTGATGCGTCAGTTGTGCTCACCGCAAAGCATTTGTTGCTGGCCTGGGATTCAATGGTATATTTGAAAACCTTGAACACCATCTCCTCTTCTTTGACCTTTAGTCTCAACTCTCCCTTCTCTACATCAATGAGAGCTATGCCCGTGACTAGGAATGGTCTTCCTAAAATAATGGGCATGTCCTCATCTTCCTCCATGTCAATAATGAGGAAATCTGCTGGAAAGAAAAAAATTCCCACCTTGACTAGCACATCTTCCACTATACCTCGGGGGTGCACCACGAATCGGTCAGCCAGCTGCAGATTTACTGTGGTTGTCTTGGCTTCTCCCAAACCCAATCACTTGAACACAGATAGGGGCATAATATTTATGCTAGCCCCTAACTCACAAAGTGTCCGGTTGCAGGTTACCTTTCTAATAGTGCATGACAGGGTGAAACTTCCTGGATATTTCAATTTAGAAGACAGTTTCTTTTGTAAGATGGCGCTGCACTCATCTTTCAGCGCTATTGTCTCATAATCCGTCAATCTTCTTTTCTTCCCAAGTATCTCCTTCATGAATTTGAAATATGTGGGCATTTATTCTAACGCCTCAATGCAGGGGATATTGATGTGGAGCTTCTTAAATACCTCCAAGAACTTGGAGAACTGTTTGTCTAGGGCCTTCTTCTGGAGCCTTTGAGGGTAAAGGATTTTGTCAGTGTATTCCCTTAAAGGTGCTGGTGGAGCTTTATCTACTGTAGGGCGGTCCTCAGTGACCCCCTCCTTTCCTACATCAACTGTCCTCTCACACTCTTTCTCATTCACCACTGTTGGTTGGGGAGCAACTTGCTCCAACTGCTTTCCACTTCTCAACAAAACTGCCTGGCACTGCTCTCTCGGATTAAGCTATGTGTTGCTTGAGAGAGTACCCTGCGGTCTGTTATTTACCATCTTTGTCAGTTTCCCCACCTGCATTTCCAAGTTCCTGAAAGAGGACCTTGTTTCGGACATGAACTGATTCGCGGGTGGTGAGTGTAGCGATGGTGCTCTCGCTCATCAAAGCCTCTGTTGGGTAGGTGATCTAAACTGCTGGGAAGATGTAGCCTGATTATGTGCCTGATGGTTTTGGTAATTACATTGATATGGTGGCTGCTGGGCTTGGTCATTCCTCCACGAAAAGTTGGGGTGATTTCTCCACCCCGGATTGTATGTGTTGGAGTTATACGGGCGCTAAAAGTTCCTCACTGCTTGAACCTGCTCCATGGGCACATTATTAGGATCCACCGGTGTGCATCTGTCAAAAGAGTGTGGGCCCCCGCAAATCTCACAATTCACCGGCATCTGGACTGCATTCACAGACATAATGTTTTGCTGCATTTGCTTTGTCAAAAGGGCCACCTGCGCATTCAATGCGGTAATAACATCTATCTCATGTATGCCATAGTCTTTCTGTTACTCACTGATCTGTCATCTGCCCCTTGATAATTATTCGCAGTCATGTCTTCTAGCAACTCATGTGCCTCATTGGCACTCTTCCTCATGAACTCTCCCCCTGCTGCAGCATCAATGATGGTACGAGTAGTATAAGCAAAGCAGTGGTATTTGTGAAATTTCGGGTGTTTCAGGTATTCTTGGGGGCCAGCCTGCCGAGAATCAATCCGAGGTTGGTACGGGTCTGCAACATACTCGGAACCATGGCAAAGACAATATGGATTATGAGGCTGTTACCCCTTGGGACGTTGCCTCTCAGGATGATGGGTTCACCACTGTTGGTAAGAATGGCAAACCAATAACCAACTCTAAGGTTACTGGGATGTCGCTTGGTAAGGCAATAAATTCCGAAATGGCCAATTCTGGGATAGGCAAGAAGAAGAGCAAAAATACAGGACACATAGATACACCGAAGGGCCCCAGGCCTGGAGGCCTATCGAAATGATCATTTCCTCTTGGAATATTAGGGGTATCAATAGCCCCTCTAAAAAGGACGGGATTTGTGATCTCGTCCGGAGTGAGAACATCGATATTCTTGGTATCCTCGAGTCTAAGTACAATGCTTCTAAGTTAGAACGCTTTATGAATTATGGGATATTTCATGGCTGGAAGGTGACTCATAATTTTGACATTCACTTGGCCGGGAGAATCTGTATCATCTGGAATCCGACAAAAGTCACTCTCCAGCCCATTGACCTTCACCCTCAAGCTATTCACTGTTTTGTAACCTGTCTGATTTCCTCTAAATCCTTTCATATCTCTTTTGTCTATGGTCTACACTCCATTACTGACCGTCGTCCGCTGTGGTCTTCTATCCGGAACTATGGTCTTTCTATTAATATCCCATGACTGATTCTGGGTGATTTCAACATTGTCATGAAATCGGATGAGAGGCTCAATATGGCCCAGATTACCAACTATGATATTAAAGACATTACGGATTGTTGCAACGCTGTTGGTTTCTCGGACCTCCCATCTTCTGGCTGCAACTTCTCCTACTTCGTCTCGGGGAAAATGAGTAAACTTGACAGGGCCATGGTTAATGCTAATTGGCTTAATGAAGGTTGGTTGGGCCATGCCAAGTTCTTAATGCCTGGGACTTGTTCGGATCACTCGTCTTGTGTTGTCTCTTTATTTGAACAAACGAGGCCCCGGAACAGACCCTTCAGATTTTTCAACATGTGGGTTGCCCATCATGATTTTGGGAATATTGTCACTGAAGCATGGTCTAGTAATTGTTGGGGTACGACCCAGTATATCATTTGTCGTAAACAGTTCAGTCTTAAAGATCTTCTCAAGCGACTGAATGATAAAAATTTCACGCATATCTCCTCTAGAGTTAAGAGGGCTAAGGCAGATTTGGCTGATGCGCAAGCTCTTGGCCTGATCTACCCTAATGACTCCAATAACCAGGAGCTAATTGTCTCGCTTAGGCATAAGGCTATTCAGCTCGCTGATGCCGAGAGGAGCTTCATGAGGCAGCTTGCTAAGTGTGAGCACCTAAAGAATGCTGATAGATGTACCAAATTCTTCCACTCCATGGTTAAGCGGAACAAAGCCAGAAACTTCATAGCCTCCATCACCAAGCGGGATGGTTCTCTTACAAATTCCATTAACCATGTTGCTACTGAGTTTGTCGATTATTTTCAGGGGCTTCTAGGTACCAAGGGCACCTATACCCCTTTGGATCCCAACGTGATCTCTGTGGGCCAGTGTATTTCGCATGCCCAAGGGCAGGACTTAATCAGGCCTATATCTGATGCTGATATTAAAAACGCCCTGTTCAATATGGGGGATGATAAGGCCCCCGGACCTGATGGTTTTACTTCATGTTTCTACAAGAAATCATGGGGCATTGTGGGTAATCTTTTTTGTGATGCTGTCAAGGAGTTCTTTACCACGGGCCAACTTCTCAAGCAAGTTAACCACACCATTATTGCTCTTGTTCCTAAAACTTCGCATTGCTGTTCTGTTGGTGACTATAGGCCAATTTCTTGCTGCAACATTATCTATAAGGTTATTAGTAAGATTATTGCCTCACGGATTGATTCGGTTCTGCCTTGTATCATCGACCATGCTCAGTCTGCTTTCGTTCATGGGAGGAGTATGGTTGAGAATATACATCTAGCACAAGAACTTTTACGCAGTTATAGCCGCAAGAGGGTTTCACCATGGTGCACGTTGAAAGTTGACCTTACTAAGGCTTTTGATTCTGTTGATTGGAGTTTCTTGCGGGCAGTCCTGATTGAGCTAAACTTCCCTCAACATCTGGTCATGCTCATTATGGAGTGCATTTCGACAACGTCTTTCTCTGTCTCTATTAATGGCAGCATCTTTGGCCATTTTAAAGGACAAAAAGGTCTTCGCCAAGGGGATCCTATTTCTCCTTCTCTCTTTGTCATTTGCCTGGAGTACCTTTCTAGGCTTATCAAGAAGTACACCCTTGAAAAGGAGTTTAATTATCATCCGAAGTGTGGTAGTCTACGGATTACTCACTTGGCCTTCGCGGATGACCTCTTACTCCTCTCGAGGGGCGACTCGCACTCTGCCCGGATTATTATGGACTGCTTACATATATTCGGTCACTGTTCGGGGCTCAACTCTAATGCTTTGAAGTCTAATCTTTATGTTGCTGGTATCCCTGATTCTGAGTTGGATGACATTAAGCGCATCACTGATTTCCAGATTAGTGCGTTGCCTTTCTGTTACCTGGGCATCCCTATTGATGCTAGAAACTTGAGGGTCATTCACTATGAACCATTTATTGACAAAGTGGCCTCTTAAATCAGTGCGTGGAACAGAGTTACTCTCTCTTATGCGGGCAAAATGGAACTTATTAAGTCCGTTTTGCAAGGCATGGAGTGTTTTTGGCTTTCTATCATGTCTGTCCCGGCTACTGTTAGTGATAAAATTACTCGTCTCTGTAGGGCTTTCCTATGGAGATCGGATCACCCCCTATCTCTTGGAAACAATGATGTATGCCGAAAACTGAAGGGGGGCTTGGGTTTAGGAACATTCGTGCCTGGAACCTTTGTTTACTTACTAAAACTCTTTGGGATATTCATCAGAAAAAGGACTCTCTTTGGGTGCGCTGGATCCACCATAGATACCTGTCTAATTCTGATTTCTGGTCCTGGGATGCGAGCAAAGCGGACTCATCTCTCATTAAGCGGCTGGTTTCTATTCGTGATCAGATTGTACATCGAATTGGGACCCAAGCTGGTGCTCTCAACACCATCTCTTCCTGGCACAACATATCTTCAGGTGCAGGGGGAATTCAGGAAGCTTACAATTTCTTCATACCGCAGGACAATGCAGTCGCATGGTCACGTGATGTTTGAAACTCTTGTATTTTGCCCAAACACTCCTTTATTCTATGGATGTGTGTTGTTAAGAAGCTGCGCACAAAGTATAGGACCCCTTATTTTGACACCCCTCGGTTATGTGGGCTTTGCTCTATGGATGACGAATCTAACACCCATTTATTCTTCAACTGCGTATTTTCAGTATACATCTGGCAGCGGATCAGACAGTGGCTCAGTATTACTAGAACTATGACAACTATTGACAGTGCGTTGAAATACATTAGGAAGGAAGGCCGTGGCACAGGGTGGCAGGCCAAGGCTAAAAGGGTTGCTCTGGCGACCACGGTGTACCACATCTGGATCATTCGTAACAAAATGGTCTTTGATGGTGCAAGGCTTGATAGGGAAGCTCTCATTTTCAAAATCAAGACTAGTGTTTATTCTATTTTGTTTTCTCTTTTTCCGCAATTTACTACCCGTTTTGAACACTTAGCCCTTGGCAATAATCCTCACTAGCAGCATTAACGCTAGGCGCTCTTCCCTCATCGTGGGTTTATCCCATTGGGTTTTCCATGATGAGGGTTTACAGAGGCTGCGGCTGCAACCTTATGTCGGTCTACTTTGACATAAGGGATTGACAGGGGCTACCTGTATAGGCCTTCATGACTTCCCGACTTGTGGGACTTGCTTGAGTTTTGGTTATGACGCAAAAGAATCAAATGACCACCCGGTTTGTGGGCTGTGCATTTTGATTCCCAGCATCATATTGCCTATACGGCTCTCTAGACTTCCCGACCTATGGGATCAGCGTGAGTTTTATGTGTGACGTTAATGAATATTATGACTACCCGACCTGTGGGATATGCACAACATTCTTAACGCTATTCATAATTTTGTCCGTGGATTCGCCTTCGGTTGGTGTACGTCCTTTATATATTTTTACCATTCCACCAAAAAATGATGGTACGAGTAGTACCACTCAACCCATTATAAACAATGTGGACCAACATCCACTTCTCTATGCCATGATGTGGGCATTTTCTCTGCAAATCCTTGAATCGCTCCCATGCATCATACAACGACTCTCTATCTACCTGATAGTAATTGTTCAACTCTCCCATTAACTTTGCTGTCTTTGAAGGAGGAAAGAACTTTGCAAGAAACTTTTGGGCTAAATTCTGTCAGGTGGTGACGGAGTTGGCAGGCAATGAGTTCAACCAGCTCTTGGCTCTGTCCCTAAGTGAGAACGGAAAGAGCCTCAATCTAATGGCGTCGTCAGTAACACCATTGTACTTGAAGGTGGCACACGGCTCCAGAAAATTGGCAATGTGCATGTGGGGGTCTTCAGACGGCAATCCCCCAAACTGTACTATGTTCTGGACCATGCTCAGGATGGATAGCTTGATCTCAAAGTTGTTTGCCCCTATTGTTGGGAAAATGATGCATGTATGTGCATAACTGTGGGCAGAACGTAGTCTCCAAAACTTCTCTCTGTTGGGACCTATATTGGATCCCCTACATTCTCAGGAACCTCATTGTGTGCCCCATTCTGATTCAGTTGGTTTTCCATGTACCTATACTTGACTTTACCTGCAAAAATTACAAAAACAACGAAAATTGATAAAAAGATGCTCTCAGAACTTGTTCTGGGAGCGACCAAATTAGAAATTAAGAATAAATGGTTCGATATTAGAAGTACGTCAGTCCCCGGCAACGGTGCCAAAAACTTGTTAGGCCGATTTTCAATTGCTCACGCAAGTGTACGTATTGTTACAAGTAATATTGTCTGGTAAGACCGAATATCGTCCACAGAGACTGGTTTCTAATTACCGAACATCTATTCTAGGTTATCTATTTGGCAAGCGATGGTTGATTTGAGTTTTATCTAACACTACTAGAGTAATTGCAAGAATTAAACTAAATTATTGAGGTTTAATCAATTATGATGGAAATAGGACTTTCAATATCTTCAACTATCAACTCTTTTCAATCCTTAATGCAACTAGAATGACTTCTTCTACGTTAAGATAGCGGTTAACGAGACTGTTTTATATTTCGGTTAGGATATATAATCGCTCAACCCCAGTGCAGAAATATTCTATATTTCTATGATAGGTTTTACAACATAGGAGGATTAAGAACAATAACCTATAATTCTACACAAGTATCGGGGTACTTTCGTCCGCGATTTTAACCTATGTCTATTCAATTACAGCATATCCAAATCTCTCCTCTCGGTTCTTGATTCGAAATCATATAGATTATGATAATTAGTGATCAGTTAACTATCAAACATTCATATCAATATTGAATAAATCTTAATCAAGTGAAGAAGAAATCAAACTACTGCATTAATTCATGAAATAGAGTTTCAAGCGATTCAACGGGAAAGCCCTAATAAAGTGTTTAGCTCCTAGCCATAGACATGCTAAGAACTAATACAAATCCAAACATGAACTGAATTGAAAACTAAAGAAATAAAAATTACTTAAGACTAGGTCTCCAATTATAGCCTCCAAGGTTGTTTTGTGTTCTGAGAGATGATATGTGATAGGTTAATCCCTAAAATATGTCCCAAGGGTTTATATATGTTGTCAAAAAAGTGTGCCTTGGACCCTTTTGCCCCTCGCCAATTCTATTTCGGATTGGAAATTCCCGCATCGACACCGCGGTCCTGTAGAATAGCACCGTGGTGCCGAAAGTATTGCCGCTTCTCAGTAATTATGGCATCGCGGTCCTGCAAAATGGCACCGCGGTCCTGCAGTCTTTCGTCCGGATCTGCCAACTTTCTTCTTTTTTGCTTCGGGAGCTCCTTTTCTGCCCACTTTTAGCTTCTTTTTGTCATTTTGCCATTTAGAACCGATGTGACTCAAAAGAAAGAAAAACTACTCTACACGACATTTATTTATACGAAAATGGGAAAAATACTAACTAAAAATGACTCAAAAAGCGTATACAAAATAAACCTAACAACAATTCATCTTTAGTAGTTAATGTGTAGATTCGTTTGGTTTAAATGTGTATATTCGTTTGGTTTAAATGTGTATACCGTGGGTTTAGTTTTCTGATTGTTAAATACTTAAATTCCTTAAATGATCTAATCTACAGTTAGTCTTGCATAAGTGTTAAGATTCATAGTGGAGAATTTTGTAATTTCATCTTTTCAATGGTCTAAGCATTACCTTTCCTTTTGTTGTATGTTTGGTTGTGACCATTCTGATTGAAGAATAAAAAATGCTATTCTCATAATCAACTTTTTAAAGTCTAGTTAAGTTTGTATTTTGTTTGTGTTGACACCCAATTTTGTCCATCCCTGTAAATAATAACCAATGAATTAAACAATTTTTCTTTTGTTAGAACCGTAATTTTGCATCGCAAAATATACATAATAAATAAGTTTTAATAAAAGTCTCGCATTATAAATATTAAGCACTAATTAATTAGCATGCCCACATTTATTAGGATAATAATAGCATAGACTAATAAAACACCTAAATAATTTAATCACAATTTAGATTTCATTTATCTATCACTAATTAAAAATACACCTAAGGCTTTATCTATAACCCATAAATAACAAATACCTAAAACTCTACCCAACCCAAAACTAATTAAAATACCCCAAGCCCACCCTATTTTCGTCAAACCCATGACCACAACCTCACCCTTCAACCCAAACCCGCGACCATAACCCATCCCTTTAACTCACCCGCCGACGGCCACTTTAATTAAAACCCCGTAACCTTCGTTGACTTCCCCTTTCGGAAAAAAAACCTAAACGAACCCTAATCACGCCACCTTCTCAACCGCCGCATGCACCCTTTCCCTCTACCCACTGATCTCGCCAGATTTTCAGGAGGGAAAATCTGGCATAACCAAATCGAGTCCTCGCCTCAGTCATAACCAAATCATTCCAACAAAGAATAATATCATAATCGTCCCTAAAATGGCAACTTGCCATAACCGAAACTTCAGAAATCAAACCTCACCATATAACACCTAAAATCACACCAAAATCCCCTTCAAATCATCCGCGAATCAGTCCTTAGAATGGTCCAAAATCAGCACCTATTTTTGGTAAACAATCACTCGAAAATCAGTACAAATCATCCCTAAAACCCGTCCTAGACTTACCATAAGAGCGAATCCTAAATAGGAGCTATAAATACCAACGTCTTGAACAGTCAAAAGGGGGCATCGATCAGTCATCGAACTATCACAGTATCAAGTCTAGAAATCCTTTTCTTTTCTCTCGAAATTACTACTATCAGTTCTTGCAAACAGTCTTTGTGACTTTCCCTTCGACGATTCGGGAAAACCTTTGTCGTCGCCTCAGTTCGCTACCCACAAAAGGTCCGGAAACCCATTCTCTTTCTATTATTCAGTCGCTTAATTGATATTGTGTATTCTGTGTGATGATATTCATATTATTGTGTCGAATTTACTCAACTTAGCTTAGTCTTTGTTTTCTGGATAAATCTGTCAGTTGTGATTTGTGGTGGCGATGTTGTCTTAAGCATGTAGGCATTTGATTATGGTTCTTCTATGTGTATAGTTAACGTATAACATTTGTATAAGGGTCCTAGATCCATTTTGGGTTAGTAGTGGAAATATCATGGGTCCTTTATGCATCTGTCAAGACTGTTTCAAAAGATGGATAATGCCTATTTTATTATTTGCTGAATTCAGATTAAGTCTAATCTCTAAATGAACCACTGATTAATCTTACCATTAAGTATCACATATTCTGTTAATGAAGTTGGTTATATGCTCAGTTTGTGAATACATTTGAAGTATTCCATGCTTTCAACTCATGTGGGAAACGTACTTGTTGCTTGATTCTTCCATATATGGATCCAGTAGTTTATTTAGGACTAAAATGAATTTGTCCCTTTAAAGAATGTATCTATTGGTCTTGAACTCATTGGTTCTCATGTGTGTTCATATCCTATTATTGCACTTCCTTAGTCATTTTTGTGTCAAAATCTACTGCGGGGTTCATTTTCGACAGTCTCTATACCAACATATTGTATTTACATAGACTGTTCTTTTTTCTTCTTTGTCACATTACTGGCTGTGTCCCATTAGTAAGCATATAAGGAGATTAACTTGGTGTTGACATGGTAAAATCTGGTTAGTCATTATGATTTTGAGTCATGCATCTTAAAATAGGAATAGCATGCTATGTGTTGTTATATTATTCCACCATGTTTTGATACCTCCATCCCTGTATCAGATTAATTACTATATATACATATATATATATATGTGTTAGTTTGGTTCATACGAGCATGAAGGAGTAAGATTGGTATGAAGATTCAACTAGGATAAGAGGAATGTCTTTAAAATGCCCTGTTTTACCTGTGACTGAAGCTGGTCATTTCACCTATTTTATATACCAGTAATATACCCTGAGTATACCAGATGTAAAGCCCAGCTGTGCGTCTAGTATGTAGTAGAGTTATGCATTTTGTATATCCTCAGTATGCGGATATATCCTAGGTGTCGGATGTATATCAGTCCTTGTGTATACCTAAGTATATGTGAAATAATATATCTAAATGTATATTATGTGAATTAGTACATCATGAATGTGAGCATATGTTTTATTGGACCCATTACATATTGGATTGAGTTCTCTTCTTATAAGTTTTATGCTTAGAATACTTGGGCTTGCTTTGTATTTTTCATATGGATCATCAGTATGTCTTGCAAACCAAAGATCAGTTGCATACGTTTGGGCTCACCCTTCCTTTTGAAATCTGAATTAACTACTTAGGCCCTCATCTTTTATATCCTCAGAAGCTTAAACTCATTACTTTGAGCTGTTTTGATGTACTCTCTTCGGATTTGTTTCTATTAGCATATCATATACTGTAAACATTCAGATGAAACAACTTGGGTGTGATTAGATTTGTATGTCAATACTTATTTATGGTAGATAAGATTTTAAATATTTACTAATCTTTTCTTCTCTTATTTTCTTACATGATATGCATCAAAATGACCAAGAGTCTCGGTACGAGACTCATCATAGCAGTACACCCTCTTGCCACAGGGCTCCTGAACAACCATGGGATGGATGGCGTCGTCATCCTTTCCGCATGATGCATCAATTCCAATCTCATCCTTCCTTGTTTCTTTATTTATTTACTTATTTATTTATTATCGTTATAATTATTTGTTAACCTTGTAATTAATAGGATAACTAACTCTATTAGCTTTTGAATATATGGGAAGGGTAGTATAAAGATGAATTCGCTCTTTGTTAATTCTAGATTCGTCATACAAATCTAAATCCAAGATAAATCAATTAATCCTAGCTATGCTTTAGTTATGTAGTCAAAATACCACTCCTTATCTAGAAAGAAAGAAAAATAGACTTTCTTATAATTTCTCCATAAACAACATAGGAGCAATTTATTACTTTTCTTAATATCATTAACGTTTCATATACATTTACAAAGACAATTTCCTAACTAATTCTATATGCTTATAGGAATAATTTGTCATTTTTTTTACTTTGTCAAATAAAGAATGATTTCATAATTAACCTTAGGTATAAAAGTCTTAATCTTACATATACCTATAGGATGTAATTTATCATTTAATAAAACAATTTCATGTTCTACGAATTGCGTAATTAATTTTACATATTTTGTGAATCTTATAAAGTCTTTTTTGTAAGTTATCAAAATACCTTTCTTTTAGATATTTGCTACATCTTTTTTTATATTTAAATAATTTTCCTAAAACATACACCTCTTAAACTAGAATAAATTAACCTATGTTTGAACGGACAATATGAGTTAGTGGATCCTTTAGGGTGCCTGATCCCTTCCCTTTAGGATAATAAAGAACTCTTACTCAGAATCTCATTTAGTTTCATAGACCATTAAATGGAGTTAATGCTGACTTTAATCGGTTAGTATTTAGGTGTCCTAATTCACCCAATTAATTAGGTGGCGACTCCCTTAACATTTTTAAACTTTATTTTTACGATTTTGGGGAGGATAACCATTCCGTCGCGCATTTAAGCCTGAGAGTTCAAAATCGGGTGCGACAGTTTGAACATATAATAAGGTCTCCCTTTTAGTCAGCTATTTGTTTCATGTTTAAGGATTTATAAAAGGCTGCTACTAGATAGTGTCTAAGTGTGTTTTTTTCTTCTCTGTCCAAATGTATTCATGTCTTTGACTAGGCTATGTGACCGCCTTGTGTGCTACTGACTTCTAATCGATGACATACCCAATGATTTGTTGCTATTTCGTTGTGATTTGTTTTCTTACCACTATTCTAAATCACAACGAAAATAATATTTTTTTGTCAACAAGTACTTTTTAATTATGTCTTCCAGGAGGAGAAAGCTAAAGTAATACAAACTTTGCTCTTTGTTGTTGGGCTGAACACTCTTTTGCAGTCTTGGTTCGGAACTCGGCTCCCTGTGGTGATAGGTGGATCATTCACATTCATAATTCCAGCTCTTTTTGTTGCATTATCCACTCGATACATATCTTGACCCTCGTGAGGTTGGCATATTCCATCTTGTTGCATTCGTTTTCTGTTTGAGTTTGATCCGACCTCTTAACAGCATCTACTAGGAGTAATATTTTTGTTTGAATCATTTTCTTCAGAGGTTTAAACACTCGATGAGAGGAATGCAGGGAGCTCTGATGATTGTATCCATATTTCCCATACTAATTGACTTTCTGGGACTCTGGAGAAATGTTGTAAGGTGGTCATTTTTCAGGATTCATCTTCCATTGCTATCATATTAGTGCTTATATTGTAAAGAGAAATGTCTTATTCCAGTTGTTTCACGATGTAGGATCATATCCCCTCTCTCTGCAGCTCCATTTGTGTTGCTTGTTGGCCTTGGCCTATATGTGCAAGGTTTTTTACTTGTAAGAATTTCGACTATTGTCCCCAATCTTTTACATAGGCCATTGATTCCCACAAATACAAAGTATAATTTGTTATTTTCCTTGACAATACACCATGTGCAAGTTTGTCATATTGTCTTGATTTCACTAGCATAGAAATTGCCCTATAGAGCTTTTCAAATGATTTGAACATAAAACATTATTCACACATATTGCATATTTTCAAATAAGAGAAACAAGATACTACACGTTCAAACAAAAGAAACTGGATTTAAGTGTATGTGACAGGATCTACATGCTCAAAGGAACTTCATTTCCAACATTATATCAACATGTAAATATATAACTTAAAATAAAAGTTGTAAAGATTCATTAAATATATAATCACTCAAGTATGCATACCAAATAAAATAAGTCATAATTTAACATATTTCACCATAGTCGAGTAAGCCCAATCCATGGACAGTAATTCCTCGATTACATTATTGTCTAACTAATTCATGGACAGTAATTCCTCGCACACTTTTCTAGAAACATGAGCCTTAATAGAACCGTCATTCTTGAAATTCCTTGAATATCATATAGCTAAAATAGCCTATGTTTAACTTAAACAAACTCTAAGTTGACACACTAATCAACTTAGAACCATCTAACATATCACACATAGTAAAATAAACTTTAAATTTATAATATTAGGTATTAAATCAATTAAACAGTCTATAGAAGATTTGACAACTTCTTAAACTCACACATTAGCTAGACATGTACGAGAAATCATAAATTGCACAAAAAAATACGTAAATAAATGAAATTACGTGTGTTGACACCCAATTTTGACCATCTCTTCCAATCATTTACCTATAAAATTAAACTATTTTTAAAACACCGCAAATAACTCTTATAATAATACATACATACATAAATAAAGAATTTAATAATGGTGTTGCATTTATATAGAGCATTAAGCACTCTTTAAATATCATAATACTCATTTATAAATATTCTTTATAATTTAAACCCAAGCTAAAACTAATAAAACACCTAAAATCCTACCCAAAATAAATACACTTAAACTTTATCCAAACATTAATAAATCCACAGCCCTAACATCAGCCCTAGCTCCCCTTTTAATTTCGTCCAGTACAATATCCTTCGGCCCAAATATTTTCCTGGCCCAAAACCATTAGACCCCTATTTCTCCCTCCTCTTCACAACACCTAAACAAGAACCTAAACAGAACCCTAAAATCCTTAACATTCAACCCGCCGCACCAAATCTCTCATCGTCCAAACGACGCACCCAATCCCATTATCCCCGCCGAATTTTCCGGTTGGAGAATCTGTTTGTCACTACAAATCGACACCCATATCCCTTACCATAACCACAAAATCATAATAAATCGCCCCCCTAAAAATCACCCTTATAATAAAAGATTACCAAAATCGAAATCTAAATCTTACCATAAACCAAAATCGCAATAAGAATCACCACAAATCACTCAAAATCATATCAAACAAGGAAAGAAATCAGTGAGATTTTGGTACTAATTTTCGGATCCAAATTAGGGCTATAAATTAATCTTTCTACAGATGCAATAGGATGGAAGGAAAAATAGGGAATATCAGTAAGAGTTTTTTACCGTACGAAACCCTTAACCCTCCGAATAGCATCCATAGCATAAAACAGAAATTCAAAAATAAATCAATGAAAGCTTCATTCCCTTTTAATCGCATCGCAATAAATCCTCCGATTGAATCGATGACTTGATACGCTGCCTCAGTTCGCTGCCCGGAGAAGGTAAATTCATCACTTTTCCCAACTTTCTGTTAATTTACATTCTTACAATATGTATGATGTGTATTGATTGAGAAATATGTTGGTATAATATTGTTTGTTATTTAGGTATGTGAAGCATGTTTAGTGGGTTTATGAATATTGTAATGCTCTTTGACTATATTTGCAAATGTTATAATGCTAATACCCATCTGTAAATGGCTTATTTGTATTCACGATATATGCGAGAATTTGTGTAATTAAAAATATGAACACATGTCTCTCCATTTTCTTTATATGTCTGCTTTGGCACCATGTTAAAGGTTTTGTAGCCTATGTGCTATGTCTAGTATGTTATACCGAGTTTAGATCTCTCTGTGGCGTTTGCATTCAGTTCCGAAATATAGTTCTAATCATCTAGGAACCTTACACTGTACTAGGATTGCCCAGCTTGGCATTTCTAAAGCAGAAGTCTGAAACATATCATAACATATTTAAGAATGTGTGAACTCCACTGTAGATGATAAGTCAGTAAGGAAAAACCTGATCGTTGTTAAGTTGTTGGTATCGTCTACCCTTTTCTCTTAAAACAGATATACTAATGTGATAAAAATGGATCTAGGATACAAGGGAATTGAAGTCGTATACTGTCTGATGTGTGTTTGACATCGTGGCTTGTTCTGAGTTCAAATATAATTCTGGGCATCATCTATTTTTGTTCTAAATACACAGTGATATACATGCCCAGTTTAGGTATACTAAAGGTATATTTAGGCATACCACTGTAATATTCATATCTGGTTATCCTACGTATGTCTACTGGACCCAGCCCATATCATATAATTTTTGTATTACCTTTACATAGTCATAACAGTTTGTTGTAGGCCCATAAATGTTCATTTTTTGCCTATGTACTGCCTGTTGGGCCTACGAGTCTATGTCTGGGCTAAGCCTTTTCTGCTTGCTTCTCGTTTATTTGCTAATCCGCTGATCTTTACTAAATCACGGTACACAAACTTAAGCATATATTATGTTGTTAAATTTCTATGCTAACTGGTCATTTATTATTTCGATAGACTTTGGATGTATACTAATCCTTATCTTTCTTATATTTTTTACATGAAATGCATCAGAGCCGAATAAAGAGTCTCACTGCAAGACTCATCATGACTTTCGTCAAATGAAGGCTCACATCTGTGTGCATCCATATCCGCATCAGAAATTTCAAAACCACTGGCTAAATGACATCGTTATTCCTTCGAGTCATCTTTTATTGATTTCATGCCCCACGCCCATTCATTTGTTGTAATTAATTGTCTAACACTACATTAATTAGCAGAACACTTAGAATAGTAAGACCTTGAATCAATAAGTCATAAAGTGGTTTGATATTAGAAATTTATCCTAGTTTGTTAGTCTAGACCCATCATGCATGACCACAATTTTCTAAAAAACTAATTTGGTCATCTCTCACTCATATTTGCTAATTACGCCATTTTGCCAAAAATGATTCTTGCATTATTTGTATATACTATGCTATACAATATATATTTTACAATGTCTTATAAATGCATACTTGCATCTAGGAATTAATTTTGCATGTATCTTTAGGAAACAAATCTTATACACCCTTATGTTATCAAAATGCATCTTTTGACATATAAAACACTTGCAACATCTTTTACTCGAATATTTTCAAAACATGCATTGTTCTTTAACGTAATAATCAACCTAGGTTTGGCAGGACAACCGCAAGTTAGCGGATTTTAAAGGATGTATAACCCCTTCCCTTAAGGATAATAAAGAACTCTTACCCAGAATCTCACATAGTTTTGCAGACCATTTAAATGGAGTTAGTGTTGACTTTACTTGGTTAACATTTAGGTGTCCTAATTCACCCAACATAATTAGGTGGTGACTCCGCGAATCCTTTTGCACACTTTTAGCATCTATTTTCACTTTATTTTTATTTTAAACAGGCAGGATTCACTGTAATAATGTTGCAATAAAAATGGGCGCGACAACGTGAAGGATAAGCAATTACTTTTTATGAGGGAAGCCTAGGGTTAGAGGTTGGGGCTTGAACTTCAACTTCCACACTCGAATTCACTCGCACATACAAAAACACACGATTTCAGTTTGTGAAGACTAATTAGGGCTAGTTTAGGATCAACCAAAGAGCTTGGATCTAATTTAAGCAATAATTAATCAGATTTCAACTCGAAAAAAGCTTCTAAATGTAGATGCCTTAGATTCAAGTTGCAGACCCAATGTTAAAATATAGAATAAGAGCTCGATTTAGAGAACTCGTAGAAATCTTAGATGCACCGAGAATTTGATGTGGGACAAGTGAAATTTGGTGGAAAATTCCCCTTCTAAATCACATAGCTAATAGAAATCGAGTATTCAAAATCCATATAGGAAAAAACCCATAAAATGAGCAGATAAAGCAGACCAAAGGGGTTTTGACCCTTACCAACAGGGTGGTGGTCGTATGGCAGTGCTGGTGGTACTGGCAAGATTAATTAATGCTCTTGCCCCATTTGGATGAACCCACGACCTGAAAAAGCAACATTGTCTATGCATCTTTGCCAAATTCGGCTATGGGAGATGAAGAGAATTGAGAGAGGTGCGTCTTAGGGCTATCGATTTGTGGAAATTGGGGGTGGGGTCTATTTCACGCGTTATTAAGCACAGATGGGCCGAGTCACAGTCCTTTTGGGCTGGATCCAACCGGTTTTAAAGAAATGGCCCCCCCTCAATGCGTACATATTGAATAAAAATCAAAGACTTGGCCATATTTTGGAAATGAGGCCATGTTTTAAATTAATAAATGACCCAAAACTAATATGATTCATATCCGAGCATCCAACTAATATCAGGGAGAAGGATGTAATGTCGGTGGCTGATGTCGGCGAGATGACGGCGCTGACTGTGTCGGCTTTGGGTTTTAGGGTTAGATTTTTTAATTTGATTGACTTTGAATTCAGTCTCACTTTCACGAATTGGAAGTAGAATTGATTTGTTTTTTTAGATTAATAGCTAAGATAAAATAAGAAAAATCAAATCAGCGAGAGTAAAGTGGGGGAAGAAAAACCTAACTGTGTGAGCGTGAAGACACTTAGTATTTTTACATAATTTTTTATCTTTTATTTTTTATAATGTTAAAACGACAACATTTATTTTGTTTTTATTAAAATTATTTTAAAAAAGAAATAAAAATTGTGTAAGTCTTAATTTGAATTAAAAAGTGTTAAATAAATAATAAAAATGGTGTCGTTTTAATCAGTCAACGAGTCATTTTTTGTCAATTTAAACACAAGTCACTTATTTATGTGACGTTTCACAAACCCGTCACACAAACGTCATAAATAAATGGCACTTAAAAAACTCGTCACACAAATGTCATAATTATATGACACTTAAAAAATTTGTCATATGAATGTCATAATTATGTGACACTTAAAACATATGTCACATGAATGTCAAGAAAAAGTATAAATTTAGTAAAAAGATGTGACACTTGCATTTCTGTCACATGTGAACTGTCACCGTAGCCTGTTTTTCTTGTAGTGTAATAATCATAACTTATATTTAAGAACTCCTGGAAATCAAGACATGGGTTCATGAATTACGGACAGGTTCATGACAGTCACAGTATTCTATCATGAATGTAAGTAATAAAGTCAAGATATAACATCAAATATAATTATATATGTATAGGAGGATTATCATGAACTTGAGTAAAACTCTAAGTTATGGAAATTCGTGATTTTATGGATAATTGTGGTGTGGGGAAGAACAATGATGTTCTCACATGTAGATAGAAGTTCTACTACCTTAATCGATCCAAAACTTGTCTTAAAATATGAACTTGGAAGAAAGACCCCAAAGCTTGAACTTTAATTCCTTGAGTTGGGTTTTGTTCTAGGTTAGAAATGGTGAATTTTGCTTAGAATTTGATAATTATCTATTAGAATCGCATGGAAATACATGGAATGGTCTTACCTTGGTATAGGAGATGATTGGAAAGAGAGAACCTTCGTTCTAGAGCTTGAGAATTGTGAATACTGATTTTTTAGAATCAAGTCTCGTATTTATACTGTTTGATGTTGGAGAAGTTTGAAGGGGCATTTGACGGTCTGTCGATTGTTCGACGGTCTGAGTCTGGGTCGTCAATATCTTGACGGTCCAAATGGAAGGTCCGTCGATAGTTTGACGGTCCGTAAAATCGGACCGTACTGTTATTTTTTGAGATTTCCAGAGAGTTGTGAAATTTGAAAATTTTGAGACGAAAAAGATTGACGAACCGTCAATAATTTGACGGTCCGTACAATTGATCAACATGCCGTCAATTTTAAATGTGAAATTGACGGTTTGCTTTGACGGGTCGTAAAATAGTTTACGGTCCGTACAATGTAGCGTCAAATTTCTGGACTGCTGAATCTGGTTTTCTAATATAACTCCCCGTTTTGGTTTTCTATACTCGGGATCATGAACAATGCTTAGTTTGAAGGTACGAGTTGTTACAGGACCATTTACATTGGGGTAAAATTGAACATGTGTTTAATGTTGATGCAGATCACATAACTCTTCCTGAACTAGCTGATTATTGTAAGTCTTTTGGGGTTGTTGAGTTAGGGAAGACTTATGCAGTTAAAACTGAACAAGTACATGGTTTCAATAATCATCTACTTGCATCCAGAGGGATCCACATTCTCCATAACATGGACATTTACGACATTGCACTATTCTTGCATGAATGGACACAATAGACATTTATGTGTATGATGACTCACTTATGAAGGATGTGGCACTACTATAAAAATACCCTACGGTGATGGGTAAAAACCGTCATCTAACCTCTAAGATGACGGTTCTCATAAGTGTCAGCTTTGACACTGTCACAAACAGATGACGATTCTGTAGCTGTCACACGACATGTGACAGTTTAAACCCGTCACACAAATGTCACATACATGTAACAGTTCAAACCCGTCACACAAATGTCACATAAATTTAACTTTCCGGCGCCAAATATTTGATTTTAAAAAAATATTATATTAAATTAATAATGTATTTTAATATGGCGGGGATAATAAAATTTGACGAGATTTTTTTTGTAATTTAATTTCAATATTGCAAATTGAGTGCACCGATGAAATGAACTGAAAATTTAAATAACACCAAAAATATACATTGAATAGCTAGAATTTGTTGTACAAAATCCTCCCAAAATGGATAATCATTCAAAGTGCTATTAAAATGTTTAATTAAAGATTAAACATTGTTAATCAAGTATCTTATCAATCTAAAATGTTTACTCATCATCATTTAGTTTACGAACTTCTGTTTCAGCAAGTATCTTCAAAAAATGCAATCGTCACTCGACATGAATATCATGATCAAGTTCCTCTTGTGAGTACATATGTTTGTCGTAGAACTATAAACCAAAAAAAAATTAGTAATGCTTGAAATGATGTAACAATTAACATGGTTAATGATCTATTATTTAAGTATAGTACTTATAATATTTGTCATTAAAGTCGAGTCTAGCATCAACTCTTTCATGAAACGCATCACACAATAGCCACACTCGGTACCATCAGGTTGTAGTGGTGTCTGTCATTGAATTAAATATCAACATGCAAATATAACTTAAAACAAAAGTTGTAAAAATTCACTAAATATATAAGTACTCAAGTATGCAGACCAAATAAAATAAGTCATATTTTAAGTGATATATATGAGAATATATTTAGACTACATACTTGGTATACTAAGTATTTTCTGGTATATGGTAAATATACTCCTTGTGTATCACAGGGCCATTTAACAACACAACAAAGAAGAGGGGCAGCAAATGAGATTGTGGCATGAATGCATGATGTTTTGGGGTTGGCACAAGTGAAATGTCTTAAACAAATAACACTCAAATAGAATAAGGTCGTATAAAGGCATTCAAAAGATCCACTTGCTTCAAGATGTGGGTAGGGGTGCTAAAGTAGGCCTCTGTCGGTCCACACTAGTCAAGTACACAATCCCTTTTAGATGATGGATATGAACAGACACAAAGGGGCATAGAGGGGTACTTAAGCTATGCTACTCAAATACCAACTCCAAAATCTTTCCAAACAAACAACATGATTCAGTAAAACATAAGCTGAAATGAGTTTATTAACAATTGTGTTTGTTACTCTTCTTCTTCACACAGTACACAAAACATCATCAGAAAAATATGAAAAAATTCAGCTAATTTGGATTTTTTTTATGTATGCAGAAACTGAATGGATATTGTTCTTATTCTCACAGTAAACACAATAACATCAGAAAATATCGAAATTCTACTAATTTGTGGATTGATTTCGATGTTTTTGCAGTAACTGAATTGATTTTCTTTGAACCTCGTTGTTTAAGTTACTCTTATTCTCACAGTAAACGTAAAATCATCAGTAAAATACGAAAAATTCAGCTAATTGGGATTTTTGATTGATTTCTCTGTTTATACAGAAATTCAATCGATTTTCTTCGAATATCACTGATAGTTCTTTTTTAAGCTAAGCACAGTCATTAAATAGTCTTAATACATCCCGATGGAGTACCCTTTTAACCTACTTCTCAAGCTATTTAATTAAAATCAAGTAATAAATACAGTATCCAGTGAATCAGTTATTACATGTTTTTAAGGATTCAAAACTTCTTCTAAAGCTAACACACATATAAAATCACCTTAAGTTAGAATAGAATTACAACTACTCATCATATCTCATAAATCATTTCATGTTTTAAGACAGTTATTGAAATCAAAGTACGTCATATTTTTTTACCAAGTTAACTTCATACAACACATCATTAATTAGATAAATTAATTAAAAAAAGTTGTAAAAAAAACTCAACTGAAAATGGGATTACCCCTCTTAGTGACAGCCTAGGGTCAAGGTAGGGACTTGTTTCTTCAACTCCGACACCAAAAACACTCACACCTTAAATTGAAACATCACCTTAACTATACATGCTAGTTTAAATCATCATATAAATTCTTAACAGTCTATAATGGTACATAACTACTCAAACAACATAGAACACATGTCTACATTCTCTATTGATATGAAATTAACTGAAATTAAACTAGAAAATACAAAAGGATCTAGAATTGCCTCTTGTAGTGGCAGCCGAGTCGATTTGGGGCTTATCTTCAGCTCCTCTACTTGATTTAGCCCTCATACACACAAAAAGGAAGATTTTAAAACTGACGAATCTAAAGTAACACTTAGGATTCCACCAAAGGTCTTGAAACCCCGATAAATCAAAATAGGTCTTTGAAATTTGGAAATTAGGTTAAACTCATCAAATAACAAGTTCAGAACTCAAAATCGCTGACCGAAAAACCTCTGTTTGATAATGAGGGGAGGGGTTCAATTGATAGAACCTCTCAAACCCTAGAAATTGGGGGGAAATTGGTGTGGGAGAACTGATTTGAGAGAAAACTCCCCCCAAAAGGTTCTCAATCAGTAAAAAATGAGAATTCAAAAATAAAAGAGACAAAAACCATTAACATCGCAACATATAAAGCATACGCAAAAGGGCTACCTCACCTTGGTGGACTCATGGTGGACAACTGGTGAGATAGAAGGCAAGGTCCATTAATTCCCTTGCCAAAATTGGTCGAACACAACTGTGCGGAGCTCTATCGACTGTCATTTTTTTCATTTTGAGCGTAAGGACGAAGGAGGCTCTTCATTGTTCCAAATGGAAAAGAAAAGGGTATGAGCCATGAGGGATTGTTTATGCGTATAGGGGTGTTGGGCCGGGTCTGGGTCATTGAACTGGCCTGGGCCGATTTTAAAAAGGGAATAAATAACCCAAGTCATTTTTTAATTAAAATACAAAGCAATTGTTATATTTTACAAATTTGGCCATGTTTTAAATTAAGAAATGGTCAACATTAATTCAAATATAACCTATTAACTCAAGAACTTTTGGTTATGCCTAATTGGACATTAATCAGTGATAATAATCTCTAGATCATGCAAAATCCTCTTAAACAAAATAATTTGAAAGTGAGATGTAATTTAATTATTCTATTTAATTATACAAAAAAATCTGATTTTGAACGGAATAAAATATTGGTTTTCTGTAAATTAAGAATTTTAAGGCAATTAAAATTATAATTATCCATTAAAATTCCTAAATCATAGTTAATGATCAAAATATTGTAAAGCTAAGATAAAATAAGAAAAATCAAACCAGCGAGAGTCAGTGAAGTAGGGGAAGAAAAACCTAAATGTGTGAGCGTGAAGACACTTAGTAATTTTACATAATTTTTTATCTTTTATTTTTTATAATGTTAAAATGACAACGTTTAGTTTGTTTTTATTAAAAATAATTTTAAAAAAGAAATAAAAATCGTGTAAGTCTTAATTTTAATTTAAAAAATGTTAACTAAATAATAAAAATGGTATCGTTTTAATTACTCAAACGCGTCCCTTTTGGTCAATTTAAAACACAACTTATTTATGTGACATTTCACAAAATCGTCATACAAACGTCATAAATAAATGATACTTAAAAAACCCATCACACAAATGTCATAATTATATGACACTTAAAATCCATCACACAAATATTATAATTATATGAAACTTAAAAAAGTTGTCACATGAATGTCAAGAAAAAGCGTAAATTTATTAAAAAGATGTGACACTTGCATTTCTGTCACATGTGAACTGTCACGTAGCCTGTTTTTCTTGTAGTGTGGTTCCCTCTAGAGGGAAAAGTAGTCAAATTATAAGTGTAGGTAAAACTTTACGATTTTCCTATAATAACTTTAGATGGGAAAAATTCTTTGCTTCTGATCTTAAGGCTTTGTTTGGCCAAGCTTCTAGAGAAGTGTTTCTATTTCTTAGAGGTTGTTCTGTAGAAACTGTTTTTAGAAAATCTGTTAGGGTGTTTGGCCTATAATTATAGAAGTACTTCTGAGAAACAGAAAAAAAATTCTGTTTGGCCCACATTTATGCAAATTTACTAGAATATTCATTTTAATAGATTTAAAACTATTTAAAATATTCTTTTCTATCCTATGTTTCTAAAAATTAGTATATCTTTATAATTTAATAATTTAAAAAAATATATTTAATTGCAACATTTAATCAAAAAATAATATTATATTGTACATAAGAAATGTAACGACAATATGATAGTCAATTACTCAAATCCAAACCTACCCCCCGCCATACCCACACCTACCCCACCCCATCCTCAAATTTCTATGTCATATTTTTTTACTTTTATAAAAAATATGAATTTTTACCCCCCCCCCCCCCCCACCGCCCTTAACCCCACAGACCCCCTCCACCCCATCCTCAAATTTCTATTTCATATTTTTTGTTACTTTTATAAAAAATGATTGAAAATATAAAAAATCTTACCTCCTCCTTCCCTCCCCCATCCACCTACCCCATTCTCAAATTTTTATTTTATATTTTTACTTTTATAAATAATTTATAAAAAATATGAATTTTTTTCTTACCCCACCCCATCCTCAAATTTCTATTTCATATTTTTTGTTACTTTTATAAAAAAAATGATTGAAAATATGAAATTTTTTCTTACCTCCCCCTACCCCCCGCCCTACCCCATTCTCAAATTTCTATTTTCTTTTTTACTTTTATAAACAATTTATTAAAAATTGATTTTTTTGTTACCCCAGCCCTACCCACACCTACCCCCCAAACGCCCCATTGCCCTACCCCATCCTCAAATTTCTATTTCATATTTTTGGTTACTTTTATAAAAAAAATATTAAAAAATATGAATTTTTTCCTACTCCCCCCCCCCCTCCGCCCTACCTCATTCTCAAATTTCTATTTCATATTTTTTGTTACTTTTATAAAAAAAAATATTAAAAAATATGAATTTTTTCCTTACCCCCGCCCTACCCACACCTACCCCAACCCCCCGCCCAAACCCATTCTCAAATTTCTATTTTATATGAAAATATTATATGAGATTAAAAAGAATTTTGTGAAAAGAAAAGGGTAAATGGGTCCAAAAATAAATTCATTTAATGGACAAAAAGGGCTTCTCGAGAAGCACCAAATTGGTGTTTCTTCTTCTCTTCCTATCTAGAAACATTTTTTTGCTTTTTTAAAAAGTGTTTCTACTTCTGGATAAATACCTGTTTGGCCTAAGAAGTGTTTCTCAATCTCAAGTTGAGAAACACTTCTAGAAGCTTGGCCAAACAGATACTAAGAAAGCTTTGACATGCTCTGTTATGCCAGTTAAATTTTTTAAAACCTTAATATTGCAAAAGTGGTATGAGCTTGACTCGACCTCACCTGTATGAGCTCTCCCAAGTTTTACATATGCTACGATATATTTACTCCTAACTTAAATTCAGTTGCACCTTTTTGTGTACCCTAGATACATGTTGGGATTTGATGTTTTATTACATCTTAACATAGCTAAATGTATTCAAGTTTAAACTCATTGTATGAACTGGTATTTTCAGAACCAAAAGCTCAAATTCTTCTGTGCCAAAACAATAAGAGTATAACAAAGCGTCAAACTGTAATATTTAACCAATGGCCAAGTCAGCAACAGACCGAGAAGGGTACTTGCTGAAGTTCAAATTCAGGAGCTCAATGTATGTTCACTGCAAGAAAAACAGGTTACGGTGTCAGTTCACATGTGACACAAATGCAAGTATCACATATTTTTACTAAATTTACATTTTTTCTTGACATTCATGTGACAGATTTTTTAAGTGTCACATAATTATGACATTTGTGTGATAGGTTTTTTAAGTATCATTTATTTATGACGTTTGTGTGACGGGTTTGTGAAATGTGTGTGTCAACTTAGAGTTTGTTTAAGTTAAACATAAGCTATTTTAGCTATATGATGTTCAAAGAATTTTAAGACTGATGGTTATTTTAAGGCTCATGTTTCTAGAAAAGTGTGCGAGGAATTATTGTCCATGGATTGGTTAGACAATAACGTAATCGAGGAATTACTGTCCAAGGATTGGGCTTACTCGACTATGGTGAAATATGTTAAAGTATGACTTATTTTATTTGGTCTGCATACTTGAGTGATTATATATTTAGTGAATCTTTACAACTTTTATTTTAAGTTATATATTTACATGTTTATATAATGTTGGAAATGAAGTTCCTTTGAACATGTAGATCCTGTCACACACACTTAAATCCAGTTTCTTTTGTTTGAAGATGTAGTGTTTTGTTTCTCTTATTTGGAAATATGCAATATGTGTGAATAATGTATCTTAATGTTTATGTTTGAGCTATTTTAAGTGGCATGATCATTTGTGGTATGTTGGGGGTGCTTGGATTGGTATCTGATAGTTATAGTTGGTTGTATCCATCATATGCCATTTTGTTCACTGTTTACCTCACGATGTGTTCTAAGTAGGGATCTTTAGTTTTGTTTATGAACACTTCTAGGTCTGATTAAGCATCTGCCAATCTAAATCTTGATAGTATTTTGATTGAAATCTGATTAAGCAAAGCAAATCTTCTTTTTTCATAATCCACCAGATCAGTTTTCCCACAAATGTAATATTTCATCAAAGTTCATGTCTATACACCCTAACAAAATGGGGTGGTTGAAAAAGACACATGTACATACTAGAGACAACTAGATCCCTCAGATTTCAGGACAATGTGCCTCTTAAATTATGGGGTGATTGATTACAACATTATACATCATTAACAGACTCTCTTCCTCTACTCTAAAAGGACTGGTTCCATTTGAAGTTATGCATAAGTAGGCCTCTTCTCTTGATCACCTAATGGTATTTCGATGCTTAGGGTATGTTACTTGTCTAAGAAAGGGAGAATAATTCTCACCAAAAGTTGTTCTAACTGTATTTCCTGGTTATTCCTTGACTCAAAAGGGCTATAAAACGTACAATGTTCATGATAAATAATTTGTGGTGAGCATGAATGTGATATTTAAGGAAGGCATTTTCCTTTTAAACACTTACCCCTCTCATCTTCCTCTCCTTTGTTTCTTGTATTGGAGTTCTCAGATGATCTTATTTCACTAGGTGACAAACAATTATTACCTCCAGTATTGAAGTTCCAACATCTGCTCATTTATTTATGGAGCAATCTAGTACTTTGCCTCCTTCATCATGTGATGTTACTCATACTCTTAAGCCTACTGGAGCAGACCTTGATCCTATTCCCTTGGAGGTTGTTCATTCACCAGAATCCTTGGTTCTTTCTTCTTCTCATGTTGTACCTAAAGTAAGGAAGTCAACTAGGATTACCAAACCACCCATCTGGTGGCATGATTATATTATTAAGAACAAGACTGTTGCTATATGTTTATGTTAAATATTGACTAGATTAGTATATGAACAATTGGATAGAAGAAATGAAGAATTTGAAACAGAAACAGAGAAGAAGAGTGGAGAAGAGAGAAATGGAAGAAAGATATTTTTGGGATTTTCTTATTATTTTCAGTTACTAAAAGTTACAAGTGTGTGGTCTATTTATAAGCTAGAAATATTAAACTAACCCATCTAATTAACAATGTTAACAACTTTCTAACTATATATCTCAACACCCCCCCCCCCCAAGCTAGGCACGGAAAACAGAGTTTTCAGTCCTAGCTTGGAAACAATAGCAAATTAAAACGTTCTACTAACAAGCAACAATAATAGTGATCCTGGGCAGCAACACCAAAACAGTTATTGCCCCTGTATCTTCAAAACACTGTGTAGTAATAGCATCCTCAACAACAACACTTGCATTATCATCTGGTGCAGCAAATTCCTTGTCTCCGGTAAGACCGCACCCCTTATCCTTCTCCCCTTGCTTACTATTATCAGGTCCCTACACATCATTCTCCATTTGTGCAGTTGTCTGTGTATCAACCTTACCCTCTTGTTGTAATGTTGCATAATGATTCCTTATAACTGGTCATCTTCCTGCCTGTTAATTATTATATCTTTTGTTAACCACCATCCTTGGCTTCTGATATCCATTTTGATCAGCTTGTGGTGCTTGTCTTTCCTGCTTATCCTCTCTATTTAGATTTTCAAGTATTGCTTCATCTTCAACTGCCTTCTTTACTCATTCATTTCATACTCAAAGTTTTTACATTTTGAGCACAGTACAGGCTTTCATTCATACTCTACCTTTTGTTCCACTATCTTCACTACGCATTCTCAAACATAATTGCATCAGGATACTCTTGGTTAATTAGGATTTCAATCAAGAGTCTAGCATATGTAAATCTCTCCTTCTGTGATGTTTCCTTATCTGCTCGTAAAACAGCGGCTGCATTAACATTTTCAGGTAGGAGCTTCAACTCTCACAATAACACCGAAGAACCCCTCGTTCTCTAGTCACACTCGGACTATAGAATCCCTCGATTCTCCCTACGCAAGCTTTTATAATAAGCTCGGATATGCAGTGGAGTCTCCCTCAATTTCTAGTCCAATTCCGGCTAGAAATTTCTCGATTTTCCTATCCTGAGCTACACATATGAAAACAGGCAATCTAACAATTAATCGACATGTGAAAAACTTCTGTAAATTGAGCTTCAACTCAATCCACATTATTTCCGACGAAGTATCCCTCAGTTCTCAGTCAATTTTCAGCTGAAAACTCCTCGATCCTTCTATCAATAGAAATTTCCTACTCTATGGTCTTCTCGACCCACAGATCTCCATTAACATCCCTTGTAACAATGAATGAACCACCGGCTTGTGATTCCCAAACTTTACTTCCTGACAAGTATATTCATGTAGTACTACAATTTGTACTAATGTGAGCCTTGGTCCTTGAGAAATACTCACAAATTTTCCTTCTTCCCAAAGTTTTCTGCCCCTAACAACCCCATTTAGAACTGAACAAAAAAATATTTGCTACACTAGCAACCTCATCTGCATCAACAACAGACGAGACACTAGCAATCGCGTCGAAACCAACACAGAATAGAAGCCAACACAGCAACAACGAACGACACAATTTTCTCCAATTTGACAGAATTATCAAACAGGAACTTCATAATTCAGTAATTCCAAACAAACAATTTCCACAAACTAAACAACTTCAAAAAACCACGAAATTCGCAACAACTTGACAAAATTCCACACCGATTCTCGAATCAAATACTCCAAACAAAAAAAAATCAGATCTCTGACCAGATTTTAGTATAAAATATATCAATTTTCTAGAAACTCACAAATCGAAACCTAATTTGATTCTTCTGCGCTGAATCACAGTAACCGAACTAACATACCTCAGAAGCACACAAGTTCCTGTCGATCTTCGACGCCGCAATGATAGCCAAAGGCAGAGTGTATCCGCAGGAAACGATGTCTCGTTTCTCAAACTTTCTCCACTCGTAGTCATTTTCAGTGAATTTCAGTGAAAACTAAGAAATTGACATAAGATATGAATGAAATGAATTTGTGAATTTGAAAGAAGATATAGAAAGAAGTTTCGAGAAAACAATTGATGAGAAATTGAACCTCGATCGATGCAAATTAGTTGAAAATTAGGGCGAATTGAATGCAAAATTAGATTGAACCGAATACGAAAACAGTGTTGAAGAACTTGAATGCAGAAATTGAAAACCTAGAAATCGTACAGCTTTGAATCAACTAATTCACGAAGTAGATGAACTGTAATTGATAGATTATCGCAATCAGTACCCTATGATCTCTCATGCTCTGATAACATGTTAAATATTGACTAGATTAGTGTATGATCAATAATTGGATAGAAGAAATGAAAAATCTGAAACAGAAACAGAGAAGAAGAGTGGAGAAGAGAGAAATGGAAAGATATTTTTGGGATTTTCTTATTATTTTCAGTTACTAAAAGTTACAAGTGTGTGGTCTATTTATAAGCTAGAAATATTAAACTAACCCATCTAATTAACAATGTTAACAACTTTCTAACTAAATATCAACACCCCCCCCCCCCTCGAGCTATTTACGGAAAACAGAGTTTTCAGTCCTAGCTTGGAAACAATAGCAAAACAAAACGTTCTACTAACAAGCAACAGTAATAGTGATCCTGGGCAGTAACACCAAAACTGTTATTTCCCATGTATCTTCACAACAGTATATTCTCAATCTCTAACTAAGTGTCTTATGATAACTTATCTCCTTAGTATACTTCAGTATTAATAGCTTATTCTGCTGCAACTGAGCCTAGTAGCTATTTCGCATTATTCAGTGTTTGTTAATTTATCTGTAGGGGAAATTGCTTGCTAGTACTGGAATGATTGCACTGGGTTATGTTCAGAAAATTTCTTAACAGGTTTTAAGAGTTACTATTATATTCACAATTACATTTGTGACTTGTTTTTCTTAAACTGAAGATATTGATGTAGTATTGACCAGGATCTTTAGATATTGATGTGCCACCCACCTTGATTGTGTTATCTGTTACCGCTGCCAGGTGGTATTCTTGCAGCGAACCAAAGGAAGTGCGGCAAGTTCAAGCCTATCATCCAAGTCGATGCTAATTAAGGGTCCTTCAACTGATGAAATTGAGAACAGAGTTGTAATTGATGTTAAGTAGATGAAGCTGAAGCAGAAAAAAAATACTTGATTAACAATGTTTTAGTCTTTAATTAAACACTTTAATAGCACTTTGAATGATTATCCATTTTGGAAAGTCTTTGTACAACGAATTCTAGCTATTCAATGTATATTTTTTGTGTTATTTAACTATTTAGTCCATGTCATCGGTGCACTCAATTTGCAATATTGAAATTAAATTGCAAAAAAAAAATCCTGCCAAATTTATTTTTCTCTCCATATTAAAATAAATTATTAATTTAATAGAAATTTAAAAAAAAATCGAATCAAAATTTAAATTTATGTGACTGGCTGTGTGACGGGTTTGAACCGTCATCCGTTTGTGACATTTGTGTGACGGGTAAAAATCGTCACATGTCGTGTGACGGTTCCAGAACCGTCATCCCTTTGTGACAGTGACAAAGATGACACTTATAGAAACTGTCATCTTAGGGGTTAGATGACGATTTTTACCCGTCACCCTAGGGTATTTTTGTTATAGTGGTTGTAGCTTGGAATTTTAAGGTTCTCTCATTACGAAGTAGCACAATATTAAATGTCAAACATATATACCAACCTAGATGAAGCATCATAAATATCAAGAATGAAGAACATCCCATAAAATGCAAACTTCAATGTGCACAGTATGAAAGAAAGAATTGAATAAGTAAGCATCGAAACACCCAATTGGGATTATATAATACTCAGTGACACCGAGTTTAAGGAAAAAAATAACACTTTTGAAATGTGTAGTCCAAAACAAGTATTTTATAAATGTGTGGCTGTAAATCTTCTCATAAAATTAAATTGTTTCTGAATATAGAAATGAGACATTCTTTTTAACAGACCAAAAACAGAAATTGTGTCGCATAAATTGGGATAGAGAGATTAATTAGCACTAGTTATTTCTATACCATGGATGTATAGAGATGAGAACCATATATATACAATGAGATAATGAAGATTAGCTACACTAATCTACACTACTCGAATCACAAAAGTAGTTAGTAGCATCACCAACTTGCTTAACTTCTAAGTTCTAACTAACTCCTAACCTCCTTAACTAATTTATGGCAATCGTGTAATTACTAAATTTCCCTTAATGAATTTATCTTTGTAATTGATTTTCTTCAATATCTTCATTGCAATTGCTTACAGGGTCGTCGATTCCTGAAACTAATTGTAAGTCAATAAAATGTAAGCATTTTAAAGTGAGTTTTTAGTCTGAATTAATTTGGGCCATATTACTGAAAACTGAAAAAACAATGCATAATAATCACTCGACATATTTCTCATTTTTCTGAAACCAATTGTTGAAATTGTTAAGTTTAGGATCTAGTGTTCCTTTTCATTGATTCAATGTAAATATATATACAAAGAAGCTTTCACAACAAGACCAAAATCAAGCCTTAAACTAAGGAACTAAATGATATATACCTATATATAGATTATCATAGAATCAGTATGAAATAAAATCATATCAACTAAATGATATATGCATATATATATATAGGTTATCCTAGAATCAATATGAAATCAAATCATATCTTAACACCCCCCTCAAGTTGGAGCATGCAATTAAAAAATGCCCAACTTGTCAAGAAGAGGATTAAATTATTTGTTTCCCAAGGCCTTGGTAAAAATGTCTGCCAATTGAGCCGTCGTGGGAACATAAGATGGTGAAATAAGACCTTCCTTGATAGCATCACGAACAAAATGACAGTCAACTTCGATGTGTTTGGTGCGTTCATAAAAAACTGAATTTTGGGCTATATGTAAATCAGATTGACTATCACAGAAAAGAGGAATAGCCTTGGGATGATGAACGTCCAAACTCAAAAGCAAGCCTTTCAACCATTTCAGTTCACAAGTAATAGATGTCATAGAATGATATTCAGCCTCAGCGGACGAGCGAGCTACTGTATGTTGCTTTTTAGTTTTCCACGAAATTGGTGAATGCCCTAAAAACACAATCCAACCAGTGAGAGATCGTCTTGTAAGAGGACAAGCTGCCCAATCCGAGTCACACCAACCTGTCAGAGATAACTCACTATCGGATCACAATAAAATGCCTTGACCTGAACAATTCTTTAAATAACGGAAAACTCGCAGTGCAGCATCCCAATGGTTTTGTCTCGATTCCTGCATAAATTGTGATAGGACGTGAACCGAGTACGCCAATTCAGGACGAGTAACTGCAAAATAAATAAGTCGCCCAAGCAAATGATGATAAGGCTCTGGATCCGAAAGATAGGGCCATGTGTCACGAGCCAACTGATGATTCCGTTCTATTGGGAATGAAGCTAGTTTTGAGCCCAACAATCCAGCTTCTGAAATGATATCGAGTGCATATTTCTTTTGGCATAAAAACAATCCGGAAGTACTTCTAGCCACCTTAATGCCAAGAAAATATTTAAGCACACCAAGATCTTTCATATGAAAACAACTGCTCAAATATGCTTTAAAACTCGTTACTGCAGCGGAGCCATTACCAGAGATTACCAAATCATCAACATACACTAAGATATTCATTTGTACATAATTCTTGGTGTAAGTAAATAAAGAATAATCATATTAGGACTAAAGGAAACCATACCCCTTTAAAGCTGTCACAAGTTTTGCAAACCAACATCGAGGGGACTATCGCAAGGCATAAAACGACTTACGTAAACGGCGAACCATAGTGGGATCATTAGATTGAAAGCCATGAGGGAGTTTCATATATACCTCCTCGTCTAAGTCACCATGAAGGAATGCATTATGAACATCCACTTGATGCAACTCCCAGTTCTTTGAGGTTGCAATGGCCAGGAAAGCCCGAATTGTCACCATTTTTGCTACTGGAGCAAACGTCTCATTGTAGTCAATACCTTCAATTTGATGGTTGCCGAATACAACCAATCGGGCTTTAATTCTCTCGATACTGCCATCAGAGTTGTATTTAATTTTGTACACCCATTTACTGCCTAGAGCCTTTTTGCCAGCCGGTAATTTCTCCATAGTCCAAGTTCTATTGTCTTCCAAAGCATGAATTTCATTTTGCATAGCAGTACGCCAACCAATATCTTTGACATATTCTTTAAAATACCGTGGTTCAACCCCTGTAGTTATAGCTATGAGAAAGTTGCAGTGTTGCATAGTAAATTTGCCACAGCTAACATAATGTGCTATAGGAAAGGACTTAGCCGAGGGAGTGTGATATTGCGGATCAGGTGGGGGGAGAGATGGACTTTCTTGGTAATTGTGTGTGATATGTAGTCTCGTAATTTTACCTATGGGATCTTCTGCCAAAACCCGCAACCCAAGTGGTCTTCACCAACCCCCTCGGCACAGGAAGTTTCGCCAACCCCTTCATCAACAACTTGAGCAGGCGAACAAGACTCAGACTTGTGGGGTGGCGATTCAACAGGAGGGGTCGTGTTAGGCGGGGGCGATACAATTAAAGGGTCAACAATGTCATCCTCAGGCATTGTCCTATTTTCGACCATATCATCAATAGGCTCTTCAGGATAAAAATCATCATTTTCAAGAGAAGAAGGGGGATGTTGAACTTCACTATTCAAGAAAGGAAAGACACTTTCATAGAACTTGACATCTCGTGACACAAAGAACATTTTTTTATCAAGATCAAATAAAGTCCACCCCTTCTTACCAAGGGATACCCCACAAAAACATATTTACGGCTTCTGCTAGCAAACTTGTCACGTTTAGCTTGTTGATTATGAGCAAAGGCTAAACAACCAAAAATTCGTAATTCACTAAAGGAAGGTTCACACCCAAAGAAAATTTCATAAGGAGTTTTGTTGAAAAGAACACTATACGGAGTCCGATTTATGAGATGCACAGCGGCCAAAACGCATTCGCCCCAAAAAAAAATTGGCAACCCCCCTTGAAAACGTAATGCACGAGAAACATTCAAAATATGTTGGTGTTTTATTTCTACTCGTCCATTTTGTTGAGGTGTACCCAAACAAGAAGTGTGAAATAAAATTCCATTGGCCGAAAAATAATCTTTCATGCAGTTAAACTCTGTTTCATTATCTCTACGAACAAATCGCACTTTTTGAGAAAATTGATGTTCAATCATGGCGAAGAAAGACATGAACATCATAAAAACTTCTCGTTTATCAATAATAAATAAACCCACACAGCACGAGAATAATCATCCACTAAAATTAAAAAATAACGAGCACCACAAGAATACATTTCATCATACGGACCCCATAAATCACAATGAATTAACTCAAAAATTCGAGATGATTTATTCTGACTCAAAGGAAAACTGTTGCGAGAATATTTAGCACGATGACAAACTTCACAACTCTTATTCAAATGACTTCTAGAATTCATAAAAAAGGAAGTAGCTTCACTACATTCTCAGAAGGATAACCCAATCGATGATTCCATAGTTTCAAGGATAGTGAACTAGGAACAGAAACTGCTTGTACTGTGAATCCTTGACGTAAGTAATAAAGTCCATCTCGTCTCTCACCCGTGCCAATCACCTCCCTCGAAAGTAGGTCATGTATAGCACACAAGTTAGAGTTAAATTGGGCAAAACAATGAAGGTCATAAATTAATAGTGAAACAGAGACCAAACTGAATTGTAATTTTGGAACGAAAAGGACATTATAAAGTGTGATGAAATCTGTGAGTCGCACAACGCCCTGTTTAGTTGCAATAACTGTTTTACAATCCGGAAGACCAACATAACATGGAGAAACGTCATGAATATTCATTAAACAAGATTCATTACCGGTAACATGATGAGAACAACCTGTATCAATTATCCAAGAATCTATACCCAGCTTACCAGTCAACCGGTTGGAAGAAGAGGGAGAACCAAACACAGCTGTTAAAGCGGCCCATTGGTCTGGAGTAAATCCCTGAGGAGATTGTGAGGCTGAAGGTGCACTGTGAGGGACCGCAGAAGCAGTAGCATCCACACGTAAGTTGGTGCGACCACGACCTGCCGATGTTGGCTTATCAAGACGCGACTTGAATCGATTTTTGGGACGCACATCAAATCCAACCACATCAGGGTTTTTTCATTGATGCGAGTGATCCCACGGATTCGCTCATCTTGATTAATTTGTTGAAAGGCCCGATTCAACGAAGGAAGAGGATCTTGCGAGAGAAGAATGGACCTTAATTGAGCATAATAATCGGAACACAAGCCAAGAAAAAATTGGTGGAGTCGATCATCCATTCGACGTTTTTCATGTTGTCAGAATGTCAGTCCAAATGTCAAGACATTTGCTCTGACATTTTCTGAAAAAATGATATGTTTGGAAAAATGTCATAACACCCATCCTGACATTAACAGTCTCTCCATTTTTGTCTTTCTTTATAAAACTTAAACAACTAAGTATAGGTGATCTAACAATGTCAAATTCTTACAACTGCTCCTCCTCAACCTAAAATTGGCATAATGCCAACTTATTTAATCAACACGAATCATCATCCAAGCAAAACAAATAAAAACAGATTAGTGTCATTTACATTCCAATTTAAGAAAATGAAATATTATCTCATAGTACATAACAAAACATATTTCCAATAACCCTATTTCAGCAAGTATCATCATCACAGCAACAACTTCTCAGCATCAACACGTCGTCAGCAAGAAGTCTCAACAGAAGTTGATAAAAGTAGTAGATTTCAGTCTCTTTCTACTTTTTCCAGCTTCATCGCTCGCTCCCCTGCACTTCAGTGTCTTGATGAGAACTTCTTTTTGTGTTCGCTCTGCTTTCGTGTTCTTCACTGTCTAGCTCCCCGCTTCATTCTCTCGTGCTCACTGCTCAAGACTCATATTATTACCCATATCATCTCCCCCTTTTTGGGAAGAAAGCAAACTCAAAAAGTGATCCCTGGCTTGGAGTAGAGCTAGGCTCGCATTGTCAATTTCAAACAGCTGTTCATTGATCCTAGCAATTTGTCTTACAATCCAATCAGCTTTCATAGGAGACGTTCCTGATTCAGTGTTGCCAAAAATGTTGGGAATATTTTTGTCAACATTTTCTTTTCAAGGGAGATCAATTACTCTGTTGGGGCTCCTTAAAAATGTTTTGCTGACTACATACACCTCAGACTCCTTTTTGGGTATATCTTTCTTGGTGTTTTGAAACCTTGAGATGTGAGCACTTTAAAAATCAAAGAGGGAAAAGGTAGGATCAGGCTTGAGTCCTTTTCGGCTAGGTTCACAGTTGGAAGATTGTTTTTCCCATATCAATTTTTAGCCCTTTTTCTATCTTATACAATAGGATTTCTTGCTCTATTGTAACAATCGACTCATTCATCGAGGGGAGCCAATTGTATATAAGTATCTTGTGTACAATTGCAAACAATGTTGTAAGTTTCGATGCTGGAACTCTTGTTACCCATTTCTTCAACATACCACCAGTGATATAGTTTATCACTTCATCCAAGTTATTCACAACATCTTGTCCTTCTTTTCCCACTATTTCATCACTTAGACTCATACACTGGTTAATCATGGCAGGTGTGAAGTCATAGAACCTGTTATAGAGATAAACTTTGCCAAATTTCTTTGACTTAATTTTCTCCATTTTTGTGTCTAGATTTGCATAAAATAACCTCACAATATCTTCATCATACGAACATTTGTTATTAACAAAGCCTAGTATATTTCTTTTGGTAAAGAAATCCATCAAGCTGTATTCTGTACATGACGCGATGTCTACAACTTTTGCATTTCTGATTAACCTATTTCTGTATCATGACCAGTTTACAGATTTCTTTTGGGTCAAAAATTTATCCGAGAAAGGACTTACCTCATTCTCTGAATCTGCTGATTTGCTCGATGAGGTTGGAGAAGATATAGGGCGTGATTGTTGACAGTCAATTTTGACCCGTTTTTGTATATTTTTCGTGCAATTTTAAGTATTTTAGCACACCTCATTTTTATCGTTATTTTGCATATTTTTACATAATATTCTATGTTTATTTCTTCACAAAAATGGCATTGCATCTTTTATTTTTAAATTAAGCATTATGTCGTTGTTAATATTATGTTTTATTATTGTTATAGCGTCATTTTTATTTTAATAATATTCGCATCTTTTTAAATAATTAATCGGCACCGCATTTTTACTTTTAATCAGACATTAAACGTGTCTTAAATATTGCATTCGCATTTTAATAATTTTGCATCTTTTAAATAATTTTTTCTTTAAATAATTAACCAGTCTTGCATTTTTGTTAAACCAGTCCAGTTCAAGACACAATTTGAATCAGTCCAAGCCAACACTATTTTTAATATCATCCAAACACCCTCTTTTATTTTCCCACCCTATAATCAAATACCCGTTTTCCTTTTCCCCAAAACAATACCCACTTTTCATTTTCCCCCCCAAATACCAAACCCTAAACCTACCCTATAAAATAAAACATTCCCCCCCTTTTCAAAAGACCCCAGCCGCAACATCAGCCCTCTCTCTCTCATTTTTTAACAAGGCAGCCGCACACTTCATACCCCCCCTCTCAAACCCTAGCTCTCATTCTCGTCGTCGTCGCCGCCGCCCCTTTCGCCGGAGCTCCAAGCTCCGGCGAACACCCTCTCTCCCCTTAACCCTCCCCTCTCTTTACCTTTACTCCCCGTTACACCCGTCGCTGCCCATTCCCGTCGCCGGAGCCTCGAGCTACGGCGAACCCCACTGTTCCCGTCACCGTGAACCACCATCTGGCGAACCTCACCACTGTCTCCCACCACCGGCGAAACCAACCCATTGCTCTCACCCCACACTGTCGAACACTGCTCACCGTCGAACCTCACCACTGCGGTGGCGTCGCTCCGGCGACCTCGCCGTGGAAGTGACGCCGCCGCACCCCTTTTACTTGGTTTTGGTATGGACTGATTTTTATATTTTTGGTATATGTTGTTGGTTTCGGGATCTACTGTGTTTGTTGGACTAATTTTTGCCTTGGTTCGACTTCATTTGGATCTATTGTGTACTGTTTATTGGATTGATTTCTCGATTTTTGTAACCCGCCGGAGTTTTCAAAACTCCGGCGACTCTGTCGGCTTTCCTGTCGGGGCTTTGTTGTTTGCTTTTACAAATGAATTGATTTGCAGTGCTTTTTGGTCGCTCCTGTGGTATTTCATGACGCTATTATTCGTCGAATTTTGGACATTTTTCCTCGTATCTGATTCTGTTCTATTTTTGGGTTTACTCCGACGAACTATGTTGCTTTTGTTGTCTATTTCTCGTTGGGCCCGGGGGTGGTTTTGGCCATTTTGCTCTCGATATTCGGGCCCATTTGTTCTTTGGATCGTTTTAGGCTCTTTGTGCTGGTTCATTGATAATAAACAAGATACTACTACACTTGATTGACCGATGAAAAAGTTATCCGTCGATTTTTGAGGCCTCCACAGTTGCAAAGACGGAAAATAAAATAAATGAAGCTTTCTGGGCAAGGATGATTTCTTCCACTTACACCGGATAACCAACATGTGCTTGGCAAGGCGAATTCTCGCACTTGTTTAGGCCGTCTACTTTATATTTTTACATATCCGAGCCCTCCGTGTTTAAAACTATTCTTTGTTTTGGCGGATCCGAGAAAGTTTTATTTATTTTAGTGCTTTTAATAATACTGGCCAATGAAGGAATCCCCGTCTGATTTCCAAGGCCTCCCCTGTACAAAAGACGGATTTATTTGTTTTGTTTATTAATTTTTGCTATTATTTTAAAATTTATGTATTCTATTACTAATACTTTTACTAAGTGTTTATGCAGGTATCCGGAGATGCATTTCAAAAAGAATGCCCCGGAGTTTATTTTATGTCGTATTTAATTTCATGTTTTATTATTTTGCATTGTATTTTATTTTAATTGTAAATTATGTAAAATGCTTAGAATAGGTAGAATAAAAAGAGCAATAAATAATTAACCTAGGTTTGAACGAACAACCGCAAGTTAGCGGATCTTAAAGGATGCCTAACCCCTTCCCTTTAGGATAATAAAGAACCCTGATCCAGAATCTCACTAATTTCGCAGACCATTAAATGGAAGTCAATTGCAGTATTTTTATTGCAATAAACTAAGTGTCCTAATTCACTATAATAATTAGGTGGCGACTCCTTAAAATACATTTAGGAATCAACCATATGTAGCAGTAATCCCGTTTCCGACTCCGGTTAAAATGGGGTGTTACAGCATGGCGACTCCGCTGGGGATATCAGGTTCTTGATCATAGCAAACTCAGGTTAATTAAATATTGCACTTTATTTTGCTTTTATATTTGTTGTAAATATTTTATATGGTTTGTTTTTATTTTGTAATTAACTACTTTAATTGCTACATTCTTTTATTGCTTTCCTTAAATTGTCATTCCGTTCATATTTCCTCCATTCTGGAAAATTAACACTATCACACACTACACGCGCTGGTGTGCTTCAAGACCCGCAAATTTCTTTCAAGAACACCCAAAATATTATGAGAGTTGGCGCTGCGTGGAGTTAGATCGGTTCGTCGATCAGCCCACGTAGCCTTCTCACTCGAGTTGTCATTCAGAACCTTGCGTCTAATAGGCCAAATCTTAGAAAGCTTAAGATAGAGCTATACCACCCTTTTATATTAGTCATGCATGCATAAACCTTAGGTGGGTTAATCCTTGGTATTAACGCCACAATTAGAAATCCACCAAACTTGTCGACGGGTTTCACAACCCAACGACCCATTAGCATACTATGTGTAGCGTGATGATGATAGACGGATCCAAGCCTGGTCATGACACGCCAAAATTGGAAAAAGTGCACCGTCATTTGGTCGCCATTTCCGACGAAATATTGCAGTTTAACGGCTTGGACCTATTTATCACAATCCCGCATATTTGACGTTTAGGCTCACCTCTGGCATAAGGGAGGTCCCAAGCATATTAGGGCACGCGCTTGATTTGCATGTTTTTTGTTTATTATTGTTTGTCGCTAGCAACTCTGTACATATTGTTTAATTCAATAATCGCTCTTTTGTGATTCCGGACTCGAGCATTTGTATTTTTGCATTTTTGCTTTCACATTGCAATCAGGACTTCTACTGCGTAAATCACTCTTGAATAGCGCGACTTGGACTTTGTGAAGCATCAACCACCAGTCCGGTCGAACCAATCAGGGGAGTCTCTGACTATATGGTCACACCCCTTCATTTTGTTATTTTATCATTTTCCACTCTCACCTATTTCTCATATTTTTGCAGGAAAACAGTCCTCGCAAATAGTCGAGGGCGTTCGAAAAAGAAAACAAAAAAAAAAAGTCATCACAAGGAGCGAGAATTATGTTGACTAATAGAAGTCAGTTTATACCAGATTCAACGAGACATCGCTCTCAATTCTTTTATACTTTGTATTTTTATTCATATTTGCAAATTAAATTAATATGTTTAGCGTTAATTACATAGTTTTCGCATACCATGCATTTTACAGCATAATTATTTCGAACTACGCGTGTCTGATTCTCACCGCACGGTGTGATACGTAGGCAACTCATTTTGGGTTCGACACCACAAAAATAAAATAAAAAAACAAAAAAAAAACAACAAAACAAAAAAAAAAAAAACACATTTCTCACTCATGCATCTCATTCATCATGTTCTCGGGCATTCATTTTACTTTGCATTCGTCCACAGTGGACAATCATTTTCTTTTGCATAGCTTTACATTACCATCCTTTCATTGATAAATTCTTTTCAAGCATGCGTTTTTAAACATATTTGAATGAACTACGCACACCTGATTCCCTCGGCGGGATACGTAGGCAGCCCTATTCGGGTTCGGTACCATTTAGTCTAAAAAATACAAAAAAAAAATACTTTATTCAAAAGAAAGAAAAAACGTATATTTTCTTCAAAAAATACAAAAAAAAATGTGTTATTCAAAAAATACAAAAATATTTTGTAAGTATTATTGTTTGACTTTGTTAATACCAACACAGTTACAAATGTGCATAAACAAAAAAAAAACAAAAAAAAAACAAAAAAAAAACGAGTGATAATCAGCATGGGTTGACTTTGTGGTAAATCATAGATTCTTTTGGTACCTCTTATTCATACCCGCAGATGACATTGTCTTGCATGTTTCCAAGATAAGAATGAAACCGACCTCATCGTTTCATATGCATTGTGTGGTGAGTGTTTGAATAAGTTCAATTGCATTGCATTGTGATCTAGAACTTGGCTTGAATGTTTGTTGAGGCGAAATCCTGAGTAACACTCGGTGTAGGAAATGATCGTAGGCTTTCTTTGACCCGTTTGAGCATTTTCAAATTTACCAAATAACATTATCCCTAGTACACCTTTCGAGCCTAAAACCTATTTTTTTTACAACCGCATATTACACCTACACTTTCTCGAGTGCGCACTATCCCTCTCTTGGCCCGACCTCCTCGAGTGCTTTAGAAATGTGCAAGTGACTGACAAAATTCTAGCTGAAGCTTGCAAAGACAAAAATTGTCAAAGTCTCAAAAACCAAAAGCAGAGATGACTTCACACAAAGATGAAATCAAAAGCCCCGATAAATAAATAAAAAAAAAGGAATATATGACCCCGAAAAAAGGGGCTCGAAATGAAAGATTCAAAAGAAGTCAATACAGAAAAACTGGGACAAAAGAAAGCAGGTCAGCATTAAAGCACACAAATATCAAGCACGGACGTAGTCCAACGCTCGAGGAGGGATTAGTCACTTTTATCCAAATGATATTCATTCCCTTTCCCCAAGCCTACATTACAAGCCCGTGACAAGCCCTACATGATCTTATACTGAGTGTTCTCACATTAGTGGATACTTACATGACGGCCAAGCCTATGGTATCACAATTGCATGCATTGAACATCTTTTTGAGTGTGAGCGCAATTCTCTCAACGTCCCAAAATTCAAAATACTGAAATATATGTGTGAAATGAGACTTTCTTTCAGTGAGGCATTTGAAACGTGAGATTACGTGTAGTTCGAAACCTTGGATGCAAGCAGGTGTGTCGACACTCAGGTATGTCAGTCTTATCCAAGTGTGAATTACACCGGAGTCAATCTCGTTTATACTGAAAGCAATAAAAGAACATCCTTATGCACAATACTAATTGTTGGTATCAACTAGAGTCAGAACGTAATGTCGTCTTCCATTTTTTCAGAAAAAATAACAAAATGCATATTACATAAAAATTATTTTGCATCACGAACTACGTCTTGACCTGATTCCCTCAGCGGGATACGTAGGCGGCCACATCGGTTTCGGTCCCGCATTATTTTGAAATCATAAAATTCTTATTTTTGCAGCATGAACTACGTCTTGACCTGACTCCCTCGGCGGGATACGTAGACAGCCACATCGGCTTCGGTCACACCGTTAGAAATATTTCTTCCTTATTTCTGCACATGACTCGATTTTGTCCATTGGAGAGTTTAGCATCCTCGTATATTTTGCATCCATTACTACCTACATATTTTCGGGGGGTTGCATTCTCATCTACTCAATTGTACATTGTCCATATTCTAGCATTAGCTTTTCATTCATTATAAAAAAAAAATGCTTACCTGATCGCCTTGATAGCGTCAAGATGCAACCTTACCCAGTTCAACATCTTCATTACCAGAAACTGGGACATTTTAAAGAATTCAGTGCAAGAAAATGGCAATAGACAGGAAAAAGCAGGCCAACTAGGTCTTCAGTGCAAACCAAGAATGCAAGCGTCAAGAGCCAATGCTACAGAATCGACGCTAATCAACCACTCATTTCCTAAAACTCACAAGTTTTCTTTGAGTGCAGGATCTTCATATCAGCAAAGGCAGAAACACAACAATAAACCCATGCGGGTCACAAATGCACAGCGTCTATGCAATGACGCTATCTCAATCCGCACGTCCACAAAGCAGTGCGCCTAAACCCATGCATTTCATTTTAAGCCTATGCAACGGCTTCATTCATGTTTCGTCTATGCAACGACGAGCATCTGTATTGCGTCCGAAAACGACGTCATTTCATTTTTTTAGCCTATGCAACGGCTTCATTCATGTTTCGTCCATGCAACGACGAGCATCTGCATCGCGTCCATGCAACGACGCCTTTTCATTTTTTTAGCCTATCTGGCGGCCGTTCATGTTTCGTCCATGCAACGACGAGCATCTGCGTCGCGTCCACGCAACGACGCTTTTCATTTTAAAAGCCCATGCAACGGCCATTCATGTTTCGTCTACGGCGAGCATCGTATTGCGTCCAAAACGACGCTATTTCATTTTTAGCCTATCGGCCGCCATTCATGTTTCGTCCATGCAACGACGTCTGCGTCGCGTCCACGCAACGACGCTTTTCATTTTTAGCCTATGCAACGGCCATTCATGTTTCGTCCATGCAACGACGCATCTGCGTCGCGTCCATGCAACGACGCTTTTTCATTTTAAAAGCCCATGCAACCGTTCATGTTTCGTCATACGCGACGAGCATCTGCATCGCGTCCATGCAACGACGCCTTTTCATTTTAAAAGCCCATGCAACGGCTTCATTCATGTTTCGTCTATGCAACGACGAGCATCTGCATGGCGTCCGAAAACGACGTCATTTCATTTTTTTAGCCTATGCAACGGCTTCATTCATGTTTCGTCCATGCAACGACGAGCATCTGCATCGCGTCCATGCAACGACGCCTTTTCATTTTTTTAGCCTATGCAACGGCTTCATTCATGTTTCGTCCATGCAACGACGAGCATCTGCATCGCGTCCATGCAACGGCGCCTTTTCATTTCATATAAGCCTATGCAACGGCTTCATTCATGTTTCGTCCATGCAACGACGAGCATCTGCATTGCGTCCGAAAACGACGTCATTTCAAATAAGCCTATGCAACGGCTTCATTCATGTTTCGTCTATGCAACGACGAGCATCTGCATCGCGTCCATGCAACGACGTCTTTTCATTTTAAGCCTATGCAACGGCTTCATTCATGTTTCGTCCATGCAACGACGAGCATCTGCATTGCGTCCATGCAACGACGCCATTTTATCTTAAGCCTATGCAACGGCTTCATTCATGTTTCGTTCATGCAACGACGAGCATCTGCATTGCGTCTATGCAACGACGCCATTTTATTTTAAGCCTATGCAACGGCTTCATTCATGTTTCGTCCATGCAACGACGAGCATCTGCATTGCGTCCATGCAACGACGCCTTTTCATTTAAGCCTATGCAACGGCTTCATTTATGTTTCGTCCATGCAACGACGAGCATCTGCATCGCGTCCATGCAACGACGCCTTTTCATTTTAAGCCTATGCAACGGCTTCATTCATGTTTCGTCCATGCAACGACGAACATCTGCATCGCGTCCATGCAACGACGCCTTTTCATTTTAATCCTATGCAACGGCTTCATTCATGTTCCGTCCATGCAACGACGAGCATCTGCATCGTGTCTATGCAACGACGCCATCTCATTAAAAGCCCATGCAACGGCTTCATTCATGTTTCGTCTATGCAACGACGAGCATCTGCATCGCGTCCATGCAACGGCGCCTTTTCATTTCATATAAGCCTATGCAACGGCTTCATTCATGTTTCGTCCATGCAACGACGAGCATCTGCATTGCGTCCGAAAACGACGTCATTTCAAATAAGCCTATGCAACGGCTTCATTCATGTATCGTCCATGCAACGACGAGCATCTGCATTGCGTCCGAAAACGACGTCATTTCAAATAAGCCTATCTGGCGGCCATCCATGTTTCGTATGCAACGACGAGCATCTGCGTGCGTCCGACGCGTATTTCATAAAAGCCTATGCAACGCCGTTTATGTTTAAATCTATGCAACGACGAACATCTGCATTGCATCTATGTTTCGTCCATGCAACGACGAGCATCTGCATCGCGTCCGAAAACGACGTCATTTCATAAAAGCCTATGCAACGGCTTCATTTATGTTTCGTCTATGCAACGACGAACATCTGCATCGCATCTATGTTTCGTCCATGCAACGACGAGCATCTGCATCGCGTCTATGCAATGACGCCATCAACATCTACAATAACCTTGTCTTTTCAGCACCACATCACCTGCAACCCAGTGTCAATCATACTTCGACACTGGGACATTTTTAAATCAGTGTCAGCTTTGCTTTTTAATTTTTGCACCACAACGACCCAGTGTCATCATGATTTGACACTGGGACATTTTTGGATCTGCATCATCCCTATTTTTGAGTTTTTAGTTTATAAAACAGGACAAAATTGGCTACAAGTCAACATCTTTGTCCGAAGACTCTTCCATCATCTCCGTACAAAGAGGGACATGCTGTTGACAGTCAATTTTGACCCGTTTTTGTATATTTTTCGTGCAATTTTAAGTATTTTAGCACACCTCATTTTTATCGTTATTTTGCATATTTTTACATAATATTCTATGTTTATTTCTTCACAAAAATGGCATTGCATCTTTTATTTTTAAATTAAGCATTATGTCGTTGTTAATATTATGTTTTATTATTGTTATAGCGTCATTTTTATTTTAATAATATTCGCATCTTTTTAAATAATTAATCTAAGACGCATTTTACTTTTAATCAGACATTAAACGTGTCTTAAATATTGCATTCGCATTTTAATAATTTTGCATCTTTTAAATAATTTTTTCTTTAAATAATTAACCAGTCTTGCATTTTTGTTAAACCAGTCCAGTTCAAGACACAATTTGAATCAGTCCAAGCCAACACTATTTTTAATATCATCCAAACACCCTCTTTTATTTTCCCCCCCTAAAATCAAATACCACTTTTCATTTCCCCCCCCAAAACAATACCCACTTTTCATTTTCCCCCCCAAATACCAAACCCTAAACCTACCCTATAAAATAAAACATTCCCCTTTTCAAAAGACCCCAGTACATCACATCTCTCTCTCATTTTTAACAAGGCAAATGACACTTCATACCCCTCTCAAAAGCTCTAGTTCATTAAATGCGTCGCCGCCGCTTTCGCGTGAGCTCCAAGCTCGGCGAACCTCTCTCCCCTTAACCTCCCTCTCTTTACCTTTACTCCCGTTACACTGCCGCTGCGCCATTCCGTCGCCGGAGCCTCGAGCTGGCGAACCCATTCCGTCCGCGTGAACCACCATCCGCGAACTCACCATCGCTGTCTCACCACCGTGAAACCAACCCATTGCTCTCACCGTTTGCCGAACACCGCCACCGTCGAACCTGCTGCGGTGGCGTCGCTCCGGCGACCTCGCCCGTGGTAATGACCGCGCACTTTTACTTGGTTTTGGTATGGACTTATTTTTATATTTTTGGTATATGTAGTTGGTTTCGGGATCTACTGTGATTGTTGGACTAATTTTTGCCTTTGATCGACTTCATTTGGATCTATTGTGTACTGTTTATTGGATAGATTTCTCGATTGTTGGACCCCGCCGGAGTCGTCAACACTCCGGCGACTCGGTCGGCTTTCCTGTCGGGTCTTTGTTGTGTGCTTTTACAAATGAATGGATTTGCAGTGCTTTTTGGTCGCTCCTGTGGTATTTCAGCGTATTATTGTTCGTCGAATTTTGGACATTTTTCCTCGATTCGATTACATTTCTATTTTTGGGTTTACTCGACGAACTATGTTGCTTTTGTTGTCTATTTCTCGTTGGGCCGTGTTGGTTTTGGCCATTTTGCTCTCGATATTCGGGCCCATTTGTTCTTTGGACTGGTTTTAGGCTCTTTTTGCTGGTTAATTGATAATAAACAAGATACTACTACACTTGATTGGCCGATGAAAAAGTTATCCGTCGATTTTTGAGGCCTCCACAGTTGCAAAGACGGAAAATAAAATAAATGAAGCTTTCTGGGCAAGGATGATTTCTTCCACTTACACCGGATAACCAACATGTGCTTGGCGAATTCTCGCAGCCGCACTTGTTTAGGCTGTCCTACTTTATATTTTTACATATCTGAGCCCTCCGTGTTTAAAACTATTACTGTTTTGGCGCGGATCCGAAAGTTTTATTTATTTTATTGCTTTTAATAATACTGGCCAATGAAGGAATCCCCGTCTGATTTCCAAGGCCTCCCCTGTACAAAAGACGGATTTATTTGTTTTGTTTATTAATTTTTGCTATTATTTTAAAATTTATGTATTCTATTACTAATACTTTTACTAAGTGTTTATGCAGGTATCCGGAGATGCATTTCAAAAAGAATGCCCCGGAGTTTATTTTATGTCGTATTTAATTTCATGTTTTATTATTTTGCATTGTATTTTATTTTAATTGTAAATTATGTAAAATGCTTAGAATAGGTAGAATAAAAAGTGCAATAAATAATTAACCTAGGTTTGAACGAACAACCGCAAGTTAGCGGATCTTAAAGGATGCCTAACCCCTTCCCTTTAGGATAATAAAGAACCCTGATCCAGAATCTCACTAATTTCGCAGACCATTAAATGGAAGTCAATTACAGTATTTTTATTGCAATAAACTAAGTGTCCTAATTCACTATAATAATTAGGTGGCGACTCCTTAAAATACATTTAGGAATCAACCATATGTAGCAGTAATCCCGTTTCGACTCCGGTTAAAATGGGGTGTTACAGTGATGTCACAGGAGATGTTGTGACATTTTCGGCAACATTTGGTATTTCTGCAGAGGATTCTTCAATCACTTACTTTTTCACTTATTTTCAGGGCCGAAACCTCTTCAATGTTGTATCATCTGGAATTTCCCTTTCTTCACGTGAGTTCATAGTGTTGGGAACAAAAATGTTGGAGTATGATGGTGAAGCTGGGGCTTCTTCAGGCTGTTCGACTGATGGTGTTCTCTCAGCATCATCATTGCTGGTCCAACTGAAGTCGGAACTCCTCCACTCACTGCTCGAAACTTCAGGGGCAGTGGGATCGACGGAGGTAGTGGAATCGACCTTTGATTGTTTTGTTGTTGGTTCATCCCTGCTGAATTCCTTCTCAAACTGTCAATTGGACCTTCTCGTGGGAAATTTTGAAGTCCCTTCCCTCTTCGGTAACTCAGTAACATCAGGGGTTGCATCTACATCTATTGGGTTATTTGTTTCCCCTGGGTAAGTTGTAGCAAGTGGATCTTGAAACTCACTCACTATTATTTCTCTGCATTGCAGTGGACTTGTACTCATGAGGGTTGGTTCCGGAATGTTTGGTGACATTTTTTGTGACATAGGTGATATATCCATGGGTGAAAAAGGTGAAGAAGATGAAGGAGGATTTAGGTTAGGGTTTTTGAGAATTTGGGAAAGTGGAGTGTATTGGGTGCTTTGAAACTTATCAATTGATTCCATCGGTTTTCTTATACAAACCGAGATGATGGTTTTCCCCTAAATTTTTGTTTTTTGTTTTTGGACGGGGAAAAAAACTTGGACTAGAAAAAAATAACAAATGAAGATACATTTATTCACTTGACAAAATATTTTTGTTCCTTGAATTTAGAAATTTGAATTCTATTCCAATACTTGTTCTTAAATTTTAGAAATAAAATGATAGACATCATGATTTTACACTTATCAACAAAAGCATTTTTTAAAAGAAAACAGCGGCACATTTACATGGAAAAAATAACTAAATATTCAAAAATCAGTTACACACTGCATCCCAAAAATATCATAATCTGAGAATGTCATCAGTAATGTTGGCAACATTTTGGACAACACATGTATCATTATTTCTTAAGAACACATTTCTATTGGCAACAAATCAAGACACGTTTTTGTACATGATTTTGTGAGTTTAATCTTCAGACCAATGTAATATTTTTCCATTGAGTCCTAAATCTAATCACAAAAATACATACAAAATAATTTTTGTGCCAAAAATACAAAAATACTTATTTAGTATTTCTCATAATATCTTTTGATTAAGCACTTTGATACTCCTATAGAATAGGAACAATATCAACTCTCAAGGGCTTTGCCCAAATTTTTTTTTCCAGTTGCCGAGACTTGAACAAAGGCTTTGCCTTATTTTTTATAATCCCTTTTATGATAATATCATCGCAGAGAACGGTATCACATTAAAACCATGTTCTTACTTAAAAGATGTCTATGTGAACACAAATCAGCCATTACAAAATACTGAAAATCAGATTCTGATATTATAAGGGTAAATGTCACCTGAAATGTTAGTGACATTTCAGACGACATTCGCCCAACAGTGTCGAAATTAGACAGAACAGAGACCAAGAGAGCTTTTCAAGTTGAAAAATCTCTCATGATCTAAAGCTTTTGTAAAGATATCAACTAGTTGATGAAGTGTGTCAACATAATCAATTCGCACTAGATGTTTTCAACTAAATCTCTTAGAAAATGATGCCTAATATCTATATGTTTTGTACGAGAGTGCTGAACTGGAGTTTTTGAAATATTAATGGCACTCATGTTATCACAATACAAAACCAAGATATGGTTTGAAAATCCATAGTCGTCTAACATGTGTTTTAACCATATTAATTGAGAACAACAACTCCAGCTGCTACATATTCAGATTCAGCAGTTGAGAGTGAGACACGGTTTTGTTTGCGACTATACCAAGAAACCAAATTATTTCCAAGGTAAAAACATCCTCCACTAGTACTTTTTCTGTCCTCCACATCACCAACCCAATTTGAGTCACTATATCCTATTATATTAGGATTAGTGTCTTTGAAATACCAAATTCTCAACTCACATGTGCTGGCGACATATCTGATGACACGTTTAACGATATTTAAGTGGAATATTTTGGGACAGGCTTGGAATCGAGCACACACACACACACACACACACTAAACATTAGATCATGACGACTCGCGGTGAGATACAAAAGACTACCTATCATAGAACGATACAAAGTTGGGTCGACATTTTCCCCAACATCATCTTTGCATATAGTCTGAGTTGATCTCATTGGAGTCTTCATATGTTTAGCATTCTCCAATCCAAACTTCTTAACCAAATTCTTGGCATACTTGCTTTGGGAGATGAAGATTCCCTCCTCATTTTGCTTTATCTGCAAGCCTAAGAAAAAAGTTAATTCCCCTATCATGCTCATCTCAAATGTTGAGCACATAGCTTCGACAAAAGTCTTAAGGTGGACTGTGAGGTCAAACCAAACACTATGTAATCTGCATAGATTTGAGCAATGATCATATCTACTCCATGGTGTTTAATAAACAATGTACAATCAGCTACACCACGTTTGAAACCAAATTCAAGAAGAAATTGAGTTAAACGACCATACCATGCACGTGGAGCTTGTTTTAATCCATACAAGGCTTTTTTCAGTTTGTATACAAATTGTAAATGGTGTGGATCTTCGAATCCTTTAGGTTGTCCAACGTACACTTCCTTATCAATATATTCATTCAAGAAAACACCTTTTACATCCATTTGATGGAGAGTGATCTTAAAACAGCAAGCTATGGCAAGCAACAATCTAATTGACTCAATTCTAGCAACTGGGGCAAAGGTTTCCTCATAGTCAATCCCTTCCACTTGAGAGTATCCTTGAGCAACTAGTCTAGCCTTATTTCTCACAAAAGTTTCAAATTCATCTGATTTGTTTTTGAAGATCCATTTAGTTCCAATAACATTAGTGTTGTTGGGCGAGGAACTAAATCTCAAACTTCATTTCTAGTGAACTGTTCTAATTCTTCTTGCATAGCTTGTATCCACCAACTATCTTTTAGTGTTTCATTGACATTCTTAGGTTCCAAGGTAGATATATAATAAGAAAGACTTACCTTAGGATATATGGTAGACATGCACACATATCTCACCATGTTTCGGTAATTCAGTGGTTCTTTCCTTCTTGTTCTCATTCCTTCATGTACGTCTCCTATTACTTGGCTAGTTTGATGATTCTTCCTGATTCTGGATGAGGGATCCCGACGCACTGGGTCGTGAATTTCAGCTTCTATTTCCTCATCCGAGATTGCAGTGTCCTCCGGCTCTGCTTCAGGTGTTGCTGCAGATGTCATGACATTTGGGGCAACATATGAATTTCCTGCATCCTGCGGCTCTTCCATAGTAATTATAACATTGTTTTCTGGATTGTTTCTTGTGTTCAGCTTTCAGAAAGTAGCTTCGGCCAGATCCAACTTCGCACTGACCTTACCAAGTTCAAGATCCTTCTTGGTAAGGGTAACCTCTAGTCGGGTTATTGTGTCTTTCAAACCTGCATTCTCAAGAGTTAAACTTTTTACCTTTGATTCAAGTTGTTTGGATTCAACAATTAAGTCCTTGCAAAGTTCTTGCAATTTTTTAATCATGTCGTCCTTCGAGTCGACTTGAGTCTCAGGGTCAGATTCACAATTAGAAATAAAACCACTAAAGCAATTAACATTGGGATAGTTAAAAAATTCATACCTGTCGGATGTTACTAGACCTGCATATGTCATCGCTGATGTTGCCAAAAATGTTGTGACATTAGGGACAACACATTCAGCGTCATTTTCATCATCTGACAGTGACTGTTTGAAAACAGTGGTCAGCATAGCCTGTGACTCCATTTCTGGTTCCTCTTCCTCTTCCTTTTCACCTTCATCGTCACTTAGAGAAATTCATAGACTTTTCTCAGCTTTTCTTAAAGTGTTTGCACACTCGTTGGCATAATGACCCCATCCCGAGCAAGCATGGCATTGAATACTTTCAAGCTGCTTGGGATCGAACTTGGTACAGTCTGAACTGGTTATCCTAAGTTGATTTCCTTTTTGTGTTGTAGGAAGGGTTTTAGTGAATTGTGGATTGAAGCCTTGACTTTGGTTCTCTTTTGGTTTAGATTTATTATTGTCACCGTTGAACCTTCTTAACATCGTATTGAATTTTCGAGTGAGAAGGGAAACGTTAGCACCATCCCCGATTTCTTCAAGGTTTTCGTCCTCTTCATTGACTTGCGTCTCTATGGATTTTGCTTGAAGTACAACATCTTTGCCTCTATACAATGTCCTTTGATTTTCCATATTCATCTCATATGTTTTGAGAATGCTCATTAGCGTATGGAGGTCCATTGTAGCAAGGTTGTGGGCTTCTTCAATTACCTCCCTCGAATGTAGGTCTTGTATATCACACAAGTTAGAGTTAAATTGGGCAAAACAATGAAGGTCATCAATTAATTGTGAAACAGAGATCAAACTACATTGTAATTTTGGAATGAAAAGGACATTATAAAGTGTGATGGAATCTGTGAGTCGCACAACGCCCTGTTTAATTGCAATAACCGTTTTACCATCCGGAAGACCAACAGAACATGGAGAAACATCATGAATATTCATTTAACAAGATTCATTACCGGTAACATGATGAGAACAACATGTATCAATTATCCAAGAATCTATACCCAGCTTACCAGTCAACCAGTTGGAAGAAGAGGGAAAACCAAACGCAGCTGTTAAAGCGGCCCATTGATCTGGAGTAAATCCCTGAAGAGATTGCGAGGCTGAATGCGCACTGTGAGGGACCTCAGAAGCAGTAGCATTCACACGTAAGTTGGTGCGACCACGACCTGCCGATGTCTTCTGAGGCTGAGCAGGTGATTTTCATTTCGAATTATTTTTGCCATCCGACGGAGATCCATATTTCTCCAAATACCAATCAGGAATACCATGAATATCAAAACAAGTAGTATTGTCATGGATAGTTTTTCGGCAGTGAGAGCAAGTCAAGGCTGCCTTGTCTGGCTTATCAAGACGCGACTTGAATCGATTGTCGGGACGCACAAAAAATCCAACCACATCAGGTTTTTCTTCATTGATGCGAGTGATCCCACGGATCCGCTCATCTTGAGCAATTTGTTGAAAGGCCCGGTTCAACGAAGGAAGAGGATCTTGTGAGAGAAGAGTGGACCTTAATTGAGCAAAATAATCGGAACACAAGCCAAGAAAAAATTAGTGGAGTCGATCATCAGAACGACGTTTTTCATGTTGTTTTCCAACCTGACAAGTACATTTACCACACTTGCAAGAAATCAAAGGCTCATGTTATCTAGTTCATCCCATAATATATTTAATTTGCTGAAATAAACAGCAATAGGCATAGTTTTTGTTTGCTCACAACTATTAATATCACCCTTAAGTTGGTGAATACGGGGACCATTAACAATGGAAAAACGTTCATGCAGATCTTCTCATAAACATTTAGCATCATCATAATTGGATAACATAGAACATACCTCTGGGTCAATGGTATTTGTGAGCCATGAGACAAGCATACAATGAATCGCAACTCAATCATCTTTTGTACATGGAGGAACAATATCAGTGATGGTCCCGTTAAGAAAGTCGAATTTGCGCCGAGAAGAAAGAGAACTCGAATAGCATGAGACCATTCATCAAAATTATCAAGCTTCAAACGTATTGGAGTAATAAAATCGCCAGGACGATCTTGCGGTCCTAAAAAAATGGCGAACTGGGATCAATTTTCACTGGTAGTTGCGGTGCAATCAGTGGCGGATCCAGGCGACAAATTTTGGTGGTGCAAACATATGAAATAATAATATTTTGCATAGCAATTTTTTTTTTTTTTTATGCCTAGAAGGCAAAAAAAATTTAAAAATCTGGTGGTGCAACTGCACCACCATGTATATACATACATCCGCCAGTGGGTGCAATATGTACCGGCAATCTGTCCATGGTGTGAAAAGAAAAAGAAAAAAAACTAGCTTTGATACCATGTTAAGTTTAGGATCCAGTGTTCCTTTTCATTGAGTCAATGTAAATATATATACAAAGAAGCTTGCACAGCAAGACCAAAATCAAGCCTTAAGCTAAGGAACTAAATGATATATACCTATATATAGATTATCCTAGAATCAGTATGTGTTGGGTCCCGTGGATTATACTATGGATTAATTAAAATCAAACAGCAAAACAGTCACAAACAGTATGCTGAAACAGTGTCGAATGTCAGCAAAAATGTCGTCTGACACAAGTGGAGACATTAAGATAAAACTTAAGAAGAATCTTTGTAAGAGTTTAAAATGCAGCGGAATAAAATAAAGAACACAAAGGCCGTGGATTATACTATGGATTAATTAAAATCAAACAAAGAAACAAATACAAACAAAGATGTCAAAACAAAGGTCGAATGTCAAGAAAATGTCGCTGACAAGTGACGACACTAAGATAAAACTTAAGAAGAACCTTTGTAAGAGTTTAAAATGCAGCGGAATAAAATAAAGAACACAAAGGTTTAATTTTCATAGGTTATATATTAATATAACTCATTTGGTCAATGACCAAAGGTATTGTATATATTTATATACAATTGAAATATTCCTTCTTACAATGTTACAAGAAGATACAAAAGGAATAAAAAGGTTAAGTCGCAGATGAGTTATGCCTGAAAAATCTATCTAAAATAGAAGTGATCAACACCTCATTACAATTACTTCAATGAAAGAACAAATCTAGAATCTAGGCAGCACTTGTAATGTCGTCACAAATACAGGCAACACTTGTTGATCCAGTTTTCGATCTTAAAATCTGGAGAGCTCTCTCGATCTTTTCTCTTCTAATTTTCTGGATATCGAATCCTTGAAGTGACCTCTCTATTTATAGTAGAGAGTTCCCTTAAAAGACTCCTTGATCAGTTGTGTAGGTTGAGCAGAATGTGGAGCACGTGGCAGTGGCTTACGGCTGAAAACTTTCCAACATCGTGGACTGTTTCTTCCACGTCTTGCTCCTCAAGTTATGCTCGACTTGGTCTTAGTCTTCATCGATCCTAATCAGCTCCAATTACTCCTTGCTAAGTCAATTTGTCATGTGATAAATAAATCACAGTTACCTGAAAATTGTCCATGAAGATAGGCAAAACTGTTGCCAGAATGTCATTCCAAACTTCAAGACATTTGCTCTGACATTTTTTGAAAAAATTATATGTTAGGGAAAATGTCATAACACCAATCCTGACATTAACAGTATGAAATCAAATCATATCAACTAAATGATATATGCCTATATATAGGTTATCCTAGAATCAATATGAAATCAAATCATATCTAAACTTAACAGAAACAAATATTATATCACAAAAATATATAAATTAACACATTTGAGAACAAAATAAAAAATAACAAACAGATAAAAGAAAACCCACGAATTCAAAGGGAGAAGTATGGTCATGGAGAGGCAAAGTCCGACCCTATTGGAGTGGGCAAAGAAAAAGTTTTCCCGTTTTAACCCAAAAAGAAAATCCCGCTTAAAAAATTTGCCATGATACGTTAAAAATATAATGCTTGTAGCCCAATAGATGTTATACAACATTATACATGGACGAAAAACATTATACATAATGTATTAACCTTGTATAAAGTATATAATAGTGTACAAAAAGTATTTATATACAAATATGTTGAGAATCAGGTGTATATACATAAAGTATGAGCTACGTGGCGTAAATATTTTCAAAAATAGACATAGAGCGTAATTTTTTCATCCATGTGTCTCAATTTAAGTGTCTTACTTTCTTTTTTGTATGTCCCAAAAGGATTGCCCTTTTCTATATTTAGTAAGTTGACAATTCAAACATCTTAGTATATGACAAGTTTAAAGCAACAAGATTCAAAGAACATTTTAGTACATTACACACATCTTTAATTTATGGTCATAAGATTCAAAAGTCTTTTTTTTATTCCTTAAACTTCATGTCTAGTCAAAATAAGACACTTAAATTGGAACGGATGAATTTGTCACGACCCAAATCACAGATCATGATGGCATCTACACTATCCCCGGTAGACAAATCATCCCTAACATTTATAAAATCATTAGCTATTAAGTGCGGAAAACATAAATAAAACATGATATCTTTCAAGTCTTAATAACATAGAAATGCGAATAAGTCATAATACAACTTATCCCCAAAATTGGGTGTCAACCCTACAAGAGCTATAAAGTACTGAATACAAGTCACGTACTCATCCCAAAATTGGGTGCCAATCATACAAGAGCTATAAAGTACTGAATACAAGTCCCCTATGACTTAAAAATTGTATCTATAAGAAATAAATGCATAAAGAAAAAAGAAGAGATATCCAAAGCAGTTCACCCTCAAGTCTCAGATAGTATGCTTCGAAAATCAGCAACGAGGCTCGGAATTGGAACTGGGTTCCGTATCTGCACAAAATGCAGCAAGTGTAGTATAGTACAAACCACTAGTACTTTGTAAGTACTCCTTCCATCCTAATTTATATGATGTAGTTTGACTGGACACGAAATTTAAGAAATAAATGAAGACTTTTGAATCTTGTGGTCTAAAACAAGTCAAAGGTATTTGTGTGATTATAGATCATTTCGTTAAGCATAAAAGGTAAAGTGTAAAGTTAAATTATTGTCAAATAAATAAATGTGTCATTCTTTTTGGGACTAACTAAAAAAAAGTGTGTCATATAAATTAGAACATATGCCGACAACGAAGAGATAACACATATAGAATATAAAGACCGAACACACAACACATATCTGAATAGAGTTTACACCTTTAGATTATGATAAAGTAAATCATGGTTCATGTAATATAACATGTGAGCATATCTATAATTAGAACAAGTAGAAGAATGAGTGAAGAAATGCAATGCATTGGCAAATAACAAACTAATACACAAATGTTATAGTTCATGTTATATCATCATGACCAATGGAAGACTCTCGAGGTCCATATACATGTCACTAACTGCCCGGGGACTTTTCCCATCGTACCATGGTCACTCACTATACAACCCGGCTTTATCGTTTGAATTGTGAGACATCATTCTTAAATATTTTTCGACCTTAAAGGCCACATCGTATTCATGTCTATGACTCATTCCGTCAACAATATATATGCATGAATGATCACAACATGCAAAACATCGTGTATAAAGCAATAAATAGCTCATATTGCTCTAAAAATGTTGTATGTCCTATTTAGCAAGAGAATACGAAAATTATCATGTAAGAAATGATACGCACATAGAAGTCAATTATTGACAAGTTCATACATCATAATACTACCTATTAACACACAATCATGTCCTAGATTCCTGCGCATCAGGTGACAGTATAATACCCTTACAATTACATTGGTACCCACACAAAGTGCTCATTTTAGTCACAAGTGAGGGACCCTCTTTCACGCCCTCAACCCCTTCAATATTTATACAACACATATGCTCTTCGGTATTATCACAATAAATTTTTAATGGTCTTTCTATTTCACTATCTGCAATTTAGTGATAAAATTTTATAGTCATATTTTATGATTTGATACTTCATAGCAAGCTATAAATTCAGCCTCCATAGTATAAAAAGTTATTAGTGTTTGTTCGACACTTTTCCAGGAAATCGCTTCTCCAACCCTCATGAAGACATAATCTGGTGTGGATATACTACTAGCAAGACATCCAACAAAATTTAGATCGGATTATCCCACGATCTCTAAGTGGTTTAACATTCGATAAGTGATCATGTAATCTTTAGTTCCTTAAAGATACCTCAAAATATGTTTTGCTTTTTTTCAATAATTTATTCTCAAATTACTTAAATATCTGCCCAACATTCTCACTATGTACGTTATTTCCTGACGCGTAAACATTTGTGCATACATGAGACTCCTCACTGTTGATACATATGGTATTTTATCCATCTATTTCTTCTCTATATCCAATTTTGGACAATTGCGTAAACTAAATTTATAACTCTTTGTCATAGATGTATCTCCTGGTGCACAATTTTGCATCCCAAATCTACTGAGCACCTTATCAATATAAGTCTTTTGCGATAGTCCTACAATTCCTCTGGTATACCCGGAACAAAGAACGTCTCACCAAGATTTTTTATTTCAAATTTATTGGATAGTAATTTCTTGATTTCATGTAATAAATTTTATCATTACTTGTCAGTAGAATGTCATCTACATATACCATAAGAATAATAATTTTGCTCCAATTGAACTTTAGATATATGAATTGATCAATAATGTTTTCCTTTAAAATCAAAAGAGGTTATCACCTTATCAAATTTCCGGTACCATTGAACGGGATGCCTGTTTTAAACTGTGAATGGACTTCTTAAGTCTACATACAAGGTGCTAGAATCTTTGAACTCAAAGTTCTTTGATTGCACCATGTATATCGTTTCTTCAATATCTCCATTGAGAAATACAATATTTACATCCATTTGATATAACTCTAAGTCATAATAAGCTACAAGTGCCATAATGATTCCAATGAGTCTTTTAATGAAACTGGCGAAAAAGTCTCTTTTAAATATATACATTCTTTTTGAGTAAATCTCACGGCAAGTAGGCATGTTTCATATCTTTGGATGTTACCTTTTGAATCACATTTGATTTTAAAAATTTATTTACAACCAATTAATTTCGATCCTTACGGTAACTCGACATCATTAGGTGTGTAAGGCATAACTTCAGTCGGACACTCCAGAACATGTAAGTGCCTAATACTAAGTGTGACCAGTAAGTCGGGGTCGAGGCGGGTCCCGACAAGACTGGGAAGGGCGGGAGCAGTCCTCCAGTGGGACTGGCGGGATCCGCCGATATCCCGTCCCGTTCCCAGTCCCGTCGAAAAAGGGGATCGGTCTCGGCGGGGTCGGGTCGGGATTGGGTTTTCCGTTATTTTTTTGGCATTTAATTTTAAAATATAACATATGTAAACACTTCAATAATTGAACAAGATAGTGTAATAAAAACATCTCAAGGTTGTTGTTGTGCCTTTTATATTATTTAATAGAAATATAATTTTTTTGTAATACAATTTCAAAATTGCAATTTTGTGGTGTTGAAAGTTGCAAATCACATTTAAAAAAATTACATATTTATAAAAAACATTTTCTAATTTCTTCACTCTTGTGGTTCTTCGGTTGGAATTGGAATTTGTTGGTCAAATTGGTCGACGTCGCTTCCAGCTCCGTCGGACAAGATTTCGTTGCAGTTTAAATCGTCGTCTTCGTTGATCTCTGGTTGCCCACACCTTCTACACTACGCTCGTATCCAATCTCTGAATAAAACTGTAATCTCCAAGTTGTCTCCCGTCAATGAGTGTTTGTGCTCTCATATTTTAATAAATGCCTTATAAGATTGTTTTCCATAAATTCACTAAGTAACAAAAATATTAGAGAAATATAAAATAACCTAGTTGAAATAGTAGGATAATAAACATCAAAAAATTCTTTAGTTGCTTGAAAAAATTTCTCTAAAAATACAATAAGTTCTGAAATTTTTTCCCAATCGTTATCTACAAGCATATCAGTTGGATTTCAATTATGGGCGTTAAAAAATAAAGTTATAGGTCTTATATAATCATAAGCAACAAGTAGTTGTTCATATAGAGAATTCCACCTAGTCGCTACTTCTTCAATAATTTTTCTATAAGGTAATCTACAATCGTGACAAATTTTTTATATTCTTTTTTTTTTTGTATTCTATTACTTCTAAAAATAAAATTTATAGCAAATCGTACTTTATTAAGAATATCTTCAAAAAGTGGTAGACCATCTTTACAACTAAGCTATAAATATGACACGCACATTTTATATGAAAATGATTAGGAAAAAAGATGGAGTTAATATATCTTTTAAAAGTCTCACAACATAATTATTAGAAGAAACATTATATAATGTAACAGTCATTATTTTGTCGGTTATACCATAATAATCGCAAACTTGATGAATATTTTCTGCAATAAAATTTTCAGTATGTCTATCATCAATATATTTATATGTTAAAATACATTTTTTATAGACCAATTATAATCTATCCAATGACATGTTACAATTAAATAATAATTGTTGTTAGTACTACTGCCTATATCAGAAGTGATAGATACTTTGCCAGAAAAATGATATAATGAATAACGTAAATATTGTTGATATTCATCTGCAAATTTAAAAATATCTCTCCTAACAGTTAATCTAGGAAAACCATTAAAAACAGGATTATACATTTCTCTAATGTAATGAGTAAAACCAAGAGAGGAAGAAAATGAAAAAGGCAAACCCTCCACCACAATTAATTTTGCTATTGCTTCTCTATCTCTATGTTTTTCGTATTTAGGACCTACAATTTCCCCCGTCATAGGGTTAATTTGACCCTTTACTTGGTCCGAGACACTATGTGAACCTTGTCCCGACTGAGAGCGCATTGGTCCACCCGACTTTGTAGCCTCGTATTCATCTCACCTAGCTTTGTGAAAGCTTTGTACATGTCTCAATAAACCTCATGTCCCACCCTGACATTTTCTCATTTTAAATTTATAAACATTTTTACAATTTGACATCTAACTACTTGATTCTCTTGGTCCCTATCAAAAAATTCTCATGCAACTGCTTTTAATTTTCGTTGTGTTGGGCCTCATCTCATACTAGGGGAAATAGGAGGTGTTCCAGTTTCAGTTTGAGATTGAGACTCAGTCTGAGGTTGAGGTTCTTTAGGTGCACTAGTGAGTGTGTCATCTAAATTATCTTCTAAATTAAAGTTTGGTTCAGTTGCAGAATATATCTCATCATCTAATGGTATATCATTAAAAAATCAGTTTCATCAATGAGTGTAATTAATCAAATCATCCTATCTAGGAATAGGATGACTAGAAGAAGTACGCATGCCCTTGTTACATATACTAGAAGAATCACCCTTACCCTTACCATAATCGTATGTCTAAATTCTCCCATTTTAATTATGTAAATAAATAATTAAAGATAATGAAATTAAGTCAATTAAACTAAAGTAACAATAATAATTTAAAAAGGTAATGAATGTACCAAACGCCGACGTAACGTCGATGTGTAATCGAGGTTGAAAATTGAAATTTTCATCGATGAATGATCTCCAAGCTAGTTGTCAACTTCAGTCCCAATTTTTGAACTTTGATATAATTATCCTAATGATCAAATAAAATAAAATAAAATATTTAGTAGGTAATGTAGACTTGTAGAGAGATAGATTGAGATATTAGAGAGATTGTAGGAAGATTTTGTGAGAAAGATGAAGAAAAAATGAGGTATTTATAGTTGAAAATTGGGTTAAAGTGTAAATATACTAACTTAGGGGTTAATAATAAATATTAAGGGGGTGAGGGGTTATGGGGTAGGAGGGCAAAAAATAGTTGTTGCACAATGGCCAAAATATAAAATGGTTGTTGTGCAACAACCATTTTTGCAAAGAGGGGGAGAGGGTCGGGGGTCGAGGAGGGGTCGGGTGGATCTGGGGCGGGACGAGCCAAGGTCCCGTCCCAGTTTTGAGTCCCAACATATTTTTTTAAGGGGGGATCGGAGCGGGGTCGGGACCGGACTGGGCCGACCCGGCCCACTGGCCACCCTTACCTAATACTAGGCTTCTTACATGTCCACAACTCATATGGGGTTTTAGTTATTAGGTATATGGACTCGGGGAGTCCATATACATATCACTATAATGTTCGGAGCTTTTCCATCGTACCATAGTCACACACTGTATTGTCCGACTTTATCGTCCGAATTGTGAGACATCATTCTTAAATCTTTTTCGACCTTAAAGGCCACATCGTTTCCTATCTGTGACTCATTCCGTAAAAACATATAGGCATGGATGATCACAACATGCAAAATATCGTGTATAAAGCATTAAATAGTTTATATTGCTCCAAAAATGCCCGTAGGCCCTATTTAACAAAAGCATATGAGAATTATCGTATAAGAAATGATGCACATAACACATAGAAGTCAAGTATTTACAAGTTCATACATCATAATACTACCTACTAACACACAATCAAGTTCTATATTTCTGTGCATTAGGTTCCAACGATTATTAACTAAATCACAGTATAATACCCTTACAATTATATTGATACCCACACAAGTACTCATTTCAGTCACAAAATGAGGGATCCTCTTTCACGCCCTCAATATTTATACAACATATACGTTATTTGATATTATCACTATAAAATTTTCAATGGTCTTTCTATTTCATTGTCTATCTACAAGCAAGTGATAAAATTTTATAGCTATATTTTCTGATTTGATGCTTCATAGCAAGCTATAAATTCAGCCTCCCTGTTAGAAGACGTTATTAGTGTTTGTTTGACATTTTTCTAAAAAATAGCTCCTCCAGCCATCATGAAGACATAACCTGATGTGGATCTCTCCTGCTATTAAGACATCCAACAAAATTTAGATTATTTTATCTCACGGTCTCTAAGTGATCTAACATTCGATAAGCGATCATGTAATATTTTGTTCTTTGAAGATATCTATCCAACATTCTCACTCTGTACGTTATATTCTGATGCGTACAAATTTGTGCATACACGAGACTCCACGCTATTGATACATATGGGATTTTGTCCATCTATTTCTTCTTTATGTCCAACTTTGGACAATGGCCCAATCTAAATTTATAACCCTTTGCCACAGATGTATCTCCTGGTGCACAATTTTGCATCCCAAATCTACGAGCACCTTATCAATATAAATCTTTTGTGATAGTCCAAAAATATTTCTGGTACGATCTCTATGAAATATGTATACCCAGAACAAAGGACATCTCATCAAGATCTTTTATTTCAAATTTACTGGATGATAGTTTCTTGATTTCATGTAATAAATTGTATCATTACTTGCCAATAGAATGTCATCTACATATACCATAAGAATAATAATTTTTCTCCAATTGAATTGAGGTATATGAATTGTTCAATAATGTTTTTCTTAAAATCAAAAGAGGTTATCACCTGATCAAATTTCTGATACCACTGAACGGGATGCCTATTTAAACTGTGAATTAACTTCTTAAGTCTACATACAAGGTGTTAGAATTTTTGAACTCAAAGTTCTCTGATTGCATCATGTATATCGTTTCTTCAATGTCTCCATTGAGAAATACAGTCTTTACGTCCATTTGATATAACTCTAAGTCATAATAAACTACAAATGTCATAAGGATTCCAAATGAGTCTTTTAATGAAACTAACAGAAAAAGTCTCCTTAAAATATATACATTCCTTTTGAGTAAATCTCATGGCAAGTAGACATGTTTTATATCTTTCCATGTTACCTTTCGAATCACGTTTGATTTTAAAAATTCATTTACAATCAATTGATTTCGATCCTTGCGATAACTCGACATCATTAGGCATGTAAGGCCTAACTTCAGTTGGACACTCCCGAACATGTAAGTGCCTAATACTAGACTTCTTTTATGTCCACAACTCGTATGGGGTTTTAGCTATTAATCCTTGGAACCCGATTTAATATATAAACTGCAGTTTTAATGTCTATCCCCAAAGAAAATCAAGTAAAGAAGAATGACTAATTATACTTCTCACCATATCCTTAAGACTTCATTTTAATCTCTCATCTACGCCATTTTAACTCGGAGTTCCCGGCATAGTGTATTGAGGAGCAACTTCACACTATGTCAAATATTTCGCAAAAGAGTCTGGACGTTGTTCACCTGATCCATTGTGTCTGTCGTAATATTTTCCTCCAAATTTGATAACTTTAATTTTTTTCCTAATTAATTTTCAACTTCAGCTTTAAAATTTTTGAAAACGTTCAAAGATTGTGACTTGTTATAATTAAATACAGGTAGCCATAACGAGAGTAATCATATATAAAATAGATAAAATATTATTAGCCATTCCAGGAAGTCGTGGGGAATACACATATATTTGTATGTTTCAACTCTAAAGGTTATTTATTCTTATAAGCATCCTTTTTTATATTTATTTGTTTTTTCTTTATGCATTTTATAGAGATTTTAAAATCTGATAAATAAAGGGTTCAAGAATTCCTTCTAATATACGCCTTTGGGTTATGTATTTTGAAATGTAATCCTATCGCTTATGTCATAAGTCATAACATTGATGAATTCATTCATTAAACGTTTAGTACCAAAAATACTTGAATGCAGGTTTTCATGCTTGAGCTTTTGATGCCTAACTTATATAATTTATCAATCATAGTACCGATTTCAATAATATTAAAATTAAGAGTAATACTACACATTCTATTTCAAATGAACAAGTATATCTAGATTCGTCCAAACTAGAAAGAGAAATTAAGTTCTGTATAAATGACGATACAATAAAGGTTTTCTCTAATTCAAAATAAAAACCAGTATCTAATAGAATCCTAAAGACACCAATAGTCTCTCAAAAACTGTCTTATTGCCATTGCCCAAATACATGTATTTTTCAGTATCAATTGGCACTCGACTCTCGAAAGAATTAATCCCTTGATTATGAAAGCATATATATGTCCTAGAGAAAATCTGTATTAGGACACAATATACTTTATACACATTTATATTTATATTAATGATGATTAATATTATGGCATTTGCATTTGTTAAATTATTAATTGATTGTTTATAATATTCCATAAATGCATCCCTAGAGTTTACGTGTTTATTAATGATGTGAGAATTAATGTTATAACGTAACTCTTGAATTACCTCGACTAATGATCATCGAGATTGGGATATCGATGATATGTGATACGTCGACATGTGGTCTGCATCATATCCTTAGGGGATGTAATATGTCTCACTTGCTACGAGTTATGGCAATTCGTGATGGACACATGGATACTTATTGAAGTATTGGTATACCCTGATGATACACTATTTGTTATATGTCTATAATGACATCGGCATGTGGGAGATAAAAGTCCTCAGACTTGAGGTCAATATCACCTTATTTACGGAGTGATATACTTTGATCCTGTCCTAAGCTCAAATGTCTTATAGGTTGAGACGCGACTTGTTTTGGGTGCATTACGAAGTAGATTAAATGTGGTATGTGAGCCAAGATTATGATTCATTCCTTGAATATATATTCGTGTGAACACTCAGATACTCATATGGTATTAGGTTGAGTAAGTCATTGGCCAATGCAATGGACATGTCTGTGACATAGTCCTGTTGTCAACTAATATAGATGAGTTATAATAATCAAGTCATTTGGATAGACACTTGACAGATCCTAATGTTAATTGAGTGTGTCATGAATAAAAGGATTTTATCTTCTCACATATAGGTTCAGTTGACATATTTGTGTAGCTAAACTTTACATATTGGGTTCGTCTTCCGCAGCTTCAGAGTTAGTGAAGATCCTAATATTATTAGTGACGATATGTAAAAGCCTGAAGGGTAACACTAAGTCAAATGTTCCGTCGATTGAGGATGTAATTAGAAGGAGATTATACATATATGTTTGGTTGACTAAGTCATTGGCCAATGCAATGGACATGTTTGTGACATGGTCCAGTTGTCAACTAATATAGATGAGTTATAATAATCAAGTCATTTGGATAGACACTTGACAGATCCTAAGCTTGATTGAATGTGTCATGATGAAATGATTTTATCTTCTCACGTATAAGTTCAGTTCACATATTTGTGTGATCTGGCGGTCCGAATTCTGCCTCGGTCCGATTTTCTATTGGGCTCATCCCACGGAAGCCCTAAAGCTCTTATTTATCACTATAAATAGAGGGCTTACCTCCCATTCCAAATACACTAAACCTAAGAAAGGTAAATCTCTTCTAAAGCTCTGTCAGAATCCCTAACATTCCTGACTTAGCAAATTACATCACATTTTACAGAACTTACAATCGAGGAACGTTTGCGTGTGCTCCCTCGGACTACACAAAGCATCGAGAATCAACTGCTTGGCTGATTATTATAAAATGTAAGTCTTCTGTCGAAGTTTTTACATTTGCTTTGTACTTTGTATTTACATAACATATTATACTACAGTTCGACCGCCTATATCGGGTTTGAAAGATAAATTTTTAAATTCCGTTGCGTGTACGAACCCGACGTAAACACCTACATTGGTATCAGAGTCTGGGTTGTTTCGTATGATATGTAGTGAATATTAAAGATAATATGGGTTAGGATTTGTTTAGATCTATATTTTATGTTGTTAAAAGCTTTAAAACCCTAAACTTTAGAACACATGGTCCTTGTGACCAGATCTGTTAATGCAATTATGTATTCGAACAAGTCAATCCAATAAATAAATCTTCTAAGTTGAAATGTGTTATCCGACTTAAAGCATGGTGCATTGAAACGAAGAACGAGAATAAAATTGGATTTGATGGTCGATGAACATGTTGTTTTAATGGTGATGGTAATACAAGTGATATATCTGAAAGATCTGGCCCTAAACTAGTTTTAGGAGTTTGAAAATTTTGGATTTTGTGATTCTGGAGGGAAGGCACCGCGGTTTCATGATGCGCCGCGGTCGCTAGTGGTTTTAATGGCGCCGGGATTCCACGATGGAACACCGCGGTCGCCAGGATGAAGCGAGGCACCGAGGTCCCGCTCACGAGCCGCGGTGTTCATCCAGAAGCTTAAAATTAATTTTTTCAGACAATCTGCCTTCGAGGCACCGCGGTTCCACCTGTTGGGACCACGGTTCCTGTGACGGTAATTATGAGGTACCGCGGTGCCACCTGTTAGTACCGCGATGCTAATTAATTTGCAGATTCGAATAGCTTACTGCCTCAGAGGCACTGCGGTGCCACCTGTCGGGACCGCGGTGCCGACGACATTTTTAAAAAAAAATCAAAAATCAGAAACAGAAACTTAAAGGTTTCAGATTCTGAATATGAAGTTTAAAGGTTTCAGTTTCTGAAAATAAAGTTTTTGAATCGAATAGATTTGGTCCTTTCGGACAAATCTGTAATTAAATAAAGTTTTTTGTAGGTTGATTTTAGGTTCTAGAAAGTGCAAACATGTCTCAGAAACTATAAATATTTTCTGAGGTTTAAAATTGCATTTTCTGAGTTTATAGGGGTTCAGATTGAACTTTTAAATTCTTAAAGGACTAAACTGTAACATGTTGGGTTTGATGGTTTTCCATCTAATTGTGTTTAGAAATTGCATGATAATATGTCATATGATATATGACTTGATTGTTGATCTTGAATGAATCCCCGAAAACTGAAAAATATTCCCCAAACATTAAATACAAGTCTAAATTATAACGCGTCGTCCATTTTGTTAGGGTGTTAAATCCTTTTCGGCGATGCGAGTATTTATGTCAAAGCATTTGCTCTAAATCTAAGAGGACCGAGACCCTTTCATAGATGTGTTAAAATGAAAGTAGATAATAAACTTTGTAGGTATTTACACCAAAGTATTTGCTTGCAAAGGCTAAATTTATTTAGGCATTTAAACACAGTCGTGTAATGGGGTTGACTTGTTTAGATGAATCTTGGCGCCTAAGTGTCAGACTATTCTAAAGACGTAAGATTAAACTAAAAGATATTTAATCAAACCAAGAGTTGTAGAGTTGCTTTACAACTGGTTGAGGACCTACCAAAGTGTGCTATTAAAGTTATCAGCCAAAGAAAATGCGGATATAACATATGTTTGGATCTTGGCCCATTATGACATTTATATTAAATTAGGCCCGTATTCTACCTTGGGGTCGTAGAAATATGCAAAATAGTGGGAGCTAATTAAACAAAAGGACATGTTAAATTAGTCTATAATGAATGTGTATTATTGAAAGAATGAATTATTGATTGCATTTTTCTTATTCTATCTATATCTTCAGATCTTCAGAAATGTCAAACTTTTCATTGAAAATGCTTATGGAGTCCAACAAACTTACTGGACCCAACTTCATAGACTGGCTCAGAAATGTCAAGAATTGTCCTGAGACAAGAAGAAATTGAGTATACATTGGACAAAGTGTTCCCCACCGCTCCAGCGGAGGACTCTGCAGAGTATGCAACATTCGACAAGGCTTCTTACCAGAAACATTATAAGGATGTCACCTCAGCTCAATGCCTAATGTTGTCTTCTATGTCACAATCATTACAAAGACAACATGAAACTATGGGGCCCAATAAAATGTTAGCCCATTTGAAGAGTCTTTATGATTCACAGAGTCAGACAATGGAGTATGACCTGCTCATAGAACTCTTCAAGTGTAGCTAAATGAAGGGGGTCAAATTTCACCTCATGTGTTGAGGATGATTGAGTTGATTGAGAGGTTGGTCGCCATTGACATAAAGTTTCATGACAGAGTCTCCACCACCCTTATCCTGCACTCACTTCCTAGATCGTTGGAGAGTTTCATTGTCAACTATAATATGAATGGAACTAAAGCGACATTGATAGAGTTACATAATATGTTGAAAACTTTTGAATCTTCGACCTCCAAGACCAAGTCTATTCTGATGGTTGGCTCCTCTAGTCGCCCCAAACCGAAAGGTAAGGGACAACAGAAGGGGAAGGGCAAAGTTGTTGCTCCGGCAACAGCAATTAAGCCCAAGGGAGGGGCGAAGAAGAAGAATAAGAAACTGCCGGCATCGGATATTTGCATAAATTGCAACAGGAATGGGCATTGGAGAAAGGATTGTACTGCTCCAGATGGAGGTATGGCACCAGGTGCTGCAGCCTCTAATGGACAAGGTATGTTTGTAATTGAAATTAATCTATCTATAAATGATTTTCATTCCTGGGTACTTGATGCCACTTGTGGCTCACACATTTGTACAAATGTGCAGGGGCTAACTGACAGCAGGAAGGTCGGGCCTCGCGAGGTGGACCTGCACGTCGGAAATGGAGCACGAGTTGCTGTTGAGCGTGTGGGGACTTATAGGATAGATTTACCTTCTGGCAGAATTTTGTTGTTAAATAATTGTTTTTATGTTCCTTCTTTGACAAGTAACATTATTTCCATTCATGTACTTGATTCAGAGGGTTTTTCCTCAAACACGTCTAATGGCAATATGGTTTTGACTTTAGATAATGTTGTGTATGGAATTGCGCCTCTTGTGAATGAATTGTATACATTAAACTGCCACATTTTCAATGTACAAAATAAAAGGCCTAAGTTAAATGAAAGAAATTCTACCTACTTATGACATTGCAGACTTGGTCATATCAATCAAACGATGATAGAACGGTTGAGGAAGTTAAATTATCTTGAACCATTTGACTTACAATCTTATGGTAACTGTGAATCCTGTTTGAAAGGTAAGATGACCATTAAACCTCTTTCTGAAAAAGGGATTCGTGCCAATGAGGTGCTTGAGTTGGTACATACGGACGTATGTGGACCATTTTCGACTCAAGCTAGAGAAGGTTTCTCATACTTCATCACTTTTACAGACGACTTATCAAGGTTTGGATATGTGTATCTTATGAGACACAAATCCGAAGCTTTTGAGAAGTTTAAGTGTGAAGTTGAGAAACATCTCTCAAAGAGTATCAAGACTCTCCGATCTGATCGTGGGGGTGAATACTTAAGTAAAGAATTTCTTGACTACTTAAAGCTTCATGGAGTTCATTCTGAATGGACACCTCCTGGAATACCACAGATGAATGTGTTGTCGAGAGGAGAAACCGAACCTTGCTTGACATGGTTCGTTCCATGATGAGATTTTCGGCTCTTCCTACATACCTTTGGGGATACGCTATTTTGACCTCAATATATGTTCTGAACAAAGTTCTATCTAAATCAGTCGAAAAGACATCATATGAGGTATGGTGTGGCAAGAAGCCATCACTTAAACACATGAGGCCCTGGGGGTGTCCTGTGTCACGACCCGACCCGACGGGCCGCGACCCGGTGTCCTAATTGGACACCATTACTGACTTGTCACACTTAATCCAATCGACGCCAAGATCAATAAAAAAAAATCGACAGCATAACGATGCATCTATAACATATGTCCAAAGTAGGCAAGCCGACAAGGCTGCCTTACATAAGGGTGTACCTGTCTCCTATGGAGACACAACTAACTAACATGTCATAACAGGCTAGCCGACAAGGCTGCCACCAAATAGTATCACATGTACGCGGGAACACCTCAACACAGAATATAAAATCATGACTAACCAAAACAGGTTTACATATGTTCAACCCACAACTGTACAGACCTCTAGGAGTACAATAATGACATATGAACGAACGTAGGTCCAAGATTAAAGGTCTGTACCAAACTGACTAAGCTCTGAATCAATGGAGCCCTCCCAAACAGCTGAGTGGAAACTCTAGACTGGCAGATCACCAACCTGAGAACCTGTACTTGCGGGCATGAAACGCAGCCCCCCGAGGAAAGGGAGGTCAGTACGAAATAATGTACTGAGTATGTAAAACATGTAATACTGAAAGAAAGATCATAAGTGGCCAATAGATAACATGAGGCATGTAAGATTATCAGATACCAATCCCAACTGTACCATGGAAGACAGAGAATCAACCGTGTCTTACCAAAATGAGAGTCGACTGCGCCTTATGAAATGAGAGTCAATGTGCCTTATTAAATGAGAATCAAGTATACCTTTCAAAAATGGGATCACCTGCGTCATTTTAAAAAGGGAATTCTACTGTACCTTTTCAAAGTATGAAAATCATGTCAAAATCAGGGACGTTCTCACATGATCTCCACTATACCATTTTCACAATAAGATTTATGTTGTAATCATGGACATTCTCACATGATCCAACTTACACAAGTTTCACAATAAGATTTATGTTGTAATCATGGACACTCTCACATGATCCAACTACACAATTTTTACAATAATCATGGACATACTCACATGATTCCCATATAATATATAATTCGTAATCACGGACATTCTCACATGATTTCCATAATATTTTAAGTCTTAAGCATGGACATTCTCACATGATTTCCGTATAATATAAAAGTCTTAATCATGGACATTCTCACATAATTTCCGTATAATCTATAAGTCTTAATCATGGACATTCTCACATGATTTCCGTATAATATATAAGTCTTAATCATGGACATTCTCACATGATTTCCGTATAATCCACGGGTAGGTACATGCAACGTGTCCCGACCCACCATGGGACTCGGTGTAACAATGCAATCATATGACATTTTAAACCATCTTCTGACTTCCCATAAAGTCATTATAACAACTTTCATTTTAGAGAACTAAGGTACTACCACATCTTTCTTTTAAAAAGAATCCTTTCATGTAATACACCCTAAGATACTAACACTCGTAGTATCAAGACACTTCTGCTTTCAAAATCAAGTAACATACTTTTTAAATCAAGTAACATCTACTCTTAAAACCAAGTACTTATACTTTTTAAATTCAACTCAAGGCTTTAAAATCAAGTAATTGCTTTCATATACTATAAGAATCTGATTTACGATAACAGATCCTAATTGCCTAGTTAAACCATTACAAGTCGTTAGTAGTTTATATCTTTTATAATGATCTTATCAAATCAGCCGTGATCTAGAAATGTAAAATCATTTTGTCTTATCTTAGTTTCTATGAAGATGGAAGTCTAATCATTTCAATATAGTTGATTGTCGATACATTATTCATGTAATGCTGCAATGGCTTATTTTAACATGTTTATTAAAAATATACCTTCTTATTTATTAAACCAGTTCCAGTGTTTAATACTTATTGGTTACTTTGGATTTGCAGAGTCAAATTGGCTTCAGTGCTTACTAAAGACTCTCACGAATACCAACCTCTTTCCTATATGCCTTGATAAGGACTTAGAAATAACTTTAGACATGCTTTTAGCAAAGAATCAATAATATAAATACTCCTTAACTTCTAAGAGTAGAATAAATTATGGAATAACATCACAGTTATCTTCATACACAGAACATGCCAAAAGAAAGAAGGAGTTGTCTTAACATACCCTTTAGTCGAACTAACCAACTCAATATCAAGATATGTCCCGTCTCGTACGTCAATCTATAATAAAGGGTAAGACGCCCGTTAATTCTACGATTTCTAGCGTAAGTTGTATCGAAAGACGACTTCCTTTTCTTTAGAAATTCGGGCTCTGTTTATGTGCGTATCCACAATTAACCAACAATACCAATAACCAACCACCATTCCAAGGTGTAACCAAAAAAATCTCAAATACTCCTTTTACGCCATAGTGTACATCCCTTCTCTTTTACACTTATACAATTCAACAACACAACCATTGAACACAACAACTCCAAAATTGATAGAATTAGCTTCAAAATCGGTCCAACACATTTCAACAATCACATGCATGTTTTAATTCTAATTTTACCTTAATATAATTTCATATTTTAACACAAGTTTATTTCCTTAATCTATAACAACATGCAACTACAATTATAGCATAGAAAGAAGAATTTTCATACCTTAATTTAACTCCCAAAACAATCCCGATTTTTAGCCACTGTTTTGTCAGCTGAACTTATTACGTCCATAATTCTCTACTCAGATGTCCTATCGACGAGATGGTTATTGAGCTGAAAACTAGACTCGGCGAACTTCATCTTAGGCTTTTGAAACACCTAAAAACTCCTAATATACTAGGAGATGTACCCCTCCAAAGTTGACTACAAATCTGCCAACAAATCCCGATTTTTGCCCAAATTTTCCCTAATTTTTGGCTTCTAATTATTTACTTCTTCAACTCCAATTCCACATACAACAATTCAATAATGCTAACCCATCTTTTATACAAATTTTTCCTTCAAAAACTTGTCTCAAACATCTATGTTTTTTAGCTTGAAGGTCACGGCCAGAGGGCTGATTTTGCTGCCCAGTTTTTTTCGATTTTTGCCCACAATTTGGGTGTTGTGTTTTTATTTCAAATTTTTGGTGAACAATGTAGTGTAAGGAGGGGAAAATAACTATAATTTTGCTATGGGGAGGGAGCAAGAAATCGTTAGAGAGAGGGAGATGAGGGGAGTTAGAGATATTTGTGTCTAAGTGTTGAAGACAAATGTGCTAGGGTAATATTAAAAAAAATCAGATTTCCAATAGTACACTTTGGTCCCCCTACATGTTACACTTTGCCCCTCTAATTGTTTATTTAAACTAAATAAATCCCCCAAGTAATAAATCTTAACTCTCATGTCATTTAGTTCCCGATAATTCCAATACGCCTCGCTTTCTCGTTGTCGTAACTTATATACATTACTAATCCATAACGAGATATGTATATTTATATATATTCAACTATCATTAGAGAACTTTCCGACGTCACACTTGTCGTTGCCTAAATTATTATGCATTAACATGTAAGAATATACTTAAATTCATAAATTTGAATCTTAATCCTTAATGACGTTCTTAATTATGACTTGGGCTTGCTTACTGGCTTCGCTGAGGATGGGATTCCCTACCCGATGAGTCTGGCTAGGCTATTAGGCCTTAACTTACGAGGTGTAACATTCTCCCCCCTTAGCAACATTCGTCCTCGAATGTTCATAATAAGTCTTATGCTATAGAAATTTCGGCAGAGTCCCCTTTATAACTATGCATATCCAGCTATATTCAGCAAAGCCAACCGATGCCTCACAGGGCCACAATATACATCACATATACAATTCACCAATTTACTATAACCAAATAAGGAGTTGGATTAAATTACCTGTAGGCCTAGGAAATAATTGAGTATACTTCTTCTAAGTACGAGGTAAACCTGTAATGAGGTCCATATTGATCACTTCCCATTTAACTATCTTACTTACTAGTCTTAGCCTGTAACCTTTAAACATCTGCATTATCTGAGGAAGGTACTTTAGCACATTTTGCTGCCATGAAAATATGAGTCTGCACATTTTATAGATAGTCATATTGATCTCCTATATCACCCTGTGGATAGTCATCCACTTACATACAGCACAATATTTCCCCATAATCAAATCAAGCCCTGCAAGACCACATATCCATCCCTTCAAATAACTTCATTTCTTTTAACACTTGTTCACTCATTTCTTACGTGTCGTACTTTTCATTATTCCAACATATTCTAGTATACTTACGTAATCTCGGATATTGCTCCTGGTTCCAATCCCTGATGATACCATCCTTAAGTGATGAATTATTAACTTATTCTCATATTTGGTACGAAAAAGATTCTGAAGAGTTACCTTACCTGACGTTGACCTAGTATCTCCAAACCTGGTCATCATACTTCTATTCAAACTATTTCACTTCTCTTATGGCTTGACGCACCAAGTCAAGTCCGAATAACTCTGGTTTTCCCTTCCGAGCCACTGTCGCTGTCTTTCGAGACATAGCTGCAACCACAATAATTATTAGGAAGAGGGGGAAATTATCCTAATGACATAGCTCTATTGCATGATCTATGAGATGAAAGAGTATAAACCAATTCTAAATATCTGGCAGCCTCATGCGTATAAGTATGGTGCACAACATACTCATACGCAAGACTCTACTAGACACTGTCTGTAGACATTTCGAGGACTAACTGCTCTGATACCACTCTGTCACGACCCGACCCGACAGGCCGCGACCCGGCGTCCTAATTGGACACATTTACTGACTTGTCACACTTAATCCAATCGACGCCAAGATCAATAAAAAAAATCAGCAACATAACGATGCATCTATAATATATGCCCAAAGTAGGCAAGCCGACAAGGCTGCCTTACATAAGGGTGTACTTGTCTCCTATGGAGTCACAACTAACTAACATGTCATAACAGACTAGCCGACAAGGCTGCCACCAAATAGTATCACATGTACGCGGGAACACCTCAACACAGAATATAACATCATGACTAACCAAAACAGGTTTACATACGTTCAACCCATAACTGTCTACAGACCTCTAGGAGTACAATAATGACATATGAACGAACACGGGTCCAATGTTGGTGGATCGACCAGCGCATAAGAACCTTCTCACAGTCAGAACATAGCTGTAACTGAACTGCAAGACAATCAACTCTGTAGGTTTACTAGATCTCATCGTCCTCCGGAAAGACTAAATCTACTTGTGAAAACACAAAATGAGCTAGATATTCCAGATGATGACGAGCCAAGAACCTATAACGAAGCAATGCTAGACATTTATTCGAAGAGATGGCAAGAATCCATGAAATCCGAAATGGAGTCCATGTATATCAATCAAGTGTGGAACTTGGTTGAATTGTCAAATGGGGTTAAACCCATATGATGCAAATAGGTCTTCAAGAAGAAGATTGATGCATCTGGCAAGGTTCAGACTTATAAAGCTAGACTAGTGGCTAAAGGTTTTACTCAGCGTCCTAGTGTGGATTATGATGAAACCTTTTCACCGGTGGCTAAGATAAAGTCTATTCGGGTTTTGCTTGCGATAGTTGCACATTATGATTATGACATTTGGCAGATGGACGTCAAAACTGTATTCCTCAATGGTAATCTAATTGAGAAAGTGTATATGAAACAACCTGAGGGTTTTTCATGTGATTCCAGACCAAATGTTGTGTGCAGGCTACAGAAGTCCATTTATGGGCTTAAGCAAGCCTCTAGGAGTTGGAACATTTGCTTTGACAATGCTATCAAATCCTTTGATTTTGTCAGAAGCAAAGAAGATCCTTGAGTTTATATCAAATGCAAGGATGAGGGCATTGTCTTCATTATTATATATGTTGATGACATATTGATAATGGGAGACAATAAGGCTCTCATGCAGTCAGTTAAGGATTGGTTGTCCAAGACCTTCATGATGAAGGATTTAGGTAAAGCCTGCTACATTATGGGAATTAGGATCTATAGAGATAAACCTAATAGATTGTTGGGGTTGTCACAGTCAGTCTACATAGACAAAGTGCGTAGACATTTTCCATGAAGAATTCCAAGAAAGGCAGTCTTCCGATGAGTCAAGGCATCAAGTTATCAAAGAAGGGCTGCCCTTCTAATGATATTGAACTTGAGCGCATGAAGAGGATCCCATATGTTTCGTCTATATGATCGATCATGTATGTCATAGCATGTACTAGGTCAGATGTGGCCTTTGCACTTAGTATGACTTGCAAGTTCCAGCAGAATCCATGTGAGGAACACTGGAAAGCAGTCAAGAGTATTCTCAAGTACCTCAGACGTACTAAAGATTACTTCTTAGTTTATGGTGGAGTTAATGAGCTGGTTGCCACTGGTATAACGATGCTAGTTTCTAGACAGATGTTGATGATTTCAAATCTCAGTCTGGTTACATGTTTATTTTCAACGGAGGAGCAGTGAGTTGGAAGAGCTTCAAACAGGCTACTACTGCAGACTCGACTACTGAAGCAGAGTACATTGTTGGATCGGAAGCTGCTAAGGAAGCTGTCGCGATTTCTGAGTTCCTGAAGGAACTAGGGGTTGTTCCGTGTGCTAGTTGTCCAATAACTATTTATTGTGACAACACTTGTGCGATTACACAGGCAAAAGAACTAAGATCAACAAACAGAAATAAGCATGTATCGAGAAAGTACCACATCCTGAGAGAGATGGTGGAAGCTGAAGATATCAAGATAGACTATATTCCTACAGACAATAATCTAGAAGACCCGTTTACTAAACCATTAATCTTGGTGAAGCATAATGGTCATTTTGAGAACATGGGTATTAGATATGTTGGTGATTGCTCTAGGCCAAGTGGGAGATTGAAAGTATGTGTATGTCCTAGAGACAATCTGTATTAGGACACAATGTACTTTATACACATTCATATTTATATTAATGATGATTAATATTATGGCATTTGCATTTGTTGAATTATTAATTGATTGTTTATAATATTCCATAAATGCATCCCTAGAGTTTACGTGTTTATTAATGATGTGAGAATTAATGTTATAACGTAACTCTTGAATTACCTCGACTAATGATCATCGAGATTGAGATATCGATGATATGCGATACGTCGACATGTGGTCTGCATCATATCCTTAGGGGATGTAATATGTCTCACTTGCTACGAGTTATGGCAACTCGTGATGGACACATGGATACTTATTGAAGTATTGGTATACCCTGATGATACACTATTTGTTATATGTCTATAATGACATCGGCATGTGGGAGATAAAAGTCCTCAGACTTGAGGTCAATATCACCTTATTTACGGAGTGATATACTTTGATCATGTCCTAAGCTCAAATGTCTTATAGGTTGAGACGCGACTTATTTTGGGTGCATTACGAAGTAGACTAAATGTGGTATGTGAGCCAAGATTATGATTCATTCCTTGAATATATATTCATGTGAACACTCAGATACTCATATGGTATTAGATTGAGTAAGTCATTGGCCAATGCAATGGACATGTCTGTGACATAGTCCTGTTGTCAACTAATATAGATGAGTTATAATAATCAAGTCATTTGAATAGACACTTGACAGATACTAAGGTTGATTGAGTGTGTCATGAATAAAAGGATTTTATCTTCTCACATATAGGTTCAGTTGACATATTTGTGTAGCTAAACTTTACATATTGGGTTCGTCTTCCGGCGTAGTCTAGGAGTTCCGTGAAGATCCTAATATTATTAGTGACGATATGTAAAGGCCTGAAGGGTAACACTAAGTCAAATGTTCCGTCGATTGAGGATGTAATTAGAAGGAGATTAAACATATATGTTTGGTTGACTAAGTCATTGGCCAATGCAATGGACATGTTTGTGACATGGTCCTGTTGTCAACTAATATAGATGAGTTATAATAATCAAGTCATTTGGATAGACACTTGACAGATCCTAAGCTTGATTGAATGTGTCATGATGAAATGATTTTATCTTCTCACATATAAGTTCAGTTCACATATTTGTGTGATCTGGCGGTCCGAATTCTGCCTCGGTCCGATTTTCTACTGGGCTCAGCCCACGGAAGCCCTAAAGCTCTTATTTATCACTATAAATAGAGGGCTTACCTCCCATTCCAAATACACTAAACCTAAGAAAGGTAAATCTCTTCTAAAGATCTGTCAGAATCCCTAGCATTCCTGACTTAGCAAATTACATCACATTTTACAGAACTTACAATCGAGGAACGTTTGCGTGTGCTCCCTCGGACTACACAAAGCATCGAGAATCAACTGCTTGGCTGATTATTATAAAATGTAAGTCTTCTGTCGAAGTTTTTACATTTGCTTTGTACTTTGTATTTACATAACATATTATACTACAGTTCGACCGCCTATATCGGGTTTGAAAGATAAATTTTTAAATTCCGTTGCGTGTACGAACCCGATGTAAACACCTTCATTGGTATCAGAGTCTGGGTTGTTTCGTATGATATGTAGTGAATATTAAATATAATATGGGTTAGGATTTGTTTAGATCTATATTTTATGTTGTTAAAAGCTTTAAAACCCTAAACTTTAGAACACATGGTCCTTGTGACCAGATCTGTTAATGCAATTATGTATTCGAACAAGTCAATCCAATAAATAAATCTTCTAAGTTGAAATGTGTTATCCGACTTAAAGCATGGTGCATTGAAACGAAGAACGAGAATAAAATTGGATTTGATGATCGATGAACATGTTGTTTTAATGGTGATGGTAATACAAGTGATATATCTGAAAGATCTGGACCTAAACTAGTTTTAGGAGTTTGAAAATTTTGGATTTTGTGATTCTGGAGGGAAGGCACCGCGGTTTCATGATGCAGCACCGCGATGCCTGCTAGGGTTTTGTGGCGGCGCCGGGATTCCACGATGGAACACCGCAGTGCTGCCCAGATGAAGCCAGAGGCACCGAGGTCCTGTTCATGGGAGCTGCGGTGTTGTTCATGCAGAAGCTTAAAATGTCTTATAGGTTGAGACGCGACTTGTTTTGGGTGCATTACGAAGTAGATTAAATGTGGTATGTGAGCCAAGATTATGATTCATTCCTTGAATATATATTCGTGTGAACACTTTGATACTCATATGGTATTAGGTTGAGTAAGTCATTGGCCAATGCAATGGACATGTCTGTGACATAGTCCTGTTGTCAACTAATATAGATGAGTTATAATAATCAAGCCATTTGGATAGACACTTGACAGATCCTAAGGTTGATTGAGTGTGTCATGAATAAAAGAATTTTATCTTCTCACATATAGGTTCAGTTCACATATTTGTGTAGCTAAACTTTACATATTGGGTTCGTCTTCCGGCGCAGTCTAGGAGTTCCGTGAAGATCCTAATATTATTAGTGACGATATGTAAAGGCCTGAAGGGTAACACTAAGTCAAATGTTTCGTCGATTGAGGATGTAATTAGAAGGAGATTATACATATATGTTTGGTTGATGACCGAGACATTAGAAATGGAAAAAGGGGCAGAAAATGGGACGGGACCGCGATGCCTTGATTCAGGACCGCGGTGCCAAAAACACGTGCCAGCACCGTGGTGCCACTTACTAAGGACCGCGGTGCTGGGCCGTGATCTGGCGGTCCGAATTCTGCCTCGGTCCGATTTTCTACTGGGCTCAGCCCACGGAAACCCTAAAGCTCTTATTTATCACTATAAATAGAGGGCTTACCTCCCATTCCAGATACACTAAACCTAAGAGACATAAATCTCTTATAAAGCTCTGTCAGAATCCCTAGATTCCTGACTTAGCAAATTACATCACAGTTTACAGAACTTACAAATCGATGGACGTTTGCGTGTGCTCCCTCGGACTACACAAAGTATCGAGAATCAACTACTTGGCTGATTATTATAAAATGTAAGTCTTCTGTCGAAGGTTTTATATTTTCTTCATGCTTTGTATTTACATTACATATTATACTACAGTTTGACCGCCTATGTCGGGTTTGAAACATAAATTTTCAAATTCCGCTGCGTGTACGAACCCGACGTAAACACCTACATATTATTTTTATTGATGAAAGACATATATATACAAGTTACAATAGGAGAATCTCACTCCTACTTTACATCTAAATCTCTATTCTATATAGAGACTAACTATACACTTATGATAATATTACAATTCTAATTAAGGTACAAGACTAATATAATATATACCAAATATATATAATGCATTACTGTTCACGGAACAGTAATTCGGGACTTGGGTCGCGGCGCTATGAGGCCTGGGCCGCGGCACTATGAGGCCTGGGCTGCGACGCTATGAGGCCTGGGCCGCGGCGCTTGGGCTTCATTTAACATACCCCCGCAGTCATAGCGGGTGTTCTTCGTACGCTGAGACTGTCTCTAAAATCTTCAAAAAGGTGTGAGGGAAGACCATTTGTAAAGATGTCTGTAATTTGATATTTGGAAGGGACATGACAGACGCGTACTTGTCCTTTAGCTACCTTCTCTCGAACAAAGTGAATATACATCTCTATGTGTTTAGTACGCTGGTGCTGAACTGGATTACCAGAAAGGTAGATGACACTTATATTATCACAATACACTAAGGTAGCTTTCTCAATAGGACAATGAAGCTCTAAAAGTAGATTTCGTAACCAACATGACTCAGAAACCACATTGGCTACCCCTCGATACTCGGGCTCTGCACTTGAACGTGAAAGCGTGGCTTGACGCTTGGTAAACCATGAGACCAAGTTATTACCTAAAAACATGCAATAACCAGACGTAAAACGTCTGGTGTCAGGACAACCACCCCAATCAGCATCTGTATAGGATACAAATGTAGACGTCGATGAAGGATACAAATGCAAGTCATACTCAAGTGTTCCCTGAATGTACCGAAGAATGCGTTTGAGCGCATTCATATGTTCAACTTTGGGATCATGCATAAACAAACACACCTGTTGTACGACATATGTAATATCAGGTCGCGTGAATATAAGATACTGAAGGGCGCCTGCAAGACTATGATAGCGGGTCGGATCCTCATAGGAAGAGCCAGCTGCAACACCCAACTTGGGTTTAGTATCAACTGGAGTAGAAGTGGACTTACATGATGACATCCCAGCCCTCTCAATTATCTCAGCTGCATATTTCCTCAGTGATAAGAACAATCCACATGCATGACGAGTAACATCAACTCCCAAGAAATAACTCAATGGACCCAAGTCCTTCATAGCAAACTTAGAACTGAGCATTGTCATGATAGACTTTCGCAAAACATCAGAAGAGACAGTCAAGATAATATCATCCACATATAATAGTATATCAGTCATCGAAGAACCACAACGATATATGAATAATGAATTATTAGACCTGCTGTGAGAAAAACTCATAGTCGAAACATAATCAGGAAACCTCTTATACCAAGCTCGTGGAGACTGCTTAAGCTCATACAAGGACTTCTTCAACAAACAAACATTATGAGAATATCTAGTATCCCCAAAACCCAAGGGCTGATGCATATACACTGTTTCCTTGAGATCACCATGTAGGAAAACATTCTTCACATCCAGCTGATGAATGGGCCATGATTTTGAAAGAGCCAAGCTGAGCACAGTGTGAATGGTAGCCGGCTTGACCACTGGACTAAATGTTTCACCACAATCCACACCAACCTGCTGAGTCTTACCATCACCTACCAAACGAGTCTTATGCCTCGCAAATGAACCATCAGAATTTTTCTTGTGAGCAAAAATCCAGATAGACCGAATAATATTAACACCAGATGGACGGGGTACTAACTCCCACGTCTTATTGTCAATAAGAGCATTATATTCATCGGTCATGACAATTTTTCAATTAGGGTCATTTAAGACAGACACATATTTATGAGGCAAGAGTGATTTAAGAATATTAGAATTCAAAATAAAATGTCTTTTTGGTTTAAAAATACCCCATTGACTGCGAGTGATTGGATCATGACTCTGGGATGAATTTGGTGGATTTTGAGAATTTTGAGAATTGTCGAAAATTTTCGTCGAAGGCGCCGCGGCGCCGAGGTCTATTACCGTGGGGCCTGATGAACAGTGCTCTCTGGGTTTTTAATTTTCGCGGCACAGACGAAGGAGGCAAATTGGACTGTTCACTGGAAGGCAGGCGTTGTCGACGTATTTTGTGAAAAATCTGAAAAATAACGGAGAACATAAGGTAGATATCATCATCCAAAAAATCATAAGATCTAGGCACGGGTTTTTCTACTTTAGAATAAGGAAATCGGGACTCATCAAAGATAACATGATGACTAATGATGATTCATTTAGCCGACAAATCAAAGCATTTATAACCACATGATTTAACGGATAACCCAAAAATACACAAGGGGTAGAACGTGTCTGAAGTTTGTTTATTGTGGTGGATGGAAACAGCGGATAACATAAGCATCCAAAGACCCTAAGATGAGGATGCGAATGAGTCTTATTGTATAAAACCTGAAGAGGGGAAAAATATGTCAAACCTTTAGAGGGAAGAATATTAAGTAGATATGTAGCCATTTGCAGTGCATGATGTCAAAACAACTGAGGGACGGAAGAATGAACCAATAAGGTGCGGATAATATTATTGATGGTACGAATTTTGCGTTTAGCTTTTCCATTTTGTGAAGACGTATGAGGACAAGAAAAATGAAAATTTATCCCATATTGAGCACAAAACTCTCGAAACTCCCTATTGGCATACTTTGTCATTATCACATTGAATGTTCTTTATTTTCCGTTCGAATTGAGTTCTTATGAAAGCTCTAAATTTTACGAAGATGGAAAAAACTTGAGATTTTTTCGCAATTGAAAATGTCCATAAAAATTTAGAGTAATCATCCAAGAATAAAATATAATATCGATGACCCACAGAACTAAGAACGGAAGATGTCCATAAATCGCTATGAATAATATCAAATGACATTGAAGTATGAGAATTCGAAGCTACAAACGGCAATTTAATAATCTTTCCTATAGAACAAGATTGACAATTTGGAGTACTACGCGTACCCTTACAGGAAATAGACTTATTTTTATTTAAAACAGACAAAATAGACGACTCCAGATGACCTAGACGAGCATGCCACAAGGAAGGAGCAAGAGCTGCAAAAGTGGATGACATGTCTTGACGCGAGACGCTGAGACTTTGTGTGATTAAATAAAGATCCCTCATACTGTCACACCTCATGAGAGGACTCCCCGTTTTGAAATCCTTCACAGAAAACCCAAAAGGATCAAAATCAATAGAAACTCAATTATCTGTGGTGAATTTACGGACATACACTAAATTTTTAATTAGTTTTGGGGCATGAATGGTATTTTTCAAGACAAGTGGTGGATGAGGAAAGGACGAAGTTTTATTACCATAACCCCTAATTTGAATAGAATTGACATTACCAACAATGATACCACTATTACTGCTCAAATTGGAATAAGACGAAAGAGTACCTTGGTCGGATGTCATGTGGGTAGTGGCGCCTGTGTCCATGTACCAATTAGGGTCCGGTTGCGTCAAGCCAATCGTGTGCATCGTGGCTTCAATGTCGGTCTGTGTGGGTCCTTGTGCGTGATGAGCCTGAGGGGGATGAGGCCCGAGTACTTGATCGCCGCTCGCCTATAAGGTGATGCGAAACCCGAGCGGATCCGAGAACTGCCCAGGAAGAAGTGGGGCCGCGGTGCCGCTGGGCCGAGATAAAGAACGCCGTTATCTTGTCCGGGACCCACCGCCATCGCCCAGAGCCCACCGTGGACCCTGCACTGTAGGCCGCCGCCGCGTGGTGGCTGACCCTCCACCGCCACCGTTCTGGTAACCTCCGTTGTTCCCGCCGCGATTCTTGCCATTATTTTTCTGATTTTGGCCCTTCTTACCACCACCGTTGTTGTGATTTTGGGTCACGTTGGCTGGATTGGAAGGGGGAAATTTTGAAGCAGTCATCATAACGACGGGGCTGCCCCGATAGACGTTTTTTTAGCCAAACCTGTTTCCTCCAAAGTGAGCATGGAGCGGGCTTGATAGAACTCTGGCAGGGGGTTACTTTGACGAATAACCGAAGCAACCCCGGTTTCGGACATACGGACAACCATCTAAAGGACGAGACGACTATTAGTAACAGGAGCACCCACGTTGCGAATCTGATCTGCCAAGTCTTTGATGCGTTTACAATAAGAATAAGCGTTAGGAAAATTCGCCATAGCAACTTGGAAAAATTTCTGCTCAAGGATAACAATTTGAGAATGACTGTTATCTTGAAAGATATCACGCAATCAATCCCACGCCGCCATAGCTGTGGAGTTGAGTTCCATAATAGTCTGTAAAAGGTCCAAGGATATAGTGACATAAATTCACTGGAGAACCTTTGTATCAAGAATGATCCATTAGTTTGAATCTGCTTCTTTGGTGGGCGCAACTGTTGTAGACGTAGACGCCACCGTATCACCCCCTTTGGAGGGATGATGTGGTGAAGAACTTGATGTGTCATAACATGAATCTTGAATAATTCCGCCCATGTCCCATATTGGACGTTCTCTAGATCAAGAACAATAGGAAGAACGCTCTTGATGTTCGAAACTGCGAGGGCAGGATGAAATGTGTTTTATTAGTAATGGTGAATAAAACACGAAGATTCGGAGAAGAGAATTTGTGAGGAAGAAAGAAGAGAGGCTAGGTTTTGGTTGTAAATCCGAGAAGAGGGCCTCGGTTTTGAGGAGAAATCCGAGATTGTTAGAGAGATTTTGAGGAGCGGAAGCAAGGTAAAGAGAACCTAGACTCTTGATACCATGAAAGAATTAATTTCTTGATTATTCTTATTGATGGAAGACATATATATACAAGTTACAATAGGAGAATTTCATTCCTACTTTACATCTAAATTCCTATTCTATATAGAGACTAACTATACACTTATAATAATATTACAATCCTAATTAAGATACAATATTAATATAATATATACCAAATATATACAATGCACATCGTTCACGGAATGTAATTTGGGATTCAGTACGCTATGAGGTCCGTCATGACGCTGGGCTTCATTTAACATTTATCAATCATAGTACCGATTTCAATAATATTAAAATTAAGAGTAATATACACATTCTATTTTCAAATGAACAAGTATATCCAGATTTGTCCAAACTAGAAAGAGAAATTAAGTTCTGTATAAATGACGATACAATAAAGGTTTTCTCTAATTCAAAATAAAAACCAGTATCTAATAGAATCTTAAAGACACCAATAGTCTCTCAACAACTGTCTTATTGCCATTGCCCAAATACATGTATTTTTCAGTATCAATTGGCACTAGACGAAGTCAATCCTGCCCAGTGACACTTATGTGTAGAGATGTTAGTGGGGCGGGTAAATACGGGTATCGCCCCGCACCCGTTCCAGTTGGGGCGGGTATGGGGATGGTTTGATGGGTGGTGAAGCGGGTATGGGTATCAAAAGTGCTACCCGTCATGGGTAGTGGGGCGGGGGTGGATTTCATATAAGATCCGCCCCGCCCCGCTACCCGCACCGTACTTACACCGACCGTACCCGCACCGCCCATATATGTATCGTCTATTAGTTTAATTAGGCTATTTATGAATTCATTTGGCCCTTTGATTTAAAATATGACTTGAGTCAACCCGCACCGTGTCCTGAAAATCATGAAAGTACCTTTTTCCATTTTTTTTTATTACATAAACAGTAGTGTACTGATCCTGAATGTACCTCGTCCCTTTGTTTATAAAATGGCTTTGTACTAATCATGAAAGTACCTCTTCCATTTACTTGTTGTTTAGTTTCCCCTTTGTCCACAACTGAGTTTCATGCTCCTAATTATGAAAATCTTGAAAATAATATTAGTAGGATAATCTACTTTTATTGTCCATTTGCATCTCTGGTATATGAAAATAGTAAGTTTAATAGGATGCATGCTTAGGTTAGGCTTGCATGTGTGGATGTGTTGAAGATACAGATGTCCCCTAAGTATACACCAAGTATACACACTTATATACTTCCTGTTTTTTAGTTGTTTCTTTTCTTTCATTAGTGTGTTGTTTATTAGTGGTCATATCTGTAAGAATGGCTATAGGGTAGCAATGCAAAGCTAGTAGTATAAATAGAGGAATAATTCAATATACAGAAGAGCTACGTTTTAGCTCCCCAAAAAGATCTCTCCCTCTCCCTCACGATTATCTCGTCTCCTTCTCCACAAAACCTCTTCCTTTCTGTCTTCCTCTTCTCGATTTCACCTCCAATTCAGATTTTAACATGGTATCAGAGCCTAGATCCTATTAGGTCTAGTGATTTGTTTTATTCAAACTGCCAGTAAGACCAGCGAATACAGTGAGTGGAGATTTCGCATTTGCGAATACAGTGAGTGGAGATTTCGCATTTCAAGGACGGCGAAGAGGAAGCTTCGTTGTTCAAACTGGTTGAGATTCATCTGCTCGCATTTTCTCAAATTGTCGAGCAAATCGCGATTGACTGGAAGTTATCGAGATCGCGATTTCGTCTGGAAAATAGAGAATCGAAATCGAAGAATCTGAAATCGAGGTTAAGCGATTGATTCAAATCAAGGAGAAGAGATTGAAGAAGGAAATCAATTGAAGGAGTTCAATTCGAAAACAGAGAATCGAAAAAAAAAAAAAAAAACAGAGAAGTTCGAATATCAGAAAATCGAAGGAGACAGAATATTGAGGTAATCTCTATAGTATATCGATCGATTTTGTTGCGAGTGACAACAGAATCGACAGAAATTCAAAGTCGATTCATCCTATTTTGTTTACTGTTTTTTCCGATTATCGCATTTGTCGATTTAGTCGGATGGAGATATTGTCGTTTTATGCGGATACACTCCGCCTTTGGCTATCGTTGCGACGTCGACGATCGGCGCGAATAGTCGAGTTGATGGAAATTCAACTTCATTTACTTTGTGTTGGTGAATTGAGGAAATTGGAGAAAAGATATTGATAGTTGTGGTGTTTTTCTCTGGTCTGTGTTGTCGTTCGTCGTTGCTGTTTTCTGTTTCAGATGCTAGAATTGTATCAACTGTAGTTCTGTTTTTATTCCAGTAGATTGGAAAAATTAGTTCCATTATTGTTGCACTGCTGCTGTTTCTAGCATTGAAGCAGTTGGTGAAAGAAATAATGGAGTTACTATTTTTGATAGTCGTTGCTGTTGCTTTACGAGAAATATTTCACTTGCCTTGTCGGCTAAGAACAAGGCTAGAACAATAGATCGATAGAAGGATCAAGGAGTTTTCAGCGACAAATTGACTGAGAACCGAGAGATACTTCGTCGGAGACTAGTTATGGATTGAGTTGAAGCTCAATTCAAAGAATAGATTGCGTGATGAGAATCAAGAGATTCTCTAGTCCGAATGACTAGAGAACGAAGAGGTTCTTGCCGCTTATCAAATTCTGCTGGTGCTGGTTCAGAATTGTAGTCTGCTGGTGCTGGTTCAGAACAAATTCATAGAGAGAATCGAGAGATTCTCTAGTCCGAGAGATACTAGAGAACGAGGGGTTCTCCGTCAAGATGAATCCAGTGGTTTCTGTCAAATTAAGAATAGAAACTAAGAGATTCAGTTTATAAAAGGCCCGTGATATGATGGCCGGTTCGTAATCAAATTATAGTGTCACCGTATTGCTGCTTTCTCGCAGATATTATCGACGGCGATATGTTGCTCTTCTTTGGTGATACACATCTTGAATCACTTTGTTCAAGTTTTTGATACTGCATCCTTAGATGCAGCAGGTATTGCAGGACTGGATGGAAATGGGAGAAAGAATTCCAAACAGAGGATATGTTGGCTTCTCACTCGAGATTTGGTTTCTGCTAGTTTCAATGCAGGAGCTGTTGATGTGCCTGCTGTTGGTTTTGCTGTTAATGACCCAAACAAAATTATGTTAACATACTGTTGATGCTTTGCGACTGAGACAAGCTTGTGAAGGTTGCAATCTATGAGCTTCCATTTGATCTTGTCAGCTTTGAAGTTACTAAAGGTGCAGATATTACTACAGCAGCCACAAGGAGCTGTGTTGCTGCTCACTGCTATGTTGCTGATATTACTACAGTGGCTGCAGATGAAGCTGCTGCTGCTGATATTTGCTGAAGCTAAATTTGCTGCTGCACTTGCTGTTGAAGGAAAACTGTCTCTAATCCAAGAGCAGTTACAGAAATTAATGGAAGGAGTTAAACTCTTTGAAGAGTCAGGTGACGACATTTAAGATGTCTGGAAAACATTGAGCACGTCCATACACTGACTGTAACAAATATTATGTTGAAATGGAGCACACCACTGGTCAGTAATTTGGGCTTAATAATAAGAGTGAGTAATGATTTGGTATGGACATCCGTTATGATGCCAAGGCAAAGGTTGATTGTATGGCTTGTATATCTGGATATGCTACTTACAAAGGAAAGGCTCCACAGACTACATATCCCAATTGATGATAGCTTCATTAGTCGCTCACCGCTGAGCTATTCTGCGATATTATCGCTGCGCGGTGCTATTGCTATTTCTGTTAGCTGTTATTGGTCACTGGTATTATGTTGTTGGTCACTGCTGGAAAATGCAAGTTCCGGGACTAGGAACTTGTAAATGTTGTGTCTGATGGGTTGTAGTGAGTTAGTGGTAAGCAGAAGAATCTACTGTTATTGATTCCTCCACTGCTGCATTTGAAGTAGAAGTTACATCAATGTGGAGATTGCAAATGAGAAGAGCTTCACAGTTCAAACAATACTACAAAAGGCTTAACTCGACTGTCTGTAGATTTCCTCAACGGATTCAGAAAATGATTCAGGGCACTACCTGGTGTTTCCTCAATATTATTATGCAGAATTCATTGCGTCTAAAGCCATCTATTGCTTAAGATCAGTGGGTTCCTATGAGACTGCTGTATTGCGACTGCTATCAGTCGAATTAAGGACAGTAAATTCAAAACTGAAACTGTGCAGCAGGTGTCGTCAATGTTGCTGCTGGTGCCACTATTACAATTGGTCTTCTTAAGTTCCTTCAAATTCACCAGATCACTACAGTGAATTTATGAGCATTGCTGTTAAATTGTTGATATGCTTTCCCAGATCTCAATAGGAGACAATGTCTGCAATTTTTTGGGCAGAGTTCATATGTTATGGAGCCCAATTGCACGACTGAAAACCTGTCGGCCTCTTTGCAATCACCTCAACCTTTTGAGATAAGATCTGCTGATGTTTCTCAGGGAGTGGTCACCTCTGAGGTTTCAGGGACTGATGTTCTTGTGAATGCTTTTGACTCAATTAACATAACTGAGGTGTCACAAAAGAAGGACCATAAAAGCAAAGATACTGTACTGATAATGCTTCTGAAAGTGAATGTCCTGACAACAGCAAGTTAAGCCAGAATCTGGCTACAGTATCAGCAAGAAATGGCTGAAGCGTTGTGAAGAACTCTTACAAGAATGTTGTCTACTGCTGTTAAGAATGATGCAATCAGTAGGAATATCTGGTCACTCCTACTGTCGATCATTTCTTGTCGATATTGCGCAGATTGAATGACATGAAGATAATGCCGGTTTGTCTTAGTTGTTATTCTTTGCTTTTACAGCTTATTCTGGCATCGCGATTCTTCTGAGTCGAATTCGCTAAGCCTCAATGAGTTCAACAAATTTGAAGAAATTGAAAATTTATAAAGGAGGATCATTCTTCCGGATGAAGTTTTAAAGAGAAGTATGCAGATGCTCGAGGAATTTACACGAATTATACGAAACTATTAAAGTTCGCTTGCCTTAGTACAGTCCTTCTTTGCAAATGCTTCTGAAGATCGAGAAGCTGTTACATTCATAAATTTGCTTGCCGTCATGATTATATATTGTCCAAGCTAGGACTAAAGAAAACTGTTTTAGTTCCTAGCTTGAGGGGGCGTGTTGAAGATACAGATGTCCCCTAAGTATACACCAAGTATACACACTTATATACTTCCTGTTTTTTAGTTGTTTCTTTTCTTTCATTAGTGTGTTGTTTATTAGTGGTCATATCTGTAAGAATGGCTATAGGGTAGCAATGCAAAGCTAGTAGTATAAATAGAGGAATAATTCAATATACAGAAGAGCTACGTTTTAGCTCCCCAAAAAGATCTCTCCCTCTCCCTCACGATTATCTCGTCTCCTTCTCCACAAAACCTCTTCCTTTCTGTCTTCCTCTTCTCGATTTCACCTCCAATTCAGATTTTAACAGGATGAAACAACTCTAACCTTGGAATGCCCATCATTTGTGTTTTAATGTTTGCCAACTTTTCAGCGAGCATTTATGCTAAGTTAAAACCTTGATCTTGCAGTGGAAAGATGGTTAACTGAGAGATTCAAAAGTCAACCTGGAGAGCTCTGTGTATAGTTGGGTTCGTCTTTTTGACAAGGCAAATCCTGAAAACTAGTTAATCATTTTTTCGGGACCGTCAGAAAAAGAGAATGAAATTAATGGGTACCCGCCGGGTAAGTGGGTACCCGCGCGGAGTAAGTGGGGCGGGGACGGGTAGAGGAATTACTACCCGTGATGGGTGGTGGGGCGGGGGTGGGGGTGTGTTTTAGGTGGTGGGTACGGGTACAGGGTACCCTTCCTCCGCCCCCGCCCCGCCCCATTGACATCTCTACTTATGTGAATAGTTACACCCATATCTATCCACCAAGTGTAAGTTGGTACCACAATAAAATTAACTTGTGAACAAATAAAGTTGAGAAGTTTACCTTTCTGTTTACGGGGGACTGCGTATTTAGAACAATCTTTCTTATAAAACTAGCAGGGATCATGATCTTTTGTACCTTAGGCTGAGATGTTCCGTTATCTGCAGTTTCTTTACTCTTATTTATTTTTCGCTTATGTGAGGCGTTTTTAGTTCAGATGAGCTCTTTCAATCTTCTCTTATTTGAGTCTATCTTCTTCTTACACACATTGAACTATCAACTCATTTAAAGTCCATTTTAACTTTTGAGTATTATATGAAATTTTGAATTGTGCAGAAAGAGAGATCAAAACTAGGTGGACAAGTATGTCATCAAACAATTCAACCTAAAATGTCCTTAATTTTATCACAAGTTTAGACATTTTCATAATTTACTCCTTCATGTTTCCTTTGCCGTTATGTCGCATAGAAACAATTTTATTCAAAACAATACTTGTTTCAACCTTTTCATTGGCAACAAATCTGTATGCGATTTCCTTTAGGAAATTTTTGGCATCCTCGTTAGAATTTCAAAATTGAGTGTTGCATTATCATCAAATCACCCACACCACAAACCATCCACCACCCACCCCAACCAAATCCTACCCCCATCCTCGAATGCACCTCATTCTCACCCGCCTCTACCACACACCACCACCCCCACCACAACCACAACCCACCCCACACTAAAATTAACCACGAAAATTTCTCATTTTTATAAATTTTTTATAAAAGTAAAATAAAATATATGAAATAGAAAATTCGAGGATGGGAGGGGTATGGGCGTCGGGGTGGGGGTCGCAGGGGGATTGGTTGAGTAGAAAAATAAAATAAAATAATTTTAAAAAAAAATATATATATATTTCTTTTAAAATAAATTTTGTGGAGGGTGGTGAGGGCGGCAGTTAAAAAACAAAAAAAAAATTAAAAAAACCTTTTTTTGATTTTTTAGGGATGATGGGTGGATTGGGTGGTGGGGGTGTTGTGTCGGGGGTTGGCAGGGGGTGAGGGGGTGGGGGGAGTTGGGTGGTTAAAAAAACCAAAAAACTCTTAAATTTTTAATTAAAATTGTTTTTTGGAGGAGTGGGGGTAGTTTGGTGGATGGTTGGGTGATAGTGGGGTGGGGGTTAGTTCGAGGGTAGGAAGGAGATAAGTAATATGGATTGCTACTTGCGGGGACTTGTTTTTCCCACTTATATTAGGGAATTCATTTTTCTCATTTTTAAGAAACTTGTTTTCTAAAGATTTTGACCAACGAACATAAGAAAATTGAAAAACATTTTTTAAAAAATATTTTCCTCCAAACCAAACACACCCTAAGTCATTTAGTTGTTTTTTATTTCCATTCCACCTTAGCCATGTCTACCCTATAAATAGAATTCTCCAACTTTTGATTTTTTCTGTTTAGGATATAAGGTTTAGGCTTTAGCAAACCACAAATGTATATGTTGAATTTTTTTATGAAAAGCAATATGCTAGATTTCAAATAAAATTATAAATATAATTTTTTAAATCTTAATCACGTATGTCGAAAGTTATTTCCGAAGTGATTATACTTACAAATATTTATAACCCATACTATAAATGAAGTCACAAAATTTCCAAAATATCAAATGTTGGATGCTTATGTTGGAAATTTATCTTTGATGGAGGTTGAGTCCGTCCATCTTTCAATGACTTAAACATCATGGTTCCATATGCTGGAGAACCTGGTTCTCTACGCGTGTGTAATATACTAAGTGAGTAGATGACCGTAGGGCCAAGAATCGTCAAATTCCATTGAAAAATGGAAGAGATATTAGTCCACGAAGTAAGGTGTTTGAGACATGAAAGAGTGTTGTGTGACAAATCTACCACATCGGTAGGAAAAGGAAGAATTGTTCATATTATAAGTCTCTAAACTGAATAAAGGATTGGGACCCCAAGGGGTAACCCATGTGTTTGAAGGAGGGAGGACCTAGGTGTGCTTGGGTTCGAGACTAGGCTCACGCGCGCCACCACCACCACTCGCCCTGGTCATTGGGCGTTGGGTTTCTGATATTATCTTTTAGGACCACAAACTTTATAATATTTACAATTTAGTCTCTGAAGTTTCCAGAAACAGAAATTGGTCAAGCGTCGCGGCGCTAAATGTCCAGAAAGCTGCCCAACAACGGTAAAGCCAGTAGTTGTCCTCTTAAACTGTTACACCCCGTAGTTCCAGGGTATGTATACGAGGACGTACGTACGAGAATACGACAGTAAAATTGGAAAGGAAGAAAGATGTGATTTTTCGACGGAAAAGTTTTCGAATTTTGTGAAGGAAAAATGTTCGTTAAAGGGAATTGGATTCCCAGATTTGGTATTTGGACTTTTTGAAATATTTGAGAATTATGAGATTTTATTTCCGAAATTGGTCACGTGGGGCCCACGGGAGGAATTTACGGTTTGTGGGGCCCACTTTAAATTTTTTCGGATTTTTTTTGGCATTACGGATATTTTCGAAAGATGAAATATTTTGGACGAGTAGGAGGGCGACACATGGCACCCCATGTGGCCCTATGGCCGAAAGTAGGGGGACACTTGGACGTTTCTTTGGTGGACAAGTGGCAAGCCACTTGTCCCATTTTTGTGGTGGACACTTGGTTGGTAAAATCCACACACACTTGGACCCAATCTTCACCATACACTTGCTCACATCCTAGCCCTTGATTTCTCTATAAATACCCCCTTGAGTGCAAGACTTATTCATTTCCACACTTAGTTATTTCCAAAGCTTGAAAAATTACTCCCTCCTTTCTAGGTGCTCTCGGCCTTGGGCTGATTTGTGGAGCTTAAGTTGTCCAAAAATTCTTAAAGTTTTAAGTGTTCTTCCTTAGGGTGTTAGGAAGATTGTGTACCAAGAGTTGGAAAAGATTTCACACCCCTAGCCTAGAAACCTTGCCTTGGCCGAAAGTTGACAAATTGTAGCCTAAGTGTTCTTCACTTTTTTTGGAGTTGGATCTTGAAGAGGAGTTTGTTAGAAACTTCTAAGGGTCACTTGGAGCGGGTTGAAACGTAAGGAATTGGAGCTAAACGTTGCTCAGGATCGACTTATTAATTTTGGATAATTTTGGGCTTATCGAGGTAATGATCTTTGCCCCTCTATTGTAATTGGATATTTCATATTGTAGTAGTTTAGAATTGAGTATAAGATATATTGGAAGGATGATTATAAAGAATTGAATCAGATTTACATAGGATTTGTATTCTGATGACTTGTAGTATTATTGTGGGGTAGAATTGTACACGTCCGGTTAGACGTGTAACCCCCCTGGGATTATTGGTTTGGTAACGGGCCTCGTTGGAGGAGGAGATTTATGTGGTTGCGGGGGGGGAGGTGCTGCCGAATTTTCCGTAGAATAAGAAATTTTGTATCTAGAATTATTCTACGAAGAGATCTAGAGGTTGATAGAGGTTTTGTGGCCTTTTTAGGTTGAAGTACTACGAGTAGAGTATTCTACTTGAAGGGTGGAAAAGGCGAGCAAGGTTAGAGTACGTGGAGCGTTTTGCTAATTGTCGATAATCGTCGTGAGGTATGTGAACCTCTTCCTATCTTTTCTAGCATGATTGTTGTGAACTATGTAGTACGGTGACGCGTACGTGCTAAATGAATTTGGTTGGTTTAAAACATAAAGTGTTATAACGGCCTTATGGGAAGTTTGCTATAACAACTTTATGTAGGTAAAGAAATGGTTTGTGGTTTTTAAAAGATAAGAGACTTGACTTATAAATGACTTGATGTGAAATATTAAGGAACTTGATTTCTAAAAGAAAAGAGACTTGAGGAATTGAAGAGTTTTTGGTTTAAAAAGAAAGACATGGTTTTGTCTTAAATTGGTTTAAAACATAAAGTGTTATAACAGCTTTATGGGAAGTTATTATAACGACTTTATGAAAACAAAAGAATGGTTTTATCATTAGTTTTAAAATGGTAACTTGACTTTAAAAGGAGAAGTATTTTGGTCTAAAAAGAAGGCATAGTATTGTCTTAATTTGGTTTAAAAAGGAAAGTATGGAAGTTGTTTTGGTTTACTTAAAATGTTAGTCACTCTATTTTTGATAATACGGGCATCGGGTGACCTTTGTAAAAGAAATGGATCTTTTAAAAAGAATTTAACGTACGTAGTACTTTGGGGTTAAAACCTGGACTTTGGCATAAAATGAAAGTACCTTTAGTTGTGTGTAACTTGCCTATGTTTGCGTGTGATAGCCTTGTTATGCAAGTATTGTATTTCTATACCACCGCGTCTCTCAATGGAGGGCCGGCTGATTTGTTATGATCTTACTTGGACGCAGAAGCGTGACGGAGGATTCCACGCGCGCTCGCTGATAGTGTTATTCCATGGACTAGCTCTCCGTGAGGTTTCTTGATCGGCCTTGGTATCCGGTGGTTGGCTTCGTACTTGCCGTCTGCGTGGCCGATTCGGCCTTGGTACTGGTAGTTAGCCTCGACTTGCCCGTTCAGTTTAGTGGCGAAGTCTCGTGATACGGCATTGGTATCTGGTATTTGGCCCTAGTACTTGCCCCGTTCAGCTACGTGACAAGGCTTTGGTATCTGGTAGTTGGCTTTCGTACTTGCCGTATCGCCCGTGGCGAAGTCTCGTGATATGGCCTTGTATCCGGTAGTTAGCCTCGTACTTGCCGGTCACCACGTGACACGGCTTTGGTATCCGTAGTTGGCTTCGTACTTGCCCCGCTCGCCCGTGGTTTGGTTGTATAGTATTGTTAGTACGGCTTTGGTATCCGGTAGTTGGCTTCGTACTTGCCGGTCGATTGATGATGCGGCTTTGGTATCGGTAGTTAGCCTTACTTGCCTTACGGTTTTATGACTCAGTGGGACTGGTGTTTATGTACTCTCGTGTTATTATATCATGATCACGGCCGTGGAGGAAGGTATTCCACGCATGATTGATGTTGAGGCGTGAGACCCGTAGTTATATTTGAGTGATGACTTTGAGGGCGTGAGTCCCTGACTTACGTGACTGCTTATTTATTATGGACTGTAGTTTGGTTATCATACATGTCTCCTGCTTTATATAGACTACTATGATTTCATTTACTGATATTTTGATTTCACATACTTGGTACTGTTATCGACCTCCTTCGGGCCGCGTTAAATGCCGCGGTAGAGTACACGATTGTTGATCCTCGCTCATTGGATCACGATTCGCTCGGGAAGCTCCGTTTCTCGGAGGCTTATCTTTAGTATAGTCTCCATTGTTGTAGGTACTTACATTCGGGGTATGGCGGGGCCTGTCGTCGTAGTTGTGGTTACATTCTTAAGTGCATGAATCTTTGTTGTGGGCAGGGTTTGTAAAAGGATATAATTGTTCAGGTATATATATATGCAGAAAGGTAACCGTTTTGGTTAGCCTGTTTCTTATTTTATCTTGTTTCATGTTTAAGTTTTTATTTCTGATTTTCTCGATGTTGTATCACTAGGGTATCAGGTAAGGCACGATCCACGGGCCCGAGGTCGGGTCGTGACAAAGTGGTATCGAGCGATTAATCCTCGAAAGTGTCTACAGACCGTATCGAGTCGAGTCTTGATGATCGGTGTGTTGTGCACCACACCTATAATCAGGAGGCTGCAGGATATTTATGATTGGTTTCCATTCTTCTCACTCTGAGATCGTGCCTTAGAGTTGTGTTATAAGTTGGACTCCCTCTGACGTATTCTTTGCACCCGTTATGCCTCTACACAAGGCAGCGAGCCCGAAGGGCAAGGCGCAGAGGAGCTACGAGTAGAACACAGAGGGTTACGAGGACGAGCCGGTCATTACGAGATAGTACTTGAGACAGCGAGTTTTATGACGCCGCTAGCCCAGTGAGTTTAGAGCGGCAGATTTCTCACGAGGCCACGATACCTGAGCCTCCAGTTTCACGACCAGGAGCCGAGGATATGAGTTACAAGGAAATGGCCCAGTTACTAGCTAGGCATGTGGCTAGGAATGAGGGCGACGAGTCGGAGGTTCGGTAGTACGATGGTTCACCCTAGATCCGATAGTTGAGATTTCGGGACTTCTTGAGTTGCTGTCCACCCGAGTTCTATGGATCTAGAACTGAGGAAGATCATCAGGAGTTTATTCGACAGTTGCAGCGGATCATGAAAGTGATCAAGACCTCAAAGGCATTTCTTACACACTTCTTGCCCTCGCAGATGAGGAGAGCTCGGGCAGATAGATTATGAGGTTGAGGCGAGCAGGCGACGGTTCGGGAATCTGATATAGAGTTTGACTTATTGGCTCGTTATGTCCCGCGTTAGTGCGGACATGTGAGGAGAGAATGTCCTAGTAGGAGGATACAGTGGGATGGCTTAGCCTACCGGTCGATTGAGGATTGGTGGTTCGGAGAGGAAGGGTGTTAGCGAGAGGTCACCCCACCCCGGTATGGCCGTTGCGGTAGGTGTTCTTATGGGAGTGTCGTACTACTTAGATAGCTTGTTAGGCTTGCGGCAGGCCATTTTGCGAGAAATTGTCAGGCAGGTGGCGCGGATGTTACGACTCACGCCCGGGATCGATGGCGGTTCATCACCTTCATAGTTATGCGCCCAGAGCGAGGATTTTATTAGAGCGACAAAGGAAAGTGAGGCGATGAATTCTGAGAGATATCTTGACCTTAAGAGACTTGTTTAGGTCATTATGGTAGATACGTGGAGTGCTATGTTCGGTTAGCATTGTGTATGTTGTGATTAGAAAACATGGGTAGTTGAAAAGGGTAAGTGCAGGGACGAGAAAATGGGAGCCTTAGAATTTATAACGATTGGGACCTTGGATGCAAGCGCCGTCACGAGTGGATGTTACGGTTGGTCCTTGTCGAAGTACTTGGTATGCGTGGTATATATTGTGGGATAATTCCATGGGTAGTGTGAGATGGAAGTGGTAGCTTTCATGGCGTGAATCGTAAGGTTGTTCGGATCGGGAACGAGTTTAGTCTGAAGTGGGTCGGGTTGAGGCCATATCGCGAGTCAACCCGCGGCCGGTTTGTGGGGTCGGTTGAGGTGGTCCCGCTAGATGATAGGTCACGGCGGTGTTAAGCCCAAGTTAGGTAACCATCGTGCGAGTTCGTGGATGCGTTCGACGATGGCGGGCGGTGAGTCAGCCCATCTTGTCTTTCGATTAGGGTATTTACTCGGCGGAGGTTATGCGAGATGTTATCGGGAAGGTTGTAAGGCCGCAGGTTCCTACTTTTATTTTATGGCGAGCGATGGAGCCGGTTACGGCTATTTCTTTTTGGGAGGTTTTACGGTGGGGTTAGGAACTTCGGTGAGTATCGATGTGCATTCACCTCGGGCCGACGGACGAACATCGCATTTATCCGGACGTTTGAGGATAGGTTACGGGCGGTGTTTTGATTTCGTGGTTGTGAGGATTATTTGCCTCTTGTTGAGTGAGTATTATACTAGCTACCATTTTAGTATTCGGATGGTGCCTTATGAAGCCTCGTATGGGCGAAAGTGTAGGTTCTTGGTCGATTGGTTCGATGTTGGCAAGGTTGAGATAGTTGGTCCCTACTTGATTCAGCGGGATGTGGGTAAGGTGAAGCTTATCGAGAAGAGGTTTTTAGCGGCTCGAGTCAGCGAAGTCGTGTGGATAATCGGCGTCGACACTTGGAGTTACGGTTGTGGTGGGTCTTGAAGGTACCACCGGAAGGGTGTGTGAAATTTGGAAAGAAGGAAACTTAGCGAGTACTTTGGGCATTTGGATAATAGTAGAATAGGCGGGTGGCCTATAAGTTAGCTTGTCGTCCGGTATTCCATGTTGCTATGTTTGGAAGAGTAATCGGATATCCTCCGCAGTGTTCGATTAATGATGACCAAGTTAGAGATAGTAACCAGATATTTTGGAAGCGAAGCAATGGCAGGAATGTGGTAAGTATATGAGGAAGAGTTCGAGTGTGCGAGGAGAGTGCGACAGTAAGAAAAGAGCGAAGATGTGAAATGTCTTTTTATAAGTATAGATATGAAGAAAGTATCCTTTGGACCATGGGTGGAAGTTTTGTGTTGTTATACGTTAGGGGTGATTCATCGTTGGCTTGGATTGAGTTTTGCGCGTATGTTATATTATGGCCATATGTGGCATAATTGGTTTTGTAAGTATAGTAGTGAAGACTATACCGGCGCTTGTCTGATTATAGGCTTAGAAGGAACATTCGGGACGAATGTTTCTAAGGGGGGAAGAATGTTACACCCCGTAGTTCTAGGGTATGTATACGAGGGCGTGCGTGCGAGAATCTGACGATAAAGTGGAAAGGAAGAAAGATGTGATTTTTCGCGGAAAAGTTTTCGGATTTTGTGAAGGAAAAATGTTCGTTAAAGGAATTGGATTCCCAGTTTGGTATTTGGACTTTTGGAATATTTGAGAATTATGAGATTTTATTTCGAAATTGGTCACGTGGGGCCACGGGAGGAATTTACGGTTTGTAGAACCCACTTTAAATTTTTGGATTTTTTTGGCATTACGGATATTTTGAAAGATGAAATATTTTGGGCCAGTAGGAGGCGACACATGGCACCCTGTGTGGCCCTATGGCCGAAAGTAGGGACACTTGGGCGTTTCTTTGGTGGACAAGTGGCAAGCCACTTCCCATTTTGTGGTGGACACTTGGTTGGTAAAATCCACACACTTGGACCCAATCTTCACCATACACTTGCTCACATCCTAGCCCTTGATTTCTCTATAAATACCCCGAGTGCAAGACTTATTCATTTCCACTTAGTTATTTCCAAAGCTTGAAAAATTACTCCTCGCTCTAGGTGCTCGGCCTTGGGCTGATTTGTGGAGCTTAAGTTGTCCAAAATTCTTAAAGTTTTAAGTGTTCTTCCTTAGGGTGTTAGGAAGATTGTGTACCAATAGTTGGAAAAGATTTCACACCCCTAGCCTAGAAACCTTGCATTGGCAGAAAGTTGACAAATTGTAGCCTAAGTGTTCTTCACTTTTTTTGGAGTTGGATCTTGAAGAGGAGTTTGTTAGAAACTTCTAAGGGTCACTTGGAGCGGGTTGGAACGTAAGGAATTGGAGCTAAACGTTGCTCAGGATCGACTTATTAATTTTGGATAATTTTGGGCTTATCGAGGTAATGATCTTTGCCCCTCTATTGTAATTGGATATTTCATATTGTAGTAGTTTAGAATTGAGTATAAGATATATTGGAAGGATGATTATAAAGAATTGAACTGTATTTACATAGGACTGTATTTACAGTAGACTTGTAGTATTATTGTGGGGTAGAATTGTACACGTCCGGTTAGACGTGTAACCCCCCTGGGATTATTGGTTTGGTAACGGGCCTCGTTGGAGGAGGAGATTTATGTGGTTGCGGGGAGGTCTTTGAATTTTAGTAGAATAAGGAATTTTGTATCTAGAATTATTCTACAAAGAGATCTAGAGGTTGATAGAGGTTTTGTGGCCTTTTTAGGTTGAAGTACTACGAGTAGAGTATTCTACTTGAAGGGTGGAAAAGACGAGCATGGTTAGAGTACGTGGAGCGTTTTGCTAATTGTCGATAATCGTCGTGAGGTATGTGAACCTCTTCCTATCTTTTCTAGCATTATTGTTGTGAACTATGTAGTACGGTAGACGTACATGTGCTAAATGAATTTGGTTGGTTTAAAACATAAAGTGTTATAACGGCCTTATGGGAAGTTTGCTATAACAACTTTATGTAGGTAAAGAAATGGTTTGTGGTTTTTAAAAGATAAGAGACTTGACTTATAAATGACTTGATGTGAAATATTAAGGAACTTGATTTCTAAAAGAAAAGAGACTTGAGGAATTGAAGAGTTTTTGGTTTAAAAAGAAAGACATGGTTTTGTCTTAAATTGGTTTAAAACATAAAGTGTTATAACAGCTTTATGGGAAGTTATTATAACGACTTTATGAAAACAAAAGAATGGTTTTATCATTAGTTTTAAAATGGTAACTTGACTTTAAAAGGAGAAGTATTTTGGTCTAAAAATAAGGCATAGTATTGTCTTAATTTGGTTTTAAAAGGAAAGTATGGAAGTTGTTTTGGTTTACTTAAAATGTTAGTCACTCTATTTTTGATAATACGGGCATCGGGTGACCTTTGTAAAAGAAATGGATCTTTTAAAAAGAATTTAACGTACGTAGTACTTTGGGGTTAAAACCTGGACTTTGGCATAAAATGAAAGTACATTTAGTTGTGTGTAACTTGCCTATGTTTGCGTGTGATAGCCTTGTTATGCAAGTATTGTATTTCTATACCACCGCGTCTCTCAATGGAGGGCCGGCTGATTTGTTATGATCTTACTTGGACGTACCGGCAGTGACGGAGGATTCCACGGGTGCGCTTATGTTGATAGTGTTATTCCATGGACTAGCTCTCGTGAGGTTTCTTGGATTCGGCCTTGGTATCCGGTGGTTGGCCGTACTTGCCGTCTGCGTGGTGATTCGGCCTTGGTACTGGTAGTTAGCCTTCGCACTTGCCAGTTCGGTTTAGTGGCGAAGTCTCGTGATCGACGCGGTATCGGTAGTTAGCCTCGTGCTTGCCGGATTCATTTCGTGACACGGCTTTGGTATCTGGTAGTTGGCTTCGTACTTGCCGTGTCGGCCGTGGCGAAGTCGTGATATGGCCTTGGTATCGGTAGTTAGCCCTGCGTACTTGCCGATCATTCGTGACCACGGCTTTGGTATCTGGTAGTTGGCTTCGTACTTGCCGTGTCGAACCGTGGTTTGGTTGTATAGTATTGTTAAATGCGGCTTTGGTATCGGTAGTTGGCTTCGTACTTGCCGGTCGATTGATGATGCGGCTTTGGTATCCAGTAGTTAGCGCCGTACTTGCCGCTACGGTTTTATGACTCGGTGGGACACGGTGTTTATGTACTCGCGGTGTTATTATATCATAGGCTGCCGGTGAGGAAAGGTATTCCAGGCATGATTGATGTTGAGGCGTGAGACCCGTAGTTATATTTGAGTGATGACTTTGAGGCGTGATTCACGACTTACGTGGATTTATTTATTATGGATCGTAGTTTGGTTATCATACATGTCTCTCGCTTTATATAGACTACTATGATTTCATTCTGATATTTTGATTTAACATACTTGGTACTGTTATGCGACCTCCTTGAAGTGCGTTAAATCCGCGGTAGAGTACGCGATTGTTGATCCTCGCTCATTGGATCACGATTCGGCGTTCGGAGCTCCGTTTCTCGGAGGCTTATCTTTAGTATAGTCTCTGTTGTTGTAGGTACTTACATTCGAGGTATGGCGGGAGCCTGTCCGTCGTAGTTGTGGTTACATTCTTAGAAGTGCGTAATCTTGTTGTGGCGGGGTTTGTAAAAGGATATAATTGTTGGTATATATATATATGCGAGAAAAGGTAAGTTTTAGTTGCTTTGTTTCTTATTTTATCTTGTTTCATGTTTAAGTTTTTATTTCCGTGATTTTCTCGATGTTGTATCACTAGGGTGTCGGGGTAAGGCACGATCCACGGGCGAGTCGGTCGTGACAAAAGTGGTATCGAGCGATTAATCCTCGAAAGTGTCTACGGCAAGTATCTAGTAAGTCTTGATTATCGGTGTGTTGTGCACCTTTATGTCGGAGAGGCTGCAGGATATTTATGATTGGTTTCCATTCTTCTCACTCGAGATCGTGCCTTAGAGTTGTGTTATAAGTTGGACTCCTGCAGCGTATTCTTTGCACCGTTATGCCTGCAAAGGCAACGAGCCGAAGGGCAAGCGGCGAAGGAGCTACGAGTAGAACACGAGAGGTTCTGAGGCTGAGCGGTCATTACGAGATAGTACTTGAGACAGCGAGTTTTATGACGCCGCTAGCGTCAGAGTTTAGAGCGGCGGCGATTTCTCACGAGGCCACGATACGAGCCTCGGTTTCACGACCGGGAGGCGAGATATGATTCTGAGAAATGGCCCGATTACTAGCTAGGCATGTGGCTAGGAATGAGAATGACGAGTCGGAGGTTCGGCGATACGATGGTTCACCTAGATCCGATAGTTGAGATTTGGGACTTCGAGTTCTTTGTCCACGAGTTCTATGGATCTAGGCGAGGAAGATCATCGGGAGTTTATTCGACGATTCTGTGGATCATGAAAGTGATCAAGACCTCAAAGGCATTTCTTACACCTTGCCTCGCGGATGAGAGAGCTCGGGCGAGATAGATTTATGAGGTTGAGGCGAGCAGGCGGGCGGTTCGGAAATCTGATATAGAGTTTGACTTATTGGCTCGTTATGTCCCAGCGTTAGTGCGGACATGTGAGGAGAATGTCTAGTAGGAGGATACAGGTGGGATGGCTTAGCCTACAGTCGATTGAGGATTGATGGTTCGGAGAGGAAGGGGTGTTAGCGAGAGGAGGCCACCGCTCGGTATGGCGTTGCGGTAGGTGTTCTTATGGGAGTGTCGTACTACTTAGATAGCTTGTTAGGCTTGCGGCGGCCAGCGGGCCATTTGCGAGAAATTGTCAGGCGGAGGTGGCGCGGATGTTACGACTCGACCCGGGATCATTGGTGGTTCGTCACCTCTATAGTTATCGCCCAGTGAGCGGGATTTGATTAGGCGACAAAGGAAAGTGAAGCGATGAATTCTGAGAGATATCTTGACCTTAAGAGACTTGTTTAGGTCATTATGGTAGATCGTGTGAGTGCTATGTTCGGTTAGCATTGTGTAAGTTGTGATTAGAAAACATGGGTAGTTGAAAAGGGTAAGTGCGGGGACGAGCAAATGGGAGCCTTAGAATTTATAACGATTGGGACCTTGGATGCAAGTAGTCTGAGTGGATGTTACGGTTGGTCCTTGTCGAAGTACTTGGTATGCGTGGTATATATTGTGGGATAATTCCATGGGTAGTGTGAGATGGAAGTGGTAGCTTTCATGACGTGAACTGGTAAGGTTGTTCCGGATCGAGAGCGAGTTTAGTCTGAAGTGGGTCGGGTTGAGGCCATATCGCGAGTCAACCGCGGCCGGTTTGTGGTAAGTCGGTTTGAGTGGTCCATTAGATGATAAGTCACGAGGTGTTAAGCCCAAGTTAGGTAACCATCGTGCGAGTTCGTGGATGCGTTCGACCGATGGCTTGGGCGGTGAGGTCAGCCCATCTTGTCTTTCGATTAGAATTTGTTTACTCGGCGGAGGTTATGCGAGATGTTATCGGGGAAGGTTGTAAGGCTGCGGGGTTCCTACTTTTATTTTATGGCGGCGGTGGAGCCGGTTCTGGCTATTTCTTTTTGGGAGGTTTTACGGTGGGGTTAGGAACTTCGGTGAGTATCGATGTGCATTCACCCTCGGGCAGCGGACGAACATCGCATTTATCGAACGTTTGAGGATAGGTTACTGGGCGGTGTTTTGATTTCGAGGGTAGGCTGTGAGGATTATTTGCCTCTTGTTGAGTGAGTATTATACTAGCTACCATTTTAGTATTCGGATGGTGCCTTATGAAGCCTCGTATGGGCGAAAGTGTAGGTTCTTGCGGTCGATTGGTTCGATGTTGGCAAGGTTGGATAGTTGGTCCCTACTTGATTGGCGGGATGTGGGTAAGGTGAAGCTTATCGAGAAGAGGTTTTTAGCGGCTCGAGTCAGCGAAGTCGTGTGGATAATCGGCGCCGACACTTGGAGTTACGGTTGGCGGTGGGTCTTGAAGGTACCACCCGGAAGGTGTGTGAAATTTGGAAAGAAGGGGAAACTTAGCCCGAGGTACTTTGGGCATTTTCAGATAATAGTAGAATAGGCCAGGTGGCCTATAAGTTAGCACTGTCGTCCGGTATTCCATGTTGCTATGTTTTGGAAGAGTAATCGGATATCCCTCCAGAGTGTTCCCAGTTAATGATGACCAAGTTAGAGATAGTAACCCCGATATTTTGGAAACTGAAGCAATGACAGGAATGTGGTAAGTATATGAGGAAGAGTTCGAGTGTACGAGGAGGGTACGACAAGTAAGAAAAGAGACGAAGATGTGAAATGTCTTTTTTATAAGTATAGATATGAAGAAAGTATCCTTTGGACCATGGGTGGAAGTTTTTGTGTTGTTATACACGTTAGGGGTGATTCATCGTTGGCTTGGATTGAGTTTTGCGCGTATGTTATATTATGGCCATATGTGGCATAATTGGTTTTGTAAGTATAGTAGTGAAGACTATACCGGCGCTTGTCTGATTATAGGCTTAGAAGGAACATTCGGGACGAATGTTTCTAAGGGGGGAAGAATGTTACACCCCGTAGTTCTAGGGTATGTATACGAGGACGTACGTACGAGAATACGACAGTAAAATTGGAAAGGAAGAAAGATGTGATTTTTCGACGGAAAAGTTTTCGGATTTTGTGAAGGAAAAATGTTCGTTAAAGGGAATTGGATTCCCAGATTTGGTATTTGGACTTTTTGGAATATTTGAGAATTATGAGATTTTATTTCCGAAATTGGTCACGTGGGGCCCACGGGAGGAATTTACGGTTTGTGAGAACTTTAAATTTTTGGATTTTTGGCATTACGGATATTTTGAAAGATGAAATATTTTGGGCCAGTAGGAGGCGACACATGGCACCCATGTGGCCACATGGCGAAAGTAGGGAATGACTTGGGCGTTTCTTTGGTGGACAAGTGGCAAGCCACTTCCCGTTTTGTGGTGGACACTTGGTTGGTAAAATCCACACACACTTGGACCCAATCTTCACCATACACTTGCTCACATCCTAGCCCTTGATTTCTCTATAAATACCCCCTTGAGTGCAAGACTTATTCATTTCCACACTTAGTTATTTCCAAAGCTTGAAAAATTACTCCCTCGCTCTAGGTGCTCTCGGCCTTGGGCTGATTTGTGGAGCTTAAGTTGTCCAAAAATTCTTAAAGTTTTAAGTGTTCTTCCTTAGGGTGTTAGGAAGATTGTGTACCAAGAGTTGGAAAAGATTTCACACCCCTAGCCTAGAAACCTTGCCTTGGCCGAAAGTTGACAAATTGTAGCCTAAGTGTTCTTCACTTTTTTTGGAGTTGGATCTTGAAGAGGAGTTTGTTAGAAACTTCTAAGGGTCACTTGGATCGGGTTGGAACGTAAGGAATTGGAGCTAAACGTTGCTCAGGATCGACTTATTAATTTTGGATAATTTTGGGCTTATCGAGGTAATGATCTTTGCCCCTCTATTGTAATTGGATATTTCATATTGTAGTAGTTTAGAATTGAGTATAAGATATATTGGAAGGATGATTATAAAGAATTGTTGTATTTACATAGAATTTGTATTCTGATGAGACTTGTAGTATTATTGTGGGGTAGAATTGTACGTCAGGTTAGGCGTGTAACCACTGGGATTATTGGTTTGTAGCGGGCCTCGTTGGAGGAGAGATTTATGTGGTTGCGGGGAGGTCTTTGCGAATTTTCCGTAGAATAAGGAATTTTGTATCTAGAATTATTCTACAAAGAGATCTAGAGGTTGATAGAGGTTTTGTGGCCTTTTAGGTTGAAGTACTACGAGTAGAGTATTCTACTTGAAGGGTGGAAAAACGAGCATGGTTAGAAATGCGTGGGCGTTTTGCTAATTGTCGATAATCGTCGTGAGGTATGTGAACCTCTTCCTATCCTTTCTAGCATGATTGTTGTGAACTATGTAGTGCGGTAGGCGTCACGTGTGCTAAATGAATTTGGTTGGTTTAAAACATAAAGTGTTATAACGGCCTTATGGGAAGTTTGCTATAACAACTTTATGTAGGTAAAGAAATGGTTTGTGGTTTTTAAAAGATAAGAGACTTGACTTATAAATGACTTGATGTGAAATATTAAGGAACTTGATTTCTAAAAGAAAAGAGACTTGAGGAATTGAAGAGTTTTTGGTTTAAAAAGAAAGACATGGTTTTGTCTTAAATTGGTTTAAAACATAAAGTGTTATAACAGCTTTATGGGAAGTTATTATAACGACTTTATGAAAACAAAAGAATGGTTTTATCATTAGTTTTAAAATGGTAACTTGACTTTAAAAGGAGAAGTATTTTGGTCTAAAAAGAAGGCATAGTATTGTCTTAATTTGGTTTTAAAAGGAAAGTATGGAAGTTGTTTTGGTTTACTTAAAATGTTAGTCACTCTATTTTTGATAATACGGGCATCGGGTGACCTTTGTAAAAGAAATGGATCTTTTAAAAAGAATTTAACGTACGTAGTACTTTGGGGTTAAAACCTGGACTTTGGCATAAAATGAAAGTACCTTTAGTTGTGTGTAACTTGCCTATGTTTGCGTGTGATAGCCTTGTTATGCAAGTATTGTATTTCTATACCACCGCTTCTCTCAATGGAGGGCGGTGATTTATTATGATCTTACTTGGGCGTCTGGCGGTGGCGGAGGATTCCGGGTGCGCTCGCTTGATAGTGTTATTCCATGGACTAGCTCTCCATGAGGTTTCTTGATTCGGCCTTGGTATCGGTGGTTGGCTTCGTACTTGCCGTCTCGTGGTGATTCGGCCTTGGTACACAGTAGTTAGCCTTCGCACTTGCCGTTCGGTTTAGTGGCGAAGTCTCGTGATCTGACGCGGTATCGGTAGTTAGCCCTCGTACTTGCCCGATTCGGCTCGTGACACGGCTTTGGTATCCGTAGTTGGCTTTCGTGCTTGCCGTATCGCCGTGGCGAAGTCTCGTGATATGGCCTTGGTATCGGTAGTTAGCCCTCGTACTTGCCGGTCATTACGTGACCGCGGCTTTGGTATCTGGTAGTTGGCTTCGTACTTGCCCGTATCGAACCGTGGTTTGGTTGTATAGTATTGTTAGTACGGCTTTGGTATCGGTAGTTGGCTTCGTACTTGCCGGTCGATTGATGATCGCGGCTTTGGTATCGGTAGTTAGCCCGTACTTGCCGCTACGGTTTTATGACTCGGGTGGGACTGGTGTTTATGTGTACTCCTTGGTGTTATTATATCATAGGCTGGCGGTGAGGAAGGTATTCCACGGGCATGATTGATGTTGAAGCGTGAGACCCATAGTTATATTTGAGTGATGACTTTGAGGCGTGAGTCACGACTTACGTATCGCTTATTTATTATGGATCGTAGTTTGGTTATCATACATGTCTCGCTTTATATAGACTACTATGATTTCATTTACGATATTTTCGATTTCACATACTTGGTACTGTTATCGACCTCGCCCGAAGTGCGTTCATCTGCGCGGTAGAAGTACACGATTGTTGATCCTCGCCATAGGATCACGGATTCAGCGTTCGGAAGCTCGTTTCTCGGGAGGCTTATCTTTCGTATAGTCCTGTTGTTGTAGTACTTACATTCGAGGGTATGGCGAGCCACTGTCCGTCGTAGTTGTGGTTACATTCTTAAGTGCAGTAATCTTTGTTGTGGGCAGGGTTTGTAAAAGGATATAATTGTTCAGGTATATATATATGCAGAAAGGTAACCGTTTTGGTTAGCCTGTTTTTTATTTTATCTTGTTTCATGTTTAAGTTTTTTATTTCCGCTGATTTTCTCTGATGTTGTATCACTAGGGTGTCCGGGGTAAGGCACCAGTCACGGGCCCGAGGTCGGGTCGTGACATAAACAACCTCATAATGGCGCTTTAATACCTCTCCTCCTCCTAAAACACTATATATGCATACCTTATTTCATATTTGAGGATAGATTACACACCATAAGATATATGACAAAAAAACAGTGAGAAAAACCACTGCAAAGAACAAGTTCTTCATTTTCAATCTTAAGCAATAGTTTCGTGTTTGTTTTCTTCGCCAGGATCACGAGTGTTTTCTTTACACACGTTATATTTTGCTGTTTTATCTGGAGACAAATTGCAACTCATCCGTACAAAGCATGTATACAGGCAATATTGTCTTAAGAAAGATGGAATATCCATCGACTCGGCAACCCAGATCTAGTGTCTATTGGTTTCAGGTTAATAGGATTCAAGGAGCTTGCTGAAACTAGAACAAAGATCCAAGGTGGAAGATTCAAGATGAATTCAAGAACAAAGATCAAGACCACCAACCATAATTGTTGCCTCAACTCTAGTTGGCATCAAGTCTATTGTAACACATAATTGATTATCATTTCCTAGCACTTATAATAGTAGATTACTATTTTCCGTACATCAAAAGGAGTTTAGACTCACATTCTTAAGACAAAATTTGTAATTGTTACACCCCGTAAATTTCAGGACATATAAGTGAGAACATGTTTATGGAAATACGATTTGAATGTTCGAAGGAAAGTATATTTTCATTTTCTTATATAGAAATATTTTGGATACAAATGTGACGACGAGAATTATTAACTAGTAGTTAAATTCTTTCAGATGGATTTATGGACTTTGTATTGTATTATGAAGTCTTGGAATTGATAATGTGGGGCCCATCAAAAATTTCACAATTTTGTGGGGAAGGGGGGGGGGGGGGGTCCATCGAAAATTTACAAGAATTTGGCTAAGTGTGGGATATTATTTGTGAAGAGGAGAACAAGTGGACAAGTGTGGTTCAAGGGTCCCCCCCTCCACTTGTGCTATATACATCTATATATTACAAAGGCTTGCAAGACTTATGTTACACAAAATATCTTCATCTTCAAGTTCTTATCTCTTCATTTCCCCTTCTCATTTTCGAAAATTCCAAAGAAAGTGAAGAACAAGATTAACCAAGATTTAGCACATTGCCCAAGTTCTAAGCCAAGTTAATACTCCAAAATGATGGTCACGGTTTTGGACAGATTTTGTCCAAGAAACTTCTTGAAACCCTAATCTTGAAAATGAACTTTTTGGAAGAGAAACATGAAAGCAAGATGGATACAAGCTTGTAGAGGATACGTGTGTGGTATTGTAACGTGAAGAAGTGGTGCGAAAAGGAAAGCAGTGGGCCGAACGTAGGGACTGTTTTTGGCTAAGATTAAGGTAAGATTTCTTCTTACTTTTGAAGTAATTAGAAGTTACATGATGTTATAGTTGATAGATGAACTTGTGTTAAGAGAAATAGAGAATAAGAAATCGTAGAGGCATTTTGGCTAGGCTAGAAGTGCAGACGATTTTGGTGTTATTATCGTCACTACTCGCATGTTAAAATGAAGGAAATCTTGTTATTACAAGTTGTTATGGCTTATATAAACATGTTGAAATGTAAATTGGATTATAAGATGTATTTGATTCCATGGACATGTATCCATGATGCGAGTATAGATACTCACGATAGTAAATGATTTCATGGACATGTATCCATGATGCGGGTATAGATACATATGACATATATGATTCCATGGACATGTATCCATGACGTGAGTATAGATACTCACGACAGTATATGATTCAATGGACATGTATTCATGATGTGGGTATAGATACCTATGACATATATGATTCCATGGACATGTATCCATGATGCGAGTATAGATACTCACGACAGTATATGATTCCATGGACATGTATCCATGATGTGGGTATAGATATGTCACAACCCGAGCCGACGGGTCCGCGACTGGTGCCCTACCTGGGCACCCTTTTACCCACACATAACATATTATCAGCGGAAGCTTAAGAAGCAACTCATAATCATAATAAAACAGACAAGCCGATAAGGCTACCACTGTATATAGAAATATCCAAATAACTGAAACTGTACATATGTCCAACCCACACATGACTACAGACCTCTAAGAGTATAACAGTAACTATGACGGGACAAGACCCCGCCGTACCACTGAATGTACATAAGCCTGTAATAGCAAAAATATACCAAAATGACTAGACTCCGGAACAATGGAGCTATCTCAACAGCTGAGCAAAGATCCTAAGCACGCGGATCAGCAAACTGAGTACCTACACCTGCGGGCATGAACGCAACCCCCCGAGGAAAGGGGGGTCAGTACAACAGGTACCAAGTATGTAAATATAAAGTACAGTAATTAAAATCATAACTGACCAAAGAATGACAGGGACAAATATGAAAATCAAATACCAGATCCAACCGTGCCATATAAAATAGAGCCAACTGTACCTTTTCTTTTAAAAATAGAGAGTCATATGTGTCTCTTTAGAATAGAGAGTCAAGTCAAAATCATGGGACGCCTTCCCATCTACTTATCATATGCATATATGTATGTATATATGTTAGTGTTGCGGATCGTGCAACCCGTCCCAATATATAATAGTGTTGCGGATCGTGCAACCCGTCTCAATATCTGTGTCCCATCCCATTCTGGGACTCGGTGAAATGGAATAATATCACTTGCATGAATAGCTATCATGAGCACCTTGTGTAATTTAAATAATTTTTTGACTCTCAATATAATCATATTTAAAATGAACTTTCATTTTAGAAAAACCAAGGCACTATCATATCGTTCATTTTAGAAAACACCAAAGCACTATCATATCATGTATCCTTTAAAATCCACCATTTGGAAAGTCAAGACACTATACATCATGTATCATTTTTAAACCATCCTTTGGAAGATCAAGTTACTTACACTTTTAAAATCAAGTCACTTATATCATAAAGGACTTAATGGAATTACGTACTTCCGTCGTACACCCATTTCATATAAATCATGCCAAAGAAGAAATGATAGTTCACATACCTTATCGGCTATATCAACATGATAAGTAGAATACGTCTCAAGTAGGTACTTCAACCTATAATAACATTAACACGTCTATCAACTTCATGCTACTGGTATACACTATACCACATAATAATTCCCCTTTCATATAAAAATTCGGGCAGCACTTCCCTTATTTATACATATTTTCCACCTTATAAGTAAGGTCAATAACATCAATAACAAAGCACCACTTAAGGGTACAACCAAACAACAACCAAGGTGAGTTACACACCTATTTCACACGTAAAAACAGCCTCTTATTCACGTAAAACAGTCCACTAAAATCAGTCCATAATCCAACAACAACGAGGGTGAAATGTGAAGTCTTTCTACACCTTTATTCCTTTAGGACTTTCATTAACAATTACCACATTTAAACATGCATATTGATAACTGAATTTTCAGCATTATAACACCACAAAGCAGTCCCTGAAACTGCACAGTGATATCCAATAGTTTTAGGCAGTTTTCGGCCAACACCACAACTAAAGCCCTTTTCACAATTCCTTATAATCCAACTCACATTTCAACATGTTTATATAAACCATAACAACTTGTAATAACAAGATTTCTTTCATTTTAACATGCAAGTAGTGACGATAATATCAACAATAACCAACGAATTAAATCAACACCAAAACTGTCCCAATTCGGCTAACATGCCAGAATTGTGACATGCACTTCTTATTCTCCATTTTACTTAACACAAGTTCATCTATCAACTATAGCATCTTGTAACTTCTAATTACTTCAATAGTAAGAAGAAATCTTACCTTAATATTAGCCAAAACAGTCCACTAAGTCTCGGCACCACCACGCTGTTATGCACCACTTCTTCACGTTACAATCACACGCATGTATCCTCTACAAGCTTGTAACCATCTTGCTTTCATGTTTTACTTCTAAAAAGTTCATCAACAAGCTTAGGGTTTCAAGACACCTTTCTTGCCAAAAACCGTGACTCACTAACTTGCAAGGTTAACTTGGCTTAGAACTTGGTTATGGTGCTTAATATTGTAAAATAAGTTACACTTGTTCTTCACTTTTTCTATGGCTTTTTCGAGACTTTGGAAGAGAAGAGAAGAGATAAGGGTTTGAAAGGATGAAGATTATAATGTGCTAAGTCTTGCAAGCTTTTGAATTAATACAAGTGTAGTAGCACAAGTGGAGGGGGCCCATGGACTCCCACTTGTCCACTTGTCTTCCCTTCACATAAAATATCTCACACTTAGCCATATTTTCATGTAATTTTCGATGGACATATACAACATAATACCAAGACTTAATAATTTTACTAAGTCCATAATTCTATTGAAAATAATTCCATTACTTAATATTAATATTCGTCGTCACATTTGTTGTATCCAAAATTATTCTGTAGAGAAAATATAAAAATCCTTTCCTTCCAACATTCAAATCTAATTTCCATAATCATGTTCTCACTTAGCAGCTATGGAATTTCGGAGTGTAACATTTTTCCCTCCTTAGCAACATTCGTCCCGAATGTTCATACTAGGTCTCAAGCTATACAAATTTCGGCATAGTCTCCTTAACTATACCTAACAACCAATATTCAACAAACGCAAAGCTGCATCACATGGCCACAATATAACACAGTCTCATGCATAAATCAAAATAGTCAAATAGGGATTGGAGTTACCTGTAGGCATCGGGAATAAGTGAGGATATTTCCTCTTCATCTCATTTTTTGCTTCCCAGGTCATCTATTCTCTATTGTTGTTCCGCCATAATACCTTGACGAAAGCCACATTCTTAGTCTGTAATCGTCTAACCTGGCGATCAAGTATGGCTATGGGACTATCCTCATAAGCCAACTCCTCTATAACCTGGACATCATCTACTGGGAAGACTCTAGAAGGATCACCAATACACTTACGTAGCATCGATACGTAGAAGACTGGATGTACCGCTTCCAAATCTGATGGTAGATCCAACTCATAGGAAACCTTTCCCACTCTACGTACAATCTGGTAAGACCCAATGTATCTCAGGCTAAGCTTCCCTTTCCTACAAAACCTCATCACACCTTTCATGGGTGATACCTTCAGGAATACCCAATCATCAAGCTGAAACTCTAAGTGTCGACACCGATTATCTACATACGACTTCTGTCGACTCTGGGCTGCTAATAATCTCTCCTGGATAACTTCACCTTATCCACAGCTTACTGAATCATGTCTGGGCTAAGTAATTTGGTCTCGCCCACATCAAACCAACCAATACACGACCTGCACTTCCTCCCATATAAGGCTTCATACGGGGCCATCTGAATGCTAGAATAGTAGCTATTGTTATACGCAAACTCAACGAGTGGCAAATGATCCTCCCAGCTACTCATGAAGTCAATAACACATGCTCTCAACATATCCTCAAGTGTATGCGAATAATGCGTTACGCCCGTGATCGAGGATGAAATGCGGTGCTAAGACTCACTTGTGTCCCCAATCCCCTCTGGAACGACCTCTAAAAATTAGTTGTAAACTGAGGCCCTCTGCCTGATATAATAGATGTGGGAACCCCATGCAGTCTCAATATCTCTCTGATGTACAGCCTAGCATAGTCCTCAGCTGAGTAAGTAGTCCTGACTGGAAGAAAATGGACTAATTTCGTCAGTCTGTCCACAATAACCCATATGGAGTCACACTTCCTCTAAGTACGAGGCAAACATGTAATGAAATCCATATTAATCACCTCCCACTTCCAAGTCGGGATCTCTATCGCCTGTAGTAACCCACCAGGCTTCTGGTGCTCAACCTTAACCTGTTGACAATTCGGACACTGAGCAACAAACCCTGCTACGTCCCTTTTCAGGTCATCCCACTAATATACGCATCTGAGGTCATGGTACATCTTCGTCGACCCCGGATGAATAGCATAGCGAGCATTGTGTGCCTCTCCCATAACCTGTTATCAAAGACTTGCAATATCAGGTACACACAATCTACCTTCATACCTTAGCATCCCATCTGGTGCAACCTCAAATAGAGTTTTCTCCTTTCGAAGAGTTGCATATCTATACCGTGCTAGAATAAGATCCTCATACTGATGCCTCTTCACCTCTTCTACTATGGAGGACTCCACAACCTTTCGAACCCGAACTCCACTGTCTCCGAAATCGACCAATTGGATCCCAAGGCTCGCTAGCTGGTGAATCTCATGAACCATATCTCTTTTATCTGGCTGCACATCTGTCAGGCTACCCATAGATCTACGATTAAGAGCATCTGCAACCACATTGGCTTTCCCCGGGTGGTATAGAATATCAACATCATAGTCCTTAAGTAACTCTAACCACCGTCTCTGCCGTAAGTTCAACTCCTTCTATTTGAATATATACTGGAGACTCTTGTGATCCGTATAAATATCAACATGAACTCCATATAGATAATGTATCCATATCTTCAAAGCATGTATCACTGTCGCAAACTCCAAATCATGAGTGAGATAATTCTTTTCATGCTTCCTGAGCTGTCGGGAGGCATAAGCTATAACATTACCATGTTTCATCAACACACAACCTATCCCAACACCCGAAGCATCATAATACACGACATAACCCTCTAGTCCCTCAGGAAGGGTTAGAATTGAAGCCGTAGTCAACTTATCCTTCAATAACTGGAAGCCCTGCTCACAAGAATCCGTCCATTGGAACTTAGCCGCCTTCTGAGTCAACCTAGTCAAAGGCGCTGAGATCGAGGCAAACTTCTCCACAAACCTCCGGTAATAACCTGCAAGCCCCAGAAAAATGTGTACCTCTGTGGGAGTCGTAGGTCTGGGCCAGGTCTTAATTGTCTCAATCTTCTCTATGTCCACCCGAATACCATCAACTCCGATAATATGCCCCAGAAATGCCATTGAGGCCAACCAGAATTAACACTTAGAGAACTTGGCATACAACTGCCGGTGATGGATGACTCTAAGTACTGTCCTCAAATGGTCTGCATGCTCCTGCTCTGAACGGGAATAAACCAGGATATTATCGATGAATACTATAACAAACGTATCCAGGAATGGCTTGAACACCCGATTCACTATATCCATGAATACTGCTGGGGCATTGGTCAGCCCAAAAGACATTACTCTAAACTCATAATACCCATACCGGGTCCTGAATGTTTTCTTTGGAACATATGTTTCCCTGACCCGTACCTGGTGATAACCGGACTGCAGGTCTATCTTCGAAAAACACATAGCACCCTACGACAGATCAAATAATCATCAATCCTGGAGAGGGGATACCTATTCTTGATGGTTACCTTATTCAGCTGCCTATAATCAATACACATTCGCAACGATCCATCCTTCTTCTTTACAAATAATACTGGCGCTCTCCAAGGAGATGTACTAGGCTTAATGAAGCCTTTTTCGAGCAAGCCTCTCAGCTGCTCTTTCAACTACTTCAACTCTGCAGGTGTCATTCTATAGAGAGGAATAGATATAGGCTGGGTATCTGGCAGTATATCAATACTGAACTCTATCTTCCGCTCTAGAGGAAGACCTGGAAAATCATCTGGGAATACATCCGGGAACTCACTAACTACCGGAACTGACTGAAGAGTTGGTACCTCAGCTTCCGTGTCATGCACCCAAACCAGATGATATATGTACCATTTTCTAACCATCTTCCTTGCCTTGAGGTATGAAATAAACTTACCCCTCGGGGATGATTTATTCCCCTTCTATTCTATAATCGGCTCACCGGAAAACTGGAATCAAACCAACTTCTCTCTTCAATCAACGTTAGCATAACAAGAAGCTAACCAATCCATACCCATAATCACATCAAAGTCAGTCATGTCTAACTCAATCAAGTCTGCTATGGTACGACGACTACATATAACCACCGAACAATTTTGTATACAGGCCTAGCCATGACTGAATCTCCTACCAGCGTAGCTACCTCAAAGGGTTCTATCGGCTCAGGTTCTATCCCAATTCTACTAGCAACAAGGGGAGATATATAGGATAAAGTATAACCTGGATCTATCAATGCATATATGTCACGGAAAAAGATCAACAATATACCTGTGACAACATCCGGTGACACCTCATGATCGTGTCTACTGGCCAAAGCATAAATGCGGTTCGAAGGACCGTCTGAACTAGAACCTCTACCACGACCTCTACCACGGCATGTTGGCCTGTGTACACCCTGCCCTGCGGGGCTTATAGTTATTGAAGATGAAGAACCAGCAGCTGACCCAGTAGGTTGTGCCATACTCTCTGTACCACCTCTGGAAGGACAGTCTCTCCTCAAATGGCCTTGGCAGCCGCAAAAATAACAAACACTTGTAATAACGCGACACTCCCCAAAATGGGACTTACCACACCGAGGACAATGAGGTAAAGGTGACCTCATCTGGCTAGAACCCCTAAATATCTGCGAACCTGCAGCCCTGACCAGCTCTTGAATACCCTGGTCGATCAAACCTCTTGCCCGTAGACTGTGATGGTGCACTCTGTGCTGGCTGGGAAGAATACCTAACAGTATGTTGAGGCTGTCTGCCTCGAAACTCCCCAAAGTGTCCAGCCGACCTAGCCCTCTTTTGCTGGCCTCTGTCCTGACCTGTGTCTGACTGACGACCTCTATATCGGTCCTCGACCCCCTGTGCATAAGCCTGGATACGAGCAATATCCATACCCGGCTGAAGAGCCACTGCCAAATACCCATCGATCAAATAGTGGTCTAAAACCATCACCTAGCGATGAACTCTATCCGTCATGTCAGCCACAATGGTAGGTGCATACCAAGCCAATGAATCAAACTCCAGGCTATACTCGTGAATGGTCCTGCCACACTGCCTCAACTGTAAGAATCTGTTACACCCCGTAAGTCCAGGACATGTAAAATAGAATGTACGTAAGGAAACAAGACTTGGAAATTAGTACGAAATGAGGAATTATTTTTCCGACGGAAAATCTTCCGAACGTCGGAAAGGAAAAATGTTCGTTGTTGAGAATTGGATTCTCAAAATGCATTATTTGAAGAGTATGGAACTCTTAACCTTATGGAAATTTATTTTTCAGTTTGGTCACGTGGGGCCCTTTGAGAATTTTACGTTTTGTGGGGCCCATGAGGTTCTGAGAATTTTATGGACGAATGAGAGGCGACACGTGGCACCCCATGTGGTCTTGGGCGAAAAAGTTTAAGGGTAAAATGGTCATTTACCATGGTGGAAGATAAGTCTTGCTAGGCGAGATTGTTGACGAGTCGGTGCCACTTCGGCTTAATCCGTGTGATCTTCATCTTAGCCACCCATTTGTTTAAGTCTAAGCCATCCAATGTGTTATAAATACATACTAGTAGCAAGATAAGGTCTTGAAGACTTAGAAAAATTTCACAACATTTCTTGTCCACTATGTTGCTCTCGGCTTTGTGCCATTTAGGAAGACAAAAATTTGTAGTTTTGATCCATTATTCACAAGACTTAAACCCAAGGTTACTAAGAGTATTATAAGGTTATCTCAATAGAAAGATTGCGGAAAGACGACGTTTTCACGTTAGTCATGGCGGAAACAAGGAGTTCTTGACTTTGAAGTTGGAACTTGAAGATGGGTTCTTGTAGAACACAGGAGTTCTTGAAGCGGATTGGAACATAAGGAAAGGAGCTAAGAGTTTGCTAAGGAGCGACTTTGAATCTTGAAATTTTTAAGGGCTTGGAAAGGTTGACACTTCTACGTACGGCGTATTCGGCTTAGCTTGTGGATTTAGCCGAAAAGGTATGTGAACTATCTCCTCTTCTAGCATGATTCCTTAAGATAAAGGAAGTATTTCCTACTCCTTAAATGATCCATTCCTTGGTTGTATTTGGATTGCCTAAAATAGAATTTGTTCTATGTACTTAAGCGGTGTACTTTGATGTTTAAATTGTAAGTTGTATAATCCATTGCCTTAGTGAAGTTGGATTCTTAAAAGTGAAAGTATTTTACTTAAAGTACATAGAGACTTAAAAAGGAAGTGGTTTCCAAATCTTTTGGCTAGTGCCTTAGTTCCAAAACCTAAAGGTCATTATAATGACTTTAGGAAAGTCAAAGGAGTGATTTACGTAATTGTTTTAAGAGAGGAGAAATGACATGATTTAAGAGAAGTAACTTGTTTTAAAGTTGTGAGTTACTTGAGGTTTAAAAGTAGAAGAAACTTGTTTTCTATATATTAAGAGACTCGAAGTATTTTTGAAAGTTAAGAGACTTGATTTGAAAGTTGTGATACTTGGTTTTAAGTATAAGTCTCATGTTTATAAAAAGAATGAAATTGTCTAAAAAACATAAAGGGTTATAACGGCTTTATGGGAAGTTGGTTATAACGGCTTTATGGAAGGTTTAGAAAGTTGTCTATTTTGATTAATGGGCATAAGTTGCCTTGATTGTGAAAATTTGAAGTTACTTGATTTCAAGCTTTGAAATGAGTTTTCTAAGAGTGTAGTAACTTACTTTGAAAAATAGACACACCTTGATACTACGGGTGTTAGTATCTTGGGGTATTACATAAAAAGGAGTTTTTTGAAAAGAATGTACGTACGTAGTACTTTGGCTTGATTAATTGAGAATTAGTCTAAGTGTGCCTTGATAAGTACCTTGGCTTGATTAATTGAGAATTATTCTATGTATGCCTTGATAAATACTTTGGCTTGATTAATTGAGAATTATTCCATGTATGCCTTGATAAGTACTTTGGCTTGATTAATTGGGAATTAGTCTAAGTGTGCCTTGATAAGTACTTTGGCTTGATTAATTGAGAATTATTCCATGTATGCCTTGATAAGTACTTTGGCTTGATTAATTGAGAATTATTCTAAGTGTGCCTTGATAAGTACTTTGGCTTGATTAATTGAGAATTATTCCATGTATGCCTTGATAAGTACTTTGGCTTGATTAATTGAGAATTAGTCTAAGTGTGCCTTGATAAGTACTTTGGCTTGATTAATTGAGAATTATTCTAAGTGTGCCTTGATAAGTACTTTGGCTTGATTAATTGAGAATTAGTCTAAGTGTGTCTTGATAAGTACTTTGGCTTGATTAATTGAGAATTATTCTATGTGTGCCTTGATAAGTATTTTGGCTTGTTTAATTGAGAATTGCCTATGTGTGCTGGTACTAGCCGGTTTTGTGCTAGTGGTATATCATTCATTTCGGGGTCATTCCCCGGGTTTGTGGCATTTGCTACCCACGATGCGAGGAATACCTCATGCGGGTCCGTAAGGACTTATGCGGGTGAAATAGTCCCATGCGGGCGGGTCCAGCCTATGCGAGGAATACCTCATGCGAGTCCGTAAGGGCTTATGCGGGTGAAATAGTCCCATGCGAGGAATACCTCATGCGGGTCCACGCGACCTATGCGGGTGAAATAGTCCCAGGAGTAGGATTGCTTAATGATACTGCGGGCGGGTGGTCCTGCTGTGATCGTGAGCTTCCTAGTTTATATTGAAAGTATACTACTATTTACTCTCAGTGTTAGTAAGGCCGCGATGTCGTAATTTGATTATCATGGATGGCGGTGAGGAAGGATTCCACGGGCATGATTGATATTATGGGCGTGAGACCCATGGTTATATTTTGGTAATGACTTTAAGGGCGTGCGTCACGACTTGATTGATGTTATGATTTCATTACGATGCTTCATTTCACATACTTGGTACATTCTTGTCGACCTCCTTGAGGCTGCGTTCATCCGCGAGTTTAGGTGCATGATTTGGTGATCTGCAGTGTAGGACCGCTCAAGTTTTTGGATAGCTCCTGCGTTCGGGAGCTTATCTTTTAGTATAGTTCTTTCGATGCAGGCTTTTTACGGTTATGGGTGCGGCGGGGCCTTGTCCGTCATATTTGATATAACTCTTAGAAGTGCGTATTCATATGTGGGATTGGACTCGTATGCGGTGTAGTGTCTTTTGTTTATGTATATTATATGGCGGCCTTGTCGGCTTTGCCTTACGCGTCGTTGGTTTTAAAAAAAAAGATGAGGTGTTATTTGATTTCATGATTTACTTAATTGTTAAGGTAGAAGGGTGCCTGGGTAGGGCACGATCCTGAGCGAGGTTCGGGCGTGACAGTGGTATCAGAGCGATCGATCCTCGGAATGTCTCTGAGTGTCTAGTAGAGTCTTGATTATCGGTGTGTTGCGCGCCACGCCCATAAGCAGGAGGCTACGGGACATTTAGGAGTTGGTTTCTATTATTCTCACTCTAAGATCGTGTCATGCTGTGTTAGTAAGATAATTCCTCTCGGCGTATTGTTGTGTTCTGATTATGCCTCGAGGAGAACGGCCTTGAGAAGGGCAAAGGAGTAGCGAGGCTACTAGTCGGACTCGAGAGTTGATAGGGCTTATGCCGAGGGTAGGCCGGATGTTGTTCGCGATCGTGAGTTCTTCTGCGCGAGTTTTGAGACCCGGCACGAGCCTTGATTTCTCGATTAGGAGAAGACTATAAGTCGTGAGGAAGCGATTATGTTATTGACCAAGATAAGCGGTGCTCTGATTTCATTAGCGAGGAGGTTATTCGGCGGTCTGAGCGGTGTCTGAGGGTAGAGGTCAGCGGAGATCTGCGTAAGAGGGCTAGACCGGTTGGTTATCCCGATGAGTTTTTGGACGAGCAGCCTCAACAGCGAGTGAGATATTCGTCCAGCCTACCCAGTGCATACCCCCGCAGAGCACAGGTGGGATATTGGACCCCACGAGGTATTTAGGAGCCGGTCCAAGCTCCAGGGGTCGAGGTTCTCAGAGGAGCAGAGGACTTTCTCAGTCGAGGCCACTTTTTCCTCAGTGTTTCCGAAGTAGTAAGCGTCATTTGGGGAAATGTCGTTATGGCACAAGTGCTTGTTTTTATTGTGGTCGTCCGGGCCATATTCTGAGGGTATGTCCTTTTAGAAAGAGCACCGGTGAGGTGGCTCAGCCTTTGAGGCCGGTAGTTGGTTCCCTTTCCTCGCGGTGTGCGTCCCCGAGCGGTGTTGGATGTCGGCCCGGTAGTGGTAGAGGTCGAGGTGGAGTTATAGTTCTGGCGGTCGCCGGACGCGGATGACGTGACTACTGGGCAGGATCAGGAGGCGACATTGCGCGGGGTTACAGGTATATCTCGATTCTTTTGAATCATACGTGCATTGATAGATTCAGATTTCGCCCTAACATATATGTTTTCCCTTTGTTGCTAGCAGTTGTAAGTGATAGCACCCAGTAGGAATACTTTGATTAGTAAGGTGAAAAGTTAAGAATGTTGACAAGAATGATAAGTGGTGAGACTATAGTTGTGTAGAGTTCACAAGTTGTAATTACCAAGTAACGATGTAAGGCGGAAGTAGGAAGGATGTATAGTAGAAATACTTTGGCTTATGTGGCGAACCTCTAGTGAATGAGAGGATAGGGTGAGAAGTACCTTGAGATAAGAGAGTTTTAGTTCGGACTAAGAATAAGAGGTTAAGTGTGGCGATGGGTGGGTTATTGACTCGATTCGGGTCACCGATAGTATGGAATCGGGTGATGTCGGTTGGTAATGGTCCCGTATGTGATAGGGTCACGAGGATGCCAGGCCCAAGTTTAGTTAATCGTTGTACGAGTTTGTGGACGCGTTCCACCGAAATCAGGTCGTAAGGACCGAGAAAAGCCTTAACGGGAATGTAAGTAGCAATATGACCAAGTTTGGATAGTAACTCCAAGGATTGGAGAATAGAGACAATATTTGAGATTTTGTACGTGTACTAGATAAGTTTGAAAGTACGAGAAAGTATGACAAGTAAGGAAATAAAGGAACCTCTAGGGATCCCGTGTTTGAGAGCTGTAACGCCGAGTTTTGTGAGAAGGGACCACGGACGGAAGGTCCATTGTTATGTTTACGTATGTTGTGGTGGCCATGTGTGGCATCGTTGGTCTTGTGCAGTTTTGATTGATAGGCATAGTATAGAGATTGTGCCGGAGTGTGTATAGCTTGACAACCGACTAAGAACATTCGGGGACGAATGTTTCTAAGGGGGGAAGAATGTTACACCGTAAGTCGGGACATGTAAAAGAGAATGCGTAAGGAAACAAGACTTGGAAATTAGTACGAAAGAAGGAATTGTTTTTCCGCGGAAAATCTTAGAAACGTAGGAAAGGAAAAATGTTCGTTGTTGAGAATTGGATTCTCAAAATGCATTATTTGAAGAGTATGGAACTCTTAACCTTATGGAAATTTATTTTTTTACGGATTTGGTCACGTGGGGCCCACCCGAGGAATTTTACGTTTTGTGGAGACCACGAGGGTTACAGAATTTTATGGACGAATGAGAGGGCGACACGTGGCACCCCCACATGTGGTCTTGGACGAAAAATTTTAAGGGTAAAATGGTCATTTACCATGGTGGAAGATAAGTCTTGCTAGCTTGAGATTGTTGACCAATGTCAACTTGCCACTTGTGCTTAATCCTTGTGATCTTCATCTTAGCCACCCATTTGTTTAAGTCTAAGCCATCCAATGTGTTATAAATACATACTAGTAGCAAGACAAGGTCTTGAAGACTTAGAAAAATTTCACAACATTTCTTGTCCACTATGTTGCTCTCGGCTTTGTGCCATTTAGGAAGACAAAAATTTGTAGTTTTGATCCATTATTCACAAGACTTAAACCCAAGGTTCCTAAGAGCATTATAAGGTTATCTCAATAGAAAGATTGCGGAAAGACGACGTTTTCACGTTAGTCGCAAGGCGGAAACTTAAGGAGTTCTTCAACTTTGAAGTTGGAACTTGAAGATGGGTTCTTCATAGGCTTCTAAGGAGTGCTTGAAGCGGATTGGAACATAAGGAAAGGATCTAAGAGTTTGCTAAGTAGCGATTTTGAATCTTGAAATTTTTAAGGGCTTGGAAAGGTTGACACTTCTACGTACGGCGTATTCGGCTTAGCTTGTGGATTTAGCCGAAAAGGTATGTGAACTATCTCCTATTCTAGCATGATTCCTTAAGATAAAGGAAGTATTTCCTACTCCTTAAATGATCCATTCCTTGGTTGTATTTGGATTGCCTAAAATAGAATTTGTTCTATGTACTTCCTTGATTGTACTTTGATGTTTAAATTGTAAGTTGTATAATCCATTGCCTTAGTGAAGTTGGATTCTTAAAAGTGAAAGTATTTTACTTAAAGTACATAGAGACTTAAAAAGGAAGTGGTTTCCAAATCTTTTGGCTAGTGCCTTAGTTCCAAAACCTAAAGGTCATTATAATGACTTTAGGAAAGTCAAAGGAGTGATTTACTTAATTGTTTTAAGAGAGGAGAAATGACATGATTTAAGAGAAGTAACTTGTTTTAAAGTTGTGAGTTACTTGAGGTTTAAAAGTAGAAGAAACTTGTTTTCTATATATTAAGAGACTCGAAGTATTTTTGAAATTTAAGAGACTTGATTTGAAAGTTGTGATACTTGGTTTTAAGTATAAGTCTCATGTTTATAAAAAGAATGAAATTGTCTAAAAAAAACATAAAGGGTTATAACGGCTTTATGGGAAGTTGGTTATAACGACTTTATGGAAGGTTTAGAAAGTTGTCTATTTTGATTAATGGGCATAAGTTGCCTTGATTGTGAAAATTTGAAGTTACTTGATTTTAAGCTTTGAAATGAGTTTTCTAAGAGTGTAGTAACTTACTTTGAAAAATAGACACACCTTGATACTACGGGTGTTAGTATCTTGGGGTATTACATAAAAAGGAGTCTTTTGAAAAGAATGTACGTACGTAGTACTTTGGCTTGATTAATTGAGAATTAGTCTAAGTGTGCCTTGATAAGTACCTTGGCTTGATTAATTGAGAATTATTCTATATATGCCTTGATAAGTACTTTGGCTTGATTAATTGAGAATTATTCCATGTATGCCTTGATAAGTACTTTGGCTTGATTAATTGGGAATTAGTCTAAGTGTGCCTTGATAAGTACTTTGACTTGATTAATTGAGAATTATTCCATGTATGCCTTGATAAGTACTTTGGCTTGATTAATTGAGAATTATTCTAAGTGTGCCTTGATAAGTACTTTGGCTTTATTAATTGAGAATTATTCCATGTATGCCTTGATAAGTACTTTGGCTTGATTAATTGGGAATTAGTCTAAGTGTGCCTTGATAAGTACTTTGGCTAGATTAATTGAGAATTATTCTAAGTGTGCCTTGATAAGTACTTTGGCTTGATTAATTGAGAATTAGTCTAAGTGTGCCTTGATAAGTACTTTGGCTTGATTAATTGAGAATTATTCTATGTGTGCCTTGATAAGTACTTTGGCTTGTTTAATTGAGAATTGCCTATGTGTGTTGGTACTAGCCTGTTTTGTGCTAGTGGTATATCATTCATTTCGGGGTCATTCCCCGGGTTTGTGGCATTTGCATATTCCGTGGATTTGCTACCCACGATGCGAGGAATACCTCATGCGGGTCCGTGGGACTTATGCGGTGAAATAGTCCCGTGCGGCGGGTCCGACCTATGAGAGGAATACCTCGTGCGAGTCCGTAAGGGCTTATGCGGGTGAAATAGTCCCGTGCGAGAATACCTCATGCGGGTCCACGCGACCTATGCGGGTGAAATAGTCCCGAGTAGGATTGCTTAATGATATTGCGGGCGGGTGGTCTGCTTTGTGATTGTGAGCTTCTAGTTTATATTGAAAGTATACTACTATTTACTCGGTGTTAGTAAGGCACGATGTCTTCGTAATTTGATTATCATGGATCGCGGTGATGAAGGATTCCACGGGCATGATTGATATTATGGGCGTGAGACCATGGTTATATTTTGGTAATGACTTTAAGGCGTGCGTCCACGACTTGATTGGTATTATGTATTGTGTATTGTAGGTTGGCTATCATACATGTCTCTGTTTTGTTTAGATTATGATTTCATTACTGATGCTTCATTTCCACATACTTGGTACATTCTTCCGTCTTGACCTCGCCCGAAGCTGCGTTCATCCGCGAGTTTATGTGCCTGATTTGGTGATCTGCAGTGTAGGACCTGCTCGAGTTTTGGATAGCTCCCTCTGTTCAGGAGCTTATGTTTTGGTATAGTTCTTTCAGTACAGGCTTTTGTACGGTTATGGGTACGGCGGGGCCTTGTCCCGTCATATTTCAGTATAACTCTTAGAGGTCTGTATTCATATGTGGGATTGGACTCATGTACGGTGTAGTGTCTTTTGTTTATGTATATTATATGGCAGCTTTGTCGGCTTTGCCTTGCACGTACGCTTGTTTTAAAAAAAAAGATGAGGTGTTATTTGATTTCCGCAGTTTACTTAATTGTTAAGGTAGAAGGGTGCCCAGGTAGGGCACCAGTCACGGGCCCGAGGTTCGGGGCGTGACAAAATCTATCCACTCTAGCCCTCCTCATCTCTGGAGGCAAGAAGTGACCAAGGAAGGCCTCTGTAAACTCATCCCATGTACCTGGAGGAACATCATCTCCTCTAGACAACTCTCATGACTCATACCAGTTAGTAGCTATATCCCGCATCCTATACGATGCCAACTCTACAGACTCGGTCTCCGAAGCCCTGATTACCCTCATTGTACGCTGCATCTGTCGGATGAACTCTTACGGATCATCCTCGGGCTGTGACCCAAAAAACACTGGAGGGTTGCAATTCAAGAAATCTCGAACCCTCAAACTATCGGACCTAGGATCAACTCCCAGTCCCTGCCTGCGGCTCTGCCCTGCCACTAGTCTAGTCAGCGGTAATCGCTTCTCTCGTAGCCTATCCTCTGCCTGGTGAGAGCTGAGGCTCACGTATCGGGGTCTCTGGAGCTGCTCTAAGCTCCTCTGGTGACGGCGGTGTAACTGAACTCGCTGACTGACGCACATCCTCAGGCATAGACTGGGCCTATGCCCTGGTAACTCTCTAAGTCTGACTAGCAGCTCCTAATGCTGATTTGCCCTTCTGGGCCACTGTCACTTTCTTCGGAGGCATAGCTGAAACACAATAATACGTCAGAGAGGGTAATTCTCCTAATAACACAGCTCTATCACACGATCTAGGAGATAAAAGAATAGAAACCAATCCTAAATGTCCAGCAGCCTCCTACGTATAAGTATGGTGCACAACATACCCATACCCAAGACTCTACTTAGACACGGTCTGTAGACATTCTGAGGACTAACTGCTCTGATAACATTTTTGTCACGACCCGAGCCGACGGGTCCGCGACTGGTGCCCTACCTGGGCACCCATTTACCCACACATAACATATTATCAGCGGAATCTTAAGGAATAACTCATAATCATAATAAAATAGGCAATCTGATAAGGCCGCCACTGTATATTGAAATATCCAAATAACTGCAACTGTATATATGTCCAACCCACACATGACTACATACCTCTAAAAGTATAACAATAACTATGACGGGACAAGGCCCCGTCGTACCCCTGAATGTACATAAGTCTGTAATAGCAAAAATATACCAAAATGACTAGACTCCGGAACAATGGAGCTATCTCAACAGCGGAGCAAATATCCTAAGCACGCGGATCAACAAACTGAGTACCTACACCTGCGGGCATGAACGCAGCCCCCCGAGGAAAGAGGGGTCAGTACAACATATACCAAGTATGTAAACATAAAGTATAGTAATTAAAATCATAACTGGCCAAAGAATGACAGGGAAGAGTATGAAAATCAAATACCAGATCCAACCGTGCCATATAAACTAGAGCTAATTGTATCTTTTCTTTTAAAAACAGAGAGTCATCTGTGCCTTTTTAGAATAGAGAGACAAGTCAAAATCATGGGACGCCTGTCCATCTACTTATCATATGCATATATGTATGTATATATGTTAATGTTGCGGATCGTGCAACTCATCCCAATATCTAATAATATTGGGGATCGTGCAACCCGTCCCAATATATAATAGTGTTGTGGATCGTGCAACCCGTCCCAATATATAATAGTCTTGCGGATCGTGCAACCCATCCCAATATCTGTGTCCCGACCCATTATGGGACTCGATGAAATTGAATAATATCACTTGCACGAATAGCTATCATGAGCAACCTTGTGCAATTTAAATCATCTTTTGACTCTCAATATAATCATCTTTAAAATGAACTTTCATTTTAGAAAAACCAAGGCACTATCATATCTTTCATTTTAGAAAACACCAAGGCACTATCATATCATGTATCCTTTAAAATCCACCCTTTGGAAAGTCAAGACACTATACATCATGTATCATTTTTAAACTATCCTTTGGAAGATCAAGACACTTACACTTTTAAAATCAAGTCACTTACACTTTTAAATCAAGTCACTTACACTTTTAAAATCAAGTCACTTATATCATAATGGACTTAATGGAATTACGTACGTCCGCCGTACACCCATTTCATATAAATCATGCCAAAAAAGAAAGGATAGTTCACATACCTTATCGGCTATACCAACACGATAAGTAGAATACGTCTCAAGTAGGTACTTCAACCTATAATAACAATAACACTTCTATCAACTTCATGCTACTAGTATACACTATACCACATAATGATTCTCCTTTCATATAAAAATTCGGGCAGCACTTTCCCTATTTATACATACTTTTCCACCTTATAAGTAAGACCAATAACATCAATAACCAAGCACCACTTAAGGGTACAACCAAACATCAACCAAGGTGAGTTATACACCTATTTCACACGTAAAACCAGCCTCTTATTCACGTAAAACAGTCCACTAAAATCAGTCCATAATCCAACAACGAGGATGAAATGTGAAGCTTTTTACACATTTATTCCTTTAGGACTTTCATTAGAAATTACCACATTTAAACATGCATATTGATAACTGAATTTTCAACATTATAACACCACAAAGCAGTCCCTGAAACTGCACAACGATATCCAACAGTTTTAGGCAGTTTTCGGCCAACACCACAACTAAAATCCTTTTCACAATTCCTTATAATCCAACCCACATTTCAACATGTTTATATAAACCATAACAACTTGTAATAACAATAGTTCCTTCATTTTAACATGCAAGTTGTGACGATAATATCACCAATAACCAACGAATCCAATCAACATCAAAACTGTCCCAATTCGGCTAACATGCCAGAATTGTGACATACACTTCTTATTCTTCATTTTACTTAACAAAAGTTCATCTATCAACTATAACATCTTGTAACTTCTAATTACGTCAAGAGTAAGAAGAAATCTTATCTTAATCTTAGCCAAAATAGTCTACTAAGTCTCGGCACCACCACATTATTTTGCATCACTTCTTCACGTTACAATCACATGCGCGTATCCTTTACAAGCTTGTAACCATCTTGCTTTCATGTTTTACTTCTAAAAAGTTCATCAACAAGCTTAGGGTTTCAAGACACCTTTCTTGCCAAAAACCGTGACTCACTAATTTGCAAGGTTAACTTGGCTTAAAACTTGGTTAAGGTGCTTAATCTTCTTGTTCTTCACTTTTTCTATGTATTTTTCGAGACTTTGGAAGAGAAGAGAAGAGATAAGGGTTTGAAAAGATGAAGATTATAATGTGCTAAGTCTTGCAAGCTCTTGAATTAATGCAAGTGTAGTAGCACAAGTGGAGGGGGACCCATGGACTCCCACTTGTCCACTTGTCTTCCCTTCACACAAAATATCTCACACTTAGCCATATTTTTTTGTAATTTTCGATGGACATGTACAACATAATACCAAGACTTAATAATTTCACTAAGTCCATAACTCTATTGAAAATAATTCCATTACTTAATATTAATACTCGTCGTCACATTTGTTGTATCCAAAATTATTCCGTAGAGAAAATGTAAAAATTCTTTCCTTCCAACATTCAAATCAAATTTCCATAATCATGTTCTCACTTAGCATATATGGAATTTCGGGGTGTAACAAGATACCCAAGACAGTATATATGATTATATGGACGGACATTCGTGATCTTGAAATGACTATCTATTTTAAAAGCACAGATGACTTTATTTGTACAAGGTACAATTGACTCTTATTTTATATGGCAAGGTTGGATCTGGTATGTTAATTATCATACTTGTCCCTGTCATGTTTTGTACAGTTATGATCTTATTTACTGTATTTTATGTTTACATACTTAGTACGTTGTTGTACTGACCCCCCCTCCCCTTCTTAGGGGGGTTGTGTTCATGCCCGCAGATATATGTACTCAGTTTGGTGATCCGCGAGCTTAGGATCTCCACTCAACTTCCATTCGAGATAGATCCATTGTTCCGGAGCTTGTCATTTTGGTAAAGTGTTGCTATGATAGACTTATGTATATTCAGGGGTACGGTGGAGCCTTGTCCCATCATAGTTCACTGTCTTAACTCTTAGAGGTTTGTAGTCATGTGTGGGTTGGAAATGTACAGTTGTAGTTCATTTGGCTATTGTGTATGTAATGGCAGCCTTGCCGGCTTGCCTATGATGTTATATGACAACTAGAGGGACTGGATCCCTTCTTTATATAATTATGAGTTATTTTATTAGCTTCCGCTGGTCTTATGTGATGTATGGGTAAGGGTGCACAGGTAGGGCACCTGTCGCAGCCCATAGGGCTCGGGTTGTGACAAAAGTGGTATCAGAGCAGTTAGTCCTCGGAATATCTACAGACCGTGTGCAGTAGAGTCTTGGTTATCGGTGTGTTGTGCACCATACCCATAAACAGGAGGCTACAGTACATTTAGGATTGGTTTCTATTTTCCTTACTCTAAGATCGTGCGATAAAGCTGTGTTGTTAGGATAGTCCCTCCCTAACGGATTATTGTTTTTGCAGCTATGCCTCCAAAGAAAGCGACAGCGGCCCAAAAGGGGAATAAATGGACCTTGTATACAGGTTGGTAAGATTGTTGTATAGTTGGTGTGATGACGATGTACATCTATACAAATATATTTATTAGGGTCATGTGTGTGTTACCTGAAATGATTATGGGTTATCATGAGTTGGTTAAACTTTAAAAATTGGTTGGAAGGTATGCAACAGTTTAATGAATCCACATCAAGGCATACAAGGTGTGCTAATTTGTAATATTCAGGAGGTGATGAGTTGTCTGAGATTGGGATGAACTCTTAAAAAATCATGTTAAATTGACTAAATGACATACAATGTTTTTAGATTACGCTATGTTGTATGTTTAAGTGATATGTACGAATAATATTAGTATGGAGTAAATAGGGTTATTATGGTTAAGACACATGATTTTGAAATTATGTGAAGCTATTTTACCCGTATGCGGGGAGAGATAATGTAAGCTTGAGACATGAAATATTTGAGGATCTTAGAATATTAGATAATTGTTGAGACCTTAGATATACCAGGCCCTCTTGAGTAAAAAGATGTTATGTTGATTTTGGTTAAAGTACATAGTATATGTGAAGTATACTAGTTGTGATGATTCCTTGGTTTGAATATAAACCACTTGTGTTGTTAAAATTGGAGATAATATGGAAACTGGAAATAGATCCTTGAAGGATTTTATTTGTGCTTAAAGTGAGTAGATTATTTCATCGCGGCCTTCATTAGAGGTCGGGCAGTGTAGGTATAATATGTGGATAGGCATCCACGGATATGACTGTGTATATCACTGTGTCCTTCATTAGAGGGTCGGACAGTGTATATATGGTTATCTTATATGGTCATGAACTTACATTTATGAATGTGACTTTGATTTTAAAGGAATTACAATGTACTAAGGACAATTAGAGGTGGAATAAGGCAAGGACAAAAAAATTCAACGGAATTGCAAAGATTCACATTTGAAGTTGAACCTAAGGTCCATATTAATGCTATGTAGAAGTTGGGAAGAGATTGTTTAGATGATCCCATGTAGTACCACATTGATAGATGGTGTAAAAAGGTACATCAAAGAACACGACAAGTGTGATTCAGTGGAACGGCATGGCCGAGAGTTTTAATAAGAGGACATTGACAAATCAGTGAAGTGTAGCTTGTATTGGAACAGTAAAAGAGAGATAAGCCCTCTTCCTCGTGTAAAGGGTGATATTGCATATTATTAAGGATTACATGTATCAAGGTTAGTAAGCTAAAGTATGCTATAGATATTGGACTGATAAGGTCATTGGCTTCATCTACGTGGTGCAACCTGTTACACTTCTACATAACATTTGGATAACAATAGTGTGTTGGGGGTAATTGAGGATGGGAAGTATGGAATAGTCGAAGAATGGTTGTAAGAAATATGAAAACAATGAATAAGTAGGAATGAAATGGTATGAGTTGGTTCTATCTTGTTGGCTGAGTTATTAAGTTCTCTACACTTATTGGTATTGCTGCGAACTATGGCTTTCTTTAATTGTTGTTCTTGAGATATTGTAACTTGGTAGTACAAAATGATATACATTCTGTGGTACATTGATATCCAGTTAATATGAGTTAGTTGACACCTTATGAACTGTTGTACGATTTTGAATAAGCTGAAATACATTTATTGAAACTTCTTCCTACATCTCATGGGCTCATTAAGGTTGCCTTAATCAGGAAGATAGTATGAGAATACTTGAAATAAGAAATGGAAATGTAAATGTAAGATGAATGGGCACTCAGTCGAGGAGAGACCTAATAATGATAAGACAAGAAAGCTTGACAAGTTATAGGATCATGTAACACTGTGAATTGGATCTAAACATATAAAGCATCGATTCCACAACATATGCAGTCATACCTTTTAGAAAGTGTGTAAACTGAAGTAACAATGAGTAAATCTCAATATTAGCACCTAAACAGTTGAAAAGAGGACAATGGCGCCTATGGATATAAGTATAAGGTAGACATTAAAGATATATGTCAGGAGATAATGACATTATATAACAAATAGATTATCATGAAAACACATATGTTTATGAGCATTTTTGAACTGACCATAAGTTCGACGAGGTAGGTTAAGTGATGGGTTTACGCTTAACGAGATCAAGGAAAACTTTTCTTAAAACGCTATTGACAGAAGAGTTAGTCATGAGTCAAGTGGAAGAATTAGCGAAGTATATTGACCAGGTTTGGAGATGGTAGATCAACCTCATGTAATTCAATTATTCAGAGTCTTCTACGTATTGGGTAAAGGAATAAGTTATCAATTCATCCCTTAAGGGGTAGTAACGCCAAGGATTGGAATCAGGAGCAATGTTAGAGATTACGTATGTATACCAGAATATTTTGGAATTATGAAGAGTACGACAAGTAATAAAAAGAGTGAACAAGTGTCAAAAGAATTGAAGTTGTTTATAATACGAGTAGTGAGAAGATATGAAAAAAAAAGATTCATTTCAGAAACGTGAGGATATGTTGAGAGCCTGTACTATTGACTTTAGAGGTAGCTGGGAGGATCATTTGCCACTCGCTGAGTTTGCGTATAACAACAGCTACCATTCTAGTATCCAGATGGCCCCGTACGAGGCCTTATATGAGAGGAAGTGTAGGTCACCTATTGGTTAGGTTAATGTGAGTGAGACTAAGTTACTTGGCCCAAACATGGTTCAGCAAGCGGTTGATAAGGTGAAACCTACACAGGAGAGATTATTAGCAGTCTAGAGTCGACAAAAGTCTTATGCAGATAATCGACGTCGACACTTGGAGTTACAGATTTATGAATGAGACCTATTATGAACATTCAGGATGAATGTTTTTAAGAGGGAGAATGTTACACCTGTAAATTCCAGGGCATATAAGTGAGAACATGTTTATGGAAATAAGATTTGAATGTTCGAAGGAAAGTATATTTTCATTTTCTTATATATAAATTTTTTGGATACAAATGTGACGACGAGAATTATTAACTAGTAGTTAAATTCTTTTACAATGGATTTATGGACTTTATATTATATTATGAAGTCTTGGCATTGATAATGTGGGGCCCATCAAAAAATTCATAATTTTGGGGGGGGGGGGGGGGGGGGGGGTCCATCGAAAATTTACAAGAATTTAGCTATGTATGGGATATTATTTGTGAAGAGGAGAACAAGTGGACAAGTGGGGTTCAAGGGTCCCCCATCCACTTGTGCTATATACATCTATATATTACAAAGGCTTGCAAGACTTATGTTACACAAAATATCTTCATCTTCAAGTTCTCATCTCTTTCTTTCCCCTTCTCATTTTCAAAAATTCCAAAAAAGTGAAGAACAAGATTAAGTTATTGTCCAAGATTTAACACCTTAACCAAGTTCTAAGCGAAGTTAATACTCCAAATGATGGTCACGGTTTTGGACAGATTTTGGCCAAGAAACTTCTTGAAATCCTAAGTTTGGAAATGAACTTTTTGGAAGAGAAACATGAAAGCAAGAGAGATACAAGCTTGTAGAGGATACGTGTGTGGTATTGTAACGTGAAGAAGTGGTGCGAAAAGGAAAGCAGTGGGCCGAACGTAGGGACTGTTTTTGGCTAAGATTTCTTCTTACTCTTGAAGTAATTAGAAGTTACATGATGTTATAGTTGATAGATGAACTTGTGTTAAGAGAAATAGAGAATAAGAAATGCATGAGACAGTTTTGGCTAGCTGTCGAATTCTGGACATTTTTGGTGTTATTGGGTTCGTTGGTTATTGTTGTTATTATCGTCACTACTCGAATGTTAAAATGAAGGAAATCCTGTTATTACAAGTTGTTATGGCTTATATAAACATGTTGAAATGTAAATTGGATTATAAGGAATTGTGAAAAAGGGCTTTGGTATTGGATTGTTGGCCGAAAACTGCATGAAACTGTGGGACGTTGTTGTGTCATTTTAGGGACTGTTTTATACGTGTATAATGCTGGAAATTTAGTTGCAATTATGCATGTTTAATATGGTAATAGTTACCGTATGTTCCTAAAGGAATAAGAGTATATAAATGTGTAGAAATGTTTCACATTTTACCCTCATTGTTGTTGGAATATGGACTGTTTTTATGGACTGTTTTTATGTGGATTAAGAGGACGGATTTACATAAGAAATAGGTGTGTGAATCACCTTGGTTGTTGTTTAGTTGTACCCTTAAGTGTTACTTGGTTATTGATGAAATTGACCTTATTTGTAAGGTGGAAACGTATGTATAAATAGGGGAAGTGATGCCCAAATTTTTATATGAAAAGAGAACCATTACTTGATATATGACCTACACTAGTTAGCATGAAGTTGATAGATGTGTTATCGTTATTATAGGTTGAAGTACTACGTGAGGCGTATTCTACTTGTCGTGTTGGTATAGCCGATAAAGTATGTGAACTATCCTTTCTTCTTTTGGCATGTTCATATGATGTGAATGTACGACGGACGTACATAGTTTTATTGGTTCTTAATCCTTAATGAAGGATGTGATAGTGCCTTGGTGTTTCTAAAATGAAAGTTCATTTTAATGGTTGGTACATGAGATGTTGGTACCTTGGTTTTCTAAAATGGAAGTACATTTTAATGGTTGGTACATGAGATGTTGGTACCTTGGTTTTCTAAAATGGAAGTTCATTTTAATGGTTGGTACATGAGATGTTGGTACCTTGGTTTTCTAAAATGGAAGTTCATTTTAATGGTTGGTACATGATATGATGGTACCTTGGATTTTCTAAAAAATTGAAGTTCATTGTAATGGTTGGTACATGATATGATGGTACCTCAGTTTTTCTAAAAGGAAAGTACATTTTAAGGATTGGTACATGATATGTTGGTACATTGGTTTGCCTTAAAGATATGATGGTACATGATATGTTGGTACCTTAGTTTTATTCCTTTGAGAGTCAAAAGGTGAGTTGAATGACACAAAGTTGCTCATGATAGCTATTCATGCAAGTGTTATAATTTCATGTTACCGCGTCCCAGAAAGGGTCGGGCAGTATATGAATATGATTTTACCGCGTCCCAGAAAGGGCCGGGAAGTATATGTATATGGGTTTACCGCGTCCCAGAAAGGGCCGGGAAGTAGATGTATTTATGTTTATCGCGTCCTTCACTAGAGGGTCGGGCAGTAGATGACTGAGTGTTTATCGCATCCCAGAAAGGGACAGGAATTATATGTTCACCGCGTCCTTCACTTGAGGACCGGGCAATATATGTATTTGATTTCATGGACATGTATCCATGACGCGAGTATAGATACTCACGATAATATATGATTCCATGGAAATGTATCCATGATGCAGGTATAAATACCTATGACATATATGATTCCATGGACATGTATCCATGACGCGGGTATAGATACTTACGACAGTATATGATTTCATAAACATGTATCCATGATGCGGGTATAGATACTTATGACATATATGATTTAATGGACATGTATCCATGATACTAGTATAGATACTCATGACATTATATGATTTCATGGACATGTATCCATGATGTGGGTATAGATACCCAAGACAGTATATGATTATATGGACGGACATTCGTGATCTTGAAATGACTCTCTATTTTAAAAGGCACAAATGACTCTATTTATACAAGGTACAGTTGACTCTTATTTTATATGGCAAGGTTGGATCTGGTATGTTGATTATCATACGTGTCTCTGTCATCTTTTGTACAGTTATGATCTTATTACTGTACTTTATGTTTACATACTTAGTAAGTTGTTGTACTGACCCCTCTTCTCCGGGGGGCTGCGTTCATGCCCGCAGGTATAAGTACTCAGTTTGGTGATCCATGAACTTAGGATCTCCACTCAGCTTCCATTCGAGATAGCTCTATTATTCCGGAGCTTGTCATTTTGGTACAGTGTTGCTATGATAGACTTATGTATATTCAGGGGTACGGCGGAGCCTTGTCCCGTCATAGTTCACTGTCTTAACTCTTAGAGGTCTGTAGTCATGTGTGGGTTGGACATGTACAGTTGTAGTTCATTTGGCTATTGTGTATGTAATGACAGCCTTTCCGGCTTGCCTATGATGTTATATGACAGCTAGAGGGACATGATCCCTTCGTTATATAATTATGAGTTGTTTTATTAGCTTCCGCTGGGTCGTGACAGTAATAGTGCTAGAAAGATGTTTGTCACTTGTGGCTCTCTTGTTGAAACCAGTTCCGTTGACAGTTCTATAAACAGTTCAATCACTGTCTCTGTCAACATATCTGGTCCTAGTTTTGGATCTCTCTTTGACGATAGCTACAAATCTATTTCCGTCAAAAAGGAGATCTTTGTTGGTGATCCTGAACTTGAATATACTGCTGATAGTCATGTTGGAAAGGCTAAGGATCAAGAAAGAGTTGTTGTCACCGCTCCCGAGAGTGGTGGAAACAAGCGTCCACGAGAGGTGGATGATATCAATTGGGACAAAAGGAGGAGGCTGAAAATGATGGTCTATCTTGTAGCTGAAGGGCTACACCTATCCCAGACAAGGAATTCGAAGATGAGTTAAGTAAACTTTCCTTATTGTCAATAAGAAGATTAAATCATGTCTGAATAAAATAAGTAAAGTAAGGATAAGAATATGAAAATGTTTCAAGAAAATTATATTCCTTACACTTTAAATTCAGGAGTTTAATCTCACATACCTTCCCGTTTAAATATTGGATTGTTATAAACAACGACATGAAAGGTATGGACTTAGATTGTAATAAATTAAATTTATGGACAATCCTAAGCAAGGGAAGAGGACTAGAGGACTAGAGGACTAAAGACAAAGACTAGAGGACTAATGACAATTCTGTCACCATCTACGACAGAAGATTCGTCTTTTGACAGGATAGTAGCGGACACTCAGTTATAAAAAGCCTACGGGCGACTGGAGTGGTTCAGAGTTACCAGATCTCAATAGATCTGAAGGCCAAAAAGAAAGGCAGAATAGTAATTGGACACTTAGTCTGCCAAGGTAACTGGAGTGGGCCAAAGAGTCTAGATCGCATATGATCCAGTTACGCCCTAACCACGGGCAAAGGTTGTTCATGTGAAGCAACACTATCTTCATAATAAAAGAAGTTGAAGAGTTTGTACTCAAAAGGGCTTAAGGAATGGGATCACTCTAAACGAGGTGATACATGTCCTAAACTTGGTGTCAAGGACTTTGTTGGACAATATGGCTTGAGTTTTTCGCCTCATGTCCTACAGGTCTATAATAACCAAAAGTGGTACAGTAAAATTGTAGCCAAGTGGATGATATATTTTGTAATCTGTGCATCTATGCCATCATAGATTAAGACACGTTTAATAGAAATTCATTCAAAGGCCAACGAAATTAAAATTGTTGTCGTCTGTCAACATAAACCCTCAAATGAATGAGAGGTAGGCGAAGAGGCAAAATCACCTTTCCGTTCCGTCAAATGATGAGAAAGTGAAGCACCGCTCCTCTATAACTTAGTAACACCTACCTGGGTGATTTAAAGTTTGAACAAATAGAGGGGGGAGACAAGTACGTTGTGATCTTAATTGATGATGATACAACGTATAACATCCTTTGGTGAAGAACAAAGATGAAACGAGTCAGAAACGCCGCGGAGCCGTGAAGGGCCGCGACACCTCCATCCAGCACCGCAGTGCCTCCCTGCAGGGCTACGACCCTGACCAGGCCGAATTCAGGAACCGCGGCGCCTCTCAGGCAGGGCCGCGGCGCTTCGAAAACATAATTTGGAAATTCTACGGATTGAGAAATTCGTAGTGATAGAGGGGAAGAATGTGAAGCATCGTTGATCAAATGACTGCTCCTTACTCACCAAATACTAACGGTGTTAGCCAAGCGCAGATCCGTGAGGATAACCCTCCATGTGAAACATGGAAAGAATCCCATATACAGATGTTGTGATATGGAATAATGTGGCAAAGAGTTGAAATGCCTAAGCCAAAACAGGTCAAAATTGGACCTAAGACTGTAGAGTGCATATCCACTGGATCTGCAAATCACAGTAGTGCGCGTCGCATCTTGGTGTCAAAGAATGTTGAATTTTTTGAAGTGATCTTTCCTTAAAATGGAAAAAGAAGTGTTTGCTCGAGGTTAACAAGAACCCGCGAAGGCCTGATTATACGAAACTAAACGTTCCAAATCTACAGGACTCGGAAGGTGCTGACTATCCGGAACTTAATGTTCCAGATCTATAGAACTCAGGGATTCTAGATATTGAACCAAACCAGAGCAAAATAGGGACAAAGACTTGTTCCAGACCTTCTAGCCTGTATGGTTGAAATGTACCATGGAAAATTAGTACAAAATTGTCAACCCCAAAAGCACCGCGTTGAAAAGAACCTAAACATAGAGAAATAGACTCCGTCAGATAGAACCATACTTATGTTATGGTTGATCTTCCTCCGGGAAAAGAACATTTGGGTTGTAAAAGTGGATACTCCAGTTGAGTATACATTAGATGAATCTATTAACAAGTATAAGGCCCCGGCTATCAGGACATGTGTTCCTTTGTGAATAACTTAACATCGAGGGCCACCGCAGTCACGCGTGACATGGATGTTGAGACAATCTTCCTAACCGGAGAGTTGGGCTTGAGGACTGTTGGACTTCGTACTGAAATTCCTTATGGCCCCAGAAATTTCTACATGTTGGTCCTGGAAGTTTCAGATAGACATAAATAATGAATCTGACTATAGAAACATTGACTCGGATATTAGAAAGCCAACAGTTGGAAAACCAAAAGTCCAAAAGTGGAAGAAGAAATTAATACGGAACAACCCGAGGGGTTTGAGGTTCCAGGAGAGAGAAGAAAGTCTGTCGATTTGTTAAATCTCTGCGTGGGCTGAAACAAGCCCAGTGAAATCTCCTCAAATATATGTTTCAACATAAAATGATGTGGGTACTGCTGATCACATCTTAGGAGTTGGAATTCCTAAGGCATCTAACGAACTGGTCTTATTCCAAACTCATCTGTGATGAGTTCGATAGTCTCGTTGAAGTCGCAAATGGATTTAAATCATAGAGTTGATTTGGAATCATGGTGCACCCATATGTCAGGAGACATATGCTCAGGTTACACTGCAATTGACCTGATATTGGTTCATAAAAGAATATCAGTGGAACTAAGGTTCACTCATGATTCTGGAAATGATCAACAGAAGGCATTGAATCGGATGTGACGACATCTGGATTATTCGCTTATCTATGATATATGGTATTCTGGATGTCTAGTGGTTCTGGGAGAACAAAATGATGCAAACTGGATATAAGACCTGAAGAACACCAATGTGCATGGTGTGTCTTAGGAAAATCCTCTAAGAAAACCTTGCATCGGACGATTCATGATGGAATCTTAGTTCATCGCTTCGTACAAAAGATGATGAGAAGTTGAGTAACTTCACGACCTCTTAGAGGATGCCCCTTCTTGGGGGTAACTCGTGCCTGCTCTAGTTTGACACTGTGAGAGCACGAATGATGACTTCTGGGCATATCTATCCCAGACATAAGACCGCATGACAGTTGATCAGGTGACACATCCTTGATTTCTAAATCAGAGGATATAATGGACCCTTTAATTAAGGGACTATCCGAAGATCAAGAGTTCTGCCGTCTAGGGGAATGAGCCTAAAACCCAATCATTAAGAACTAATACTGCGGACACCCAACCTAACAGACTGGAGATCCCAGGAATTAGGTTCAATGGAAAATTAAGTCGTAAAAGTTCAGTGGAGCGCTTCGGTAGAAGCAAGAGCACTTCGGATAATGTTTTTACATAGAAATATGAATCCAAGGCCATTCCCGTGATAGACATCAAGTGCTACCTGCAAAGGGATAAGAGGTTAAGTTTCCAAAACCTATAATAATCCTCAACAATTGAGGTTATGTTCGGGGAAACTTTTAATGGTTTCAAATACTTGTAAAGTTAGGTATAGCAGAATACCTTGTAGGAGACCACATATTTAAGTGTGAGGACTGGCCGACCTTAATTTGAAGCACTTAAGAATCTAATACTTGTCAATGGCCTCAACGGACAGAACAATAAGAAGAAAACGAGTAATGGAGAGTTGTTGTGTTAGTATCATTGTCTTGACATATACTAAACACTGACGGTTCAAGACATCACGTTCACCGCGCAGTAAATATGTCTGATTGTATTATACTATTGAAGGTTCAAAGATCTGGCTACCTCTCCAGATGCAATATCTATCCGCTGAAAGATTGCTGAAAGAGAGCACCATGTGTGTGCACCAAAATATCTTCCAAAAGGGTATTGTTGGAAATTTGCCTTTGGTGGAGGTTGGGTCCGCCCATATTTCAATGAATTAAACATCATGGTTTCATATGCTGGAGAACCTGGTTCTCTACGCGTGTGTAATCTACTAAGTGAGTAGATGACCGTAGGGCCAGAAATCGTCAAATTCCATTGAAAAATGAAAGAGATATTGGTCCACGAAGTAAGGTATTTGAGACATGAAAAAGTGGTGTGTGACAAATCTACCACATCGGTAGGAAAAGGAAGAATTGTTCATGTCATAAGTCTCTAAACTGAATAAGGAATTGAGACCCCAAGGGGTAACCCATGTGTTTGAAGGAGGGAGGACCTAGGTGTGCTTGGGTTCGAGACTAGGCCCAGGCGCGCCACTATCACCACTTGTCTGGGTCGGGTCATTGGGATTTTGATATTATCTTTTAGGACCCCAAACTTTGTAATATTTACAATTTGGTCCCTGAAATTTCTAGAAGCAGAAATTGGCCAAGCATCGCGGCGCTAAATGTCCAGAGAGCTGCCCAACAACGGTAAAGCCAGCAGTTTAATGTCATTAATTTGCTGAAACGTTTGTCACTTATTCCAGAACGTTTTGTCATTTCATTGGCCTCTTAAATAACCTCATAATGGCCATTTAATTCCTCTCCTCCTCCTAAAACACTATATATGCATACCTTATTTCAGATTTGAGGATAGATTACACACCATAAGATATATGACACAAAAATAGTGAGAAAAACCACTGCAAAGAACAAGTTCTTCTTTTCCAATCTTAAGCAATAGTTTCGTGTTTGTTTTCTTCGCCAGGATCACGAGTGTTTGCTTTGCACAAGTGATATTTTGTTGTTTTATCTTGGGAGACAAATTGCAACTCATCCGTACAAAACATGTATACGGGCAATATTGTCTTAAGGAAAGATGAAATATCCATCGACTCAGCAACCCAAATCTAGTGTCTATTGGTTTCAGGTTAATAGAATTCAAGGAGCTTGCTGAAACTTGAACGAAGATCCAAGACGGAAGATTCAAGACGAATTCAAGAACAAAGATCAAGACCACCAACCATAATTGTTGCCTCAACTCTTGTTGGCATCAAGTCTATTGTAACACATAATTTATTATCATTTCCTAGCACTTGTAATAGTAGATTACTATTTTTCGTACATCAAAAGGAGTTTAGACTCACAGCTTATACACATCATAGCCCAAAATCCCAAGTCGTAGCCTACTTAGTGTGTGTTTGGTTCTGCGGTGGACATATGATTCTGAGGAGAATTGATTCTGTCATAATTTATTTTGATAGAATTGATTTATGTTTGGATCCAACAATGTAAAAGTGATTGTTAATCAATTTACGATGTTTGGATAATTTGGATCAAAATTGCTTTTGAACGTAGAATTACCAAAATGGACATAGTTAAATAGATAATAGAATTTAAAGTGCAATATATAATACTTAAATATTAAAATTTAAAGTATGTAAATAAAAATTACAAATAGATAATATAATTTAAAGTGTAATATAGTACTTAAATAATAATAGAATATTATTACAATACTAATTTAAAGTGCAAAATAGTACTCAGTGATTTTTCACGTTAGAGGCGCCGCGGCCCTTGGGAGGAGGAGCCGCGACGCTCCAGACAATTCTTCAAAAATAACAAAACTTACTTTAAACTTTTCGATACTTCAACTTGGGTATATTTATTTATTTTTTATTCAATATATAATAAATTATAGTAATAATATGCGGAGTATTTGAAAGAAGGCAATAGAAAAAGGAGAAGGATAGTCTATACCTCGTATAATCGGACAACGTTAGGATGTTTGAAGAGTTTAAAGTTCAATCTCCCTCTTAATCTGCAATTACACATGAACAAATGTCAACTTTAGTAGTATATTTGATTTTTTATAATTAAAACAGAAATTAGTAATATATTTGATTTTTTTTAATAATTATTTTTAGATATTTAAAGAGGATAATGAAAGTATATTTAATTTTTTTTAGTAATTATTTCTAGATATTTTAAAAGGGTAATGAGCGTGAATAGAGTTGTTGATGAAAATTAAAAAAGGTAATAAAGAAAAATGTAAAATTTAAATTGAAATAAATGTCAGAATTGATTCTGGTGAAGAGGAGAATTGATTGTGGTGAACCAAACATTTCAATTTTGCTTATTTTCACGAAACTAGCGACTCAGAATTACTTGTGCGTTGCCGGAGGTGGAACAAAATATGCACTTAATTTAAGACAAAAACAAGTTGTGTAGGCTCGAGTCGATCTAATTGAATTCTTGGGGCCAACTCTTATAGCTAATTGACAATAATAAAGGAAAGGAGTTTCATTTTGTTTTTACACATTCCAAATTCCTTCTATTCGGGCAAGAATCCAAATTATCAAAATCCTAAAAAAAATAAAAAAATCAATCCTCAAGAAACGGGTCCACGATCCTAAACGTGCACCTTTGCACATGACTTGTTGAAATTCAGTTTGTATACCTTGCAATGCTTGTAACTTTACTGCATTTGCAAGATATTAGCTGAATCCCAGATCAAGAATGAATCTTTCTTGTCGAATCCCGGTTTTTTTCACGGTTCTTTGGTTTTTCGCATCTGGGTCTTATTGTATTGAGAATTTTCATCAAGCGTAAGAGTTTTCTTGAAATTTTATACATACCCTTTTTGTGTGTTATGTTAGTTTGAGTTATTTGGGTTCAAATTTCTTGTGATCTGTAGTAATTTTAGTGTAAAATGCTATGCAATAAGAATGCAAATTGCTTGTTGAGAATTTACATTGTGAAGTTGTGTTTGTTTCTAGGCATAAAACATAAACAAGCCCTCACACTTGGCTTCAACTGTCAAATATGCCCTCCAACTTTAGTTGTGCACAAGTAGACACCTCAACTTGTATAAAGTTGAACACGTAAACACAAATGGTGACTTGACACTCAGGGGCGGAGGCAGTGTATAGCCGGGGGGCCGGGCTTCCCCTCAAATTTAAAATTTTCCTAGTATACTACTAGTAATATTCATGATATTACAATAGAGTCCTCAATTTTTCGCTCCCCTAAACCAAAAGTACTCAATTTTTCGCCCCCAAAGACCAAAATAGGCTCCCCTAGCCCGGAATCCTGGCTTCGCCCCTGTCGACACTGATATGACATGTAGTCCGGAATCCTGGCTTTGCCCCTGTTGACACTGATATGACATAAATTTTGGAGATGTCTGATCATTTTGTAAGTTGAAGTGTTCAACTGACAAAGTAGAGACAAGTTGAGGTGTTTACTTGTGCACACCCAAAGTTGGAGGACAAATTTGCCAGCTGAGGCCAAGTTTGAGGGCATGTTTATGTATTATGCCTTGTTTCTATTTATACTATCTTTTCCAAGTTATGCATCAGTATCAATAGTTAATTAAGATATTCTTGACTTGATGGTAATCTAGGGCTGCTTTTTTTACCCATGATAGTTATATAGGTAGGCTTTAGTGTTAACTTTATTCCTATTGAACAACATGTCCATTATATACTACAACAATAACAAATACTACTGCTAAGCCTCATCTCGAGCTAGTTGAGATCGGCTATATGAATCCTCATTATCCATTTCGCTCTATCTAGACCAGCTTGCCAGTTATATTATCCCAATAACACTTATATGTAATGTAGTAAAACACTAGGGGTGGATAGTTAAGAGGTGGGCGTTGGGGGCGCTGGGTGGGGAGGAGACAGTGAACTTTTAGTGTCACTTATGAAACTTGTTTTCCCTACTTTCATTGGGGAGGTCATTTTTCCTTAGTTTTAAGGAACTTGTTTTCCTAGAGAAAATGTTTTCCAAAATATTTTGCGCAACCAAACATGGGAAAATTGGAAAATATTTTCTGTATAATGTTTTCCTCTATACCAGACACACCAAAAAGTTTCTGGATACTAAGCAGTATATCACACAAAGGAGTAAAACTTGGTGATTTTTCCCATATGCCCTAAGATGGAACTTTTGCTGGTGGGAGGATGCAGATACTTGGTGAAATAATCGATGTGCATGCAAGTTGTCCTGGACTTCCTTCCATAGAGAAAACGATAACCAGCAGTATAAATGAGCATCTCTACAGCTTGGCCCGATGGAACATGAATCGTTGCAGTATATTATTTTTTCGTATTTGTGTTAGACACTAGATTATTTGTTCGTACTAAGTCTGATGATCAATGTTGTCTCATCAAGCTTCGGTTAGTTAGATTTACATAATCTTCTTGGCATTTTCGCGTATGAATGTACATTGCTTGCTATCTCTCTATTGTTACTGGAATGCTGTTTGTTGTTTCAACATATAGCTATCTTTCTACTTGACAGGTTTCCTATTATAGAGCCTGATCCAGGTCACACAAAACTTCGCCTTGCAAGAGAAGGATTGGAGGCAATTGAGAAGATAACTACACCCATTGCAGCAGTTGCTGTAGGTTTTGCATAAGTATCTAGCATCAGTTATAACCTGTCATTTCTTAGGAATAAAAAGTTAATATTTCTTGCACAGTTCTATGGAAGTTCGAGTCTCCCTGTTATTGCTTGGAGGTTTCAGTTATTTATGTTTAAGGGTTGGTCCTGTTTTGTATTACTCACACCTGTTAGTTAAACTATACTTAGTTTGACTTGCGTGGTGACCCATAGTATAATGTCCGAACAGATTACTGCACTGATTAAAATAATTATTCAAATTAACTGTTTTGAAATGGAAATGTGAAATAATTAGTTGGTAAGGTTTTGCATCAAGTTTAACACTCGCCATTTTAATTATTTTTTTTTTGCATCAATTTGAAGTAATCATGAATGTATGTTATTCATATTTGTCTAATTGTTAGAAGGAGAAATGAGAAAAAAGGAAGAGAAAAATTATCTATTGAATAGAAAAAATTGAACTTTTTTTTTCTTTTCAGAATGGTCCAAAAAGGAATTTAGGTTAGTTTTACTGACACACGGGGAGTACTGTGCTTCTTCTTTTTTGGATCTTGCATGCACTGGTGTCTTTTGTGCATCTGAGTATGGTTTTGTTGGAGGAAGTTGCTAGTGGAGCTGTTTCTTACCTAAATTTTATTTGCCACCAATGTCTTTTTTGGTATATTGACATTTCTGCAAAATGTTTGACCAGGTTATTGGTCCATATCGTTCGGGAAAATCATTTACTCTTAATCAGCTCCTTTCCCTGTCTTGTTATGAAGGTGCGCTCTATTCTTTTGATAGCTGACATCACTTTTTGTTTTAGTTGTTGAGGTTTGCTGTTCCCTTGGTAGCTGTAAGGTTTTTCTGCAGTTTTCTAAGCAACTAATCAATGGAGTTCTACCTTTGCAGGTTTTGGTGTTGGGCATATGCGTGATACAAAGACGAAAGGTGTATATGCAAGATTTTTCTGGACACTGTTCTTTCAGAAAGAGATCTGTACATCAGTTAACTTCCTCCTTTCCTTTTCTTCCAGGGATATGGGTTTGGGGCACTCCAGTCGAGATGGATATCAATGGAGTAAAAACTTCTGTTTTTTACCTTGACACGGAAGGTTTTGAAAGCATTGGGAAATCTAATGTATACGACGACCGGTAATATTCTAATCATCAGATGTTGCAGTCTATCATATGCTTATCTAATTAAACATGGTTGTTTCTTGATATTTTTTGTTTCTCAGGATTTTTGCCCTTGCAGCTGTTATGAGTTCTGTGCTTATATATAATCTCCCTGAGACGGTGTGTTGCTCTTCCTATAATATCCACTCTCTTTCTATGGAATCGTACAGATTAATCCTAATTTAAATTTATATTCAGAGCATGATAATATAAGTTGGTGAAACGTGTAAAATTTGAGTTTTGTGGATTCTATTGGAACAGAACTCGATTGGTTAATAATTGTCCCTGAAGTGTTGAATGATGAAATATGGATAATTTATCCCATCTATAGAGATGAGCCGTTGGATAAGGGTATCAATTATTATCTCACAAAAAAGTTGTGACTTCCTATGAAAGAGGAGGGTGATGAAGGGCCGGGGAGGGACAAGCCATGTTTTAGATAGGTTAATCCTTACTCAGACTATAACCATGCTTAGTTTTTTTGATAGTGAGGCTTCTGCATGATATTGTTCTCTGCTTCAAAACTACTTTATTTTCCTCTATCCATCTCAAAAAGTAAAAGATGAAAGCAAATATGTATCTTTTTTTTTTTCTGTATAAAACATGTTGCTTAACTGATTATGGAATGCGGATGCTATTCTAAATTATGTGATAGAGCAAGAACTTCCATTCTTGCTGACCTATTGAATCTGGCTCCATAATATGATGATGATGTACTCAGACAATTAAGCTATCATTAGAAAGCTTGGCTCCATGTATTTCCTCAAGTATATGGTGAGTTTAAAGTAAAGTATTAGAACACTTGGAACTTGGTTTAGGAAAAATAGAAAAGGAAATAGCAAATCATAACATGTATATCAACATATATTTATCCTAAAAAAGAACATGTATAAACAACATATTAAGTTTATACATCAAAAGATTACACAAGAACACATGCCTTCAAGCGAAGAACAAATATCTACAAGCCAAATATTTGTATTAACATGATCCAATCTAGAATGTTTGGGAGACTTTGAAAGAAGGAAAAAACTTCTTGCTGGTCTTATTGCTGGAGAAAAAGTAAGAACACAATTAGAAATATACTGATAATATAGTTGGTTCTCGCAAGCAATATTTTCTCGGGGTAATATTGGTCAATTCAACAACTTTTTGCCAGAATGTGATTAATCATTAAGAGAGCAAGTGTTGGTAAGTTATTTTTTGTTGTCGATCCTTGATAGAAAAACAGGGTTTTACACTGATCTAAGCTTTTAGATGAGGCTATCACAATATACACGCGCATAGCGGGAGCTTAGTGCGCCGGGCTGCCCTTTTTTTTGTCACAATATACATCATGAATCAGGGCAAACAGAGGTCCTAAGTTCGAGTCTTACCACCATCCTTAGTTAAAAAAAGATTCACGTGCTTGATCTATGAAATAGAACTTGGCCCACACGTGGATTAAGCTTTTAGGGCAGTTACGTAATTTAACGCTATAAATGTGTTTACTTTCAGTGAATAACATCGTATAAGTGCTCAAGAGATATGCAAATATGGTGTTTGAAATTTGGGAGGCTGTTGTTTCCTTCCTTCAAAAGCACTTCTATTTCTCCCTCTCTAAATAGTCCATATCACACGGTGAGTAACTTCCTAGGTCCTGTCACTATTTCTTCCCTTTGTTCCTTGCTTTCCATTTTCTAGCTGATCCTTCTGGTAACTATATAGTATCAAGTTACATAGTGTTGAGGCAATACTGCAATGTTCAACAGTAGCTGGTTGACATCTTCCGCTGTGTGGACCAAAACCACCAGCTAGTATTACCACCTTCCTCTCCCTTCAACTTTCTAGCTTCCCAAGCAGCTCGTAGCTATGAAGCACGGACACCTCATTTAGGGTGAGGTGTCCGTGTCGGACACGCCTCGGACACGTGTCCGGGACGTTTCCGAGTGGGCCCAGCAAAAAAAAAAAAAATCGGACACGGCAGGGACACGCGGGGGACACGGCAGGGACATTTTTTTTTTTTAGAAAAAATTTAGTTTTAATTTTATTTGATTTATTTTAAGTAAATTTATATTTATTTGAATTTGGGTCTTGGGACATACTTATGTATTAGTTTATGGACTACGGTCTTATGAATTATGTATTGAATATTTGATTGATTGTTAATTTGTTATGAATGTTTCTTTTTAATTTGGTACATATAATTTGGTATTTTGGTTATTTGGTATATAACAAATTTGAATTAAATTTATAATTTATTTATGAATGTGAAGCTTTAATAATATTAATTTTAGTATTTTATATATTATATTATATATATATAAAAATATTTTTTAATTTATTTTTACAGCCGTGTCCCTGCCGTGTCGTGTCCCCTATTTTTCAAAATTGTCGTTTCCGCGTGTCCGTGTCCGTGTCCTATCGGACACCTCTCACGTGTCCGTGTCCGTGTCCTATCGGACACCTCTCACGTGTCCGTGTCCGTGTCCTATCGGACACCTCTCACGTGTCCGTGCTACATAGGCTCGTAGTTCAAAATACCTTAACTTCTTAGGTGACGGGCACCCAAACTGCCTTATATGGAAGCTCTTCCTCTCTCTAACAAGCAGCATATCATATAATGACTTGAGGTGAAGCTCCCATGTCCATTTGCTGTCCATTTCCAGCTCCTTCAGAGCCTTCTTCATATGAATGAGATGATACTCCATTATGATCGGGACAAAGTAATTTTGTATTATATGAAAGGACAAATGTGTCCTCGAGGGATCTAGTTCAGTGCCTTGGAAACCGTGTCCTTTGAATTATTTTCACATTTTAGATATTAGATATTTCGGACAAGCTTATTGGAGAGAACGCTCCGGGTTAAATGAATAGTGTCCAAATTAACTGACTCATTAGCGGGCGTAAGAGGGAAATTAGAAAAGCACGTTAAATTCTTAAAATGCACGTGACACACATATGCGTTTTGCAAGGCAAGTCGTCTAGCTCCGATTAGTTTAGTGCTATTCTAAACTGGATGTCCCGAATAAAATAGCATCATCATACATTGGGGCCACATTTTCAACCATTGCACTGTTGTAATCTGCAATGGAAAACAATTTTTCGTACTTAAAGTCCCCAGAAAATACCATCGTTCCAAAAAATTGACTTTCCTTTTATTTAAATAGCAAACTTAACATTCTTGGTAAATCTGCCACCTCTTCAAAATCTCTTCCCAAACGATGAGGTAACCTCCTAGATTATCCACTACCCCTCTTCATTAATACTTATCCTCTATCGCTGTTCTCATAAGGATTTCTCTTCTACCTGATCTTCCACAATCTCTTGCCTTGTTAAAGGTCTTTAGCTGTCTTATTCCCAGTACCCCCGAGTTCTACAGGTGAAGTGGTGTAATCCTATTCAAATAAGGTTTCTTTCAGCTTTTGAATTTGTCTACAAGAGAGGCTGGACTAGGACAGTAGAAAAACAACATACCCAGTGTAATCCCACACGGTGGGGTCTGGGGAGGGTAGAGTGTATGCATACCTTACCTCTACTTTGGGAGGTAGAGAGGTTGTTTCCGAAAGACTAGGAGAGTGACACATGTAATAGGCAGAAAGTTATGAACTTTTTATATTTAGCAAAATTTCACATTTTTTTAACTTCTCCTCCTGTTTTCTAATGTCTTGGGATTTTTGTAACTTTTCGATTTTGAGAAGATAAATAATTGGAAAGGGACACTTTTATGTCCTTTTTCAATTACTTCAATTATTGATATTACAATAGATGCGGATAGTGGATTTCTTGAATGTATTTACAAGTATCATTAGTGAGGGATAGCCATAGGATGGATGAGATGAGGTGGATCTTCTGAATAGGGCATTTGGTCAAGGAAAAATGGCCATAGGTTTTTTTGATTGGTAAAAATGGCCATAGTGTTTTTTTGATTGGTAAGTAGGTGATGCACAACACTTAATGATGAGGAGTGCTGTTATAAAGAGTCTGCCAGCTGAGCAAAATATAATTGCTATCACGTGAATTTTTTCTTTAAGCTCATTAATCACATAAGTAACGAGCAGGTGCTAGACGATAACCAAAGTGTAATGGTTGACCCATTTGAATTAAAAGCAGTTCTTGCTCCTCCTATTCTTGTCTACATATTGGTAGGACAACTGTTAAGTCATCCTAATATGGTTAAAGTTTTGGCTCTGAGGGAGGTAGCTATTTTCCTATCCTATTTTCCTAAATATATAAGCTCTCTCCCTAATCATATTTTTTGTGCATTGTGTTGTATGTTTTAGATACGTGAAGCTGACATATCCCGGCTGTCATTCGCAGTTGAACTTGCCGAGGAGTTCTATGGAAGGTTCAATTCTAACAAGTTATTTCAAAAGTTTCTAGTTTATGTTTGACCTTTGGTTTCTTGTTCAGCTTCACATTCTCTCTGTTTCTTTTCTGACTCTTTGTTGTTTCATCCTTGTATCTCTGCTCTCCTTGCGGCCAGAGTAAAGGTAAGCATTTTGAACTCATGAAAACCTATTAACTTTCTACCTCATTGAAAGGGGCAACAAAAGAAGAGTTACGTTAACAAGTTATATGACATGCTCAGTTGATGGATGTTGTGTAGGGGCAAGATGTTGCGTTTGAACCTGCAAAGCTACTATGGCTCATCCAACGTGATTTTCTGCGTAAGTGGGGAAATGATGTCCCAAAGATTTATATGCAATTGCTTGACATTTTGTGAATGCGACATACTTTATGGATTAGGGGATGCGAATGAACAAATGAGCTGAAGTGCTTAACGTTATCTTCTTAATGTAAACTTTATCACAGTGTTTCCGCAGTATGATGTTTTCTCTTTCATCTAATAAGGAGATGCCTTTTGTCATTGATCTGTTCCTTCTTTTGTATTTTGTCTGTGCTTGTACCTTTTACAGAAGGAAAATCTGTGCAAGAAATGGTCGATGAAGCTCTACGACATGTCCCTAATAGTGATGGTTGGTTCAGTTACCTTTATATGCATGCATAATAGATAACTATGAAGCCTAATATATAAACTAACTTTGGCTTCTTGTTCTGGTACCACAGGTGATAAAAATATTGACCAGGTGCTCTTTAGACTCGAGTTCTGCACATGATGAAGATACTTGTCTTAACAGATTAGTTTTAATTGTACCTTTTCAAAAGATTAATTTTAATTGTAATGCATGGTTTCAGGTGAACCAGATTCGAGATTCTTTAGCCATAATGGGTGATAATAGCACAGCCTTCAGCTTACCACAAGTATGGGCTAAATTCTTACTGTCCATTGATCTTTTTCTTCTTCCTTGAGTCTTGCATTTCACAGCTTACCTCAGTAAAAGTAGTCAACTGTCATTTAGATAATTGTGACTGCCAATCACGAGATGTTATATCCAACCTAAAATACCGTCCTTTATAATTCTAGGTATATATTGTTTCTCTACGTGATCTGTGCATCTTTTGGGATGTATTATTTCTCTACACTTTTTACTGGTGCAAGGACCCAGGCTATTCTATCATCTATCTCCATTCTTCTTATGGTCATGGTATCTTTCTTTTGAAGAAGATGCCATTAGGTTTTCCTTTTCTTGCTAACTTTATTAGAAAATAGTCCAGGAACAACCTGAAATCCTGAATACATCAAGGATGCACCGATACCGCCAAAAAGATGTCCACCCAGCCACCCAACGATAATAGGAGATAGCCTACTCTACTATTAAAATTCACTCTACTTTCTGATCTCTTTAAATCATACTGATAGCTAGTTTCCACCCTCTTCAACTACAACCTGTTTACATCCCTTTCCGAAATGGCCTGCTATAACTTTGCTCCTCAGCTTGATCAAAAACCTTTGCTCCTAAGTTGGCGTAGATTCGTGCTGCATGCCCTTACTAATGTTATATATATATATATATATATATATATATATATATATATATATCAATGTGACTAGCACTCAAGGATGTGGCCTAGTGGTCAATGAGGTGGGTGCAAACCTTGGAAACCAGGTTCAAATCCTAGCAGAGACAAAAAACACTAGCTGATATTTCCTACCTGCCTAAGTCTTGGTAGGAAGAGTTATATGGTACCTATACTGGTGGCAGGTAGTAGGTACCTAGTTGAATCAAGTTGGCTCGATCACCACTGTCTTAAAAAAATAATGTATCTTGATGTGACTATATTTACTAGATTCTCAACTCTAATTTCTTTTTTTATTATTATTGGATAAGTTTAGATTTTCCTTCTCTTTTCTCTTCCGTCATTCCTTTTGGTTTTAATATTGATCAAGGATAATCGGTCATTTTTTGATAAACATATTTTACTTTGATAGGAAGTTACCATCACTCAAACCTTTGAGGTTAAACTATTTTTACTGAATTTTACTTTTTTCAGTTCCTTTGTCCCTATAATTGTTGTTTGGTTTATAGTTATTTATTCTTGCAGTATTTTCTGTTTATCTCTCTCCATATATAAACATGTGCATGCCCACAATACACATAATAAGATTTTCCCACTTTTGATTCCAATAAATATCCATGAAGACATTGAAAGGAATATGATGTAGGTGCCTTTTGGTATGGCCGGAATCCTTTTATAATAAAATCTTATCCACAAGGAAATCATTTTTTGGTGTTTGATTACCCAAAAGTATATTATATTCCAATAAAATATTTTCTACGAGAAAGTCACTTTTTGGTGTTTGATTAACCAAAGATATTTTTCGAGGAAAACGTTTTCCATCAAAAGGGTGGAAATCCTTTTCATCTATTTCAACTCTCATTTAGACTCTATTATCAATCTCATTAAATTTTCAATAGAAGCACTACCCAATTTGCTGATATAATTATCAAGCTTTAATAAATAATTTCCATAACGCTACATCGGAAAACATTTTCCAAAACAGCATTTTCAAAGAAAACATTTTCCTTCGTACCAAACACACCCCTTGTCTTTTTCTTTGTACCCAATTCTCCTCTTATTGGTTTCTTCATCAATGTTGTCTCTGTTTTTTCCCATTTTCAGATGCTGCCACTACCTGACTACCTCTACCATCCCAACTTCCTGCACTTACAGCTGCTACTTCTTGCCTATTTATTCATATCTTTCCCTCCTAAAAGCTCCCTTAGCTCTCTAAATCAGCAATTTCTCTATGCCTCAAGTCTGACTTCCTTTTTGATATCCAACAAGCACCACATTTTGGGGATTGAGTCAATGATGAATAACAAAAGCCATCAGGAAAGCTCCTGTAAAGAGAGATTGTCAAGGTCACTGCCGCAGTTTAACAGGGGCCAATCTAGTCGGAGGTCCGGCAAACGCGGACTAATCAGTGAGAAAATAAGAGGTCAAGATACCAAGAGAGAAAATAAAATTGGGTTTAACTTTTCTGGTCAACAACAACATACCCAGTACAATCCCACAACGTGGGGCGTGATAAGGGTAGAGTGTACGCAGACCTTACCTCCACTTTGGTAGGTAGAGCGGTTGTTTCCGGGAGACCCTAGGCTCAAGACAAAGCATAACCACAAGCAAAGCAAAGCAAAATAAACGACCGGTACATAAAGAAAAGTGGCTCCGCGCCTCTCACATTCGTTCGAGTTGCTTTTAGCTCCTTTCCCTGCGGTCAAGTGGCTTCGCTCCTCTCTTTCCTTATAGTCTTAAGAGTTGCTTCGGACTCAGACAAGAAATTAAAGCAGTATGAACATGCTGATAATAAAATCGAATACACCATGGTAGTGCCTTCTAACAAAAGGAAGCAGTACAACTAAATAAGATAAACAAAGTACACTAAAGAACACATAGCAGCAGAAATCAAACGACAGGTGACTATAGAGCACTACTGCGCCTATAAGTGTGACAAGCTAATCGGGTCTACAGTTATAACACTACAACTATCATCTTATAAGCGTAAGTAGGATTGCGCTCGACTACCTACTGCCCTTCTACCCTAATCCGTGTCCTCCACAACTCCCTATCTAAGATCATGTCCTCAGTAAGTTGCACCTGTACCATATCCCGTCTAATCAACTCTCCTCAATATTTCTTCGGCCTACCTCTATCCCTTTTGAACCCGTCCATAGCCAACCTCTCATACCTCCGTACTGGGGCATATGTGTCTTCTCTGCACATGTCCGAACCATCTCAACCTCGCTTCTCGCATCATGTCCTCCACCGAGGCCATTTTCACTTTGTCCCGGATATCATCATTTCTAATCCTATCTCTTCTTGTATGCCCACACATCCATCTCAACATCCTCATCTCCGCAACTTTTATCTTTTGTATGTGCGAAGTCTTGACTGGCCAACACTCCGCCCCATACAACATAGTCGGTCTAACCACTACTCTATATAACTTGCCTTTTAAGTTTTGGTAGCACCTTTTTATCGCACAAGACTCCATATGCGAGCCTTAATTTCATCCACCCTGCCCCAATACGATGTGTGACATCGTCATCAATCTCTCAATTCCCTTGGACAATAGACCCTAGGTACTTGATGCTTCCTCTGTTTGGAATGACCTGAGTACCAAGCCTCACCTCTACGCCTGTCTCAGTTTCGCTCTCGTCGTTGAACTTACACTCCAAATATTCTATCTTAGTCTTACTCAACCTGAATCCTATAGACTCCAGAGTCTGTCTCCAAACTCCAGCTTGCCGTTCACTCCGCTGCGAGTCTCATCAATTAGGACTATGTCGTTTGCGAATAACATACACCATGGTACCTCCCCTTGAATTTGTCGCGTCAGTCCGTCCATCACCAAGGCAAATAGGAATGGGCTGAGAGTTGATCCCTGGTGTAGCCCCATCATTATTGGAAGTGCTCCGAGTCTCCTCGTACTGTCTGTACCCTAGTCTTGGCTCCATCATACATATTCTTGATCGCCTTAGTGTACGCCACATGTACATCTCTAACTTCCAAACATCTCCATAGAACCTCCATAAAAACTTTGTCGTATGCCTTCTCGAGGTCGATGAAAATCATATGCAGGTCTTTCTTCCTCTCCCTATACTGCTCCACAAACTTCCTAATAAGATGAATAGCTTCAGTAGTCGAATGCCCCATCATGAATCCAAACTAGTTCTCGGAAATAATAGACACGCCTCTCCTCACCCTCATCTCCACGACCCTTTACGAGTCTGATTTGGCTCTATATTGTCCACCAAGGAAACTCCAAACAACTCCACTGCGACTGAGCGATCTCATCGATCTGACCTTCCTACTCGGTATGGAAGGACTCTTGACTGACTCAGTCTTCTGACTTGGATTGGCATACTGGGGTCAATTCCACCCTATCCTCGCTCGTCCTCTGCCCACAACATCTTTAACCTCCTCAACCTTAATGCTTCTACAATACTCAAAACTCCGGTACCTACCAGAATGCTCCAGATCTCCCAGCACAATATCTCCATCTCTTTTTCGTTCAAGAGTTTATGAAAGTAAGACTGCCACCTCCGCCCAATATGCGCTTCCTCCGCCAGTACTTTGCCGTCCTCATCCTTGATGCAACTTAACTTTTCTGGTCAAAAGACAAAAAATGTCCTTCCCATTACTATGTTATCATTTTGCTATTAGGAGTACTCTATGGAATACAAAAGTGAACACAACACTAATCTACTAGTAGCGATATATTAATCATTTTTTCTCTGCATTTGTGACTTTCTTTATAAAAGCACGTGCTTTATAGCAGACCTTGGCATTTTTTTGCTTTTGATAAAACAAACATTGGTTTGCTTAAGAATGTCATGCCATACAACTATAGCATCATTCCCCCCCATTCCAGAAGTAGGTGGAGAACCAATTAAACTTATATGTGAAAGGTCACTGAATATCCATAAGTGTAAGTATGGTTGCTAAACAATAGCTTTATCATCTCCTACCTGGCAAACCCCATCATACTCTCTCCCCACAGAAAATGAAGGGAAAGAATTTTGTCTGTTATGTAGTTGCATCAGTATTATAGAAAATTTGGTATGCCTTTAGATTTGAGGTATAAGAACTTCCCGGTGTGATAAAATCAGATATAATAACATGCATATTTCTTTAAACAGCCCCATCTTCAGCGCACAAAGCTTTGTGACATGAAGGATGCTGAGCTTGATCCTCTTTATGTCAAGAAGCGGGAGCAATTAAAAGAAGTTGTAGCATCTATTATTCGACCAAAAATTGTCCAGAGTAAATCTCTCAACGGGAAGGAGTTCGTATCTTTCCTTGAGCAGGTAATTATCCATCAATTAACCTGATTGTAATCAAATTGCTTTTGTACACTTGTGACCTTTTTTAAAAACTTTTTGCTCTTAACTGACAACTTTATTTCCAGATTCTTGATGCATTGAATAAAGGGGAGATTCCATCCACAGGGTCCCTTGTGGAAGTCTTCAACAAGGGTATCCTGGAGCGGTGTCTAAAATTGTACAATGAGCGGATGTCTAGCGTGGTTTTACCAATGCCAGGGGAATCTTTGCAAAAGGCTCATGAAGAGCACAAACAGGCAGCGATGAACGTCTTTGATGAACAGCATTTTGGTCGTCACCATGCCAAAAAATCAGTTGATAAACTGGATGAAGAGATTGGAAAGGTTTATATTGATTGCAACAAGCATAGTTTTATGTAATTCTCAATTTTTTGCTCATTGCTTCATCGACTGCAGGTGTATAAGAATAGCATGTTGGCGAATGAATATCAATCCTCAAAGCTGTGTGAGGCTCTGTATACTAGATGTGAGGACAAAATGGACCATCTTCAGGTCCTCAGACTTCCTACGATGGCAAAGTTCAATGCTGGCTTCATCCAGTGTAACCAAAGCTTTCACAGTGAATGTGTCGGACCTTCTAAAATCAACTATGAAAAGCGGATGATGAAGGTTTAATACATTTAGTTTTAGTACTTGCTTTTTCTTTTTTGTCAAAAAGATTTTTCTCAATATACTGAGTGTACACTTTAGCTCTTACGATAATATTGTATTTGGTTGTGGGCGGTTGGGGAAGAGAAAGAAATAGGATGTGTTTTACCAGGAAGCCCCTACCTTAAGTAACGGACAGTATACAATTGAACCCAAAAGGTGAACCATGTATTGAGACTTTACCATCTGCTGGTGAATGTGTAGTTTAATTGCATCAAGCTGGATCAACAGATGAGAAACAAATATGCAGGAAGGCGGAAGCTATGCAAACATACATTTTTACTTAGAATTGACTATACAAATCTGGATAAAGAACAGACACAAACCATAGTATCTTTGCAGAAAATGATAATATCCTTTCCACCATCCCTTATCCCTTCGGAATTAGTCAAAAATGTCTAGTAATCATGTTGCTTTCAAATATTCTTGCTTTGATCTTCTTTAGCTGCACATCCACTATTGAATATGGAAATTATTTGTCACACTAATTTTCTTGGATGAGATCATTTGCCTGCTCCTCCTCTTCCAGTAGGTTTTCTTTCTGGACTAGTTAATATTAGTAGACTACATACCGTTCCAGTTAAAAGAAATAAAAGAGCACTAGAAAGAGTGGACACTTGGTCTGAATATTCGTGGCAGCCTTTGGAATCAATTTAGCTGGAGGTGGCTTCTAAAATTACTTGCTCTCGCTGTGAATTCATTGTCGAAATTAAGAGGCAGGGGTTCCACCTTTCCCGCCTCCTCCCTGTATCAATATATGTGCAGATAAACTCTTTTGTTCGTGGGATTACACTGGGTAAGTTGTTGTCGTTGTATAAACTCTTTTGTTCCTTTTATTTTATTTTCTTCTCTTTTTCTTTCTTTGAGCCGAGGGTCTTGTCTGCGTACATATTACCTTCCCTAGACGTCACTTGTGGGATCACACTGGGTATGTTGCATAAACTCCGCGAAACTGATTTTGCTGTGTTATTATTAAGACAATGCAAGCAATAACAAAGGAACATTCCTTTACCTGTCCAATGTATAAACAAGAATGAGATGAAAAATTATCATTTGAATTAAGCAGTATCGGTCTTGGTCTCCAGATTGATCCATTTTTTTTAATGTTTTTTATTAGATAGGGGGTAGGTGAAGGGGATTACAATGTGGGGATTAGAATCTTCACCAACAAGGTGAAAGTTCGGGTAGCCAACCAACTGAGCTACTAAAATGAGTCTCCAGATTGACCCATTTTACCCGTCTGTGTCTTATTTATACATGCTTATTCATAATTTGTTTGTGATATTTTGCATTACCCCTTGTCCATTTTTGTTGTTTTTTCCTTCCCCTTGTCCATTTCATATGGCCTACTCTAAATGAATTGTGCATATGCAGATGTTAGAGAAGTCAAAGTCTTTATTTATTAAGGACTATAATCACAGACTCTTTAATTGGTTGGTGGCTTTCTCACTGTTCATGGTGGTGGTTGGGCGGTTCGTCATAAAGTTTATTTTGGTCGAGATTGGCGCATGGATACTTTTTATCTTCTTAGAAACATATACAAGAATGTTTTGGTCTGCGGAGTCACTTTACTATAATCCAGTGTGGCATTTTATTGTAGCTGCTTGGGAAACGCTCGTGTATAGTCCAATCCTTGATCTGGACAGGTACTGAAAGTATTACCTTTTTATTCTGAAATTCTGTTACTTTCAAGTATCCTTTGTGAATTTCTTTGGTATTTTGGCTTGAATCATTACGATTTACTGGTAACTAAAGCAGTACAAGAGGGTTGCAATCTTTTTCCCTTAAAGTAGTATTAGCTGACATGACCCGGACTGAGGATGTTTTATAATATTCCTATCTTGTTTGCTGCTGCAGGTGGGCGATCCCTGTGTGTGTAATAGCTGTAATATTTGTGGTTTATTGGCGATGTTATGGGAGACGGAAACATGGCTCCATGTGGTTGTTACCCATGTACAGCAATTCTAAAGACCGGCATAGAACAGAATAGTCAAATGGCAGGTTATCATGTCCATCCAATCATCGCGAGCTGTATGTTTTTATTTCAAAAGCACGTGAGGTTTGGATATTTGTATCTCAGTATACTCTTCAGTTCAATATGGAGTGGGAACCAGAGGAAGATCTAAACAGGTCTTGAGCTTTGTTGTAAAAGTTGGAAATATTTGTATCTTTTTAAACAATTAAAAGATGTAGTTAGAGAATTTCACATGACAACTTTAGTTTTTATGGTTGTGTATACTAGCAGCCACCACATATACTTAGGTGTCAAAGGATTTGAGAGATCACTGATATCACCATTCACCCCTCTAGCTCTTGTAACCATTATATTTGTTTTTTCTCTATGATATTTTACCTTTGATGAAATCATGAAATACATTGGTTGCAAGTTTTTTTCTGCGGATTACACATTCGGCCGCTCTGCCAAAAATATTTACAGCCCCTAACTAACATACATATATGATACGCTAATTATGCATGTATTATACATCTACTTGCTACTTTTTTTGGACGATCGGCTATTTAAGTTAATTTTCTTTTAAGCAATTGTGTCCATTTTCTCCATTGCATAATCCTTCAGGGCAGTTTGTCCGAACTTCTGAGACATGTTGGTAGACTAAAGAGACCCTTTTTCCCCCCTTAACTGCTAAATGCTATGTCAAAATGTTGCAAAATAAAGGTTAGAGAAGATAAAATATTTCAATTAAAGAAGTTAGGATCCTTTACTAACAGAATATGTTTGTTGAACATCATTATTGAAGGTTCTTTTATACAATTCAGGAAGCACATAGGTCATGTTTGGTACGCTGTATTACGTTGGACTGTACTAGACAAAAAATAATACAGTGTTTGGTGGGCGTTTGTTAGGCGATTTCCACACGCGCAAAACGCAAGTGTACGTATCGTCTCAAGTAATATAGTCTGTAAGACCGAATATTGTCCACAGAGACTGGTTTCTAAGTACCGAACATCTATTTTGTGTTATCTATTTGGCGAACGAATATTGATTGAGGTTTTTATTTAACTACTGGAATGATTGCAAGAAATAAGTAAACTAATTAGGTTGTATTCAGATTATGAAGGAATTAGGGCTTCCAAAATCATCAACTATCAACTTTATTCAATCCTTGATGTGTTCTAGAATGATTCTTCTTCTATGTTAAGATATCGGTTAACTAGACTGTCTTATATTCCGGTTAGGATATATAATCACTCAACCCCAGTGCAGAACCCTTCTATATTTCTATGATAGGATTTACCACATAGGAGAATTAAGAACAGTAACCTATAAAGCTACACAAGTATCGGGGTACTGTCGTCCACGATTTTAACATATGTCTATTCAACTTCAGCATATCCAAATCTCTTCTCTCGGTTGTTGATTCGAAATCATATATGTTATGATATTTAGTGATCAATTAACTATCAAGCATTCACATCAATTATTGAATAGATCTTAACAACTGAAGAAGTAATCAAACTATTGTATCAAATCATGAATAAAGGTTCAAGTGAATCATAAGGAAAGCCCTAATTAAGTGTTTAGTTCCTAGTCATAGACATGCTACGAACTAACACAATATCCAACATAAAACTGAAATAAAAACTAAAGATAAAAAATTACGAAGATTAAAGTCTCCAATTGTTGCTCCAAGTGGCTTGTGTTGTTCTTGTGTTCAAGAATGGACTCTCTTCCTAAAAACTGATCCCTAGGGCTTTAAATAGGTATCAATTTCGTGCCCTAGGGACCCTATTGTCCTTGGCCAATTCCAACTCGGGCCGAAAAATTCGTCAATGCATGATTCTGCAGTCGACCGCGATGCCGAAACTCCTGTAGCTCTCTGAATAAATGGCACCGATTACATGCGAATGCACGGTCTTTGAAAGTCTATGAGTTTACGTTGTTTTGGCATGGTCTTCTTTGTAGTTTTTCCGAGTCATCGATTTTCGACCTTTTTCTGCCTCGGGACCTCCTTTTATGCCCATTTTTTGCCATTTTGTCTTTTTGAACCGCTGTGACTCAAAAAAAAGAAAAACAACCCTAAAACTATACTAGACGCAACGAAAATGGGTAAAATACTAATCGAAAATGACTCAAAATAGGTATATGAAATATGCCTAACAAACCCCCAAACTTAAACTTTGCTCGCCCTCGAGCAAAAAAGAAAACAAAACAAAGAAATAAAATAAAAAAGACTCAAAGACTCACGTCAAGCAGTTGCAAAATGTCACTTAGAAATACATGTACGTTAGTTAGGACAATATGTAAGGAATAGATGTAGCATGCATTGAACAATCTAGAATTTCAAGTTAGATATTTCGCAGATTTATTTCAGTCACAATCACTGGAAGCATGAATACCTTACCTATGCATGTCAATGTCATTGCATTTTTGTCAAGGTAATAGAGTCTGTTTACTTGTTATTCTCCACTAATCATGAACATACATACTAGGGATCATCAAGACTTTTCATGGTTGTAATGTAGGCTTAGACAGAGGTAGGTAAAAATAGGCATTTAGGCTCAAATTACGTACCATAAACACTTTTCATTCAACTTGTTTCTCTTCCTTGTTGAATTCTTTTTAGTTCATACCCATTACTCCCTTTTCTCTTTTTGTTGAGATCGGAACATACACATTCGCATTGGCACCCCCAAACTTAAGTTTTTTCATATTTTAATTGGGGTGCATAATTTATTTTTGCTCTCTTTTGTATTTCTTTTTCACTTTCTTTTTCCTCCGTATCATCAGCTATTGCTTATGGCACATGAGGGAATTGGGGTGTCAAAGAAATAGCTTTTCATTTTAGGCTCAAATGACTTACTAGAGATACAATTCATTGTCAGGGTAGGTAATGAAATGTAAGAAGGGCTAACAAAAAAATGTCTGAATCCTCCCCCTAACATGTACATCCTAATTATTTCGCCTCAAATAGCAAGCATGCAGGACATTTTTCGCAATTAACATACACAGGCTAAGCACACAATATTCCAACTAATTAGGTTTTAATGAATCTTTGGCATATTTAACTTAAGCACACAGATTTTTGCATATCATTCCATTACATTATCCTACTTAATTGACTAGGCGTTTCAAGCAACTACAACATGCATGATAAAAAAAATTGTGACTCATATAGACACATAAAAGACACAAATCAACGACTCAAAATTATAAGAAAATACAAGTACCCCCCCCCCCCCCCCAAACTAACTGACACATTGTCCCAAATGTGTATGACTCAAAGATTAAACATGAACGACTTACAAACGTCAACGGCTCAAAATGGCGGTGACGACGGCGGATATTGCATTGTGACGGTATCTGTGGGAGGAGATTTGGCGATTTCGGGCCTTTTCATATTTTCAGGGATCGTGGATTGGCACCGATTACGCTCTGTGGCGCGCGATGCATAAAATACCGAGGCTTTCACGAAGATTCGGCGCCATGATCTGCGGTCGATCTGCGGTGCTAACTCGATTTCGTGTTTTTTCGCTCTTTCCTTCATGCTCCATCCTCTGAGTCTTTCACCTGACATCACAACATAACAAACACACAAAAAGTGAGATTGTCCTAATTAAAATAAATTGCAGAATTTAAACATTGGGTTGCCTCCCAAATAGCGCTGTCTTTAACGTATTTTAGCCGGACGCATGTTACTTATCAAAATTCATTGGGGTAATTTAACCACACAACCTATCCATTTCATAATCATCCTCCTCTTTCTCATTCTATTTTTCTTCTTCACCAGAGGAGGTTCAGTAATACTTACCTTTTCGAGGGCTTTCATCTCATCAATTTTTGTTCCTGCCACCTTGCTGACCTGTGGGTTTAATGCTGTAGGGATGGTCTCCCTAGATTTGGCCTGCACTGGCTGAACTGTTGGGGAGTTGTGCTTGCTGCGAAACACTTGTCAACGACATGGGACTCAATGACAGATTTGAAAACCTTGAACACTATATCCTCATCCTGAACCCTGAGTCTCAGTTCTCCATTTTCCACATCAATCAAGGCTCTCCCAGTAGCAAGGAATGGTCTCCCAAAGATAATTGGCATCTCATCAGTTCTTCCATATCAAGAATAAGGAAGTCTTCAGGGAAGAAGAACTTTCCTACCTTAACCAACACATCTTCGATTATGCCTCCGGGATGCACCACAGTTCGGTCGGCTAGCTGCAGATTTACTATGGTCGGTTTGAATTCCTCCAAACCCAATCTATTGAAGACAGATAGGGGCATTAGATTGATTCTAGCCCCTAGATCATACAACGCCCTGTTGCATGTCACCCTACCTATAGTGCAGGGCAAGGTGAAGCTCCCTGGATCCTTAAGCTTAGGAGGCAGTTTCTTTTGCAAGATGGCACTGCACTCCTCTGTCAATGACATTGTCTCATAATCCGTTAGCCTCCTCTTTTTTCCAAGTATCTCCTTCATGAACTTGAAGTATGCGGGCATCTTCTCTAGCGCCTCAATGAATGGAATATTTATTCTTTTTGAACACCTCCAAGAACTTAGAGAACTGTTTGTCAACTTCCTTCCTTTGTAGCCTCTGAGGGTAAGGGATTTTATCAACATATTCCCTCAAAGGTGCTAGTGGAGCTTTTTCAACTGTAGGGCGGTCCTCAGTGACCCCCTCTTTCTCTACTTCAACTACATTCTCACCCTCATTCTCACTTACCACTGCGGGCTGGGGAGCAACGTGCTCCAACTGCTTTCCATTCCTCAACAATACTGCTTGACATTGTTCTCTGGGATTCACCTCTGTATTGTTTGGGAGAGCGCCCTCTGGCCTGTTGGTTACCATCTTTGCAAGCTGCCCAACCTGTGTTTCCAAGTTCCTAAGAGAAGACACGGTTTACGCATGGCGATTACGTGAGTTGGTCGGTGTGGCGATCAGACTCTCGATTCAGATTTTCTGGCTGGCGTGCAGTGGCCTAAATCTTTGGGATGAAGTGGCCTGATTGTGTCCCTGCTGGTTCTGGTAACCACTTTGATATGTTTGCTGCTGGGGTTGGTCGTTCCTCCACGAAATGTTAGGGTGATTTCTCCACCCTGGATTGTACGTGTTGGAGTTGTAAGGTGTCATGACCCGACCTCGGGCCCGCAACTGGTGCCTTACCCGGGCACCCTAGTAGGTATACATCAGATAAAATCAGTGGAATAAACTCATAGACATGGAACAATGTAGAATAGGAAACAGGCTAACCGATAAGGTCTCCTTTCAACATATATATAAATATCAAAAGCCCGAACAGTTATATCCTTTACAAACCCAACTCACAACAGGACTATAGACCTCTAAGAGTTTTTGACATAACAACTATGACGGGACAGGGCCCCGCCATACCCCTGAATGTACATGTACCTACAATGACAGGGAACCATATCAAAAGATAAGCCTCCGGAGAAACGAAGCTTCCCAAAACGCAGAACCGTGATCCTATGAGCGAGGATCAACAACCGGTGTACCTCACTGCGGCATGAGCGGCCACGAATGAGGTCGATCTGGCAGTACAGTATGTGGCCAGAAATGCTGTAATGAAATCACAATAGTCTAATAATAAAAACCAGAGACATGTATGATAAACCAATTAACAGTACACTGTGCCATAGTATATACGAGAGCAAATAGGTGTGACTTGGCCGGTTCTGAACAGGCAGCCAATGATCAAACTAGGGTCATTCGCCCATAGTATCATTGTGCAAATCCTAATCCTGGACTCCCGCAATCCGCATAGGTCGCGTGGACCCGCATGAGGTATTCCTCACATCGGGGGAAGCAAAACCCGCGGTAATACATAGGACCTTGTCCCGCATGAGCCCCTTGGACTCGCATGAGGGTATTCCTCGCATAGGACCTCGTCCCGCATGAGCCCCTTGGACCCGCATGAGGTATTTCTCGCATCGGGGGAGCAAACCCGCGGAATATGAACAACGCAACGTGGCCAGGGGGGGTAAGTGATATAGTACAAACACAACCGGTTTATCTTAAATAACATAAGCACATTAAGAACACCCTCTTAACACAGAAGTCTCAAGACACTAATACCCGTAGTATCATAACACGTTTACTTATCAAACCAAGTTACTACACCTTCAGAAAATCATTACTAGGCCTTTAAAATCAAGTAAGAAAACCATTTTTTTTATCCTCCTCAAGTCGTTATAACTAACTTCCCATAAATCTATTATAACACTTATATTTTAAGCAATTCAAAACAATCACACTCTTTTGAGAAACCAAGGGAACTTATTCTTTTAAAACCAAGTATCAATTTCTTTCTGAAATGTTTCACAACTTTTTAGAATACTTCAAGGCTCTTAAGATTTAGAAGTCAATCAAGGACATCAAAAAATGAAACCAAATTCATTTAAAATACGTACGTCTACCGTACTATATATTTCATAATAATCATGCTCAAGTGGATAAGAAGAGTTCACATACCTCCTCGGCTTAATCCACTTGCCAAGTCGAATATGTCGTGCGTAGAGTATCAACCTATAATAATCATAACACGTCTATCAACTTCTAGTTTTCTTGGTATAAATTTTTTAAGTGTAAGGTCTCTTATTCTACGGAAAATTGGGCAGTACTTCCCCTGTTTCTACGTACTTTTCCACCTTTTCAAGGCCTGAAATCAATAACCAAATGCCACATTTAAGGCGCAATAAATACAGCAAGTCAAAAGGGGATTACACGTCTAACTGGACGTGTAAAATTCAGCCCCTTAATCTACCAAAGATGTCCATTAATACTAGTCCATAGTCCAATGTAAAAACAGTCCATTAGTCCACTAATACAATCCATTAGTACAATCCTTTAGTTGGTGTTCTTGGCCAACTACTACAATCAAAACTGTCCAGTTTTCGACTAGCATGCCAATACTTGCTCCATTACTTCTTTAATATTCCAACTTATATTCCAATCTTTATATAAGTTATATTAACTTGTTATTAACAAGATTCCTTCATGTCAACAAGTAATAGGTAATGTTTTAACAGCTTTAATGGCTAGCATGCCAATTCTCAATTTTAACAATTTTAATGGCTAGCATGCCAATTTCGGTTTTTAATAACTTATTAAGGTCCAAATCTTTTCAATCTTCCTTCCACATATCATATACTTAATCATATTCTACTAACATATGTAATTTCCAACTTCACTAAAAGGACAAAGATTATTACCTCAATAAGCCCAAATTTTCCAAGATTATAAGTCGATCCTTAGGAATCTTAGCTCCTATTCCTTACGTTCCAATCAACTCCAAGCAACCCTTAGAAGTTCATAACCAACTTCTCTTAACACTTCATCCAAAAATATGAAGATCACTTTAGGGTTTCACTTTGCGACTATCGGATTAACGTAGTATTTCCGGGATTTTTGTGTTGGGATATCCTTAGAACACTACTAGGGACACTTGGTTTTAGTGTTGGGATTTATCAACAACAATTAAAGAATTGTTCTTCAAGGTGGGGGGGGGGGGGGGTGTGGCCGAGAGCTCTCAAAGGGGGAGAGAGTAATTTGCTTGAAATTTCTCTGAGTGTTGAAGTCTTCAACCCCAAGGTGTGTATATATAAAACAACCAAGGGCTAGAATTAAAGCAAGTGTGTGGTTGATATTGAGGACAAGTGTGTGTGGGTCCCACAAGCCACTTGTCCAACAAATATCTTTAGACAAGTGGCTTGCCACTTGCCCTCTCTTTCTCGCCCAACATGGGCCCCATGGGGTGACACATGTCGCCCTCTTATTGGTCCAAAATATTTCATCTCCCCGAAGTCTCAATTATTGGTCAAAAATCGATAACTTTGTGGGCCCCACAAAAACGTAAATTTCCCGTGTGGGCCCCACATGACAAATCTGGAAAAAAAATTCTATAATTCTTATAAATTCTCTAAGTCTCAATTTCCAAAATTGGGAACCCAATTCCCATTAACAAACCTTTTTCCTTCACGTGGTTCGGAATATTTTCCGTAGGAAAAAGAAATCTTTCTTCCTTTACAACTTAAGGTCGCATTCTCTTACGTACGTCCTCATATACATATCCTGAAACTACGGGGAGTAACATTCTCCCCCCCTTAGAAACATTCGTCCCGAATGTTCCTTCTAAGTTCAATCAAATCAGATATCGGCATAGTCCCTCAGAACTATACCCCACACAATCAAGAACGTCACACATGGCCACAATAACATTTAAGCATATATGTCAATTAAAATCGACAAGTAGGAAAGTGAGTTACCTGGAGGTGTAGGGAATAAGTGATGATACTTCTTCATCATGTCCTCCTCTCTATTCTCGTTCTGCCACAAGACTTTTACGGAAGCCACGTCCTTTTTCCGCAGTCGCCTGACCTGGCGATCGAGTATCGCTATGGGATTCTCCTCATACGATAACCCCTCTGTTACGTGGACATCACTAACCGGGAACACTCTGGATGGATCTCAAATACACATCCGCAACATAGAAACATGAAAGACCGGATGTACAACCTCCAGATCGGACGGCAGATCCAACTCATAGGCAACCGCGCACTCTACGATAACGATAAGGCCCAATGTACCTTGGGCTAAGTTTCCCCTTCTTCCCAAACCTCATCACACCCTTCATGGGTGACACCTTCAGGAAGACCTAATCGTCAATCTCAAACTCCAAGTGTCGACGCCGATTATCTGCATACGACTTCTGTCGACTCTGAGATGCTAACAACCTCTCCTGGATAATCTTCACCTTATCCACAGCCTGTTGAATCAAGTCCGACCCGACTAACTGAACCTCGCCCACATCGAACCAGCCTATTGGCGACCTGCACTTCCTTCCATACAAGGCCTCATAAGGTTCCATCTGGATACTGGAATGGTAGTTGTTATTAGACGCAAACTCAACAAGAGGCAAATGATCCTCCCAGCTACCTCTGAAATCAATAACACAGGCCCGCAGCATATCCTCAAGTGTTTGGATAGTACGCTCTGCCTGTCCGTCCGTTTGAGGATGGAATGCAGTACCGAGGCTCACCTGCGTCCCTAATCCCTTCTGGAAAGACCTCCAGAAATTAGCCGTAAACTAGGCTCATCTGTCCGATATAATAGATGTAGGGACCCCATGCAGTCTCACAATCTCCCGGATGTAAAGTCTAGCATAATCCTCGGCCGAATAAGTCGTCCTGACTGGAAGAAAGTGGGATGATTTCGTCTGCCTGTCTACTATAAACCAGATGGAATCACACTTCCTCTGAGTGCGAGGTAACCCTGTAACAAAATCCATGTTGATCACCTCCCATTTCTAGGTCAGAATCTCAATTGTCTGCAACAACCCACCAGGCTTTTGGTGCTCCACCTTGACCTGCTGACAATTCGAACACTGAGCAACGAACTCTGCAACGTCCCTCTTCAGGCCATCCCACCAATACATACATATGAGGTCGTGGTACATCTTTGTCGACCCCGGATGACTAGAGTAACGAGCGTTGTGTGCTTCTCCTAGAACCTGCTGACGAAGTCCTGCAACATCGGGTACACATAATCTACCCTCGTATCTTAGCACCCCATAAGGTGCTACCTCAAATGGACCCTTCTCCTCTCGAAAAGTCGTATCTCGATACCGTATCATAATCGGATCCTCATAATGTCGCCTCTTCACCTTCTCAACGATGGAAGACTCGGCAACCTCTCGAACCCGAACCTCACTACTATCGGAACTAACCAATCGAACCCCAAGGCTCACTAGCTGATGAATCTCGTGGACCATGCCCCTTCTATCTAGCTGCACCTCTGACAGACTACCCATCGATCTACGACTAAGGGCATCTGCAACTACATTGGCATTCCCTGGGTGGTATAGGATATCGACATCATAATCCTTAAGTAACTCTAACCACCGTCTCTGCCGCAAGTTCAGCTCCCTCTGGCTAAAGATATACTAGAGGCTCTTGTGGTTTATAAAAATATCCACATGAACTCCATATAAATAATGCCTCCAGATCTTCAAGACATGTATCACTGCTGCTAACTCCAAATCATGTGTGGGGTAGTTCTTCTTATGCTTCTTGAGCTGTCGATATGCGTAGGCTATAACCTTACCATGCTGCATCAGCACACATCCAAGCCCGACACCCGACGCATCACAATAAACCACATACCCGTCTAAACCTTCTAGAAGAGTAAGAACTGGGGCCGTCGTCAATTTCTCCTTCAGTAACTGGAAGCCCTTTTCACAAGCATCCATCCACTGGAACTTTGCCGCTTTCTGAGTCAGCCTAGTCAAAAGCGCTGAAATCGAAGCAAACTTCTCCACAAACCTCCGATAATAACCCGCAAGGCCCAAAAAGTTGTGCACCTCCGTTGGTGCAGTAGGTCTAGGCCAAGTCTTGACTGCCTCAATCTTTGTTGTATCAACCCGAATACCATCGTCCCTGATAACATGCCCTAAGAATGGCACTTAATCCAACCAAAACTCACATTTAGAGAACTTGGCATACAACTGCCGGCTCTGGAGGACTCTCAGTACTGTCCTCAAATGATCCGCATGCTCCTGCTCCGTGCGAGAATAAACCAGGATGTCATCAATGAATACTATAACAAACGTATCCAAAAATGGCTTGAACTCCCGGTTCATTAAATCCATAAATACTGATGGAGCATTAGTCAAACCGAAAGACATCACCCTGAACTCATAATGCCCATACCGGGTCCTGAATGCAGTCTTAGGGACATCTGCCTCCCTAACTCGCACCTGATGATGACTAGATCGCAGGTCTATCTTGGAAAAACACTTCGCACCCTGCAACTGATCAAACAAATCATCAATCCTGGGGAGGGGGTATCTATTTTTTATGGTTACCTTGTTCAGCTGCCTGTAATCGACACACATACGCAGCGTCCCATCCTTATTCTTTACAAACAATAATGGCGTTCCCCAAAGTGAAGTACTAGGCCTTATAAAGCCTTTCTCCAGCAAATCTTTCAGCTGGTCCTTCAACTCCATCAACTCAGCAGGTGTCATTCTGTACGGTGGAATAGATATAGGCCGAGTATCTGGCAGAACATCGATACAAAACTCTATCTCCCTCTCAGGAGGAATACTTGGGAGATCGTCTGGGAACACATCCGGAAATTCTCTAACAACCGGAACTGACTGAAGATCTGGCAACTCAGCCTCTGTATCAAATACCCGAATAAGATGGTAGATATACCCCTTCTGAACCATCTTCCTAGCCTTGAGGTACGAAATAAACCTACCCTTCGGCGACACAGTATTACCTTTCCACTCGATAATCGACTCATCGGGAAACTGGAACCATACCAATCCCTCCCTGCAGTCCATATTGACGTAGCAAGAAGCCAACCAATCCATACCCATAATAGCATCAACATCTGTCATATCCAACTCTATCAAGTCGGCTAGGGTCTGACGACTGTATATAGTCACCGGACAAGCCTTATATACCTGCTCCGCTACCACCGAATCACCTACTGGCGTTGCTACCTCAAAAGGTTCTATGGACTCAGGCTCTATCACTAATCTACCAGCAATATGAGAATATATATAGGACAAAGTAGAACCCGGATCTATCAAAGCATATACGTCACAGCATGAACCTGGTCCTGACGGGTGGATAAGGCATAAATGCAGTTATGAGGACCGCTAGAACTAGGACCCCTGCCACGACCTCTGCAGCGACCTGCTGGCCCATGAGCACCCTGCCCTCCGGGGCGAGTAACCATAGGAGATGAAGACCCGACAAACGACACTGTAGGCTGAACCCTACCATCTGCGCTACCTCTAGTCGGACAACCCCTCGAAAAATGGCCCTACTGGCCACAAGTGAAACAAGTTCCCAAAGCACCAATACAATTCCCGAAATGGGGTTCACCGCATCGGCCACACCGATGGGGGGTGGTCTCGATCGGTTAAGACCCCTGCCTTTCTAGAAACCGGAAGTCCTGGAGCCCTGACCCGCCCCTGAATACCCCGGACGTCCTGAAGACTGCGAAGGAGTACTCTGTACTGGCTGAGGTGCATACCTAGCCTGCTGTTGAGGCTGTCCACCTCAAAAGTTACCAAAGGACCCTGCTGTCTTGGCCCTCTTATGCTGATCTCGATCATTTCATCGACCTCCACGTTCCTCAGTCCCATGTGCATAAGCCTGTATGCGGGCAATGTCCATGCCCGGCTGAAGAGCTACCCCCGTGCAACCTTCCGCTAGATAATTATCAAGCCCCATGATATAGCGGTGCACTCTATCCTCCATGTCTGCCAATAGAGTGGGGGCATACCGAGCCAACGAGTCAAACTCTATGTTGTACTCCCGAGTCGTCCGCCCATTCTGCCTCAACATCATAAACCTATCCACCCTGGATCTCCTCATCTGTGGAGGCAAGAAGTGGTTGAGAAACGCCTCCGAGAACTCGTCCCAACCAGCTGGAAGCGCATGCTCCCCCCGGGACAGTTCCCATGAATCAAACCAGTTGACTGCAATATCACGCAGCCGATGAGAACCCAATACCACTGACACGGCTTTTGAGGCCTTGATCACCATCATGATCCGCTGCAGCTGTCGAATAAACTCCTGAGGATCTTTCTCAGTTTTTGATCCATAGAACTCTGGTGGATCGCAACTCAAGAAGTCCCGAAGCCTCAAACTATCGGTTCTGGAGTGCACCACTGGTAATACCGGCTCCCGTCTTTCCTCATGCCTCGCCACGATCCTGGCTAGTAACTGGGCCATCTCTTTGTAACTCATCTCCTCAGCTCCTGGCCGTGGGACTAAAGGCTCAGGTATCGTGGCCTCAGTAGATACTGCTGCTGCTCTAAACTCTCCTGGGGCTGGCGGCATCGTAGAACTTTCCATCTGATGCACTATCTCAGACAATGACTGAGCCTGTGCCCTAGTAACCCTCTGAGTCCCACTAGCAGCTCCCTCTGCTGCCTTACCCTTCTGGGCCGCGGTTGCCTTGCGTGGAGGCATAATTAGTACATAAGAACACGTCAGAGGGAGTCCAACCTATAACACAACTCTATTGCACGATCTCAGAGTGAGAAGAATGGAAACCAATCCTAAATATCATGTAGCCTCCTGATTATAGGTGTGGTACACAACACGCCGATAATCAAGACTCTACTAGATACGATCTGTAGACACTTTCCGAGGACTAACTGCTCTGATACCACTTTTGTCATGACCCGACCTCGGGCCAGCAACTGGTGCCTTACCCGGGCACCCTAGTAGGTATACATCAGAGAAAATCAGCGGAATAAACTCATAGACATGGAACAATGTATAATAGAAAACAGGCTAACCAATAAGGTCGCCTTTCAACATATATATAAATATCAAAAGCCCGAATAGTTATATCCTTTACAAACCCAACTCACAACAGGACTATAGACCTCTAAGAGTTTTTGACATAACAACTATGACGGGACAGGGCCCCTCCATACCCCTGAATGTACATGTACCTATAATGACAGGGAACCATATCAAAAGATAAGCCTCCAGAGAAACGGAGCTTCCCAAAACGCAGAACCGTGATCCTATGAGCGAGGATTAACAACCGGTGTACCTCTACCTGCGGTGAGGTCGATGCAACAGTACAAATATATGGCCCGAAATCTTGTAATGAAATCACAATAGTCTAATAATAAAAACCAGAGACATGTATGATAAACCAATTAACAGTACACTGTGCCATAGTAAATACGAGAGCAAATAGGTGTGACTTGGCCGGTTCTGAACAGGAAACCAATGATCAAACTAGGGCTATTCGCCCATAGTATCATTGTGCAAATCCTAATCCTGGACTCCCGCAATCCGCATAGGTAGCGTGGACCCGCATGAGGTATTCCTCGCATCGGGGGAAGCAAAACCCGCGGTAACGAGTCAAACTCTATGTTGTACTCCCGAACCGTCCGCCCATTCTGCCTCAACATCATAAACCTATCAACCCGAGATCTCCTCATCTGTGGAGGCAAGAAGTGGTTAAGAAACGCCTCCGAGAACTCGTCCCAACCAGCTGGAAGCGCATGCTCCCCCCGGGACAGTTCTCATGAATCAAACTAGTTGACTGCAATATCACGCAGCCGATGAGAACCCAATACCACTGACTATGCCTCTGAGGCCTTGATCTCCTTCATGATCCGCTGCAACTGTCGAATAAACTCCTGAGGATCTTCCTCAGTTTTTGATCCATAGAACTCTGGTGGATCGCAACTCAAGAAGTCCCGAAGTGTTATACCCCATATTTCCAGAGTATGTACGTGAGGGCGTACGTACAAAAGTTTAAGTCTTAAGTTAGGCAAGGGACGAAAATTGTGCACAACCCCCGAAAAGAATTGTTTTCCGACGAAAAGTTTTCCAAACCTTGCGAAGGAAAAATTACGGTTGCGACATTTATTATTTTTGCGAATTTTTCCGAGAGATGAAATATTTTGGACCAACAAGAGGGCGACATGTGTCACCCTCAAGTTGGCGGAATTATGGACGAATTCTTGGCACGTTTTTGTCAAGAAAAATGGCTTAAACATTGGTCAAGCTTAGGTAGGATATTTTGTGATATTTTTGGAGTAGATGGATAAGGTACACATGTGTAAATCTACACCCTCCACTTGCCCTCCACTTGGCTTAATCTTGGCCCTTGAAAGTCCTATAAATACCCCCCTAAGTTGCAACGACTTCTTCATCCACAAATAGTTGCCAAGTCTTGAAAATTGCCTTCTCCTAGTGAGCTTTCGTCAAGCCTCACTCCCCATACAGAGAGCTCTAGCGAAACACCCCCTTTGCTAGAAAAATCTCTCCAAAGTATTATTACTATTCCCAAATACCTTAACCAATCCCTTGTAGTATTTCCAAAGTTACCTCTATACGTAGAGTCCGGAAATACTACCTTATATTCCTTTAGTCACTAAACGAAACCCTGGGGAAATCTTCATAGTTGGTTGAAGTAGTAAGTAAACAACTTCTAAGGGTTTCTTGGAGCTACCGGAGCGTGCAAATTAGGAGCTAAACCTTGCTCAGGATCGACATTTAAACTTGGATAATTTTGGGCTTATCAAGGTAAATAATCATATCCTTCTATTGTAATTGGAGATTCAATACTGTAGTAGTATAGAAATAGTATAAGATACATAGAAGGATATTAAAGAAGAGAATTGAACTGTAATTACATAGAAGGATATTACAGAAGAGAATTGAACTGTAATTACATCGTATAGAAGGATATTAAAGAAGATTGAACTGTACTTACATAGGACTGTATTTACAGTAGACTTGAGTAGTTTGATGGGTAGGTAAATGCTGCCCAATTTTCCGTAGAATAGAGAACCCTCTGCTTAGAACTTTCTACAGAGTAGTCTAGACGTTGATAGACGTATTTGACTATTATAGGTTGATACTCTGCGCGCGACATATTCGACTTGGCAGGTGGATTTCGCCAAGGAGGTATGTGATTCTTCCTATCCTCTTGAGCATGATATTTTAAAATATATATATAGTACGGTAGACGTACGTGTGTTAACTGAACATGGTTTTACTTGACGTCTTTTTACTTGAGTCTAAATAATAAAGAATCTTGAAGTATTTCAAAAGAATTATGAATCATTTTTGAAAGAAGAGTAATACTTGGTTTTTAAACAAAAAGCTTAAGAGTTATACTAGCTTTATGGGAAGTTAGGTATAACGACTTAAGGAAGATAAAAGGAACGGTTTACTTATGTGTTATGAAAGACTTGTATTGATTTCTGGAAAGTATAGTAAGATGGTTTGATGAGTATACATATTATGATGCTATGTGTGTTCGTGTCTTGTAAACGTTTGTATAAAGAGGTTATTCTTATTGTGCTTATGTTGTTTAACGATAAGCCGTTATGTTAGTATTATACCACTCACCTCTTGACATGATATACCGGGGGTTAAGCCGCTCACGAAGGATGCCTCATGCGGGTCCAGGAGACCTATGCGGAACTACGAGAGTTCCAGGTTAGTGTGCGGGGGAATACCTCATGCGGTCTATGTGGCCATGCGGACTACGATAGTCCAGGACGATGCCTAGGAGTAGCTACCCTCGATGCGGGGAATACCTCATGCGGGCCTAGGTGGCCTATGCGGACTATGGGAGTCCAGGATTAGGCATGCATAATGATACTATGGACGATTGGCCTTGCTTCGATCATTCGCAGCCTAGAAAAGACACATTCTGATTCACCTATTATTGCTCTTGTTTGTGATGTGGCACTATGTGCGGTTACATTGGTTGTTTAAATGCATACTTGTAAAAATTGGTTTTAAAATGATATGATTTCATTTAATGTTCTTCTGATTTCACATACTTGGTACTGTTATCGACCTCCTTGAGGCTGCGTTCAATGCCGCAGTAAGGGAAAGCAGTGCTAGATCAGCATCCTTAGGATCTTTGCTTTGGTGTCAGGAGCTCCATCTTCTCCGGAGGCTCGACTTTTGGTATGGTTCTCCCTGGTGTTGTAGATATATGTACATTCAGGGTATGGCGGGGCCCTGTCCCGCCATAGTTGTTCACTTTCTTAGAGTGCGTAGTCTGTTATGCAGTTGGGATGTGCGCGGACTTGGTTTATATATATATATCGAAAAGCGACTTTTCTTAGATAAAGCGTGTCTCATTTTACATTTGTTTCATGTCTTGTTTTTATATTCCGATTACTCGATGTATGACTACTTGGGTGCGGGTAAGGCACGATCCGCGAGTCGTGACAAAAGTGGTATCGAAGCGATTAATCATCGGAAGGTGTCTCTGAGCCGTATCTAGTAGAGTCTTGATTATCGGTGTGTTGTGCGCCACCGATAATCAAGAGGCTATAGGATATTTAGGATTGGTTTCCATTCTTCTCACTCTGAGATCGTGCCTTAGAGTGTGTTATAAGTTGGACCCTCTAACGTATTCCTTTTACGTATCGATTATGCCTCGCGCAAGCGGCCGGGCGAAGGCAAAGCGGCCGAGGAGGCGCTAGTAGGACACGAGGGCCGAGGCGAGCCGATCTATGCAGCGATACCTCGGGCGGCGAGTTCCACGGCGCCGCCCGGCCCAGAGTATAGAGTCGGCTGCGATGGTGATGAGACCACGTACCTACACCTCGGTCCGCGGCTGGAAGCGGAGGAGAATGGGTTCTGAGAGATGGCGATTCTTGCTTGAGTTGTGGCGAACATGAGGATAGGTGGATGCGATAGTTCGGCTCAGCGATGCCGTGGTTCACCCGAGTCGGATAGTTTGAGGCTACGGGATTTTACGAGTTGTAGCCCGCGAGTTCTGGTCGAGGCACGAGGATGATCCGCAGGAGTTCATCCGTCGATTCTGAGAGGATCGTCGCGGTGATCGAGCCGGAGACCGAGTGCGTGATCTTGGTTCGCATCGGCTGCGTGATACCCGCGATCGTGGTTTGATCGTGGGAGCTATCCGGGAAACCGCGCCTCGATAGTATGGGGCGAGTTCTCGGAGGCTTTTCTCGATCCTTCTTGCCTCGCGGATGAGGAGACGCGGGCGACAAGTTTTGATGTTGAGGCAGAGAGCGCGCGTTAGGGAGTACAACGTTGAGTTCGATTCGTTGGCTCGATATGTCCCTGCACTAGTAGCAGATATGGAGGACAGGGTGCACCGCTACGTCACCGGGCTAGATGGTTATATGGCAGAGTCTTGCGCAGGTGTAGCTCTTCAGCCGGGCATGGACATTGCGCGTGCGAGCTCATGCACTTGGGTGTGAGGAGCGTAGAGGTCGACGGGTCGACAGATATCAGCAGAAGAAGGCTAGGACGTCAGGATCTTTTGGTGGCTCTCGGGGTGGGCGGCACCGGCGATCTAGATTTGCACTACGGCATTTCGAGCACTCCTGCCGTCTTGAGGCGGACGGGGCCCCGGGACTTGGACGTCGAGTAGCGAGGTGCTAACGATCGGGACCACCCGCCGGTGTGGCCGTCGGTAGATCCCATTACGGGTGTGGTGCTGCTACGGAGTTTGTTTCACTTGCGGCCCAGCGGGGTCACTTTGCGGCTGTCAGGCTAAGAAGCGCGAAGGTAGTCGACTACGAGGTCTTTCGCGGGTCTTCTTCATCTCCTACGATTACTCGCCGGGCGAGGGTACTCGAGGCGGCCAGTGCGGCAGAGGTCATGGCGCGGGTCCCAGTTCTAGCGGTCCTCAGAACCGCATTTATGCCTTGTCCAGCCGGCAGGACCAGGAGGCGTCGCCGGATGTTGTCACAGGTACTTTATCAGTTTCATGTTGTGACGTGTATGCCTTGATAGATCCGGGTTCTACTCTGTCCTATATATCTCCCCTTATTGCTAGTAGGATAGGGATAGAGCCTGAGTCCATTGACCCTTTTGAGGTAGCTACGCCAGTGGGTGATTCGGTGGTAGCTCGGCGGGTATATAGGGCTTGCCCAGTGACTTTATGCAGTCGTCAGACCCTAGCCGACTTGATAGAGTTGGACATGATTGATTTCGATGTGATCATGGGTATGGATTGGCTAGCTTCCTGCTACGCCAATGTAGACTGCAGGGAGAGAGCGATACAGTTCGGTTTCTGAGGCCGGTTATTGAGTGGGAGGGGAACACTGTGTCGTCGAGGGGTAGGTTTATTTCCTACCTCAAGGCTAGGAAGATGGTGCAGAAGGGGTATATCTACCATCTCATTCGGGTGTTTGATCTCGAGGCTGCGGTACGGATCTTGATCGATTCGATAGTCGAAGAGTTCCCAGATGTGTTTCCAGATGACCTCCCGGATATCCCTCCTGAGAGGGAGATAGAGTTTTGTATCGATGTACTGCCAGACACTCGGCCTATTTCTATTCTGCCATACAGAATGACACCTGCCGAGTTGAGAGAGTTGAAGGACCAGCTGAGAGATTTGCTGGAGAAGGGCTTCATCAGACCTAGTGTTTCTCCCTGGGGAGCGCCGGTATTGTTCGTGAAGAAGAAGGACGGGACGCTGCGCATGTGTGTTGATTACGGTGAACAAGGTGACTATTAAAACGAATACCCCTTCCGGGATTGATGATTTGTTCGACCAGTGCGAGTGCGAGATGTTTCTCAAGATTGATCTGCGATCGGGCTATCATCAGTGCGAGTCGAGAGGCGGATATCCACAGATCGCATTCGGACCAGACGCACTATGAGTTCGGGGCTATGTCTTTCGGTTTGACCAATGCTGGCGGTATTTATGGATTTGATGAACCGAGTGTTCAAGCCATTTTAGATCGTTTGTGATAGTATTCATTGATGACATCTTGGTTTATTCGCTCGAGCGGGAGCATCTTTGTTATACCGTATTTTGGTATATGCGTGGGGCGTGCGTAGAAAAATTGAACTTGAGAATAGGCTTGGCGATTTATACTTTGTGCACAACACGGTTAGAGTCGTTTTCGACAAAGCGTTTCCACGACTTTCGTAGGGAAAATTCGGCTATGTCATTTTTAATTTTTGCGGATTTTTCAGAGAGGCGAAAACATTTTGGACCAACGAGGCGACAACGGCACCTCTCATTGGTGGGCTTTGGGGCGGCAACGGGCGAATTCTTGGCCTTGTTTAGTCAAGGTTAGGTAGGATATTTTGTGGTAGATGGATAAGGTGCACTTGGCAAGATCTTGGCCTACACTTGCCTTGCACTTGGCAAGATCTTGGCCGTTGGTTGGCCTTTGCTAGACTATAAATACCCCTTTGGAAGACTTCTTCATCCATTCCAAATATTTCCTAAGTGTTAAAATCCTCCTCCTCCCTTTGTGTTGAGTTCGGCCGAGAGCCCTCTCCCCATGGCCGAGAGTACCCACAGTGGGGTAGGCCGAGGGTATACACCCCCTCCTTGTGGTGCTAGCCGTGGGGTACCCACTAGCCTAGTTGTTTCGTATAAATACCCTCCTCTTGGTAGAAATACTCTCAAAGTATTGTTACTATACCCAAATTACCTTAGTAGTATACCTTGTAGTATTCTAAGGTTATACTTATCTGAAAAGCCCGAAATACTATTATACTTCCTTAGTCACAAAAGAAACCACAGGAAAATCTCCATAGTTGGTTGGAGTATTAAGTAGAAGTTGGTTAGAACTTCTAAGGGTTGTGTGGAGGCGGGTCGGAGGCCGGAGTAGGAGCTAAACCTTGCTCGGGATCGACATTTAAACTTCGGACAATTTTGGGCTTATCGAGGTAAACACTCTTGACCTTATTGTAATTGGAAATTACATGTTGTAGGAATATATAGTTGAAGTATACTATATATAGAACTGAGCGTAGTTAGCGGCAATGTCTTTTGACTTAAGCTGAATAATTAGAAACATTTTGAAGAAGAGTCTTGGCTGTAATTACATAGGGTATTCTGATGAGACTTGTGTAGCTTTTACGTGAGGTAGAATTGTGCACGTCGGATTAGGCGTATAACCCCTGGTTGGCTTGGTAGCGGCCCAGATAGAGGAGGAGATTTCTGTTGTTGCGGGGAGGTGTTGTCGAATTTTACGTAGAATGTTCTACAATTAGACCTAGATGTTAATAAAGCGCCTTGTGGCCTTATAGGTTGAAGTACCGTGCGTGGCGCGATCTACTTGGCTAGGAGTAGCGGCGGTTTGAGGTACTTGGGCGTTTTGCTATTAGTCGATAATCGTCGCGAGGTATGTGAACCTCTTCCTACCTTTTCTAGCATGATATGTGTATAACTATGTAATGCGGTGAGCGTACGTGTGTTAAACGTATTTGATTGGTTTGAAACATAAAGTGTTATAACGGCTTTATGGGAAGTTGGTTATAACGACTTTATGTAAAGAAAATGCCTTATGGTTTTAAAAGGTAAGCGATTTGACTTATAATTGACTTAATGTGTAATAATAAAGAATCTTGAAGTATTTCAAAGAATGTTGAACCATTTTTAACAGAAGAATAATACTTGGTTTTGAAAACATAAGAGTTATACTAGCTTTATGGGAAGTTAGGTATAACGTCTTAAGAATGGTAAAATGAATGGTTTATTGATTTTAAAGTTAAGAGACTTGATCTTAAAAGATAAGAGACTTTACTTGTTTTACTTGGTAATTAGCATTATGTTAAATGTTGTAAAACCTCATTCGCAAGTAATGAGTACTTGATTTTAAAAGCAATAATGTTTCTTGATTTGAAATCGAATGAGTATCGAACAAACCACAAAGCGCTAATAAAGGAAATGTTTTGACTAATAATGTATTAGTAAAACCAGTAGAAACTTCCATCTGCATAGAAACTAAGATGAGACAAAATGATGTTACATTTCCTAGATCATGGCTGCTTAAATAAGATTGTTACAAACAAGAATAACCTACTCACGTATCAGACATATGTTTCTCAAATTTCTTTTAAAGGAGAATTATATCATTAAGTGATTAAAATTATGAACTACGAAACCTTTCGAAAACGAGAAACTTGAGTAATTGAAATTAGGCAAACTTGAAACATTTGGAAAAGAATGTTGTTACTTGATTTCTGAAGAAGTGTTTTGATTTACTTGAAAGGATAATCACTCTATTTTCATATACTACGGGTATTGTGTGACTTTTGTAAGCGTGGCGTACCTTTTAAAAAGATAATGTATGAAGTACTTTGGGAATAGATACTCGATCTTGTTAATCATATAATAGAATGTACCTTGTGTGTATAACTTGATTGTGTTGGTTTGTGATAGCCTTGTAATACTTTCTTGTTGATTGGATAAGTAGACGTGATATGATGCTATGTGTGTTAGTGTCTTTATAACGTTTGTGAAGAGAGTATTCTTGTTGTGCTTATGTTGTTTAACGATAAGGCTGTTATGTTAGTATAATATCACTCACCTCTTGACATATTACAGGGGTTAAGGCGCCTCCGTCTGGGGTAGACTTCGGTGATGCAGGACCATGATTCGAGAATACCTCATGCGGGTCCAAGGGATCCATGCGGAACTACGGGAGTTCCAGGTTAGTTTGCGGCCCTTGTGGTCATGCGGTCTCTGTGGCCATGCGGACAGCGGGTCCAGGACGATGCCGAGGAGTAGCTACCCTCGATGCGGGGTTACATACCCTATGCGGGCCTACATGAGTGGCCTATGCGGACTCTGAGTCGGGATTAGGCTTGCATGGTGATACTACGGGCAATTGGCCTGCTTGATCATTCGCGGCCTAGAAAAGACTATTACGATTTACCTATTGTTGCTCTTGTTTATGATATGGCCTTATGTGCGGTTACCTTAGTTGTTTCATACATACTTGCAAAACTGATTTTAAAATGATATGTTTTCATTTAAGTACTTCTGATTTCACATACTTGGTACTGTTATCGACCTCCTTGAGTGCGTTCAATGCCGAGTTGAGGTACACGATCGTTGATCCTAGTTCTCGGGTCACGATTCGGATATGGGAAGCTCCGTTTTCTCGGAGGCTTATCGGTGGTATAGTCCTGTCGTTGTAGGTATTTACATTCGGGGTATGGCGGGCCTGTCCCATTATTGTCGTATCATTCTTAGAAGTGCAGAATCTTGTTGTGGGTAGAGTTGTAATGGGATGTAGCGTTCGGTTTTAAAATTGATTTATATATATGCCGTAAAGCAAGTTTCTCCGATTCTTGTTTCTTACTTAATATTTTCATGTCTTGTTTTATGTTCGTTGATTACTACGATGTTGTATCACTAGGGTGCGGGTAAGGCACGATCCACGGGCAGGTTGGTCGTGACAAAAGTGGTATCAGAGCGATTAATCCTCGGAAAGTGTCTATGAACCGTATCGATGAAGTCTTGATTATCGGTGTGTTGTGCACCCGATAATCGAGAGGCTATAGGATATTTAGGATTGGTTTCTATTCTTCTCACTCGAGATCGTGCCTTAGAGTGTTGTAAGTTGGACCCTCTCACGTATTTCTTTCCTTACCGTTATGCCTCCGCATAGTGGCCGCCCGGGAGGCAGGCGGCGAGGAGCTGCGAGTAGAGTTCGAGAGGTTACGAGGCACAGGCCCAATCATCACACGAGTTAGGTGCCGTTCGGGAGTTCTGCGGCGTCACTAAGCCCAGTGAGTTTAGCGCTGGCGGCGATTCTGCTGCGGCCATGATATTTGAACCTTGATTCACGGCCAGAGCAGATAATTTAGATTGCGAAAGCGACCATTACTAGCAATGGATTTGGCTACCGAGTATACCGATGTATCGCGAGTCTTGATGACTACCTAAGAGGGTTGTGTAAGAGTAATTCTTGATTAGGCTTGGCATGGCACGTATGCGGACTTATGCGCGGCGTAGAAAGCGTAGAGATCGGCGGGTTAATCAGGGCGAGAAGAGGGCGAGCGGTAAGGTCTTTTAGTAACTTTTGAGGCGAGTCGCCTCGCGTGATTAGATTACGCACATCCACGGTGCGAAAGGTCCTCCGGGGTTCGGGGCGTTCGGGGTATGCGAGGAGTTGGTGAGCTCGAGCTTAGGTTCCGGCTACACGTAGGTTTCGGCCGGATTGATTTTCCCCGGTATTCACGCGGTGTGGCGTCGTCGGGAATGTCATCTTTTAGTTAGTACTTGTTTTACTACGGCCGTCGGTGCGATGTCGAAAGAGTGTCCTTGTAGGAGGACTTAGCCTTGAGATCGATGGGTAGTCGTCACCTTCCTTAGCTATCGCCCTACAGGCGGGTTTGATTAGAACGACTTAAGGAGTGGAGCGGTGAATCTGAGTTTATCCTTAACCCTCACAGAGATTAGTGCGTATGATGAGATGAGTATATCTTAAGTGCTATGTTACGATAGCGATGTGTAAATTATGATTAGGAATCATGGTTAGTGTAGGGAAGATTGGGGATAGAGAAAGTGTGAGCCTTAGAGTGTTATACGTGGAGACCTTAGAGGTAAGGCCGTCTCGAGTAAAAGATGTATTGTTTATGTTTGACCACTTATCGGAGTGCATTGTGCACGTGAGCTATGTTTGTGGGATAAGTCACGAGTAGTGTGGAATGAAAGAGGGTAGTTGAGCTAAGAAGACGCTAGGTTTTAAATGCGTGATTAGTAAGAGTTTTAGGTTCGGGAGCTAATGTCTTTGCGGCGTTGCGGGTCGGGTTGAGGCACGTTGCGGGTCAACCGCGGCATGTTTGGTGGTGGGGTCGGTTTGTGGTGGTTCCGCCTTGTGGTAGGATCACAAGGGTGTTTGGCCCAGTTCGATTAACGTGCGAGTTCGTGGATGCGTTCGACGATGGTCGGGCGATGGGGCAGCCCGTCGTGTTCTTGATCGGGGCCGTTCACTCGGCGATGTTGATTTATCGAGAAGGTTGTAAGGCTGCAGGGTGCCTACCTTCACCTTATGACGACGGTGAAGCCCGGGTTGTGGCTATTTCGTTTCTAAAAGTCTTACGAGCGGGGTTAGGAACTGGTGAGACTGAGAATCGCATTCGCCCTCGGGCGGTGTTTGAATTTCGAGGGTAGTTGTAGGGATTGTTGTCTCTGTGGAGAGTGCTTAAACTACCATTTCAGTGTTCGAATGTCGCCTTATGAAGCCCTGTAGGGGCGGAAGTGTAAGTCGCCGATCGATTGGTTCGATGTTGGCAAGATTCGGATAGTTGGTTGAGCTTGTTCCGGTAATTTGTGGATAGGGTTAAGCTTGTCTAGAAGAGGTTACGCGGCTCGGAGAAATCGTGCGGATAATCGGCGGCACGCTTAGAGTTGAGTTGATGGTCGGTCTTCTTGAAAGTACCACCGGGTTGGGTGTGACGAGTTTTGGAAAGCAGAGGAATTTAGCGAGTTACTTTGGGCCGCACGAGTTCATGTGAAGAATAGGCGGGTTGCCTATATGTTAGCTTTGCGTCAGGCTTAGGAGACAATCGTCCGGTCTTTCGTATTGTTATGATCGGAAAGTATCGGAGATCCGTCGAGTGTTCGGTTAATGATGACCACGTTAGAGATAGTAACCGAGTTTTGGAAGCGATGTCGAAATGTGGTAAGAGTTCGAGTGTCTGACGACCTCGGGGATCGCATCTGACCCGGTACCATCTGTTGGGTCGCCGGAGTGACACTAGAACCTCGCGGCAAAGTGACAAAAGTGGTATCACGACGAGTAAAGGGAGAAGCGAGCATGTATTGCGAGCAGAGATGTGACCATTTCTTTTGTATGGAGAAAGTGCGGAGGAATTATATTTTAGACCGCTTGGATGGGAGGCGTTTGTGATGTTAGAGTGTTTCTCGTGAACTTGGATGTAAGTATTTTGCGCAGGTGTTGTTGTGGCCAGTTGTGGCAGGATTGTTCAGATAAGTATAGTAGTGAAGACTATACTGGCGCACGTTTGGTTTGAGACTTAGAAGGAACATTCGGGACGAATGTTTCTAAGGAGGGGAGAATGTTATACCGTATTTTCTGAGTATATGCGTGGGGCGTGCGTAGAAAAATTTGAACTTGAGAATAGGCTTGGCGATTTATTCTTTGTGCTCGACACGGTTAGAGTCGTTTTCGACAAAGCGTTTCCACGACTTTCGTAGGAAAATTCCGGCTATGTCATTTCTAATTTTTGCGGATTTTTCAGAGAGGCGAAACATTTTGGACCAACAAGAGGCGACACGGCACCCTCTCATTGGTGGGCTTTGGGGCGCAACTTGGGCCTTGTTTAGTCAAGGTTAGGTAGGATATTTTGTGGTAGATGGATAAGGTGCACTTGGCGAGATCTTGGCCTACACTTGCCTTGCACTTGGCAAGATCTTGGCCATTGGTTGGCCTTTGCTAGACCTATAAATACCCCTTTGGAAGACTTCTTCATCCATTCCAAATATTTCCTAAGTGTTAAAATCCTCCTCTCTCCCTTTGTGTTGAGTTCGTGAGAGCCCTCTCCCCATGGCGAGAGTACCACAGTGGGGTAGTAGAGGGTATACACCACTCGTTGTGGTGCTAGTAGTGGGGTACCACTGCTAGTTGTTTCGTATAAATACCTCATCTTGGTAGAAATACTCTCAAAAGTATTGTTACTATACCCAAATTACCTTAGTAGTATACCTTGTAGTATTCTAAGGTTATACTTATCTGAAAAGCCAGAAATACTATTATACTTCCTTAGTCACAAAACCGAAACCCTAGGGAAAATCTCCATAGTTGGTTGGAGTATTAAGTAGAAGTTGGTTAGAACTTCTAAGGGTTGTGTGGAGGCGGGTCGGAGCGGAGTAGGAGCTAAACCTTGCTCGGGATCGACATTTAAACTCGGATAATTTTGGGCTTATCGAGGTAAACACTCTTGACCTTCTATTGTAATTGGAAATTACATGTTGTAGGAATATATAGTTGAAGTATACTATATATAGAACTGAGCGTAGTTAGCGTGATGTCTTTTGACTTAAGCTGAATAATTAGAAACCTTTTGAAGAAGAAATCTTGTTGTAATTACATAGGGTGTATTCTGATGAGACTTGTGTAGCTTTTACGTGAGGTAGAATTGTGCACGTCCGAATTAGGCGTATAACCCCCACTGGTTGGCTTGGTAGCGGCCCAGATAGAGGAGGAGATTTCTGTTTGTTGCGGGAAAATGTTCTAGAATTTTACGTAGAATGTTCTACAATTAGACCAAGTTGTTAATAAGCCCCGTGTGGCCTTATAGGTTTAATTACCATGCGTGGCGCGATCTACTTGGCTAGGAGTAGCCAGGCGGTTTGAGTACTTGGGCGTTTTGCTATTAGTCGATAATCGTCGCGAGGTATGTGAACCTCTTCCTACCTTTTCTAGCATGATATGTGTATAACTATGTAGTACGGTAGACGTACATGTGTTAAACATATTTGATTGGTTTGAAACATAAAGTGTTATAACGGCTTTATGGGAAGTTGGTTATAACAGCTTTATGTAAGTAAGAAAATGCCTTATGGTTTTAAAAGGTAACTGATTTGACTTATAATTGACTTAATGTGTAATAATAAAGAATCTTGAAGTATTTCAAAAGAATGCTGAATCATTTTTAACGGAAGAATAATACTTGGTTTTGAAAACATAAGAGTTATACTAGCTTTATGGGAAGTTAGGTATAACGTCTTAAGAATGGTAAAATGAATGGTTTATTGATTTTAAAGTTAAGAGACTTGATCTTAAAAGATAAGAGACTTTACTTGTTTTACTTGGTAATTAGCATTATGTTAAATGTTGTAAAACCTCATTCGCAGTAATGAGTACTTGATTTTAAAAGCAATAATGTTTCTTGATTTGAAATCGAGAATGAGTATCGAACAAACCACGTGGCGCTAATAAAGGAAATGTTTTGACTAATAATGTATTAGTAAAACCAGTAGAAACTTCCATCTGCATAGAAACTAAGATGAGACAAAATGATGTTACATTTCCTAGATCATGGCTGCTTAAATAAGATTGTTACAAACAAGAATAACCTACTCACGTATCAGACATATGTTTCTCAAATTTCTTTTAAAGGAGAATTATATCATTAAGTGATTAAAATTATGAACTCTGAAACCTTTGAAAGCGAGAAACTTGAGTAATTGAAATTAGGCAAACTTGAAACATTTGGAAAAGAATGTTGTTACTTGATTTTACGAAGAGAAGTGTTTTGATTTACTTCAAAGGATAATCACTCTATTTTCATATACTACGGGTATTGTGTGACTTTTGTAAACGTAGCGTACCTTTTAAAAGATAATGTATGAAGTACTTTGGGAATAGATACTCGATCTTGTTAATCATATAATAGAATGTACCTTGTGTGTATAACTTGATTGTGTTGGTTTGTGATAGCCTTGTAATACTTTCTTGTTGATTTGATAAGTAGACGTGATATGATGCTATGTGTGTTAGTGTCTTGTAACGTTTGTGAAATAGAGTATTTTTGTTGTGCTTATGTTGTTTAACGATAAGCTGTTATGTTAGTATAATATCACTCACCTCTTGACATATTACCGGGGGTTAAGCGCCTCCGTCTGCGGGGTAGACTTCGGTGATGCAGGACCGTGATTCGAGAATACCTCATGCGGGTCCAAGGGATCCATGCGGAACTACGGGAGTTCGAGTTAGTTTGCGGCCGCTTGTGGTCATGCGGTCTCTGTGGCGTGCGGACGGCGGGTCGGGGCGATGCCGGAGTAGCTACCCTCGATGCGGGGTTACATACCACTATGCGGGCCTACATGAGTGGCCTATGCGGACTCTGAGTCGAGATTAGGCTTGCATGGTGATACTACGGGCGGTGGACTGCTTGATCATTCGCGACCTAGAAAAGACACATTACTGTTTACCTATTGTTGCTCTTGTTTATGATATGGCCTTATGCGGTTACCTTGGTTGTTTCATACATACTTGCAAAACTGATTTTAAAATGATATGTTTTCATTTAAGTACTTTCTGATTTCACATACTTGGTACTTGTTATGCGACCTCCTTGAAGTGCGTTAAATCCGCGAGTTGAGGTACACGATCGTTGATCCTAGTTCTCGGGGTCACAGTTCAGCGTATGGGAAGCTCCGTTTTCTCCGGAGGCTTATCAGTGGTATAGTCCCCTGTCGTTGTAGGTATTTATATTCAGGGGTATGGCGGGGCCTGTCCGCCATTATTGTCGTATCATTCTTAGGAGTGCATGAAATCTTGTTGTGGGCGAGTTGTAATGGGATATAGCTATTCGGTTTTAAAAATTGATTTATATATATGCGTAAGGCAAGTTTTCTCCGACATCTTGTTTCTTACTTCTTAATATTTTCATGTCTTGTTTTATGTTCCGCTGATTACTCTGATGTTGTATCACTAGGGTGCCCGGGGTAAGGCACGATCCGGGCAGGTTGGGTCGTGACACATCGAGCATTTGAGGATCTTTGAGGATTCTCCAGACCCGTGATTATGCGCCAAGTTTTCCAAATGTGAGTTTTGGTTAACTGGTGGCTTTTCTTGGGCACGTTGTCGGGTAGATGGTATTCAGTGGATATGGCTAAGATCGGCGATCGAGGACTTGGCCTGACTCTACTACAAGCAGTGCGCGATTTCGGGCCTCGCGAGTTATTATCGGCGGTTCGTGGAGAAGTTTGCTTCTATCTCCGCACCATTGACTAGTGACTCGAAAGCGGCTAAGTTTCGATGGTGATGCTTGTGGCGGGGTTTCGGCCTGCGAAGGAGGCGCGGCCGCCCGTTCTTACTCTTCCAGAGGGTCCAGACGGCTATGTCGTGTATTGTGATGCGTCAGGCATCGGGCTTGGATGTGTGTTGATGTAGCAGGGCAAGGTTATAACGTACGCATCCCGACAGCTTAAGAAGCATGAGAGGAACTACCCCACCCATGATTTGGAGTTAGCGTGGTGATTCACGCCAAGATGCGAGGCACTATTTGTATGGGGTTCGTGTGGATATTTATACGGACCAAGAGCCTCCGGTATATCTTGACCAGAGGAGGCTGAACTTACGGCGAGGCGGTGGTTAGAGTTACTCAAGGATTATGATGTCGATATCTGTACCACCGGGGAAGGCCAATGTTGTGGCGGATGCCCTTAGTCGTAGTCGATGGGAGTCTATCGGATGCTGACCCAGAGGAGGGCATGGTCGCGAGTTGCATCGGCTAGCGAGCCTTGGAGTCGATTGATTGATTACGATAGTAGTGGGGTTCGAGAGGTTGCGAGTCTTCCATCGTCGAGGAGGTGAAGAGGCAGCGGTTTGAGGATCGGTTTTGACACGCGATGCCGTGATCACGGCTCTTCGTGAGGAAGGGTCGCACGAGTAGCACTTGATGGGTCTTGAGTTTGAGCGAGTTGTGTGTTCCGGATATTGCGGGACTTGACGAGTTCTAGGGAAGCACTGCGGCGCGCGTTACTCTATCCATCCGGGTCGACAAAGATGTACCACGACCTCGGATCCGTGTATTGGTGGGATGGCAAGAGGGGCGTTGCGAGTTTGTGGCTCGGTGCGTGTTGTCGGCGGTGAAGGTAGAGCACGAGGCACGGTGGATTATTGCGACGATAGAGATCCCGACGGAAGTGGGAGGTGATCAACATGGACTTTATCACGGGATTACCTCGCACTCGGAGGAAGCATGATTCTATCGGGTTATCGTCGGCGGTGTGAAATCAGCCCACTTTCTTCCGTCGGGGCGACTTTTAGTGAGGATTATGCGGACTTTACATCAGAGATCGTCGGTGCATGGAGTCCCTATTTCTATCATATCGCAGAGGAGCCCGGTTCGGCTAACTTGGAGGTATTTCGAGAAGGGTTTAGGGACACAGTGAGCACGATCGTTGCATTCCATCCTCGAATGACGAGCAGGCGAGCGCACTATCCGGACTCTTGAGGATATCTGCGAGCTGTGTTATTGACCGAGGGTAGCTGGGAGGATCATTTGCCTCTAGTTGAGTTTGCGTATAATAATAGCTACCACTCCAAGATTCGGATGACGCCTTATGAGGCCTTGTATGAGAGGAAGTGCGGTCGCCGATAAGCTGGTTTGATGTAGGCGAGTGAAGTTAGTAGGACCCGGACGTCTGACGATGGATAAGGTGAAGCTTATCCGGGAAGCGATTCTTGGCGGCTCGAGTCGGCAAGTCGTATCACGCAGATCATCGTCGTCGGCATCTGGAGTTCGAGGTTGATGATTGGGTTTTCCTGAAGGTGTCACCCATGAAGGGTGTGATGAGATTCAGGAAGAAAGGGAAACTCAGCCCAAGGTACATTGGGCCGTATCAGATTGTCCGCATTGTAGGCAAGGTTGCCTATGAGTTGGATTTGCCGTCCGATCTTGAGGCAGTGCATCCGGTTTTTCATGTTTCTATGCTGAGGAGATGTATCGGGGATCCATCTAGGGTGCACCCGATTGACGATGTCGGTGTGAGGGTTATCGTATGAGGAGATTCCATAGCGATAATCAATCGTCGGTTATCGTCTGCGGACCAGGGCGTGGCTTCCGTCAAAGTCTTGTGGCGGAACGAGCTCAGGGAGGAGATGACGTGGGAAGCTGAGGAGGACATGAGGCAGAAGTATCCTCACATATTCCCCACACCTCCAGGTAACTCACTTTCCTACTTGTAAATTTTCATTGACATATTTGCTTAAGTGTTGTATTGTGGCCATGTGTGGCATTTGCAAACTGTTTAAGTTATGAGGAACTTTATCGTTATATGTCTTGGGAAGGAACATTCGGGACGAATGTTTCTAAGGAGGGGAGAATGTTATACCCCGTATTTCCAGAGTATGTACGTGAGGGCGTACGTACAAAAGTTTAAGCCTTAAGTTAGGCAAGGGACGAAAATTGTGCACAACCCCCGAAAAGAATTGTTTTCCGACGAAAAGTTTTCCAAACCTTGCGAAGGAAAAATTACGGTTGCGACATTTATTATTTTTGCGGATTTTTCCGTGAGATGAAATATTTTGGACCAACGAGAGGGCGACATGTGTCACCTTCAAGTTGGCGGAATTATGGACGAATTCTTGGCACGTTTTTGTCAAGAAAAATGGCTTAAACATTGGTCAAGGTTAGGTAGGATATTTTGTGATATTTTTGGAGTAGATGGATAAGGTACACATGTGTAAATCTACACCCTCCACTTGCCCTCCACTTGGCTTAATCTTGACCCTTGAAAGTCCTATAAATACCCCCCTAAGTTGCAAAGAATTCTTCATCCACAAATATTTTCCAAGTCTTGAAAATTCCCTTCTCCCCTAGTGAGCTTTCGTCCAAGCCTCACTCCCTCTACAGAGAGCTCTGGCAGAAACACCCCTTTGCTAGAAAAATCTCTCCAAAGTATTGTTACAATTCTCAAATACCTTAACCAATCCCTTGTAGTATTTCCAAAGTTACCTCTATACATAGAGTCCGGAAATACTACCTTATATTCCTTTAGTCACTAAACGAAACCCTGGGGAAATCTTCATAGTTGGTTGAAGTAGTAAGTAGAAGTTGTTTAGCAACTTCTAAGGGTTTCTTGGAGCTATCGGAGCATGCAAATTAGGAGCTAAACCTTGCTCAGGATCGACATTTAAACTTGGATAATTTTGGGCTTATCAAGGTAAATAATCCTATCCTTCTATTGTAATTGGAGATTCAATACTGTAGTAGTATAGAAATAGTATAAGATACATAGAAGGATATTAAAGAAGAGAATTAAACTGTAATTACATAGAAGGATATTACAGAAGAGAATTGAACTGTAATTACATCGTATAGAAGGATATTAAAGAAGATTGAACTGTACTTACATAGGACTGTATTTACAGTAGACTTGAGTAGTTTGACGGGTAAGGAAATGCTGCCCAATTTTCCGTAGAATAGAGAACCCTCTGCTTAGAACTTTCTACAGAGTAGTCTAGACGTTGATAGACGTATTTGACTATTATAGGTTGATACTCTGCGCGCGACATATTCGACTTGGCAGGTGGATTTCGCCAAGGAGGTATGTGATTCTTCCTATCCTCTTGAGCATGATATTTTAAAATATATATATAGTACGGTGAGCGTCGTGTGTTAACTGAACATGGTTTTACTTGACGTCTTTTTACTTGAGTCTAAATAATAAAGAATCTTGAAGTATTTCAAAAGAATTATGAATCATTTTTGAAAGAAGAGTAATACTTGGTTTTTAAACAAAAAGCTTAAGAGTTATACTAGCTTTATGGGAAGTTAGGTATAACGACTTAAGGAAGATAAAAGGCAGTTTACTTATGTGTTATGAAAGACTTGTATTGATTTACGGAAAGTATAGTAAGATGGTTTGATGAGTAGACATATTATGATGCTATATGTGTTAGTGTCTTGTAAACGTTTGTATAAAGAGGTTATTCTTATTGTGCTTATGTTGTTTAACGATAAGCCGTTATGTTAGTATTATACCACTCACCTCTTGACATGTTACCGGGGGTTAAGCTGCCCCGACGCGAGGATGCCTCATGCGGGTCGGGGACCTATGCGGAACTACGAGTTCCAGGTTTGTGTCGCGAGGAATACCTCATGCGGTCTATGTGGCCACGCGGACTACGAGAGTCGGGGCGATGCCGGCGAGTAGCTACCCTCGATGCGGGGAATACCTCATGCGGGCCTAGGTGGCCTATGCGGACTACGGGAGTCCAGGATTAGGCATGCATAATGATACTATGGGCGATTGGCCTTGCTTCGATCATTCGCAGCATAGAAAAGACCTGTTACAGTTCACCTATTATTGCTCTTGTTTGTGATGTGACACTATGTGCGGTTACATTGGTTGTTTCGTACATACTTGTAAAAATTGGTTTTAAAATGATATGATTTCATTTAATGTACTTTACAGTTTCACATACTTGGTACCTGTTGTACTGACCTCCTTCGGGGGGCTGCGTTCATGCCGCAGGTAAGGGAAAGCAGGTGCTAGATTCGCATCCTTAGGATCTTTGCTTTGGTGTCAGGAGCTCCATCTTCTCCGGAGACTCGACTTTTGGTATGATTTTCCCTGGTGTTGTAGATATATGTACATTCAGGGTATGGCGGGGCCCTGTCCCGCCATATTTGTTCACTTTCTTAAGTGCGTAGTCTATTATGCAGTTGGGATGTAGCGCGGACTTGGTTTATATATATATATGCCGAAAGACGACTTTTCTCAGATAAACTGTGTCTCATTTTACATTTGTTTCATGTCTTGTTTTTATATTCCGCTGATTACTCTGATGTATGACTACTTGGGTGACCGGGTAAGGCACCAGTCACGGGCCCCGGAACGGGTCGTGACACGAAGCCTCAAACTATCGATTCTGGGGTGCACCACTGGTACTACCGGCTCCCGTCTGTCCTCATGCCTCGCCACGATCCTGGCTAGTAACTGGGCCATCTCTTTGTAACCCATCTCCTCAGCTCCTGGCCGTGATACAGGAGGCTCAGGTATCGTGGCCTCGATGAATCTTTATTCTTTGCTCTAAACTCTCACGAAATTTGGCGTCGTAGAACTTGCCGTCTGATGCACTATCTCGCACAATGGTGGGCTGTGCCTAGTAACCCTCACGAGTCCCACTAGCGACTCCATCTCGCCGCCTTACCTTCGGGCGCGGTTGCCTTGCGTGGAGGCATAACTGGTACATAAGAACACGTCAGAGGGAGTCCAACCTATAACACAACTCTATTGCACGATCTCAGAGTGAGAAGAATGAAAACCAATCCTAAATATCTTGTAGCCTCCTGATTATAGGTGTGGTGCACAACACGCCGATAATCAAGACTCTACTAGATACGGTCTGTAGACACTTTCCGAGGACTAACTGCTCTGATACCATTTTTTTCACGACCCGACCTCGGGCCAGCAACTGGTGTCTTACCCGGGCACCCTAGTAGGTATACATCAGAGGAAATCAGTGGAATAAACTCATAGACATGGAACAATGTAGAATAGGAAACAGGCTAACCGATAATGTCACCTTTCAACATATATATAAATATCAAAAGCCCGAACAGTTATATCCTTTACAAACCCAACTCACAACAGACTATAGACCTCTAAGAGTTTTTGACATAACAACTATGACGGGACAGGGCCCCGCCATACCCCTGAATGTACATGTACCTACAATGACAGGGAACCATATCAAAAGATAAGCCTCCGGAGAAACGGAGCTTCCCAAAACGCAGAACCGTGATCCTATGAGCGAGGATTAACAATCGGTGTACCTCTACCTGCGGTGAGGTCAGTACAACAGGTACCAAGTATGTGAAACTGAAAGTATTGTAATGAAATCACAATAGTCTAATAATAAAAACCAGAGACATGTATGATAAACCAATTAACAGTATACTGTGCCATAGTATATACGAGAGCAAATAGGTGTGACTTGGACGGTTCTGAACAGGCAACCAATGATCAAACTAGGGTCATTCGCCCATAGTATCATTGTCCAAATCCTAATCCTGGACTCCCGCAATCCGCATAGGTCGCGTGTACCCGCATGAGGTATTCCTCGCATCGGGGGAAGCAAAACCCGCGGTAATACATAGGACCTTGTCCCGCATGAGCCCCTTGGACTCGCATGAGGGTATTCCTCGCATAGGACCTCATCCCGCAAGAGCCCCTTGGACCCGCATGAGGTATTCCTCGCATCGGGGGAGAGCAAACCCGCGGAATATGAACAACGCAACGTGGCCAGGGGGGTAAGTGATATAATACAAGCACAACCGGCTTATCGTAAATAACATAAGCACATTAAGAACACCCCTTAACACAGAAGTCTCAAGACACTAATACCCGTAGTATCATAACACATTTACTTATCAAACCAAGTTACTACACCTTCAGAAAATCATAACTAGGCCATTAAAATCAAGTAAGTAAACCGTTCTTTTTATCCTCCTCAAGTCGTTATAACTAACTTCTCATAAAGCTATTATAACACTTATATTTTAAGCAATTCAAAACAATCACACTCTTTTGAGAAACCAAGGGAACTTATTCTTTTAAAACCAAGTATCAATTTCTTTCTGAAATGTTTCACAACTTTTTAGAATACTTCAAGGCTCTTAAGATTTAGAAGTCAATCAAGGACATCAAAAAATGAAACCAAATTCATTTAACATACGTACGTCTACCGTACTATATATTTCATAATAATCATGCTCAAGAGGATAGGAAGAGTTCACATACCTCCTCGGCCTAATCCACTTGCCAAGTCGAATATGCCGCGCGTAGAGTATCAACCTATAATAATCATAACACGTCTATCAACTTCTAGTTTTCTTCGTAGAAAATTTCTAAGTGTAAGGTCTCTTATTCTACGTAAAATTGGGCAGCACTTCCCCTGTTTTTACGTACTTTTCCACCTTTTTCAAGGCCCGAAATCAATAACCAAATGCCACATTTAAGGCGCAACAATACAGCAAGTCAAAATGGGATTACACGCCTAACTGGACGTGTAAAATTCAGCCCCTTAATCTACCAAATATGTCCATTAATACTAGTCCATAGTCCAATGTAAAAACAGTCCATTAGTTCACTAATACAATCCATTAGTCCAGTCCTTTAGTTGGTGTTCTTGGCCAACTACTACAATCAAAACTGTCCAGTTTTCGGCTAGCATGCCAATACTTGTTCCATTACTTCTTAAATATTCCAACTTATATTCCAATCTTTATATAAGTTATATTAACTTGTTATTAACAAGATTCCTTCATGTCAACAAGTAATAGGTAATGTTTTAACAGCTTTAATGGCTAGCATGCCAATTCTCAATTTTAACAACTTTAATGGCTAGCATGCCAATTTCGGTTTTTAATAACTTATTTAGGTCCAATTCTTTTCAATCTTCCTTCCACATATCATATACTTAATCATATTCTACTAACATATGTAATTTCAAACTTCACTAAAAGGACAAAGATTATTACCTCAATAAGCCCAAATTTTTTCAAGATTATAAGTCGATCCTTAGGAATCTTAGCTCATATTCCTTACGTTCCAATCCACTCCAAACAACCCTTAGAAGTTCCTAACCAACTTCTCTTAACACTTCATCCAAAAATATGAAGATCACCTTAGGGTTTCACTTTGCGACTATCAGATTAACGTAGTATTTCCGGGATTTTTGTGTTGGGATATCCTTAGAATACTACTAGGGACACTTGGTTTTAGTGTTGGGATTTATCTACAACAATTGAAGAATTGTTCTTCAAGGGGGGGGGGGGGGTGTGGTGTGGCCGAGAGCTCTCAAAGGGGGAGGGAGTAATTTCCTTGAAATTTCTCTAAGTGTTGAAGTCTTCAACCCCAAGATGTGTATATTTAAGACAACCAATGGCTAAGATTAAAGCAAGTGTGTGGTTGAGATTGAGGACAAGTGTGTGTGGGTCCCACAATCCACTTGTCCAACAAATATCTTGAGACAAGTGGCTTGCCACTTGCCCTCTCTTTCTTGCCCAACATGGGCCCTATGGGGTGACACATGTCTCCCTCCTATTGGTCCAAAATATTTCATCTCCCCAAAGTCTCAATTATTGGTCAAAAATTGACAACTTTGTGGGCCCCACAAAAACGTAAATTTCCCGTGTTGGCCCCACAAAAACGTAAATTTCCCGTGTTGGCCCCACATGACCAAATCTGGAAATAAAATTCTATAATTCTTATAAATTCTCTAAGTCTCAATTTCCAAAATTGGGAACCCAATTCCCATTAACAAACCTTTTTCCTTCACTTGGTTCGAAATATTTTCCGTAGGAAAAATAAATCTTTCTTCCTTTACAACTTAAGGTCGCATTCTCTTACGTACGTCCTCATATACATACCCTGAAACTATGGGGTGTAACATAAGGCCTCTGAAAGTTCTCAATCACCTGAACCTGTTCCATTGACACATTGTTGTGATCAACTGCTGTGCATCTGTCAAAATAATGCGGAACCCCACAAATCTCACAATTCTGGTGTGCGATTGCATTCGCGATCATGGTGTTATCTTTGCGATTGCTTTGTTAGAAGGGATACCTGTGCATTCAGGGCAGTGATTGCATCTAATTCATGAATACCCATGGCCTTCCTACTGGTCACTGACCTGTCATCCGCTCTCTGATGGTTGTTGGCTGTCATATCCTCTAGTAAATCATCTGCCTTATTGGCACTCTTTTTCATGAAAGCACCCATGCTGTTGCATCAATGATGGTACGCGTAGTACCACTCAGCCCATTATAAAAGATTTGGACCAACATCCACTTCTCTATGACATGATATGGGCACTTCCTCTGCAGATCCTTAAATCGCTCTCATGCATCATAGAGCGACTCACCATCCACCTGGTAATAATTGTTCAACTCTCCTCTTAACTTTGCTGCTTTGGAAGGAGGGAAGAACTTTGCTAGAAACTTTTGGGCGGGCCACGCCGGTGGTAGCGAGTTGGCGGGCGATGAGTTCAACCAACTTTTGGCTCTATCCCTCAGTGAGAACGGGAAGAGCCTCAGTCTGATGACATCGTCAGTGACACCATTGTATTTGAAAGTAGCACACAACTCCAGAAAGTTTGCAATGTCCATGTGGGGATCTTCAGATGGCAGTCCCCCAAACTGTACTGTATTTTGGACCATGCTCAGGATGGCTGACTTGATCTCAAAATTGTTATCCCCTATAGTTGGGAGCATTATGCAAGTCTGTGCTCCCGTGAAAGTGGGAAGAACATAGTCCCCCAAACTCATCTCCGCATGTGGTGAGACTTGTCCCGGGGCAACCGGTACCTCATTATTTAACCCCTCTACTGGTATCCCATTGTTGTTCTGCTGATCTCCCATTGCTAGCAATTCAGCAGTTCTTTTATATTTCCTCTTTTATCTGCAAAGTCTCTCAATCTCAGGGTTTAGAGGGATATGAGTGTCTGCTCCTCTCCTACTTCGCATACACTAGATTCCTGAAATAGATCACAATCAACAAACAGACCACGACACACGGTTCTAACAATAAAAATAAAAATAAAGCCAAATTAGAAATAAAAATAGATGGTTCGATATTAGATATACGCCAGTCTCCGGCAACGGCGCCAAAAACTTGTTAGGCGATTTCCACACGCGCAAAATACAAATTATGCGTATAAATCTCAAGTAATATAGTCGTAAGACCGAATATCGTTCACGGTGGTTTCTAATCAGAGCATCTATTTTGTGTTATCTATTTGGCGAACGAATATTGATTGGGTTTTTATTTAACTACTGGAATGATTGCAAGAAATACATAAACTAATTAGGTTGTATTCAGATTATGAAGGAATTAGGGCTTCCAAAATCATCAACTATCCACTTTATTCAATTCATAATGCGTTCTAGAATGATTCTTCTTCTATGTTAAGATAGCGATTAACTAGACTGTCTTATATTCCGGTTAGGATATATAATCACTCAACCCAGTGCAGAACCTTTCTATATTTCTATGATAAGATTTACCACATAGGAGGATTAAGAACAGTAACCTATAAAGCTACACAAGTATCGGGGTACTGTCGTCCACGATTTTAACCTATGTCTATTCAACTACAGCATATCCAAATCTCTCATCTCGGTTGTTGATTCGAAATCATATATGTTATGATATTTAGTGATCAATTAACTATCAAGCATTCACATCAATTATTGAATAAATCTTAACAACTGAAGAAGTAATCAAACTATTGCATCAAATCATGAATAAAGGTTCAAGTGAATCATAAGGAACTCCCTAATTAAGTGTTTAGTTCCTAGCCATAGACATGCTCCGAACTAACACAATATTCAACATAAAACTGAAATAAAAACTAAAGATAGAAAATTACGAAGATTAAAGTCTCCAATTGTTGCTCCAAGTGCCTTGTGTTGTTATTGTGTTCAAGAATGGACTCCCTTCCTAAAAACGGATCCCTAAGGCTTTAAATATGTATCAATTTCGTGCCCTAGGGACCCTATTGCCCTTGGCCAATTCCAACTCGGAACTGAAAAATTCCGTCACTGCATGATTCGCAGTCGGCAGCCGCGATCTGAAACTCTGCGACTCTGAATAAATGGCACCGCGATTACATGCGAATGCACCGGTCTTTGAAAGTCTATGGGTTCTCTTTGTTTTGGCACCGGTCACGCCTCACAGGCGCTGCGGTCTTTGCGATGGTTTTTCCGAGTCATCGATTTTCGACCTTTTCTACCTCGTCACCTCCTTTTATGCCCACTTTTCGCTCCTTTTTGCCTTTTTGAACCGTTGTGACTCAAAAGAAAGAAAAACAACCCTAAAACTGTACTAGACGCAACGAAAATGAGTAAAATACTAATCGAAAATGACTCAAAATAGGTATATGAAATATGCCTAACAGCGTTTTCAGTCGGACTGGACTGTACTATTTCTAAAAATACTACACTCCAACTGTCATTTTTGAGATCCCCTGAACTGTACTAAAAATAAAAAAAATACATTCCATTATATATTAATACTCTAATATCGTACATTATATATTAATACAGTACAGTCCATTACAATACAGTACAATCCATGCAAAATTATATTATCCAACGTACCAAACGAGCCCATATTCTTTAAAGAAAGAAGTATTCATTCGTGCTAGTGACATAAATATAGTTGGTAAGAAAGATATTAAATTACAGAAAGCAGCAATGTTAAATATTTTCTAGCGCAACTAGATTATTTGGTACGAGATACTAGATGCATAAAATGTCTTGTTAATAATAATCCATGTTGAGTCTATACAATGTTAAATATTAGCGGTAATTAATTAATTAGCTTATAGTTAAAAAACGATAGCTTGTATCAATAACTTAATACTATGAGAGGTGAGAACTAGAGGAATAGGGGTCAGTAAAAGAAATGGAGTACGTAATAATTTGACTATGCCTGAATACATATACTGTGAGAAATAATGTGTAGAACGGAAAAATAACAACAATAACTATTTGTTAGAAATCTGGAAATGATCAAATATGAGGGCTTGCTGAGTCGACCAAATTCTTGATCTATCTTTAAGATGCTCCGTATATCCTTTCAACGATTGTAATGACAACTTATCTCTCAAGATAAAACAACAATCAAACAAATGAGCAAAGGAAACTCAAGTGTTTGCTTAGGAAGAAAGATCTTTGAGTGTTTTATTTGATTGCAAAAGAGGAAGACAATTTCAGAGAATTGTTGAGTGTTTGATGTCAAGTGTGTTTTGCAAATGAGCCAATTGCCTCATTTTATAGTGTTGAGAATAAGACCCTCCAACTAGCCAATTTATGACTTTGAATGACCAAGTAATGGCCATTAGTATGGAGTTACAATTCAGCCAAGTAATGACTGAATTCAAGAGCAGAATAATGAAGAGTTAATCTTCCAAAATCAGCGCAAATGTCAGTTTTTATTCTTTTCCAATGGTAGCAGTCCGCAGTGCGCGCTGAGAACAGCGCGCGTATGATCTGAGTGGCGTAGTGGCGCGTCGAAACTTCAAGGACTTGGCGCGCGGCCTCGGTCGCTATCGCGCGGCGATAACTCGTTTCATCTTTTAACACATTGTATACTTCTTCCTTCATTTACCAACGTGAAACCATTGTTATTTGGCCAATAACCACCTATTATCTTACGTCTCAAACAATTCGTATACGTACCAATATCTCTTCCACTTAAGGAAATTACGATTATTGGCACTTAATGTGCACGTGTGTGGAAATCGTGTTTCCGACGTGCGAGACCCCAATTATTTGAGTCATAATTTAATAGGAATTTATTTCACGTAAATTTCCAACATACACAAGTATACAATCATGAAAGATTATGCAAAAATCTCGCATATTAAGGAAATGCATTTTTCGGGCTTTATTTTTTCGTTTTTTTGGTTTACTATGAGTTTTAGCCACCATTTGAAAAGTAATAGTGAAATAACCACACTTTAATGCAGAAATGAAATTCAGATAAAATTACCTCTACTTAAATATGAAAAAACTTATAAAGGTATCTATGAATTATTCCTTGAGAGGCTATTTAAAAATGGCTATTTACCTAATTCTTCCATTTTACAGTTTCTCCTTTTTCTTCTTTTTTGTGGCTAAGTTATGAGTGATTATATAACAATCGAGTAACTCGCATGTGATTCGTAAGGAGCTGATCAACTTTAGTAATAATTTGAGTTAGGCACTGCAGGGCCGTCTTTGGATCCGTGCGAGGTGTGCCATCGTACAGAGGCCCCCAAAAAACGAAAAATTTTAGGACCATTTTTTTCATTTTTTTAATTAAATAATATTAGTCAGAATATACTGTAAAGATTCATAATTCGCAGGTTTTAGCCCAATTAAGGATCCACTTTTATAAATTAGAACAGAGCTCTCAAAATGTTTGAGACGGCCAGTAATAGATGTGATAGGCAGTGTTTGACATATTTTAAAGATGTAAAATGAGTTAGTTTATAAAACTGATCTAGAGGTTTAGTTAAAGTGGAAGTGGTCGGACAAACAAACAAGGTCAAATTCCATCAAAATATTATTTTATGTCTCAACTTTATAACAACTTTCTCAGATTTAGCTAGTGTGTCATTTGACATGGAAGTAATTTTTGTGTCATAGTAGTTGTTTGCTTCTAATTTAAAAACTCAATGTTGTACTAACAAAAGTCGATAAAGATTTTAATTTTTTTGTTTTTTGTTGATCCCATCAATGATGTTCTCGTTTATCTTCCGTGATTTAGGATAGGAGATGACTCTGTTGCCTATTTAAATAATTTCCTAATTTTTTTCATATCATCTTTATGCAAAAGCCATATTAATTTTTAATTTTTTCCAATTTCGAATTGTCAGCAGATTACAAAAGGCTAAACTTTTTAGTCCCACTTGAATTTTTCCAATATAGAAATACACAAACAAACTCAAAACAAAAGGACTACACTTTTAACAAGTTTTTTCTTTTTTTGGTTTTGGTTACACCATTGGAACAAAATGTGGTACCAACTGCTTTCCTCTAAACGAGTCTTTACCTCACCCGAATTCGAACATAATCGGACTTTAATTTAAATATCGTGGGGAAAATTAAAAAAAAAGAAAAGAAAAAGAGACACCATCGAAAAATGATCAAATATAAATTTTAGTAAAAGGATTACATATACTCTATGTCAAAGTATGGGGTCATATTTATACCCCGTTAGTAAACAATTATCAAATTTACCCTTTTTAACAAATTGGACACGTGGCACCCACGTGGCTGCCACATGACAGCCACATCATCCAACAACGTCCTCAAAATGTCCTGCATCTACCATTAACGTCCTCAAAATGTCACTGTTGGTCCATTTTATCAATATGAAAATTATCAGTGAGGCAAACAATCATTTTCAGTCCTAATGTTTGGAATTATCCTGCTAAAACTAGACAATGAACCCAACTCTCGAATTAACCTAGATATCAATTTCTCCAAAACTTTTCTTGTTAATGATTTTAATCTCTTTTTGTTATTCTTTGTAGTTGCCACCAATATGATATTCTGATTCTCTTTAATCAATTTATTTTAAGATGAATATTTTTATTTATCATTGACGCCCTTCATACATACTCTAATTAAGTTTTGGAGAAGAAGACATAGATTGGGTTTTTCTTGTTGGCTGGAGCTAATGGAGCAACTAGATTAAAGAGGAAGAGGGAGAGAGAGGTTTTTTCAGTGAAACAGATGAAGAGGGAGGGAGAGAGAGAGGGTTTTTCACCTGATTCTCGCACATCTTTCTTTGTTTCCATGGCTAAGAGTGGAATTCATATTTGTTGTCTTCATCAATGGAGAAGGTTGTGGAATTTATATTCGTTGTTGGATGATGTGGCTGTCATGTGGTAGTTATGTGAGTGCCACATATCTAATCCGTTAATAAAAGATAAATTTGATAAATTTTGACTAACGAAGGGTAAATATGATATCATACTTTGACATAAGATATATGATATTTTATTAAAATTTTAGGGTATATTTGAATTTTTTCTCTCGAAACAATGTGACTATATTTTTAAGCAAAGCTTTTGATGACGCCATTTGCTTTCCCTTTTCTTCATTGCTCTCACTGCTCTTTAGAAATCGAAAGTAGCAGCATTACCAAACACACGCTCCCATTTCTTTCTATATATACACACGGGCGCACACACACAAGTACTTGTGAGTACTAATTTGTACACCCTTTTGACATTTTTACTTGTAAAAACACTTAAAACAGTACTGAGAAATTAAGGTCGTCGGAAAACAGCTCCGATCCAATAAAAGATTGGATCTTTATAGTTTCTTTGATGGCTAACAACTCATCTGAAGGACCACCAGATGATTTCTTTGAACAAATCATGGGTTTTCCAGCATACAACGGAGCTGAACCCAACTTGGCGGGAAATGATACCGGAGCTATCCCGCCGGCGATGATGCTCCAGTTAAACTCCGGTGATGGGTCGGGTCAGTTTTCTGGGGTTGGTGGGTTTCATGGGCATGGTGGGGGTGCTTCTTTTCCATTGGGGTTGAGTTTAGAGCAAGGGAAAAGTGGGTTCTTCAAAATGGATGATGGTTCAGCTCCAGGAAGGAGATTTAGAGATGATAGCAGAGCTTCTTCTTCTGTTAAACCTGTAAATATTGCTTTACCTTGTTTTCTTTTTTGTTTTGGGTTGCTAGTTAAGAACTTTATTGTGATATTCTGTTTCTTTTACTTGTTTTTTTTTGTGTGTGTGCAAATTGGTGTAGAGTGTTTCGTAGAAAGTTTTCACCTTTCTGCTATTTTTCTGAATTTTAGTTCTAGCTTGAAACTGGCATTTGTTAGCTCTCCACCTTACAACAACAACATACGGAGTGTGATCGTACATCGTACAGGTGGAGTCCGGGAAGGGTTGGGTGTACGCAGACCTTACTACCTGAAATAGAGAGGTTTTTTATGGTAGACCCTCAGCTCAAGAAAATCATTTTTCAAAATAGTTTTGAGAAATATAAGAGTAAAAAGCTATGATGAAAATATCTAAGAGAAGAAAGTTTTGACAACAAAAATAGTAAAGAGAGCCAAAGTAGAAGAAATAACAGTAATAATAAAATTGAAGTAGAAGATAATGATAGAAAAATAATACTAATAATATTGGCAGGGAGAGAGGGAGCAGATAAGGTACTCTAAGCTAGAACCATGCTCTCCCCCATAAACTATGATACTATTTGTTGCTCCACCTTATTGGGATTAAGAAGATACAGAGGGAAACGTTTGTTTATGTGCTTGGTATGTGGAAAGTTCAATTCTTACCTCTGCGATTTTTCCTTTTTGGACTTGGGAGCATCTAGTCCTGTATAATTTGGAGTAAAGAATCATGTATTTTATATTCAATGTAGAGATCATATAGGATGTTTCATTTTAAGATTTGCATTGCAAGCTTTAGAAAATTGGAACTGCAAACTCACCTAGAGAAAAGGGCTTGACATGTAAAGATACTTTTTCCAATTACAAGGTGATGAAAGTGAAACTATAGTCAGAGGTCTAAATATGAAGGAATTTGGCCTTTTATTAAGTGATTTTACCATTTGTTTCGTTGAGATACAATCAAGAGTAATGGCAAGTTTCAACCTTTACAGGGTTTTCATGGCCAACCGATGCCTTCAATGCCTCATCCCCCTGCAATACGTCCAAGGGTGAGAGCAAGGCGAGGACAAGCTACTGATCCACACAGCATTGCGGAGAGGGTATGATTTTCTTACAGCAAAGAGTATTCTAAAGTTATGCAGATTGTTTAACAAGTTTCATATTTTTCTGTTGCTTCTAGCACATGAACAGACGGAAATAACATCTCTTCTTTTTATTTGATTGCAACTTTTCACTGTAAATGAATCAGGTTGAATTAAGCTCCTCGATGTAAAACGTTATTTTCCGCTGGAGATCCTCTAAATAATTCATATTATTTTCAGATTTTACATAGTGTCGATGAGCATAAGATGTCATCATAATATAGTGATAATTCCTAAGCCCGGTGATCCTAAGCTGCCAAAAATGTGTTATTGTAGAATTGAGTTGTATGCTAGTTAGAAAACATCCTATTTCAAAGAACTGGTGCAAGGTCTAATACTAATGTATAAAAGCATGTTTCCTAGTTTTCAGTTGCTAATTTACAATTCTAACTGATTTTATTATTTTCCCGCAGTTACGTAGAGAGAGGATAGCAGAAAGAATTAGAGCATTGCAAGAGTTGGTTCCCAGTGTCAATAGGGTCAGTTTTCTATTTTCCTACATAGTGAACTCTGTTGCACTTTCTATGAGCATCCTTTTGAAAAGATAGAAAAGAAGAGGGTAAAACATTGAAACTCCTTTCCTTTCACAGTTTTCTTTTCTGGACTTTATGCATACACTAAGGATTCAGAAATGATGGAGCAATATTTGCAGAATTAAAAACACTACCTCCTTCAACTTTTTCAATAAAAAGGGCAGCCCGGTACACTAAGCTCCCGCTATGCGCGGGGTCCTGGGAAGGGCCGGACCACAAGGGTCTATTGTACGCAGTCTTACCTCACATTTCTGCAAGAAGCTGTTTCCACGGCTTGAACCCATGACCTCCTGGTCACATGGCAACAACTTTTTCAGTATCTTTATTTTTTTTATAGAGAAAATAAAGATCTAAAAGGCTCTTCATTCATAAATAGTAGGGTCACATGGATATGACTTCCCCATGTGTACGATTTTCAACTTTTCTCCCGTCTTTTAGTCTGCAGAAAAGAATGTAAAAACTTGAAGTTGGTTCATTTGGTAAATCATTGTTCTTCCATATAGTTTAATACGGAACTAGTCGATGAGCATCTTATTCTGAGGATATTGCATGATGTATAATTTCAAGCTTGATAAAGTCACTATTAGAAGACATAGTTGTAGATCTACTGGTTGAGGAGATTTTTTCTAGATATTTCGGTATAGTTAGACACGTTAATCGAAGCAGATCTCCCATTTAAATTAGTCCACTAGTTATACCATTGATAAATAAGGGAGATTAGGTTCACACAGAATCCAAACACGCATATGTAAAATCAATGGTCATTATGAAGATTAGCACGGGACTTCTAAATGCTGTAAGTGTGCCAAGATGGCAAATTCATATTTTTTTGCATGCTTAAACAAGGTGTCTTGTGCTCCGAAGTTTCCAACGAATTTCCCAGAAAAGAAGTCTTATCTTCTTTATTTTCCTAATAGAAAAGAAATCTATGAATAAGTAAATTTAGTTATTCTAACTTCCACAATCCCAACAGAAATAATGTGACAGTGGGACAGATTTATGTATGTTTTTACTCGAGGAATCTTTGGATTGTCTTGAGAGATTATAAGCATTTACAGGCTAATGCAAACATTCAGCCACCCACTTCTAACTCTTTTGGTCCAGTAAACTATCAGAATTAACGATATTTGACATATTATAGTTACTGTTCTTTGATCTTCTATTAAGTTTGTCATATTGGTATCCATCAACTGTTCTTTCCTTTGTCCGTTTGTCTTGCAGACTGATAGAGCTGTAATGCTTGATGAAATTGTAGATTATGTCAAATTTCTACGGCTGCAAGTGAAGGTGAGTTAACCTAGAGTCTTTTTAAAAGTTTCAGTCAGGTGTCACTCTAAATCATTTTGAACCATGATGTTAATTTTGGTACTACTGATAATACACAGAGCTTCATATAATTGCAACTCATTAAATTTTAAAGCATGTCGTGGATGTAGTACTTCCAAGGTGCAGAAACTAGCATCTTGGCCTGCTTGGATTTTTCGCATAAAGTTCTTTTAAAATGTACTGTCTACGGAGTATTCTCTCACTTTGCTTTTGTTTTTGCATTGCTCTTTTCAATGGCTTTTCACTTCAAGAAATGTTCCTATATCATTTTCTGCGTAGCATACTTTGTCGAATTTGATGTCTATGTTCGAATCAATTGGTCAGTAAACAGTTTACCCATGTATGGTGTTGAAAGGAAGTTTTGCTTGGTGGAAATGGTAGGAAATTGATTCCTTGAGTATTTCATTCCAACCATAGAAGATATATACAACAATAGGATGTAGTACTAATCTAGGTTACCTAAAATATAAGATGCTAATTACTAATCATCCTAACTAATTGATTACAATATTACTAATTGATTACAATATCATGATTTATGGAGAATGAAGTTAATTATGGGATTTCCCTATAATTATTATTCTAACAGTCCCCCGCAGTCTTAGCGGGAGGTTCACGGATGCTGAGACCGTCCCTGAAATCATTCAAGAGTACGCGCAGAAGACCTTTTGTGAAGATATCTGTAATTTTATAGCGGGACGGTACATGGAGAACACGAACTTGTCCGCGGGAAATCTTTTCTCGGACAAATAGTATATCCATTTCAATGTGTTTCGTGCGCTGATGCTGAACGAGATTTTTGGATAAGTATACAACACTCATATTGTCACAATAAACCACTGTTGCATTTTCAATCGGACAATGTAACTCTAACAGTAGGTTACGAAGCCACATGATTCAGCAACCACATTGGCTACCCCTCGGTATTCTGCCTCAGCACTTGATCGAGACAGTGTAGATTGTCGTTTTGACGACCATTAAATAAGATTGTCCCCCAAGACCACGCAATAGCTGAAAGTGGAACTACGTGTATCCATTCTTTTGAGAGCCCCCATATGTTCTTCTTTCGGATCATGCATGTGTAAACAAACTTGCTGAATCACATAGAAAATATCAGCGCCAGCTAGGCTGCGGTAATGTGTAGGATCGTTGTATGGAGTACCGACAACGTTACTCAATTTTGTCTTTGTGTCAACTGGAGTATGTGATAATTTGCAGGACGACATCCTTTCTTTGTCAATTATTTCTTCGACATATTTCTTTTGACTTAGAAATAGACCACATGCATATTGAGTAACAACAATGGCAAGAAAATAATTCAACGGACCCAAATCCTTCATTGCAAATTCGGCTGCAAGAAGAGACATAATGGACTGGCGAAGTGAAGTCGATGATGTAGTGAGAATAATGTCATCGACATACAGAAGTATATATGCCATGTCAGCGCCCTTTCGATAAATGAACAATGACTCATCGGACTTGCGGTAAGGAAAACCCAACTTAAAAAACAAATCCTGCAAATCTGTTATACCATGTCCGAGGAGCTTATTTCAAATCATATAAGGATTTCTTCATCTGGATGAGTATAATCTCGAAAACTCAACGGCTGATGCATGTACACTGTTTTATGTAAGTGGTCATGTAAGAATGCATTTTTAACATTCAACTGATGAATGGACCAAGATTTGGAAAGATTCAGGCTGAGAACAGTCCTGATAGTTGTTGGCTTAACTACCGGACTGAATGTTTCACCACAATCTACTCCAACCTGTTGAGACCTGTCATCACCAACAAGACTAGCTTTGTATCTCGCAAAGGAACCATCAAATTTTTTTTATGACAAAAAATCCACATAGATCGAATGACGTTCACATGAGACGGACGTGGTACTAATTCCCACGTCTTATTTGTAATAAGAGCATTAAATTCGTCTAACATGACATCTTTCCAATTCGGGTAGGACAAGGCAGCTTTAAGATTTTTTGGGAGAGGTGATGGTTGAACCGATGATAGTAGGTTAAACTAATGTTTGGGCCAAAAAATCCCGTGCATGGCACGGGTTTCAATGGTCTGAGGTTGTACCGTTATTGGTTAGGTAGTAGGAGTCTCCGGTATGGTGTTGGGCCGAGGGTTGGTATTGTGGCCCAAGTGAAAAGGGGTAGCCGATCCGGTATTGGGCTGGGAAAAAGGTTACGGGTGAGGGAGCTCCCCCACTTAGGCCTGCCCGCCATGGAAACTGGACTGGGACGAGACCATCGAAACAAGGTTGTGGTCTCCGGTACAGTCCCATTTTGTGGTTGAGCCGGAGTATGTTGGGTATTTTGTTGGGTTGGTTCCACTTACAACAACATACCCAGTAAAATCCCACCACGTGGGGTCTGGGGAGAGTAGAGTGTACGTAGACTTTACCTCTACATTGGTAGGTAGAGCGACTGTTTTCAGGAGACTCTCGGCTCAAGACATAACATAATCACAATCAAAGCAAACATTACATAGCAAGATAAACGGTCAGATAGCAAGATAAACGGTCAGAGACAAGCAATTAAAGTTATATGAACATGTTGGTAATCGAATACGTCAGGGTAGCGCATTCTGCCAAAAGGAAGCAGTAGCTAACACAAATAAATAATATAAACAAAGAACGCTAAGGAACACATAGCCGCAGAAATCAAACTACAGGGAATATAAAACAATACTGCGCATATAAGTGTGATGAGGCTAATCGGGCCTACATTGCTCACACTACAACTATCATTTTGTGGGCGTGAGTAGGAGTAAGCTCGACTATCTACTAGTCTTCAACCCCTAATCTGTGTCCTTCACAAACCCCTATCTAAGGTCATGTCCTCTATAAGTCGCACATGCGCCATATCTCATCTAATCACCTCTCCCCAATACTTCTTCGGCCTACCTCTACCTCTTCTGAACCCGTCTATAACCAACCTCACACCTCCGCATTGGGGCATTTATGTCTCTCATCTGTACATGCCCGAACTATCTCAACCTCGCTTCCCGCATCTTATCCTCCACCGAAGCCACTCCTACTCTATTCCGGATATCATCATTTCTAATTATATCCCTCGTTGTATACCCACACATCTATCTCAGTATCCTCATCTCCGCAACTTTCATCTTTTGGATGTGCGAAGTTTTGATTGGCCAAAACTCCGCCCCATACAACATAATCGGTCTGACGACCGCCCTATAAAACATGCCTTTAAACTTTGGTGGCACTTTTTTGTCTCACAAGACTCCAGATGCGAGCCTCCATTTCAACCACCCTGTCCCAATATGATGTATGACATCGTCATTAATCTCTCCATTCCCTTGAATAATAGACCTGAGGTACTTGAAACTTTCTTTGGGATGGCCTGAGTTCCAATTGACACATCCACGTCTGTCTCATGGTCGCTCCCATTTCTGAACTTGCAATCCAAATATTTTGTCTTTGTCTTACTCGGCTGAACGTTAGACTCAGAGTGCGTCTCGAACCTCGACAGCGTTCACTCCGCTACGAGTCTCATCAATCAGGACTATGTCATCTGCGAATAACATACACCATGACACCTCCCCTTGGATTTGTTGCGTCTGTCCGTCCATCACAAAGGAAGATAGGAATGGGCCAAGCGCTGATCCCTGGTGCAGCCCCATCGTCGCTAGAAAGTGCTCCGAGTCTCCTATTGTTCGTACCCTGGTCTTGGCTCCATCATACTTATCCTTGATCGCCCTAGTGTATGCCACGTGTACACCTCTAACCTCCAAACATCTCCATAGAACCTCCTTAGGGACTTTGTCGTATGCCTTCTCTAGGTCGATGAAAACCATATGTAGGTCTCTCTTCCTCTCCCTATACTTCTCCACCAACTTCCTAATAATATGAATGACTTCAGTAGTCGAACGCCCAGACATGAATCCAAACTGGTTCTCGAAAATAGACACGCCTTTCCTTACCCTCATCTCCACGACCCTTTTCCAAACTTTCATAGTATGGCTCAACAACTTGATACCCTTGTAGTTGTTGCAACTCTAGATATCACCTTTGTTTTTGTACATCAGAATCATTGTCCTCCACCTCCAGTCTTCGGGCATTCTTGCCGTCTTAAAAATGACGTTAAACAACTCAGTCAGCCACTCCAAATCTGTCATGTCCATGCTCTTCCAAAATTCAACTGGATCTCATCGGGTCCGGTCGCTCTTCCCCTGCCCATCCTATGAACAACATCCTTAACCTTCCCAACCTTAATCCTTCTACAATACCCAAAATCTCGATACTTACCAGATTGCTCCAGATTTCCCAATAAGATGTCACTATCTCCTTTTTCATTCAAGAGTTAATAGAAGTAAGACTGTCATCTCCGCCTAATATGCGCGTCCTCCACCAGTACTTTCCTCGTCCTTTATGCACCTTACGTGATCCAAGTCACGGACCCTTTTCTCCCTCGCCTTGGCTAGTCTGTATAACTTCCTATCCCTGATTCTCTCCTTTAATTCCACATATAGGCGTTCAAAAACCGCTGTTTTCGCCGCCGTAACCGCAAGCTTAGCCTCCTTCATCGCCATCTTATATAGCTCCCTATTCGTCCACTTTTCCACCCCATCATTGCTTTCTACCAATTTTGCATACGCCGTTTTCTTTGCTTCCACCTTCTCTTGAACTATATCATTCCACCACCAATCCCCTCGATGCCTACCACGACTACCCCTAGAGACCCCAAGCATTTCTCTAGCTACCTCTCGAATGTAATTGGTCGTCCTGTCCCACATACCGGTCGCATCCCCACTACTCCCTCAGGCCCTCTTAGCCAACAACCTCTCCTTCATCTTTTTCGCACTAGTCATGGTCAGACTCCCATTTGCTTCAGAACCTGTCATTCACAACCTCCTTCTCTATCCTGATCTCTAAATCCATCACCAAAAGCTTATGTCGAGTTGTATGATACTCTCTCGGAATAACCTTGCAATCTTTACAAAGGCGTTTGTCAACCTTCTTAAGGAGCAAAAAGTCTATCTGAGTCTTGGCCACCGAACTACGAAAAGTCAACAAGTGCTCCTCCTTCTTCAGGAACCTCGAATTGGCTATCCCCATATCAGAAGCTCTAGCGAACTCCAAAAGTGAGATGCCACCCCATTTTTGTCCCCGAGGCCAAAGCCTCCATGCACGTCATCATAACCCCACGTTCCATCCTTCAGCCCTTCGCCTATCGGCTTGTGTGTTTGTTGCCCTTTCGAGTCTCGTGCAGTAAAAAATAACAGACTGTGAATAGCGACATCAAAGAAATCACGGAATTCCATTCAACTAGTTCAATGACCCTAAATGGACCACAACGTTACACCCCCAAAACTCTACGGACCGGTTAATGCAAGAACTATAAATAAAGGACCAAGATCCCCTATGAAATATAAAAGATCATTCATACATAACATAGTCCAAGCGAACCCACTTAAAATCTTTACTGTTGCTTCAGCTAAACCCTTTCTCCTATTCTCATTTCACGAAAAGAGAAGGAAAATCCGAAAACTCTTTATTATGGTGGTTATAATGTAACTCACGCATTCGTGTACAAAGCAGTGCAGACGAAGTAACCCGTATTATATTAGTAAAGGGCGAATGGCGCTACGCGAGGAACGCGGCGGTCCAGTTATCGGCTGCAATAACTGCTTACACTAGGATATACCCGTTTTCTTGCTGTCACGCGCATCCGTTTTCTTTCTCAGTCACGCGCATACGTTTTCTTGCTCGAAGTGATCCGATATGTCCATTGAAGTCCCCTCCTATAATTACCTTCTCAGTGGGTGGGATACCACCCACCACCTCATCCAATTCCTCTCAAAAGCATCTCTTCTCCTCCCCGCTTAAGCCCGCATGTGGCGCGTAAGTACTAATAATGTTCATAGTGAACCCTACAACTAGGGATGTTAGCGGTTCGGATACACCCATAATTACCCGAGAACCGGACCGGTAAATCCGGACCGATACTCGGACCGAAACCTTAACGGTCCGGATACGAGTACCAAAAAAATACCCAAACCGATAAGGCGGGCCGGACGGTAACGTGCGCCCGCTGACCCGCTGTCCACTCCGGCCCGGCCACGGCCGGTCCACTCCCGCGGTCCCTCGCGGCTCACAATTAGTTGTAAATTAATGAAACTTTAAATGGTCATAACTGCGCTCGGATGTCCGTTTGACCTAATGTTTTTTGATTTCGCATATGTTTTCGAGATAGGTAGGACAAGCATTCAAAGCGATTTGGGCGACGATTTCTCAAAAAACATCCGTCTTGCCAATCAATTTCACTTTTACCCCAAATTATTACCAATTGTCCATTTTCAAATCTAAATATCTCGCGCTATACAATATATTTCAGCGTAAAAATTGTGGTAATGTGTCCGAGAATGTCAATTTCAGTATTGGAAATTCAATTTTAAAAAAATAAAAAAATCGTCCCGACCCGGAAAATTCTTAAATTCGGGACGTCCGAACCGATAAGCTTATCGGACGATTCAGGTAAGTGGATACGGGCCAGTCGGACCGATAACGACCTACTCTGTTACCAATTTAATCGTCATATCCATGGTTGACCTCACAACCTCTACCCGATCCTTAGCTCACTATCTACTAAAATACCTACCTCATTCCTACACCTTGACCTACCCGAAAACCATAACTTATACCCGTAGATCTTTAGCCTTAGGTCCTACCCATTTGGTCTCCTGGACACATGCTATATTGATCATCTTCTTAAGAATCTTAACTAGCTTTATGGACTTCCCCGTTAAAGTCTCAATGTTCTAAGACCCTATTTTCAGCCTAGCATCACACTTACCCCACTTACCGCCCCTACCCCTCGTCCCCGATCGAAAACATGATCCTAGTCTACCATCCGTTACCAAAGCCACTAAAGCAAGTATAAAATAATTGACTATCTAAATGTTTACCCTAAAACAAGAAATGATCCAAGTAAAAGCACAAGTTAACAAGGATCTAGAGGCAGGCCAAACAACTACACCGAGAATGCTATAACTACAGATAAAAATGGTAAATGCAAGAACGTAAAGTCACGAATCAATACAGCAAAGCAATAAATTTAACAATACAGATAAGGACAAAGAATGAAATATGGGCAACCGGAGGTATCAACTCCAACTGAATCGACTCTGATTGCCGGCGAAAATCACTTTTTTCACTGTTTACGCACTGTTCACCGACTATTTCGGCACTGTTCACTATTCACCGACACTGTTCCGTCACTGAAGTAATGTTCACCAGAAATTTTCAACCAAAAAATTGAACACCTGTATAGATCTAGAAGAAAGAACACAAGAACAAGAAAAAAGAACACAAGAACAAGGAAAAGAACAAAAGAGCAGAAAAATGAAATTTTGTAAAAAAAATATATATTTTCCGTCGCCGCCGGTGGGCGGTCGGAGCGGTGCTATTGTGGTCTTACCGTCGCCGCCGGTGTGTGGTCGAGGCGACACTGTTGGTGGGTTCTTACCGTTAGAGATGAGGGTATGGGGATAGGGGGCTGATATTACCGTTGGGGTAAGGTTAGAGAGAGAGGGAGTAAATAATTATGAGGAAGGAGTAGAGAATTACAAGTGGGTTGGTTCCACTTGTGTTTGGATATTAAGGTGGTGGTGTAAAAATGAGATGTATTCTGTTGTTCAAAAAATCATATGAAGGTGAGGATGTCACATGAGACTTAGCAAACGGGAATGTAGACTCATCATACACAACATGACGAGAGATAATTATTTTTTCATTCGTCAAATCATAACATTTATATCCCTTATGATTTTGTGGGTATCCCAAAACCACACAAGGAGTTGAACGAGCCTGTAACTTGTTAAAAGTAATGGATGGAAACAAAGGATAACACAAACACCCAAAGACCCTCAAATGTATAAAAGATGGGAGACGATGATACAACATTTGTTTATGAGATATATTGGAGAGCAATTTACTAGAAAGAATAGTTAAAAGAATATGTGGCCATTTGAAGTGCATGACGCCAGAACTTTGGTGGTGTGGAAGAATGCACGAGAAGAGAGTGAATCATATTGTTAATCGTTCAATTTTTTTTTTTTACTTTCCCATTTTGTAGTGATGTATGTGGACACGAAAGACGCAAGGACATCCCATTTTGATGACAAAAATCATTAAATTGGGCATTTATGAATCCCCCCATTGTCACATTGAAAACATTTAATGCATTTGCCAAATTGAGTTTTGATAAAAACACTAAATTATTTAAAAATGATGTAGGTTTGTGATTTATGTCCTAAGGGAAAAGTCCACAAAAAATCGAATAATCATCTAGAATGAGCATATATTATTTATGACTTGCAGAACTCAAAACTGGTGATGTCCACAAATCACAATGCACAAGATCAAATGACATAAAGGTATGAGAAGAAGATGATGCAAAATGAAGTTTAACATGTTTACCAAACACACAAGTTTGACAAATAGAAGAGTCCAAAAGTTTGTTACAAGAAAATAAATTATTCTTCCTAATATTATTAAAAACTTGTGCTCCTGGGTGTCTCACTCGATTGTGTCATAGAGTAGGGTAAATGGCAGCAAAGATTGATGATTTGGTCATGCGATTGATGGAAACAGTAGTGACGGGATACAAGTCCCCCGTGCTATTGCATCTCATTAGTGGCATCTCCGTCTGAAAATCCTTCATAGAAAAGCCAAACAGATCAAAATTCACACAAATAGTTAATTGTAAAACGTCTAACAAAGATCAAATTTTTAATCAGTTTTAGTGCATGTAAGACATTTTTCAAGTATAATGGTGGGTATGGTGAGGGTAGTATTTTCCGACCAATACCACGAATTGAAATTTCTTGTCCACTGCCGACAACAATATTTTTATTATTGCTCATATTAAAATAAGATGGAGATTACCTTGAGATGTCATGTGTGACGTAGTCCCTGAGTCCATGTATCATGATTAGATTCATGTTGTTGATGACTTGTTCAATGTCCGTGAGTGCATAGCCAAGAGACGATGGTGCCTGGGCCGCAAACGCATGATGTGGCCGAGACCCTAGAATTTCGGTTGGTGATTTGAAGATGGAGGCCTGACCCACGAAGAGGTTGGATATGGGCATGGCCCGCATGATCGTCTTGCCCGATTTCGACGACATATGCTCGGGTAGCCCATCGGCTGGCACAGGCCGATGGGCTGCCCCATCGATTCGACGGCGACACTGCGGGATGACCGACCATCGCGGCGAGCCATCGCCTCTTCCCCGTCCCTTTCCACCATTATTTTTTCCTTTGTTATTGTTACAGTTTGAACCCTGTTTTTTACCATTATTATGACGATTACCATGGCCCCCGAACCAGAATTTTGGGGTTTCAAATCAGTAGAAAATGAGTTGGTGAAGACGAGAGCAGTCCTGGCGGTGATGTCTCCAAAGGATGCCTGTTTTGATTTTCGAGTTTCCTCGAGAATCAACCTTGAACGGGCCTCATAGAAAGGAGACAATGGATAACTTTGTTGAATGCAATCAACTGAAGGATCAACCTTTGATTTGTTACGGGCGAACCAACGTTGGATAGTTGGTCCGCAAGCACACAATATGCGGAGATGGTGGAAAATCATCCAATTTAACATTAGTAAATTGATGTTCAAGATAAACGGCCCGAGAAAGTTTGCTATCATGTGCTCGTTGAGTTGTAGAATTCGGCTCCAATATGGTATGTAAGAGATCGTTGGATATAGTATCATAAATTCATTGAAGGACAATAGCATCCAATCGGGATCATAACTTTTTGTCCACCAAAGTTGTGTCCGATGACGACTCAGAAGGTATGATATGGTCAATCACCTCATATGTGCGACAATAAATTTTGAACAATTCCGCCCAAAAGATATATTGCCCTTTCTTCATTTCAAGTGTTTTGATGTTTAGGATGTGGAGAATCCTTAGTTTTTGGTAGGGTTTAGGAGAGAAGTAAGCCGAGAGGGGTGGTGGTAGTAGTCGATTAGGGTTTGCTAGGTTTAGGAAGTGGTTTAGGTTTAGGGTTTGTGAGAGTTAATAACCCTACGGTGGCCGAAAATTTTAAGAGGAAGAGAAAGGAAAAATCAGTAGAAGAGAGGAGTATTAGGACAAAAGATCTTTGACTCTTGATACCATGTAGAAAATTGATTACTTGAGTATTTCATTCCAACCATGGAAGATATATACAACAATAGGATGTAGTACTAATCTATGTTATCTAAAATATAAGATGTTAATTACTAATCATCCTAACTAATTGATTACAATACTAATTATAATATTACTAATTGATTACAATATTATGATTTATGGAAAATAAAGATAATTATGGGACAACCCATAATTATTATTCTAACAGAAACCTCTCAAATAATTTACTCGAAAAAATAGTAAAATGAGATGCCATAAAGGATCTCCACACATCATGGGAAAACCTCTTTTGAGGGTGTAGCACTAGATTTCTTCCTTTTGAATCAATACTTTTTTTTCTTGCATTATTGAACACTTTGGTACTTTTCTAAGTTATAAATTATATTTGATGGTACAGGTGTTGAGCATGAGTAGGTTGGGAGGAGCAGGTGCAGTAGCACCACTTGTTACAGACATTCCAATATCATCAGTAGAGGTTCTTTTTAATTATAATTATTAGACTTCTTTTTGGCATAATTCTCCACCCTATTTCCTAATACTTTTTTTTGTCTTATTTAGGAAGAGAGCAGTGAAGGTGGAAATAATAATCAACCAGCCTGGGAAAAATGGTCAAGTGATGGCACAGAAAGGCAAGTGGCTAAACTTATGGAAGAAAATGTTGGTGCTTCAATGCAATTTCTTCAGTCTAAGGCACTATGCATTATGCCTATTTCTCTTGCATCAGCAATTTATCACTCTCAACCACCAGATACATCAAGTCTTGTTAAGCCAGAAACAAACCCTCCTTCATAGAGAGACCTTTATTAGAAAAGGTGATATAACATGCCAATGACCCTGAGAATTTTCTTCTTGCAGTGGATGGTTCCTACTTTTAGCTATTATCTATGTTACTCATTCAAAAATGTCAATGGGTGCTTGTTGGATACTCCAAAAGTCGCGCATTTTTGGAGAATTCAACACGGGTGCGGCAACATTTTTTGAGAGTCCGAGCAACATAGTCTAGATTTTTAAGTACATTTTAGCTTTGTTGAAAGACAGTTTTTTTTAATGTTAGGTATAAAGTAAACCATTTTCTGTCATTGATATATTCAAGCAGAAGAGAAAAATTGTTAAACTTCTCTTCATGTGATGTGTAAAGAAAATGAATGGTGGGACTAGGATAACATAGTGGTGGATGTAGAAGCACTTTTGTGGTGGGGGCTCTCTGTTTTGTTAGTGGAAATTGGGGCCCTTTATAACTCATACATAAACTAGTCATAATCTTAAATTAATAAATCAACTGTAATCTATTTCAGTGCTAGTGGTACTAATAGTAGCTTTTGTTTGCACTTTGAAATGTCGAGTGATCAATGGTTTAGCTGTCAATAAAGTGAGATTAAGGGTTGTTTGGTAGGAAAGAATTTCTTTTCTGAAAAATAAGTGAGTTTTTAAAGTAATTTTTTTCTGGTGATTGAAAAATTAGTAACAATTTGATGCTCTAAAAGCGTATCTATATAATTTAGACAAATATTAAGCAGTGTTCTAAAAAATGGTTGGGACGACCGCCTAGGCGTCCCCAGATCGTCTCGATTTTTCCCTTAGGCGGCGGAACCCAATATTCGGCCGCCATCGACGTCCAACGGGGACGTGTGATATACCAAAACACTTGGCTCATCATCCTCTTCAATTCTATATAGGGCTGGCGATGGGCGGCCGATCCAGGATCGGGATAGGCGGTCGAGAGCGGAGGAAGAGGCGGGTCGGGTGGGCGGGATGATCCGTGTCCGTCCCGATCTCAGTGGCGATTGGTCGGTCGCGATGGGATGGGGCCAATTGGGACGGGCGGGATATATATATATTTTTTTTTAAATCTCACTAAATTAAAAATACTAAATTACTAACAAAGTAACATATAGTCATATATTCATATTATAGTATTATACTCATATATATTTATAAACTAAATAATTAAACAAAGACAGGAAGATTTGTGAGAAATAAGAAGAGAAAATGAGATATTTATAGTTGGAAAATTGGGTTAAAGTGTAAATATAATAACTTAGGGGTTAAAAATAAATATAAAGGGGGTAGGGGGGTTGGGGGAGTGGGGGAAGCAAAAAATGGCGTTCTGATAACAACGAAATGTAGAATGGCCGTTATTGCAACGACTATTTTTGCAAGTGGCGAGGCCAGGGCGGGGCGGGGCCAGGCAGGGCGGGACCGGGACGGGACCGGGTCCTAGCGGGATCGGGTCGGGCGGGATCATATCATGCCCCTTCCGGTTCGAGCTCCGGACTCGCTAATTTGTTTTTTAATTAAATCGGGGCCGGGATCGGGATCGGCCCGGCCCACTGGCCAGCCCTAATTCTATACCACCCTTGCACATCGATTTTATCTCCTACACCGTCGATTTTACACGCAAAAACTGGCAGTCAGAGATTTGAATTTTTCGATCGACTCGGTCTGATCGGCGAGTGTGATACACACTGTGTGACTTTTCAACCCGTCGTATACATACCCGCGTTGCTCGATTCATACTAAATCGTCGTCAAAACACCCAAATCGAAAACCCATAAACCACCGCCGTCGGGCTATTTAAACTAAGCGAGCTCTGATCGAAGGTGGTTGTTGGTATCGATGGGTCGTTGTCCTCTTGCCAGGCATTCTACACGACTCATCACGCTGATCTGCACCAAACCTCCGGACGATCAATTCGAATTTTTCGATCGGGTTTTGGCCATTTTCGGTCAACTGAAGCATCAACGAAGGCAGTGGGTAACATCACTGAGTTCGTCTCATCATCATCTACAACATACACCCAACCCCGAATTTCAACTATCAATTTTGGAAAAAAAACACATCCGCCTAGGCCCCCGCCTAATAATCCGTCTAGGCGCCCGCCTAGGCGCTAGCGTCTTTTAGAACATTGATATTAAGATTGTCATGGGGGCTAGGGATGTGGTCATGTGGGGTGTTCGAGGGTGAGTATTAGGCAATTAGCGCGAAATGATATTTATGAAATTTTATTTTTTTTATTTTTATTTGGGAAGTTATTTTTCTAATTTAAAGGAATTTGTGTTTTATTAGAGAAATATTTTTCAAAAATCTTGATAAATCAAATTATGCAAAAATTGGAAAATATTTTTGTCCGTACAAAATATAGCCTAAGATTAAAAAAATGGTATTTTTCTCGTTTGATCATTTGTTGGCGGAAGTAGCTAAGTGTTTATTGGAGCAGTTAAGTTGTAACCAAATTAATTCTTTCAGTATGGTTATCAAAATAGTAGGGGTGGCCAGTGGGCCGGGTTCGGGGTGGGGCGTAGGGGTGAGCACGGGTACAGGATACCCAGATACCCGACTGAAATCGATACTAACGGATAAGTTCCGGGTAGATATATTAAAATAACGGGTAGGGTCTGGGTAGTAAAATTAGGAACTGATCAATGTCGGTTCCGGTTCTGACAAATAGAGACAGGATATCCGGACCCGAAACTGATACTCGAAATTTATGTTTTTTTTTTAATTTCATTATTTTTCAGTTAATAAAAGGAAGCCCTAAATATACTCTAGAAAGGAACACTTCAGATGTGGGCGAAAATGCAAGAAAAGACTACTAATTAAACTTTCAAACATGCAAGAGGTACTTAAACATGTAGCATTCTCTGATTTGATTCGAGAGTTGGTATACCCTTAAGAGTACTCAAACCAATCATTCCATAACTCTTAAAACGTCCAAGACCTAACAAAGTCACAAGAGTGAATCTTTTGGCTTGGATTTATCCAAGTGCTTTGTTTATTGTCACGACCCGACCCCGGGGTCGCGACTGGTACCCTACCGGGGTAACCTGTGAGGTATACATCAGAGGATAGCAGCGGAACATACATAACACATAACTTATAAAAAGGTAAACATCACCGCGGTAGATTAAAGTTTGCCATAAAAACATACTAATCAAAAGTATAGCAGTACAACTTGTTCTTACAGCCCAAAACACCTACGTGACCACGCACTCTAAGGATAACAAGCGTGGCGGGACGGGCCCGCCGTACCACGAATATACACAATGCCTATAACATGAGGGGAAAGACCGTGCAATGAAACAAACAAGCGAGGAATGGAGCTTCGACAGAGCGGTGATCCTAGAGCGAGGATCCGCGCTCTTTACCACCTGCGGCATGAGCGGCCCAGGAAGGGTCGATTACCTGATATGTACCAAGTATGTAAGCGGAAAATCTTGTAATAATGATATCATAAGTCTAAAAAGTAAATTTGAGTCATGGAAGAAAATCAAAATACAGTACACCGTGCCTTACTAACAATGAGAGTAACAAGTATATACCTTATTGCATAAAAATAGGAGGCTTGTGATCAAAACAGGGTCCCTCGCCCGTAGTATCAATAAGCACCCCTACTCCTGAGACTATTTCACCCGCATAGGTCCTGTGGATCCGCATGAGGTATTCCTCGCATAGGCTGTACCCGCCCGCATGGGACTATTTCACCTGCATAAGCCCATAGGACTCGCATGAGGTATTCCTCGCATCATGGGTAGCAAATCCACAGAACAGGTGGTATAACGATCTTGGGGCTTACCCCTCATTTATACTCTTACCCTGAAGCAGGTGGTATAACGATCTTGGAGATTTACCCCTCATTTATACTCTTACCCTGAAGAAGGTGGTATGACGATCTTGGGGCTTGCCCCTCATTCATACTCTTACCCTGGAGAAGGTGGTATAACGATCTTGGGGCTTGCCCCTCATTTTTACTCTTACCCTAGCTCAATCGGTCATCATATCATAATCATATATATATATATATATAAGTTACGAAAGCTCATACTTCTTATTAGTCTTGTTCATATACCCTCTCATTTTAGTTTACTCAAGGCACTAACATATTTAATAAAAGAAAATCTGGGAATTTAACCCAAAGTACCACATACTTACTTATATTCTTTAAAAATGACTCTTTTTCATATAAAACCTTTGGGCAATTGATGCCTTAAAATCAATTTGTCTTTCATAAATCAAGTCATTCGTCTTTACTTATCTTACTTAGAGTAAATCTCTTCTTATTATCCTTTCATAAAGCTAACAAACCAACTTCCCATAAAGTTGTTATATTGACCCTATACTTTAGTAAAAATTATACTTTTCCCATAACCAAGGGACTTATACTTTTTAAGACGAAACAAGTCTTTATATACTTAAAACAAGTAAGAATACCAAATCTTGTACGTCTACCGTACTACATAGATACAACTACTCATGCTCAAGAGATAGGAAAGCTCCACATACCTCTTGGTCGATCCACACTAAGCCCAAACTACATGAGTAATATGTCAACCTAAAATAACCATGATACATTTATTAACCTCTAATTTCAATGTAGAATAATCCAAGTTCAAAGTTACTAATTTCTATGGAAAATTGGGCAGCATTTCCTTTGTTTCTACATACTTTTCCACCTTTTTCAAGGCCGAAATCAACATCCAAACGCCACATCTTAGGCCCAACAATCCAAACATTTCAAAGGGGATTACACACCTAAACTTGGGTGTGTAAAATTCTGCCCCATAAGGCACAACAATTTACTTAACAATTTTAAAGTAGTTTGTAGGCTACAACATGCTCATAATATCTTCTTAACCAATCTTTTCATATCCAAACCACATTTCTTACATCTGATGAATCTAAGAGCATTATTTACTACTACAAATCCCTTCTTCATCTGACATATGTAACTAGCTCTGAGAAGAATTGTTACCTTAGAGCTTTAACCAAATTTATTCCAACAACTTTGCTAGCCTCCTTTCCAAGAATACCACCATGATAACTCCTACTGAGCTAGCCACAAGCTTCCTTCATCTAACTTTTGATTTTCCTTAGGCTTTGAATTTCTCTTGGAATTCTAGAGAAGTGAAAGCTTTAGTTTAGAGAGAGAAGGATTTGAAAGATGACCAAGTCTTGAAGACTTGGTCATTATAAACATCTGAAATCGGATGGGGACACATGCGCCTCATGGCCTTTAGAAGAAGAAATCGATTTTCCTAAGTTTTCGCGAGAAATCGACTCGGCGTGGCGCTGAAACTTCTGCCACCTCATAGAACTTGAGCGCGACCACTGCTTCCGGCGCATGACACTGCGGCTCAGCGACCCTCGGAATATCCGTGCGCGGCACGCGCTGTCGAAACACATTTCTGTCCATTGCGCCGAACTTGTAACTCCCATAACTTTCTACTCCGATGTCCTATCGACGAACGGTTGGTTGCGTTGGAAACTAGACTCAACGAACTACGCACTAGGCCTTTGAAATACTCAGGAACTCTCAATGTACCGGGTTATAACCCGCCTCAAAGTTGACTAAAACCCGTCCGAAACAATCCGTCAACCTATCTTTCGAAAATTTTAAATCTTACTCCCTTTCGTACGCTCTCACACGTAAGGCCGGAACTACGGGGTATAACATTTATGTCCTTGAATCATTAGGGGGAAAAATCGTTTGACTTTATACGGGGTGTTTAAGACTTGTTACACTTCTCATTTACTTCACCATATAATTTATGAGAGGAAGTTAATGCTGTTGTTTCCAATTCCGAAAAGCTTTAAGGTTGGTGGTCGAGTTCATTTATTGCAACCTAGAGTTTCAACAACCACCGAGAAGACTATCTATATATCTTCCACTTCTCATAAGATATATATTTAACTCCTCATACTTGCGGCATCAAGTCTACTGACCCGCTCACGGGGTTGAGTAAGGCTCACCTCGAGGGCTTCTTGAACTCCGGAAGCTCAACTTCATCGGAGCTCAACAACTACAAGTCTTGGAAGCAAAGGAAAACTCACATCCGGGTGACTTCTTTACATTTTCCTTCCTCTTTACGTTTGTTTAGTTTAAGGTTTAAGCATTGGTATCTCCGAATTTGTGTTCCTTGGTGTTTGCTCTCATGTGTTCTTGTTTGTTGTTGTTGCGATTCTGGTTGTTTACCCTCTTACGGGCCCCTTATGAAGGATTCCTTACCTGAAACTCCCTCTTATGTGATTTTTAAGTTGGTGTAACACTGGGTTTTAGCTTGCCTCACCCTAGATCTGTTTTTGTCCACCCGTGTCCCTGACTTTCTTAAAATCACACATTTTAAGACCCTTGTGTTTACGGGTGGTTACGGGTCCATCTCTGGGTTGGTCTTGCCCCTATTTGTGTTATTTTGGTGCTTAAATACCCTATTAACTTGCTACTTGAAGGTTATTTGAGTATCTCTTACCGTTCCTCATATTTCTATCATGTCTTATTGATTAGCGTCTTTGAAGTCTTACGATTATTGTCTTGATAGTTCTTCGTGTTCTTAGCAAGTTTGTTCTACATTGTTATTATGTTCTTGATAGTTTGGTTGATTTGATCCGTAGGAACACTTTTCTTGTTGTTTCCCTAGGCTCAATTTGATTTTTTCAGAGCCATTAAGGCTTGATAGTGACGCTTTGCCTCTTTTGTGCAAGCCATAGCCTGCGCCGAACATTGCCAAACTGCCCTTTGCCATTTCGGGTTATGCCCACTGCCCCTAGACTGCCGTGCAGTCCTTGTTTCCATTTTAGTGCAAGTTCGAAACTCGAGACACTCTAGGCTATTGTTGACTTGCTTTTTGTTCTCTTACTTACACTATATATATTTTATATTTAACATATACTATATTTTATATATTTGTACTCACGTGCTCATATATACCATATATTATAAACGTTATTTATAGATATATACACGTATATACTTTTGTTTTCCCGTGATTCGGCCTTGGCTTGGCAGGGCTTTGTCTTTGAAGATTTTGTGAGCCGGTTATATCACAATTAAGACGGCTTGTTTCAGAATTATTGGAGGGTTAAGCTTTTATTTTTAGTTATTGGAAATAGGATTGCTACACGCACGTCGTAGCACAACATCCTTATCTGTTCACGGATAAAATCGTTCGAACCAACGAGGCACGCGACAACGAGGTATTCCTAAATCCTTGATTGATTACAATTCATTCATTAATTTAGTATTTTACTATCTATATTCACTATGCAAACCTAAGAGTATCGATAGGCAAATATTAGGATTACGACATTTTGTACGAATGAATGTATGAATGAATGTTTATTAACGCTTTGATAAACCTTGTATAAATTTGAAAGCTTTGTAATTTAAACTCCGGGCCTGTCCGGACTTCGTTCATTTACGGTCTTTCAAGTTTATATATTGATATAGGCAAGTGTTTGTATATTTAATAGAAGTGTTATAATTCATAAACCGTGTCTGTCCGGATTTAAATTAACGCATTTCTCAATTGTATTCATCTCTTTCTTGTAATCGTTTTGGTTAACTTTGAGGATGGCGAGAAAGAAAAAGAAGCGGACTCATGACACTTCACACCACTGCCCATCCGGATGGGGCAAGCTTCTATTGAAATCACCAACAACGTTGAGTTCCCCCCGATTGCTCATGAACCCACCACACCCGGGCTTGTGAACAACGGTCTTCAAGTGGGGGACGCTCACGCGGGAGATGCTGAGTTATCTACCAATGAGGGAACTTCAAACTTCATTCCCTCCTCTTGCACCCTTGGTTCACAAGACAGTGCATCGACTTCGAGTGGCAACAATTGTGATCCCGTCGTTGGTAATGTCGCGGATGGAAAGAACAAGACTACGGACCACGTAAGTCAGGCCAACAAGAAGACTTATGCGTCCATAGTCAAAGGAAACTATGATGTTTCGAATGGAAAACGTTTGCATTTTGTAGCTGATTGCCGTAATGTGGGACCTCTACACTTACCTAGGGGTGATTTGGATGATCTTACGGAAACTGTGGGGCATCTTTTGGTTGGTTACTTCGCGGGGTCTTACCCAGGGAGCTTGACATTAAGGAGGCTATGTCGCTCATGGGGAGTTGCATACCGCTTTAATGTTCACGCTTCGGGTTGGATCGTCTTCAAGTTCAACACGGTAATTGACAAGGATAAGGTCTTGACCAATGGGCCACACTTTGTTTATAGCACTCCACTTCTTCTGAAAAACATGCCTCAATGCTTCACCTTTGACAAGCATGAGATATGTACCATTCCAATATAGGTTAGGCTTCCGTCCCTCCCATTAGAGCTTTGGAACATTAATGCATTGAGCCGTATCTTGTCACGTATTGGCAAACCTATTGGGATCGATAAGCTCACTAGTGAAAAAGAGCTTCTCTCGTATGCACGGGCTCTAGTTGAGATAGACCTCTCCAAAGGTACACTTGATGCTTTGAACTCAAGCTTTGGAACAACACCATCATTGACCAAAAACTTATTTATGAAAAGCTTCCGGACTATTATGAGAAATACCATATGATTGGGCACTCCACTACGGGTTGTGAAAAGCACTACGCCGACACTAATAGGTGGGTACAAGTGAAAAACGTGACACAAAACCTCAATGCCAAGGCAAAGGGGGTTCACACTTACTTGGACTCACCCGAGGTGGGAGTTGAGACTATGAACACTAGCGGGAATGGTAGCGGGGTGGCTTGACCTTTGGGTGCCTGAGCGAGGCGGCATAGGTCGGACTTTGGAGGATGCGGAATGAGGAGGTCAACCATTGGGGTCAAAAACCGTGGTTGATGCAGGCCGGATTTTGGATGTGCAGTGCGGGTGGCGGCGTGCAGGACCTGGCCGAGGTGGCAAAGTCGAGAACTTTATGGAGGGTGTCTCTAGGGACACCGCGGGTACTATAGGGAGTGTTGGTGAGACATGAAACATGGAGAGCCAACCCGTGATTCTGAGCAAGGTTGGCTTGGGTTTGACTTTGGGGGTGATTGCGGATTCGGTTGAGTGACGCCGGGGACCTGGCGGGGTTGACAAAGGTCGGAACTCAGCATCGGGAGACCATAGGGGTCCCCCGGAATCTAAGAGAAGCAAGGACGAGACGCGACAACATTCAGGCCAACCTGTGGATACTCATAATGCAACTGGTCCTACTGTTGCGGATGACCAACCGTCGGAACCACATACCGAGGATGGTAAGGGTGTGAAGGGTGTGAAGGAACAATTTACCAAGGCTAATGACCCGGGCACCATCATCCCGGTCGTTAAACAATCCCCCATCTTCCGGAAGCTTGTGGACATGCACGGTAACATCTTGGTACAAAATGCAGTCGACGACAAAGTTAAATCGGCCATTGAGGCAGTCCTTGGGCAAGGTTATGATCTGTCTACTTTTTTGGATGAGCACAAGGGGGGCTAGCCTTCGGAGTCACAGACAGAGGCGGGCACATGAAAGGGGGCTATGACGGATGATGGGTTCACGGAAGTAAAGAAGAGAGGAAAGGGGAAAACTAACACGGGGTCACAAACCGTGCCTAGTTCAGGACCGCAAACGAGAGCCCAGTATAGGTTTAGAGATGGTCAAGGGGTTCACACCTATTTGAACTCTCCTGTGATGGACGCGGGTACAACTGGGAGTTGTATCCATAATGATCAGCACGCGCATCCTCATACTCATATTCTTGATCCTCAGACCCATGGTGGCCAGTCTTCGGGGTCCCAAACCGAGTTTGGCAAAGGTTGGACTAAGACTAGGATAGGAGGGAATGACAAAGGGTTTTCGATCAGAGATGGGGGCCAGCCAGCGGGGACACAAACCGTGGCTGGCACAGGACTGCCTATTGATACCAAAGGTGTAGGACAACCCGCAGACATAGCGGGTAGTCCAATTGACGTGGATATTGGTGGCCAACTTGTGGAGGCACAGACCGAAGTTGGCAAGGGTAGGACTGATATGGATGCTCAACCTTTCGGCCCTTCGGCTAAGGTTGGGAAATGTGTGAACTTTAATGGTACCAAAAATGATGAGGGGCACGTGGGCGTGAGGACTAGGGCAAAAGCTAAGGCTAACAAGGGCGGGCAAAGCTTGCCCATACCATAATGAGAATAGCGACCCTCACGCAAAAGAATGGACCTTATGATGGCACCACCTCTATCAACACTAATGAAGATAGCACGAAGGGGACTATTCCGCCTCCGTTATCAAAATGATTGTTGCTTCTTGGAATATAAGGGGCCTGCACCGCTCCTCTAAGAAAAAAGAGATCTACTCCGTGGTGCATGAGAATAACATTGACATTTTCGGTATCCTGGAATCGAAGCTCAACAACACGACGCTTGAGCGTTTCTGGTCTTCTAAATTTCGCAACTGGAGATCTTAGATAATTTTGCCCATCATACGGCGGGGAGGATATTTATTGTATTCAACCCTGCCAAAGTCATACTACAAGTGCTTGATATCAACCCACAAGCCATTCATTGTGGTGTTACTTGTGCTATCTCCTCCAAGAGGCTTCATGTCACGCCGTCTGCGGGCACGATTGTCGATAGACGGGTATTATGGGAGAAGTTGAGGGATTATGGGACCCTCATGACTGAGCCGTGGCTTGTACTTGGGGATTTCAACACGGTTATGAAGGAGGATGAACGTTTCAATATGGCGCCCATCTCCAATTATGACACGAAGGATATTGTTGATTGTTGCCGGGATCTGAGCTTCACGGACTTGTCCTCGACGGTTTGTGAGTTCACGTTCAGCTGTAGCAATATGATGAGCAAGCTCGATAGGGCCCTCATCAACGCCCATTGGTCACAAGCTGGTTTTGTATGGCAATGCACATTTCGTCGGTCCGGGCCCTTCTCGGATCATACGCCGTGCATTGTCACTATTTTGGATCGTCCGAGAATGCATAATAGACCCTTCAAGTTCTTTAACATGTGGGCTACTCATGAGAACTTTGGTAGAATTGTGACGGATGCTTGGGAGCAGATGTTTATGGCAATGCCCAATTCGGCCTTTGTCGGAGGTTACTTAGCCTTAAAGGTCCCTTGAAGCAGCTCAATGAGAAAGACTTCTTCCACATCTCTTCCCGGGTCAAAAGGGCAAAAGAGGAGCTTGATATTGCTCAACTGGAGGCTTTGAGCAACCCGCATCTTGACCACTTACACAAGAGGGTCACCGAGCTTAGGCACAAGTCCATGGTTCTTATTTATGCGGAAATGAGTTTCCTTAGGCAATTTGCCAAATGTGAGCATCTAAAGCACAATGATAGGTGCAGTAAGTACTTTCATGGAATGGTCAAGCGCAACTCCAAGAGGAATTTCATTGTGGCCACTACCAAGAGTGATGGTTCACTCACAAACTCCGGGGACCAAGTCGCGGCAGAATTCATCAAGTACTATAAAGGGTTGCTTGGTACTAGGAACGCTTGTGATCTTATTGATATTGGTGTCATCTCCGGGGGAAATTGTATTTCGGAGGAACAAGGGAGTGACCTCATTAGAAATGTCACAGACGCTGAGATTAAAGGTGCTTTATTCGGTATTGGGGATGACAAAGCTCCTGGTCCGGATGGTTACTCTTCGGGTTTCTTCAAGAAAGCTTGGAATATTGTCGGCAGGGAGTTCTGTGCTGCGGTTAAGGAGTTCTTCAGCTCGGGAAAGCTCCTCAAACAGATCAACCACACTACCATCACCCTTATTCCTAAGTCTTCTCACTGCTCAACAGTGGGCGACTACAGACCTATTTCGTGTTGCAACATCTTGTACAAGGTCATCACCAAGATTAATGCTTCACGGTTGGTGCCGGTTTTGGACTATCTCATTGATCCAGCCTAGGGGGCTTTTGTCCAGTGTCACACCCTTTTTCGACCGCGACATTATACAACTCCTGCTTAATAAAAAATGTTAGAAAATAAATAAAAGCTAAAAGGTGCAAAAGAGTTGCTAAAAGTGCTAAGGAGGTGCTAAATAGGGTGCTAAATGCTAAAGGGTTCGCGATAATGCTAGAAGGTTCGCGGAGTCGCCACCTAATTATTTTGAGTGAATTAGGACACCTAAATGTCAACTAGATTAAGGTCAACATTAACTCCATTTTAATGGTCTGCTAAACTTAATGAGATTCTGGGGAAGAGTTCTTTATTATCCTAAAGGGAATGTGGTTAGGCACCCTAAAGGATCCGCTAACTTGCGGTTGTCCGTTCAAACCTATGGTTAATTATTACGTTAGAGAAAATGCATGTTTTAAAAGATGATGCAAGTGTTTTATAAGAGAATGATTTTTTGATAAAAGATTTACAAGACTAATGCTACCAGATACACGTAAAGTTTAAAAGTATGCATTTATAACAAAAATGATGCAAAATTGATGTATTTACTAAAGATATGCATTTCATTTTGCAAAAAATCAATTTTGATTAACATATGCAAGGTATGATATAAAGATTCCATATTTTTACAATTGATAATAAGAAGATATTTTTTTATGAATTATAATGTCATTTAGTGATTTAAGAGAAAATTAATTTCTTTTGTTATGCATTAACTTCGTAATTAGATATGCAATCGTAATTGTTATGCAAGAGTTTAGATGTGCATGATAAGTCTAGGATAAATAAATCAGAAGTGTATTTCCAGTTTTAAAACTAGCCTCCCAATTCGCTTATTTAAAGGCTAATTATTTTATGTCTCCTATTAATTCCAAAGTTAGATAATAAATTACAAATAATAAAAGAAAAGACATGAATGAAACAAGGAGATCAAGGGAGTAAAAGGAGTTGAGATGGATGACGACGTCATCTTGTCCTATTTTGTCTTAGGAGTGCTGAGGCGGGAACGCGAATGCGGATGCACATAAATGCGGGTCTTTATTTGAAGTAGCTCATGATGAGTCTCGCCATGAAACTCTTCATATTTGCTCCGATGCGTTTCATGCGAATAAAAGAAAAGATAAAGATTAGTACATGTCCAATTAAATAGATAATCACATACTCAAACATGCTTATGACCTATTTGTTAAAGTCAACGCGATAACAGATCCCCAAAAAAAAAAAGCCCAAACAAAAGCAATGTCCAACCTATGTATTAGGCATTGGTACAGATAGTCAGGCATGGGATACAATCAAAGCCCCAAAACGTGACATTATGCAGTTTACAGACTGTTGCCTCGAGAGGGTGTGCCCAACATACAACCAAAATAGTTTAGTCATGACTGGGCCTCAAGGAACAATTATCACACAGAGATAGGAATTACTATACAAATATAGTAAACAATGTGTACAGTACACTGGAGAGAACCTGTCATTGGCCTTGGTATATATCATATGTATACTAGATATGTATATATTCTGATAGCTAATTGACTAAATGCATGCAGGTTCAGAAAGTGGTGCATGTTAGGGGGCAAGAAGACTGGATACTAGCATTTTACATAATCAGCTATTTAGGAGAAAAAGGAGTATATGTTAACATACGTCAAAATATATATAAAAAATGAGTGATTTAACTGAAAGCACAAGACAATTCGAATGAATGACTCATATGAGTTCAGACCCCTTCTGGGCAAACAACAAACAGACATAATAGCTCAAGAAGATGGAGTTACATATTATCAAGGAAGCATTTTGCACAGGCAAGCAAATAGTTGGCATAGCTGAACATTGCACCAGTAATAGTTGTATATATGCATGACCATTTAAGCTAAAGTTAGGCAGGTATAGTCGCATTTATACTATGCACCAGCACAATATCCCTCATATATAGAGAAATTATATAATTAACCCAATAGATATATAGGACATACAGGGTAATCGAGATGCCAGACTCATTTGAGCGAGATTGATTAGTCAGAGGTGCATTTCTTGCAGATTACTATACGAGCCGAATTGAAAATGCAATTTGCTATCGGAAAGAGAATAGTCATGCTTATATAGACTCTTCTAAGAACTGTAATGAAATTAATACATGTTTTTATACCATAACAGGCAGTTTACAGGCAGGTGTATATCTCGGCACTTAGACAGACCGATATAGGTAGATAACTTATAAAAGACGAGAAGCAAAGCGACATCAGTATGCTGGGGACCATCACAAATGATCAAAAGGGTAATGCAAATAATGAGATAAGTAGGCATGTTTCAATCTAATTCCAGTGGCACACATATCTTATTTTCTTGACATGGAGGCTGTTGAAAATATGCTAATTAGAACTAAATATCAAACTGGACATATGTCGTACAATTTATATCCCATTTATATTCCAACACCCAACTTAATGACCCAAACTCAACACAACTATCGTTATATTGACAAACAAAATGGACACAGAGGCCCCGTTGGTAGATCAAGATATAATTTAACACAACTATATAGTAGGCAGATTATTAACACAGTAACTATGCCAAATGCTTGATATTATGCTAACAGTTTCAAGCATCCCCCATAATCTTCATCAAACAGGCTTTGAGTTAACATAACGCACAGAAACGATAACTAACATCTTTCGAGAAAACAGACATCATACAGATTTGTGAGAATGTGAATGAACAGAAGGTTGGGGAAAAAAGATGAAGTTACCTTCTCCGGACAGCGAACCGAGACAGCGTATCAAGTCGTCGATCCACTCGGAGTTGCGATGCGATGCGATTTGAAGGATGAAGTTTCTGCTTTGCAAACAGAACCTCTGTAAAAATGACTTCTAGCGATTCTCGGTTCGTTGTGGGTTCTTGCCATTTTTTTTGATAATTTCGGATCTTTCGCCCATTTTTGGATTATTAACTGATTTTCGATGGATGTTTTTACTGGTTCCTGGATGGGTTCTTCGTTGTTAATTTTCTTAATTTTTTTAGGGATTCAGTTGTCTAAAAAAACCTCCCCCTCTGCATGCGTAGGTTGTTGGTTTATATAGCTCCAATTGTGGTTCCTCATTTGGTAAAGTTTAAGACTGCTTCGTACAGCTGGTTTGGGTTGTCGATTTTGTGCTATTTTAGGTGTGAAATTCGTTACCATTTCTGGGCTGATTCTCAGTACTGGTTAACGTTTCTTGGTGTTTATTTATGGACATTTTGGTTCACGATCAATTGATTGTTATCTGGTAGGATTGGGGCTGTTTTGTTAGTTGATTTGGTGCAAGATTCGCCGAATTCTCCGGCGAGAATCTCGGCTGGCGAGGGGAGCGAGGTGCGGCGACTTTTAGGTTTTAGGGATTCTTCTTTTTAGGTGCATTTGTGGACGATGGGGAAGATAAAGAGGAAGTGGGTCGCAGTTGTTTGTGGATGTGGTGATGTATATTGGGCTACAGCTTTGAGGGATGTTATTTGGGTATTAGTTTTAGGAGTTAGTTTTAGGTAAAATTAATTAATGGGAAATAAATGGGGGTTTAAATTATTATTAAATTATTTAAATGCTAAATGCGGATATGATATTTAAAGATTGCTTGATGCTTTTATAAATACGACACTATTATTAAAATCTTATTTATTGTGCATACTTTGTGATGTTAAAATAATATTGGTTTAATGAGGTTTAAATTAATACACTAATTATGGAATTGATTTGCGTATTAATAAATGCGACTATGCTATTTGACGCGATGTCATTGCTAAATTATTTATTTATTTACGTATTTATTATTATTTAAATTATTAAAAATTAATAGAATTATGATAGGGCTTAAAATTAATAAATGTGGGCGCGAGACTCAAAAAATGCTTAATGTTCTACGTAAGATGCGGTGCCATTATTAAATCGCTTATTTGTGCCTGCGTTAATGTTTTATTGTTGCATTTTATTGTTATAAAATTATTAAAAATTATAACTAAAAATTAATGTAATTTTATAGTTAATGTTTGGGCGAGAGGGTCAAAATTGGGTGTCAACATCCAGGGCAGAGGTATGTCTGACAACATACACCTTGCTCAAGAGTTTTTGAGGGGTTACAACCACAAGAGGGTCTCAAGTAGATGCATGCTCAAAGTTGATCTCCGAAAGGCCTTCGACTCGGTAAATTAGGAATTCCTCACGACTATTTTGATTGGTCTGAATTTCCCGGAAAGGCTGGTGGCTTTGATTATGGAGTGCGTCTCCACGACTTCTTATTCGATTTCTATCAACGGGAGCTCACACTGGCATTTTAAGGGCCGCAAGGGGCTAAGACAGGGGGACCCTCTCTCCCCTACCTTATTTGTCATTTTCCTGGAATAGCTATCGAGGATGATCAACAAGAACACTCGAACGCCGGTTTTCCACTACCACCCCAAGTGCAAAAGCTTAAGGATCACCCACATTGCTTTCGCCGATGATTTACTTCTTATGTCAAGAGGGGACACTACTTCCATCTGGATCCTCATGGAATGCCTTCGAGATTTCCAGAAATGCTCGGGTCTCGGTTCTAATGCCCTCAAGTCCAGCTTGTACACGACTGATATTACGGAACACGACCTTGATGATATTAAGCAGATTACTAGCTTCGACACTGGCACTATGTCGTTTCGCTACCTTGGCATTCCCCTAGCCGCGGAGAGGATGAGGCTGGTTCACTATGACCCCTTTGTGAACAAAATTGTTGGGTACACTGATTCGTGGATGAGCGCTACTTTAGCTTATGCGGGCAGGCTTGAGCTCATCAAGTCTGTCCTCCAAGGTGTGGAATGTTTCTGGTTATCTATGCTGCCAGTGCCTGTGGCGGTTTTTAAGAAATTTTACGAGCTTTGTAGGACCTTTCTGTGGCGTTCCAACCACCCTCTTCTAGCTGAGGATCGCACCGGCGAAATTGAGGTGGCCTGAATCGAGGGGATATCAAGGCCTGAAACCTTGCTTTGCTTGCTAAATGCCTTTGGAATATCCATCAAAAGAAGGACACGCTCTGGATTAAATGGATCAATCACAAGTATCTTAGCAACAACAACAACAACATTTGGACGTGGGTTGCAAAGAACGATGACTGAGGGTTTACTTATGAAAAGGTAATTGTGTATTAATAATCATCAAATGTACATGTTTTGTGGGTGAACCCACGGGCATAATGACGATGTAAATCTAGTGCGTCCCTGCTGGGCAGATCAACACAAGATTTAAGCACGTCAATAATAAAAGCTCAAGCTAGCCCACAAGCCGGGTAGTCGTGAGTGCCCAAGCTATGCAAAAGAGAAATGCAACCCGCAAAATAGTCCTAAACTATGACAATTCCCTTATGTAGAGCATAAGGTTGCAATCATGGGCCTCCTTAAACCCTTGCCATGGTAAACCCAAATGGGACAAACCCACGGTCAATGGAAGAGTACATATTCGGACATGGGTAAAGACTCATCCTCGTCACGTTATGCCGTTGAGAGTAATCGCCATAGTACCTACCTTCCAGACAACTTACTTTCTCATGCTTGCCCACAGGTTGGGAAGTCATGAGGTACATAGCAGAAATGACTCCCGCCAATCCCACATTCTGGGAGGTCGGGAGACTCCAGCTGATCCCACAAGTTGGGTAGTCTAGAGATTTGCAAAAGGAGACTCGTGTAGGCCTCAGGTCCAAACAGACTGTCCATTGTCCTAGTTTGTGGCTAGAGCTACAAATCTGTCCTGGAAAATGGGGTATAACGAGAACAAAATTTTGTAGACGCTGGTCTTGATCCTAAAAAGAATAGCATCTCGATCAAGTCTTGACCCTTCAAAAATAATATTGTTCCTCTCAGTCCAAATGTGGTAGACGATGGTGTCCAGCCTAACCCGCTTAGCTTTAGCTTGCCAACCTGTACCATGCCCCTCTTTCTTAATATATTTCAAGGCACTATCAATGGTGGTCATAGCCCTCCGGCTGTCAAGCCATGTCTTGACCCTGGACCAAAGATAACTACTAATCGTGCAGTTGAAGAATATGTGCGCTATTGACTCATCAGAATGGCCGCAAAGGGAGCACCTTCTATCAATGTCCATATAAGTGACCCTATCCTTCGTATGTAATATCTTCCTCGCACAAAGCCAAAGTATGAAAGACTTCTTTGGAGTGATACAGGAACTCCAAACATCATTCGCCCAAATCACCGGCTGCCCATGTGTCCTGAAGTAATCATAAGGATTGTGATTGCAACTATACCATGCCGACATTGTAGTAGCCGCCCGATCATGGGACCCTTCATGGTCAAGAATGATGTCCCGAATAATGAGAAGCCGTTTGATCAAAGGTGAGTCATCGTTCTTTGCAACCCACGTCCAAATGTTGTTGTTGTTGCTAAGATACTTGTGATTGATCCATTTAATCCAGAGCGTGTCCTTCTTTTGATGGATATTCCAAAGGCATTTAGCAAGCAAAGCAAGGTTCCAGGCCTTGATATCCCTAATTCTGAGGCCACCCTCGGATTTCGGTCTGGTGCACTCCTTCCAGGCTACAAGAGGGTGGTTGGAACGCCACAGGAAGGTCCTATAAAGCCCGTAAACTTTCTTATAAACCGCCACAGGCACTGGCAGCATAGATAACCAGAATCATTCCACACCTTGGAGGACAAACTTGATGAGCTCAAGCATGCCCGCATAAGATAAAGTAGCGCTCATCTACGAATTAGTGTACCCAACAATTTTGTTCACAAATGGGTCATAGTGAAACAACCTCATCCTCTCCGCGGCTACGGGAATGTCGAGGTAGCGGAACGACATAGTGCCAGTGTCGAAGCTAGTAATCTGCTTAATATCATCAATGTCGTGTTCCGTAATACCAGCCGTGTACAAGCTGTACTTGAGGGCATTAGAACCGAGACCCGAGCATTTCTGGAAGTCTCGAAGGCATTCCATGAGGATCCAGACGGAAGTAGTGTCCCCTCTTGACATAAGAAGCAAATCATCGGCGAAAGCAAGATGGGTGATCCTTAAGCTTTTGCACTTGGGGTGGTAGTGGAAAACCGGCGTCCGAGTGTTCTTGTTGATCATCCTCGACAGATATTCCAGGCAAATGACAAACAAGGTAGGGGAGAGAGGGTCCCCCTTGCGGCCCTTAAAATGTCTGTGTAAGCTCCCGTTGATAGAAATCGAATAAGAAGTCGTGGAGACTCACTCCACAATCAAAGCCACCAGCCTTTCCGGAAAATTCAAACCAATCAAAATAGCCGTGAGGAATTCCCAATTTACCTTTTCATAAGTAAACCCTCATGCTCCACGTCCAACATTTGAGTCAAAAGTTGGTACTTGACCCGCCACCCCTGATGGGCGGGTCCTCGCGGACGACCCGACGAGGCCGAAAAGTGGTCGACCGGCCTCCGAGACTGGGATCAAGGGATAGCCGATGTTTCGCTCGTTCTCATCCAAAGAAAAGGTGACCATGATCAAGTGACAGCGTGGGCCGGTCAGGGTCTGCGATTCCTTTTTTTGTAGACACTTGATTTTTTAAAAAGGTTGTGAATATAAACACTTAAATAATAGAACAAGATAGTGCAATAAAAACATCTCAAAGTTGTTTTTATGTCTCTTATATTATTTAATAGAATTATGATTTTTTTTTGTAGACACTTAATTTCTTTAAATTGAATTTTCAACACTGAAATTGACATTCACACCTACATTACCACGAAATTTTCGAAGTTGAAATCTATTGTATATCGTCATATCTTTACTAAAGAAAAGGGAAAATAAGAAACCAATATGGGAGAAAATTCAAATTGATTGGAAAAACATATGTTTTCCTAAAAATTGGCGACGCCAAATTTGACCGGCTACGTCTCGAAAAAATACGCAAAATTAAAAAAAAAATCGGGTAAAACGGATATCCGAGCGTAGAGTTATGACAATTTAAAGTTGCACCAATTTACAACATTTTCTCTCTCTACGTTTTTCTACAAATGAATTAAATTTTTAACAACTATTTATGGCAATGCTTCCGTGAAGAGACTTAAGTTCATGCCACATTCGACTTCCATAAAATCTAGCCACTCAAAAGATAAATGTACCATTAAATGTCAATAAGGCTTCATAGATTGGCTTCAATATATTTACTATAATAACACACACTATATTTAGAGGCGTTCATAACACATCTCATGTTAGTACTTTATTTGTTCATAATATGATTATTGCATGGTGTTCTGTAAACAATTCTTACATGTTATTCAAGTATCCTGAGTCTGTAAGCTCTACGAATAATTACTTACATTATATAAATGATAGTAATACTTGAGTCAATAATTTGTACTTGAGAAATAGGGTTAAAATGTAAATATACTAACTTAGAAATTAAAAATAAATATTAAAAGGTGGAATTTATGAGGTGGGGGGGGGTCGGATCGGGACGGTTCCAGGTCCCGTCTCGATTTTGAGTCCCGTCACTGATAAAAAAAAAGGGTTTTTAGAGGCACCAGATAGCCTTGCAAAATAGTAGTAGTTTTTGTTGTTCCATGACCTAAAGATAAAATAGATAAAAAGGTGTTAACTTTTGATTATTTTTTCGCATTTTTGAAAGCGTGTGCGGTTAGTTTCTCAAAGTGGTTTGACTTAATTCTCTAATTATTAAGATGCATCATTGGAGAGATAATGCAAAAGGCAACCTCTGACGGAAAGTTGTCAATATTCTTCCCTTATCATAATAATAACTTGGATTATTCTTTTGGGTTGGTCCTATCCTATGATAGTAATTTGACTTGGACTCTCATTTTTCGACTCAGATTTCAACAATCTACTTCTATCAAAGACTTTGAAGGAGATTGAAATGTTGATGGCTGATTAAAATATGTGTTCGATTAAGTCTTTATATAATACTCTATTTGATTTGGAACTGGATTTTCTCCTTCAGTTTCATCTACATTGCAAGTGAGTCATTAATGTCAATTGAGTACTTTTTGTAGGGTTTTGTTGATTTAAAACACTTAACTAAGACATAACGAAATTTTAAAATTTTTTGTTCAACATATTTACTTCAACAATTCCGTCTGGTATGGTTACGTTACAATTGAAATCTGTAAAGACATAAACATAACTTACAATTTGCGTTATCCGGAGTCTTAACTATAGGCTCCGCACACGACTATCCTTTCGACCGCAAACCTTATTGTGGCATACTCATCTGTCAGAAAAGCCAGGAAATCTTGACAGAGGTTTGAGAGGATTTTATTCTCTGAACTTTGAGTTCAGAAAGTAAGAATTGAGTAACTTGTTTACGAGGTTAAGTGTTGATTATATATTAGTGGTTTATGTAGATTTTCAGATTAGGGTTGTGTCACGACCCACCGCCCGCGGTGCCTTACTCCGGCACTTACAGTATACATCGAGATAATCAATGAACATACACAAACTTAATAATGAAGTAAATATTAGGTCAGCCGATAAGGCTACCTCCATGGATATAAACAAATCCAAAAGCAGTTACCTCAATTTTTTTTTTATAAAGTGACCCACAAGATATGACTACAGACCTCTAAGAGTTTATATAACAACTGTGACGGGACAGGACCCCGCCATACCCCTGAATGTACAAAAGTCAACCACTTCAGAGAACCTGTTGACACCCAATTTTGACCCTCCCGTCCAGTCATTAACTATAAAATTACACTAATTTTGTAAAATAATTTTTAGGGATTTTTATAATAAAATGCAGCGAATAAAACATAAATACTTTAATAATGGCACCGCGTCTTACGTATAGTATTAACCACTAATTAAATGACACGCCCGCATTTATTATAACAATTAGATTGATAAAGCAGCTAAATAACTTAATCACATTTGTTAATTTAAGTTATCACTAATTAATTAATAATACACTTACCTAGAATTAACTAGCTAATTAATTAACTAGCCTAAGACTAATTAGTACCCAATTTATTAACAATACCCAAAGCCCAATCCCCCACTCATTTTTCTCGACCGCACTGCACTCCACCCGCAAGCCTTCTCTATTATCGTGCCAAAGCCCCACGCCTCACCAATTCATTTCTTATCGCCACTCTTCACCTCACTCGTCTCTCCCGATCAACCCAACGAAACCCTAAACCTAGAACTAGAAACCAGCAAGGCACCAGCACATCCCGGATTTCTCGCCTGAGAATCCGGCTATTTTCCTTATCCACGTACACCCAACCAACGTATTCTTACCATAACCAAAACCAAATCTTCTGAAAATGGCAACTCGTCACAATCTATTCAAATCGCATGTAATCGCCCCGAATGGACCCAGAATTACCAACATTAGAACCTAGAGTTAGGGCTATATAAGCACATGCGAAGGCAATCGAAAAGTCAGGGGAACATAGGGCAGAAACGGGGGAACCACATAGAAATTTAGGGCAGAGCAGAGACGGTAGCACAATAGGTCAGAGCGGGGCCAGTAGCAATCATCTTTCTTTACGAGCAGAGCAAAGAGGATACCACGCATGCACATCGTGGTCTGGGAAGACGATCGAAAAACTTTTCTCTCGCACAGGCAGAAACAGAGGACGAACACCCCCTTTTACCTTCAAGGATACCTCGCACAATCCAAATCTAGCGATAAGAGCAAGAACAAAAATTCGAAACCTTCTCTTTCAATTTCAGTCAAGAATCAGGTAAAAGTCTCATTCCTCTTCTAAACGCATCACAAATGAAAACCCCGAGCGGATCGACGACTTGATACGCTGCCCCGGGTCGCTGGCCGGAGAAGGTAAACTCAATCCCTTCTCGATTATTTTCATTTCTGTAAGGTTTTGTGTGCTATAGATTCACTTAGTATGTCCACATCTATTCCGAATGTTTGACTTAGCTTGAATATGTTTGAATGAGTTAAAGGCATTCGCCATGGACAAATTATGTCGACGAATGATTAATCAGTCTTGTTTTGAGTTATAAAATGACTTTCCTGAATCTTTGTCCAGAATTTGTGTACTGTGTGATATAAGTATGAGTAATCAAATAAAGTTTTTAATACGTTATTTCATTATGGATTTGATTATGGACTGTTCGAAGCAGGAAAAAGGGGTCGAATGTGTTAGTCGAAACCTATATTAGTTTGATGGATAGTTTGCTGGTGTTTGATATAGTGTTGGTATAACGATTTGGAACTTGTTAGATTAAAGTGAATGATATGCCAGGGTGAAACATGATACATGGTTTGGGACTCAATGATCCTGCAAATTTGAAGTGTTGTTCTTTAAGTGGTTATCTGTTCCCTCTTAAATCCTTCTGTTTTGTTTAAATTGACCACATATTGATACTTAGATGAAAATCTGATATTGGCATTAGTTAAAAAATGAAAATCTGAATTAATTTAAAGATTTGAACTCGCTTTCCCTCTTAGATAAATTATAATAGGAGTAGTCTAAATGCTTTGTGGTATTGTTAGGATTGATTATGATCATGTAGGGTCAAATGTGTTAGCCAGGAGCTATACTATCCAGTAGGCAGCCTGTTTGTACTTGAAATAATGTTAATACGACAATTTGAAACTCGCTTGATTAGTAAACCAATATGAAGTGAGACTGAGGAAAATGATGCTTGATTTGATTAAATGAGATGTTGGGTGCTGTTTGAATTCTTAAAATATCGGGAACCAGTTAGTAACAAAGATTAGAAGTCAAAAAAAAAATGTTTTAAAGTAATCATAAACTATAGTTTGCATATGTTTACAGCTACTCAGAAAATGGCTGATCTAATATTTAAAATCACCTAGTTTGATATTTGCTTAGGTAAAACATGAAATCTAAGTTGCCAATTTAGTTGGTATTCTATAAAAAAACGGAACCGAGCTTGAATTATGTTCCATTATATCTTTCCTAGTGTTCCTCATCATCGCATGGTTGTTTTATGCAACTGAATCGGGCATTCGAATCTATTTTAGTCACGGGTTGTTTGTTGGGTCCATAATCTAATCACTGTATATATGTTTAGTCGCAAATCGTGTTCAAGTCAAATGCTTACGAATTGGGCATGTCTCTTTCAGTTATTAATTAAGGTTTGACCTTTTGATATCTTGAACCATGTTGTATGCTTTAGATGAACTTTTTTTATGATAATTTATCGTACCTATTATTATTAATTGCCGCTTTCACAAATTAATCATAACATATAAGTTTATGTGTTAAAGTTTAGGCGAATGCTTACTTGTCATTTTTGAACATGTACTTGTGAACATGAACCTCACTATCATCCCCTCGCTTCTTCTTTTCTCTGGCATGACCCATTCCCTTTTTTAGAATCGAAAGTTGTATGTCCGCCCTTTATATAATCAGACCTACCTTGCTTTAATTAAGTGTTAAGATTCTCTCGTGTTTATACATATTATTATTAAAAAAAAAAAATCTTATGTTGGGTCAGATATCATGAATATTTACTAATCCTTATCTTCCTTTGTTTTACATGAAATGCATCAGAGCAAAATGAAGAGTCTCATGGCGAGACTCATCACGAGCTACTTCAAATGACAGTCCGCATCTATGTGCATTCTCTATCCGCATCGGAAATTTCCAAGCCAGCGAATGACTTCGCCATTTCTTCGAGTCCTTATCAATTCATATCCTCACCCTATTTATTTATTGTAATTATTTGTCTAACATTACATTATTGATTACTAGTAGTACACTTAAAATAGCTAAACTTTGGGTTGTCATTAAAAATAGTTTGACGCTAGAAATTCATTCTCCTTTAATTAGTTAGTTTTTTATGACTAGTTATGCATTGCCTAAGCCATACCAAAATGACATAAATATTCACGTAGCTAAAGCGTCACTCGCTACTAAATCCTTAGCATAATAAATTAATTTCTTCACAAACTCTTACTAACCTTCATAATTAAAAAATATTTTTTGGTTAGTCTTTGCATAATAGATATTCTACATCTTATTTCATAAAGTACGATTTCGTCATAATAAGATTTTGCAATACATGTATCTTATCTAATACGTTATGAATGCTAGTTTTTATCCAAGGCTAATTTTATATTCTAAATAAATCTTACAATTTTATCCCTTTTATTTAAAATACTTTCAAACATGCATTTTTATAGAATAATAATTCCTAGGTTTGAGCAGACAATCATGAGTTAGCGGATCCTTTAGGATGCCTAACCCCTTCCCTTTAGGATAATAAAGAACCCTTACCTAGAATCTCGCATAGTTTCACAGACCTTTAAATGGAGATCATTAATTGTAGTATTTATTGCAATAAATCAAGTGTCCTAATTCACTATAATAATTAGGTGGCGACTCCTTAAAAACATCTAGGAATCAACCATACGTGGCATTCCTGTTTCGGCTCCGGTTGAAAATGGGGTGTTACAGATGGCGACTCTGCTGGGGATTTTAGGTTCTTAACCACAACAGATCTAGGGTTATTATTTGGCATTACTTTTGCATTTAAATTATTTGCGTGCTGTATTTTGCTTTATTCATTTTGATTGCTATTTGCTTTACTGCTTTCCTTAAACTGGCATTCCGCTCATAATTCTTCCGCTCTGGAAAATTCACACAATCACACACAACACGCGGGTGTGCTTCGCGCACCTGCAAATTTCTTTCAAACACCCAAAATTAAGAGAGTTGGTGTTTTGCGCGGAGAATCCGGTCCAACCGGTGGTCGCGTAGCCTTCTCACTCGAGTTGTCCGCTCGGGAACCTTGCGTCTAGAAAAGCCAAATCTTAGAAACTTAAGATAGAGCTATACCACCCTTTATTTTAGGGCATGCATGCATTTACCTTAGGTGGGTCGGTCCTTGGCATCGACACCACAATTAGGAAGACACCAAACTTGTCGACGGGTTCTTCAACCCAACGACCAACCAGCATATTATATGTAGCGTGGCGATGATAGACAAATCCAAACCTAATCATGTCATGCTGAAATTGGAAAAAGTGCACCGTCATTTGGTCGCCATTTCCAACAAAAGCATTACAGTTGGGCGACTTGGACAAATCCATCATAACCTCGCATATTTGACGTTTAGGCCTACCTCTGGCATAAAGAGGTCCCAAACATGTTAGAACACGCACTTGATTTGCAATTTGCTTATTAGTATATATTGGCTACAACTTTTTGCATATTATACTAACTTGGTTTGCTTCATTTGTAGAAGGGTTATTTTTGTCTAGCTTATCCCCAAAAGGTTGATTCGCGTTGACTGGCAGAAGCACAATCATCCAATAAATGACTAATCCAGAGGCACCAGAACGAAACAACTTAAGACTCGTCCCCGTTCCGCAGAGGATGCAGATCGTTGGAAAGGAGAAACACCAATGATCAAAACTCGCCACACTATTGCAAAGAATGGAAATCATGCAATGAAATAAAGGCTCAAATATCACAAACACGTCTATTAGCTTGAATGCACCACTCCTGAGCAAAGGACAAATGCAATCGTGTCACAAGCCTCGAGCCTCCACTTCCCAAAGCTCCCGCAGAGGCCGCAACATACCACCACACCAAATGTCACTCGCCTGGTCAATTTGCAAGCCGACCTCCAAAACGATCCGCTCACTACATACACATCTCAACCTCCACCTACTTATATCTCCCCACTCAACCCAAATTGCCAAGCCACCCAATACGAGCGGATGACACACAAACAATGAGGATTAGCACATCCGATCGAAAGCCACCACTTATTATGCATACATCCTCCCAAGAGACGGATCAATACAAGGAAATGGAGCGCGGACTGAGCCGAGTCGATGAAAATATGGCAAAAGAAATCTGTAGTTTGAAAGAGGCATTCAAAAGCATTCAGATGAACAAGGGGGAAGAAAGTTTGGAATATGAAAACTTATGTATGCACCCTGACGTTGAATTACCCGCAAGTACAAGGTGCCCAAATTTGACATGTTCGATGGAAAGGGAATCCTCGAGCTCATCTAAGGTCATATTGCGATAAATTGATTGGAGTTGGTAAAAATCAAGCAATCATCATGAAGCTATTCATCAGGAGTCTAACCGGCGAGGCGCTGGACTGGTACACATGCCAAGACCCTCGAAAATGGGACAGTTGGAATGCCATGGCACAAGATTTCATGGATAGATTTAGATTCAACACTGACACTGTCTTAGACAGATTTTATCTTATGAAGCTTGAAAAGAAATCCACAGAAACTTTCAGGGAATACGCCCTGAGGTGGCGGTCAGAAGCAGCGAAGGTCCAGCCTCCAATGGCAGAGAGCGAAATGACCACTTTGTTCGTGCAGTCGTTGAAAGACGCGACATATTATGAAAGGATGATCAGTGTAATTGGGCGAAGTTTTGCAGAAGTCGTAAGAATGGGCGACTTCGTGGAAGAGGGCATTAAGACAGGCAGGATTACAAACCTGACAGCCCTACAAGCAACTAGCAGAGCAATGCAGTCAGATTCCACAGGAGGTACCTCACAGAGGAGAAGAGATGCATCACCCTCTATCATGGTCATTCAGGAGCATAGGCCTGAACAACATCCAGTGTATCAAAACCCACCGCCTCCTTATTATAACCAAAACACTCAAATTCCACATTATCAGCACTGCGCCACCCCATATCCTGTTTACCATACCCAACCAGCATATCCAAAATACTCACCACAATCACGAACCCGCACACCAAACGGACCCAAACCCCGCATAGATGCCGAAAGAAAACCAACAAAAACCTATACACCTTTAGGCGAACCCATAGCCCAAGTGTATGAGAAGCTGAAAGCCGCAGGAATACTCCACCCAATTCCCAAAAATACCCCCAGGCCTACCTCCCGAGGGCACGATAAAACTAAACATTGTGCATACCACTCCGGTGCAGAGGGACACGACACCGAAAATTGTTATACCCTCAAAGACAAAATCGAGGAATTGATCAAAGATGGAGTCATCCAACTTAAAGAAGTTCCCCCAAATATAAACAACAACCACTTACCAGACCCTGATGATGCCTATGTGAACATGATTGTTGAACAAAACAGTTTGGAAGGGACTGTCGTTGAATCATCAATCAATCTCCAAAGGAAGAGAAATGCTCGCTGTGAGCACATTGCGCCTGAACCAGTCATTCATCAAAACATGCACTTCGCAGAAATCAAAAGAAGAAGATACAAAAACTGCGTGGAAGAGCTCTAAGGTCTGCTCGTTGCTGAAAAGGAAACATAAATACAATGTGATCCGGTATGATCTCGCTGAAGACCCCGCCCTCTAAGACACAAAGCAAGAAGAAGTGGACTCATGCCTCGCTGGCCCGCCGAGTCCTAAAATAGTTAGTTTAATATTTTGCCCTTCATATGTAATTGGAACTACGTGTGACCTGATTCCCTTGGCGGATACGTAGGCGGCCACATCGGCTTCGGTCCCACCTTTTAGAAAAATTTCAATTTCTCTTTACACCATTGGAACTACGTTCGACCTGATTCCCTTGGCGGATACGTAGGCGGCCACATCGGCCTCGGTCCCACTTTTAGAATTTTACCCAATATTCGCTTGTAATGAACTACGTCATGACCTGATTCCCTCATGGGGATACGTGAGCGCCTAAATCGCGGCCACACCATTAGGAAACTTTCCCTGCTTTGAAAACAACGAATACACATAACATACAAGCAACTCCATCGAGACTCACTTTAAGGCCAAACGCCTTTTGCATATTCAAAATCGACAATGTAGAAACTGCATGGGGTCAGTAAGTCCAAATCGCCAGCACGCAGATATCAAGGAACAAAGCGGCGGTCAACGCGAATCAACCGCCTCAAACTCACAAATTTTTCTTTGAGCGCAGGTCCCTCATATTAGCAGAAGGTACAACAAAGTTCTGCATACTAGCAGAAGCAGAAAATACAACAAAATTCTTCAGAAGCAGCAGAAAGGGGCATCAACAATCAGCAGTCAAAGTTCAAAGTTCCGCAACAAAACCTAGCGCATCAACTCGGGCATAAAGTCAAATTGGCAACCAATGCATCACACCCAACAGAGGCATCATGGCAATTCGTCAAAAGATTTAGCATGTCCATGCAAGGACGACATCTCGGATTCATCCGCGAGCAGTGACAACATCTCTACCCATAAAATTGCACTTCTCGTATGTGTTTATCATTTCATTTAAACAGGTATACACTAATGTTTTCTCAAGCTTGCAGGAGCATTTATCCTACAGAGCAAAGAAGAACACGCCCAGTAACGACGTTATCGCGATTATGTCCAAAGCGCGACATATATCCGACTTCGGCCATACCAAATCGACAATCTTTAAGGACTTCGCCACGAAAGGACACCGACAAATATGATTCCATACGCTCGAGAGATAGAGGCACCGACAATCAACAGTCAGAATTCAAAAGTCCGCAACAAAGTCTAGCGCATCAGCTCGGGCATAAAACACCCAACAAAAGCATCATGGCAATTCGTCAGTTGCAAGGAAACATCTCAGGGACGACATCTCTACCCCCATAATTTGCCTTTCAAATATTTATCATTCTGTTTTAACAGTTATGCACTAACTTTTCTCAAGCTTAGCTTGCAGTAATATTTATTATACAGGAGAATCAGCAACGCGTCCGAGAACGACGCTAAGTCCTAAAACGACACCACGTCCAAAACGACGCCGGTCCAAAACGACTCGAGTCCGAAACGACTCGGCCCAAACGACGCCACGCCCAAAAACGACGCTAAGTCCAAAACGACACCACGCCCAAAACGACGCCGGTCAGAACGACTCGCGTCCCAAAACGACGCTAAGTCCAAAACGACACCACGCCCAAAACGGCGCCGAGTCCAAAATGACTCGAGTCCGAAACGACTCCGCGTCCGAAAACGACGCCACGTCCGAAAACAACGCTAAGTCCGAAAATGATACCACGTCCAAAAATGACGTCGAGTCCGAAAACGACTCCGAGTCCGAAAACGACTCCGCGTCCGAAAACGACGCTAAGTCCGAAAACGACACCACGTCCAAAAACGACGTCGAGTCCGAAAACGACTCCGAATCCGAAAACGACGCCACTAAGTCCGAAAACGACGCCACGTCCGAAAACAACGCCCAGTCCGAAAACGACGTCGAGTCCGAAAACGACTCCGAGTCCGAAAACGACTCCACGTCCGAAAACGACGACAAGTCCGAAAACGACGCCAAGTCCGAAAACGACGCCAAGTCCAAAACGACGCCAAGTCTGAAAACGACGCCAAGTCCGAAAACGACGCCATCATCAACATATCACATCTACGCAGGGACGATTTTCTCTGTTCTCAAAAAATTGCATTTTTTCTCATTTTATGCTTTATTATTATTATGTCTTAGCAGTTATGCACTAACTCTTTCTTGAGCTTTAGTCTACAGGGGCAGCAGCAACACAACGACATCATCAACACAACAAGTCCAAAAATGACGACAAGTCCAAAACGACGCCAAGTCCAAAAACGACGCCAATAGCAACATTCCAATACAACAGATTCGCTCACAAAGTCAAACTACAACAAGTCTACCACAGACTACATCATTTATACTTTAATTATTTCATCTAGTTTTGATTACGCATGAATTACGACACAACTCCATATATAGAACAATTTTTATCTATGCCCTAGGAGGCGTCATTTGCATCTTGTCCATACAACGACGAACATTCGCATTTCGTCTATACAACGACGACAACGCCCATACAAGGCGTCATTTGCATTTCGTCTACACAACGACGAACATTTGCATTTCGTCTACACAACGACGACAACGCCCACACAAGGCGTCATCTGCATCTCGTCCATACAACGACGACAGCGCCCATACAAGGCGTCATTTGCATTTCGTCCATACAACGACGAACATCTGCATATCGTCCATACAACGACGAACATCTGCATATCGTCCATACAACGACGAACATCTGCATCTCGTCCATACAACGATGAACATCTACATCTCGTCCATACAACGACGAACACCTGCATTTCGTCCATACAACGATTTAACATTCGTGATATCGTCCATACAACGCATTTAACATCTGCATCTCGCCTATACAACGATTTAACATCTGCATCTCGTTTATACAAGACAGCGTATCATCACATCATTTCATTTTATAGTATATACAATTTGACTACAACCACAACACAAAATTTACATTCTCACATTATTTTGTTTTGACAGTTATGCACTAACCGTTTGCTTAAGTCTTAGCATGCAGGAGCAGGAGCACAACGTGGATTTTCTCTTACAGCGAACCGGAGCAATTTGTTGGGGGGCCAACCTTCCCAATGAATGGCAGAAGCGGCCTCAAGCGTCGGTCCACTCATTCCAGCACCATAAGCCATAGCAGTACACCCCAGGTTCAAGCCAGTTATTTTTCAGACTACAGCCCTGTCATCATAACTCGACACTGGGACAATTTTGAGTCCGCATCAGGTGTTTTGACCATGGTAGCCCAGTGTCATCATAACTCGACACTGGGACAATTTTTGAGTCCGCGCACTTTGCCCAATTGCCCAAAGATTTTTGCAATCGAAGATCGAGACAAAATTGGCATGAGTCAACGTCTTTGTCCAAGATTCTTCCATCATCTGCATACAAAGAGGACAAATCGTTGACACCCAATTTTGACCCTCCCGTCCAGTCATTAACTATAAAATTACACTAATTTTGTAAAATAATTTTTAGGGATTTTTATAATAAAATGCAGCGAATAAAACATAAATACTTTAATAATGGCACCGCGTCTTACGTAGAGTATTAAGCACTAATTAAATGACACGCCCGCATTTATTATAACAATTAGATTGATAAAGCACCTAAATAACTTAATCACATTTGTTAATTTAAGTTATCACTAATTAATTAATAATACACTTACCTAGAATTAACTAGCTAATTAATTAACTAGCCTAAGACTAATTAGTACCCAATTTATTAACAATACCCAAAGCCCAATCCCCCACTCATTTTTTCTCGACCCGCACCCGCAGGCCCACCCGCAAGCCTTCTCTATTATCAGGCCAAAGCCCCACGCCCTCAGCCCAATTCATTTCCTTATCAGCAGCCCTTCACCCTCACTGCCTCCCGATCAACCCAACGAAACCCTAAACCTAGAACTAGAAACCAGCAAGGCACCAGCACATCCCGGATTTCTCGCCTGAGAATCCGGCTATTTTCCTTATCCACGTACACCCAACCAACGTATTCTTACCATAACCAAAACCAAATCTTCTGAAAATGGCAACTCGTCACAATCTATTCAAATCGCACAGAATCAGTCCTGAATGGGACCGGTAACTTACCAACATTAGAACCTAGAGTTAGGGCTATATAAGCACATGCGAAGGCAATCGAAAAGTCAGGGGAACATAGGGCAGAAACGGGGGAACCACATAGAAATTTAGGGCAGAGCAGAGACGGTAGCACAGTAGGTCAGAGCGGGGCCAGTAGCAATCATCTTTCTTTACGAGCAGAGCAGTAGGATACCACGACATCGTGGTCGGGGAAGACGATCAAAAACTTTTCTCGCACAGGCAGAAACAGAGGACGAACACCCCCTTTTACCTTCAAGGATACCTCCTTACAATCCGAAATCTAGCAGTCTAAGAGCAAGAACGAAAATTCGAAACCTTCTCTTTCAATTTCAGTCAAGAATCAGGTAAAAGTCTCATTCCTCTTCTAAACGCATCACAAATGAAAACCCCGAGCGGATCGACGACTTGATACGCCGGTCATTGTCGGAGAAGGTAAACTCAATCCCTTCTCGATTATTTTCATTTCTGTAAGGTTTTGTGTGCTATAGATTCACTTAGTATGTCCACATCTATTCCGAATGTTTGACTTAGCTTGAATATGTTTGAATGAGTTAAAGGCATTCGCTTGTGGACAAATTATGTCGACGAATGATTAATCAGTCTTGTTTTGAGTTATAAAATGACTTTCCTGAATCTTTGTCCAGAATTTGTGTACTGTGTGATATAAGTATGAGTAATCAAATAAAGTTTTTAATACGTTATTTCATTATGGATTTGATTATGGACTGTTCGAAGCAGGAAAAAGGGGTCGAATGTGTTAGTCGAAACCTATATTAGTTTGATGGATAGTTTGCTGGTGTTTGATATAGTGTTGGTATAACGATTTGGAACTTGTTAGATTAAAGTGAATGATATGCCAGGGTGAAACATGATACATGGTTTGGGACTCAATGATCCTGCAAATTTGAAGTGTTGTTCTTTAAGTGGTTATCTGTTCCCTCTTAAATCCTTCTGTTTTGTTTAAATTGACCACATATTGATACTTAGATGAAAATCTGATATTGGCATTAGTTAAAAAATGAAAATCTGAATTAATTTAAAGATTTGAACTCGCTTTCCCTCTTAGATAAATTATAATAGGAGTAGTCTAAATGCTTTGTGGTATTGTTAGGACTGATTATGATCATGTAGGGTCAAATGTGTTAGCCAGGAGCTATACTATCCAGTAGGCAGCCTGTTTGTACTTGAAATAATGTTAATACGACAATTTGAAACTCGCTTGATTAGTAAACCAATATGAAGTGAGACTGAGGAAAATGATGCTTGATTTGATTAAATGAGATGTTGGGTGCTGTTTGAATTCTTAAAATATCGGGAACCAGTTAGTAACAAAGATTAGAAGTCAAAAAAAAAATGTTTTAAAGTAACTGTTAAACTATAGTTTGCATATGTTTACAACTACTCAGAAAATGGCTGATCTAATATTTAAAATCACCTAGTTTGATATTTGCTTAGGTAAAACATGAAATCTAAGTTGCCAATTTAGTTGGTATTCTATAAAAAAAAAGCGGGAACCGACTTGAATTATGTTCCATTATATCTTTCCTAGTGTTCCCTCCTCACTGCATGGTTGTTTTATGCAATCTGGAATCGGGCATTCGAATCTATTTTAGTCACGCGGGTTGTTTGTTGGGTCCATAATCTAATCACGGTATATATGTTTAGTCGCAAATCGTGTTCAAGTCAAATGCTTACGAATTGGGCATGTCTCTTTCAGTTATTAATTAAGGTTTGACCTTTTGATATCTTGAACCATGTTGTATGCTTTAGATGAACTTTTTTTTTTATGATAATTTATCGTACCTATTATTATTACCTGTCGCTTTCACAAATTAATCATAACATATAAGTTTATGTGTTAAAGTTTAGGCCGAATGCTTACTTGTCATTTTTGAACATGTACTTGTGAACATGAACCTCACTATCATCCCCTGCTTCTTCTTTTCTCTGTTGGCATGACCCATTCCCTTTTTTTTAGAATCTGAAAGTTGTATGTCTGGGCCCCTTTATATAATCAGGACCTACCTTGCTTTAATTAAGTGTTAAGATTCTCTCGTGTGTTTATACATATTATTATAAAAAAAAAAAAAAAATCTTATGTTGGGTTAGATATCATGAATATTTACTAATCCTTATCTTCCTTTGTTTTACATGAAATGCATCGGAGCAAAATGAAGAGTCTCATGGCGAGACTCATCACGAGCTACTTCAAATGACAGCCCGCATCTATGTGCATTCTCTATCCGCATCGGAAATTCCAAGCCACCGGCGAATGACTTCGCCATTTCTTCGAGTCCTTATCAATTCATATCCTCACCCTATTTATTTATTGTAATTATTTGTCTAACATTACATTATTGATTACTAGTAGTACACTTAAAATAGCTAAACTTTGGGTTGTCATTAAAAATAGTTTGACGCTAGAAATTCATTCTCCTTTAATTAGTTAGTTTTTTATGACTAGTTATGCATTGCCTAAGCCATACCAAAATGACATAAATATTCACGTAGCTAAAGCGTCACTCGCTACTAAATCCTTAGCATAATAAATTAATTTCTTCACAAACTCTTACTAACCTTCATAATTAAAAAATATTTTTTGGTTAGTCTTTGCATAATAGATATTCTACATCTTATTTCATAAAGTACGCATTTCGTCATAATAAGATTTTGCAATACATGTATCTTATCTAATACGTTATGAATGCTAGTTTTTATCCAAGGCTAATTTTATATTCTAAATAAATCTTACAATTTTATCCCTTTTATTTAAAATACTTTCAAACATGCATTTTTATAGAATAATAATTCCCTAGGTTTGAACGGACAACCGCGAGTTAGCGGATCCTTTAGGATGCCTAACCCCTTCCCTTTAGGATAATAAAGAACCATTACCTAGAATCTCGCATAGTTTCACAGACCTTTAAATGGAGATCATTAATTGTAGTATTTATTGCAATAAATCAAGTGTCCTAATTCACTATAATAATTAGGTGGCGACTCCTTAAAAACATCTAGGAATCAACCATACGTGGCATTCCTGTTTCGGCTCCGGTTGAAAATGGGGTGTTACAGAACCATACCAAAGACAAAGCCTCCGGAGAAAAGGAGCTTTCCACGAACTGAACCGTGATCCTAAGAGCGCGGATCAGCAAGCTATGTACCTCAACCTGCGGCATGAACGCAGCCCCCCGAAGGAGGTCAGTACAAAATATGTACCAAGTATGCAAAACTGAAAGTACTGTAATTTAAATCATAATAGTAAAAAATACAGCTGAAGACATATATGATAACCCAATTAACGATTACATGCGGCTCTTGAAGTGGAAGTAATGAAAGTCCGATTTACCTTTATACACTGTCTCAACATATGAACCATAGTCACGCGGGGCTATGAACACGGCCTACCGAATATCCAAGCGCGCGTGATTCCCATCATCGACCGCCAGGTGTAAAATCTAACTACGTGACGCGCGTGGCATCTTTCCTCACCGCCTGCGATACACAAATCTAACCATGTGACGTTCGTGGTATCCTACCTCACCGTTGTCAGACACCCATACAACACGTATATACCTATATCCTCCGCCTGGAATCCCTCACATCGCTGACACCGTAAAAGTGAATACAACCATGTGACGCGCGTGGCATCCTACCTCACCGTGCATACACACACAATACATACATATTTATATATCATGCCCGTGGAATCCTCATTTGGTACATGACTTCCGAGGTGTCCTCGCATCGTGGGTAGCAAATCCACGGAACCGTGTGGTATAACGATCTTGGGGTTTACCCTCATTTATACTCTTACCAAGAAGGTGGTATAACGATCTTGGGGGTGTACTTCATTTATACTCTTACCCTCAAACTACATGCCGGAATCCTCATCGTAGCATGTCCCCTGGCATACCCGTGGAATCCCACATCACCGACGGTATGTTCGGTAACTCATACTAAGACCATGGAAGCATACGTGGAATCCCACATCACCGCTTCGACGCTCCAAGTAAACTCATACCATGACCAGGAAGCATACGTGGAATCCCACATCACCGCTTGCATGCGTCCAGAGGGCTCATAAGAAGGCAATGGAAGCACACCCGTGGAATCCTCCCTCACTGTCGGTACGCCCAAGTAAACTCCTAACTTCTTTAGACTTTCTGTTATACCTCGTATTTCCAGAGTATGTACGTGAGGGCGTACGTACAAAAGTTTTTAGCCTTAAAGTAGGCATAAGGGTCGAAATTGTGCACAACTAGCGAAAAGAGTCGTTTTCCGACGAAACATTTTCCGGACTTTGCGAAGGGAAAAATACGGCTATGTCATTTATTATTTTTGCGGATTTTTCCGAGAGACGAAATATTTTGGACCAACGGGAGGGTGACATGTGTCACCCTCAAAGTGGACGAAACCTTGGGCGTTTTTGGTCTTGTTTTTGGTCAAGGGTTAGGTAGGATATTTTGGTGGTAGATGGATAAGGTACACTTGCCCAAATCCTCACCCTACACTTGCCCACCACTTGTCTTGATCTTGGCCCTTGGTTGTCCTATAAATACCCCCTTAGTTGAAGACTTATTCTTCATCCACACTTGTGAAATTCCAAGGAAAATACTCCTCCCTTTGTGTAGTTTTCCCCTACCTTCCCTCCCTCATGAAGCCCTAGCCAGGCAAACCCCCTTCCTAAAGTGGTTCTCAGACAAATACCCCCTTGGTAGAAAAGTATTCTCCAAGTGTTGATACTATTCCCAAATACTTTAGCCCAAATACCTTGTAGTACTTTCCAAAGTTACCTCTATACTAAAAGCCCAGAAATACTATTATACTTCCCTTCAGTCACAAAAACGAAACCCTAAGGAAAATCTTCATAGCCGGTTGAAGTATTAAGAAAAAGTTTTGTAGAACTTCTAAGGGTTGTTTGGAGCGGGTTGGAGCGCACGGAGTAGGAGCTAAACGTTGCTCAGGATCGACATTTAACTTGGATAATTTTGGGCTTATCGAGGTAAATAATCCTATCCTTCTAGTGTAATTGGAGATTACATACTGTAGTAGTATAGAAGTGAATATAAGAGAAATAGTAGGATATTCTGAAGAGAATTGAACTGTAATAGAAGGATATTCTGTAAAAGGAATTGAATGAAATCACATCGAAGAAGATTTAAATCAGTACTTACATGGGATCAGATTTACTGAGACTTGTGTAGTTTGGCGGGTAGGGAAGTGCTGCCCAATTTTCCGTAGAATAAAGGAATCTGTATCTAGAATTATTCTGCAGAGTAGTCTAGACGTTGATAGACTTATATGACCAATATAGGTTGAAGTACTGCGAGTAGCGTATTCTACTCGAAGGGTGGAAAAGGCTAGCAGGATTACAGTACGTTGGAGCTATTTGCTAATAGTCGATAAATCGTCACGAGGTATGTGATTCTTCCTATACTCTTGAGCATGATATTTTATAAAAGTATATATATATATATATATATATATATATAGTACGGTAGACGTACGTGCGTTAACTGAACGTAGTTTTACGGCAATGTCTTTTGACTTAAGCCTGAATAATAAGAATCTTGAAGTATTTCAAAAGAATTAAGAAACCATTTTGAAAGAATAGTAACACTTGGTTTTGAAAGTTAAGAGTTATACTAGCTTTATGGGAAGTTGGGTATAACGACTTAAAAGTAATAAAATGAATGGTTTATTGATTTTAAAAGTTAAGAGACTTGATCTCAAAAGATAAGAGACTTGACTTAATTGATTTAATATGAATTTTGTTAAAAGGCGTGAAACCTCATTCGTGAGTAATGAGTACTTGGTTTGTAAAAGGAATAATGTTTTACTGGTTTCGGAAATGAGAATAAGTATCAAACAAACCACAGCAACGTTAATAAAGGGAAATGTAATGACTAATAAAGTATTATTAAAACCAGTAGAAACCTCCATCTGCATAGAAGCTAAGATAAGACAAAATGATATTACATTTCCTAGATCATGGCTGCTATGAACAAGAATAACCTACTCACACATAAGACATATATTACTCAACTGTTTTTAAAAGAGAATTATGTTATTAAATGATTAAGACTATGAACTATGAAATCTTTCGAAAATAAGAAACGTGAATATTTGAAATTAGGCAAACTTGAACTTTTGGAAAAAAAATGTTGTTACTTGACTTTAAGAGGGAAAGTGCTTTGGTTTAAAAAGGAAGGGCATAATATGGTCTTAATTGTTTTAAAAGGAAAACATGGTAATATCTTAATCTATCTTAAAAGAGCGTTTAAATGTTATGGCCATGCGACACCGCGTTCATGAGATGAACCGGGAATGTATTTCACTCGACTACCGCGTTCATGAGATGAATCGGGAATGTATTTCACTCGACTACCGCGTTCATGAGATGAACCGGGAATGTATTTCACTCGACTACCGCGTTCGTAGGATGAGCCGAATGTATTTCACTCACTACCGCGTTACGAGATGAGCAGGGAATGTATTTCACTCGACTACCGCGTTACGAGATGAACGGGAATGTATTTCACTCGACTACCGCGTTCATGAGATGAACCGAATGTATTTCACTCGACTACCGTTCGTGAGATGAGCCGAATGTATTTCACTCACTACCGCGTTCGCGAGATGAACCGATTGTATTTCACTCGACTACCGCGTTCATGAGATGAAGCGGGAATGTATTTCACTCGACTACCGCGTTCATGGGATGAACCGGGAATGTATTTCATCACGATACCGAGTCCATGAGATGGACCGGGAATGTATTTCATGCGACACCGCGTTCATGGGATGAACCGGGAATGTATACCACCTGATTTGATACCGAGTCCATGAGATGGATCGGGAATGTATTCCATACGATTTCACCTCGAGTCCATGAGATGGGCCGAGACATGTTACACGTATCACATAACTAATACCTAGACTGCCGGCAGTGAGGAAGGAGTTCCACGCATGAGGATGACTTTGAGGCGTGAGTCCTCGACTTGACATGACTGCTTTTATATTATGAATTGTAGTTTTGTTATCATACATGTCTCCTGATTTATATAGACTACTATGATTTCATTTACAGTATTTTTCAGTTTCACATACTTGGTACTGTTAGATCGACCTCGGGGCCGCGTCATGCCGCAGGTAAGTACACCGTTGTTGATCATCGCTCATAGGATCACGCCAACAGATTGGGAAGCTCCGTTTCTCGGAGGCTTATCTTTTGGTATGTTTCCACGAGTTGTAGGTTCTGTACATTCGTGGTATGGCGGCCCTGTCCGTCATAGATGTTATTTTCTTAGAGGTCTGTAGTAATCGTGGGCGGGTTTGTAAAAAGGATGTAACTGTTCAAAATTTCTCAGATATATGCAAAGCGAGGCAACCGTTTTGGTTGGCCTGTTTTATTATCTTATCTCTTGTTTCATATCTGTATGTTTTATATTCCGCTGATTTCTCTGATGTATGACTACTTGGGTGCCCGGGTAAGGCACCAGTCACGGGCCCCGGAACGGGTCGTGACACTTTCATTAACATACGAAATGGATCTCATTTTATGACCTTAGGCACTTTCCATATCACTTAACAAGTCCTGGGAATCTCACCCCAAAGTACTATGTATTTCTATTCTTTCCAAGATCCCTTTTCCACATAAGACCCCAAGATACTAACACCCGTAGTATCAAGGCTTATCTACATTTCAAACAAGTCACTATACTATTAGAAATATGCTTCGGCTTCTAAATCAAGTGACCCTCATTTAAACTTTAAGCAAGTGATGCCTTTAAATCAAATTGCCTTTCTTAGTATCCACTCTTTTATCTAGGCTTACCTTATCCGAGAAAAAACATTTCTTTAAGCTTCCATAAAGTTATTATAACCAACTTCCCATAAAGCCGTTATACTAACTTTATGCTTTAGAAACCAAGACATCCTTGTCCTCTCATAAAGCCGTCATAACTAACTTCCCATAAAGCCGTTATAACTCTTTATGTCTTAGGCCATTTTGCCCTCTCTATACCCAAGAGGCTTGTACTTCAATTCAAGTTACACTACTTTCAAATATCATAACTTAGAAAACAAGTTTCTTAACTTAGGAATAGTTCAAAAATCAATACTCCCCAAATCCAGTATTCTATACTTATTCAGGTCAATAAATCTTTGACTACCTTATTAGGATAAACCATTCCTACAACTCTTCCTTAAGGACACGTGAGTTAATTCTCTAACTCAACCAACTAGACATCCTTAAAACAAGTCAAATATATCAAATGACTTCACTTCATTTAAATCACGTACGTCTACCGTACCATACAGTTATAACTACTCATGCTCAAGAGATAATAAAGTTTCCACATACCTCTTACGTTTAATCCACTTGCCAAGTCCAATATGCCGTCCGTAGATGTCAACCTATAATGACCATAATACGTCTATTAGCTTCTAGCTTCAACGTAGAATATTCTAATGTAAAGTCCCTTGTTCTATGGGAAAAATTGGACAGCACTTCCTTTGTTTCTACGTACTTTTTCACCTTTTTCAAGGTCCGAATTCAATAACCAAACGCCACATTTAAGGCACAACAATTCAGCTAACCAAAAGGGGATTACACGCCTTTACAGGACGCGTAAAATTCTGCCCCACAATAATACAAAACAATCCAATAATCCCAAGCCACATTCGGCTATAATATCACAAAAATTACCAATTTCCTTTCAATTTCCTTTTAACCCAACTCGTTATCCCAACATGTTATATAAAACATAACCAATTATATACCCTCCGATTTGTAACATGCAATGATTTTTAGCTAACAACGAATTGATTTCAACATGAGTGGCTATCATGCCCATTTTCGGTTTTCAACAAGACAACAAGATCCAAATCTTTTCAAACTTTAATATAATGACCTCGTGCTCATTTCTTAACTATTTTAACTTGAAAACTTCATTTACACAAGAAGGTGGAGATTTTACCTCAAGAAGCCCTATTTCCAAAATCTTCTTCACTTCAAAATTACCCACACGAACCCTCTACCAGCTTGCCAACACTTCTCCTTCTTGAAGCCTTTCCAAAAATCTCACCGGGGTTCACTAATTTGAGAGAGAGGAGAGGGATTTTTCTTTAGGGAAACCCTTGCAAATGGCCAAATCTTGAAGGCTTGGCCCTAAAATAAGACCCTCCTTTGGTCAAAAAGATGGGAGGGACACTTGTCACCCTCCCATAGGCCTTTTATCAAAATATCCCCTGTTTTTCGCCCCATGCCGCGTAAAAATCCCTCCTTGGCGCCGCGACCGCAGCCAAGGCGCTGCAACCTCGAGGACTTTCGAAATATCGGCGCGGCCTGCGACGCTATTTGGGAAGATCGCCTGCGTCAGCCCACAGAACTTCTAACGCCCGTAACTTCCTACTCCGATGTCCAATCGACGAGTGGTTTGTTGCGTTGGAAACTAGACTCAACAACCTTCATACTAGTCTTTTAAAACTCCTCAAAACTCCTAAGAAACTAGGAGATATACCGCTCCAAAGTTGACTGAAAGTCTGCCCACAACCTTTTGCCAACCCAACTTTCCAAATTCAAATCTTATTTTCTTTCGTACGTTCTTAACTTAACCTCTTGAATTTACGGGGTGTAACATTCTTCCCCCCTTAGAAACATTCGTCCCCGAATATTCTTTTGGAGTCAATCTAATATTCCTCGTACTTTACAATTAATGGAACTTTATTATGTCACTTATGACCCTAAGATATCGCACTCGCATACCCATCCATCATGGTCAACCAAGAAAACAGATCCCAAGGGTGCACCAACGCTATTTACCCCCATTCAATGCCTAAAATGCTTTTCTTATTGTACTTTCCACCTACTTCTAGCATACATACATAGTCTCAATATAATCCGTTCATGACACTTAAACATATAACAACTTTATTATGCATACAAGTCTCTAAAGGATCAAGAATATACCTGAAATCGCGTAGGCGGGTAAAAGGACCGCTAAAACTGGGAACCGCTACCACGACCTCTGCCGCGGCCTGCCGGTGCATGAACATCCTGCCTAGCCATTGAAGGCGAAGAACCCGCAACTGACCCGATGATCGCTATCCCACCAATACCACCTGCTCTGGACGACCTTCGCCAAATGGCCCTGTTGGCCGCAAGCATAACAAGCTGTCGACCTAGTCCGACATTCTCCAAAATGAGCTCTACCACAGTAACCACACCGAGGCAAAGGTGGCCTCCCCTGGCTACTATCCCCAGACATCTGTGAACCAGCAGCCCCGGAGCCCTGACCCGCTCCCGAATATCCCTGGCGGTCAAACCACTCGCCAGAAGGCCGAGAAGGAGCACTCTGCGTCGGCTGAAATGTAGTCCTAGCATGTTGCTGAGGCTGTCCGCCTCGAAAACTATCATGAAACTCTGTCTTCCTGGCCCTCTTGGGCTGGACTGAATCTGGCTGGCTCCATCTCTCCCTATCTTCAATCCCCTGTGCATAAGCCTGCATCCTGGTAATAACCATACCTGGCTGAAGAGCCACTCCCAGACATGCGGTAACCATATATCGGTCTAGTCCCATCACATAGCGGTGAACTCTGTCCGCCATATCCGCCACAATAGTGGGTGCATACCTGGCCAATGAGTCAAATTCCAGGTTGTACTCTCTGATGGTTCTCCCATTCTGTCTTAACGCTAAGAACCTATCCAAGCGGGCTCTCCTCGTCTCAGGAGGCAAAAAATGATCGAGGAAGGATCCCGTGAACTCACCCCAAACAGCTGGAGGAGCACCCATACCTCTAGACAACACCCACGACTCAAACCAGTTCAACGCAATATCGCGTAACCGGTAAGAAGCTAACACAACGGACTCCGTCTCCGAGGCCCTAAGCACCTGCATAGTCCGCTGCACCTGCCGAATGAACTCCTGAGGGTCCTCCTCAGACCTCGAACCATAGAACTCGGGTGGATTACAACTCAGAAAGTCCCGAATCCTCAAACTATCGGCTCTACGGTTAGCTACCAGCTCCTGTCGGCGCTGCCCTGCCACAATGCTAGTCAATAATCGGATCTGCTCTCCGTAATCTCGATATTCAGCCCCTGGCTGTGGAACTGGAGGCTCGGTACGGTAACCTCTCGTGTTACGCGCTCGCCTTCTAATATCGCCGGCGTGGTGATCTCGCCGATCCCCATAACCTCGGGCATAGTGCGGGCACGATTCCTAGAAATCCTCGTGTACCACTAACAATTCTTGCCGCTTTGCCCTTCGGGCCCCAGTCGCTTCCGTGAGGCATATCGATACATAAGAATAGGTCGAGAGGATTCACCTAGTAGATGCTCTCACTGCATGATCTCGAGGGAGAAGAATGGAAACAAATCCTAAATGTCCTGCTCCTCGACGATTATAGATGTGGTGCACAACACATCAATAATCAAGCACTTACTAGACACCTGCCTCAGACACTTTCCGAGGACTAATCGCTCACGATACCACTTTTGTCACGACCACCTCAAGCTCGCGATGGTGCCCTACACGGCACCCTTACAGGTATACATCAGAGATAATCAGCGGAACATACACAAACTTAATAATGAAGTAAATATTAGGTCAGCCGATAAGGCTACCTCCATGGATATAAACAAATCCAAAAGCAGTTACCTCAAAAAAAAAAATTATAAAGTGACCCACAAGATATGACTACAGACCTCTAAGAGTTTATATAACAACTGTGACGGGACAGGGCCCCGCCATACCCCTAAATGTACAAAAGTCAACCACTTCAGGGAACCATACCAAAAACAAAGCCTCCGGAGAAAAGGAGCTTTCCACGAACTGAACCGTGATCCTAAGAGCGCGGATCAGCAAGCTATGTACCTCAACCTGCGGCATGAACGCAGCCCCCCGAAGGAGGTCAGTAAAAAATATGTACCAAGTATGCAAAACTGAAAGTACTGTAATTTAAATCATAATAGTCAAAAATACAGCTGAAGACATATATGATAACCCAATTAACAGTACACTGTGCCTTACTGAAGTGGAAGTAATGAAAGTCAGTTTTACCTTATACAGCCTGTCTCAACATATGAACCATAGTCACACCAGGGCTATGAACACCAGCCCTCAAATATCCAAGCGCGCCTGTGGGATTCCCCATCACTACCGACCGCTAGGTGTAAAATCTAACTTTGTGACGCGCCCGTGGCATCCTTCCTCACTGTCGGCGTACACACAAATCTAACCATGTGACGCGCTCGTGGTATCCTACCTCATTGTTGGCTTACACCCATACAACACGTATATACCTATATCCTCTGCCCGTGGAATCCCCCGTCACTGCCGACAGCCATAAAAGTGAATACAACCATGTGACGCGCCCGTGGCATCCTACCTCACTGTCGGCGTACACACACAATACATACATATTTATATATCATGCCCGTGGAATCCCTCATCTCGGGTACATGACTTCCTGAGGTGTCCCTCACATCGTGGGTAGCAAATCCACGGAACCAGGTGGTATAACGATCTTGGGGGTTTACCCCTCATTTATACTCTTACCCTGAAGAAGGTGGTATAACGATCTTGGGGGTGTACCCCTCATTTATACTCTTACCCCTCAAACTACATGCCTCGGAATCCCTCATCGTAAGCATGTCCCCGGTGCATACCCGTGGAATCCCACATCACTGACGGTATGTTCCGGTAACTCATACTAAGACCATGGAAGCATACCCGTGGAATCCCACATCACTGTCGGTACGTCCAAGTAAACTCATACCATGACCAGGGAAGCATACCCGTGGAATCCCACGTCACTGTCGGTACGTCCCGGTAGGCTCATAAGAAGGCAATGGAAGCACACCCGTGGAATCCTCCCTCACTGTCGGTACGCCCAAGTAAACCCTTAACTTCTTTAGACTTTCATTAACATACGAAATGGATCTCATTTTATGACCTTAGGCACTTTCCATATCACTTAACAAGTCCTGGGAATCTCACCCCAAAGTACTATGTATTTCTATTCTTTCCAAGATCCCTTTTCCACATAAGACCCCAAGATACTAACACTCGTAGTATCAAGGCTTATCTACATTTCAAACAAGTCACTATACTATTAGAAATATGCTTCGGCTTCTAAATCAAGTGACCCTCATTTAAACTTTAAGCAAGTGATGCCTTTAAATCAAATTGTCTTTCTTAGTATCCACTCTTTTATCTAGGCTTACCTTATCCGTGAAAAACCATTTCTTTAAGCTTCCATAAAGTTATTATAACCAACTTCCCATAAAGCCGTTATACTAACTTTATGCTTTAGAAACCAAGACATCCTTATCCTCTCATAAAGCCGTCATAACTAACTTCCCATAAAGCCGTTATAACTCTTTATGTCTTAGGCCACTTTGCCCTCTCTATACCCAAGAGGCTTGTACTTCAATTCAAGTTACACTACTTTCAAATATCATAACTTAGAAAACAAGTTTCTTAACTTAGGAATAGTTCAAAAATCAATACTCCCCAAATCCAGTATTCTATACTTATTCAGGTCAAGAAATCTTTGACTACCTTATTAGGATAAACCATTCTTATAACTTTTCCTTAAGGACACGTGAGTTAATTCTCTAACTCAACCAACTAGACATCCTTAAAACAAGTCAAATATATCAAATGACTTCACTTCATTTAAATCACGTACGTCTACCGTACCATACAGTTATAATTACTCATGCTCAAGAGATAAGAACGTTTCCACATACCTCTTACGTTTAATCCACTTAACAAGTCCAATATGCCGTCCGTAGATGTCAACCTATAATGACCATAATACGTCTATTAGCTTCTAGCTTCAACGTAGAATATTCTAATGTAAAGTCCCTTGTTCTATGGGAAAATCGACAAAGACTTCCTTTGTTTCTACGCATTTTCAACCTTTTCGCGTCCGAATTCAATAACCAAACGCCACATTTAAGGCACAACAATTCAGCTAACCAAAAGGGGATTACACGCCTTTACAGGACGCGTAAAATTCTGCCCCACAATAATACAAAACAATCCAATAATCCCAAGCCACATTCGGCTATAATATCACAACAATTACCAATTTCCTTTCAATTTCCTTTTAACCCAACTCGTTATCCCAACATGTTATATAAAACATAACCAATTATATACCCTCCTATTTGTAACATGCAACGATTTTTAGCTAACAACGAATTGATTTCAACATGAGTGGCTATCATGCCCATTTTCGGTTTTCAACAAGACAACAAGATCCAAATCTTTTCAAACTTTAATATAACAGCCTCAGGCTCATTTCTTAACTATTTTAACTTGAAAACTTCATTTACACAAGAAGGTGGAGATTTTACCTCAAGAAGCCCTCTTTCCGAAATCTTCTTCACTTCAAAATTACCCACACGAACCCTCTACCAGCTTGCCAACACTTCTCCTTCTTGAAGCCTTTCCAAAAATCTCACCGGGGTTCACCAATTTGAGAGAGAGGAGAGGGATTTTTCTTTAGGGAAACCCTTGCAAATGGCCAAATCTTGAAGGCTTGGCCCTAAAATAAGACCCTCCTTTGGTCAAAAAGATGGGAGGGACACTTGTCACCCTCCCATAGGCCTTTTATCAAAATATCCCCTGTTTTTCGCCCCTTGCCGCGTAAAAATCCCGCCTTTGCGCCGCGGCCCTGCAGCCGGCGCTGCAACCTCAGAGGACTTTCAGAAATATCGGCGCCGCGGCCCTGCCGACGGCGACGCACTATTTGGGAAGATTCGCCTCTGCGTCAGCCCACAGAACTTCTAACGCCCGTAACTTCCTACTCCGATGTCCAATCGATGAGTGGTTTGTTGCGTTGGAAACTAGACTCAACAACCTTAATACTAGTCTTTTAAAACTCCTCAAAACTCCTAAGGAACTAGGAGATATACCGCTCCAAAGTTGACTGAAAGTCTGCCCACAACCTTTTGCCAACCCAACTTTCCAAATTCAAATCTTATTTTCTTTGGTACGTTCTTAACTTAACCTCTTGAATTTACGGGGTGTAACAGGTTGGCTCCAACCCTGACCCAAATAACGAAATACGGTGGGCCCAGTCCGTATAGGCGCCGCGACCCAGCCTCTCAGGCGTCACAACGCTTCCACTGTTATACTCATCACATTTTAATTTAAGTCCGACAATCCAATTTTGACTTAATTAAATAATTTTCATCAAATAGAAATTATCCCATAATTTATTATTGGTTTAAATATCTCGATTCAATATTTTATACTCTCTCAATATACCCTTAGACCGAAAAGACAATCGACTTAGTGTGACCATTTATGTCTTCACACATCGACACTAAACAAATTAAGGTTCATACGAAACTCCTAGTCTGCGTCGTATGCCGAACTCAATATGTAAAGTACGTTTACATGACTCCTGTAAACATAACCTTTATGTGTGATGATAAATTCCTTTCATTCGCGACACACTCGATCAAGCTTAGAATTTGTCATGTGTCTATCCAAATGGCTCAATCATTTTATTTCATATATATTAGTCGACAACCAGACTATATCCTAAATATGTCTCTTGCATTGGCCAATGACTTGGTTGGCCTAATATTACTGAGAAGTTGAGTGTTCTTTCTCGAATATCCAATCGAGGAATGAATTCTATTCTTGGCTCAACTACCACTTTAGTTTACATCACAATGTACCCAACACAAGCCATGTCTTATCCTATAAGGAATTTAAGCTTAGGACAGGGTCAAAGTGCATTACTCTGTAAATCAGGTGCGTATTGACCTTAAGTCAAAGGACCTCTATCTCTCACATGCTGATAATACTCTAGACATGTATAACAAATAGTTTATCAGCAGGGTATACCAATATCCTCTAAGAGTATCCACATGTCTATCACTAGTAGCCATTACTAGTAGTAAGTGAGACATACTACATTCTCTAAAATGTGATGCAGACCATATGTCGGCTTATAATATATCATTGATATCACATTTTCAATGATCATCAGTCGAGGTTATTTTGAGAGTTACACTCTATCATTAATATCTCACTTTATTAATGACAATGTAAGCTCATGGGATGCACATTAATGAATAATCACAAGCAATCAAAATCATAATTCAATAATTGCAAATGCCAAAATATATTAATCTCATTAATAATACGAATGTGTTCAAGTATATTTGTCCCTAATATGATTGACTCTAGGACATACATACTTTCAATCTCCCACTTGGCCTAGAGTCAATCTCCAATGTATCTAATGCCCATATTTTCAAAATGACCATTATACTTGACTAAGCTTAATGGTTTATTAAATGGGTCAGCAAGATTATCATATGTGAGAACGTAGTCTAATCTTATTTCTTCAGTCTCCACCATCTCCCTTAGTATGTGGTATTTCCTTGGTACATGTTTGTTTCTGTTTGTTGATCTTGGTTCCTTAGTCTGAGCAATCGCACCAGTGTTGTCACAATAAATCGTTATTGGACAAGTGGCACTTGGAAAAACCCCTAGTTCCTTCAAGAACTCAGATATTTATATCGTGACAGCTTTCGATCCAGCAATGTACTCGGCTTCAGTTGTCGAATCAGCAGTTGTAGCTTGCTTGGAACTTTTCCAACTCACCACTCCATCATTTAAAATGAAGGTATAAGCAAAATGAGATTTGAAGTCATCTGTCTAGAAGCTAGCATTAGTGTACCCAGTAGCTACTAGTTTTTCTTGTTCACCGTAGACTAAGAAATATTCTTTAGTTCGTCTAAGATACTTAAGAATACCCTTGACTGCTTTCCAGTGTTCCTCCCCAGGATTCTGCTAGAATTTGCAAGTCATACTAAGTACATTGGCCACATCTGGCCTTGTACAGGTCATGTCGTACATGATTGATCCTATAGCTAAAGCATATGAGATCATCTTCATGCGTTCAAGTTCTGCAACAGTAGAAAGACTATATTTCTTTGATAACTTGATGCCTTGACTTATAGGAAGACATTTCTTCTTGAAATTTTCCATAGAGAATCGTCTTAGCACTTTGTCTATGTACACGGACTGTGACAGCCCCAATAATCTATTAGGTCTATCTCTGTAGATCTTAATTCCAAGAATGTAGCAGGCTTTACCTAAGTCCTTCATCATGAAGGTGTTGGATAACCATTCATTGACTGATTACATGAGAGTCTTATCATCTCCCATCATTAATATGTCATCTACATATATAACAATGAAGACAATACTCTCATCCGTGCGTTTACTATAAACGCATGGGGTCTTCTTTGATTCTAACAAAGTCAAATGATTTGACTGTTTTGTCAAAACAAATATTCCAACTCCTTGAGGCTTGCTTAAGTCCATAAATGGACTTCTGTATCTTGCATACTACTTTGGGATGAGTATCGGATGTAAAATACTCTGATTGTATCATATACACCTCCTCAATTAGATTACCATTGAGGAAGACAGTTTTAACATCCATTTGCCAAATATCATAATCATAGTATGCAGTTATTGTAAGCAAAATCCGAATGGACTTAATTTTTGCAACAGGTGAAAATGTTTCATCATAATCGATCCCATGTCGTTGATTATAACCTTTAGCCACCAATCTTGCCTTATAAGTCTGTACCTTGCCATATGCATCAATCTTCTTCTTGAAGACCCATTTGTATCCTATGTGTCTAACCCCTGTAGAAAAATCAACCAAGTTCCATAGTTGATTGATGTACATCGAGTCCATTTCGGATTTCATGGCTTCTTGCCATCTTTGCGAATCAATATCTAACATAGCTTTGCTGTAGGTTGTAGGTTGTAGGTTCATCGTCATCAGGAATATCTATCTCATTGTGTGTTTCAACAATGAGATTTAGTCTTTCAGGCGGAGGATGAGTCCTAGTAGTCCTACGGAGTTGAATATTCTGCGTTTCAGTGTTTGTTGTATTTTGATTGTGAGAAGGTGTTTGTGAGTTAGATAATCCACCACCTTGAGAGTTTTCAGGAATGTCATTTTCATGTCTTTCCTGAATGGGATGATGTAAAACTATTGCATCATCTTCCATTGGTTGTGTATGAGAGTCTTGCACTTATGCACTATATCTCACAGAACTCCCACTGGCTGAAGGGCGTACTCTAACTACCCAATATTCACCAAATACTCCCACTAAATCCTTGCCTAGGTCATGCGACAAGGGTTCAACCCCTATATTATCTCGCGCTTCTTGAATTTCTTCAAGTTCTATCTTATTGCAACTTTGTTCCTTGTAGACATAGTCTTCTTCAAGGAAAATTGAATTTCTAGAAACAATGACCTTATGTTCTTCAGGAAGATAGAAATAGTATCCCCTGGTTTCCTTTGGATACCCCACAAAATAATACTTCTCACTTTTGGATTCTAACTTGTCAGTAAACAACTTCTTTACATATGCAGGGCACCTCAGGGTCGCATGCGTTTAAGCGCTGGCTTCTTGCCGTTCCATATCTCATATAGGGTTCTTTCTACTAACTTTGAAGGAACTCGTTCAGAATATAGATTGAGTTTTGTAATGCATATCCCCAAAGGTATGTTGGTAGAGCTGAGAAGCTCATCGTGGATTTAACCATATCTAATAGGGTTTGATTCCTCCTTTCAGCAACACCATTCATTTGTGGTGTTTCGGGAGGTGTCCATTGTGATTGAACTCCTTGAAGCTTCAAGTAATCTAGAAATTCTTTTACTTAAGTATTCACCTTCTCGATCTGATCGAAGGGTCTTGATACATGTTTCAAGTTGCTTCTCTACTTCTAACTTGTACTCCTTGAATTTCTCAAAAACTTCGGACTTGTGTTTCATAAGATACCATGCCCAAACCTTGTGAAATTGTCTATAAAAATGATGAAGTAAGGGAAACCTCCATTAGCTTGAGTTGAAAACGGCCCACATACATCGGTGTGGACCAACTCAAGTACCTCTTTGGCATGCACACCCATCCTAGAAAGTAGTTTGGTGGTCATCTTTCCACTCAAACAAGATCCACAATTGTCATATGACTCTAAGTCAAATGGTTATAGGCAGTCTAACTTCCTTAATCTTGTTATCCTTGATTCATTGATGTGACCAAGTCTGCAGTGCCATAAGTAGGTGGGGTTTCTTGAATTACTTATTTTAGCTCGTTTATTTTGTATATTGAAAATTTCATGACTATAGTTTAGAATATACAATCCATCCACAATCGGTGCATTTCCACAAATAAACCATTAAACGATAGCATATAATTGTCATTCATAATAAATGAGGAAAACCCCTCAATGTCTAACATCTGGGACAAAAATAATATTTCTCGTTAACGATGGAACAAAATAAAAATTACTAAGTTCTAAACAAAATCTAGAAGGTAAATCTAGTCTATAGGTTCCCACGCGTTCAACATCCACTCGGTCTCCATTTCCAACGCGTAGATCCACCTCCCACGGTCCAACCTTTCTGTTGTCAGTTAGCCCTTGTACATTGTTACAAATGTATGAGCCACAAGTGGTATCTAATACCCAACAGTGAGAATTAGTTATAGACATATTTATTTCTATAACAAACATACCTTGTCCAGCAGGGCCAAGAGCACTTGGTGCTTTGTCTCTCCCTGGGGTTGTGCACTCCTTCTTCCAATGCCCATTTCTTTGCAGTTGAGGCAAACATCTGCAGCTATCTTCGCCTCTTCTGAACAACTCCTCGAGGTTTCAAAATTGTGGGTGTGGCGGCAATCGCCTTACCATTCTTCTTCTGCACGTTCTTACCATTCATTATGCTTGAATTTGTTAGAGGATCCCACCATGAGCACAACCTTACCTTTGGAGGTGGAAGATTCAAAGGTCCTCAATATATTGTGAAGCTCTGGGAGACTCGTCTTGGTTCCATTCATGTTGAAATTTATAATAAAGTTCTCAAACGAACCAGGAAGCGAGTTCAAGATTAGGTTGACAGAAACATTCACGGGCAGCTTCGTTCCAATCGAAGCCAACCTCTCTATTAACCCAATCATATTCAAAACATGTTGTGACACCTGACCCCCTTCCTTAAACTTACATTTGAAGAGGTCTCTCAGTAGTTCATACTCCATTGTCTGAGACTTTGAGTCATAGAGACTCTTCAAATGTTTCAGCATCTCGTTGGAGCCCATGTTCTCATGATGTCTTTGTAACTCTGGAGTCATAGAAGATGACATGACACATTGTGTCAAGGTAGAATCATCAAGATGTTTTTGATAGGATATCTTGTCAAACAGGGCATGCTCTTCAGAATCTTCAGCAGGGACTGCTGGGAATACTTTATCTAACACATATTCAATCATTTCCAATCGCAACACCAAACGTAGATTTCTTAGCCAGTCAGGGAAATTTGCTCCAGTCAGCTTGTTTGTTTCAACCAACATTTTAAGTGGCAGATTCGACATTGTAAACTGAAGAAAAGATAGACTTAAAATTAACATTCTAATATAATGTCTATTGAACATATTCGTTAACTAATTAACATGGCCTTTAGTTTAATTAGCTCTCTCTATTTTAACATACTCTTTTACCCCATGAAAAAATACGGACTTATATCAAATATGGTCATAATGGGACAAGATCCAGGTTCATGTTATCTCCGCGTTTGATGAGGTTGATAACTTCAACAACACAACCTGGTAGATCTCTAAACCAATTGCAAACAATTTGCAACTCATGGTTGACCGAATGTTCTAAACAAACTATATGCGTCCCTCGGTTTGTCCGACGCTGTGGCGCCAAGACAACCTAGTAAGTCAACCCCGTTATGCGATTGCAATTATGTATCTAAGTGAGTTTTGCCTTCATAGAGCAAACACTGGGGTGTAAATACTCATAAAGGTTTATCACCCACTTCTACATTAACATTCATCTATGAAAGATTCCGAGTCCTCGCAGAATTAGAGCAAATGCTTGGGCATAAATACTCATCTCGCCGAAAAGGATTTTGTACTACAATAAATTATAACAGACGACGTGTTCATTTAAATGAGACTTGTATTAAAGTTTTGGGGAACATTTTAATTCAGGGTTTTAATCAAGATCAACTCTAGCATGCTCCAAACATTACTTAAAATTGTTTAGGCACATATTGGGTACCGCCCCAAACATGATATTAAGAGGTTAAACATGTACTGGGCGGCGCCTACCAAGCATTATTTGCGGACGCTAAACATCTATTGGGCCCCGCCTATCCAAACATTATTTGCGGACGCTATTCTAGTATAATAAATGACGATCATTTAGCACACAAACAGTATACTATATATACTGTATAAAAATAATTATGGGTTAATTTTTTGAAAAATTGAGGTTTTAACTCTCTGGACAGAGAGCGTCGCAACGCTCCACCATGGAGCCATGACGTTTGCAGGGCAAAAACTTTTGGTTTATGTTTTGCGAATTAGAGTTGTGGCGCTCCACCATGGGGTCGCGGCGCTTCAGTTCCAGTAGGTTCCGAATATTAAAATGAAGCTTTTAATCACGATTTTGGACTGGAGCCGCGGCCCTTGCCTGTTACCGTGACCAGCGTCGCGACACTCCAATATAGAGCGCGACATCGCCCTGAAAACCTAACAAGTGCGACATCGCCCTGAAAACCTAACAAGCGTCGCGGCGCCCTATAGTAGGCCGCGACGTTAATGTCATTTCAGAACAATTTTCGTGTTGATTTTCTAAATCGTCCAAACCCTAAATCTAATTTAGGGATCAGATTACGGGTCCTTTATTATCACCCACCAATATCAATAACACACATATTGACCATCATCCATTTCTACCCGTTCTTCGTCGTACACCATGTTCGCAATGAACCGGTTTCTACACAAGGCTTAGTTCGAGTTAGAACGGAGTGACTTCCTCGATTTAGCGTAGTTGATAATTTAGGGTGATTACAAAAGGTCAACGTTCAGTCAAGGTGTGTAGGATTTCAAATAGCCATGTTTTATTTCAATTTTACGTTTTAACCCATACTATTCCCTTTCAATTGTTACGTAACCATTGAACCAGCCTGGACTCTGATACCACTATAGGCTTTTGTTGGGTCTAAAATACATAAGTAAGGCAAAACGGAAGTTTAAATTTTTTTGTTCAACTTACTTACCCCAACAATTTCGTTTGGTATGATTACGTTACAATTGAAATCCGTAAAGACATAAACATAACTTACAGTTTGTGTTATCCGGAGTCTTAACTATAGTGAGCGCACACGACTATTCTTTGACTATTCTTTCGACCGCAAACCTTGTTGTGGTATACTCCTCTGTCAGGAAAGTCAGGAAATCTTGACAAAGGTTTGAGAGGATTTTATTCTCTGAGTTCAGAAAGTAAGAATTGAGTAACTTGTTTATGGGGTTAAGTGCTGATTATATAGTAGTGGTTTATGTTAATTTTCGGATTAGGGTTGGGCTTTAAGCCCACCCAAATCCGAATGCATGGGCCACTGATGGGCCCATCGTCAGATAAGCCACACGCTAGATCGTTATACTCAGCACATTTTAATTTAAGTCCGACAATCCAATTTTGACTTAATTAAATAATTTCCATCAAATAGAAATTATCCCATAATTTATTATTGGTTTAAATATCTCGATTCTAAATCGAATATTTATACTCTCTCAATATATTCTTAGACCGAAAAGACAATCGACTTAGTGAGGTAGGAGTTAGCATGCAAACGTTAATATTCAATAATTATAATATAGGAAGTATTAACGTCTGATTTATTTTTGGAGGAAAAGAATATGTAAAGTAAAAGGATGTTTGTCTTTTCGCTTGTTTAATTCACCTATGACGAATATTTATATTTGTATTCCACACCCTATTTAGCATAAAATAATGCATAGAGTCATGTATAATTTATGTAGGTATATTTGTGCGAATAAAAAACTCCTTGAAAGCACAAAATCAGTACATATATTATTATGGCTGAAATATATTTCAAATTATGTAAAAAAAAATATCACGTGCATAGAATAGGTGCATTTGGTGGCTGACATAGAATATAACCAAACAATCTCAAATGATCTTCTTTCATTTATCTTTTTCGTATTCTACTTGCACCTTTTAGTAAATGTGATCATTTTAGTCTTATTTAATCGTTATGACAGTACATCCATCTTAACATCCTTATATATATGATTTTCATCTTATGGATATGTTACACTTTAGCGATCAACAGTCTCTTATAACATGGTTGGTCTATAATTGTTCTTTAAAATTTGCTTTTCATTTCAATCATCCGCTTTGATTATGTGTTCTTTATCTATTATTCCATTCTCTCGAAACAACATACCTAGCTACCTGAATTGTTTGTATTTACACACCGAAACCCCATCTAATCTTAACCTCAACTTCACGCTGTTTATGCAAGTTGAGTGCATATGTTTAGTCTTACTTCTACTTATAATACTAAACACCTTACTCTCTAGAGTTCTGTTTTTCGTAGTTCAAGCTTTTGATTGACACCTAATTTTATCAATCATACCATTAAATAACATACATCATGAGACCTCATCTTGTATTGTATTGATTAACTTATCCATTACCCATAACCATATGCTTTTATATCAACAGAAATTTCATGATATGCTTTTACAAGTCCAGTCAAATACCATCCAATAAAGTTAAAAGAGGGAGTATAAGGTCTTAACACGTTGGGTAATGTAATGCATCAAAACCCAGATAAGGCAAAGGGCCCAAACGATTGAGAACGGTATTTCCAAAGCATAAACGGAATAACAAAGATTCAGAATAGCAAGCTCCTCTTCAATTTTCCAGCCAATGTGAAACAAAAAAATAAAATCTTAAATAGCCACAAATAAAAGGGAAAATGTAGCCTTGAATGCCAGTTCGAATTTATTTATTCAGTAAAAAATCTCTTTTTTCACATCCAAAACATACAACAACATTGCCATTGCTCCCAGTCCACATTAGAGTTTTACTGATTGGAAAAGCAACTGGCTTGTTAAAATTCATACTTCCTAATTGTATACTAACCAATCTGAACTAAACTAAATTATGACATCCCGACTCAAAACAAGTACTTTCACCAGATCTGGTACGAGTTGACAGATAAAAATAAACAAGAATCAGTTCCACCTGTAATCATACTCACAGACAGAAAGCAATCTTTAAACTTCAATGCAGGAAGTAATTTACTGCATATGACATGGGATGCCTCTCCCCATCCATTGTTTTGCATTATTAAGAACCGAACAAGAAGAACAAATCTATTCAGCAGCATCTAGATCCCGGCAAGGAGGAGCCTTAGGCTCACCTAATAATGTAGTATTTCCTCCTCCTGGTCCACAATTAATACGATCTGGGTTCTGAGTGCCACGCTGGAACACAAGAAGCATGCCAATCAACAATGCAGTAATATCATTATGCACGATAAAGTTAGTCTATGCAACTTAGTCATCTTACCGGTGGTTTTTCACCTTTCCTGAATGCCTCAACAATCTCTACAGCTCTCTTTGGAGTGAGATCCTCCTGCAGAAAGGAAGTGGAGACCAATTGAGCTCCAAATACTCAACTTATTACTACAAGATTGAACACCTAGCGACCAAAACAGGATTAAAGTATTAACTCGCGTAATACCTTATAAAAAAGTATTAACTCACATAATAATTGTAAGCGTATCCTTCAGATCCATTGGAATAGTCAGCAACCGTCATCATTGGAGCATTTACACAGCACCCCTGCCACAAAAATGAGGTATAATCTTAAACAGTTATATGTCAAATAAGCAATGACTCGAATGGTGTTCAACATTCTGGAACAAATATAGCACCTAATCAGCAGTTTGCTGAAGACCCTCCAATGCATGGAAAGTAAGAAGGATGTCACATTAATTTAATTAACACTAATAGCCTTACCGATAGTTTAAAGACCCCCACCCCTAATCCCCAAGGACAATTTTGGCTGCCAATATTACAAGGACCATCAGTGTTAGGGGAATAGCATGGAGGACTTAACAGCACAAACTTAATCTAGTCAGATTTAGCCTCCAACGCTTTGGCCTAGTGGTAAAAGTGCAGCCTATGATGTGTAGGTTAGGCAGCCTATGATGTGTAGGTTAGGCACACATCACGGTTTGAACCCCGCCGCAGACAAAATCCAAGTATTTAAGTTTGCAAGTTGGTTATTTGTCAGCGCCAATTCAGGGACGGCCTATTACCCATCGAGTTCCGAACCGTGCCCCACTGGCCCTCGAGTATTTCTTTAGTTATCATAAAACTCGATCAAATTTAACCATGACAAACATAATAGGAGAAAAACTGGCTGATTAACAGTAAAGATGAGTTCTGTGACTTCGAGTAGTTCCCTGCCTATCACATCTTTCTCTTCTCTATATCTGAAAACCATCCAACCAAGAACCGCATCCTCTCAGCAATCCATGATTCAACAATTTAACTTTAAATTTTACATTTTATGCTTATCGAGACGATTTATAACTCACACAAATATCTTTGGCTTGTTTTAGATCACAAGATTCAAAAGTCTTCATTGGCTTCTTAAATTCCGTGTCCGGTCAAACTACATCATATAAATTGGGATGAAGGGACGGAGGGAATACACTATTAATAAACTCATAACTAGTTCAGCATACAAAGACTTTGTAACACCTCATACCTTCAAACTAAGCCATGTTCATGATTCAGGAGTTTAAGAAACCAAAACGAGGAGTGTAAAGTTAAAACTCAGTTTCAATTCTGCAATCCCAGTTTTACGCCAAAGTTATACAGACTGTAGAATTGGGCCGTACAAACCACCGTCAAAATTGACGAAGTACGGTAGGTTATACGGACAATATAAGATTATACGGACCATACATTTTAGCTTTTGGTAATCACTGGAAATTGACACCTCAATGAAGATCATTTTATACAGACCGTACAAAATTGTATGTGTAAGATTGTACGGACCGTAAAACTCCCGACAACTGGAACAATATATATTGCGAACTTAGTTCTAAGAATCACTTTTCTTATTCTCCAAGCCCTGGAATGAAGGTTCTCTCCTCCCAACCTTCTATAACACCAAGGCAAGCTCTTTTCATGTATTCCACGTGATTCTAATCTAAGTATACTCCATTCATAAGTGAAATTCATTGTCTTTAACCTAGCCAACCCAAGAGATTAAAGTTCAGACTTTGGATTTCTCCTTCAAATTTCATATTTTTATCACAAATTCTAAAGCGATTAAGGTATGTTCCACGTGTGGAAACATCATTCTTCCCCACGCCGCTTTTAATCCATGAAACACGAATTTCCTCAGACCTAGGGTTTGCTCTAATTCATGATAACCCTATATACCTGTACTACGTAAAATACCTATTATGCACTTGCTAAATGCATAGTAAAAAACCTGTACTCATATGAATTTAGTAAATATGTGTGCTAATACCCACCGGAAGTGCAAAATATTACGCTATACATCATACTTATATTCATGTTTTCGTTAATTGTATTCATGATATGTCATTGTAATTGTCAGTAATCCATGAACACATGTCTTGAATCCCATGAATTCTTAAATACAAGTCAGGAATAATTATTTCTCAATTCATGAAATTATATATGTTTTTTCAGGTTTCATACCAGCTATATTATGTATCTACTTACATGCTAAATTATTATAACAAATCATGTTTATAAAATTCATGGGCTTTCAAACCAAATATACTTCATGTTCATGTTTGGGAGTTGCACATATTACCGAGAAGGCTCAGACAGCCTTAAACTACGTATGCAACGTAGGATAAGAATCACTCCGCCCAGTTAGGACGATTCTTTCATGTTACCTATCGCAATTATTGAATCTATTCATGTTATGTTCATGTCTCTTACCGGGTCGGGCAGATATCAGATGTCGCATTCCCACGTGGTGGTTACATATCGATCATACTAAAGCTCTCCCATGTATAATGAGTTATCATGTTTTATTATATTCATGTAAGATATTTTACATGTTCATGCTCAAGTTACAGTTTCAGTTCCTATTTTTACCTGGAGCTTGCACTTCACGGTGCAGGTATTGAGTTTCAGAACGACGGATCTTCTCATTAGAATTTCATCAGTATCAGCTATTGGTGCTATTGGTGAACCCCATTTCCTTCGGGGTGTCAAACTTATTTATCTTCATGTTATGTTTTACATTAGAGGTATGCCGGAGCATTGTCCTGGTTAAACAAGTTTGCATTCATAGACTAGCTTAGCATGCCATGCCAGATATTCAATATTAAGACTTATCATGTTTTTTCAGATTAATCCGCAAATGACATTTTCAGACTATATACTCTGTATTCAGTTTTACATGTTTTAAATCACTATTGTTATTACATGCTTTTGATGCCCATTTTGATTCAGCAGCCAATGTGGTTCGCTCGGTCACATGCAGTCAGGCACCAAGTGTCGTGTTTCGCTCAGGCAATGGTTCGGGGCGTTACAGACTTAAACTCTAAGGCACACAATTAAACTATTTGAAATTCCTCCAAGTTTGATCGAATCTCATGTTTCAAGTTCATAAGAGTTTCGATGTTCCAAATTCCTCGTTAGAACTTACAAAATTTATTATAGTTATGTCTCCCAAAAGAGTTTTCTTAATAGATTGTTATTTGTTATTATAACGTAATACTACATCCAATTTATGTGATGCACTTTGATTGGACAAGGAGTTTAAGAAAGAAAGACTTTTGAAACTTGTGATCTAGAGCAAGTCATATATATTTGTGTTGCTATAAATCATCTTATTGGGGGTAAAATGAAAAGTGTATACTTAAATTGTTACTGGATGTATAAATGCATCACTCTTTTGGGAACATAGTAAAAATAAAAGTGTTATCATATAAAATAGGACACAGAGAGTAAGTACATAGATATTTGAGTAAGGCCTTTTATAGAGTGGTAACTTAACAAAGAATCTATTATTGTAATGCTGGATGTTATTGTTATAGAGAAGTAAAATATAACTCAAAATAATTAGCACCAAAGACAACTTGTTGTTGTTATAGAAAAGCCTGGCTAAATATGTTGGAGTTCTAATTCATAACAATAGACTTATGTGGGTTATCATATTAGGTTGTCAGGAGGCCAATTTCCACCATGCATTGATATATTATGCTTGTCACAGGATATATTCCTGCCTGCCAAACTAGACAAGAGTCCATTGTAACATTGTAGACCAAGAGTAATATGCCTAGTACTTAAGTGAAGTAAGTTAAAGGAGCATGGACATGTGACGAGCAGATGCAGAGAAAAGCGGGTTGGGTGCTTTGTGGTTATAAGAGATTATCTTAAGAGAGAAGCTGGACTAGACGGAATGGGGAATGAATGAAATAGAATAGTCTGGAGTTGAAGCTATACATATCAAAAATGAATGTTGGTTGATGAATGGGCATCTCTGACTTTATTGGGTGTCTGAATCAGAAAACAGAGATCTCTTTCAGAGCCTTAACTGAAGTGGTGGGGATTGTCGGTTAAGACACCGGGAAGAGCTGCTTGCTTTCTGATATCAAGGAATAGTGGAAGCACGCGAGCCATACATCTATAATAGTAAGGTGGCACCCAATTCACTAAAAGAAGCTCATCGATCTCCTTACCGCTCCGTGGGGGTCTTCATTCACAAGAATAAGCCCGAAATACCGCATTTAGAAGCCCATTTACTCCGCAATTTAGACAAAAATGGAATTGTGATGCTACCACAGGGAAGGAAGGACAAGAAGGAGGTATAGCTCCAGTTTCTCTCTTCCCAAAGCCGGACGAAATGATCAAGGAATACTCGGAAACACATCTCGAAGAGTTTGGGATAGGCTTAAACCTCCCTCATTACCAATCACACATTAGAGTGTCGGAAAGGTTTCTATCTAGGTTGCTTGCTTTGGGGTGGAAGCTATCACGCTTAAAAAGTTGTCCATCACTACAGCAATGGCACCGAAGATGAAATAAAGAGTAGCATAGGAGACCTCCATTGCGAGCCATCTTTCTCTGGCATATCTCGTTGAATCAGTCTTTTTCGCCGCAACTAATTGAAGTTCAGTCACTTTTTCAAGGAGGGCTTTCGCGTAGGGGAATGAAAAAAGGTAAATAAAGACCTTAGCCAAAAGCAAGGGATTCCCGGGGCCCGAACGTTTTTATCACCCCGGATGACGCACACTGCTTTAAATAAAGCGCTGAGGAAAAAGACAAAACATAGGTAGGTTGCCACGCGGAGTGAAGGTAACTAGCCAATTCCCCAAGGTCTACCCAGCAACAGCAGCTGATTCAATAGCAGATGGTCTTGGACCGTATTTCCGCCCCTTTCCAAATAATCAAGCAAGCGAAAACGGCTTTCACACCTCTCCTGTAAGTAATAGTTTTCTTACGACCTCTTGTGAAATCGGTCGTTCAAGCTCTTTCCTACCCTCCATCTATTCCTGCTTGACTTTCTTCAAAGAAGCCTTAGATCTCTTTAAATCTTCGTTTAGCACCACAAACATCAGAACATTACAAGGTCTCACTTCAGTTCAACTTTAACATGTCAAAACACTTTTGTGGACCACTTGAGCTTTGACCAATAAGGTGATGACACATGCATGCACATGAACGGCGGACGTAGAAGTCCAGATATGGGTTCGGCCGAACCCATTAGCTTTTGCTCAAACAGTTTTAGCACTTGAAATAGTCATTCTGAAATCCAGAACCAATAAAATTGAAATCATGGCTCCACTTCTGCACATGAACTTGAGCACTAAAGAGGAGAAGTGATGGAAATTGTCTTTTTACGACGTTATCTATCTTCCTGTTTTCTAGATACCACCCTACCCTTCTACTATAAACGTAGTATCCCTAAGAATATTTTCAAAACTTAGACACAACTACTTGAACATCCTTTTCATTGAGCCCACGGAATGCGTGTCAGATGAACTAAATCATGATCAGTTGATAATGCCTTAGTTTCTTAGACAACTGGGTTTTAGAAGTGGCACTTAATCCTCATCTTAATATCAAAGTTTCTTTCAAAATGCCACTAAAGCAGGCTTGCTCGCGATCATTTCTGCATAGGCATCACGTATCCACAAAATACATTGATCATCAGAACGACTATAACCAAGCCGCAAGCTGAGAAAACCTCTGCTGTCTTAGCAGATTTGCCTTACAAGCTACACCAACCAAAGTGCCAGCCATCCAACGCTAAAGATAAGCCGATTTCTACTCCTTAATTTAGTTACTAGCAATCACAGCTCACAAGCATGGTCATGTGATTTCTTGCACAACAGTTGAGCATAACAAACACCAATCTCAACATCAGATCTTAGGTTTGGAAAGCAAATGAGCCTAAAATAGTTCACAAAAGCTATCATGTAGGACATGCTGTCAAGGCCACCAAATAGAAACAAGGTCAACATCAATAAGATGTATAAAAAATGACTCACCATGCATTCCATCTCACCAACAGAAAATAAGCCATCCTTCGTTACTTCTGCATACATGAATAAGTCATGAACCAGAATAAGAACATGTTTCGACAATAGGACTATTCAAAAGGCTAATAAAATAATTGGAAAGATCTCCATAACACTGACCATTGCGCTTTACTCCCAGGTGCTTCAGTATAGCTTCTTCGATACCTCTTGAACCACGGATCATACAAGGTGTTGTGCCACAAACCAGAAGGTGGTATTTGCCAACCTAAAGGGACAAGAAACTGAGTAAGCTATGTTAAGTAAAAATTTGTTTTAAATTTCCTGCACTTGCACAAGCCAAGGTCAAGACATAACTACTCACTTTTGTCCTGTTGAACATCGTGTAGAAAGTTGCAACCTCATATACACGAATTGGGGCGACTTCAATAACCTTAGCCACCTTAAGCATTTAGAAGACTAGATTAGATATTTTTGAATGCCAGTTTAAATATAGGAGGAAAAATCATAGAACGAATAACCCCTAACTAAGGAACGGCAAATTGCATTGTGCTTACTTTGAGGGGATACAAAGGAAACAAGGGTAAGGGAGTGATATGAATATCAAGTAAATACACATGTGACAAATAACACAAATACAATAATGGCAAGAACTAAAGGTGAATTGGTTCTAGCAATCAAATGCTGATTAATTCTAAAGAAATGCACCAAAAAATTCAATATTCAATAGTTGTAACCGTAAAAAATACTGATCCTTAGGACACAAACTTTATGATAATGCAAAAAGTGTAAGAATCAATCTAAACAGTGTCAACATACTGCATTCATCGCCGAAACAGGTAGCCACCCTCCATTTTGCTGCTGTGCAAGATCCAACAAAGGAATCACTGCAGATTGCTTATAGTTGGACGGATAGAAAGACAGTATCTCCTTCACCTGTGCATTTCATGAGGATTAAGTAGGATTTAAGATAGAGGATAAGCAAACTTAAGAAAGAAATACCAGTTAAAGAGACGCAGTCGAGTCAATTTAAGTACACTACTACGGAAATCCTCTAATTGCAATTATTGAAGCTAATCAACATTTAAAAGCCATTTCAAAAATCTCCATTCTAGATACCCTATGTACTAACAAACAAACTTCCGCATGATGCAGGAAGTTCCGTATTATACTCTTTTATGTTTAGTAAATTCTAAAAGTTAACTTATGACCTCTTCTGAAGAATGCAGTGGAATTTGATATTTCTGACTTATGCAATTTTGGTGTCAACGCATCAGCAGTGCTACTAGATAGCATGATGAAAATAGGCGTAAGTAACAAACAGACAATGTGATATGCCTTGAACAACAACATTAATCACCTACATGCTTTAATGGTATTTACCTTTTATTTGTGATTGCCCCTTTTTTTTTCTCCAGCATTTTTTGGTTGGATATGCAGGACCGGTTTGACCATTTGGTCAACAATAAAAACATACCCAATGTAATCCCACAAGTGGGGTCTGGGGAGGTTAGTGTGTACGCAGACCTTACCCCTACTTTGGGAGGTAGATAGGTTTTTCTACGCTTGGCTCATATCAAAACAGTACGAAAAAGAAATAATGGAAGTGAAGAAGCTACAGCAAAATACTAAAGATAGCATGACAAAACATTCTGAAAAAAGGAATAGTAACTACACCAAAATAATACTATAATCGAAGTACAAGAAACAACCGATATTCACATAAATCAAAAACAAGAAACTACAAGAATAATACTATGACTACTAGCCTTCTACCCTAATTTGTGTCCTCTATAGCCTCCTATCTAAGGTCATGTCCTCGTTAAGAAAGTAACTTTTCTCCCATTCATTTCCAAATGAGAAACTAAGTTTCAAATGCTCAATTAGACAATCTTCTTATAGGGATGCAACTTGAAATTATGGTGTAAGATAGATCATTTCAAAGCGCTGATATTCATTTCGCAGCCAAGTTCAGTCTAGATTCAATGTTTATGCAAACTTTCAACCAAGTTCAGAAATTAAAAGCCCGGATAGGTACCTAAATATAGCTTACATTTTCACAGTAGAATACATTTTCATCATAGCATGCAAAGAAAGCATATTCTGATTCAAAACGTTTGAAACCTATAGTAAAGAGATGTCATAAATCATTGCTCCACCATAACACATTGAACATTTCCAGTTAACAATAGCTCTCAATTTCCACACACAAACTGTAAGAAAAAGAGAACACGGATAGCAAAGATTCAAACTTTTGATGTATTAGAAAATAAAACAACACAAATTTGATAAATTGTTACAAGTTAAATAACAAAGAAGTAGGTTTTTGGTATTCTGGAGGATAATAAGCAATGCTAACCTTTGCATTGTTTGCATCATTAAACTCCCAAGGAAGATCCGGATTATTGTCTGGTGTATCAATGTGCTGCACTCAATAAAAATCAAAATAAACAAATACATAAACACGCAATTGAATACTCAATTTTGCGAATCTAAACTCCGAATTACAAATTAGATAAGGAACTCACGTAGTTGAGTGCAGTAGAAAAAGATCGCGATGCCTGTACACGGTAAATAAGAAGATATGTTGATTAAAACGAAGCATTAACTAATCTAAGTGAAACGGAAAATATTGTAATGAGGATTAAGACCTGAGTAGTTCGGCGAAAGGCCGTACGGATCTCGTTGAGGCGTTGGGCGGCGAGGCGACCGAACATTTTTTGGTCTCCGGCGATAGTCCGAGCAGACGGTGATCGGAGAAAATGGAATTTGGGGTTAGGAAATCGGAAGTCTCACTATTGAAGGTTTGGCGTGCCCCACACACGCTCCTTGTTCGCGTGTCCTGATCAAGGCCTTAAACATTCAGGCCCTTCATTTGGGCTCTCATATCGTTGGGCCACAATATGTTTGGCAATTTGGGCTTGTTGTTCAAATGCACAGTGGGTTGGGTAACTAACTTGGTTTGGGCTGATTTACACAAATGTTCCAGTTCAAATATCACCCTTCGAACTGACCAAACCACTAGTAAAGTTTTGGGAAAACATCACTTATATCCCACAAATCAAACCCGCTTCTACCCTTCTTACTTTTCATACCCCCTAAAAAAGTGAAACTATTTACCTGAGATGCCTTCCCTCCCTTCCAGTTATGATACCAACATGATATATAAATTTACTTAGATAATATCATACTGTTTCAATCCTTCTCTTAGTCCTCCATGATATCATCCTAATATATAAATATACTGAGATGGTATATCATGGATGATCATGTTCGTTTATTAAAAAGGACATATTTTTCTAAAAAAATAACTCTATGATATCATTGTCTTCTTATACACGTATATTGTGATGGTATCATGAAGGGCTGCTTCAGTCCTTCAATGAGATACTCCTAAGGATCATAATAACATCGTGGTATATAAATATATTGAGATGGTATCATAAAATACTACTCCAGTCCTTTTCCTTCATAATACCATATTGATATATAAATATACTGCGATTATATCACAAAGGAAGGGGTTTGGGTGAGGGAATATGTCGAGTAAATAATTTTGGGCGAGGGGGTACGTCGTGTAATTAGTTTAAAAGGGCATGGGACGGGTAATTAGTTTATTTTTTTGGGGGGTTGGGAGTATTTCAGTTAGTTTTCTACAGTTTTCTCATAATATTCTAATTAACTCAAAAGACATTTTCAGACAGTAGTTTAAAAGGTCGGTAAGTTACGAGAGAAACTAAAGAAAAGTTATTTAAATAGTTATCTTCAAAGGGACAACAACCAAAAAAGTTGCTTGATTTGTTAACCCAAATTCGTCAAAGTGTTACAAAACTAAGGGGCGTATGTTTTTAGTGTTAATTATATTAAACATTCTTTAATATGACTAAGCTCTTACACTAATATATATATTTTAAATTCAAATCATTACACCCCTTATACTATAAAGATCTTAAACAACACCCCTTATGAGGTATATTCGTAATTAAATATTGAAATATAATTTCAATAACAAATTTGTTATAAAATTATATCAATAGCAATATAAGACGAGATGTAGACAAATAAGTAGAGAGAAGGAAGAAACTTTATTCTTATTTCAAGTGTATGTTGGTCGTCCTTCAAAGGTAAACAACATCCCAATTTATAGGATGAACCACCCAATGTAGATTACAAATATTAAGTGCCCAAATTAATAGGTACATGTAACATACAAAAGATTAGTGAATGTGGACATACATACAAAGGATATGTATTTCATAACACTCCCCCTTGAATGTCCATAGATAATGTGCCTCGTTAAAATCTTACAAGAAAAAAAATTCAGTGGGAAAAAATTCTAGTGAAGGAAAAAAGTACACGTTTCTAATAATACATATTTTGGTTGCCGCATTAAAACCTTACAAGAAAAATTCAGTGGGACAAAACCTTATACGAAAAAAGAGTACAACATGTATTAACTCCCCCCGATGAGAGCTGCAGGCCAAATGCTTGAATCTTCGCATTCCAATCTTGTGTACCATCTTCTTGAAAGTTGCAGTTGGCAGAGATTTACTGAACAAATCCGCCATATTATCACTTGAACGAATATGTTGATATCACCATTCTTTTGGATCTCTTGTTGCGAAGAACAACTTTGGTGAAATGTGCTTTGTCCTTTTCCTTTTATGAATCTTCCATCAATTGGATTTATTGATATTTTTTTATTTTCTTGAATTTGCGACTCATTGATTTCTTCAAGAAAATCAGGACTGATCAAATCTTGCATCTATTTATGAGATTCTTTCTTAGTGTCATCTTGACCATTTATTTTCCTTATATATGATTCGATCCTTAGAACTCAATGGTATATCACGCTTCAGGCGTGCTTTGGACTAATTTGTTATGACTCTAGTAGATGGTCCTACAGGGACATCAATCTGAATTGCAACATTCTCTGCATGGATATTTGATTTGGTAATCCCTTTTAAATCTGTAAATGCATCTGTCATTTGATTTGTTATTTTTTGCAAGAGAATAATCTTTCTTGCTCACAAATAGAAACGTGTGGATTAAGATGAGACAATGATAAATTATTTCACAAATGTTCAATTGTCATGTTCATAGTTATAGAAAGACAAATAAATGCATCAATTGAACAAATATATGATACTTCAGCACCAATTTAATTTTCTCATTTCAACTTATTTAGCATGTAGTCTACTGCTTTTCGAAAACTCTAAAGCTTCAATAATATTCAAGTCAGCAACTTGCATAACATTATGATAGATTTTGAATATCATAAAGGGATAATGGTAAATATAGTCATCTTTGTACCCTCATCAATAAATTTTTATTAAGGTGATTTCAGTACATCAACCTTAGTTCATTTAATCTGTTCAAGGATTACAAACAAGTTTTTCAATGTATATGCTTCAGGCAATTTTGAATCCTTAAAAAAAATCGTATAAATTTTGTCATGTAAGTCATATAGGCTGAGACAATTTTCATTTACATGACATTTTCTAATGCCAGGACTGCAGGTCCAATAAATTTTACATGACATTTTCTAATGTCAGGACTGCAGGTCCAATAAATTTACTCGTACCAAGATGCATCTACTTGATATTATTTATATATCAACATGCTTTAAGAGACATAGAATTTAGATCCTCGTAATATTATACAATATTACGCACTATATTGTATCAAATATATCGTCGACGTGATATCATTTTATATCGGTTTGCAATTAGACATAACTTATTGAGATCTTATTACTTCATTAGTTTCAGGTACCTGAACCTCATATGAGGTTTTATGAAATGTTATGTCGTAGGTTCTTCAAGAGCACATTGCTTCCTTATTATAATCATTTTGATCTTTTGCTCCTCTCATTTTTCAAGGATTATTGTGTTTGAAATCAATTTGTCTACCATGCTTCACGCATGTTGTAAACCCTATCCTTCAGGGACATTTAGGAGCATCTTGCAGCTGAAATATGAAATAGTTGGGTCAGCAAATGCTTCTAGCATTTGACTTAAATTATCGTTTGAACGAGGATCATACTGGTGATAATTCACAATATATGTCTTATCTGTTTATTCTCTCTACCCTTATATTAGAAAAATTAACATACATTTTCACCTTCTTTGGAAAATTCATCTGTGTGCATCGTGTGGTAGATTCATTAATCATATACCGCACAACAAAACTATTAGATGAAAATATTTTATTCCTGACCTTGAACCAATTATGAGGGGATAATTTATCATAATTTATTGGTCTAAAGCATACAAGTGATGTTGTATGTAATTTATCATATTGCAGATCAACATGTGAAATCTTGTTCTCATTCGCAATGATTTAGCTATTTTTCAGAGGCATTCAACGATAAACCAGCTTGAATATAAACCAACATTAACAAGATGAATTATCTTGATTACATAATCAGAAAATTGTGCTTTCAACTCAATTATTTTGAGCAATCAATTTTGCATATGTCAAACTGCGGGTTGACAATAAACACACATGTGACTGAGGCCTTACTCAAATAGGGGAATAAAGCCTAATCAAAGTAGGCAAACAGAGACCGTCTTATCGATGCATCTATTTAAGACATCACATAATAGGTGAACGACCCCTTATTCACCTTTTATATTTTTCAGAATTTACAGAATTCAATCTCAATATTAGCTTGTGTAATCAACTTATCATGATAACAAGCAAAATAATTCTTGAAGAATCTACTAGTTCTTCAATTTACGAATACAAACTTAGTACATCAAATTTAAATCAGGACAACCAAAATTGTCACGTCAGCTGATAAAATTATTTGTACTAGTAAACTTCAGGTTACCATGTCATGTGATATTTGTTTTAGTAAACTTCTGGTTTATTATAACATGAATTATATTTTGTATAATAAACTTCTAATTTATCGTGACATGTGATTTCATCATGCTTATATTTGTGTAATACAATTTGGAGAATAAATAAGGTAACATTTCAAATACATATTTCTTACCCACTATGATTTTGTAAATATTTAGTCATCCAATTATTTATAACTTCATTTATAGTTTCAATCACTAGATTATGCACGTGTGAAAAACTAAAATCTCCAACACATTTAAGTCATTGAAAATGGGTGGACGCAATCCATCAAATTTCCAACAGCTATAACTTGAAAATTTTATCTACTTAAACATCACGAATAGCATGAGGTTATGGAAATCCTGAATCAACCGACACAAAACTGAAAAAGATTATTGGCAATACGCGTACTTTTAGTATCTAAAATATGACAAGTAGTGAAAGTAGAAGGCGAAATTTACTGAAAACAAATTTGGCCTTTTCTTTTACCTAATTCAAGATTCAATGTGACAAAACCTATGACTTACAAACTGCTTCCTTAAATCCATTGACTCATGAAACCTATCTTTGTTGTTAGAATCCGTGTATCCTAATGTTCACTGGTCTACTTTTTTTCCTCTTCCGCAACTGGACAGTCTCTGAGTTTCCATACCACATACCCAGATAGTCAGTGTTCATGAGTTTGCTGATACCAATTTTTAGCTCGACTAAGGGACTAGAAAAATTTCTATAATTGAAATTTGCTATGGCGCATGAGCTAAGTGTACTTGCGTAAAAGAGTAGTTGAAGCAAGATCTAATTTTGAAGCTTCCTTATCCAATTCCTTTTGCATTCTTAGAAATGCCTCCATACTTTTGATTTTGACGATCATTTTATTTGAAGCACAAGTAGTGTGAAACCAACAACCCTTTTGTTCTTCAAGTATGGAAGTTATGTTCTTTTAGGACTAAAATATCTGAAAGCAGCCATTTGGTTTGGCATTGCTCCTTGCCTCAGGCTTTCGTTTTTTTCATTAGGACTTCGATTAAATTCTATTTCTTTTATAGTGTAGTTTACTCCGTTTTTATGTTTTCTTTGAGGGCCCAGATCATGTTCTTTTTGGCTCAGTAAATTTGAATTTAACCTGGATTATTTCTACTTACAGGCTTTGTTTATTGTTCTCGCATTCCTACTATTGCTTCCTTAATGAATAAAAGAGAGGTTAAGTAGTGATGAAGTTTAATATTCTTGAAATAGCAGAAATTTCAGTTCTTTGGTTTCTATTTTTATGGTTTCAGGATTAAGTTGACATTTTGGGATGAGTTGGCTAATGCTGCCAATCAACATATAGAGAAGGGACACCAGATATATGTCTCTGGTCGCCTAATCTTAGATACAGTTGAAGGTGATGATGGGAAACAACAGACTTATTACTGAAAGTATGTATGTTCTAGAGACAATCATTCTAGGGACTAATATACTTGAACACATTTGTATTATTAATGAGATTAATATATTTTGGTATTTGCAATTATTGAATTATGATTTTTTTGATTTCTTGTGATTATTCATTAATGTACATCCCTTGAGCTTACATTGTCATTAATAAAGTGAGATATTAATGATAGAATGTAACTCTCAAATAGTCTTGACTGACGATCATTGAGAATGAGATATCAATGATATACTATAAGTCAACATGGGGTTTGCATCACATTCTTAGAGAATGTAGTATATCTCACTCACTACTAGTAAGGTTACTAGTGATTGACACATGGATACTCTTAGAGGGTATTGACATACCCTGCTAATAAACTATTTGTTATACATGTCTATAGTATTATCAGCATGTGGGACATAGAGGTCTTTTGACTTGAGGTCAATACACACCTAATTTACAGAGTAATGTACTTTGACCTTGTCCTAAACTTAAATTCCTTATAGGATAATACATGACTTGTGTTGGGTACATTGTGATGTAAACTAAGGTGGTAGTTGAGCCAAGTATATGATTCATTTCTCGACTGGATATTCGAGAAAGAACACTCAGTTTCTCAGTAATATTAGGTCGACCAAGTCATTGGCCAATGCAAGAGACATATTTAGGATATAGTCTGGTTGACGACTAATACAGATAAGATAAAGTGATCGAGCCATTTGGATAGACACATGGCAAATTCTAAGCTTGATCGAGTGTGTCGCGAATGAAAGGAATTTATCCTCTCACATAAAGGGTGTATTTACAGGAGTCATGTAAACGTACTTCACATATTGAGTTCGTCATACGGCGCATTCTAGGAGTTACGTATGAACCTTAATTTGATTAATGTCGATGTGTGAAGGCTAAAAGGCCACACTAAGTCGATTGTCTTTTCGATCTAAGGGTATATTGAGAGAGTACAAAATATTCGATTTAGAATCGAGATATTTAAACCAATAATAAATTATGGAATAATTTCTATTTGATGAAAATTATTTAATTAAGTCAAAATTGGATTGTTCGACTTAAAATGAAAATGTGCTGAATATTTAAAGGCAGCGCCGCGGCCCAACCTCTCAGGCGAGTCTCCCAGAGCTTCACAATATGTTGAGGACCTTCGAATCGTCCACCTCCAAAGGTAAGGTTGTGCTCATGGTGGGCTCCTCTAACAAATTCAAGCTTAAGGGCAAGAATATGCAGAAGAAGAAGAGTAAGGCGGTAGCCGCCACACCCACAGTTTTGAAACCTCGAGGAGTTGTTCAGAAGAAGGTGAAGATAGCTGCAGATGTTTGCCTCAACTGCAAAAGAAAGGGGCATTGGAAGAAGGACTGCACAACTCCGAGGGAGACAAAGCACCAGGTGCTCTTGACCCTGCTGGACAAGGTATGCTTGTCATTGAAATAAATATGTCTATAACTAATTCTCACTGTTGGGTATTAGATACCGCTTGTGGCTCACACATTTGTAACAATGTGCAGGGGCTAGCTGACCGCAGAAAGGTTGGACCGTGGGAAGTGGATATGCGCGTTGGAAATGGAGCACGAGTGGATGCTTAATGCGTGGGAACCTATAGACTAGATTTAACTTCTGGTTTTTGTTTAGAACTGAATAATTGTTATTTTGTTCCCTCGTTAACGAGAAATATTATTTATGTCCCAATGTTAGACGTTGAGGGTTTTCCTCATTTATTATGAATGGCAATTATATGCTATCTTTTAATGGTTTTGAAATGCACCACTTGTAGATGGATTGTATGTTCTAAACTATAGTCATAAATTTTTTAAATATACAAAATAAACGAGCTAAAATAAGTAATCCAAAAAACTCCACCTACTTATGGCACTGCAGACTTGGTCATATCAATGAATCAAGGATAGCAAGATTAAGGAAGTTAGACTACCTAGAACCATTTGACTTAGAATCCTATGGTAATTGTGAATCTTGCTTGAGAGAAAAGATGACCACCAAGTAACTTTCTGGGAAAGGCGTACGTGCCAAAGAGGTGCTTGAGTTAGTCCATACCGATGTATGTGGGCCGTTTTCAACTCAAGCTAAGGGAGGCTTCCCTTACTTCATCACTTTTATAGACGATTTCACAAAGTTTGTGCATGTATATCTTATGAAACACAAGTCCGAAACTTTTGAGAAATTCAAGGAGTACAAGTTAGAAGTAGAGAAGCAACTTGAAACAAGTATCAAGACCCTTCTATCAGATCGAGGAGGTGAATACTTAAGTAAAGAATTTCTAGATTACTTGAAGCTTCATGGAGTTCAATCACAATGGACACCTCCCCGAATGCCACAAATGAATGTTGTTGCTGAAAAGAGAAAAAACCTATTAGATATGGTTAGATCGATGATGAGTTTCTCATTTCTACCAACATACCTTTGGGGATATGCATTACAAAGCTCAATCTATATTATGAACAGAGTTTCTTCAAAGTCAGTAGAGAAAACTCCACATGAGATATGAAATGTGTTATACCCCGTAGTTCTGGCCATACGTATGGGAGCGTACGAAAGGGATTAAGACTTAAATTTTAGAAGGCTAGGTTGACAGATTGTTTCGGACGGGTTTTAGTCAACTTTGAGGCGGGTTATGACCCGTTACATTGAGAGTTCCTAGGTGTTCTAAATCCTAGTGCGTAGTTCGTTAAGTCTAGTTTCCAACGCAACCAACCGTTCATCGATAGGACATCGGAGTAGAAAGTTATGGAAGTTACAAGTTCAGTGCGCAGTTGAGCCGAAAGGTGTATTCTGGCCGGCCATAGCGCGCTGGCCGGATGCAGGCCGCGGCCGGATATTCTGAGGGGTCGCTGAAGTTAAAGACCGCGCGCCGGAGGGCGTGGCCGCAGACCGAAATCCCAAAGTTCACAGAAGATTCAGCATCGCGCGTACGCAGGCCGCGCGCCGAGGCTGAGTTTCGCGAAAAATTGATAAAATCAAATTTCTTCTTTTAAAAGGCCATGGGAGGGTGACAAGTGTCCCCATCTGATTTTTGCATGTCTTATATATTGACCAAGTCTTGAAGACTTGGTCATCTTTCAAAGCTCTTCTCTCTCTAAATTGGAAGCTCTCCTTCTCTCTAGAATTTCAAGAGGAAATCAAAGCTCAAGAGAAACTGAAAGTGTGGCAAGAAGGAAACTTGTTTACAAGCTTGTAGGGGTTATTGTGGTGGTGTTTTCGGAAAGGAGGCTAGTAAACTTTGTTGGATTAATTTGGCTAAAGCTCTAAGGTAACAATTCTTCTCTTGTAGCTAGTTTTTGGTGTTGCATGTAAAGAAGAAAGAACTTGTAGTTGGAAATATTGCTCTTAGATGAATTGCATGTAAGAAATATGGTTTGGATATGAAAGAATTGGATAAGAAGGTTATGTAAGCATGTTATAGCCTAAATACTACCTTAAACTTGTTAAGTTAGTTGTTGTACATTGTGGGGCAGAATTTTACATATCCAAGTTTAGGTGTAATCCCCTTTGATATGTTTGGATTGTTGGGCCTTAAATGTGGCGTTTGGATGTTGAATTCGGCCTTGAAAAAGGTGGCAAAGTATGTAGAAACAAAGGAAATGCTGCCCAATTTCCCATAGAATTTAGTGACTTTGAACTTGGAATATTCTACATTGTAACTAGAGGTTAATAAGAGTATTATGGTCATTATAGGTTGACATACTACGTGCGGAATTTTGGACTTAGCAAGTGGATTGACCGAAGAGGTATGTGGAATTTTTCTATCTCTTGAGCATGAATGGTTTTACCTATGTAGTACGATAGACGTACAAGATTTGATACCCCTTACTTGTTTTAAGGATGTCTTGAGTTTTCAACGTTAAGGGACTTGATGTGTTCAAGTATATGATTCTTGTTTTCCTTTTAAAAGTGTAAGTCCCTTGGGTTTTAGGAAAATGTATTTGACTATGGTATAACGTTAATATAATGACTTTATGGGAAGTTGATTATATTAGCTTTATGGAAAGTTAATAAAGGAAGACTTACTCTAAGTAAAATGAGTACGGATAAATGATTTGAGGTTGTGAAAGGCAAATTGGTTTTAAGGCATCAATTGCCCAAAAGTTTTATGTGAAAAAGAGTCATTTTTAAAAGAGTGGAAGTATGTAGTACTTTGGGTTAAATCCCCGGATTTTCTTTTATTTATGTTATGTATGACGGCCGGTTGAGCTAGGGTAAGAGTATAAATGAGGGGTAAACCCCCAAGACGTTATACCACCTTCTCCAGGGTAAGAGTATAAATGAGGGGTAAACCCCCAAGACGTTATACCACCTTCTCCAGGGTAAGAGTATAAATGAGGGGTAAACCCCCAAATGTTATACCACCTGCTTCAGGGTAAGAGTATAAATGAGGGGTAAACCCCCAAGACGTTATACCACCTATTCTGTGGATTTGCTACCCACGATTCGAGAAATACCTCATGCGAGTCTATAGGGCTCATGCGGGTGAAATAGTCCCACGCGCGAGTACAAACTTACGCGAGGAATACCTCACGCGGGTCCACATGACCCACGCGGTGAAATAGTCCCGAGTAGGAGTGCTTAATGACATCATGGCGGATGACATCGCTTTGACCACGAGCTTCCTATTTTCACGCGATCAGATATGTTTGATATTCTCATTATTAGTAAGGCACGTTGTTCTCAGAAACTGATTTTTATACATGTCTCCGCTATTTTATACTTACGAGGTATTTTCAGATTTTCCGCCGCATACTTAGTACATATCATGCATCGACCTCTTCCTGGCCGCTGCGTTCATGCCGCAGGTAGAGGTAAGCAGGTGGTGGATCCTCATTCTTAGGATCATTGTTTCGATCTCAGAAGCTCCATTCCTCCGGAAGCTTGTTTTGTTGGTACGGTTCTTCCCTGATGCTATAGGTATTGTGTACATTCAGGGGTATGACGAGGCCCTGTCCCGCCACAGTTGTTATTCTTAGAGGTCTGTAGTCACGTTTGTGGTTTTGGGCTGTAAGAACAACTTGTACTTTTGATTAAGTATATTTTTATGGAAGGCAGCCTTATCGGTTTGTCAGTGATGTTTACTTTATACAGGTTATGTGTTATGTATGTTCCGCTGCTATTCTCTGATGTATACCTGTTGCGGCCCCGGGGTCGGGTCGTGACAAAAGTGGTATCATAGCAGTTAGTCCTCGGAAAGTGTCTACAGACCGTGTCTAGTAGAGTCTTGATTATCGGTGTGTTGTGCACCACATCTATAATCAGGAGGCTGCAGGATATTTAGGATTGATTTCCATTCTTTCACTCTAAGATCGTGCAATAGAGCTGTGTTATAGGTTGAACTTCCTCTGATATTTTCCTTTATGTATCAGTTATGCCTCCACGCAAGGCAACCGCGGCCCGGCGGCAAGGCAAACCGTGAGGTGCCGCTAGTAGACGCGAGGTCACGAGGGCACAGCCCGCCTTTACCAGAGATGATGTTTCGGGCGGCGAGTTCCACGACGTCGCCACTCAATGGAGTTCGAGGCGCGGCAATGCCATCGAGACCGCGCAGACGAGAGCCTCCACCCCACACCTGGCCGAGTATAGAGATTACGGGGAGCAGATCCGGTTATTGACCAACATAGTGGAAGCGGCAAAGGCTACAGGAGCAGCGTACCAACCCAGAGCCGATGGCTTACTGATTTGGGATTTCCGGTTGTCATCCACCCGAAGTTCTATGGTTCGAGGTCCGGCGAGGATCCTCGGGAGTTTGTTCGGCAGCTACACGGACTATGCAGTGCTAGGGCCTCTGAGATCGAGTCTGTCATGCTAGCCTCTTATCGGTTACGCGACATCATGCTGAACTGTTTGAGTCATGGAGTTGTCTAGAGGTGAGGATGCTCTTCCATTGCTTTGGGAGGAGTTCACAGAGGCTTTTCTCGATCACTTCTTACCTCCCGAGATGGCGAGAGCCCGCGTGGATAGATTCTTGACCTTGAGGCGTAACGGAGGACTATCGAGAGAATACACCGAGTTTGACTTCGCCGTGTACGCGACACCATCAGAATGCCATGGCGCATGTGGTTCATCGATATGTGATGGGTTAGACCGCCATATGACATCGTGATGATTGGGGTGGCTCTTCACCGTGGATGGATATTGCCAGACGCAGCGTATGCGCAGGGGATTGAGGCGAGAGAGGAGGATCACCTAGACTTAGGCCACCCCAAGAGGCTGACAAAGCAGGTCTCAGGCGCTGAGGCGAACAACCTCAGCAGCAGACTAGGTCCACATTTCGGCCAAAGACAGTGCTCCTTCTCGCTTTCTCGCGGAGGTCCGATCACCAGTGTCATTCGCAGAAGGTCGTGGCTCCAGTGACTTCGGGTTTCTGGAGGCAGACCATTACCAATCGAGACCACCCACATCTCGGTGCGTTCGATGCGGTAGGTCTCACCCGGGCGAGTGTCGTATGGCTTCGGGAGCTTGTTACTCATGTGGCTAGCAGGGCCATCTGAAGAGGGATTGTCCGCCCCAGCGGCGGGGTTATGGTTCACCGGCAGTGGTCCGCTTGCCGGATCTTCGCCTTCGGTGGTCGCGCCCGAGGCGGTGTTCACGCCGCAGGGCGCGGCAGGGTCGTGGTAGGGTCCAGCCCAGCCGTCCTCGTAACCGCATTTATGCTATGTCCATCCACCAGGACCAGGAGGCGTCACCAGATGTCGTCACAGGTACATTATTGGTTTCATGCTGTGATGTATATGCTTTGATAGATCCAGGTTCTACCTTGTCGTATATATCTCCTCATATTGCTGGTAGAATAGGGATAGAGCCCGAGTCCATAAAACCTTTTGAGGTGGCTACGCCAGTAGGTAATTCGGTGGTAGCCGAGCGGGTGTATAGGGCTTGTCCAGTGACTATATACGATCGTCAGACTCTAGCCGACTTGATAAAGTTGGATATGACGGACTTTGATGTGATTATGGGTATGTATTGGCTAGCGTCTTGCTATGCCAATGTGGACTGTAGAGAGAGATTGTTACGGTTCCAGTTTCCTGGTGAGCCGATTATCGAGTGGAAGGGGAATACTGCATCGCCGAGGGGTAGGTTTATTTCTTACATCAAAGCTAGGAAGATGGTGCGGAAGGGGTATATCTACCATATGGTTCGGGTATTCGATACTGAGGCTGAGATATCGGAACTTCAGTTAGTTCCGGTCGTTAGAGAGTTTCCAGACGTATTCCCAGATGAGCTTCCGGGTATCCCTCCTGAGAGGGAGATTGAATTTTGCATTGATATGGCGCCATACACTCGACCGATATCTATTCCGCCATACAGGATGGCACCTGCCGAGTTGAAGGAATTGAAAGACCAGCTGAAGGACTTGCTGGAGAAAGGCTTTATCAGGCCAAGCGTTTCTCTCTGGGGAGCGCCAGTGTTATTTGTAAAGAAGAAGGATGAGACGCTGCGTATGTGTGTTGATTACAGGCAGCTGAATAAGGTAACTATCAAGAATAGATATCCCCTCCCCAGGATTGATGATTTGTTTGACCAGTTACAGGGTGAGAGATGTTTCTCCAAGATAGACCTGCGATCTGGTTATCATCAGGTGCGAGTTAGAGAGGCAGATATCCCAAGATCGCATTCGTGACCCAAAGATGGGCACCATGAGTTCAGGTGATGTCTTTCGGTTGACCAACGCCCCAAAGAAGATTCATGGATTTGATGAACCGTGTTCAAGTCATTCTCGATATGTTCGTTATAGTATTCATCGATGATATCCTCGGTTTATTCGCGACAGAGCGCGAGCATGCAAATCACTGAGGCGGTACTAGAGTCCTCCCGACCGGCACTGTATGCCAAGTTCTCAAAACGCGAGTTTTGGTTGGCCTCTGGCTTTCTTAGGGCATGTTATCTGGGCCGATGGTATTCAGTTGATACAAAGAGATCGAGGCGCCAAGACTTGGCCTGCACGCACTACACCAACGAGGTGCGCAGATTGGGCCTCATGGGTTATTATCTGAGGTTTGTGGAGAAGTTTGCTTCCATCTCAAAGACCTTTGACTAGGGTCGACTAAAAATGCATATGTCGGTGGACGGATGCTCAGGAGAGTTTCCGTTACTAAAGGAGAAATCGACGCCGCCCAGCTTTTTACTCTTCCGCAGGGTTTGACGGATATGTGGTTTATTGTTATGCGCCAGTGTCGGGCTTCAGGTGTGTTGATGCAAAGACGACAAAGTTATAGCAGACGATCCCGACACCGTGAAGCATGAGAAGAACTATCACACACATGACCTAGAGTCGCGAGTGATTCATGCCTTGAAGATCTGGAGACATTATTTGTATGGAGTTCATGTGGATATTTACACAGACCACAAGAGTCTCCAGTATATCTTCAGCCAGAGGGAGCTGAACTTGCGGCAGAGACGGTGGTTGGAACTACTTAAGGATTACGATGTCGACATTCTATACCACCCAGGGAAGGCCAATGTAGTTGTAGACGCCCTTAGTCGCAGATCGATGGGTAGTCTGTCTGATGTACACCGCAGGCGGATATGGTCCGAGAGTTACATCAGCTAGCGAGCCTTGGGGTTCGTTTGGTTGATTCTGATAGTGATAGGGTTCGGGTTCGAGAGGTTGCCGAGTCTTCCATCGTCGAGGAGGTGAAGAGACGACAGTATGAGGATCCGAATATGGTACGGTATCGCGATGCAACTCTTCAGAAAGAGAAGAGTCTATTTGAGGTAGCGCATGATGGGGTGCTAAGATTTGAGGGCCGGTTGTGTGTTCCCGATGTGACAGGACTTCGTCAGCAGATTCTGGGAGAGGCACACAGTGCTCGTTATTCTATTCACCCGGGGTCGACTAAGATGTACCATGACCTCAGGTGTATCTATTGGTGGGATGGCCTGAAGAGGGACGTGGCAGGTTTTGTTGCACAGTGTCCTAATTGTCAGCAGGTCAAAGTTGAGCACCAGAAGCCCGGTGGGCTATTGCAGGCTATTGATATTCCGACTTGGAAGTAGGAGGTGGTAAATATGGATTTTATTACAGGATTACCTCACACTCAGAGGAAGCATGATTCCATTTGAGTTATTGTCAGTCGATTTAAATCAGCCCATTTTCTTCCAATGACGACTTTTTCACGAGGATTATGCTAGATCAGATATCAAAGAGATTGTGAGACTGCATTGAGTTCCTATATCGATTATTTCGCATGCAGGAGCCAGTTGGCCACGCTAACTTCCGGAGGTCTTTCCGTATGGGATTTGGGACGCAGTGAGTCTCAAGATCGCTGCCCATCCTCGCAACCGACTGACGTGCCGAAGTGTACTATCCGCACTCGAGGATACGCCGCGCTCAGGTTATTGATTTCGTGGGTAGCCGAGGATCATTTATGTCACGACCCGACTGCCCGCGACCGTGCCTTACCCCGCACCCTGGTGATACTACATCGAGAAAATCACGGAAATAAAAACTTAAACAGAAACAAGATACAACATAAGAAAACAAAGCAACTAAAACGGCCACCTTCATGTATATACATACAACCGAACAAGCATAATCCTTTACAAACCCTTCCCACAACAAGATTACGCTGCACTCTAAGATTTTTACAACAACTATGACGACAGAGCCCCGCCATACCCCGAATGTACAAAAACTTACAAACTCGGGAAACATATCAAAAGATAAGCCTCCGAGAAACGAGCTTCCCAATACGAATCGTGATCCTAAGAACGAGGATCAATAACCGATGTACCTCACCAGGCATGTAACGCAGCCCGGGCGAGGTCAAGATAACAGTACCAAGTATGTGAAATCAAAATATCAGAACGAAATCATAATACTAAATAAAACAGAGATACGTATGATAACCAAACTACGATTTACATAAAAGCGATATGTCAAAGCAGGACTCACGCCTCAAAGTCATCACTCAAATATAACCGCGGTCTCACGCCCACAATATCAATCATGCCCGCATCATGGCCACATGCCCCTAATTCTCCATCGTAGACATGTCCAGGATGCACAACAGATACCGTAATCAACCTCGCCAGATACATCGCCACGACCCGACCGATCGTGGATCGGTGCCCTACCGGCACCTTACAGTATACATCGAGATAATCACGAACATACATGTAACTTATAAAATAAAACAATGTAGTAAAACAACAGTTAGCCGATAGGCTACCTTCCGGCATAAATATATACAACCGGCAAGCAGCTTGCCTTTCTATACAAACCGACCCACAAATGTGACTACGCACCTCAAGAGTTTTAACGTAACAATCGTGGCGGACAGGGCCCCGCCATACCCCGAATATACATGAATCTACTACCTCGTGGAACTGCATCAAGAGATAAGCCTCCGAGCAAATGGAGCTTTCTCAAAATCGAACCGAGATCCTAAGAGCAAGGATCGCCAACTGGTACCTAAAACTCGCGCATTTAACGCAGCCCGGCGGGTCGCATAACAGTATCGAATATGGAATGTAAATAACGCATAAGAAATGTGATCATAATCGCATAAAAGAATGACAAGGACAAGTATAAAAATACATACCGATCCTCGCTGTCATTACCACTTATGAACTTAATCGCACCTTATTATCATTTCATTCTCTATAAAAGCTATAGCCACATTCTTACGCATACGATTAGGAAAATCATTAAGTTCATTACTATATAACTTACTTATCTCTCATAAGTATAACCGCCTGTAAGGAGGGGCACCTATACTACCCGCCCAATCTAGACGCGATCAAGGTTACATAGTCTACCCGCAGCGTATACTTCCCGCCCAACTCGGTCGATAACGCCATCTAGTTCCGCGTGAAGGTATCTCGCCTACCCGATCTCGGTCGATAACGCCATCTAGTGCGCCTGCAGCGATATCGCTCGCCCGATCTCGGTCGATAACGTCATCTAGTGCGCGTGCAGGTATACGCCCGCCCATTCTCGGTCGATAATGTCATATAGTCCGCCCATAAAGGTATCCGCCCGCCATTCTCGGTCGATAATGTCATATAGTGCGCCCATAAAGGTATCGCCGACCCATTCTCGGTCGATAATGTCATATAGTGCGCCCATAAAGGTATCTCGCCCCATTCTCGGTCGATAATGTCATATAGTTCGCCCATAAAGGTATCTCGCCCGCCCATTCTCGGTCGATAATGTCATATAGTCCGCCCATAAAGGTATCGCCGGCCCATTCTCGGTCGATAATGTCATATAGTGCGCGTAAAGGTATACCGCCCCATTCCTAGGTCGATAATGTCATATAGTGCGCTCAGAAGGTATCGCCTACCCATCTCTCGGGTCGATAATGTCATATAAAACCCGGAAGTTAACCCAACGACCACGACTTCTACTCCTTTAGAAAACTCTTTTCAAACAAAACTTCCGGATACTAACAACCGTAGTATCAAGTCATCTCTACCTTTCGTGACAAGTCACACTACCTTTTTAGAAATACAATTACAGGCTTCTAAATCAAGTGACTTCTTACTTAAAACCTTAAGCAATTGGTACCTTTAAAACAATTTGCCCTTCTTTATTTCAAAACATTCTTTGCTTACATTAGAGAAAACCATTCTCTTAACCTTCCATAAAGTTATTATAACCAACTTCCCATAAAGCCGCATATACTAACTTTATGCCTTAAACCAATTCATTCTTTTTATAACCAAGAGACTTATACTTTCAAATCAAATCACATAGCTTTCAAAATACTTCAAGTCTCTTAACTTTTAAGAAAACAAGTTTCAAAGCCTGAAAAACTTCATACGTAAACTCTTTTAAAATAAGTAACATATACTTTGGTGCGTTGTGAATAAGTTATACTTATTTATAACGATCTTATTCAAGTAGCCATGATCTAGAAAATGTAATACAATTTTGTCTTATCTTAGCTTCTATGCAGATGGAGGATTCTACTTGTTTTAACATAATTAATTGTCATTACATTTTCCTTTATTAACGCTGCAGTGGCTTGTTCGATACTTATTCTCATTCGTGCCGTAGATTTGCCAAGTCAACTCGACTCCAAATACTTCCTAACGACTCTTACCAACATCCCCCATAAGACTTGGTAAGGACTTAGGATTTCTTAGACGTAGCTTTTACATAGAATAAATCAACATAACTACCTCTTAACTTCTAAGAGTAGACGGAATCATGAAATACTACTACATGTATATTTCATACATAGAATCATGCCAAAGGAAGGAAGAGGTTCACATACCGCGACGATTATCGACAAGAGCAAAATGCTCCAAAGTACTTCAACCTCGAGCTATTCCATTCTTCAAGTAGATACGCTATACTTAGTACTTCAACCTATAATGGTCACAATATGTCCATTAACCTTTTACTTCCAACGTAGAATCATTCTAAGTGCTAAGTCACTAATCCTACGGAAAATCTGACAAAGACCTCCTTTGTTTATACTAATTTTGCCACCTTTTCAAGGTCGAATACAATAACCAAACAGCCCCAATCGCTCACCACAATCAATACGGAGTCCAATACAAAAGAATAACAAACTACTAGTCCAATTCGGCTAACTTGAAGTACTATAACATCAATTCTTATCCAATTTCCATTTCAATCCAAGTTATTAGTCTAACATGATATCAAGTCGCAAGCGATTAAAACTACTACAATCTCCAAGTAATTAACATGCGACTATTCTAACTACGACCAACTTGAAATCCAACTTCAAATGGCTAATGTGTCATTTCGGTTCTTAGGCTACATCAATTCATAACACTTATAAAACTTCAACACATATGCTTCATGCTAGTAAAATGTAAGGCTAACAATACATAATCTTGTAACACTTAAAGAGAACAAAATTATACCTCAACGAATCTCAATCTAACTTCCAACCGAAGTCGCCCCTAGCAACTTAGAGCCTCTTCAAGACACTTCAATCCGCTACTGAGACCCTTAGAACCACACCAACAACTTTCCTTCAAACCTTCAATCCAAAACCTAGAAAGCCACTAGGTTTTCACTTTGCGACTAATATGAAAACTCTCTTTTCCGGATTTTTCTATTGAGATACACTTACATAACACTCATGAACCTCGTTTAAAGTGTGGGCTTATCGGGCAAGAAACAAAAACTTTTGCTCTTCATGAGCTTGAACCCGAGAGCAAGGTCTCAAGTTCATCCAAATTCTTCAATATTTTTCTAAGTGTTGGGCTCTCTTCACTACTAGTAGTATAATATAGGACATTGGAGGGTTAAGATGCAACCATTTGGGTGGCTAGGATAAGCTCTTATTAAATATCAAGCTAATTGTCTCCTTTGACTTAGTCAAAATTGTCAAGCTACACTTGCAAGACTTGTTCATCCAAGACTAATGGTAAATGACCATTATGGGCATGCCTAATTTCGACCAAGGCATTACTAAGGGGGGTGACACGTGTCGCCCTCCCATTCGTCACAATAAAACGTTTTCCGACAAAATTCATAATTTCCGATAAACTTTTACAAGTCTCAAATTTTAACACTTACGAGTTCTCACGTACGTTCTTAAAACATGTCCTGCAAATACGGGGTGTAACATTCTTCCCCCCTTAGAAACATTCGTCCCCGAATGTTCTTTCGGAGTCAAACTTATAATTAGCGACATAGTTCCCTTTCACAACCCCGACATACCAATAATGCCACACATGGCCCTAATACTCGCACACGCACATCCGTCCATCATAAGCCCAAAAGAGATTACCTTTTCGTACTTCCAACTCTTTCTAACATACATACATAACTTCCATACCTTCCCGGTATCTAGTTAGTCTTTACCAACTCTTGGTAATCTAAAATCAGTCTAGGCAACACGCTGCTCGACTCATACATAACTCCGTATAGATGTATGTCACAATACCAACTATACTATAATCCATACCAACCGGATACGCAATCCACATAGTCCTTCCCGGTCTCACGCTTTCTCGTAGAATGCAATCAACATAACTCGTTAGTGAGAGATCACTAACAACACAAGCCTCATGGCACGATCTCGAGTGAGAAGAATGGAAACTAATCCTAAATGTCCCGCAGCCTCGATTATAGATGTGGTGCACAACACACCGATAATCAAGACTCTACTAGACACGGTCAGACACTTTCCGAGACTAATCGCTCGATACCACTTTGTCACGACCCGACCGATCGTGGATCGTGCCCTACCCGGGCACCCTTTACAGTATACATCGAGATAATCACGAACATACATGTAACTTATAAAATAAAACAATGTATAAAACAACAAAGTTAGCCGAAGTGGCTACCTTCCCGGCATAAATATATACAACCAAGCGCCGCTTCCTTTCTATACAACCGACCCACAAAATGTGACTACGCACTTCTAAGAGTTTTAACGTAACAATCGTGGGCGGACAGTGGCCCCGCCATACCCTGAATATACGAATCTACTACCTCGTGGAACTGCATCAAGAGATAAGCCTCCGAGCAAATGGAGCTTTCTCAAAATCAACCGAGATCCTAAGAGCAAGGATCGCCAACTGGTACCTAAAACTGCGGCATTTAACGCAGCCGGCGGGGCCGCATAACAAAAATTTAATATGGAATGTAAATAATGTACAGAAATGATCATAATCAGATAAAAGAATGACAAGGACAAGTATAAAAATACATACTGATCTCCGCCGTGTCATTACCACTTATGAACTTAATCGCACCTTATTATCATTTCATTCTCTATAAAAGCTATAGCCACATTCTTACGCATACGATTAGGAAAATCATTAAGTTCATTACTATATAACTTACTTATCTCTCATAAGTATAACCCGCCCGTAAGAGGAGGCACCTATACTACCCGCCCAATCTAGACGCGATCAAGGTTACATAGTCTACCCGTAGCGTATATCGCCCGCCAATCTCGGTCGATAACGCCATCTAGTGCGCGTGAAGGTATACCGCCTGCCCGATCTCGGTCGATAACGCCATCTAGTTCGCCTGCAGGTATACGCCCGCCCAATCTCGGTCGATAACGCTATCTAGTCCGCGTCAGCGATATCGCCCGCCATTCTCGGTCGATAATGTCATATAGTTCGCCCATAAAGGTATCTCGCCCGCCCATTCTCGGTCGATAATGTCATATAGTTCGCCATAAAGGTATCTCGCCGCCCATTCTCGGTCGATAATGTCATATAGTGCGCCCATAAAGGTATCTCGCCCGCCCATTCTCGGTCGATAATGTCATATAGTGCGCCATAAAGGTATACCGCCCGCCATTCTCGGGTCGATAATGTCATATAATCGCCTGCAAAGGTATACCGCCTACCATTCCTAGGTCGATAATGTCATATAGTGCGCTCAGAAGGTATCTCGCCTTACCATCTCTCGGGTCGATAATGTCATATAAAACCCGAGAAGTTAACCCAACGTATCACGCACCTCTACTCCTTTAGAAAACTCTTTTCAAACAAAACTTCCTGATACTAACAACCGTAGTATCAAGTCATCTCTACCTTTCAGGACAAGTCACACTACCTTTTTAGAAATACAATTACCGGCTTCTAAATCAAGTGACTTCTTACTTAAAAACCTTAAGCAATTGGTACCTTTAAAACAATTTGCCCTTCTTTATTTCAAATCATTCTTTGCTTACATTAGAGAAAACCATTCTCTTAACCTTCCATAAAGTTATTATAACCAACTTCCCATAAAGCCGTCATACTAACTTTATGCCTTAAACTAATTCATTCTTTTTATAACCAAGAGACTTATACTTTCAAATCAAATCACATAGCTTTCAAAATACTTCAAGTCTCTTAACTTTTAAGAAAACAAGTTTCAAAGCCTGAAAAACTTCATACGTAAACTCTTTTAAAATAAGTAACATATACTTTGGTGCGTTGTGAATAAGTTATACTTATTTATAACGATCTTATTCAAGTAGCCATGATCTAGAAAATGTAATACAATTTTGTCTTATCTTAGCTTCTATGCAGATGGAGGATTCTACTTGTTTTAACATAATTAATTGTCATTACATTTTCCTTTATTAACGCTGCAGTGGCTTGTTCGATACTTATTCTCATTCGTGCCGTAGATTTGCCAAGTCAACTCGACTCCAAATACTTCCTAACGACTCTTACCAACATCCCCCATAAGACTTGGTAAGGACTTAGGATTTCTTAGACGTAGCTTTTACATAGAATAAATCAACATAACTACCTCTTAACTTCTAAGAGTAGAGAATCATGAAATACTACTACATGTATATTTCATACATAGAATCATGCCAAAGGAAGGAAGAGGTTCACATACCTCGCGACGATTATCGACAAGTAGCAAAATGCTCCAAAGTACTTCAACCTTGAGCTATTCCATTCTTCAAGTAGGATACGCTATACTTAGTACTTCAACCTATAATGGTCACAATATGTCCATTAACCTTTTACTTCCAACGTAGAATCATTCTAAGTGCTAAGTCACTAATCCTGCGGAAAATCTGGACAGACCTCCTTTGTTTCTACTAACTTTGCCACCTTTTTCAAGGTCGAATACAATAACCAAACAGCCCCATTGGCTCACCACAATCAATACGGTAGTCCAATACAAAAGAATAACAAACTACTAGTCCAATTCGCTAACTCAAGTACTATAACATCAATTCTTATCCAATTTCCATTTCAATCCAAGTTATTAGTCTAACATGATATCAAGTCGCAAGCGATTAAAACTACTACAATCTCCAAGTAATTAACATGCGACTATTCTAACTACGACCAACTTGAAATCCAACTTCAAATGGCTAATGTGTCATTTCGGTTCTTAGGCTACAACAATTCATAACACTTATAAAACTTCAACACATATGCTTCATGCTAGTAAAATGTAAGGCTAACAACAATACATAATCTTGTAACACTTAAAGAGAACAAAATTATACCTCAACGAATCTCAATCTAACTTCCAAATCCGAAGTCGCTCCCTAGCAACTTAGAGCCTCTTCAAGACACTTCAATCCGCTACTTGAGACCCTTAGAACCACACCAACAACTTTCCTTCAAACCTTCAATCCAAAACCTAGAAAGCCACTAGGTTTTCACTTTGCGACTAATATGAAAACTCTCTTTTTCCGGGATTTTTCTATTGAGATACACTTACATAACACTCATGAACCTTGGTTTAAAGTGTGGGGCTTATTGGGCAAGAAACAAAAACTTTTGCTCTTCAAGGAGCTTGAACCCGAGAGCAAGGTCTCAAGTTCATCCAAATTCTTCAATATTTTTCTAAGTGTTGGGCTCTCTTTCACTACTAGTAGTATAATATAGCACATTGGAGGGTTAAGATGCAACCATTTGGGTGGCTAGGATAAGCTCTTATTAAATATCAAGCTAATTGTCTCCTTTGACTTAGTCAAAATTGTCAAGCTACACTTGCAAGACTTGTTCATCCAAGACTAATGGTAAATGACCATTATGGGCATGCCTAATTTCGACCAAGGCATTACTAAGGGGGGTGACACGTGTCGCCCTCCCATTCGTCACAATAAAACGTTTTCCGACAAAATTCATAATTTCCGATAAACTTTTACAAGTCTCAAATTTTAACACTTACGAGTTCTCACGTACGTTCTTAAAACATGTCCTGCAAATACGGGGTGTAACATTCTTCCCCCCTTAGAAACATTCGTCCCCGAATGTTCTTTCGGAGTCAAACTTATAATTAGCGACATAGTTCCCTTTCACAACCCCGACATACCAATAATGCCACACATGGCCCTAATACCTCGCACACGCACATCCGTCCATCATAAGCCCAAAAGAGATTACCTTTTCGTACTTCCAACTCTTTCTAACATACATACATAACTTCCATACCTTCCCGGTATCTAGTTAGTCTTTACCAACTCTTGGTAATCTAAAATCAGTCTAGGCAACACGCGTCTGACCCTCATACATAACTCCGTATAGATGTATGTCACAATACCAACTATACTATAATCCATACCAACCTGGATACGCAATCCACATAGTCCTTCCTGGGTCTCTCGCCGCTTTCTCAGAATGCAATCAACATAACTCGTTAGGGAGAGACGGCCCTAACAACACAGCTCTATGGCACGATCTCAGAGTGAGAAGAATGGAAACCAATCCTAAATGTCCTGCAGCCTCCTGATTATAGATGTGGTGCACAACACACCGATAATCAAGACTCTACTAGACACGGTCTGTAGACACTTTCCGAGGGCTAACTGCTCTGATACCACTTTGTCACGACCCGACCCCGGGACCGTGACTGGTGCCCTACCTGGGCACCCTTACAGGTATACATCAGAGATAATCACGAACATACATGTAACTTATAAAATAAAACAATGTATAAAACAACAAAGTTATCCGATAGGCTACCTTTCCCGGCATAAATATATACAACCGGCAAGCTTGCCTCCTTTCTATACAACCGACCCACAAAATGTGACTACTGCACCTCTAAGAGTTTTAACGTAACAATCGTGCGGACAGGCCCCGCCATACCACAATATACATGAATCTACTACCGTGGAACCGTATCAAGAGATAAGCCTCGAGCAAATGGAGCTTTCTCAAAATCAACCGAGATCCTAAGAGCAAGGATCGCCAACCTGGTACCTAAAACTGCGGCATTTAACGCACTTCGGCGGGGTCGATAACAAAATTGCGAATATGGAACAGAAATAACGTGACAAGAAATGATCATAACTGTACAAAAGAATGACAAGGACAAGTATAAAAATACATACCAGATCCTGCCGTGTCATTACCACTTATGAACTTAATCGCACCTTATTATCATTTCATTCTCTATAAAAAGCTATAGCCACATTCTTACGTACATGATTAGGAAAATCATTAAGTTCATTACTATATAACTTACTTATCTCTCATAAGTATAACCCGGCCCTGTAAGGAGGGGCACCTATACTACCCTACCGATCCAGACGCGATCAAGGTTACATAGTCTACCCGTAAAGGTATACTGCCCGGCCCAAACCTGGGTCGATAACGTCATCTAGTGCGCGCAAGGTATACCGCCCGCCCATCACGGTCGATAACGTCATCTAGTGCCGCGTGCAGGTATACCGCCCGCCCAATCACGGTCGATAACGTCATCTAGTGCGCGTGCAAAGGTATACCGCCCGCCCGTTCTCGGTCGATAATGTCATATAGTGCGCCCATAAAGGTATACCGCCGGCCCATTCTCGGTCGATAATGTCATATAGTTCGCCCATAAAGGTATCGCCCGCCCATCTCTGGGTCGATAATGTCATATAGTCTGCCCATAAAGGTATACTGCCCGGCCCATTCCTGGGTCGATAATGTCATATAGTCTGCCCATAAAGGTATACTGCCCGGCCCATTCCTGGGTCGATAATGTCATATAGTCTGCCCGTAAAGGTATACTGCCCGGCCCATTCCTAGGTCGATAATGTCATATAGTCTGCCTGTAAAGGTATACTGCCCGGCCCATCTCTGGGTCGATAATGTCATATAAAACCCGAGAAGTTAACCCAACGTACTACGCACCTCTACTCCTTTAGAAAAACTCTTTTTCAAACAAAACTTCCCAGATACTAACAACCGTAGTATCAAGTCATCTCTACCTTTCAGGACAAGTCACACTACCTTTTTAGAAATACAATTACCGGCTTCTAAATCAAGTGACTTCTTACTTAAAAACCTTAAGCAATTGGTACCTTTAAAACAATTTGCCCTTCTTTATTTCAAATCATTCTTTGCTTACATTAGAGAAAACCATTCTCTTAACCTTCCATAAAGTTATTATAACCAACTTCCCATAAAGCCGTCATACTAACTTTATGCCTTAAACTAATTCATTCTTTTTATAACCAAGAGACTTATACTTTCAAATCAAATCACATAGCTTTCAAAATACTTCAAGTCTCTTAACTTTTAAGAAAACAAGTTTCAAAGCCTTAAAAACTTCATACGTAAACTCTTTTAAAATAAGTAACATATACTTTGGTGCGTTGTGAATAAGTTATACTTATTTATAACGATCTTATTCAAGTAGCCATGATCTAGAAAATGTAATACAATTTTGTCTTATCTTAGCTTCTATGCAGATGGAGGATTCTACTTGTTTTAACATAATTAATTGTCATTACATTTTCCTTTATTAACGCTGCAGTGGCTTGTTCGATACTTATTCTCATTCGTGCCGTAGATTTGCCAAGTCAACTCGACTCCAAATACTTCCTAACGACTCTTACCAACATCCCCATAAGACTTGTAAGGACTTAGGATTTCTTAGACGTAGCTTTTACATAGAATAAATCAACATAACTACCTCTTAACTTCTAAGAGTACGGAATCATGAAATACTACTACATGTATATTTCATACATAGAATCATGCCAAAGGGAAGAGGTTCACATACCTCGCGACGATTATCGACAAGTAGCAAAATGCTCCAAAGTACTTCAACCTGTAGCTATTCCATTCTTCAAGTAGGATACGCTATACTTAGTACTTCAACCTATAATGGTCACAATATGTCCATTAACCTTTTACTTCCAACGTAGAATCATTCTAAGTGCTAAGTCACTAATCCTACGGAAAATCGGACAAAGACCTCCTTTGTTTCTACTAACTTTGCCACCTTTTCAAGGTCGAATACAATAACCAAACAGCCCCAATTGGCTCACCACAATCAATACGGTAGTCCAATACAAAAGAATAACAAACTACTAGTCCAATTCGGCTAACTTGAAGTACTATAACATCAATTCTTATCCAATTTCCATTTCAATCCAAGTTATTAGTCTAACATGATATCAAGTCGCAAGCGATTAAAACTACTACAATCTCCAAGTAATTAACATGCGACTATTCTAACTACGACCAACTTGAATCCAACTTCAAATGGCTAATGTGTCATTTCGGTTCTTAGGCTACAACAATTCATAACACTTATAAAACTTCAACACATATGCTTCATGCTAGTAAAATGTAAGGCTAACAACAATACATAATCTTGTAACACTTAAAGAGAACAAAATTATACCTCAACGAATCTCAATCTAACTTCCAACCAAGTCGCTCCCTAGCAACTTAGAGCCTCTTCAAGACACTTCAATCCGCTACTTGAGACCCTTAGAACCACACCAACAACTTTCCTTCAAACCTTCAATCCAAAACCTAGAAAGCCACTAGGTTTTCACTTTGCGACTAATATGAAAACTCTCTTTTTCCGGGATTTTTCTATTGAGATACACTTACATAACACTCATGAACCTTGGTTTAAAGTGTGGGGCTTATTGGGCAAGAAACAAAAACTTTTGCTCTTCAAGGAGCTTGAACCCGAGAGCAAGGTCTCAAGTTCATCCAAATTCTTCAATATTTTTCTAAGTGTTGGGCTCTCTTTCACTACTAGTAGTATAATATAGCACATTGGAGGGTTAAGATGCAACCATTTGGGTGGCTAGGATAAGCTCTTATTAAATATCAAGCTAATTGTCTCCTTTGACTTAGTCAAAATTGTCAAGCTACACTTGCAAGACTTGTTCATCCAAGACTAATGGTAAATGACCATTATGGGCATGCCTAATTTCGACCAAGGCATTACTAAGGGGGGGTGACACGTGTCGCCCTCCCATTCGTCACAATAAAACGTTTTCCGACAAAATTCATAATTTCCGATAAACTTTTACAAGTCTCAAATTTTAACACTTACGAGTTCTCACGTACGTTCTTAAAACATGTCCTGCAAATACGGGGTGTAACAGCCACATGCCCCCGGAATTCTTCATCGGTGCAGACATGTCCATGTAACAACAATAACAATATATCGGGTAATCAACCCCGCCAGACGGGCTACATGCCCCTAATTCTTCATCGCAGTACATGTCCATGTAACAACAATAACAATATATCGTAATCAACCCCGCCAGACGTACACATGCCCCTAATTCTTCATCTGCAGACATGTCCATGTAACAACAATAACAATATACCGGGTGATTAACCCGCCGCATGGCCGCATGCCCCCAGAATTCTTCATCGGTGCAGACATGTCCATGTAACAACAATAACAATATACCGGGTGATTAACCCGCCGCATGGCCGCATGCCCCCGGAATTCTTCATCTGCCGACATGTTCATGTAACAATAACAATATACCGCCCTCCATCGAGACGCCAGAGCATAGGAATACAACTTTTACACAACAAGGCTATCACAAGCAAGCACAAGCAAATTACCATACTTCAATTCTCTTACAAATATCCATTCTTTCACAAGAAGTCACCTGATACCAACACTCGTAGTATCCAAAACAGAGTAACTATTATTTTAAGTAAACCAAAATAATTTCCCTTTTTAAAGACAAGTAACAACATTCTTTTCCAAAAGTTCAAGTTTGCCTAATTTCAAATACTCAAGTCTCTTATTGTTCGAAAGGTTTCGTAGTTCATAGTCTTAATCACTTAATAACATAATTCTCTTTTAAAACAATTTGAGTAACATATGCCTTATGTGTGAGTAGGTTATTCTTGTTTATATCAATCTTATTAAAGCAGCCATGATCTAGAAAATGTAATACAATTTTGTCTTATCTTAGCTTCTATGCAGATGGAGGTTTCTACTGGTTTTAATAATAATTACTTAGTCAATACATTTTCCTTTATTAACGCTGCAGTGGTTTGTTCGATACTTGTTCTCATTTCCGAAATCAATATAACATTATTCCTTTTAAAACCCAATTACCCATTTCTCATTAAAGCGGTTTCACAACTTTTTAACACAACCCAAGTCCTTATTATTTCACATCAAGTCTTTTATCTTTTAAAAACCACAAACCATTTCTTTGCCCACATAAAATTGTTATAACAAACTTCCCATAAAGCCGTTATAACACTTTATGTTTAAAATCAACCAAATTCATTTAACACATGTACGTCTACCGTACTACATAGTTCACAACATATCATGCTAGAAAAGATAGGAAGAGGTTCACATACCTCGCGACGATTATCGACAATTAGCAAAATGCTCCAAGTACTACAACCTTGCTAGCCTTTTCCACCCTTCAAGTAGAATACACTACTCGTAGTACTTCCACCTATAATGGCCATAAAACGCCTATCAACTTCTGGATCTCTTCGTAGAACAATTCTAGGTAAACAGTTCCTTATTCTACAGAAAATTCGGCAGCACCTCCCCCCCCGCAACCATATAAATCTCATCCTCTAACGAGGCCTGCTACCAAACCAACCATCCCAGGGGGGGTTACACGTCTAACCGGACGTGTACAATTCTACTCCACAATAATACTACAAGCTCATCAGAATACAAATTCTATGTAAATACAGTTCAATTCTTATCCATATTCATTCTACATATAGTATACTCAACTATACATTACTACAACATGTAATTTTCAATTACAATAGGGGGATAAAGATCATTACCTCGATAAGCCCAAAATTATCCAAGTTTAATAAGTCGATCCTGAGCAACGTTTAGCTCCACTTCCTGACGCTCCAACCCGCTCCAAGCAACCCTTAGAAGTTTTCAAACAACTTCTCTTAACACTTCATCTAAGCTATGAAGATTTTTCTAGGGCTTCATTTTTGCGACTATAGGAATAAAGTAGTATTTTTCCGGGCTCTTAGTATTTGAAATAACTTTGAAATACTACTAGGAATACTAGGCTAAGGTATTTGGGATTTATACAACACTATATGAAGAATTTTCTACACAAGGTGGGGTTCTGACGAGCTACTGAGGAGGGAGGGGGATGAAAAACAACTAGAGGGAGGGAGTGTTTGCCTTGGAAAAACTTTAAGTGTGGATGAAGAATTAGTCTTGCACAAAGGGGTATTTATAGGAAAATCAATGGCTAGGATTAAAGCAAGTGTATGGTGAGGATGGGGTACATGTGTGTGGTAGTCACAACCATTTGTCCACTATAACAATGGGACAAGTGGCAAGCCACTTGTCCCACTCAAAACCGTCCAACACACCCAACAATCGGCCCACATGGCCTCAAGTGGGGGTGACACGTGTCGCCCCCCTACTCGTCCAAAATATTCTGACTTCCGAAAAAAAATATCCGAAAATAAAGTGGGCCCCGCAAACCGTAAATTCCTCATGTGGGCCCCACGTGACCAATTCCGGAAATAAAATTCCATAATTCTCAAATATTCTAAAAAGTCCGAATACCAAATCTGGGAATCCAATTCCCATTAACGAACCTTTTCCCTTCACAAAATCTGAAAACTTTTCCGTCGAAAAAAATCACATCTTTCTTCCTTTCCAATTTTTCTGTCGTATTCTCGTACGTACGTCCTCATATACAGATTCTGGAACTACGGGGTGTAACAATTTACCTCTTGTGGAGTTTGCTTATAACAACAACTACCATTCTAGTATTCAGATGGTGCCTTATGAGGCCTTATACGGGAGAAAGTGTAGGTCACCGATAGGCTGGTTTGAGGTGGGAGAAGTTCAGTTAGTTGGGCCAGACTTGATTCAGCAGGCAGTGGATAAGGTGAAGCTTATCCAGGAGCGGTTATTATCACCGTAGTCGGCGTAAGTCGACGCAGATCATCGGCGTCGACACTGGAGTTTGAGGTTGATGATTGGGTCTTCCCGAAGGTATCACCATGGGCGGCGTGATGAGATTTGAGAAGAAAGGAAACTCACCAAGGTACATCGGGCCTTATCGATTGTCCGTAGGGTAGGCAAGGTTGCCATGAGTTGATCCGCCGTCCGACGCGAGGCAAGATACCCGCTTTTTCATGTATCTATGTTGCGGAAATGTATTGGAGATCCATCTAGAGTGCACCCGATTCATGATGTCCAGGTAACAGAGGGGTTATCGTATGAGGAGAGCCCCATAGCGATACTCGATCGTCAGGTTAGGCGACTTCGGACAAAGGATGTGGCTTCCGTCAAGGTCCTATGGCGGAACGAGAACAGGGAGGAAATGACGTGGGAAGCAGAGGAGGACACGATGAAGAAGTATCCTCACTTATTCCCTACACCTCCAGGTAACCCACTTTCCTGCTTATTAGTTTTATTTGGCAATTATGCTTAAGTATTGTTGTGGCTATGTGGAGCGTCTTTATTTGCAAGAGAAATAGTTAAGAGGGTCTATGTTGAGATGGTGGTTTGAGTAAGCCTAGAAGGAACATTCGGGACGAATGTTTCTAAGGGGGGGAGAATGTTATACCAGTAGTTCGCCATACGTATGGAGCGCATTTAAAGGGATTAAGACTTAAATTTTAGAAGGTTAGGTTGACGGATTGTTTCGGACGGGTTTTAGTCAACTTTGAGGCGGGTTATGACCCGTTACATTGAGAGTTCCTAGGTGTTATAAAGCCTAGTGCGTAGTTCGTTAAGTCTAGTTTCTAACGCAACCAACCGTTCGTCGATAGGACATCGGAGTAGAAAGTTATGGAAGTTACAAGTTCAGTGCGCAGTCGAGCCGAAAGGTGTATTCGGCCGGGCCGCAGCCGCGGCGCCGATGTGGCCGCGCGGATATTCTGAGGGGTCGCTGAAGTTGCAGCGCCGCGGCGCCGGAGGGCAGGGACGCGGTGCCGGAAATCTCGAAAGTTCACAGAAGATTCACGCCGCGCGCAGCAGGTTGCGCCAGCCGAGTTTCGCGAAAAACTGAGGAAAATCAGATTTCTTCTTTTTAAAAGGCCATGGGAGGGTGACAAGTGTCCCCCCCATCTGATTTTTGCATGTCTTATATATTGACCAAGTCTTGAAGACTTGGTCATCTTTCTAAGCTCTTCTCTCTCTCTAAATTGGAAGCTCTCCCTTCTCTCTAGAATTTCAAGAGGAAATCAAAGCTTGAAGAGAAATCTGAAAGTGTGGCAAGAAGGAAACTTGTTTACAAGCTTGTAGGGGTTATTGTGGTGGTGTTTTCGGAAAGGAGGCTAGCAAACTTTGTTGGATTAATTTGGCTAAAGCTCTAAGGTAACAATTCTTCTCTTGTAGCTAGTTTTTGGTGTTGCATGTAAAGAAGAAAGAACTTGTAGTTGGAAATATTGCTCTTAGATGAATTGCATGTAAGAAATATGGTTTGGATATGAAAGAATTGGATAAGAAGGTTATGTAAGCATGTTATAGCCTAAATACTACCTTAAACTTGTTAAGTTAGTTGTTGTACATTGTGGGGCAGAATTTTACATATCCAAGTTTAGGTGTAATCCCCTTTGAAATGTTTGGATTGTTGGGCCTTAAATGTGGCGTTTGGATGTTGAATTCGGCCTTGAAAAAGGTGGCAAAGTATGTAGAAACAAAGGAAATGCTGCCCAATTTCCCATAGAATTTAGTGACTTTGAACTTGGAATATTCTACATTGTAACTAGAGGTTAATAAGCGTATTATGGTCATTATAGGTTGACATACTACGTGCGGTATTTTGGACTTAGCAAGTGGATTGACCGAAGAGGTATGTGGAACTTTCCTATCTCTTGAGCATGAATGGTTTTACCTATGTAGTACGATAGACGTACAAGCTTTGATACCCCTTACTTGTTTTAAGGATGTCTTGAGTTTTCAACGTTAAGGGACTTGATGTGTTCAAGTATATGATTCTTGTTTTCCTTTTAAAAGTGTAAATCCCTTGGGTTTTAGGAAAATGTATTTGACTAAGGTATAACGTTAATATAATGACTTTATGGGAAGTTGATTATATTAGCTTTATGGAAAGTTAATAAAGGAAGACTTACTCTAAGTAAAATGAGTACAGACAAATGATTTGAGGTTGTGAAAGGCAAATTGGTTTTAAGACATCAATTGCCCAAAAGTTTTATGTGAAAAAGAGTCATTTTTTAAAAGAGTGGAAGTATGTAGTACTTTGGGTTAAATCCCCGGATTTTCTTTTATTTATGTTATGTATGACGGCCGGTTGAGCTAGGGTAAGAGTATAAATGAGGGGTAAACCCCCAAGACGTTATACCACCTTCTCCACGGTAAGAGTATAAATGAGGGGTAAACCCCCAAGACGTTATACCACCTTCTCCAGGGTAAGAGTATAAATGAGGGGTAAACCCCCAAGACGTTATACCACCTGCTTCAGGGTAAGAGTATAAATGAGGGGTAAACCCCTAAGACGTTATACCACCTATTCCGTGGATTTGCTACCCACGATGCGAGGAATACCTCATGCGAGTCCGTAGGGCTCATGCGGGTGAATTAGTCTCATGCGGGTGAGTACAGCCTATGCGAGGAATACCTCATGCGGGTCCACATGACCCATGCGGGTGAAATAGTCCCAGGAGTAGGAGTGCTTAATGATACTGCGGGGCGGATGACCTTGCTTTGACCATGAGCTTCCTATTTTCATGCAGTACTGTATATGTTTGATATTCTCATTATTAGTAAGGCACAGTATTCTGTAAAACTGATTTTTATACATGTCTCCAGTTATTTTATACTTATGAGGTATTTTCAGTATTTTTCAGTTTCGCATACTTAGTACATATTGTGTACTGACCCCCTTCCTCGGGGGCTGCGTTCATGCCGCAGGTAGAGGTAAGCAGGTGGTGGATCCTCATTCTTAGGATTTCGGTGTCAGAAGCTCCATTCCTACGGAAGCTTGTTTTGTTGGTACGGTTCTTCCCTGATGCTATAGGTATTGTGTACATTCAGGGGTATGGCGGGGCCCTGTCCCGCCACAGTTGTTATTCTTAGAGGTCTGTAGTCACGTTTGTGGTTTTGGGTTGTAAGAACAAGTTGTACTTTTGATTAAGTATATTTTTATGGAAGGCAGCCTTATCGGTTTGCCAGTGATGTTTACTTTATACAGGTTATGTGTTATGTATGTTCCGCTGCTATTCTCTGATGTATACCTGTTGCGGCCCCGGGGTCGGGTCGTGACAAAATGTCAAGAAGCTAGCACTTAAACACATGCAATTCTGGGGTGCCCTGCATATGTAAAGAAGTTGTTTACTGACAAGTTGGAATCTAAAAGTGAGAAGTATTATTTTGTGGGGTATCAAAAGGAAACTAGAGGATACTATTTCTATCTTCCTGGAGAACATAAGACCATTGTTTCCAGAAATGCAATTTTCCTTGAAGAAGACTATGTCTACAAGGAACAGAGTTACAATAAGATAGAACTTGAAGAGATTCAAGAAAGACAAGATAATACAGAGGTTGAACCCTTGTCGCATGACCTAAGCAAGGATTCAGTGGGAGTATTTGGTGAAGACTGGGTACTTAGAGTACACCCTTCAGCCAGTGGGAGTGATGTGAGAGATATTGCAGAAATGCAAGACTCTCATACACAACCAATGGAAGATAATACAATAGTTGTACATCATCTCACTCAGGAAAGACATGAAAATAACATTCCTGAAATCTCTCAAGGTGGTGGATTGTCCAACACACAAACGCCTTCTCACAATCAGAATACAACAAACACTGAAATGCAAAATATTCAACTCCGTAGGACAACTAGGAATTATCGTCCGCCTGAAATATTAAATCTCCTTGTTGAAACACACAATGAGATAGATATTCCTGATGAAGATGAACCTACAACCTACAGCGAAGCTATGTTAGACATTGATTCGCAAAGATGGCAAGAAGCCATAGAATCCGAAATGGACTCAATGTACATCAATCAAGTATGGAACTTGGTTGATTTGCCAACTGGGTTAGACCCATAGTGTCACGACCCGACCGGGGCGCGGCGGTACCTGCCGGGTACGATCGCGCCGGCCGTCGTGACAAAAGTGGTATCAGAGCAGTTAGTCCTCGGAAAGTGTCCACAGACCGTGTCTAGTAGAGTCTTGATTATCGGTGTGTCGTGCACCACATCTATAATCAGGAGGCTGCAGGATATTTAGGATTGGTTTCCATTCTTTCACTCTAAGATCGTGCAATAGAGCTGAGTTATAGGTTGAACCTCCTCTGATGTTTTCCTTTATGTATCAGTTATGCCTCCACGCAAGGCAACCGCGGCCCAGAAGGGCAAGGCAGCCGAGGGAGCTGCTAGTGGGACGCGGAGGGTCACGAGGGCACAGGCCCAGTCCTTACCAGAGATGATGTTTAGGGCGGCGAGTTCCACGTCGTCGCCAGCCTCGGAGATTCGGCGTGAGCGGCTCATCGAGACCGCAGACGAGCCTCGGTCCGCGATCGTGGTCCGAGTATAGAGATTACGGGGAATAGATTCGATTATTGACCAAAGATAGTGGCGTGGCGCCGACAGAGCGGCGGCAAACCCTGAGCCGGCGGTTCTGATTCAGATTTCCTGGGTTGTCACCCACCCGAGTTCTATGGTTCGAGATTTGAGGAGGATCCGCAGGAGTTTGTCCGGCAGTTACAGCGGACCATGCAGGTGCTTAGGGCATCGGAGACTGAGTCTGTTATACTAGCTTCTTACCGGTTACGCGATATTGCGTTGAACTGGTTTGAGTCATGGGTGTTGTCGAGAGGTGAGGATGCTCTTCCAGCTGTTTGGGAGGAGTTCACAGAGGTTTTCCTGGATCACTTCTTGCCCCCTGAGATGAGGAGAGCCCGCGTAGATAGGTTCTTGACCTTGAGGCAGGACGGGAGGACTATCAGAGAGTACAACCTGGAGTTTGACTCCTTGGCCAGGTATGCGCACACCATTGTAGCGGACATGACCGACAGGGTTCATCGATATGTGATGGGGTTAGACCGTCATATGATTACTGCATGCTTGGGGGTGGCTTTTCAGCCAGGGATGGATATTTCCAGATGCAGCTGACGCAGGGATTGAGGCGAGAGCGAGATCATCTAGATTTAGGCCACCAAGAGGCGGGGCGGCAGGTCTCGTGGCGATTGAGGCGGCGGCCTCGGCAGAACCAGGTCCACATTCCGGCCCGGACAGAGTGTTCCTTCTCGATTTTCGGGAAGGTCCGTCACCGGGTTATTCGGGAAGCGGTCGTGGCTCGGGACTTCATGGTTTCGCGAGGCGAAGACCGTCGCGATCGAGACCACCTACCTCTCGGTGCGTTCGATGCGGTAGGTCTCATCCGGCGAGTGCCGTATGGGTTGAGGCGTGTTATTCTTGTGGCGCAGGGCCATCCGAAGGATTGTCGTCCTTGGCGGCGAGGCATGCAGTTCACCGACGGTGCATTCTTTGGATCTTCGTCTTCGATGGTCAGACGCCCCGGAGGGCAGGGTACTTATGGGCCAGCAGGCCGCGATAGAGGTCGTGGTAGGGGTCCCAGTTCTAGCGTTCCTCAGAACCGCATCTATGCTATGTCGGTAACCGACAGACGGAGGCGCCACGGATGTCGTCACATGTACATTATTGGTTTCTTGCTGTGATGTATATGCTTTGATAGATCCAGGTTCTACCTTGTCCTATATATCTCCTCATATTGCCAGTAGAATAGGGATATAGCCCGAGTCCATAAGACCTTTTGAGGTGGCTACGCCAGTAGGTGATTCAGTGGTAGCTGAGCGGGTATATAAGGCTTGCCCAGTGACTATAGACAGTCGTCAGACTCTAGCCGACTTGATAGAGTTGGATATGACAGACTTTGATGTGATTATAGGTATGGATTGGCTAGCATCTTGCTATGCCAATGTGGTATGAGGAGAGATTAGTTCGGTTCAGCTTCTGGTGGCCGGTTATCAAGTGGAAGGGAATCTTTGCATCGCCAGGTAAGTTTATTTCTTACCTCAAGGCTAGGAAGATGGTGCGGAAAGGGTATATCTACCATATGGTTGGGTATTCGAGCATCGAGGTCGAGGTACGGACCTTGATCGATTCGGCCGTTAGAGAGTTTCCGACGTATTCCCGACGAGCTTCGGGTATCCTCATGAGAGGAGATTGAGTTTTGCATTGATTTGGCGCGGACACTGACCGATATCTATTCCGCCATACGAGGATGGCACGCCGAGTTGAAGGAATTGAAGGACCAGTGAAAGACTTCTTGGAGAAAGGCTTTATCGGGCCAAGTGTTTCTCCGGGAGCGCCGGTGTTATTTGTAAAGAAGAAGGATGGGGCAGCTGCGTATGTGTATTGATTCTGACGGTGAACAATGTAACTATCAAGAACGAATATCCTCCCGTGATTGATGATTTGTTTGACGATTGCGAAGTGCGAGATGTTTCTCCAAGATAGACTGCGATCCGTTACCATCAGCACGAGTTAGAGGCGGATATTCAGATCGCATTCAGGACCCTGCGTGCACTATGAGTTGTGGTAATGTCTTTCCGGGTTGACCAACGCCCCAGCAGTATTCATGGATTTGATGAATAGGGTGTTCAGGCCATTCTTGAATATGTTCGTTATAGTTTTCATTGATGATATCTTGGTGTATTCGCCTGCAGCGAGAGCATCTGAGCATTTGAGGCGGTATTGGGAGTCCTCCGAGACCGCGATTGTATGCCAAGTTCTCGAAGTGCGAGTTCTGGTTAGCTTCAGTGGCTTTCTTAGGGCATGTTATCGGGGCGATGGTATTCGGGTTGATACAGCAAAGATTGAGGCAGTCAAGACTTGGCCCAGACCCACTACACCAACGGAGGTGCGCTTTGGGCCTTGCAGGTTATTATCGGAGGTTTGTGGAGAAGTTTGCTTCTATTTCAGCACCTTTGACTAAGTTGACTCAGAAAGCAGCTATGTTCGGTGATCGGATACTTGTGAGGAAAGTTTCCGGTGCTAAAGGAGAAGTTGACGACCGCCCGATTCTTACTCTTCCGGAGGTTTAGATGGATATGTGGTTTATTGCGACGTCGGGTGTCGGGCTTGAGTGCGTCTTGATGCGGACGCGGCAAAGTTATAGCTTATGATCTCGACGGCTTAGGAAGCATGAGAAGAACTATCCTCACATGACTTGGAATTGGCGGCGATGATTCATGCCTTGAAGATCCGAGACATTATTTATATGGAGTTCATGTGGACATTTACACGCACCACAAGAGCCTCGGTATATCTTCACGGAGGAGTGAACTTGCGGCGCAGGCGGTGGTTGGAGCTACTTAAGGATTACGATGTTGATATTCTATACCATCCAGGGAAGGCCAATGTGGTGGCAGATGCCCTTAGTCGCAGATCGATGGGTAGTCTGTCTGATGTACAACCAGGGAAAAGGGATATGGTCCGAGAGTTACATCAACTAGCGAGCCTTGGGGTTCGTTTGGTTGATTCTGATAGTGATGTAGTTCGGGTTCGAGAGGTTGCCGAGTCTTCCATCGTCGAGGAGGTGAAGAGGCGACAGTATGAGGATCCGATTATGGTACGGTATCGAGATGCCGCTGTTCAGAAAGAGAGGAGTCTATTTGAGGTAGCGCCTGATGGGGTGCTAAGATTTGAGGGCCGGTTGTGTGTTCCCGATGTGACAGGACTTCGTCAGCAAATTCTGGGGGAGACACACAGTGCTCGTTATTCTATTCATCCGGGGTCGACTAAGATGTATCATGACCTCAAATGCGTGTATTGGTGGGATGGCCTAAAAAGGGACGTTGCGGAGTTCATGGCGCAGTGCCCGAATTGTCAGCAGGTTAAAGTTGAGCACCAGAAGCCCGGTGGGCTGTTGCAGGCTATTGATATTACGACTTGGAAATGGGAGGTGGTAAATATGGATTTTATTACAGGGTTACCTTCCACTCAGAGGAAGCATGATTCTATTTGGGTTATTGTCGACAGGTTGACGAAATCAACCCATTTTCTCCCGATCGGGGCGACTTTTTCTACGAGATTACGCGAGCGTATATCGTGGATATCGTGAGGCGCGCGAGTTCCTATATCGATTATTTGACGAGGAGCCCGGTTTCGGCTAACTTCCGGAGGTCTTTCGAAGGATTAGGGACACGGTGAGTCTCGGACGACGTTTCATCCTCGGGCCGACGGCGAGCCAAACGTCTTATCCGCATACTCGAGGATATCTGCGGGCTTGTGTTATTGATTTCGGTGGTGGGAGGATCATTTACCTCTTGTGGAGTTTGCTTACAATAACGGCTACCATTCCAAGATTCGATGACGCCATGAGGCCTTATACGGGAGGAAGTGCAGTCACCTATAGGCTGGTTGAAGTGGGAGAAGTTGATTAGTCGGGCGGACTTGGTTCAGTGGCGATGGATAAGGTGAAGCTTATACAGGAGCGGTTACTGTAAGCTCAGAGTCGGCAGAAGGCGTATGCAGATCATCGGCGTCGACACTTGGAATTTGAGATAGATGATTGGGTTTTCCTAAAGGTATCGCCCATGAAGGGCGTGATGAGGTTTGAAAAGAAAGGGAAACTTAACCCAAGGTACATTGGGCCGTATCAGATTGTCCGTAGGGTAGGCAAGGTTGCCTATGAGTTAGATCTGCCGTCCGATTTGGAGGCGGTACATCCAGTTTTCCATGTGTCTATGTTGCGGAAATGTATTGGAGACCCATCTAGAGTGCACCTGATTCATGATGTCCAGGTGACAGAGGAGTTATCGTATGAGGAGAGTCCCATAGCGATACTCGATCGTCAGGTTAGGCGACTTCGGACGAATGACGTGGCTTCCGTCAAAGTCTTATGGCGGAACGAGAACAGGGAGGAGATGACGTGGGAGGCAGAGGATGACATGATGAAGAAGTATCCTCATTTATTTCCTATACCTCCAGGTAACCTACTTTCTTGCTTGATAGTTTTAAATTGGAAATTTTGCTTGAGTATTGTTGTGGCTCGTGGAGCATCTTTTATTGCAAAAAGAATAGCTAAGAGGGTCTATGTCGATAGTGTGATTTGAGTAAGCCTAGAAGGAACATTCGGGACGAATGTTTCTAAGGGGGGGGGGGGGGAGAATGTTATACCCCGTAGTTCTGGACACACGTGTGAGAGCGTGCGAAAGGGAGTAAGACTTAAAATTTTCGAAAGATAAGTTGACGGATTGTTCGGACGGGATTTAGTCAACTTTGAGGCGGGTTATGACCCGGTATGTTGAGAGTTCCTAAGTGTTTAAAAGGCCTACGGCGTAGTTCGTTGAGTCTAGTTTCCAACGCAACCAACCGTTCGTCGATAGGACGTCGGAGTAGAAAGTTATGGGAGTTACAAGTTCAGTGCGCAAACGGACAGAAATGCGTTTCAGATAAAGGCGACAGGGCCGCGGCGCCGGATGCAGGGCCGCGGCGCCGGATATACTGAGGGGTCGCTGAAGTTGCAGCGCCGCAGCGCCAGGACAGCAGGGCCGCGGCACCGGAAGTTCCGTAAGTCCGCAGAAGTTTCAGCGCCACGGCGCCGGCTGCAGGGCCGCGGCGCCGAGGTGGGATTCCTGGCGGAAAAACTTAAGAAAAATCAGATTTTTCTTTTAAAAGACCTTGGGAGGGTGACAAGTGTCCCCCCCATCTGATTTCTTGCATGTCTTATATTGACCAAGTCTTCAAGACTTGGTCATCTTTCAAATCCCTCTCTCTCTCTAAGCTTAAGCTCTCACTTCTCTCTAAAATTCCAAGAGGAATTCAAGCCTAAGAAAAATCTGAAAAGTTAAGAACAAGAAGGAAGCTTGTGGCTAGCTTGTTGGTGTTATTGTGGTGGTGTTCTTGGAAAGGAGGCTAGCAAAGTTGTTGGAATAAGTTTGGCTAAAGCTTTAAGGTAACATTTCTTCTCTTGTGGTTAGTTATTAATGTTGCATGTGAAGAAGAAGGGATGTGTAGTAGTAAATAATGCACTTAGAATCCTTGCATGTAAGAAATGTGGTTTGGATATGAAAGAATTGGCTAAAAAGATATTATGAGCATGTTGTAGCCTAAAAACTACCTTAGAATTGTTAAGTGAATTGTTGTACCTTATGGGGCAGAATTTTACACACCCAAGTTTAGGTGTGTAATCCCCCTTTGAAATGTTGGATTGTTGAGCCTTAAAAGTGGCGTTTGGATGTTAAATTCGGCCTTGAGAAAGGTGGCAAAGTATGTAGAAACAAAGGAAATGCTGCCCAATTTTCCATAGAATTTAGTGACTTTGAACTTGGATTATTCTACATTGAAATTAGAGGTTAATAAACGTATCATGGTTATTTTAGGTTGACATATTACTTGCGGTAGTTGGACTTAGCAAGTGGATTGACCGAAGAGGTATGTGGAGCTTTCCTATCTCTTGAGCATGAATAGATGTAACTATGTAGTACGGTAGACGTACAAGATTTGGTATTCTTACTTGTTTTAAGTATATAAAGACTTGTTTCGTTTTAAGAATGTATAAGTCCCTTGGTTAGGGGAAAAGTGTAATTTTACTAAAGCGTAGGGTTAATATAACAACTTTATGGGAAGTTGGTTTATTAGCTTTATAAAAGGTTAATGAGAAGAGGTTTACTCTAAGTAAGACAAGTAAGGACAAATGATTTGATTTATGAAAGGCAAATTGATTTTAAGGCATCAATTGCCCAAAGATTTTATGTATGAAAAAGAGTCACTTTTAAAAGAGTTGAAGTATGTAGTACTTGGGTTAAATTTCCGGTTTTCTTTTATTAAAGATATGATTAAGTGTCTTAAGTAAACTAAAATGAGAGGGTATATGAACAAGACTAATAAGAAGTTATAAGCTTTCTTAACTTATTTATGATTATGATATGATGACAGTTTGAGCTAGGGTAAGAGTATATCTGAGGGGCAAGCCCCAAGATCGTTATACCACATTCTCCAGGGTAAGAGTATGAATGAGGGGCAAGCCCCAAGATCGTCATACCACCTTCTCCAGTGTAAGAGTATATCTGAGGGGTAAATCCCCAAGATCATTATACCATCTGCCTGTAGAGTATATCGAGGTAAGTCCCCAAGATCGTTATACCATCTGCTTCAGGGTAAGAGTATATCTGAGGGGTAAGTCTCCAAGATCGTTATACCACATGTTCCGTGGATTTGCTACCCGATCACGAGGAATACCTCACGCGAGTCCTTATGGGCTTACGCGGGTGAAATAGTCCACGTGCGGTAGTCTGACCTATGCGAGAATACCTCATGCGGGTCCACGCGGGACTATCACGGGTGAAATAGTCCCGCGAGTAGGGTGCTTATTGATACTACGGCGAGGTACCTGCTTTGATCATGAGGCCCTATTTTATATATACTTGTCACTCTCATTGTTAGTAAGACACAAGAAAAGGTATTTTGATTGTCTTCCATGACTCAAATTACTTTTAGACTTATGATATCATTATTACGGATTTTCCGACTTTACATACTTGGTACATATCAGGTATCGACCCCCTTCTCGTGGCTGCGTTCATGCCGCAGGTAAGGGTATGCAGATTGTGGATCCTCGTTCTTAGGATCACTGTTACGGTGTCAGAAGCTCCATTCCTCCGGAAGCTTGTTTGTTGGTACGGATATTCCCTGATGCTATAGGTATTTTGTACATTCAGGGGTATGGCGGGCCACTGTCCGCCAGTTGTTATCCTTAGAGGTCTGTGGTCACATATGTGTTTTGGGCTATAAGAACAAGTTGTACTTCTATACTTTTGATTAAGTATGTTTTATGGAAGGCAACCTTATCGGCTGGCCAGTGATGTTTACCTTTTTATAAGTTATGTGTTATGTATGTTCCGCTGCTATTCTCTGATGTATACCTGACAGGGTACCAGTCGCGGCCCCGGGGTCGGGTCGTGACACATAGGATGCAAATGGGTCTTAAAGAAGAAGATTGATGCATATGGCAAGATACAGGCTTATAACAAGATTGATGACTAATGGTTATAATCAAAGGTCTGGGGTCGATTATGATGAAACATTTTCACCTGTAGCGAAGAGTTAGCCCATTCAGATTTTGCTTGCAATAGCTGCATACTATGATTATGATATTTGACAAATGAATGTTAAAATTGTCTCCCTCAATGGTAATCTAATTGAGGGGGTGTATATGATACAACCAAAGGGTTTTACATCCGAGACTCAGCCCAAAGCAGTATGCAAGCTACAGAAGTCTATTTATGGACTTAGGCAAGCCTCAAGGAGTTGGAATATTTATTTTGACAAAGCATTCAAATCGTTTAACTTTGTTAGAAGCAAAAAAGATCCATGCGTTTATAGCAAACACACATATGAGAGTATTGTCTTCATTGTTATATATGTAGATGACATATTAATAATGAGAGATGATAAGACTCTCATGTAGTCTGTCAAGGAATGGTTAACTAGCACCTTCATGATGAAGGACTTAGGTGAAGCCTGTTACATTATTGAAATTAGGATCTACAGAGATAGACCTAATAGATTGTTAGGGTTGTCACAGTCCGTATACATAGACAAAGTGTTAAAATGATCTCTATGGAAAATTCCAAGAAGGGAGGTCTTCCTATAGGTCAAGACATCCAAGTTATCAAAGAATGATAGTCCTTCTACTATTGTAGAATTTGAGCGCATGAAAAAGATCACGCATGCGTCAGCTATAGGATCAATCATGTATGTCATGACCTGTACAAGGCCAGATGTGGCCTATGCACTTAGTATGACTTGCATATTCCAACAGAATCCTGGGGAGGAACACTGGAAAGCAGTCAAGGGTATTCTTAAGTATCTTAGAACTAAAGAATATTTCCTAGTCTATGGTGGACAACAAAAGCTAGTAGCTACTGGGTACGCTGATGCTAGCTTCCAGACAGATGTTGATGACTTCAAATCTCAGTCTGGTTATGTCTTTATTTTAAATGGTGGAATAGTGAGTTAAAATAGTTCCAAGCAAGCTACAACTGCTGATTCGATAACAGAAGCTAAGTACATTGCTGGATCGGAAGTTGGTAAGGAAGCTGTCGCGATATCTGAGTTCTTGAAAGAACTAGGGGTTGTTCTAAGTGTCACTTGTCTAATAACGATTTATTATGACAACACTGGTGCGATTGCTCAGGCTAAGGAATCAAGATCAACAAACAGAAACAAGCATGTACCAAAGAAATACTACATACTCAGGGAGATGGTGGAGACTGAAGAAATAAGATTAGACTACGTTCCCACATATGATAATCTAGCTGACTCATTTACTAAACCATTAAGCTTAATCAAGCATAATGGTCATTTTAAAAACATGGTCATTCGATACGTTGAAGATTGGCTCTAGGCCAAGTGGAGATTGAAAGTATGTATGTCCTAGAGACAGTCATTCTAGGGACTAATATAATTGAACACATTTGTATTATTAATGAGATTAATATATTTTGACATTTGCAATTATTGAATTATGATTTTTGATTGTTTGTGATTATTCATTAATGTGCATCCCTTGAGCTTACGTTGTCATTAATAAAGTGAGATATTAATGATAGAACATAACTCTCAAAATAGCCTTGACTGATGATCATTGAGAATGTGATATCAATGATATACTATAAGTCAACATGTGGTCTGCATCACATTCTTAGAGAATGTAGTATGTCTTACTCACTACTAGTAAGATTACTAGTGATGGACACATGGATACTCTTAGAGGGTATTGACATACCCTGCTGATAAACAATGTGTTATACATGTCTATAGTATTATCAACATGTGAGATATATAGGTCTATTGACTTGAGGTTAATACACACCTAATTTACAAAGTAATATACTTTGACCCTATCCTAAGCCTAAATTCCTTATAGGATAAGACATGGCTTTTGTTGGGTAATTGCTGTCGCGCCTTTTTTCGACCGCGACATTTTCTTTTAAATAAAAATGGCTCCTGCTCAAATAAAAAAAAAGGTTATAAAAAAGCGCTAAATTTTAAAGGGAATGTTAAAGTATTAAAAAAGTGTTAAAATGCTAAAAGGTGCTAAAATATTAAAAAGGAATGCTTAAAGGTGCAAAAGATGCTAAAGGGTTGCTGGGAGTCGCCACCTAATTAGTTTGGGTGAATTAGGACACCTAAATGTCAACTAGGTTAAAGTCAACACTAACTCCATTTTTTATGGTCTGCTAAACTTAATGAGATTCTGGGTAAGGGTTCTTTATTATCCTAAAGGGAAGGGGTTAGGCACCCTAAAGGATCCGCTAACTTGCGGTTGTCCGTTCAAACCTAGGGTTAATTATTGTTGCTAAGAATGCATGTTTTGAAAGTACTTGAGCAAAAGATATTGGTAGGTAAAAGATGTATTTTTTACTAACATAAAACATAAGAAAAATATATAAAGTTAGTTCTAGTTGAAAACATGCATTTATGAAGTAATAAAAAAACGTACGAAATTTATCTTATAAAGTATAATATAGAGGTACTAATGCAAAATCTGCTATGACAAAATATATGCTTATATGATATGACAATGTGTATTATGCGAAGGCTAACGATCTTGCGATTTAAATAATTTTTTTTTCTTTCTATGTGAGTGCTACTAGGAGTTTATAAAAAAATGATTTTCTCATGTTAGGATTTAGTATCTTAGCTACCTGAATATTTATGCCGGTGGAAAATTGTTAGATGATCTGATAGGATTTAAGCAATGCTAAAATAATTAACTTAAAGGAACAAATCAATTTCTAGTGTCGAACTAATTTCTACTGGTGACCCAAAGTTCACTATTCTAGGCAACTTACTGCTAATGTATGAGTGTTAGACAGTTAATTACACAATAAATAAATGAATGGGGGGCGGGGTAGAAAATAATGAGACGACTCGAGGAATGGCAAAGTCACTTCGCCTATGGCTTAGAATTTCTGACGTGGAGATAAATGCATGTAGATATGGGTCCTCATGTTGTAGCTTGTGATGAGTCTCGCCATGAGACTCTTCATTTTCGCTCCGGTGCGTGCCATGTAAAAGAAAAGATAAGGATTAGTATATATTCCAGCCTTATCAACAATGCAACATATATAAAATAACTCATATAAGTTTAAATATGTATGTTATCTAATTTTGGTTTGACTTATACGGTCCAAGCTAAGTAATATCGACATTGTTTAATCCTATATTAGTCCATAGAGATGAACAATGTGCAGCAGCGTGAAGTAGGCCCAAAAACACCTCTTTTCAGATTTTAAGAAGAATAAATCGATCCATGATTGACCCAGTTGACAATATTCACATTCATACATATGTAAACCCATATTTACGCCGAGGGAGATATAGAGGGACTGATATACAAGGGATATTTAAAGTGCGCATAATGTAATTGAATACATCACAGGTATACCACTGTATATGGTGATGGTATTCTGATTTATGGCCGATATATTCCTAAGTAGATAATCTTAGATTGGGAAGAAGATGATATACAATTTCTATTCGCAAACGAAAAGAGGTGCAAGACATGATATGATGAAAAGGCATGGTCACAAACAGAGATGTATCAGCGGTCCTTCAACACTGTGTTGTCAATCAAAATCCCACATAAACAAGCATGGTTGTATCATAGTTAGGGTGGTTATAAAGCAAGTTGCAAATCAATCAACTAATAAACTATAGCCAAGAAAGCAAACCATGCGACTAACCAGAAGTAGAAATCAGTTGAAAGACCCAACATAACAGGGTTGTACATAAATTTGGAGTCAAATATGATTGTACAGTGTCCAGAAATTGAGGCACACATATACAAGGTTCATTCTTAATCCCAGACTTACAAGACACAGATCTTATACGCTTACTGCTAAATTTTCAGGTGAGATATATCACAGAAAGGGTATAATACAAAGAGACTGATTTCTCCCATTATACTCACAAATTTGACATGATGACCCTCAAGTAGATAAATACACAACTAATGGATAAACACACTGCCCAGGCAGGGTATCCATGCTCTTCACAGATATAATGATTCAGGGATCAAGATAATGTTGACATGAAACACTTTCATGCTCAGATAACATTTGGCAACTAACAGACTTGAGGGATATTACATGATATCAGGGGGACAAAAATCATACCAAGACAGACAAACTAAATAGGTAGTCATTTTAAGAGAAAATTTGAAAACTGTATATGAACACATGCTGCAACCAATATTAAAAAAATAATAAACACCTATCACATAGTATTGGATATGAATCATAGCATGTCCAAATATTAATGGCCAACAAGATAGGTAAGCAAAACATTAGACAGTAACACACATCAATGGCGGCACTTCATTATCGATATCATATTCCTTCTAACAAATGATTATAATAACATGAATCTATTTGGTGATTTAATAAGCATATACAGACCTAGGTAAATTAACGCAGACCAATCCGACATTACACCTAAGCATTAATAGAAAAAGTAAAACAAACCTAGCTACATACGAACAGTCAACAGAAAACACATAAATCACAAAAAAATCTAAAAGGGAATGGGTTTACCTTCTCCGGACAGCGAACCGAGGCAGCGTATCAAGTCGTCGATTCACTCGGAGGATTTATTGCGGTTCTGCGAAGGACGGAACTTCTCCAAAAGCTCGAGAATTCTGGTTGTCTACTCTAGAATGCTAATTTCGAATGATTCTTGCCTGTTCCCTCTTAATTTTCGAATGCCTTCTCAGTGTGTAGAGACTGGTTTATATAGCTTCAAATAGGGTTCTAAATTAGGTGCGATTTGGACTGCATGTAAAAGCTTTGGTAAGGATTGATTTTCCTACCATTAATGGGTGATTCGGACAGATTTGGCTGCCTATTTTAGGACGATTTTGTGGGCTATTTTTGGTCGATTCTTAGGGTAATCTTGCGCGATTTTGTTCTGACTTTGAAGTTCTTTAAGGTGATGGATATGGTAAGGAAAAGCTGGCCATGGCATGGGTAAGGAAAGTCCCGGATTCTCCGGCGAGAAATCCGGGCGGCGATTGAGGCTTTCTAGGGTTGCGTTTTGGTTTTTTTTTTTTCGACGAGAAGATGGTGAAGTGAGGGTGAGGGGATGATGGGCTGATAAGAATTTCTTGAGCGTTTAAAGGCGTGGCCGGTCGATAAGGTGGGCTTGGGTCGCGTGGACCGAATGGGTCGCGGGTTTTGGGCGGGCGTGGCGAATGGGTCAGTAAGGGGGAGTGTTATACTTTAGGTAGGGAGTGGGCTGGGTTGGTTAATTAGGCTAGTTAGTTATTAATTAGTTTTAGGACTTTTAATTAATTAGTTTTTTAGGAGTTAATTAGTGATAAATTAAATTAACAAATGTGATCACATTATTTAGGTGCTTCATTAATCTAATTGTTATAATAAACGCGGGCGTGTTATTTAATTAATGCTTAATGCTTTAGAATGCGGCGCTATTAAAATCTTATTATTGTGCATTATTTCGAAGTTAAATTAAAATTGCATTGAGTTTAGATTAAATTATTAAAATGCTAAATGCAAGTATGATATTAAGAATTATTATAAGCTTTATAAATGCGACGCTATTAAATGCATGTATTAGATTAAATTGATTTTAAAATACAAATGATTGTGAAATTCTCTGGCGTATTAATAAATGCGGCTATGCTACTTGCCACGACGTCATTGCTAAATTATTTATTTTATGTATTTATTAATTATTTAAGAATTACGATGAGCTTGAAATTAATTAATGCGCGCGAGACTCTAAATGCTTAAAACTCTACGTAAGACGATGTCATTATTAAATTAATTATTTATGCTGTATTTAATGTTTTATTGTTGTATTTTATTATAAAAATCCTAAAAATTATTTTGCAAAATTAGTGTAATTTTATAGTTAATGGCGGACGGGAGGTCAAAATTGGGTGTCAACAATGTCTCTCTTTGTATGGAGATGATGGAAGAATCTTGGACAAAGACGTTGACTCAGCCAATTTTGTCTCGATATTCAATTGCAAAAATGTTGGCGGGTAGACAAAGTGCCGAAAAATCAAAAATGTCGATGTCGAGTTATGGCGACCTTTGGGTTACCATGGTCAAAACTCAGCGCGCTAACGCGGACTTAAAGCATCGATGTCGAGTTATGATGACACCGGGTTACGGTGCAAAAAGTAAAAGAAAATAACCGGCTTGAACACAGGGTGTCGCTATGGCTTGTAGTCTTTGGGTTCTACGGTGATGTGGAAGCGAGTGGACCGACGCTGAGGTCGCTCGCCATCGTTGGGAAGGTTGGCCCCCAAGATTGCCGGTTATTGAAGAGAAAATCCACGTTGTGCTCCTGATGCTGCATGCTAAGACTTGAACAAACGGTTAGTGCATAACTGCTAAGGCAAAATAATTTTAAAAACAATGTAACTGTGAATAGAAAAGGTTATTCTGCAAAACGCGATGCCTGTTGTGTTGATGCGATGTTGCGAATGCTGTGATTTTCGTCCTTGCACAGACGTGTTGCGATTGTGAACGCGGGTATGTTGTCCTTGCTGCAATTGCCCCCTGTAGACTAAAGCTCAAGAAAGAGTTAGTGCATAACTGCTAAGACAGAATAACAAAGCGTGAATGAGAAAAATGCAATTTTGAGAAAAGAGAAAATCGTCCCTGTGCAGATGTGATATGCTGATGATAGCGTCGTTTTCGGACTTGTTGTGCTGATAGCGTCGTTGCCTGGACGTGTCGCTGCTGGCGTCGTTGCGTAGACGCAATGCTGATGACGTCGTTGCCTGGACGTGTTGCTGCTGGCGTCGTTGCGTAGACGCAATGCTGATGGTGTCGTTGCCTGGACACGATGCTGAATACGTCGTTGCCTGGACGTATTGCTGGGGGCGTCGTTGCGTAGACGCAATGCTGATGACGTCGTTGCCTGGACGTGTTGCTGCTGGCGTCGTTGCGTAGACGCAATGCTGATGGTGTCGTTGCCTGGACACAATGCGGATAATGTCGTTGCCTGGACATGTTGCCACTGGCGTCGTTGCGTAGACGCAATGCTGATGACGTCGTTACTGGGCGATATTCTTCTTGGCGTCGTTGCGTAAACGCAATCGCGATGGCGTCGTTACTGGACATATTCTTTCTTGGCGTCGTTGCGTAAACGCAATCTTGATGGTGTCGTTACTGGACACGATCTTGCTTGTCGTTCTGCGTGCAATCGCGATGGCGTCGTTACTGGGCGATGTTCTTCTGGCGTCGTTGCGTAGACGCAATCGCGATGGTGTCGTTGCACGGACACGATCTTTGAATCGTCGTTGTCCGGGCGTATTCTTTGAGGCGTCGTTGCGTGACGCAATCGCGATGGCGTCGTTATGCGGGCGTGTTCTTCTTTGGCGTCGTTGCGTGAAGCGCAATCTTGATGGTGTCGTTGCTCGACACAATCGCGATAACGTCGTTATGCGGGCGTAGCGCCGCTGCTCGTAGAATAAATGCTCGCAAGTGAGCTTGAAAACGTCGGTGCATACTGTTTAAACAAAATGTTATGCATATAGTTTAGTTGCACTTTTTTGGGTAGAGATGTCGCCCCGATACTCGGATGAATCGAGATATTGTCCACTGCGGATATGCTAGATGTCGCGGTGACAATTGCCATGATGCCTTCGTTGGAGTGCGATGCCTTGGTCGCAAATCGACTTTATGCCCACGCCGGTGTGCTAGACTTTGTCGTGCGTTTTGAACTTTGGATTGTGGATTGTTGTTGCCGCTTCGCCGCTTCTTTGCTTTTTCGCTCGCAATCTGAAGAAACTTTTGCGTATTTTCTGCTTTGGCTATTCGCTTCTACATTAATATGAAAAAACTGCGCTCAAAGAAAATTTGTGAGTTTTTGGGGTCGATTCAATATCGACTTTGCCGCCTTGTCCCTTGATGTCCGCGTGCCTGGCCTGTTTGGATTTGCAACCCCTGTTTGACCTCTTTGAGATGTTTAGTAGTGTTCCAAAAGCATTTTCCAAAATGAAATGTTTTTATGAAGTATGCACAAAACATCTTTAGAAATAAACATTTATATGACATGCGTAAAATCTAAAAGCATCGTCTAATTTGTAGAATATGACATGTATTTCGACCAAACGAACATCCTTTGGAGTCCTTGTTATTGCCTTCCTCATGGTGCGCAAAGCTGTCTCAATTATGTGTCACGCGGGCGGAACTTAACTTCGTGATGAATTGCTCATATCGCTTTTGGAATAACCCAAACCCATTTGTTGCCTGTAGACAAATGGGAGATTCTAACGGTGTGACGGCCGATTTAGGCGCCACGTATCCCCACGAGGAATCAGTCATGGCGTAGTTCATTCAAGCGAAATTGGGTAAAATTCTAAAAGTGGGACCGGCGATATGGCGCCTACGATCCGCCAAGGAATCAGTCATGACGTAGTTCGATTACAAGTAAAGGGCTTTTGATTTGCGTGGCGAGACCACTATATGGGCTCTATGCATATCACCGAGGAATGCGGCTTTTACAATATAAAGGGGATTACGGAAGTCAAATACTCCTAGCGTAATATCTCTTCTGCATCTGCGTTGATAGCCTTGGGCCATACCTCGCCATCCATCTCAGCCAAGATCAGGGCCCCTCCACTTAATACTCGATGGACCATGTAGGGCCCTTGCCAATTGGGTGCGAACTTTCCTTTAGCTTCACTTTGATTCGGAAATATGCGTTTCAAAACCAATTGTCCCGGTTTGAATAACCTTGGCCTTACTCTCTTATTAAAAGCTCTAGCCATTACGCTCGATCTGTTTGCCCATGACAGATCGCATTCAACCTTTTTTCGTCAATCAACATCAACTGCTCGTAACGATCCTTTATCCACTCGGCGTCGCTCAACTCGGCTTCTTGGATGATTCTTAGTGATGGTATTTCCACCTCTGCTGGTAACACAGCTTCTGCTCCATATACCAAAAGATACGGCGTTGCCCCAGTAGAAGTCCGGATTGTGGTGCGATAACCCAAAAGCGCGAAAGGCAAATTCGTACCAATGTTTGTAGTTCTTGATCATCTTGCGCAATATCCTCTTGATGTTCTTATTGGGCCTTCGCTGCTCCATTAATCCGGGCCTGCGGAGTGGAATTACGGTGCGTGATCTTGAAATTTCCACATATATCACGATCAAATTATTGAGATTGCTTAGTTATCGGTCACAATTGATTCAGGAATCCCAAATCGGCAAATGATGTTGTTGCGAACGAAGTCGACCACCACCTTTTTCGTCACTGATCTGTGTGATGATGCTTCTACCCATTTAGTGAAATAGTCAATCGCTACGAGGATGAATCTGTGCCCATTTGAAGCCGCGGGTTCGATAGGGCCGATGACATCCATGCCCCAAGCTGCGAACGGCCAGGGAGAACTCGTTACATTAAGTTCATTTGGAGGTACTCGGATCAAATCTCCATGAATCTGGCATTGCCGACATTTCTGCACAAAGCGGATACAATCTGTTTCCATCGTCATCCAAAAATAACCTGCTCGCAGAATCTTTTTCGCCAAAGTGAAGCCGTTCATATGAGGTCCACATGTCCCTCCGTGTATCTCTTCTACTAACTTGCTTGCCTCTTGAGCATCGACACATCTCAGTAGGCCCAGATCTGGAGTCCTTCGGTACACAATTTCCCCATTCAAAAAGAAATGATTTGCTAGTCTCCGAAGTGTCTTCTTCTGGATGTTGGTTATGCCTTCTGGATATTCTCCTGCCTTGAGGTACCTTTTGATGTCATGGTACCATGGATTGCCGTCTGTTTCTTCGTCTATATGGGAGCAATAAGCCGGCTGCTCCAGCACACTCACTGTGATTGGATCGATGTAATTCTTGTCCGGATGCTGAATCATGGAGGATAAGGTTGCCAATGCATCAGCGAATTCGTTCTGGATCCTCGGAACATGCCTAAATTCTATGTGGCCGAACCTCTTATGTAATTCCTTCACGCAAAATAGGTAGGGAAGTATCTTCATATTCTTGGTTGCCCATTCACCTGCACGATGGATCGGTAAGTGCGAATCGCCTATGACCAGAACTTCAGACGTCCGCATCTACGGCCATTCTGAGCCCAATATGCAAGCTTCATATTCCGCCATATTGTTGGTGCATGGAAATCTGAGCTTCGCGGAAATCGGATAATGCTGA